>LR990280.1:14328397-15807238 GCA_905147355.2 Apotomis turbidana
GAAATATACTTAGACAGAGAGGGATGGCACTATTCAACACTAACCATCTTAGACAACATATCAAAAATTCAAGTTTTTGAGTTTGAGTTTGTAAGATCACCCCTAGTAGGTACTTTAGTCTCTATTTACCGAACTAGAATGCAATATGATGCATAAATGCGACCAGTCTCGATTTCGCAGCAAATATTTTCTGTACACAATTTCCTGAGTTCGTTCGAGAGTTGCCGGGTGATTGTTATAGTTGGTGTCAAAGCGGACTATTTTCATTAAAACTTGATCAAATAGAATTTCTGCAGCCAACCTTTTTCTATGGGGATAGAAAACAATCGCCAAATTCTATCCGTGCCGGTGGAAATTAGTTATTTTTTAGTGACCAGTCGAAAGCGATCGAACACGTATCGTAACATTGGTGTTACAATATACGTATACTGATTTGTTAACGAAGGACATAAAAGTGTGATAATCGATTGGTCCCTCGTGGTAGAGCCAACTTAGTAGGCTTGGTTGAACCTTCTGAAGCATAGGGAGTATTTTAGTATTTTTAGCTTTCTTCATTTTTACGCTGGGGGCCTGGGGGAATTTATTATTTATTCAATATTTTTATGTGAATATGTCACATGATATGATACAGGTATACTTACATATGATCGGACAGCGGCGGAGCAACCGCGTATGAAATCAAGATGGTTCATTCTAAAATCCCATTTCAATTTTATTGCACTTCATGACAAAATTGAAAAAAATGTCGACGAATAATCTTGATAGAGAACTTTTATTTTGCCTATTTGTACTTATTTACAAGCTTTAGGTGTCTGCAGCCCGGAGCAAAAGTAAATATTGAAGCCATGTTCAGTTCAGTTCGAGGTTTTCCCTGATGGTCCCAGGACACGGCCCTAAGCAAAGCAACGATAGCCTTATTGAGGAATAGAAGTTATTACTAAAATCAAGCTCTCAAAAGAACTCCACCCAGGCCAGCTGTACTAGTTCCGCATTAATTCAGGAAAATTTTGACACTAATAATACCGTATATTTTGTATGAACAAATACCCGTATTTAATCCCTGCGTTAAGCTTTTAACTTTACATCAACTATTTTACATACCCAGTATATTTGTATTGTACACTTTAGCCTAGGTAAAACGTCCCAATCACAAAGTCAGACTCGTGTGACAAAGGATGCCGTGTCCACCCAGCCATCGATCGCCGACGAAAAGTTTTTTTCATTTTGTACTTGGGTAAATTTCAAATCCTATTATGATTTAAAGACCTGTAACCTGTAAGCATATATAACTTTATTAGAACGTACTATGGCACAGACATACTAAGTAGTTTAAAAGAAAAACTATTCAAAAGTGATAATTCAGAGAAGATACGCATCACTTTACTTACCGTAATTATAGAATGTGTGTGTTTGTATATGTGTTTAATAAAAACATCGATTGTCAGAATTCTGAAATCAATAAATAATGATTTTCGGAAAGTTCGTTTTCTTATTGGGTTTGTTCAAAAATAACTATTTATTTATTATAACTAACCATAATTCAGATTATCGACTTCAATATGACTATCGATTTTTTGATAGGTAATAGTGAATTAGAGACCCCAGTTATATGTACATACACATATTATATTAATATTAAACGTCAGTCAGATGACTAACATTTTAGAAATCGCCAAACGAATCAATGCTAATACGAAGTTTACATATAATATTCATTCATGTCTCTTAGGTATTTATGGTATCCGTTAGCAATGTTTTTTCCAAATGCAATACCTGCACAATTGAGGGAAGGAAGAGCGAAACACGGTGCACCAACGAAATATCGGTTCGGAGAAATTTGTACCGCCTACTTTATTACTACATAATTATCACATATCCGATTTTAAATGGATCTTAATTCTCCTATAAAAAACCTATAATAAACCTAATAATCCTTAATTTATCAGTATTAATTTAACCTGAAATACTAGATCACAAGAGCTGGTAAAAACGTAATATGGATATGGATGGGGTGTGAGAGAGGGGGTGTATTAATATAGTTAATATAGACCTCAGGCAACTTATTGTAACAATTGTGTTACGGCGTGAAATAACATCCGTTAAACGATGATGATGGATTGTTTGCATATTTTGCGGGATAAGTTAAGTTAAGTTAAGTTAAGTTACAAGCATTGGGTGCTTTAAGGTACAGGAGTCGTCTGTACTTCAGGAGCCATCAAAAGCTAATGGTATCTTTGAAGAAAAGGAGTTCTTTAAAATGTCCTCCCTTATCCTCGTTAATTCCCGCAAACTATACAAGTTCAAATTAATGATAGAACTTCATGAGAGAATGGTGAATCCTGTTCCACCGTGATACAGTTTAAAAACTAGTACGGGGAGCAGAAGACGCTTACTTTCGCTCATTACATTAATCAGCAGTGTAGTACCTAACCACAAAGGTTTTACGTAATTAATAAGTAACAACTACCGATACATACATGTAAGTAATTTGTAACCTTTACATCGCTCAATAAAGTTATTATTGTTATTGTTATTCAGACCGGACATTTTAACTACATAGCTATAGTAAGTACTTAATGAACATATAATATTTGAGGGTTGTCCTAGATTTCCCTAGGATCCCATTATCAAATCCTGACTTTGTGATGAGGGGACCTCCTGAGGGGTATACTTAAAATAATACAACTAACTCTCTTAACCTAGGTACCTACCTATAATAATTATAGTAGATTGTTCAACAAGGGACTAAAACAAACCATAATGACACGAGATGTTTTAGCCACCCGAGCTAAGCGAGGGTGGCTAATAGTTCGAGTGTCATTGTGGTAGTTTAGTCTCGCGTCAAACACTCTACTTTTCACTTTGAATGCGAGGAAAATAAACGACGTTCAATATAAAATTACAATATTTATTATAACAAAGTTTCTTACAAGTACGTAGTACAGCCGTTAATCTAACCTCAGATAAATTGAAAGGGCATCAATTCGTACAATTCTTTACATTTAAATGTATGGTTTTCCCCTGTCAATTAAGCTGGGTCGGCGTGGTTTGTAATTGAGAAGTATGTTCGATATTTTCACTCGAGGTCGAAGTAAAAGTTGGAGAGAATGGAGAGTATAGTAGAGATGTAGACCTTTTCTCAAAGAGGTTGCCGGTGGTTATTTCATCCCGCGACGTTGATGGGCGTGGTCGGCGTGTGTCAAATGTTGGTTGTTATTTCTGCTTTGAGGATATTTTAATTCATTCAATATAGTGTAGCCATATATCTATATAGCCTTCAGGTTTATTCTTCTTCACTGGAAGATGAGGATTACATATTTGGTCCGTATCCGTAATTTATAAAATGACGCAATTAATTGGTCTATTTGGTGATTAAAATTCAAGTTTAAGTAATGGACTCATTCAAAATTCTAATAAAAAAATGATCCGGGGTATTTTTGTAGTGACGCTTTAAATGCTGGCATATTTAGCCAACAGATTCAAACTTGAAAACTATTTTATTTAAGACTAATATGGACTTAAGGACCATGTATGAAAAAATTACATTCGTATTCGTAATAACTACTCGTGTTTCATGAACTAAAATCTTTATTTTTTTATTATTGAACAGTTTTAATTTTGAGGTTATTTTCACGCACCAAAAAGTTTGTCACTGAAAATGGCTATTTATAAACCTACATTCACAAATGTCGTGTTTGGCTGTATAGGGGTTTCCAAAGTAAATTAACACAATAGGCTAGTAGACCCAGTTTTGAAATATATTTGAAATGTTTAATAATGATCTTACTAGCTCTAAAAAAATGTCTTGTATTTTTGTGAAAACTAGAAAGCTTAATTTTATCAATTGAAAATTTGAAATTTCATGAACAGTCAAAAACGCCGTCCGCGTTTTTTGCCTTTTGCTAATCTGTGGCGTGACGTAGAAATTACCTGTATAGATTCGAAATTCGACCGTCGTATAGTGCCATTCCGCTCACTCCAATATACTTTGACAGGAGATCGGGAGGGACGGCACTATTTGAAGTCGTCAAAGTAGACTTTCAGTCTTCTTTACAGGACCGATGAGGTGAGGAAAATGGCGGACAGCGTTTTAAGAACTTTTAAGCATTTCAAAACACAGATTAAAAACCATGTTTTCAAATTCAATTTTTCAGCCATCTTTTACTTTTATGAATTGAAAAATATATATTTAGGTTTCCTTTGCTAAATACCATACGGAATAAACATTAGTTTATTACAATTTGACATGGGTCAACTAGCCTATTTTTACTTTAGTCCCTAGAGATTAATAAGGAGCTTTAGACCCGATATGCAGAGACTTATCCCCTAACTCCTAACCATTAAGGAGTTGTACCTTCCATCATCAGCTCAGCATAATGGAATGATGATACCAGACGCAAAAACCTGAATAACTTTAAAAAATATATGAAATATTCTTAGTATTTAACTACATATATTATAATATTTGACGGTTGCCCTCAATTTCCCTAAGATCCCATTAATGGGACCACTTCAGGAGTATACTCTTTCAAATAAAGAATAGATTTTGAGAATCAGTGACAATCGATATCGATCGCATAACATACATACAAAATATAAAATAAAATCATACTGTCAAATTGAGAACATCCTCCTATTTTGAAGTCGGTTGAAAATAAAGGGCTACCAGCTACTAATTATAGAGTAAAGCTGCCGTAAGTTAAAAAAATTGGAACAGCCATAGTTTTTCCCAGTTTTCAGCTATATAATTTATAAATTATAATATTGCTCTAACGAAAAGATTTAAGCTGTACTTAACTTTGCCGTTTTACGTACTTTAAATACAGACTATATTTTATAAGATTTAATTACAAATTTATTGTTTTCAGATCTTTTTCTGAACTTGTAGTATTAAGACGGTATTACTTGCCAAATTTCATAGTTCTATTCTAGTAGTGTATCTGTGTGTCTATCTGTGGCATCGTAGCGCCCAAGCGGATGGACCAATTTAAGTGCGGTTTTTTTTAATCGAAAGACTTTTCCGTCGAGATGGTTCTTAGCTATGTTTGGTGGAAATAGGACCAGTAGTTTCCAAGATATTCAGCTTTAATGGGAACAAGTGACGAGATCTCAGCCAATAATGAAGTCAATAATTCGAAATATTGGCTAAATGTTAAGTTTTATTAGCATTTTCTATATGACTCACTAATTGAGGGTCTCATGATGACCAGGTAGTTGTTAATGGATCTCAGCCAATATTGAAGCTAAGGATTCCAAATTTTGGTTAAATGTTAAGTTGTATTAGTATTTTCTATATCACTCAATAAATGAAGGTCTCATGATGACCAGCTAGTTGTTAATGGATCTCAGCCAATATTGAAGCCAAGAATTCCAAATTTTGGATAAATGATAAGTTTTATTAGCATTTTCTATATCACTCAATAAATTAAGGTCTCATGATGACCAGCTAGTTGTTAATAGATTTCAGCTAATATTGAAGCCAAGGATTCCAAATTTTGGTTAAATGTTAAGTATTATTAGCATTTTCTATATGACTTACTAAATGAAGGTCTCATGATGACCAGGTAGTTGTTAGTGGATCTCAGCCCATATTGAAACCAAGCTCAGCCCATATTGAAACCTAGTTGTTAATGGATCTCAGCCAATATTGAAGCCAAGAATTCCAAATTTTGCATAAATGATAAGTTTTATTAGCATTTTCTATATCACTCAATAAATTAAGGTCTCATGATGACCAGCTAGTTGTTAATGGATTTCAGCTAATATTGAAGCCAAGGATTCCAAATTTTGGTTAAATGTTAAGTATTATTAGCATTTTCTATATGACTTACTAAATGAAGGTCTCATGATGACCAGGTAGTTGTTAGTGGATCTCAGCCCATATTGAAACCAAGGATTCCAAATTTTGGTTAAATGTTAAGTATTATTTGACGACGCGTTTGGCTCGGTTGGTAGACACCTACCTGCTGAGTCGGCGGTCTCGGGTTCGAATCCCGGCCGGGGCAAATATTTGTGCAAAATATTTGTTCTCGGGTCATGGATGTTATCTATATATGTATTTATATATTATGTATATCGTCGTCTAGTACCCATAGTACAAGCTTTTGCTTAGTTTGGGACTAGGTCGATTTGTGTATGACTGTCCGTTAATATAAAAAAAAAAAAATTATTAGCATTGTCTATATCACTCAATAAATGAAGATCTCATGATGACCAGCTAGTTGTGAAAGGATCTAAGCCAAGAATTTCTAATATTGGTTAAATGTTAAGTTTTATTAGCGTAATCAACAGATTAATAAAATTTTGACAGTACAATAATTTGGTACCTTGGAGCTGAAGATGGCCGCAGGAACTCCTAAACAGCACAAGATAAACCCATGGTGTTTGGGCTCGTATGATTGTTCTTGATGAGCAATTAACATTTGTGTAAGAAAGTACAGTCAATATTAAAACCGAGTCTCAAAAAAACTTTTTTGACAAAAAAACTCATTATAATTTCTGTCACAGTATTTATACTGGGTCACTGTTTTTAACTTTCGGAATTCTGCTAAAGCTGAATTGTTATTAGGACCATTGAACAGGTTCCTTTGATTGAGGTCACAAATAGGCAACACCCTGCATGATTTTAACGCGACTAAATGACACGTAAGCTTTAGCAAAAGTACTCTTGCCTAAGTGAATAACAGCTTTTTAGGATTTAGTAGTTTGTGTCAGTCTGTCCACAGCTTAGCTCAGAGACATAGTGGTTGAATACATTTTTAAAAACATTTTTTTGTGTACCGTCCCTACACGTAACAAAAGTGGGGATGTTTATCCCATGTTGTGGGGTATCGATGATTAGGTCTCTCAAAACTAAGTCAAGTTACCTAGCACCAACTGCAATTTTTATGGAGCTAAGTAAGCCACCCGTACCATATTTAGATCCTGTAGAATAGAAACCTGGTTCTGTTTTAGGCCATAAGTTTATATTATATTTTGATTGTCTTGGCTAATAATTTCGCCATTTTGCCATTATAAGCATTAACTAGTCTGACTTTAACGATGTTTTCCCAGAATGTTGCTTAAGGCTATTGAAATCAAGATATATCCTAACTTCAATCTTAGAGAAGACGGCATTCATTACCACTGGCTTGGGATCCTGTTGTACCTACATATAGTCAAGTATCAAGCTCGACGAAAAATTGAAAACCCTGGACCATAAACGGTGTTTAACAAAAATAGTGTCCAAAGAAGAAAATTCCGGGGCGAAACTTCTGTTTGTTTAAAAAATATGAAATAAAAATAAAATTTAAAATTTAAAAAACCCCCGACATTAATAAAAAGAAAGAAATAAAATCTACCAAATGTGCCTATACAATGAACAGTAGAAAAAGAGTCCAAGCTTCGCTGCGTCAGGGGACCGCTAAGTAAATGAAATGCAATGTACTGAAATTCGTAAAGTGGGAAGCCCAAATGCATACATGCAATTCTGCGTTGAAAAATATATTTCATTGCATTTAGGTACTTAGCGGTCCCCCGAACGCAACGAAGCTTGGATTCTCTTTCTACTGTTCATTGTATAAGCACATTTGGTAGATTTTATTTCTTTCTTTTTATTGGTGGTCATGTCGGGGGTTTTTTAAATTTTAATTTTTTTTTTTACATTGAGTGCTTCAAGGGACTGTAGATTAGTCCGCTGTTTTCTAACATAATTGTGCGCATCGGGTTACAAGCATGAAATTTCTACCACAGATAGAGTGTTCCACGGTGATTATTTTCAGATGTGGAGGGAAGTCAGATTCGTCCTCTGTGAGGCGGGAGACCGGAGTGAATAGGACGAAGTATAGCTCTTTTCTTTCTTTATTGCTGGTCAGTTAAGTCTACTAGGACTTGTCTGGTATCGTTTCCGTGTAAAACGGATATCGGAAATTCATTTCTTATATTATTTATGTATAGTTCCATATAAAAATATGGGTGTAGGTATGGCTGAAAAGGTAGAAATAACAACAAGTTTTTTTATTCAGTGAGGTAAATTAGTAAAATTTCGTTAACATTTTCAAATTCTTATTATTATTTTAAAAAGCTTATTTAGTTTAGTTTCTAATAAAAAATAAGTAAAAATTTTTTTTAAGTTAAACGGTTTTATTGAAAATGTACTAAAAGGTAAAAAATAATTCGGTAGGTTCTAGGTACCAGACATCACACTACTCTCCTCATCAATCTAGGGCATTGATCAGACAAAAAATAAAATCGTTGGGCGCGTGTAGCCAGCGTATGATATAATGATATAGCGGTTGACTTGATAGAAATTTCACACGCCCAACGATTTTATTTTTTGTCTGATCAATGCCCTAGATTGATGAGGAGAGTAGTGTGATGTCTAGTACCTAGAACCTACCGAATTATTTTTTACCTTTTAGTACATTTTCAATAAAACCGTTTAACTTAAAAAATTTTTTTACTTATTTTTTATTTTCAAGTTTTTAGTTTTTAATTTTGTTACATACTTCTCTTTCTTTTTAATTCATTCAGTAAGTACCTCATTATAACAAGGTTTTTTATGGCCCAGTTAATTTTGCAACTTTTAAACGGTAATATATGATTCTGGACGGTAAACGTTGCTCCGCCTGGGTCAGCGGTTCAATCACGTCTGGTGTAGACCCTGAATCCAGATTATTCCAGAAAGCCTTTGATGGTGCTATTGTTTTATTACTGGTGACATGTGTTTAGCAGCGGTGACATAACGAAAGGAAAACGAAAAAGTAATGTTGTTCTTGAAGATAATTCTACATGTGGATACCTATCTTAATGCGCCAGTATTTTAACGTTCAGTTTGTACTTGATTAGGATAACAACGTTTGGTGCAAATTTCACAAACGTGGATGAACAATGTATAAATAGCATTTTCGAATTGCAGATGAATTCCAGTTCTGCATTGCAGGGTACGCTCACGTTGGTTATTTAACCTGACTTTGCGTTGCTCAGGTGTTTCGGACGATACCAGTTATCTTTGTCTCTCACGTTGCCCTGTTATCCTGGGGTCACATTGCTCCGGTGTTTCGGACGCTACCAGATACCTTTGTCTCTCACGTTGGCCTCACAACCTGGCCTCATGTTGTACCGGTGTCTCTGACGTTAGCCGTTTTCTTCGTTTTTTGTAGTCGACTATGAGTTCCAATTTCGCTCTTTTGCACGCTTTGCTCTATACTTTTCTTTCGCTTTATTAAGCCTTCTTTTCCGTTGAGGTGCTGTTTCTGTTTTTATTTTTGTGTTATTGTTATTTACCATTTCGTTCTCATGAGTAGGTAATGGACATTAAAACAATAAACCTGCCTAGAGGTCCAATAGAGGGGCAAGGCTATTTATTAGACAACAAGATGTGCCCAAGTCTAGAACCAAGATCCATGCTTGAATCTCGATTCTAAGTTGACGAAGTCCTTTGTTTTGATAAGTTGTCTAAATTTCATCATTCATTACTGTTAAGTATTGATTGCTCTAAACTCTACGATCCACTATGCAGCTTTCGACTTGCCCTTTCATTTGACAGCCATCACCCATATTGAAAAAAATATTAAATCGCCATCGTCATCGCCGGCAATCTTCGATTTTAAATTGGCAAAGCAAGGTATTACAGTATTCTATTACACAAGCCCTTCCATTTGATACCCATATTGAAGGGGTAGTGAAAAAAAATCACCTGTTATCTTGTTGGCGGCCATATTGGATTTTCATTTATTTTTCAGTGTAATCTATTCTACTAGGCAAGACCTTTTATTTGATACCCATATTGAAATCTGGCATTTCCGGCGGCCATCATAGATTTTTGTAAACACATAATACAGTATTCTACTACCCAAACCCTTTCATTTGATACCCATATTGAAGGGGTATATATTGAAAAAAAAACAGCTGCCATCTTGTTGGCGGCCATATTGGATTTTCATTTATTTTTCGTAGTGTAAACTACTCTATTAGACAAGACCTTTTATTTGATACCCATATTGAAGGGGTTATGAAAAGAAAAAATTACCTGCCATTTTATTGGCGGCCATATTGGATTTTCATTTTATTTTCACTAAGAATTCTATTTTACTAATCGAGCCCTTTCATTTGATACCCATATTGAGGAAGTAGTGATAAAATTTGTAATCCGCCTTTTTGTAGCAGCGGCCATCTTGGATTTACAATGATGCCGAATGTATTAAATTATATTGTCACCAAAACTAAAGACGCGTACCAAATTTCAGATCAATACGTCGACAGGAAGGGGGTCAAATTTCAATTACTAGATTTGACCCAAATAAACAAACAGGGCAAGCTAAATAAAACCGTTTAAAAATATATGCATGTTGGGCACCTCTCATACAAACAGTAGTTTAAAATATATGTTTAAGTCGGCGTAACCATCGTAAATCTCCAAACGCATCCTATTTCGCTTCATTAAATACATAAAATAATGATTATTAACATGCTTATCCATAAAATATTTACCATATACGTCCTACAAAAACAAATTGATGTAATAAAACAAAATATTTTTTTGTTAATGTATCACGAGCACACGGGCTAATCTCAACATCAACAATTTATTTAAGTTACTGTTTGTATGAAGAGTGCCCAACATGTATATAGTTTTAGAAACAAGATTAAATTTGCTGTTCTGCAATATTTTTGTTAGTTGTAAATATTCAGGAAATATAACTAATTTATCTCCCTGAATAAAAAAAACTTGTTGTGATTTTTACCATTTCGGAAATACACCCATATTTTACATGGTACTATGAAGAAATAACATAAACATGAATTGCTGATATCTGTTTTACACGAAAACGATACCACACAAGCCCTAGCAGCGTTACCTGATCAGTAATAAAAAACGAAAAAGAGTAATCCTTTGTCCTATTCACCCCGCTTTCCCGCCGCACAGGGGAAGACTCTGACTCCTGACTTCCCTCCACATCTGAAAGTTATCACCGCAGAATACTCTATATGTGGTAGAAATTTAGTGGTTGTATCCCGATGCACACAATTTCGCGACTTAACAAAATGTACTAGAGCACGAAGGCTAAGTTTAACATCAACATTTTTTTCAAGGTACTTTTTGTATGAGATGTGCCCAATATGTATACATTTTTGAAAACAAGATTAAATTTGCTATTTAGTGATATTTTTTAAATTGTAAATATTCAGGATATATAACTAATTTATCGTTCTGAATAAAAAAAAGTTGTAGTGATTTTTAACTTTTCGGCAATATACCCAAAATGTTATATCAAACTATTCTTAAATAACATAAAAAATGAATTGCTGATATTTGATTTACACGAAAACGATGCCACACAAGCCCTAAATAGCAACTCTACTATGAGTACTTATATGGTTTTAATTTCAACTCGATACTTATAGTAGGAGATCCGAACCTACATCGACCTTCACGGAGCTGATAATAGAATGAAACATATTTTATAATTAATTTAGTATATTGGAAAATATAATAAAAATAGGTTTGCTAAAAATATCCTGGACAGGCTATTTTTCATAATTATAAAAATATATATTAAATGATGCAACATCGAGATTATAAAATTTTATCCTGAGTTACGTATAGTATACAACGTATAGAATGTGCAGCCGTTGCGTTGCCTATTATTTTTTTAAGAAGCTTCTACCCTCCATAGTTTAAATACCAAGCATGCGCACTTCCTCAGATATATAGCGATGTTGGGTCCTTTATTATTACACTGTATACTTACCTCGGATCTCTCTGTCACACGTTCTCACTCTCGTTAAAATTTAAATCTTTGAAAAATAATTAAAATAGCCTGTCCAGGATAGGCAGTAGTAGTATGTAGTTACCAAAAGCAATTCAGTGGATGAGGTTTCCGTTTTTTCCTTTTGAAGTACAAAACCCTTAAAATAACAAATTTCGGCAATTTTTAATTTAGCTTGCCTGGTCTACAGCTCACAAAGCCTCGTTAGTACCTACTCGTACATTACTTACTGAGGCTGCGAAAGGAATTTCCGGCCGTCTAGGAATTGGAATTAAACAATTCTTTCTCGCGCAAATAGCATATAATTACTAAATAGGAAATCACATAGCTCGGACTAATCATCGCAAAACAGAAGAATTAAGAAAAAAAAATGCAAACTCTCACAAGCTTTTGGCCATTTTGGGCATTTTATAGGTAGTTGGGAATATAAATCATATATTTATAAATTTAACTTTTTTCTTAATTCTAGTTTTGCGATAATAAGTCCAGGCTATGAAACACTACACCGTATAAAACAAAATCGACCACCGTGTCTGTCTATCTATAATTATGTTCGCGATAATATCAAAAACTACAGTAGTTCGTTCAGTAACTGAATTGAACTGAACCGCAGGATTTCCCGGTCGGTTTTCAATTATAAACTTGGGACTTGAGGAAGCTATACAGGTGTAGGGTAATTTGTTGAGGTTTTGTGTGGATTCTTTTAACTAGTGTATTGTTGAACAAATCGGAAAAAACATGCAGTCTGGGAGCTTTCATAGAAAACGCGGCCTAATCCCTTTGATATATTATTAGAATATATTAGGACATTGTGTCATAAGGGCGGTAAGAAGGGGATTACTAACGAAGGTCACTTAGAAGCCCGACGCCAAAGAATTGAATGGCCTGAGTTTGTAATCCCCTTACTGTCCGTCATACACAATGTTTTTCATCACATTTGGGCGGAAATAAAAAATACATAAGAAAAATTAAAAAGTTTTTGTCAAAAATTTCATTTTTGTGACACGCTTTTATTGCTGACTGTACTTTTCCTTGAACATCCATTAATTGCTTACTGATACGATTCTAAAAGGCCCAAACTCGGTAGATTTGCACTATTACAGGCTTCCGTTCCTAGGGCCACCTTCCGGCTCCATCATCAGACCCTGGAAACTATCTGAAGACAAAACACTCATCAAGACGAATCAAACGAGCCCAAAATCGATTGTGTTATGTGGTGTTATTACGGAGTTCCTATGGTCACCTTCCAGCTCCATCATCAGATCAGCTCCACGTCATCATAATATTGTATTGTCACGTGATTTGCATATTCGTACAATTTCAGCTCAATCAGAAACCGGAAAATGGGTCAAATTTAACTTGCGGAATTCCAATATAGACAACGGGACAGGTGAAAGTAAATAAAAGCTTGTAACATTAACTTTTTTTTTTTTCAATCTAATATAAGCATTGGCAACACGCCCATCAGCTTATAACAGAAAACAAGTATATACACAATCTTACCATCTATCATTAATTCACTAAACAGACACAAATTAACGATTATTATGCTGCAAAAATCAACACTGTATTATTATAAAACTTAAATACGAACAGATGTTTTGTTACAAAACTATGCTACTACACAGAAAGAAAGAAAAAACCGGCCAAGAGCATGTCGGGCCCTCTCACTGCTCAGTGTAGGGTTCCGTAGTTGCCCATCCTTCACAATAAACTATGAGATTTAAAATTAAGTACGACAAAGATTTCAAAGTATAATGGTTCCTAGTTGACTACGGAACCCTAAAGAGCTTACTATACAATTATTTGTCAGGTACTAGACAAATAATATACCCTACACTGAGCAGTGAGAGGGCCCGACATGCTCTTGGCCGGTTTTTTCTTTCTTTCTGTGTAATCCACCACAGATAACTGCGTTTAGTTTAGAAACTTGACAGGCTTTACTGCCAGATTGTAACGATTAATCTTAAACCAGCAGTGCAAAGGGTCCGTCGGACCCGCAAGCAAACCAAAAAAAATAATTAAACTAAATTAAATTTAATAAAATAATTGCAAAATACACGGAAATAATTGTAAAACATATACATCGTGGCCGTTAATAACCCGAAAGATTTAAACCACGTATTTTTGACGACAAAACGACGAGACAACCACGAGTAAATAATGTTATATCAACATGGGTCTAACTAATTCTGTGTCTTAATTAAATTACTATTTTAGTACAAATTGAATCATTCTTTGTGAACAAGTCTTTAGTTGAAGAAGAGTGAGCGAGCATGACACTTCACGAATCGCTCCGAAATCATACAACGGACGGCGAATGCCGTGACTTCTGTTCTATGACAAGAAGTGTCAACTTATCGCTGTCTCAATAAGGGTTCTATGTATCACTTTTGACGAGTTCAAATTTGAACATTTGGCATAATGACATGAATTAGGGTGTGTTAGACGGGAGATTTTTTAACTTTTGATTTGTTTTAAATAATTTATATCTCCTTAATTATGAGTTTTTGGACTATATGTTACATAAGTTTATATACTCTAATTAGGCTCTAGTATCGTTAGCTTAAATCTTTCGGGTTATTAACGGTCACGGTGTATATGTCGGATCATAGCCGATATAAGGTCGAGTTTGGCCTGACAGCGGGCTGTGATACTTCACCTTCAGTGATTATCCTGAGGCGACAGATTTCGTTTTGGGTCGCGGCCGCGTGTGGACGCACCGCCAGTTTTGTTAGTTTAATTGTTATTCGTTTGTGCATAATTAGTGTTGATAAGTTTACCTGAGACAGTGACTCTTAATTTGTTATAAATTGTGATAAAAGTGTAATTCGTGTAATTATATGGACTAACTGAAGAACTGACTTTTGATTACCTCGAGGGCCCTGAAATTTATAACGATGTCTGCTCATAATGAGAATCTCGGTGAAGCTCACGGCCATTCTGCGACGTATATATAATGTAGTTAAATATAATATACCGTATTAGTTCAATACACAAGTCAAGTTCCGGTGATACAACAAAAAACCTTGGCTGGATTGAAGCCTTCTTAGTCTGAATCTGAAGTAATCTAGGTACGAGTGCGTACTATATTTTTAAAGGTAAAATGTCTATACTATCATAAACTTCTAGGTTTGTATTGAAAATCAGTTTTCTATGGAGAGGGGTCATGATTTCAGGAAAAATCTTATAACGCGTGATGCAGGATCGTCATTTGTTTTGTATGGGCGCGGGGTGTTATGCCAGCCTGGCGCCATGTGTTGGCCATAATTACCCTTTCATCACATTTGCTCGTAAAAGATGGTATTACATGCGGGTGTACTGAAGGACAAAGGCCTATATAGTTCCCGCGGGAGTTATAAATTGTTATAACTCCCTCGGGAGTTATGGTTTTAGTTTTAAAAATATAGTACGCACTCGCGGATTATTTCAGACTAAGGAGGTTTCAATCCAGTCAAGGTTTTTTGTTGTATCAACAAAACTTGCCTACCAGCCAATTTTATTGTGTATTGAATTAATACGGTATATGTAACTGCATTAATATTTATGTTTTGCAATAATTTTATTATGTACATTAAATTTTGAATTATCGCTACAATCTGGCAGTATAGCCTGTCAAGTTTCTAAACGAAACGCAGTTCTTAGCATTATCTGTGGTAGACGACACAAAAAAAAGGAAAAAAGTTATAAAATTATTGGATAAGAAACTATTTAGTTTTGTAACAAACTTACTGTTCATATTTAAGTTTTCTAATATTACGGTGTTAATTATTGCTGCATAATATTGTTAATTGTTATTTGTTTAATAATAGATGGTAAGATTCTGTGTATATTTGTTTTCTGTTTTAAGCTGATGGCCGTTTTGCCAGTGCTTATAGTAAATTAAAAAAATACATACAGAAAAATGGTTGTCAATCGTTATCGTTTAATGTTTATTTTTGGCTTATTTATTTGTTATTTACTCCCAAATGTGATGAAAAATATATTGTGTGTAAGGCGGGTAGTAAGGGTATTAAAAACTCAGGACATTAAATTAAAAGCCCTCCGCCTTCGGCGTCGTGCTTCTAATAGACCTTCGTTAGTAATCCCCAGAGACATGATAGTATCATGTCTCTGGTAATCCCCTACTTATAAGTAGGGGATTACCAGAGACAACTACCCTTATGACACAATATACTATTGTAGTCGTATCACGCCGAAACGGCTGGACATCCATAGATGGTTATAAGACACTTTATACGTGACTACGACGGTATAAAAAAATAACGCGTACAAAGTTCCGGGCACCTTCTAGTATTATATATATCTTATAACAATCCATAACTCCCGCGGGAACTATATAGGTCATTGTCCTTCAGTACACCTACATGTAAAGCCTGACCAGAAATATATGAGGGTGCGCCATATTGCGGAATTTCACTGGAACTAATTTCTTACACTGGCAATGATTTTATGATGGTTTGTCAACAACGTCAATGTCATTCGTGGTGCTTTCTTTATAAGACAAATATTTAAAATTATCCAAAGAAAATGCCGAAAACCATTTACAGTCGTGAACGTAAGATTATAAATAAAGTGTACACGTGTTTACTAAACGAAAAACAGTCAGGAAAAGAGTGCATTCCATTAAATGATATTACGAGGTTAACATAGTGGAACTGACAGGTATTTAAACTGATGTCATTATAGTGGGTTGCGATTGGTTGCAAAATTGTTGCCATGTAAATCTTATTAATAGCGCCCTCTTGACAATCCTCATATATTTCTGGTCAGGCTTTAACATATTTTACGAGCGAATGCTATGACAAAATTATAGTTTTAATTTTATTTCTCTTTTAAAGGTCAAAAAAAAAAATATGAATAATTTAAAATATTATGTTAATTCCGAAAATGGTTTCGGAATCAACATAGGTCGTAAAAACATTGTACCTATATCCCAATTTCCCTTACCAAAAAGATAAGCACGTGATTTAAATACATGGACCGTAAAATTGCATAACCGTAGCCCAACTAGAGAAAATGACACGTAATTACTTACTATCCGGCTGCGGCATACATACCTAATGCATTATAATATGTAGAACGGAGTCATGGGTGTCGAATAACAGTGTACATTACCAGGTGTCGCGTTACGAGCATAAAGTAATGCACGTATGCCCGACTTTTGAAAGATTGATTTAATTACGCTTGTTGTTAAAATAAAGGGGATTGCATTGCGTATTTAAGGGATTAGTTTCTTTATTTGTGCTTTCTTGAATAGTGTAATCAAGTTGAATAAATAAATAGACGTATGAAATGACGTTGGAGCCGTTAAGTCCTAGATTGGCGACCACGTACAGGAAAGCGAAGCGTGGATGGCGAGGAAGGATAACCTCGTGAGGGTTGCGGGGAGTCGGTGCACGCGGTCTGCGAAGTCTATGTTGTATTTTTGTAAGAAGTATGTTTTGTGATCATCAGTGTCTGACGTTGATTTGGCTCAATATGCTGTCGTACGTTTTTTCGTGTTCTCAAGCTCAAGTGGCGTATCTTTTTAGGTTGAAATTGCAATAGCATAGTTCTTTCAATTGTGGTACTTTTCATAGGACGCGGAAATAAGGTAAAATATTGACCACCTTTACGGCTTCAGTGTCAAAGTATCATATGCTAATTGGGTCATTGTCAGATTTAGGTGCGCGTCTTTCCGGTGGTGCGAAATTACGGATTCCAGGGCCTCATTTTCTGATTAAATGCCTGTGAGAATAAAAAACGTTCCCTCTTCCATAATCCGCTGTAATAGCAACATAACCTAGATTCATACGAGTTCTTAATGTTTGACCACCAAAGGAACAAATTTTGTTTTTTGAACTGACAATCACCCAATTGTGACTCATAAAAGACGTGACACATATCTGTCCTCATTCGCTTGTTACTTTCCTTCATTTGTACTAAAGTGAGCTAAATGGGTAAGAATTAGAATGATACATTAAGAATTTTATTATTTATGGTATAGCACCGACCACCTTCACTCACTCAAATTGTAGAAAAATATTGTGAATTTAACTCTCCATTATATCTAGCTTTTGTGGATTAGACCAAAGCCTTTGACAGCATCACACATTCCGCCATCATAACCGCACTTCAAAATCAACATATTGATCCGATTTACATCAATCTGGTGAAAACTATATACAATAGCAGTACAGCAGACGTTAGACTTCAGAATTCCGGCCAGTCGTTCCATGTGCAGCGAGGCGTCAAACAGGGGGACCCGCCATCTCCGAAATTATTTACAAGCACACTCGAAGAAGTCTTCAAGAGCCTGGCAGTTTCCTGGGAGGCAAAGGGAATAGCAGTTGGCGATAGGAGGCTTTCAAACCTTCCTTTCACCGACGACATCGTTCTCTTTGCTTCTTCTGCAGACGAGCTTCAGCTAATGCTCCAAGATCTGAGCACAGCAAGCCTTCGAGTTGGACTTAGAATGAATCGTGCTAAAACCCAAGTGATGACCAATATCACGAAACGTAGGGTCGAGGTAGACGGGCAGATCATACAATATGTCGATGAGTATATTTACTTGGGCCAGCTAGTCTCTTTCAGCAACAGGCAAGATAAAGAAGTCGAACACCGTGTCCAAAATGCCTGGAAGAGCTACTGGTCCAAGAAAGAGTTCATGAAGGGAAACCTTCCACTGTCACTGAAGCGAAAACTCATCGACATGTGTATTCTGCCTGTCCTAACCTACGGCGGTTTTCCAACGGGCCATTGAGCGCAGCATTTTAGGGGTGAAAAGGACGGATCGTGTCCGGAACACCACGCTGCGCTCCAAAACACGCATAGCTGACGTAGGCATCAAAACAGCCAGGCTCAAGTGGGATTGGGCAGGCCACGTCTGCCATATGAACCCGGAAAGATGGGCCAGCATAGCCACCAAAAGTGGATGCCCCAAAATGGGCGACGTAGACGTGACCGGCCCAGAAGGAGATGGCGGGACGACATAGACGCATTTCTCAGCAACTGGTCGGAGGCAGCGTCAGACAGGGACCTGTGGAAATCAAAGAGGCCTTTGCCCAGCAGTGGGACAGACTTACAGGCTAAATAAATAAAAAATAGCACAAATTAACAACAAAATATTTAAAATATGAATAAATCAACAATTAAAATGCAAAACTGTGTTTAATATGTAAACACAGTTTTCATTAACATAATACTCCGCACTGCTATGCCTGACGAAATAATTTCAGGCCAAGATACCATGGTACGAAACGTAATGCTAGGGTATAGAGTGTACAAAACATAACATAACCTTCTTAAATATATTTTATAAGGAAGTTTTAAAGGAAAATTACTCTCACGTTTAAGATGAAACGGAAACGTATCGCTCGCTCGGTCAATGGCATAGTTTTTTTGTTAATATTTACTTGTTTGGCGTTTGTTCACATTACGCATATTTCTTCATATGGAATCCTAAAAATGGCGTCGTCGCCATATAAATCGAGCTCATGACGGCATGTATACTTACGGGCACAGTGCGTGGGAGACCGGATTTCGCTTGCAATACGAGATTAGACAGACAAGTTATTAATTTGCTATTTTTGTATCGATCTACAACAGTATTGATATTTATGTAAATCAATGATTAACCCTAAATCGTTTAGACGCAGTAATATGGTTACAGAGGGATCTTCCAGAATTAAAAATGAGTACCACTGCATATTACGTCATTGCTGTTATTCGAATATTTAGCAAAATAATGATTGAACTGACCTATTTATGTGTAATCACAGAAGTTCTCCCTTTTGATCTGAGAACTGTATTTTATTGGTTATTTGTGTAAAACGCGATGGTGATGCAACCGGCCGACGCGTGCGACTGGCACCAAACATACGTCGAATTGCCTGAACAAAGAAGGCGGAGCCGTGCACCATGGTGATTGGTAGCTTGTCAGCTATTAGGTTTTTTCTATTCAGTGACTAACACGCGCGTAGCGCCTGATGTAGGTACTCATGATACCTTTAATTTCAAAGTTTGTGGCCGCAGTTCATAATGCCCATTGAGTTCATTATTTACTAGTAGATCTGTGAGCTGTAGAATTCGCGAGTTACTTTTCAACCCCGAAAACTACGCCATTTTGATTAATTTCGAAAAAATTAATAGACAAAAGACGATATATTTATCCAATATACTCGCAAAAATTCATGAGCATCGGTTAAGAAATGCGGTCCCTAGGCGAGAATAGCTGGAAATCCGGACATCCGAATGTCCAAACATCCGGACATCCGGACATACGAAAGAATTTAGGTCCATGATGAAGCAGACGCATCGCTCGGTCGGTCAATTACTTAGACAAAACGAAGTTAATTCGGCTACAAAAAATCATTTCTTAATACGAAGTATAATGTTTTTTGAATACGTAGTTAATCGTGGCCATATGTCATTAGGAACATAGTATTTAGCTCAATCTTGTTGTTATGCCATAATAACGATACTCTTACATCCCAAATGATATTTGCGGAAGAGATTATTCTGGAATGATCGACCTCTAATGTCTTCCGCCATCGATGCGCGCCCGTGAAAGTCGCCCTCTGACCCGGGCGGTTTCTATAGGAAGTGCCCTGAGCAGACGTCGTGGCTTATCTAATTATTATATCGGTTATACCTATGCTGTTATGCGATATTCTTGTTGTACTTGTTAACAACTAAAGTGGTGCTCGCATAACTGAGAGTCATGCTCGCTTTAAAGTAGTGCGATAAAAATTATTCTATCATCTGTCATCTGTAATCATCTGACGACTTGTTTGGCTCGGTTTGTAAACACCTGCCTACCGAGCCGGTGGTCCCGGGTTCGAATCCCGGCCGGGGCAAATATTTGTGTGATGGACTCGAATATTTATGCTTGGTTCATGGTTGTTCTATGTATTTAAGTATATATTTATCTATATAAGTACGTATATCGTCGTCTAGTACCCATAACACAAGCCTTCTTGAGCTTAAATTGCGACTAGATCGATTTGTGTGAGGTTGTCCGATATTTAAAAAAAAAACTGTGGGACATTCTTAATATTCATATCACTGCGCCTAGTTAGTCACCAATATAATTGGGAATTTGAAACAAGAATATTAATATACATTGTTGTAGAGACTGGAAAGTAAGCAATAGATGAACGAGTCAACTTTCCTCCCCTGCGAGTCAGCCTTTGATAATACGAGTTCAGCCGACACTAAACATGTGCTTTTACGACTAATGCGAGGAAATATAATAATCACGAGTGCGGTATATGATATTAGTCATTAAACACGGTGCCTTTTGCAGCCTCATTGTTGTAAAGATGAGGGCTGTTATATAAAACTGATCGTATAGTCAATAGTCATAATTTAAACGACGTAATGACAGCTTGAGGAAATAACATAAATATTCAAACTTAGGTATCTCATTTTGAACTAAATAACATCTAGACTAGGTTACACTCAGGTAAACCACCCTACGGTACGTTCTACTGCCTAATATTATTTATTTCGTGAGTCAATGTTAACATATTTTATCTATCCAAATATCATAAACCCTCCATGATGCGTTCAAGAACCGCACATTATGACCACCATAAAAATACTTAGACTGTTTTGCTAGAACAAATTTCTTATCCGTAAAAAAGTTATTATTAAAAGTTAAATAATAACATCGATTTCAATAATATTATTTATTCAAATTACGAACATCACTGAAAAACAAAAAAAAATGATTTGACCTCTATTCTAATATCAGTCGAGATGACGTTTTGTTCGAAATGAAGTGTCAATTTGCAATCTAATTTGACAAATGTCGCACGTAAGTAAGATATCGAACGATATGATAGTTGGGGCCGACTCTAGTTTGTCTCTGAATAAAAAAAAACTATGACAGCTGCCAGAAGACTTCATTACCGCCATTACCGGGTAATATTTGTCATAAATTCATAATTTGAGAATTCAACTTGAAGCGTACATAGCCCTTCTTGGGTCAAGGCCCGGTAGACCGCGTGGTTTTTTTGTAAATCGCTATCAATTTACAAAAAGGCACCTCACCGTACAACGTGATATAAATCCTCAATCTTGTCGCCGTGTGCGATTCGAAACGAGTCATTGGCGAAATACCACTTGCTCAGCAAGAAGGTCAAAGCCACATTAAAAATTAAAAAAAAAAAAAAAAAAAAAAAAAAAATTTGCGACTCCTGAATGCATCATGGAGGCTTATGATATGTGGCTAGATAAAGTAGTGTAGGTATGTAACTGTACATAATTAGGCATTAAAACACTCACGAGTGTTGACTTGCCTTCGGCTCGTTTCATAAACCCACACTCGTGTTTAATACCCTTCATTATGTTCAGTCATTCATCACAAAACCAACAATATTTACTAAACAATACATTTCTTTTTAAATATGGCGGACTGCCCCACGGCGCATGAGCGCATCTCCTATTGAAAAAATATGAGCAACGGATTTGGCTTTTCAGCCAAATTTTAAAACTATAATAAACTCAATATACATATATATATAAACGCTTCATGATTTTTAGGGTATAAGACCTCCTTAATCCTTTGAACGCCAAGAGCCACTAAAGTGGTTGTAAACTGTCGTGCCTAGCCTACCACGCCAACGACCACTAAAGCGGTATTGGCGGACGCTGTCAAAGCAATTTTCCTGCAGACAGATAAGGTATATTTTCGCTCTTTCTTTTTTCAACTATTGACGTTTAAGCCACATTTTGACATGGGAGGAAAAGCGTTCAAAAGGTTAACGAAAATTTATTAAGAGTTAAACCTGCGCCCTACCTATTATATCTTACTTAAAAAAACAAACTCGCTTGCGGATATTATACACGTACTCGTACGTTTAAAAAAATATTCCATAAATGACGCATTTTCATCGGTCAATTAAATTCTGACATGCACCAGACGATTAGCGTTGATTGCTGAAATAGTTGTTTAAGCACGTCGAGAAAATTATAATGTAATGATTTCTAAAATGTCGTATCTTACTATGAAATCCATATATTTCTCGTATTGCGAGCTAACATAGATATACAGTTTTCAAATTAACTACTATATGCAGTTTTGTGTATCTACTGGATTTAGGTGACTATGACCATGACTACATTTTCGACCAGTGCGGTAAAAATACATTGTACTAATGAAATGCGGTTTTTATACTGACTAATGAGATTAGGACATTTAGAAGTGCAAAAAATGGGAGGCAAAGTCAAGAAAAAGAAGCCTCTAAGTCCTTATTTCATACGTCCGTAGGTCATATTAAAGTAGCGCCGACACTTGTTCTCGGATAGCTATGCAGTACCATAACAAATTATAAACACTTAATAAAATAACCGACTTTAACAACTTTAACGGTTTTAACCTACCTATAATATTTAAAGAATTATCCCCTAACTCTTAGTCGAGTAGTTCGAGTTCCTTACCTTCCATAATGAGCTCAGTATAATAAGATGATGACTATTTTAAAACGGAATAACCTGAATAACATTATAAAATACATGAAAAACATTGTCAGTACCGTAAAACTACCCACTTCCACGTCCAATTTAATCCGAAAATTACTCGTCAATTTTATGACAATTATTACGAATAAACTCTAAGGTGAACAACATAATTAAACAAACGTAAATAAAAACGTATAAATACCACTGATAGAATATGGATATTGATAAAAATAAACGAGTTTTGTTTTGGACCATAGTTGGATGATTGGACTCTTAGTTGGGTAGTTTTACGGTACTAATAATATTTGAGGGTTGCCCTCGATTTCCCTGGGATCGCATCATCAGATCCCGAAATGGTGATGGAACCACCTCAGGAGTATACTCTTTCAAATAAAAAATAATTTTGAGAATCGGTCCACAATTTGAGGAATGATCGAATAACGTAGGCACAAAATAGGTACAAAAAAACACAACATACAGTCAAATCGAGAACCACTTCCATTTTTTTTAAGTCGGTTGAAAAGCCATGAAGTTACTAACGGTAACAAACGATGTTAGTGGACCTAGAAAATCAACACTAACGTAATTAAATAGTATAATAATATACATAATAACAGCTCAGCTCGACCTAGTAAACTTTTCTCCACGTAACATGTGAAGTTACGGGTTAAATAATTAATACACTTAATTATAATTACATATATGTATACGCATACGACTAAACAACACGATTATGTAATTGTATAAGGTATATAATATTTGTGCATGTAGCCATTCGGTGTGACCGCCAAATCGTAATATTATGCAAAATTTTAACCAAAGGAAGTTTCTCCTCGTGAGGTTATGTACGCAAATGTACAGGCGGTAACAGGTGCAAATGAATGCAATCCGTCTTACATTGGAAATTCTACGGATCTACGCACCTGTGGAATAAGCTTAAAGTAATATTTTTTAACGGCCCTCATTTCCGATCCGATTGGGAGAATTTCACTACTATTTCCTTTATTGGCGTTAACTGGTATACCTTGCGTTTTAGTTCGAAATCAATTAGATATAAGGTCCGTCGTTATACACATTTGCGAAAAATCGCAAACGTATTTATGCCCCTAATAAACAAAGTAAGAGACTAGGCTAAAATTTTGGATGTTTGGGACACCGATCCCAAATAATATTAAATTTTCTAATGGGTTGTGTTTGAGACCCTCGGTTCGTTGAGATCCTGTGTTGGCATCTTAATTGGCACCTATCAGTGCATAAAAATATCCCAATAGCATATCTAGGCGGAAGCTAAAAAGCAAATTCGTCTAGCCTGACATGTGGTTACAAAGAGATTCTACGCCGCCTACGAGAAAAGGCTGAAAATAAATAATTTAAGAGTTTTGTTAATAGGCCGTCATCCATTTATCTAGGTGTCCAGTAACGACAGGCGTAATTACACGAAGCGTCAAGTCGAAGTCTCGAGCTATAAAGATACACATTGCAGCAGGCATCCGCAAACATTAAGCGTAGGTACCTATCAAAGGACGCTGAAGGCTCGTTCGTTATATTTATATTACTCTGAGCAAAATACACGAATGTTCTTTTCTTTTTAAAAGCTAGAGCGAAACTGAGTTTGCGATCGGGGAGGTCACGTAACTTCATCAAACATTTTGTTTTTTCGCTTTTGATATTTGCGCCCTTTGACGCTTGCAAGACTATTGTAGCTGAGCTGACCGAGATTCGCTAGTCGCATGATACAGCGACACATTTAATATCACACTGTGTTCAATGGACCTAGTAAGTGTAGGTACTCTTAGTTCTTCAGTGTCGCCGTGTGTGAGGTCTAGAGATTGAAAGGGTTTGATTACAGCGCGGTTGGCGCAGTTTGTATTGCGGCTCTATATAGACTCCTAGAATTATTTTTCGTCGAATGTTTCATTTCGACGGAAATTCATTTCGTAGAGGGCATTTTTTTTACAGCTTAAACTATTTGGGATTGTTATAAAACAAACCCAACCTAACCTAATCAATGGAATGTTATACTAAATGATTTTTCGACGAAATGACAGGTTGAAATGACGGAAACAAACGGCTCCCTTGTAGTGCACCTGCCTACTGAGCCGGCGGTCCTGGGTTCGAATCCCGGTCGGAGCCAATATTTGTGTGATGAACTCGAATATTTGTTCCTGGGTCATGGATGTTATACTTATATGTATTATGTATATCGTCGTCTAGTACCCATAGTACAAGCTTTGCTTAGTTTGGGACTAGGTCGATTTGTGTAAGATTGTCCCTTAATATTTATATAACTAGATAAATGTACCTTACTATAATAACTACACTACACTTTTATTATTCTCAGTGCTTAAACAATGCTGTGGCTAAATAAATATGAAAAAGCCGGACACAGATGCTACGTATAAGGTTACTTAAGAATCATACAGTTAACGTCCTAATTACGCTCGCACTAATTAGCTAAATAAGTGAACAATTTTTATTTTTAATATTACATGTGTTTGTTACTTTTGTATCCAATACCCAATTAATTTGTACGTAGGTAGTAGGAGTAGGTAGGTACGTACTCAAAACGATGAAGAAAGTTGCTACTAAGAAGCTCCTCACGCAAGTTTATCTATCCTTGGCTCAGTCGATTATTACTTACTGTATACCGGTGTGGGACGGTGCTACCAAAACCAAATTCTTAGAACTTGAAATTACCCAGGTAAAAGAGCCCAAAGATCCCTCCTAAAGGTTATGTATTTTAAACCATATAGATGTCCCACCCTAGAATTATACAGAATATCTGATGTTCTATCAGTTAGAAAACTCTATATAATGTCGGTAGTTCTTAGATTACATAAATATACACAATATACACCAGATGTACAAGACCGTAGCCGTCTATCCCTTATCACATTATGAATGCAAACACACGTTAAACAACTAGCTGAAACATAAAACTTACCACGACATAGAAAAGTTATTGCAAATATTGTTGAAATATAATACATATAATAAAGATACGCACGCACGCACGCACGCACACACACACAAAAGAATACTTAGTGAGATTTTAATTATAATATATTGTTCAATAATACAAATAATTTACCACGTCTACAAGAGCGGTGCCTCTTAGCATAAGTATGAAATACTTAACAAGGGGTACCAACACTATTTATTTGTCAGCTGAATTTCTGTATTACTGAATACATACAGTTATTTTTTTTAAGAAACCTAACATTTTTTAAGGGACTCTAAGGCAGTGAACGCATATAAACATAGAAGTCTCATTAGAGCTCAAAAATGACCCCACGTGAAGTGTACCTAGAACGATTCATCTGTACCAAGGCCAAATTGACAGTTTTAATGCGATGGCGTCTATCGATGGCAGAACATGTCAGGTTGTATAAAATTAACATATCTGCATTTCATTCAAAATGCCTTCATATGCAGTGAAATGGTGTCGAAACCACTCCAGCAATAATAATGAAAAACACAGCATCCATTGGTTGGTGTAGCTAAAGTTCTTTGTGAATTATTAAAATATAAAATATTTTTAGAAGACATTTGTATGGGGATGGTATTATGCATTACCTTTTAAGGTATTTATATTTTACGTACAGGTATTAAAATTTACACCTATAATCTGCTAAAATTGAAAAATGTTATATCAATATATCTGAAGGTCTTTACTAAAGGTGTTGTACCGATTTTAGTATCCGATTAATGGGCATTTTGATGAAAGTGCTCAAAATGGGTTTAAATGAGTTTATGTTAAAAGTTATCGATTTGGATTCCAAGGAATACGTGTGTAAATTGATTTCAGTAAATTTATGTTTTTTCGTACCGTAAATAGTAAAATTTCCCTGTCAGTGTCACATATTCTGTTACCTGCGGTATCTACAGTATGTTCATGTCATGAGTTACTAGACATATTCATAATTTCACATCTCTTATTCATTTACTTGCGGACAAATGCAGTTTCTCTAGAACTCAGAGAACCGCAGTGGTTTCCTACAGTATCTTCGCCTATCTGTGGCGTTCCTTTTAATGATGATGACTATTATCAAACCAGTGCCGGATTCATCCAACTAAAACGCAATGTGGTACCAATTTGTACGGTATGTGTGCTATATTGTCTCGTCAGTCATTTAACATTTGTTTAGTCTTCAAAAAAAAATTGAAAATAAATTATAAACTCTAAAATCAAAATTTACTTTGATTTGAGATTTTGCGACAATAAAGTTGCATTCGATAGTTTTAAAAAATTAAACGCTGTTTACACATTTAGAACTAAATCACAAAAGTGGCACTATTTTTCTAAACCTTTCGATTACTGCATCCATATTAGGTTTGACAACTACCCTTTTTCGTGCGCCGCGCATGGACTTTGAGACTTACAAGTCTATTTTAGCCAATGAAAACTTTAACTAACCAATCACAACTACTTCTAAGAGGAGGGATGACTTCGTATAGGCTAATATTTAAAACTCTTGGCAAGACAAATTCTTATCGAGGGGATAGTTGTCAGTCAAATGGTAGGACCGTTTTTGAAAGTCAATTTTGTACTGAGAGCGATGTCTATATTATATTTTCCGGTCACTGCTCTAAGGGCATTGAAAACGTTTTTTAATTAGAGTAAATGTTTATCTTCAAAAACATTTTTTGTAGTAAATATAGACAATGATAGTGTCCATACTTAATGCCTACTTTAAACGAAATAATCAATAAAATTGAGGTAAAATAAAAATAAACATGTTTCGTTATTTTTTCTCTCGGCCGGTATTCTGGGTCAACATAAAGGCGGCATATAAGTTCTTAGATCTCCCGATAATCATTATTTTGGCTACGGAAACAGGAAGGTTACTCGGATGTTCGAAATTCAAACATTTCTTTGTTGGACACGAGATCGAGAGGGAAGGAGTAGCCCTTCAGCACCTCACAGTGTGCGATCTAATCTTAGCTGGTTTTTTTTCCGTTGTTAACGTTAATGTGACGAGTTGTCCCGCACCGCCAGGAAACGTGGAGCAGGAAGTAGCTTGTCTACGAATACTCAAGGCTGTTCGCGGAAGTACCCGCGAAACGGGTCGAATGACTTTCTCAGATCGCCTACACGACCGCTCTGCACTTATGCAACGACGAAAACAAAAGTAAGCACTGCGTTGTTTAGCCGCATTGTCTTTTGTTTGATATCCAAATAGTGTGAACTGTGACCATTTATTTATAAAACGGGCTATTTATAGAATGAATTCGGTGATTGAAGCATGGACGCGTTATTGTTGAGTGTTACAATGACAAATTTATTTAGAACGCGTTCATAATTAGAGTAATTATTTCTTTTGGTTTCATAGTGTTCATTATTTTATTAAATAAGTGCTTATTATTATTTATAGTTGAATGTAGGTACTTTTTACTTTTGATAGGAACGATGGGTGCCAAACGGCACCGCTAGATTATACTTAATGGGAAAAACTTTAAAACGAAGCGAAGGCTTGAAAAACGTAATTTAAAATTACAGAGTAGTCACAGTAGGCTTGCAGTTCGTATCATATTTTTATTGTAGGGTCAACTTTTTGTTACATTTAACAGGTTCTCAATTTCAATAGCCACTCGACGTGGGAATGGGAATGCTGCTGGCATCATATTAGCGACTTTTGAGCCCGATACCATGGTCAGGTCATCCTTGGATCATGTGAATGTTTTAGAGGCCTAGGACTCGTACAGAATATAATATAGAGTAAGTTTGTATTTTAATTGGAAAATAAATAAACTAATATAAACAAACTAAAACTTAATTAAAAAGAATCCCCCAGTACTGAGGCCACCTGAGGCATCGTCCCCAGCACGCTCGCCGCATTTCGACTTTGAATAGCGAGGCTCAATCTTTGAGCGAAAAAGGAGCCCGCTCTGATATTATTAGATATTCCTATTAGTATTTGCGAAATTTCTTTTAATTTTTTTTGCATCTAACGACCACGGGTCAAATCTTTCAAACACCAGTGCCGCAAATTCATAATTTTTATTTAAGAAGGCGTATTTGTGGCGCTTGAGGATTTGGGCATCTTCTGCGGCTACCCCCGGTTTTCTGGCGGAACGTTGGACATGGGACGGGGCTAGAGTGACCACACATGTAACATGCCATGCCAAAGGCCGCCCGAGATGCCATGGCACCAATGTGCAGCCATCCAGTCTCTTCCCGTCTGCAGCGGAAAGTCCCACAGGCTCCAGAGTTGCTGGAACGGATGCTGTGCCAAGGGCCCAACGAACGAGATCGTTAAGTGCCCCGTGTCTATAAAAACGACCAGCATTTGACTGGCAATAGAGGCCGTGTCGCCCGAGGGTGTCAGCAGAGCCTCCGCAACGGCAGCAGGGATGTGGCTCGCAAATGTTTATACCGAGGCGGAGGCAGATTGCGATTCTAAGGGCACTTGGATTAAGACGGAACCGATGTTGCGTGGAGGCAGGGCATGCAGCTAATGTCCCGACTCCGGCTGGGATACTGCCAGTAGGCGAGCCCGCTCGTGCGCAGTAAGGCAACTGTCTATTAAGAATTTGTGAATGGATTTTACTGTTATGTGATCCCAGGCAGCTTGGCTGGCTTTTTCAGATGGCGCGCTCTCACCCGGCGCTCACCCTGGCGCTCCATGCTGACTCTGCATCCACCAGGTCCGAAACCTCTACATCAGTGGGATTAGAAATGTTAAGAATACCACTGATGGGGGTGATAGTACTGTGAATGGATGAGAGAAAGGCAGGAAGAGCAAGGTCGCCTGTGGAGCGTATGCCTAGTCCGCCATATTATTTTAAATACATTTTATATCGTAAAACATAAAGTACTTATTTATAGTCCCAGTCAATAAATAACAAAACTGTTTACTTGTTACAATGTGTAACCATCCCCAGGGTTATACGGGTTATCGTATAGGCGAGCCGTGTTACGATCTATTTACATCTAATACGTACCTAATGTTCCAGCTATATTATAAGATATGTTCATACTGATGACGTTTGCCTGCGTGTGGAAAATTACAAGCTAACTAGTTAATACGTAACCAAAACGAGTGCGCACTGCAGTGATTAACGTTTTAAAAATAGCTTGACACCTGAGGCATATAATGGGAGTTATGTCATACGTTTGTTTATTTTTAATAAGGTTATATACCAGTCGGTTATGTTTTTTCAACCGAATTCAATAAAGAGGCATACTGTATAACTCAAGTAGAACTTTATTGGTATTTCCTGAGCCATGTTTCCTATAAGTAAAGTATGTTGTACATTGCACCTAAATATTCAACAGCAAACATCTAGACGATTCACCCAAAGCAACAGGAATACCAATTGGTGCTAAGGAAGGTCGTCAGACAAAATCCAGCAACCTGATACTTTGATCCATTTCCAATAATTTAATGTGTTATGTGCACGTAAGTCAAAGCGTGTCATAATAATGAGATAATAACCAATCACTTTACATACATGTGCACATAAGATCATTTAAATGCGTGATAAACATTTCACTCGGTGCCGATACGATGTGTTGAATGTCAAGTTGCATCCAATCCAAGAGCGTGGTTAGAAACAGAGTAGTCACCTTCGTACCAAAATACCACTCCGCGTGCCTATAGCTCAATTGCTTCGAATAAGAGCTGTGACAGGTAGCCGTAGTATAGTTACCAAAAGCAATTGAGTTGTTAAGTACCTGTAATAAAAAGGTATTATTAAAACTCTCATAAATAATCTATCTCTAAATAAAACTCACCTATCTGAAGTTTAACTTTTGTCCCACGAGAGTGTGTCTCACCATTTTTCTGACTCTCAGCTATTTACAGACCTATCTATTTTTTGTTTTATTTTTTATCGACTGTTTTGCCTATAAATGTAAATCCAAAATTCAGTGACAATATCGTTCATATGGCGGGCCGGGCGACAAAAGAATAATGGATGTGTCACTCTATTGCCTCCACACTCTCTGACTCTCTAGTGGCAGGACAGCGAGCACGTCCCACGTACTTCCACGTACTACGCGGTGTCATTCGCGCGGACATGCATTGTGACGTAACCGTAACTCAATTGAGGACATAGATTGAGAGAATAAGAGCCAAAACATATTTAGGTACATGCAAAGTCGTGTCTTGGAAATACATTATTAAATCAAAATCAACTTTAATTAACTACATGTAAAGATTTAGAATTACTAAAACTAGACATTTCAACTATTTATTTTTATTTACAGTTTTCAATTGCACGACTCCGGCACGATGTCGCGTCGTACACAATTCGGTGTCGTATCTTGTAATTGTGGTTTGGCCATAAGGGCGACCCTCCTTTAGAATAAGGAAGCTACATACATGAAGGCTGTTTATAGGGGCCCCGGGACAGTCAACGGTTTGATTCAAGCCTTACGTGTTTGATGAAACCGTTTGATGTCGGTTTGAACGGTTTGTCAAATGGCACTGCGCAGTTTGGTTCAGTGCGCCGCCGAATAATGATAATAGCAACGAAGTAAATTCATGCTCGCATTGACGTTCTGACGACGCCGTGCTTTAAATTTCATTATCTTCGTCACACACTAGCTCACACTACAAAATCCAGCTCTAGGCCCGTAAAAGTGTGACAAACCGTTCAAACTAGCTTTGTAAACGATCAAAATGATTTGAGTTACGGATACCTTACCTACTTGTTTGAATCAAACCGTTTGACCGTCTCGGGACCCCTTAAGATAATTAGGAACTCGGTGCCAAACTAGGTCAAACAGAGATTACTTTGCATATTATATCCACGTTTTTCCCGTAGACATAATATGCAAATACAAAGACAGGGATTTCTGACCCAATTTTCTGATTAGACTCATATCCGCATAAACAGCGTTACCTCCCCTACTGCATATTTATTAAATAATCAGTTATCGCCATCGGTCTCATTGACCAGCACATATTTGGGGCATTTGCTGTTGACCCCCACCAACTTGTGCGCGCTCCCAGCAGGAAAATTAAAAATATAACTGGAGACAATAAGGCTGGCTCGTTCCTCGCCCAAAGAATGGGCATGTCTGTCCAGAGAGGGAGCCAGTCTTATGGGAACCCTTCCCTCGGGTTACCATTACGACTTATGGGACTTATTTAATTTAGTGTATTCCAGTTAAGGTATTGTTCATTGTAATTTCATGAGTTACAATTCCACAGCTTTATTTTTCCTAGTAAAATTATTATATTAAACAGTTTGTGTGTATTCTGAAATTGTATTAAAAGCAGTCTATCTTCCTCAAAGCTCTGAACGGCTTGTCGGAGCTTGAGGAGCATTGTCCGGCGACTAGGCCCATATATGAGTCGATGTTGAGGTCGCGGACATTTGACGAGAGAACGAGAACAGGCGGAAATCACCTGAAAATCCGAATTCGAAACATCCGGACATACGAAAGAATTTTGGCCCAAGCTGAAACGTAGACGTTTCGCTCGCTCGATCAACTATAGGGGTTCCTTATTGACTACGAAACCTAAAAAATAGCGAGTTGTTAACGGTGTCGCCAATATAATTAATTAGTAGGTTAATATATACCGCACTGATTAAATAATTAATGTAGGTATGTATGCAGCCATATAACGTAACAATAGCTGCCGGACGATATCGAATTATTTCACAAAACACGTTTCACATTTATACATTTACAAACAACGTTTGACAACTCCACCATTCACAAATTAGTCATGTTCAAAAAACATTGTTGCACAAACTGTTAATTACACATAAGTATTATTTACTGGATAAATCATCATATCACGAATCACGACTCATCACTTGACAAACTATTCATTTCACAAACACCTTAATTGGCAAATCAACATAATGGCAAAATAACGTTTGCTAATCAAAGCAAATACGTAGGTTAGGTTAATAATAATAAGTAGGTTAGGTTAGGTTCGTATGATAAATATTAACAAGCATCAGCACAACAAAATCTATTCATACGGCTTTACGTTTTGTCACGTAAATAGTTCTTTTGTCAAATCATATTTTAATATATCCTTGTTCTTTTAATACTAAATTGTAAAACAACTAGTTTGTGGGATAAATATTTATTAATTTATCATTTGTGATATGAAGAGTTTCTGAAATGATGCTGTTGTGAAATTTATATTTGTCAAAGGCCATTTGGGATATGAAGAGCTTGTGGAATGTTGCAGTTTTGAAATGTATATGTATGTGTCAAATGAACATTAGTTATATGAAGAATTTGTGAATTGATGCTGTTGTGAAATGTGTATTTGTAAAATGACCATTTGTGAATGTATTGTTTATCAAACGTTTTTTGTAAAATGATAGCACTTCAACCTTTCACATAAAAACATATTAATATTTCCGCTGTTCACTGAAATCTTTCAATCAACTTTTTAATAGCGTTCCGTACCTTAAACGGAAAAACGGACTCCTTATAAGTTATCACTTTGTTGTATGTCTCTCTGTCATGAGCTTTTTTTGGAATTCGTGAAATTAATGACAACAACTGACAAGGTATCAAATACACTCAAGTCTGTAATCATTTGAAGCAGTGAAATAATCAAACTTATATAAGTCAATGACCTCAAACGACACGTACGTGTATTCATGTTCCATTTACGCTGCATATTTTGACGCTCACAGGGGAATCAAAACCTGTTGAGTAGTGACTTAGGTCCCTATAGGTTTTGATAATTTCACCTAGAAACATTTGCCAAAAAGCAATATCATATAAAGAATATACGATATCGGAATTACGATAACTGTAAATTTGTAGTTTTCTCGTGCCTATTACAAAAAAAAACGGCCAAGAGCATGTCGGGCCACACTCTATGTAGAGTTTCGTAGTTACCTGCCCTTCACAATAGACGAAAATTACGAGAAAGATTTCAAGCTCTATAAAAAGGTCGTAAACGCCAAGAAACAGTAATTACTTATTACCTTCTGGAAGTTATCGATTATACGCGTCAGATTGAGCGAAATGTTTTAATATAGTATGGCACTTAACCAATATGTGTAACGTTCTTTGTGTAGGGACTAGGGACACCGCGCGGCACTTACGTCATTTTAAAGAAAATTATGAAATTTTGCGATAACTCAAAAACGGCTGAACCAATTTTATTCAATATAGTTTTCGTTGAAAGTACTTATAAAGCCTCATTTTCATGAATTTTTCCATAATTTTTTGTCCCGTGGTTGAAAAGTTGGACACTATTTTTTTTATTTTCGGAGCCAATATTTACAAAACTGCTAACTTTATCGAAAAAATAATACTTGAAGATCCCTATTATTTTTAAAAGACCAATTCAACGACACCCCACACACTAGTGTTGGAACGAAAAAAATATCACCCCCACTTTAGGTGTACGGGAGGTACCCGAATTTTTTTTTTTTAGTTTTTATTTTACCGTTTTGTCGACGTGTGACATATATACACATACTCATACCAAATTTCAGCTTTCTAGTACTAATGATCACGGAGCTAAGCCGCGGACGGACAGACGGACAGACAGACGGACATAGCGAAACTATAAGGGTTCCTAGTTGACTAAGGAACCCTAAAAATGGTGGTTACAAACTAAATTCGTTCGAGCAATATTCAGTAGGTATTCATAAATTGTTCCCTTCGGTGAGCCACTCCGACTCACATTTTACGGGTTTTTCTCGAAATGTAGGAAGAAGAAAAGATCAAGTAGTTTTAAAAGTTAGTTATTTAGCAAAACATTAATTGATAAACTGTTGTTTCATAAAAATATTAAAAATAACTCTCTATGTAACGAAACGCAGGACGGTATGAAGTTTAATACCCGAAACACTTGGGCCAAATATTTAACAAGCAAGTACTTACTCGTATTTCGGTCAGATTGTACCAAAGAGGGGCTGTTTCTGGGACTTAAATTTTTTTACACTTTTTTTTGCCGTTTCTGGACTTAAATTAGATTGAATCTTGTAGTTTACACTAAAATAAGCATGCTTTGTTCTTTAAACTTTTTCTCTCAGAGATTATTTACCAAGATATTGGGGTTATTTTTTTTTTTTTCAATATTTGCCATTTTTAGGCTAAATTAGATTGAGTGATATTCCATTTTTTAAGCAAGCATTTTGACGCTCCGCTATACATGGTCATACAACAAACCTAACCTAACCTACAGTTTTCGGTTTTTGAGCCATGTTACCTAAAAAACCTCAATAACCTGAACACTAAATTGTTTGTAAAATGAATATTTATGAAACGTTGTTTAGCAAGTGATTGGCTACCCAATTTTTGTTATGTTGAAACATAAAGATTCTAAAAACAATTACAAAGCTATTGAATATTTTTTTTTTCTTTATTTTTACATTTCATGTCATATTAAGCTTGATTTATTCATACTTGATTTATACATACATATTATAACTACAGTACCTATATCCGAGTTAAGGACATTTGAAAAGAGAAATGGTAAAGAATTACCGCCCACTCCATCAGAAATTTATATTTTTCGCGGGATTAGCTTGTCTTAAACACATTATGAAATGAAGGAGGAAACTCTGGAAACAGACGAGAACGAAACCTCGATTCGTATGGAAAAATAAGCCGTGGTATTTCCTCTAAACTAGAGTATCTATAAAGGAAATACCTGTCTTTACGAGCAATGCTTTTCTAGAATGTACTAATGCCACTTAAGCTTTTTCCAATAATTCAAGGGTCATTGGAAATGTATTATAGGCTCCTTACCTACCTACATACCTAGCTATAGAGATACCTAGTTCAAGATCCTCTTCAGAAGGTATGATATTATGTAATTCTAATTTGAAAAGATGTTTTGAATGTAAATAGTGATTTATTCAATACAACAAACTTCCCTGCTTATTCAAATCACGGCATTAAATAGCTATATCGTAAATATAAATATATCTATCAACTATTGCGATTCTTAGGACACAGAATGAAATTCACAAGTTGACGTTTGATAAATGGCAACAAAAGATGTTTGCTCGCTATACTACCTACTCGCAACAAAAAAATGACAATAGGTACAGGCATTCCGAAACCGAATGCAACAAATATCCAAAGTACACTAATATTGGCGAGGTCAAATGCCGCATATAGGCCCAGACACAACATATTGTGTGTTGAGTGAGCCGATAAACGTTACTTAAATAATTTGTATGTTTGTTACTTCATTACGCTCAATAGCTGGGTCAATTATGATAAAATTTAGAATGGAGGTAGGTCACACCCTCGATTAACACATAGGCTACTATTTCTGATACACTGCGGGTAAGACCGTGCCTTGATTGTTTTCCTCGCGAGTTTCCACCAGTTGTAGGTACCACCGTATGCTCATCGGCAATCGGCACCTAAACTGTCGCAACACGTTGAGCAGTCGATTACCTTATGTAGCTTTACGTAACAGGGAATACCCGATTCGTGCAACAAGTGTCGCGGCCTCTAACGTGTAGGTACACTCCACGGCCGAAATAATGACATCACATTAGGGGCTATTCAATGTTTCAGGTGACATGAGTCCGAAATATCGTCACTATCTTGTAGCGATGTTCTATGTATATTCGATATTATAGATATTAAGAGGCCTTATTCCTTTTAATTTATTTTATCTTTTTCCGATTATGGCACACTGAAAAAAATAGCCAGTGGAGCCTACTGACATTACAGTAAGACTTACTGCAATAACAGTTAGGCCTACTGACATTTCAGTAAACCTAACTGCAATAACGGTTACGCTTACTGTAATGTCAGTAGGCTCCACTGGATATTTTTTTCAGTGCAAATATACCTATTTATAATTTCAACCACTTTTTGAAGTGAATAATACCATTCCCTGAGTTCTAGATAGTAACATATCTATTTCATGCTTTCATTACGTGCAGTCGAAAATAAGTTGAAAAAAAAAAGTTTTCTGAAAAATTATGAACAAATAATTCAAACTGTGGGTTTAAATATATACTTACCAATAAATCGCAATGACCCTGCCCTAAGTATTAACATTTATGTTATTAAACATGTTTGATCATAGACAAAAATGACTAAAATAATCAGCATTTTTAAACGACTACTTACTGAGTTAAATAGGGTTTACGATTTTATCTGATTATCTCATTGGAAATTGATAAATAAAAATAAAATAAAAAAATATGTGACAACCTCACACAAATCGATCTAGTCCCAAATTAAGCTGAAGAAGGCTTGTGTTATCGTATAGTACCCATTTGGGTACTAGAAGACGATATGCATACTTATATAGATAAATATATACTTAAAACAACCATGACCCAAGCACAATTGTTATACTACGTTCATTTGACATACGATTGACTTAATAAATTTGAATTTTGCATGCCTAATATAAGGTACAAACATTACTGAGACTGTTGACTAATGTGATCCATCTGTATACATTTACGTATTGTTTAGTAAATAAAATATTTCAATTTCAAGTATTCGAGTTCATCACACAAATATTGGCCCTGGCCGGGATTCGAACCCGGGACCGCCGGCTCAGTAGGCAGGTCTCTACAAACTCACAACCGCGTCGTCAATGATGCGTCGTCGTTGATAGTCGTATAAATACAAAATGAGCATCCTGTAAAAGTGCAAATGGCAGGCGTAAGCGGTAATTGAAATGTCAGCTCGATAACAACAATCAACAACAAAGTTAGAGGGCCCTGCTGATAAAGCCGAAATTTCGATGTTAGTTATATCGCACGGCCTCGTCGAATAAGTGCCCAAATGTTGTCCTATTGGTATACAAAAGGAAATCGTATATACTAAGAAACGTCGCTTATAGCTCCTAAACGGGTAAACAAATCCAGTTGTCTATATATATTTATTTATTATTTAAAATGCTTCATGTAATAAGCCCAAATCACGACTACGAATCACCTTTTGAAGTCGGTGTCAAATCACTAAATCCATACTTATAATATTATAAATGCGAAAGTGTGTCTGTCTGTCTGTTACCTCTTCACGCTTAAACCGCTGAATCGATTTTGATGAAATTTGGCGTGGAGATAGTTTAAGATCCGAGGAAGGACATAGGATAGTTTTCATCCTGGAAATTATCCCTAAAAAGATTGAAAAGTGAGTAAGTAATACATGATGACATTGATGACCCTGTAGGAAATGTAATGATTAGAAAAAAAAACAAATTGATCTTACATTTGCTTAGGCGCTTTTAATAATCCCTTTTATTAATTAAGGTGATTAGGTGGATCTATCGTGTTGTACGAGGTTGCTTCCATACTTCGAAGTTCCACGCGAACGTAGCCGCGGGCAAAAGCTAGTTATTACTATGATGAAAACAATGCCGCGCATGAAGCCTTTACTGATGATTACCATGTGGTGTTTGCGAGTATTTTTGTTTTCGATAAAGAAGTTTACGTATACAGGTTTGGCAGTGACTACAGAAGGTGATTCAAATGTAACTTGTACATGAACGGGTTATTTATTTTAGGCTGTTCAGTTTTTTTTTTTTTTAGTGATTTAAATAAAATACATACTTAGCGGGATGATCGGGGTGGACTTGTTTGCATGCATCTCGTTTGAATTATCCCCCAACTCCTAACCGTTAAGGGGTTATACTTCCATCATCAACAGCATAGGAAGATGAAGCAAATTAAAAAGTTTTACAATGAAGCGATAAACATTTGGTTTACGTTAGCGTTACTTTAATAAAAAATAAATTAAAAAGTTGTTCAAGATTAGGTTGGACAAACATACAAATAAAATACTAAAACCTCCTAAGTGTAGCAAATACTTTTCTGGAAACCGCATCAAAATCGGTTCAACCAGACGCGAGATAATAGCGGACAAACTTACAGGACAAAGTGATTCCTTTCATCTTCTGACTCCTTTTTTTTAACTCGGTTAATAAAGAGACCATGTGCAAGTGAATCGCGCACGAAAGTCTCGTACCCTACATATTATAATTTTACGTTTTACAGTAGCTTTCTCTAATCCTAAAATAAACTTTATACATAAGACTAGCTGTTGCCCGTGACTTCGTCCGCGTGGAACTTTTATCTCGAAAATTTTACTTCTTTATTATTTTCAGATCTAAGTAATGTTGAAATTGCTAAACGTGCTTTTTTCAATTGTTTACGAAATAGTAACGAAGCCTTCGTACGCAAGTCCGACTCGCTCTTGGCCCTTTTTTTACTTTTTTTTTCGGCTAATTTGCTCTAATTACGCAGTATCATTAGAAAATCAGGTACATCTACGAACGAATAGCTTTACTAAATTCGATGAGTTTAAGAACGACGTTTATAAATTCTTTGATTCAAATAATAATGCCTTTACACAAAGCCTCAATTACCACACTCAAAAAAATGTTTGTTCTACATACAAACTTTCAACCCCTTTTTCACCACCTTCGGGGCTGAATTTTCAAAAACGCTGAAATAACTTCTTGTATTTTTATAATATGCTTTTATATAAAGATTCAAGTCCCGCACTCAAAAAAATTTTTGATCGTCATACATACTTTCAACCCTATTTAACCCTTTTAGGGGATACATTTTTAAAAACGCTGAAATAAGTTTACTCAGTTCTTTTATTTTATTTTAATAGCTTTTTACGAAGTTTCAAGTTCCTAGCCATTGAGGTATTATTTCCTAGCTTAAAAATAAATTTGAACCCCAAGACAAACTTTCATCCCCCTTTTAACCCCCTTAGAGGTTGAATTTTTAATAATGAACAAATAATGTTATTTTTTTTATTCTTATATATTATGCCTTTATAAGAAGTTTCAAAGAATTTTAATGGATTTAAACTTTCAACCCCTTTTTAACCCTTTTAGGGGATGAATTTTTGAAAACGCTGAAATTACTTTTCTCGTATTCTAATAGTATGCCTTTACACAAAGATTCAAGTCCCGTACTCAAAAAAATATTTGATCTCCATACAAACTTTCAACCCCAATTTTACCACCTTAGGGGATGAATTTTCAAAAACGCTGAAATATTTTGTTTATTTTAATACATTTTTACGAAGTTTCAAGTTCCTAACATAAAAAAAATCTTCTACCCCATACAACTTTTCATCCCCTTTTTAACCCCCTTAGGGGTTGACTTTTTCAAAATCGCTTCTTAACTCTCGTACACTTTATAAATCCAACCTACTGTGCAAATTTCAACTCTCTAGCTTTTGTAGTTTCGGCTCTGCGTTGATGAGTCAGTCAGTCAGGACACTTGCATTTAGATATACTCGTATAAATATTATACATAAATAGGTACCTTATATTAATTACTCTAGTCATCCTAAGATGAGCTATTCATCTGATACTCTAAATATTTTGTCTCAATAAACTAAGTGGATGTACCCACTAAGAGTGTAAAATAACTTTAATTTTTTATAGAATCTGTTTATCTTTGCAATCGAAACGTTTATTCGATCGCAATTGTTTGAAATTGACTTTCAAACAATCTATAAAAGGCTCAATTTAAACCAGTTATACCAGCGGCAAGTAATCGGCTTACATCTATCAATTTCAAACTCGGCCACCGCGTTTCTCTATCGTCCGGTAATTAATGATCAGTGCGCATTTGAGCAAAGTACAGTGTACTGTGCCCTTACCAGGAGTTTACATTGACTGCAATCGCTAGCGACAGCAATCGCTAGCGACTGCGTAAACGATTTGTAAGGCCGCGGTCGTTTTAGGACCCTTACAGACGAACGGCACTTTCCTATACGTAGTACAAATGCAGCCGTCGCCACCTGTCGACGGCAGCCGTCGACTGCCTGCTGCAGTCGCCACCTCTCGACGCGTCGACGGTCGACAAGTGGCGACGGCTGCTGTTGTACTACGTATAGGAAAGTGCCGTTCGTCTGTAAGGGCCCTTAAAGTCTTAAACCACCGCCCGCGGCCGACAGCGGCCCGTCGCCCGCGGTCGACAGCGGCCCGTCGCCCGCGGCGTTTGTATGGTATGTTCGGGAATGTCCCGAACATTCCCGAACATACCATCGTTTTTGCCTGCCACGTGCAGCGTTCTCCCGCCGCGCTAAGGAGGATTGTAGTTCTACAATGTGACCGCTAGGGTCGATGTACTATTATCCATACAAATCTGTCACTAGCGAGTACATTCACGTTAACTCATGGTAAGGGCGATATAAACGTGCTTCGTTACGTAAACGCTTCCCTGTGGCGGAACTGGCGGGCGAACCAGATCAAGTGCGCTTTCGGTTGTTTGTACAACTTCACTTGACCACATTTAGAGCTGTGTTGTTAGGCGTAGTTTACAGAGGACTTCAAAACGTCGTCGACGTAATAACAGAACATACTCACGAGTATTGGACAGACACGAAGAGCATGAACGTCGTCTCTGTTCGATACACCTTTCTTAATAAACTAGCGTCATCTATATACTGGGACATCTCATCTGTTGCCTTTAAATAGCTCAGTGCTAATTAAGTATCTCCTTGTGGAATTTTCCTTTCTTTACGTACTTTTTGCTGTGCCGCTGCTTTGAATATATTATTTGAAATTTCGGCAACTTTGTCCGCGTATTTTTTTCTTTGCCGTAGACGAATAAATTAAGTAGGTATCCTACAACCATTATTCCTGAAATCATGACCCCTCTCCGTAGAAAAATGATTTTCACAAGCCTTCTTGAGCTTAAATTGGGTCTAAATCGATTTGTGTGAGGTTGTCTGGTATTTATTTATTTATGTATAGAAGTACTTTAGGTTAGGTTTGTATGGTCATATGCATATCCAACGCACGAGCCGGGCGAGCGAAGCGAGAGTGGATTCGCCTTAATCCAATATTGATGCTTTATTTATGTGGAAACTTTTGGTAGACTCGAATAACTTCCATTTTAAAACTAATTGGGTTAATTAATGCACACACGTTTAGAGTTAACCAAGTTCGTAACTGCTTCGATTTTAAGGCAGTAGGTATAATACATATAGGAACATTAAGACTATTCAGTGAGTATATTCCATTGTAACATTAAGTAGGTACATTTTTCGTGACCACGAAAATGTCGATAATACGACATGGCGCGAAATAAGTATATTCTTGGAGTATAACCAAACTGTGGTTTAGTGTGTTGAATGTATGTAACTATAAAATAAAATAAACCACATCATAGGTATATATGTTGGTAGCTACTGCAATAAAGTTCAAAATACCTTCTTGTGCCTTCATCAACATTTTATAGCAGAAACAATAAAATGACGATATCAAAATAAAAACCTGTACAGTAAAAAAATCCTATTTTCTCGTCAGGAATTGAAAATACTCGACTTCAACAACGGAATAACGGAAACAATTCGTTCGTTCATATTGAAAATGAAAATAAATGGTTTACTGGATTCAACCTTGATCAACTGTTGCTGGCAGGCGAGCCTTCAATCAGCGTGGAATTTCACCCATCGAAATGTGTTAATGAAATGCACTCGTTTTCTAAAAATATCCATCGGGTTAATCACTGGAATGATAGCAGATTGTGTTTTTCTTATTACAATTTAGCACTTTCAGCTGCCCGGCCGACATTCGAGGTCGTACCTATTGTTGTAAGAGTCTCTAAAAGAAGTGTGTTGCGTTGCAGGACTTGTAGGCTACAGGCTACTCTGTAGAACTCTTCATAGGGATGAAATATGGCTTAACTTACACAATAACACAAAACACAAACCTGCCAACATTGTTATAACTCAATATCTTCATTGTGTAGTGTTAGACCGTGTATATGTCTGCCGGATCTGTCTAACCGCCTGGTAGATATTATACTCCTTTCCCTTTTGCGTTGCGACAGCTCGACGATACAAGACAGGCGCTCAGTTTCATTTCCACCTAAGGAGCGTTTTTTCTAGCCGTGTTCGTTGTTTTCAACTACATAGTTATTTGATTAAGGGTAGTATTTAAGCGCACATCAAAAAAAAACCTTTCTCTATGTAAGAATAATCAAAATTTATATCAAAATTACTGATTGCAAAGCAAATATTGCACTCAAAATGTTACTAAATATACTACAATTTAAATTTGTGGCGTGCATCTATTTATATAAAAGTGAAGCATATTTAAGTAATGCATAGCTAATAATGACTACCGTACATTATGGAGCGTTTTTTAGGGATATAAAAAAAAAACTAACCTAACCTAACCCGGCCGAGTCGGATCTGCTCTGAAAGGTGATCCGGATTAGATGGTTACCTATCTGAAACACTAATTTTTGTTTCCCATCTGTAACGTTTCGCCAAATTTTCATTTGTCTGAAGTGTATTTTCTAATTGTCTGCAGTAATTGATTTGATTGAGTGCAATAATTAATTTGATGTAAAAAGTATAATAATTGATGAAAATAAATTGATAGGCGATTATTTGTTTGCTGTGCCATTAATAATATCCCTTTGATTAATTGGCGACCTTGAATGACGTACTTTACATGGTCATTTAACTTTTAACTCATTAGTCTGTGTCATAGACGATGTATAATTATTCTAAGACTCCATAATTCGTAGGTAGAGTCTGGCCATCGAAACATAACCGCGAAATTTTAAAATTCTAGCTCTAGTATCGCTGTATAACCTAGGACTAAGCAGTTTTGGTACTTTTGACATTAATCTTTTCATGGCCAATGACTGATATATCTGCACCATTGCATTGGTATCAGTCATTGCTCATTGGCAATGAAATATGTGCTAGAATTTTAAAATTTCGCTGTCGTTTTCAGTATCACGTTTCGATTGCCCGACTCTACTAATAGGTTTTTGTCGCCTTAGGTACATACAGGGACATATTTACCCTAGGGCGATCCGGGCTATAGCCCGGGGCGCCAAACCGACAGGGGCGGCGTAGGCGCGGGCCCATTTTGTTTTGGTATTGGCGCCATTCAACCAACTATTACTTTTCACCTTTTTTTTTGTCAATCCACAATTTTAAATGAACATGAAAAATAACAAGAACTAGTTAGTCTTGGTCGAAACATGCTTGTAAGTTTGTCAATATCTTCGGGGCGCGTCTGTAAGTAAGAACATGCTTCAAATATAGGGCGCGGGCGCCGAGCGAGGTCACGGGCGGCAAGAGGGGCGGGGGGCAATAGGCCATACATATATCAGCGTTGCCAGATCGGATCTTTTTACACTATATCGGTAAATTTTGTTACTACGTAAAATTTCGCTCTCGCTGCGCTCGCGTTTTCATCTGATCGTGTTACATACGTACCCCCGCGCCGCAAAATTTCGGGCTCGCTGCGCTCGCGTTTATATCTATTTCTGTTACAATATATACTATACTACGAAGTCTACGTACGTTTTTTCTGATTGTCTTCTACGTACCCCCACGCCGAAAAATTTGGCGCTCGCTACGCTCGCGTTTTCATCTGATCGTATTACTACGCACCCCCGCGCCGAAAAATTTCAGGCTCGCTGCGCTCGCGTTATTATCTATTTCTGTTACAATATATACTACTACGTACGTACATACGAAAAATTTCGAGCTCGCTGCGTTCGTGTTTCCATCTGGTTGTGTTTACTACGCACCCCATGGCCGAAAAATTTGGCTCGTAATTTTCTTTTTCCTATGACCCAACCCTTACACTTGCTATATCTAAGTGCTTGATAGACACAACTACCATTATATAAAAAAAACGTTAAATATTTCTTGGACTTCTAGGGCGGCGAAACTTATAAGCCCGGGGCGCCAAATTTCAAAATACGTCTCTGGGTACATACTAGAAAGTAAACACAAGTTTCTATTTTCTATTTCTTTCATTTTGAAAGCTGGTAAATGTCCCCATTAGCCTTAAAGCATAAAGATAATAAAAATAAGCGTTCGAATTATTTCATTAGCAAATAGATTAACGTACGTACTTACATTAAGTATTTCTATTTAGCTTTAAAAGTGAATCCTTAACCTATTTCAGTCAGCATATAATTCAATAACATTAGCTGAAAATTTGGCAAAATTAAAGGGCAACTTTTATCTATCAGGATATGCAGGTTATAGAGCTAAAGTAAATTCCACAGACCTACGGACTAAATTGACAAGTAAGTATGAACAAAATGTTGCCACAGTTTGGCCAGTGTCGTTCTCATTTGATATTAAAATTATTGTTACATCGTAGGTTTAAAGTCCACCCAGACGGGACAATCAAATTGGCAATTTGATCGGTTAATCTATATACCAACTTTTTCCAGTGATTTTGATTTTCACAGATCAAATGGTCTGTAGACCCCTAAGTAGAGATAAAAATTTAATGTCAATCCGACAATAATGTACATGAAACATGTAATTATATATTTATGATAATTGATAGTTTATTGAATACCGTGAAATACGCCAACTTTGCCTCCACATGGAACTTTGCCCAAAACGCTACTTAAAAAAAGAAACGTTACTGTAGACAATTTCAAGATGATTCCATAATCATTTAATCAAGATGATTCCATAATCATCTTGAAATTGTCTACAGTAACGTTCCTTTTTTTAAGTAGCGTTTTGGGCAAAGTTCCATGTGGAGGCAAGGTTGGCGTATTTCACGGTACATACATTTACTTAAATGAATTAATAAAATTTCACCTCACTACAGCGAGGAAAAAAGAATAAGGGTTTGTACTATATCTTTGAAAAAAAAACTGCAATAATCAACCAATTTGCCATTTATTAAAACTAAGGTCTAATTAGCTTTCATGTAGGTATTTTAAACGGGATTTTTCAGAAAATAAGCTCATGTCAAATTTTACTTTAGCTGCGTTGAAACGTCAAAACTCTTTCTCCACATGTGGATAAAAAGCGATTTTCTCAATAGATATCAAACAAACAAACTGGGCTTTCCGAGCTAGTGAGGTGAAAATAAAATTATTGTTCTTTATTTTCAAATTCCCAACAATGTGGTCTATCTTTTTAACAAAAAAAAGCGGTATCTTCAAAAATAGTTGACCGCTGTTTACAAACTACTTTTATGTATCTAACGATATACGTTATCATAGCTATTACGAGTGTTTATTGAAATTGTTAGGTGTTATTATGGATTCGCAAGATTCGGGACCAGAGCCATGTTCATCAAAATGTTCGCCTCCGATATAAAGGAGAAAAAAATCTATTAGTAAAATTGAAAAAGAGACGATTCATAAAGTACGTTTATATTTCGAATGAGATGGTAGACAGATTGCAGGACGAACAAGATATCCCAGAGGACATTCATGACAATAAAAACGAGTGTGTTATGAAATCATCCGAAATTCTTGGTATTCCAAGAAGTTCAGTTTTAAAGTTTTGAAAGAATACAAAGAACAAGAGAAGTTTACAAAATGTTACAACTCGACCATTTAGTGGACAATGTTTCGGATCGTTTTATTATAAATGTAACTGATGATGATGATGTAGATGACGAAATAACGGAGCCTGGGAATGAATAGTATTTTATAATAAAGACTAGTTATCGTTGGACAAGGTGTTTTATTTTTTACCTACAGGCTCGGAAACCTTTTTATGCTTTAAAACTAGTGGGTAAAAACGCGTTTTATCCATCCACTACCTCTAAAATCAAACAAACCAAAACGTGTACCTCTTATTTGAAACTAATATACTTATTTTTGATTTAAACTAGTCTGTTATTTGTACTTTACAACTTGTCGATATATTGTTATTGACATATACCCTTCACTATTTTTATTTTGCTGTTCCTGGTATCATTTTACCTGTCAGTCATTTGTCAATTTAGTCCGTAGGTCTGTAGATTTTAGTTTTTAAGTTTAATTTTATGTACTCCCCCCCTCTCAGGGGTGAGCGTCACCTTCCGCGCCCTCGAATGTGTCCCGGAGCGCGGTATTTTCCACTTTAAAAGAAAACTTTAAAAGATGTATTTGGCAACAATTTTGCAACCAATCGCAACCCACTATAATGACATTAGTTTTAAAAACATGTCGGTTCTACTATGTTAACCCTCTTTCTCGCAACGTTAAGTATACTCAACGCCCAAAACAAAAAAATCCTGCCAAGTTGTTTTCGATTATATTCGCAACTTATAGTTATAAAATAATTCCTTATTTCCAAACGAATCTTTACCGACTATGTTTATTGCCCGGATGCACATATTTTGTCAATTCGTGGCAAAATGGTGCCGAAAGAACCGATGACTGTGGGAAGTAAGGTAAATAATAATTCATGATAAATATTTATCACCATAATATCGATTGAATTACGCTTACAATTGATTTGTAAGGGTTATGAGCTTTGTGTTCTGGTATATTTCTAACAATTTGGGTGTAAGACTTGAACGTTATTTGGTTCCCAATATGCGTGTTGAGTATTCTCAACATTGCGAAATTTTGAGAGACACACCTACTTCACTGCATGTTGAGTATTCTCAACATTGTCCATCTATGCACAATATACACTCTGCTTAAATTGTTGAGTATTTTTAACATTGCGAAGTTAAGGTTATATAAATGATAAAGGGTACATAATATATTTTCCGTATGTATATGCTAAAAGCTGTTTTTGTGCCTAATATTGCATGTTTATTTATTGACATGTTGCCTGGATGTGGTGCGTGCTCCATGGTTAAATAAAATGAGCCAAGAATTGCAGAATATTCAGACAGCAGCAATCATTCTGACGAAAAATTGAGGCTAACCAAAATATTAACACTCAGAACCTGTCTGATGCTGATGCAAACTTTGATCCGCGATCCATACCACCTTCTCTAGAAATACTAAATTTGTTAGAGAGCACAGATGAAGAACCTAGACATATCTTCGTGAGACATGCAACGCACCGGTCGCAGATATTTGCCCTTAAAACATCTAAAAACGTGACGAGGCATCTACATTTCGCGCATAATTGCAATCTCGATAATAACCTCTACTTCAAGATACGTCCATTCATGGAAAAACTTAGACAAAATTGTTTGAAACTTGAAAGAGAAAGGCGGTTTAGCATAGTTAGATGAATTGATGGTGCCATATAAAGGAACGAGAGCGGGTTGCAGACGCCAATATCTACCAAAAAAGCCGAAGAAATAGGGATTCAAATTATTTGTACGTGCTGGAATATTTGGACTCGGTTATGACTTCCTTCCATACGCTGGAGAAGACACGTTTCGATTCTGTTCATTAACAGACTAACCAGCCATCTAGCTATCGTATATTTAGATATTTTATTCACGTCCCTGGAGCTGATACATCTACTCCGCAATAAATATGAAATCTTTAATCTTGGGACAGTAAAAAACAACCGCCTTAGGGGTCGTCAGGACAAATGCTCCTCGGAAAAACTACTGTCAAAGAAGGCTAGAGCGTACGAACCGTATAACGGAGAACATAAGAAAATGACGTTGAAGAAGTATCGGATTCAAATAGCAATAGAGCTGCTGAAGAAAAATAGAATAGGACTTTTGGACGCGGACAAGGCAATGTGTGCCAAAAAACAGCTGCAGTCCCGAGACCTCCTACTGCAGTCCAATATGATAATACGGGACACTTACCAGGGTTCACGACCTACGGACGATACGATTATTGCAATAATGGCTTCAAAAACTTGCAATGTTCAAAATATAAAATAAGACGTGTCTTGTTTCGAAGAAATAGTGTTTTTACTCGTTTCATGTAGCTAAAATTATATGTTTTTCTCACAGAAAACATTTTTTTTTATTTATTATTTTTTTTTATGTCATTGGGAGCAAACGAGCAAACGTATCGCCTGATGGAAAGCGATTACCGTCGCCCATAAACACCTGCAACACCAGAAGAGTCACAAGTGCTAGCCTACCCGGAGGACGAAGATAGAATGCCTCTATGCTAGTAATTTCACCGGCTATCTTACCCCCACACCGGAACACAACAACATAAATGAGTCATCTATTGCAACTTCCACATAATGCGCAATGTTAAGAATGCTCAACATGGGTGGTTTGTTCAATGTTGGACAATGTTAAGTATACTTAACATACATTTTCTACAAAAGTTTACATACAACATTTTTTATTTTATTTTTCCTAGGCTTACAATTACCCTATTAACTTATTTTCATGCCCAAAACAAAAGAAAAATTAAAAAAAAATATCTTGCGCGTTAAAGGGTTAACCTCGTAATATCATTTAATGGAATGCACTCTTTTCCTGACTGTTTTTCGTGTAGTAAACACATGTACACTTTATTTATAATCTTACGTTCACGACTGTGAATAGTTTTCGGCATTTTCTTTGGATTTTTTTTTTTTTTTAAATGGCAACCGGTCACAGTTTAGCGACCATTACTGCCAATGTCTCGTTGCCAATCGCACTAGGCGACTAGATAGAGGATTGATACCACGTTGTACGGTGAGTTGAAAAAATCGTGTTTTTTGCAAAGTGATAGCGATTTACAAAAAACCACGCGGACTATCGGGCCTTGACCCAGGAAGGGCTATGAACGCTTCAAGTTGAATTCTTCATTAGCTATTCACTCATACGTTAGATCACTGCACAATACGCTATCAATACTACACATTGAACAACTAAAATGAATAAGTAATGAACAACGCAACTTAAAAGCATGCGGCCATCTTGAGACACGAACCGGAAGTCCAGGATAATTTTAAATATTTGTATTTTAAAGAAACCACCACGAATGACTTTGACATTGTTGACAAACCATCATAAAATCATTGCCAGTGTAAGAAATTAGTTCCAGTAAAATTCCGTAATATGGCGCATCCTCATATATTTCTGGTCAGGCTTTACATATAAACCTTCCTCTTGAATCTCTCTACCTATTCAAAAAAACCGCATCAAAATGCGTTGCGTAGTTTTAAAGATCTAAGCATACGTCATTAGGGACAGACAAATAGACAGGAAGCGACTTTGTTTTATACTATGTAGTGATACTTTGTGACGGAGGTGTTTTGGTTTTGATAGCATTAGTTGGATTGGATCCAAAGATAATCTAACCACTACGTGTTGGACCAAGCAATGTTTTGATTTTGACTTAATCGTAAGGTGACATTTAACTAATGAAGAGGCAGTATGGCCTATGGTCTTAGCCTGTCCGAAAGGACGAAAAAAAAAGAAAAAGTAAGGTGACATTGACAGTTGACACTGAACTGAACTCTGAAGTGACATAATAGGATAAAGAATTCTGTAATAGTAATAGTTATTATTTAATTTAGATTACAATACAACAGTCAACATTTTTTAAGTTCTATCATGTGACTGGTAGTACGTAAGAACAGTTTTTAGCGTTAGGTATTAAACCATGAGTTGCAATAAAAGCGCTAAGGTAGCTGAACTCTTCACCAAAGTAATAGCCACCACGAAATGTTTTGATCAAAACTTACGCAAGGTACCTAATTTTATAATTATTTTTGCTATTAGGTACCCTGAATTTCGTCCTCGAATGAAAAGGAATCAATACCTTTTTTACCGTATCATTGTGACCTGAAAATAATAGTTTTGGCACATACAGCTAAACATTCTAAATCCTGCCACTATTTTTTTAATGATATTGCTTAAGAAATTCTTATGTGCCCTTCTTTGTCTGACTGAATGAATTCTTATACACCTCCACACACCTGTATACTGGTAGTATGGTTGCCAAGTCCGACTAGAATAAAACACAGGGAAGATGGTTACACAAATCGGGATTTAGGTGTTTAAACCGGGACAAATAAAATATTATATTGCTTTTTTACTTTCTGATATTGCTTTTCAGAACTAATATTACTTGCCAGTAAATCTAATTTTAATCGATAATTATGGTCTAATAAGTTATCAATTTGTTGGGACATTTAACAGATCCTGACACCTGGCAACACTACCTGGTAGTCAGTTTTAAACATGGGAAGGCTGATCTCCTTTGAATAAGGATTATTCAAGATATTCACAAAAGTATCCATCACATTTCAGGTGAAAGTGATATCATGTAGCAGTGGACGGCTTGTCACAGGCTTCCAAGTGGGTCCGGAGCACCTCAACCAGCGTGGCACGTTGCATGGCGGCTTTATAGCTCATCTTGTTGATGCTGTCTCAACATATGCCCTCACAGCCAATGACAATGTGGAAACCAGAGGAGTCTCAATTGATCTTAGTGTATCGTGAGTATTTTACGTGTACTAGTATAAACCCAGGTGATATATTTCTGTTAATTTATGCTCAATATGCTGCCATTCTGTCATAAACATAACTTACCTGTATCAAGTTGTGTAGAAGTTAGTTAAATTTAGACACAACTGTATATTTTTTTTATATTTTCTATGCTACTACACATTTTTCCATATAAATTGAAGTATATTCTCATATTGTTCCTCCTCCAAAACTTATGACACTTACTATCATTACGAAATTTTAGGAAATTAATAGGAAGGAAATGTTCTGTGTCGAAGCGTTTTGTGTTTTGCACTTATTATAATAGAATTTTGTGTACTAGGCGACAGTTTGCAGCGGAATTTTGGCCAAAAACAAACGCCTAGTATGCATATTGAATAATAAGCGCTAAAATCTAAACAGTCCAACACAGATTATAGTATTTTAATTAGTCTCCAAAACTTTGTTATATTTGGTTAAGTTTTGGAAGAGGAGACAGTCAAGAACGAAGCCTCCATTTATCTAACCCCGTTACGTTAAGTTTGGACCTTGTTTGTTTCTGACACCTTAGTTAACAGATGCAAACTTAACTTGGTAGGAGAAAATGAGCAGTGAAATGTCCATTTAAGGGTATATGACTTTAGTATGGTTATCATTTTGGCTGGTTCATTTATAAGACAGCCAATTAAGAATAAAGTTTATATTTTTGTAAACTAGTAAAAAACAAGTAACAACAAACTTAAATTAGGTTCCCTTTTTTTAAGATATTATACTGCAGCCAAAGAAGGTGATGAAATAGAAGTCGAAGCAGTCACAAAGAAACTGGGTAAGAAGATAGCCTTCCTAGAAGTAGAAGTACGGAACAAAGCCACCAATAAAGTGTTAGCATCAGGTAGACATACCAAATACATTGGTGTATAATAGTAAATAAAGTTAATGTAGATATTACTATTGTAATTTAATTTAATTATATGATCCCTGTTTGGACAAATTGTGGCAAAGTCTTAGTATACATAATTGGACAACCTTAGTGTTTGGTCCTGGTAATATAAGAGGTTGGACTACAATTCTATAATTGAATAATCACTACCGCCCTAAGATTCGCCACAAATTGCATGATAGTTACCAACGTCTGATTATGGGTGTTTTGTTAAGTCTTCTTTAACCTTTTGAACTGCAAGCAGTAAAGCAGTTTACAGTGCCCCTAAAGCTGCAGCCACTGCAAAAAATTAAATAGTGCCCCAAACTCAACAAGTATTCAAACTTCTTATAGCGGTTTAAATTAAATATATATATATATATATATATTTACTTTGGACTTCTGTGTCCTACAATGGCGTCAGTGGAGCAGTTTTCCGATATCGGCCACTGCCGTCTTTGGCGTCCAAAAATTTACTTTGGCTTAAATTTCGGCAATTGACAACACAACAATCACAACATTCCTAATTTTTTCTTTTTTCCTCATTCTAAAAGATAGTAGGCGACCAGTAATTGGTCACAGCGCAGAAAATCATACAGTCAAACTATGATTTAGTATGGAAATTGTACCACTGTTCTTTCTGAGTGTTGTAACTGTCAAAATTTCCATAACGTGACGTCATGTAGAGGGCCGATTCTTAGACGACGCTGCTTTCACATTTCAATAATATTTTAAAAACTAGTTGGTATAATCAAATAAAAATAATAGGTTTGAGTTCTGTTATAATAAATTAAAGAAATTAGTTTAAACTGAACAGTATTTGAAAAGCTCGAATGTTGACAATTAAATAAATAAATAAATATTAAGGGACAATCATACACAAATCGACCTAGTGCCAAACTAAGCAAAGCTTGTACTATGGGTACTAGACGACGATATAAATAATATGTATATATAAATACATATATAGATAACATCCATGACCCAGGAACAAATATTCGAGTTCATCACACAAATATTTGCCCTGGCCGGGATTCGAACCCAGGACCGCCGGCTCATTAGACAGGTGTCTACAAACAGAGCCAACCGCGTCGTCAAATAAATTTAGCTTACGTTATGTCTTGATCCTACTGCTTGCCCAAAAAATAAATTGTGATCGTTTTATAATTATAACTTTCATTATGGGGTAGAAAGATTGAAATAAAAGCATTAACATTTCACGACATTTATTGTTACTATCACAACATTTAGTCCTTAACAGTTAAATATACGGTATGGGTATGTAATTTATAAGGTATGACAGTAATAGCTATAGGACAGACAAAAACTATGAATGTCAAGACTTGGTTAGTATACGTAAATGGTTTTCTTCTATTAATATAATACATATCTATATTCTAAATATTAATGCAATCATAACTTTAACAGAAACGGCTTAAGATAACTTATGCATATTTTTCTCTTAGAATAAGCTTAACTGTGTAAAAACAGTTTGCTGGTGTAAATTTCACTCAAAATATTACTAAAATCAACTACATTAAGAATAGGTCTTATAGTTTGACCTGAAAATTTTAAATGTAGTATATAATTCATAGATTCATACTACTCTATCTATTCAATCTTGATCCCTTCTGTATTCAGTAGTCTCAATAATCGACATATACCACCCTAATAATGCCTACAAATACCACCCTGCTTTCCAGGACTTACTGCTGGAAGGACTCAATCCAATTATTCATTGTACCACATTTATAATCTATATAATATTTAAAAAAATTGCATTGAAAATCTTAATAGCGTGATGTAGGATCGTCTTTTGTTTTGTATGAGCGCGCGGTGCACGCCAGTCTGCGAATGCAATTTCCTTGTTATCTCATCACGCCGAAACGGCTGGACAGATATTAATCAAGTTTGGTAGGTACATGGATAGCTGGACATCCAATACATGTAGGATAGACTTTACCCGACTGCGTTCAAAAAAATACGCGCGCCTTCTAGTATCTTCTAATAAAATTTTATAAATGAAATGTCCGTTCAACTCGCCTAAATGGCTGGATTGATTTCGAAAATTTTTGGTATACGGGTAGTTCCGCATCCCCAGATGCTTATTGGATCCTTTTTACCCGACTAAATGGTTTTACCAAGAATAAATAACAATTCAACACGCTGACTAAAAAGAAACAATATTCCGTGCAACAAAAATATTCTTGCCCACCCAACGATGAGTGGCGTCCAAATACTACACGTAAATATTCATCCTTACTTTACTATTTGGCCATCTCAGCATTGAAGTATGTTGGTATTCAAATATATCCACTTATAATTTATTGCCTTATCCTAACGTCAATACATCGATAAGAGTAAGTATATATATATTTTAAAGTGGCATAGGGGTACAGTAGGAGTTATTTAAACGTATTGCCTATAAAATTATCTATTGTTCACAATTTGATCATTATAGGAATTATGTAATTGAACAGAGTTAAGGATTATGGTTCACAAAAAAGTACTAATACTTACAGTAGATATAACCGTAATAAAATATTTAAATTACAATTTCAGAACCCTAAAATGAAGACGTCTATGTACGGTTGGTTACACACTGCGGAGAATGTTTACAAAGATTGTTTTCTTCCGAAGATGGGTTCAACTTGGGTCAACCCATTATTTTCTGGTCGCACAAGGTGTTAAGTATTTTTCTTATTCAGGTCCTTTAGCGTCACTGTCATCTTAGGGCTGATGTTAGTCTGTCTCTTTTTTAGTCTGTGTCGTTATGCGTCTTATCGTCTTATGTCTTATTCTAAGTTTGTATTTTTCTTATTTTGTCTTCCCTGAAATTGTTCTCATTCTTTATAGGACACATTTACATTCGTCCCGTTCGGTATTCGTCTCATTTACTTTACTCTTTACTCTTTTTTTTTTGTTATGTCAACAGGATTATTCAGGAGATAAATATCGAAGTCTGCGTTCCATTTATACTATTTAATTTAAAAATCTTAATATTACATAATATTGAATCGACCTAAAAACGAAACAAAATTATTGCTAATAGCATCAACAATTAACATGTCGAACAAAAATTGCGAATAACGAATGAGACTAAAAAAGACAGAGACTGATATCGATCGTGCCCCAAAGATGATGGAGACGAACGCCGGAAGAGCCTGCTTAAGAAAAATACTTTACACCAAGTGTGACTTAAATAATAATATAATGAAAACTACCAACATAAAATACGAAAGAAGAATGGTGATGTAAGCAGAATGAGACGAATTAAGAATTTGACAAATAGCTAATGGGAGGACCCAAACTAATACCCCCAAGATATATTTAATTTTAATTTTCTACATATCTACTTATGCCTTCATTATTTTAAGTTGAATTATATCAACTCTGCATCTGTGCGCTCAAAAAATACGTTTACTTATGATATGACATTCTTATCCACTTCGCCTTCCTTATACAAACATAAATATTGATAATGTAAGTGTTTAATATTTAAATAGGTTCTACAAATGTAGTAGAGGGATAACCCATTAAAGCTACATCGTAGGCCGCAGAGGAAATCGCTATTTAAGTACCAAATACTTTGTTTCTGTAGAACAGACATCGTTATTAATTAAATGGAATGAACTAAAACTTTACTTTCAATTGGTATGTTAAAATCGTGCATCAAACGTATACATATTATATTTGGTTGTGACAACTGCTAGCCGGCTCGTCGGCGATCACGATCCGGCTCGAACACGATCCTATCGTAGTACCTATAGTAAAAAAAATTAAGCTGTCCGAATACCACTTATCTGAGAGCATATTTTGTAAACATGACCCTACAAAGCCATTGTTCTACTCCTGCACGTCTAGCATAACTTTGACACGCGACTCATGTCGCGCGAGATAGCATCATCCGTCACTATCTCATAGTACTGTACAGATAGAGACAGGTAGTATATCTCGCGCGAGAAAGAGTCGCGTGTCAAAGTTATGCTAGCCGTGCTGCATTGAAATATCACTTTGGGACGAGTAACAAAAAACACAAACATGTATATTCTTGTTTCAAATGTCTTTTCTAAGCACAAGGTTGAAATCGCAATATCGATCGAATGAGATACTTGGAACTAAAGATACAATACCTAGTCGTAAAATAGTAGAAAATTCACCTGAGTTCCGCTTCCCAAGAGCTATGCTATTCCAATTTCAACCTTGTGACTAAGAAAAGATGATAAACAGTTTCCTTTTCTTTTGTTACTTGCTTCCATTTTATCCTCGGACAATGGCTTTCTGGGGTCATGTTTAAAAACTATTTACGACCATTCGGACGTCTTAAAAAAATCAAATATACCTACTTGTAAAATAAAATAATCCGCATTCAGTTCAAACCTGTAAAAGTTTAAATTTAAATGCTGCTCATTCGTCATCTACAATAGAATACATTTTCGTATGACTCATTTTTTCGACAGGTCGGTAACTGACGCTTTTGGAACGTGCTTTAAACCGACATTTTATTAACTAGTATTTAAACCAATTTTGTGGGGTTTGTTTTTGTAAACGTACTTTATAATGAATAACGATGACTGCTCCTAAAAGATATAAAGACTAGATTACTTACCTATGGACAAGGAAAGCAACACGTTAACTTAAGTTTACCGTAATTAGTTAATTTAACAGATATTATCAGTTAAAGCTATAATGGTTAGGTTAGAAATAAAGCAATTGTTAAGGTATGTTAACTATATCATAGGTGAAATTGGTTTTAGCCCAAATTTAGTATAAAGCTGAATAGTTGGACCACATGAAGGATATCTAACATATAATTTGACTGAGAGGAAATAGTATTATTCGCAAAATAATAACCGCAATTCGTGTAATTATTTATGATAATCATAAATATAGGTATATCCTATACCTTCACTCAAATTTGATATTTTCATTGTTCATTATCACCTTCATTTACAAGTTCCTCAAGATGTTGAATTCTCTGAGCAAGTGCAGTAACCAATTCGTGTAGTTCCCTATTTGCAGCTTCCAAGTCATATAAGCGCGCATTGTGGAATGTCTGATTCACCATATTTGTGGATATAGCTCGGCGGGAGCGAGATACTGTATTTGTATCCCCATGACCATCACATTTTTCGCAATCTGCCCAGAATCGGATGTCAATTGAAGGCAAATCCTCACAGGATATTAGACCATCCTGAGCTTCAGGTATCAAGAAGACGTTTTCACCTACTGTATCGATATTATCACCATTATCGCACAGTACTCTAGCTAAAGTTGTTTGCTGTATTTGCTGTAACTGGTCAGGTTTGAACACATTCGGATTTTCATACCATAATCGGTCTCCATCGCGTAACCGTTTAAACTGTTCTATTAATAGGCAACTGAAAAGAGGCCCAACTTTACCTCCTTCGACTTGATCCTCTAAGATTCCCCCGACCCAGACGTCAATGTTGTGGACTGATCCGTACAATTCTTTCAGTTTGTCCCTTACTGTTTGATCTGATATTTCACCAGATAGATCTTCAAAATCATTAACTTCGGTCATATTGCAGACCTCTCTCCATTTTGTGTAGCTAGGAATTGCATGATCTCGTCCCCGTTGGATATTAATCGCTGCCAGATCTAATGCAACTGCATGAACCGCATAGAAAAGCTTCTCGGTGAGTTCTGAGTTTAGATTCTGCGTTGATGTTTTCAGCTTAGCCGGGGTCGTGAACATTCCTCGCAGCAAAGGATCGACTCCGCCTTCATCAACTAGCCTCCAAGGAGCAAAGAAAGCGTTTCTAAGTAACAAATGTCCTTGAGGTATGGTATCAAAATTTTCATCGTATCTGTTAAGCACTGGATTAATCATAGAATGTCCAAATCGCAGTGCAGCAGTTGCGAAGACATTTGAAATTGAAGGGTTCAAATTGCTATTATATCCTTTATATTCCCCTAATTTCTTGTAACCTTCCGTACCAAGGATAATTGGCAGCCAATGATTATAAGTTATCATTTGAATTTGGGCACCAACAATTTTTCTAGCTTCCTGGTATACCTTGTCTCCGTCCCAAAACGAGTTCAAAGCTTTTAACTGCAAGGCAAGACGATTATGCTCGCGCATCCAAATTGTGTGCATGGCAGCGAGACCGATCTGTTCGTTCGCTCTAATATCACCTGCAACGAAGCAAGGTCGGCTGCTTTCTGCGAGATTTAATCTGCAATCCATACCATTTACGCCTGTCGTAGGCAAAAGCGGCTTTCTACCCGGAAAAGTAACACCAACTCGCAGTAATCCATTATCATTAGTTAAATCGCGTAAATCTTCGGCCACAGCATTTTCGAAGCCATAGACTTGAGAAGCATCAATATATGAAGTTAGTTGATTAATTTGTTCTCTAGGTTGGAGGCTTCCAAAGAGAATAGATGACACCCCCGAACCACATACTGAACTAGTTCTAATAAAATCAATACACCGGCGATTTTTGATCCTGGGATCTCCATTTGGCACATCGATAGGAAAGCATGGAGCTGCATAGTCACAAGTTTTCTTGCAGTCTACTCCGTCCCAAGTTTGAGAACTAACTGATGGTAGCGCGTGATCTAAGTCGTGGTCTAACCACTGGCCCCATTGCATAGCCATGTGAGAAATTTCGATATCCTCTGATATCTCTGTTGTTGTAATGATTGATGTAGATACGGCTCGGGCACTGGGCAGCTCATATCCATTATATTTTACTCCTTTATTCCAACCTACAGGTTGACTGAAACCGTTTTCATATACAGGGAAAAGAATTCTACGGAATCCTGTCAAAGATGAGCCCCACATGGGATGGGCAAAATTGTTACATGTACCGTCTATGCTACGGTACTTATTGTGGAAGCACATGTCGGTGCAGTCTTTTTGTTCTCTATGTGCCGTACAGCCAGATAAACGAGCAATCAAATCTAGTTGTTGACGGGAAAGAACATTATTGTAATTGAAAGGTTCTGAGGTATTTGCCTTTAAACCTTTTTGAATGAACTCTTTTACTTTGTCTAAAGCACGTTCATAAATTTCGGCCGCACGCGCAATTTCCCGTGCCGGTTCGCTTGGAAAATGAGCTATTCTAAACAGGTCATGCACGTCTTTTTTATCTTTTTTGTTGAAGAATATTTCTTCAACACTTTTAGCGATGGCTTGATCAACATCTCGAGTCGCTTCAGTTATAGCTATATTAACATATTGCTCTCCCGGTAGAATATGATCCTTTACTGAAAGGAATACGGATGCTGTATCTCTGCCGTAATTGTTAGATGCTGTACATTCGTATCGACCGGTGTCGGTTAATGTTAAATTGTTAATGATCAAACTTCCTATAATGGATATTGAAATTCTCTCTTGTGACAATATAGAAGAACCGTCCTTGGTCCACGTTATTGTTGCCGGTGGATCACTTTCAACCTCGCATGGTAATTGAATCGATGTTTCTTTATATGCGTCTGTGTCAATCGGTTTAAGAGCTATACGAGGTGGGATTACTTTGAATTCTTCCACGTTCAACACAGCGGAAATTTCGGTAATTCCCTCTGAATTTTCAGCTCTGCAATGATATATTCCAGCGTCATCCTTCGTAACTTCCAGAATTGTGAAATTTTGATTTTCATTTTGGAAAAGGTAATTATCGCTAACTGGAAGTGTCATCGTATTCATGAACCAGCTTATAACAGGTTTGGGGGATCCTCGTGCTGTGCACGTAAATAAAACTTTGTCACCTTCTGCCACTGTAGTGTCTGTTGGTACAATATTAAATGTAGGTGGATCTGAAACAAGAAATATCGTTTAATTAAAAGAACTTGCATAATTATACTTTTGTATGATACATGTCAAAAAATTACTTACCCAATACTTGGAGTTCCGCTGTTGCATTAACCTTTCCATTTATATTTTCGGCTTCACACGTATATTCTCCAGCATCGACATATTGGACATCGTCAATGAAAATCGAGCCATTTTGATGTAAATCCGTCCTAGCGTCTAGGAGGATCCTAGTGCCTTTAAAATACCAAGCGATGTGTGGTGGCGGATTTCCGCTAGCTACGCAATCGAAACGAACTTTAACGTTCCGCTTTTTGATTACTTGACTTGTAGGCCGTACTTTAAACACGGGGATTGCTGAGAATAAACAGAATATTATACATAAGTTAGTCTCGCCTCGAGCAAATAAGGAACGAAAATACATTAAACAAAATATTATTCTGCGACTAACAAGATACAAAATAGATAATATTGCAATACAAGACAAGGGGTTATATTTCGTTTATTATTAATAGGTTATTATTTAATCAAATTTGTATAATTATAGTTTCCAGCAAATGACACTACATAATTACATAATTATAATTATATATATTCAGCCCTAACTTGTGAAATAATTGTGAATGGGATCAGAATGGTTGTTACGAGAAATATTTACCATTTTCTTTAGGCTCATGCTGCATCATCATTCTTGCTGGTCTAGAGTGTGCTTTGCCAGAGGGGTTTCTGGCCATGCATTCAAAAACTCCAACGTCCGTATCATCCACGCTATGAATCATAAGACTGCTCTTTTCCGACTCGGTTTGTATTTCATATCGGGCTGTATCTATGGGGAGCGGAGCGGAGTCGCGGAACCATACTATTTCAGGCCGTGGGTCCCCAGTGGCGGTGCAGGTAAATATGGCGTCCTTCCCGAACTCTATCACTACGTCCTCGGGCCCATCGCGTATTTCTGGTTGCCCTGAAATTTTTAACAGATGCTCGAAATACTAGTGTAAATGTTGTCGCACATTGTACTCCAATTCCTGCGGGAACAGGAGCTATGTATCAGACATTCTAAAAACGACTTTCCATAGGTAATACCTACTCATTGCGGTTAACGCTTCTCACACGGTAAACATACATTTTTAGAACACCAATTTCACCATTTTTATGATACGAAAAATATCTTACACAACTTATACAAATTTAAGAACCTAATTAAAGGTATATACAGTAGCGATCAAAAGTATTTGGACAAATAATTTTTTTTTCTAATATGTTGATGAATCTAATCTATATTTAATACACTTTTACGTTTCCACATAGATTACTAAAACTAAATAACGAACTTAGAATAAAAACGGATATAATACACGCTTCAGGTAGGTCAAAAGTATTGGGACAGATACAATTATTTTGCTGAACTTGTAAGAGGGTTAAATAACACGTTTCATTAATATTTAGTTGCATATCCTGGCCTTCGGAGCCGGCATAGAGTCCAGGTCCACTAACTTCTGTATACATTTGTAAGGTATGTTCGCCCATTCTGACTGAAGTGCTTGAAATAAAGCCTCTGTTGGAATCAAACTCTGCACCTCACGCGACGGTTCAACTCTTCCCATAGATGCACAATAGGATTAAGTTCAGCATTTTGACTAGGCCACTCAAAAACCTTGAGTTTTTTACGCTTTAAGAAAGCCTGTACATGTTTGGATTTTTGTCTAAGGTCGTTATCGTGTTAAAAAAAACCCAGCGAGTTGGCATATTTTTTTTTACTTATTTTGTTAGGGTATCATGTGTGTATAAAGTATATTTTCGATGCGATGTGACGAATCGCAAATGCTAATCGGGATGCCTTATTCTTTGCTGTAATATTTGTTTGTTTTTATTGACGTCGACCATGTGATCCTCGCTCTATTAGTTTTCTTCTAGTTAATCTTTAATTGTTACTGCACTTTTTTTTAAGTCTTACTTTTTTATTACAAAATCAGTTATAGAAGTTGTGTTTCGAGGTCGACTGCTTTTAGGCGTATTTATGACGCTGTTACGAGCCTTGAACTGCTTATTCCAGACACTAATCAGTTGCCGTGACATACCATAACTTCGCGAAATCTCAGCTTGCAACTTACCCTTCTTAAGTGCAGCCGCAACGGGTTACTTAAAATCTTCTGCATCTTCTTTGTTTGGCATGTTAAGAAAAGTCTCAAGTTGTAATTCATGTAATTTAATTAAATTCTGCAGCCCCAATAAAAAAAAATATAGTGTCAAAATACTTTTGAACCGGTAAATATATGTATATTTATTGTGGCGATTTCAATTAAATTAAACGACACTTTTTAATTTTTTCAACTAGCTTTTAAGCCAAGAAATACTTAAGCAAGAATTAAGTTGGAAAAACTAATATATCGCATATAATACCATAGCTTTTGCCGTTGTCAAAATACTTTTGATCGCTACTTGTAATAAAATACAAAAAACTGATGTTCCGCGCTTTCTTTCTCTGACCTAAATTGTACAATCTGCGCGTGAATTCCTGTAATTCGACTATACGGAGACCGCTTCTCGGAGTTCTCGGTATTAGCCTCTGTAGCATTTTTGACCTGGAACTCTTTAACTTGCAAGTTGATAAAGGATACCGCTGATCTGATCTACCTCTAGAATGTAGTAAGAAAACATTGTGCGGTACGACTCGAAGTTTCAGGTGACTATAAAGGATAGGTTCACGTGAACACCTGGCAACGCATTCTACGGACTAATTTATTCTGTCAGAAGCTTAAGACTAAGTACTCACTGCAATGCATCTCATGTTCTCGAATGGCCGCGAGCGAGTTGCCGAGCATTTGTGGGGGTCCGTAGCACGTGGCGACGACGTTCATGTCGGTGTGCTCCGACAACATGCGCACCAGCCAGAGCATGCTGCAGTCGCATATGAGCGCGTTACTGTCCAGGCGCAGCTTGTGCAGTTTCGGCATGTTGCGGAACGAGCCCTCGGGGATACGCCCCAGCCGATTATTGTGCAGATACCTAAAAACATTGAGATGTATTATTACTCACACGTATCTTTAAACTGAAACTCTTTAACCCTTAAATGCAGAGGTACAATTACACTCCTTTTATTTCTGTAATGATGTAATTATTAGCAATGAAGTCCATGTAATTATTAGCAATGAAGTCCACGTCATTTCGAGATTTCGGGACAATCATGATAAAGTCTTTATTTGACATTATTCAGAATTTGACTGTGTCATTTCAGTACATCATCATGCATTTAAGGGTTTACTTCCGAGAAAAAAAGAGTTTAATAAGTGTGTACGTTTTGTTTGAGACATGTATATTCTAAACAGATTAACGAATTCTGATTTCGTTTCCTTTGTTTGTTTCATAATTATATGAATCAAGAAAATAGCCCGTTTGACCATTACCTTTTTTCTAGGTCCGTCGGGTTTTTATCATTTCAGCAAATACTTACTCTTCGAGCAGTGAAATAAGGTGTACGAAAGTCTTAAAATAAGCTGCCGGGTGCAGTTACAGACGCCTAGCCTATCAGCTAAAATCTTCCGGCCGTGGCTGTCTTGTCTGCCTGTCTATCAGACTATTACAACCATGCGGTGATTTTGTTCATTTTGCGACTGTAAAACTTAACTTTTGATCTGATTTCACGTCCGCGTTAACTGTCTACTTATGGAAGTGACTTGAATTCTGTCTCGATAAGGAGTTTGGAAGTGAAAAAACTTGTAGAAGTAGCCGTAATTTTTAAACTCAGCCCTATCACTGTAACTATGGGTACTGATAAAGTAACCGATTGTTTCGACACTAGAGTTTGAATATTTTATAAAACATTGATTTTACTTATTTTCCAACATTCGATTTACCAACTATAATTTAAAGTCAGTGCTTTCGAATTGGAATCTTGTTATTGTAGGTAATCGTAGGTAATTGAGTGATAGTTAATTATCCAATCAATGATCAGTCTAATTTGTCAAAGCATCCGTTATATCTCAATTAACCTATTAGGTTCGGTCGGAAGCCACTTCTCTGTTAGGATAATAGTATCGCCCACTGCAATGCCAGCGAAATGAGATGCCATGGTACTAATTGGATACACAACCTACAATGGGTAACGGACTGTGGGATATATTAGGGTCTGGCCACATGACCACGGCGTGGCGTCTTAGGGTCACTTGCGAGTTGCGAGCGTGTTTTCTATACAAATATCAATCGCGCGTGATCGCATTAATACAAATCGCAAGTGTGATAATGATAAAGCCCTTAAACGTGAAACTGCGCGACGCCTGAATACGGCACGGTGTCGTGCATATACAGTGCCGTGCCGTGTCGAGCGGATGCACTGCACGGTGCGGTGCCGCATGGCATAAAATGCACGGCAAGGAAAGTCACAAAACTCTTTTCCGGCTCCGTTTTGTTATGTTTTATTGTCAGTTTGTACTGTGCTTTTGTGAAAGATGTTGGACAATATAGATGCCGATATGTTTGATCTCGTTGGAAGAAGAACGTCCGGTGCTCAGGGATAAAACAAATAATAATGGCTATAAAGAAGGAATTGGAAAACATGTGCATGGAAGGGGGTTTGCAAAAGAGTAATCATAAGACTTGTGGTCACTTATTTTCAATGGCGCGTATTTCCTCTTTATTGATTCGACGACGTTCTTAGCAACAATTTGTCTGAGATATCGCCACTATACATCGATCTTAGCTACATTTATTATGTTATTAATTCGTCCACATCACGTAATGCTGTTCAAATATTAAATTATAACGGGACATATTCCGATTAGAATTGCCTTTAGTTAGTGGTCTGTCACGCGCAAGTTATTTCATTAAACTTATACATAGGTACCTTCTCGAACATCAGGAACAGGAAGCGTCCCAGTGCCTTTAGTCTGTCGTCGGCCCTATCTTAAGTCGTAAACACGATGACTGCATATGTAAATAAACTTGACGTGAACTTATGCAGTTGTAATCATTGAGTGATGAATCATAATAATTAAATATGTCATACCTAAGTACCACTTATAACATCTGGAATCGTTGAGGTTTATATTATTGTGTACCACATATTATCTTAAGTATTTATGCAATTAAAGTACTTCGGCGTAAAATATCAATATCTCTGCCTCTAGGTTGTTGTCTAACTTGCTTTAGTGGGTTATATAGTGGTGTTGCCAGAATATTCTGAATAGACTTTGTAGTACCTAAATCTTTCTCTCGGCTCCAATAACATCATCGCCAACGTTTTTTGCTTGTATTAAATATATTTGTGTTTTTATAATGAAAGTAGTTAAGTATAATGATTTTCATTTTGTGACGATGTACTTAGTCGCGTGAAAGTAAGTTAGTATGTAAATCAAAACATGCTACTAGGTAACTTACAGAAAATAAAATACAAAATTGGAACAGTGATCAATGTGGTGAAATTGTATTAACTTATTGACAAATATGAGGCTTGGGCTAGTACGCAGACATATAACACATAACACATCGAGAGGATTATTTCGGTTTCTGAACACATATTTTCTCTTCACGTACATATTTTCCCTAAATTTTTCCCGTAGCATTTTTGCATGAAGCTTAGTTTCACAATCGCGTTGTGTTTTTTTCTTCCGCGCTTTATTTCCAATCCCGACGGGCGTAAAAAAATAGGTAACGGAATTCGGTTTTCATGGTATTGGGATCGTCCGATCGAACTTTAAATCGAATGTACACTTTTATGTAATTTTCGTTTAATAATCGTCTTCAATAGTGAGTAATTAAGTATCTCGTATAGTACTTACAGTCGTTCCAACCGAGGCATGTTGGTGAAAGTATCGGCTTCGATTTGATGAATTTCGTTCACGTGCAAATATCTGAAACATAAGTTAAATATACTATATTTATAATATACTTAGGGGAAAGTGGGGGAAACGCGAACACCTAAGGGAAAACTTATACTTATTACTTATCCCACTTCTGACACCATGTTTTATTGGGAATTTGAAGAGAAACGACTTTTCGGTCTAGTTCGTTTAATAAGCAATTTAGGAAGACATTTTATTATAATAAACAAGAAGTGTCATAGACAACTATATGGCTTAATCAGCCAGTATGCAACATGCCCCTTTTTTAAAAGAAAAAACAATGATGTCTTTGGTAACGACAAAACGTCAGATGTCAAAACGAGCAAATTGCATATTATTTCAAATAAAATAAACAATTATTTTTAACAGAAAATTATCACTTCTAACTGTTTATTGCCATGATTTTGTGACTAATTACCAGATGGTATTAATTTGGTGAAGTGCTGTGACAAAGTGAAACAGTGTTAACGGACAAAATCATAACATAAACATTGACATTAATTACTAAGTAAAACATGTTGTAGTAGATTATTTACATTATTAAATTTATAAATCTAGTCTCCGTGGTTTATTTACTACTCTACCCGCCCTTGTTTTATAGTTTCCACTAGGTGTTCTACGGGCTACAGTGTTAGAATCAGTATTGTTTACATTCGGTATAGGTGAATTTCTAATTTGCTCTGGACTGTCCTGACTATTAAATGGAAAATAATTATAATACATTTTATTATTATCAGTGTATTTCTGTTTTTGCGGACGGTATATATATTGCTGATTCCTCCTGTACAAGACATTGTTATCATCCTTTACAATGAAAGAACGGGGATAGTTAGTTTCTGAAGTTACTTTGCCCTTTTGCCAAATTTTATCAGAAGGATTCTTTTTGAAGTAAACATAATCATTGTTGTTGTTGCATGTTGATTATAATAAGCTTTAGTTTTTTCAAAGTTTTGTCTCTTTAGCTGTGAATGTAAGTTAAAATTGACTGCCTTAGGCTTTAAATTTGTTACTTTAGTTGGTAATTTAGTTCGTAACTGTTAGTTAGGACTTTATAGGACATCAATGTATGGGAACCAATATTTTTGTCATTAAAGCATGAGCCTTGGCACACTTGTTACTTAGGTGGACTAGAGTTGAAAACGCCCGGGAGACGAGCGCGGACGCCCCGCTGGTGGGGAGGGGGAGGGGGGGAAGTTACGTTCCGCCACGCGTTCTTTCGGTCCTCCTATCATCGTATTTATAGAGATTATGGCAAGTTTGGTATCGTTTTCGGATAAATTGAGGACGGCCAATCATTTTCTGGGACATTAATAACATGTTTTCATAGAAAAAAATAGAAATAAAGGCAAAAATCAGAAAATCTTAGTAAAAAAAATCTTTCTACAACGATTACGTGAAAATGAGCAACGATTTGGGCATGAAAAAAATATTATTATAAAGCCACATTTATGGAGATTTTAAAAATATATAATTTATTATAACTATTATGAATAGCAAATACTAAAATAAAATTTTTTGAACAGCGGACTCCTCAAAATTTTACTTTATAAAAATAAAGACCCAAAAACAAATGTTATAAATGTTGGAATATGTAATGTAAGTAGCTTAATTGTATAATACGTAGTTTAAAGCTGTATTTTTTACCTTTGTTAGCATGTGTATTATATTTTAAATTGCGAATAATATAACCGTTTGATGACTTCAAATGACTGGTTCAAAATAAAACTAACAAGTCACAGATCTATATATATAAATACTTCATTTGGTACATATATTTATGTGTAACATTCTCCATCACACGCACACAACTCGGTGCACTTTAATTTTTATTGGTTACACCTGCATCTAGCAGCGCATTTCTTTTTGCTGCACCTGATCATTTCCATGCAGGCTTTGGGCTCGACACCTACTGGCAAGCTAGTCCATGTAGGAGGTTCCCATCTCTCATCTACTTTTGTACATCCCCAATCAGATGGACTAGGAATATTTTGGATCGGTTATATTTGACCCCATACATGAACTGCTTGAAAAATTGCCCGTTGGAAATGCTGGTACAATGTAGCATTCGTTGGTGGAATATTTTTCAGTTGGCGGTCTTTTTTCGTCAACAACTGCTTTCTGCAATCGTTTACCTACAGCAGAAACTGAGCTGGGTCTAAAACATTTTTTTTACATATGCACTACTATCCTTTAAGTGACTCATTGTTTTATGAATAAAATAAATACATGACTACAATAAACTTTTCCACGATCGCAATTGCATCTTCAATTCTGCTGCCGTATGCTGTCAGGAAACTTTGTGTGGTATTAGGGACTGCATTCCAGGCTTCGAATGCACTCTTTTTTTCCCTTTCCGTTAAAGAAAGAAACTTTCACGATCTGTGAAAGCGTACACAAAACCCACCTCGGAGACCTGCCCTCCTGTGACTGGCAACTACTTGATTAGGAACCGGACGTACTCCGATCGGAATCTCCGCTCTTAGATCACTTAAGGTCAAAAAAGCCCTCGGACCCGATCAAATAACGGCAGAAGTGTTTAAGTCATTGTGTGACAATGGCATAGACGTATTACACATGATATGCAATAGCATTTGGCGTACTGGGGAGTGGCCCAAAGATTGGACGCATTCTGTCGTTCTGCCTCTTTATAAAAAGGGATCGATGGTCAAATGTGATAACTACCGCACATTCGCGCTACTCTCACATATGCTAGCAAAATACTGCTCCACATGGTCAACCGTCTTATCCGGCATTTCCTGGATTGGCAAATTCCACAGGAACAGGCAGGTTTTGTTAAAGGTAGAGGCACTCGTGAGCAAATCTTTAATGTTAGACAACTGATTGAGAAGGCTTACAAATTTGACACGCTTATCATAATGTGCTTCATAGTATACAGCAAGGCCTTTGACTGTGTTGAATGGACACTCCTGAAAGAACTTGGCGTGCCCGCCCGCTTGACAGCGCTTGTGCAGAGTATACACTATGGCAGTCAGGAAGTTGACGAGTTGAGGATACGCTACCTTCGCCTTTCACTTTCTATCCCCTATTCTCTTCAATGCCTACGGAGAATGTATCATGCGGAAAACATGTGACCAATGGGAGGAAGGCGTCAGCAGGAGGAGTGAAGCTCACTAATCTGCGGTATGCCGACAACACCACCATTATAGCGGCAATCACAGCTGAAATGATAAACTTCTTGGCAAAAATGGAGCGGCTTCGCAACAGGCTTGATCTCGGACGGACCAAAATCATGGTGGTGGACCAAAGTCAGAAACTGAAACTCATTGGGAGATTAAATGTTGAAACGGTCCAGACTTTCAACTACCTGGGTTCCCTTATAGCTGACAACGGCTCTTGCCAAGTGGAGATTCAGTGACGTATCGGGATATCCAAAGATGCCATGACTCAGTTGCACAAGATATAGAGAGATCGGAGAATCACGCTGCGAATGAAGACAAGGCTTGTGCGCACACTGATATTCTCCATCTTCCTATATGGACGATGAAACGTGGATCTTCAGAGCAGCGGACCGTTAGCGTGTTGACGCTGTCGAGATGTGGTGCTGGAAGAAGATGCTTCGCATCCCCTAGACTGCGCACAAGACCAATGCTTCCATTCTTAAGAAACTAAAATTTACTTCCAGATTATTGACCATCGCATCACAAAGAGTGCTGGATTTCTATGGGCACATTTCCAGAAGAGAAGACGATAATCTGGATAAACTGTTGGTCACTGAAAAGACCAGGGTAAGAGGCCTCGGGGCCGCAGCCCGAGGCGTTGGTCCGACTAAATCCGCACTGCAGTTGCCTCCAACTATCACGACGCGGTCAAGGCGGCCAAGGACCGGCAGAATTGAAGATGGAAGGGAGATTGTGGAAAAAAATGTTGTTGACATAAAACTATGAATAATTTAGGGTAGTTGTGCATATTTAACATTTTAGTTTTAGATCCAGCTCAGTTTCGGTGTAAACGATTGCCGAAAGCAGTTATTTACGAAAAAAGACCGCAAATTGAAAAATATTCCACCAACGAATGCTACATTGTACCAGCATTTCCAACGGGCAGTTTTTCAAGCAGTTCATGTATGGGGTCAAAAATAACCCATCCAAAATATTCCTAGTCCATCTGATTGGGGATGTACAAAAGTAGATGAGAGATGGGTACCTACATGGACTAGCTTGCCAGTAGGTGTCGAGCCCAAAGCCTGCTTGGAAATGATCAGGTGCAGCAAAAAGAAATGCGCTGCTAGATGCAGGTGTAACCAATAAAAATTAAAGTGCACCGAGTTGTGTGCGTGTGATGGAGCATATTACACATAAATATATATACCAATTTAAGTATTTATATACAGATTAACAATAATATCTAATCAGATATGTGACTTGTTAGTTTTATTTTGAACCAGTCATTTGAAGTCATCAAACGGTTATATTATTCGCAATTTAAAATATAATACACATGCTAACAAAGGTATACTCGATTTCATATACCATGGCCCGATGGACTTGAAACTTAACAATAGGGCTCATAATGTTTGCCTTTTGTTATCTAATTAGGAGCACTTCAAAATGGCACGCGTCGGTACAATCTGCATGCAACTAAAGCGGGACTAAAACATTTTGGTACTTGAAAATAAAAATACGAAATATTAGTTGTTTACGGTATTGTTTAATTATAATGGTACGGCATCTTTATAGTAATTGAATAGTAATAGCTTTATATTTAATACTTTATAACAACATTTGTTAAAATAAAAATTGTGTCAATAAAATAATAACAATCAATTTTCAGGTAACTTAAGACTAACTTACTTTAATAATATTAAACATACAACTGTGACAATAAAACATCTATTTATATCTTAATACATATTAATATATATTTTTAATTTAATAATAATAGCTAACATTTGTAAAACAAAATTTGTGGCAATAAAATAATAACAATCAATTTTCAGGTAACTTAAGACTAACTTACTTTAATAACAATAAACATACAACTGTGACAATAAAATATCTATTTATATCTTAATACATATTAATATATATTTTTTATTTAATAATAATAGCAAACTTTTGTAAAACAAAAATTGTGTCAATGAAACATTTATTTATATCTATATACATATTATTATTATTATTATTTTAATTGTGTCAATAAAGTAATAACAATCAACTTTCAGGTAACTTTAAGACTAACTTAATTTAATTACGTTAAAACATATACATTAATTACATAAAATATAAGAATTATTCGCTTTCTGACGTATATTCTTCCAAACTTGAGGTTTCGCAGGTGTTTATGATGACCGGATACACAGGGTGGGCTAAAAACTCGTTCTCCACTTTGATGACATGCTCACAAGCATTTTTCCAAAGCGTAGGGTTCGTCATGTCTACCACAGTTCTTAAATTTTGAATTACAGAATCACCTACTGTTGGTGTAATGTTCGTCTTACGAATTTGTTTCTTGACATAACTCCACATAAGCTCGATTGGGTTCAACACACAATAATAGGGGGGAAGTCTCAATATTTCATGCCCAGCCTCAGCCGCTATTTTGTCGATGAAGTATTTCTTTTCAAACTTTTGACTTTGTACAATTTCCAGCAATTTCTTAACAGTTATTTTCTCAGGTATAGTAATATGACGCTTTCTTAAAAATGCTATTATGTCAGGTTTTCTTGAATTGGTGTTGGGAATCTTTTCCTCTTGACGGCTATGATATGACGCATTATCCATAACGATAACGCTATTGGCAGGGATATTGGGTAAAAGCTGCTCCACGAACCATTTCTCGAACAACTCCGAACACATATCTTCGTGATAGTCTGCACTTGAATTTTTCAGATGTTTGCTCGAAACAAGAAGAGCCCTTTGAATCCAACCATTTTCAGTACCGGCGTGCAGTATAATTAAACGTTTGCCTCTTGAACATGGAGTATTTGTAGCACAATTTTGAGAGTCGTCCCTGTATCCTTTTTTCAGTGTGTCGTGGGTATCAAACCAAGTCTCGTCCAAATATACAATACTTTTTCCAGTAGACCTCTTCAATCGTATATCGGTAATAAATTCTTCTCTTAATTTTTTAAGCCGTGATGTTTCCATAATGATTCTCCTTTCGTTTAACTTTCCATATTTAAAACCAAGTTTTCGTAAAAGTCTCCATAGTGTTGTTTCTGAATACGGAAATCCCACTTCGCTTGCTAATAATGCTTGATGAATCTCTGTGAGCGTTGGAACTTCATTTTTTCTATAAAAGTCGTAGACAGTTCTCCTCACAACCTCTTCTGTAAAATTATCAATTTTTTTAAAAGAAGCTTTTACTCGTTTTCGAGGGAGGTATCTTGGTCCTGATGAGAGTGATGAGACAATCCTTTTAACTGTCCTTTCCGGCACACTGGTGAATATAGACGTTTCTTTAATCAAATTTTTTTTACCCATTCGATTTAGCAATGTCTTATAAACACTTATCACCACATCTTGGGCGTCCTTGCTTAAAAATCGTTTCTTACGTTGCTGCAAACTAACATCACCACTGGACGGGTTACTTGTGGGTGTTTCCCAAGGTCGAAACATAATTATTTAAGTATACGTGTAATCACAAATGTAGTCAGATGACAACTAACATGAAATATTGTTTACATTAATAAAGATTACTAGGTTAAACGATCAAGATCATTAGGTTGCATGTAAAATACCACGCCGCAAAAGGGTCCGGCCAGGTATCTTTTGTTATCACTAATCCTATTGTTAACGCCTAATTACCGTCTCAAGTGCATCGGGCCATGGTATATGAAATCGAGTATAAATACAGCTTTAAACTACGTATTATACAATTAAGCTACTTACATTACATATTCCAACATTTATAACATTTGTTTTTGGGTCTTTATTTTTATGAAGTAAAATTTTGAGGAGTCCGCTGTTCAAAAAATTTTATTTTAGTATTTGCTCTTCATAATAGTTATAATAAATTATATATTTTTAAAATCTCCATAAATGTGGCTTTACAATAATAGTTTTTTCATGCCCAAATCGTTGCTCATTTTCACGTAATCGTTGTAGAAAGATTTTTTTTTTACTAAGATTTTCTGATTTTTGCCTTTATTTCTATTTTTTTCTACGAAAACATGTTATTTATGTCCCAGAAAATGATTGGCCGTCCTCAATTTATCCGAAAACAATACCAAACTTGCCATGGTCTCTATAAATACGATGATAGGAGGACCGAAAGAACGCGTGGCGGAACGTAACTTCCCCCCCTCCCCCTCCCCACCAGCGGGGCGTCCGCGCTCGTCTCCCGGGCGTTTTCAACTCTAGTGCACCTAAGTAACAAGTGTGCCAAGGCTCATGCTTTAATGACAAAAATATTGGTGTTGTCCTATAAAGTCCTAACTATGTCTTGACATTAACAACTGAGCAGGTGAACTAAGATTACCTCTCGGTGAATTTCTGTACTGTGTTAGACCTATATATGGATCAGTACCAGATTCCTCACACTTTCTAAATATATTCTTAACTATTCTGACAGATACCTCAGCTAGACCATTCGATCTGGGTAAGTATGGACTTGATGTTATGTGCTCAAATTCCCAGTTTAAAAAAAATATCCTAAATGCTTGAGAATTGAATAAAATAAAACAGAAATATCAAGACTCTTAACTATCTGGCTAACTAATTAAGTAATTAACAATGAAAATACTTTTATTAAATGTAACATTAAGAACAAAAAACAAAACCCTTAGTGTTCGGGTTTACCCAACTCTAGTCGGGTAATTACGAACACCAAGTGGGGTAATTACGAATAAAGATTTGTACTCTTTTAATCAGCCTAATTACAACAAAGATCACATTTATAACCTGCCGAGAGTAGGTTAATCACAAATTAACAATTTTAGTTTGTAATCAGTCTTAGTTACGACAGAGATCACATTTATGACCCGCCGATGAGGACTGACCATCTGTGCATTTCTCATCAGCCCATTCTTTACATACGAAGCACATGATCCAGTCTTCATCGGGAGGACTTACATTTTTATCCTTACAAAAAATACAATAGTAGTCATCATTTTTATTTTTCCTTTTTTGCCTGGCTCTGCCTTGTTCGAGATTACCCGACGTGGTTTGTTCGCCTTTACCCGCAGGACCAGAACAGTAAAAGTGTTAAAAAATATTCAAGGTTATTTTATTGTGGCGGTTGGCGTCATTGTCAATAAAATTGTTAATACATGAGTATTCCACCAAGCAAATGTTGAATTATGATAGTCGATGGAAGTAAAGCTACATCAAGTTACATTTAAGCAAAAACTACATCAAAAACACACAAAATATTGAAATGTTCATACCTTGACACGTGCGCGCGTCCGCCTCACTCTTGTTGTTGACCGGCACTGTCAGCGACGTAAACTTCAAGATAGCGGTGGACAATATATTGTTATCTCTTTCTAACATAGTAGAACTATCGCGGTCGGGATTACCCGCCGTTCGCGTTTCCCCGACTCTCCCCTACACAAAGTTTACTTAATACACCTACAAAATCAAGAGAACTACATTAGACTTGTATAATATGTTGATCGCAATGCAATCACGTTAAGTTACGATTCAAACGCTAACTATTACATCTTATCAAAAATATTTCAATTTTTTCAAGAGCTAGGAATCCATTTAATTAACATTACCATCGACAACTTTAACTAGAAAACTACCGCGAGACTCAAACACCGCACCGTTCTGAAATTTAATCAACAACTTTAATATCTTCTTTCGCGTTCTTTTTAGGGTTCCGTATATCCCAATGTGAAAACGGAAACCAAATATTCGTTTGTCTGTCCGTCCGACTGTACCGTCAATTGCCTCTGGATCAGCTGAACCGATGGAATTGAAATTTGGTACAAACGTACAGATCTCTGACTCAAAACGATCGTATAACCATACCATACCTACTTTACCATTTTTTATTGTTATTCAAACTCTTTTATATATAAAAAGAACTGACTGCCACATCATCGCAAAGCCAATACTATGTACATACTGAATCTAGGATCTAGCTTGAACGTTTTACAGTTGGCCAAGGGTATGACTTGGCAAGGAATAAGAAGAGATTTTCAAAACTCACCCACTAAGCGGTTAAATTAGGGTAGAAAGTGTCCATGGAAAATCCGTAATTTTTGAGTAACAGTTTATAAAATTTTCTTGTACGTGTGAGGATTATCATTTTTATGTAATCCTTGAAAATGGTCAATAATTCGGACATGATACGAAAAGCGGTTGAAATCCTTGCAGCACTACCCTATTACAATACATATTAAGAGGCCTTATTCCTTTTAAAATGCTGAATGTTTTAGACATTTTTCTCTATGATCACACGTTTCTTAACATATTATTGATGTTACTACCTAGAACAGGGCTATTGGAATTTATTGGTATATATTTGAAACCTACAGTTTGAATTTTTCATTGATAATATTTGTTTCTAAAACTACTCACGTAAAAAATCATGCGGAAAATTAGTTTTTTTCAACTTATAGTCCCCACAGGGGTCTAAATCTATTACATTTTACGTGCGTTTTTTTTATAATACTTTTGTATGGGTCAGGTAATAAACTGAGTTAATTTTATATACTTACCCTAAGAAGGTTATGATTTCAAGAAATATCTTAGTTGGAGAAATGAATAGTCCAGAAAACATCATTTCTCTATTCATTTCGAACCTTAAATGTACCACCGAAACTCTACAGGAACCATAAGTTAGTAAACAGTTCTACTATTTACTTAGCCAAAAACTGTAAGTCGCGTCGTTAAAGCAGAATACGTCGCCAGTGGTTGTATATAGAGGGAGATAGTTTTAAATGTCGTTAAATTAATATTTCCTTAGCTCGATGGAATGGAATCCTTGTTTATTTCAATCATTGCATTTCTAACCACAGTGTCGGGTCGCTGAGCACGCTCCTGTATTTACTGTTTCTCGAAGAATTAAATCGGCGGCCTGTCAGCTCAAGTGCAGAAACATTTACTTTTTATTAATATAGGTATAATCGAACCAAGTGAGCAATGACAAACTTTGCTGATATTTAGTTTAAAGTCGTCAGAATAGTGCTCTTATGTGCTCTTATGTGCTTTTGTTATGATTATTACGAATGAGTAAGTTGGACTCTACTAGATTTTCGATACGGCCTAATCAGTGTAGTATTTAACAAGCAAAGTTTGGTGGTTTGATGATTTGTTGCCAAATAATTGTATCCTTTGGGTGGATTTCCACCTATTTGTATAAGAATAGCTGCCGTGACGGACAGGCGATTTAGAGCGCCAAGCCACAAGTAAAGTTAAATTATCGGCTCATAGGCGTCTGGCTTAAGACTGCACCGAGCGAATGTGAAAAAATAGGCAGTAGACAACGTCAACACTAGTTGTTAAATCCATTTCTAAACTATATATTTAGCACTTCGAAGAATGTGTTAACAACTTCTCCCTGGAAAAATTATAAGATTATTAATATTTTACCCTACAAAACTAAGTAAAGTTGGACGATAATTGTAAAATCGTAAGCAGGCGTTAAGTGTTTTTTTATACTTTAACAATGGAAATCTATTCTGATTTTCAGTTAAAAAAAAAAGATGAATGTTTACATTACAATTTGTCCGCATTTCCGGTCCGCAGGTCCAGATTTATCAAAAAGTGCTTTTCATTCTCCATAATTTTTTACTAAATACGCATTCCCTGCGCTCTATGGTTCAGTCGCTAACGCTCGGCGCAGTCTTAATGATTCGCGGTAGTCCGTTTTAGCATAACAATGACATCAGTTTCTATATAATGAACTATCTGCGGGGCCATCGACTGGCCTTTTACGGAGAAGCTCTTATCTCGGCAGCGCCATGTGACTGAACGAGGTTACTATTCTTGATTTGAGTATTTATTTTATTTACACGTTATATATTAAATTAACGCCGATATATGATAGGTTATAATGGTGGAATTCACAAGTTTCAACGAAATGTGTTCAGATAATTTTATCAAAGGACTGCAGTCAGGTACCTAGGTACAAAATAATATAGGTAGGTGCCTAAAATACTATTCAACGGCAACGGTTAGTGGATAAGGTCAAATATCTTGGCGCTACCCTCGATCAGAAACTGACCTTCCGTCCTCATATCAAGCGTGTTCGCACAGCCACGCATCATACTTCCATTATGAGTAGGCTTAGTACGAGGACTAACAAGCGGGGTAAAATGTCACTTACAAATAAGTTGACGCTTTACAAAACTTGTATTCGTCCCATCATGACTTAATTATTACGCTAGTGTAGCCTTTGCTCACGTGCCTAAGTCTCGTCTAAAGACCCTTTCAGGTCGTTCAGAATAAATTCTTGCGCATGATGACAGATATCCTGTGGTTTGTCACAACCTGAGCCTTCACCAAGACATGGAACTTCCCACTAACTTTTTTTTTTCAATATAGCATCTAAGCGGTTCTTCGTTCGAGCTCCCAGCCATGGGAATCCCTTTATCAGGAATGCAGCCGACTACCTTCCTCGAGCTCCCGACCCGTCTGTGGATCAACCTCACAGATTGTTATTGCAAAGAGGTCGGTTTACCCGACGTCCGAAGCATGTACTATCTGATCCGTTCGATGAGATCTCGGAAACAATTCAAGCGCGGTCACCGCGAACTCCTCGAACGACGACTCAACGTAATCGTACCGTAGGAGCAGCTAGTATAATACCCCGGCGGTATTACTAGCCTAGCTGCTCCGAAGTTCGCGCTTTTCTCTCTGTCATAGCTCGATTCTCTTTTCCATTAAGCGCTTTCATCTTTTGTATGGAACCCTATAGGTGCGCGAAGCCCATTCGCACATGGCCGGTATTTATTTTACTTTCTATGTCACATTCATCATCACAAATACACATTGGGCTACTTTACTTTTTGTATTTATTTAAACAAGAAATTCGCGCTTTATTTTTAGGGTTTCATTATACGGAGTAGTTTTCCGCGGAACCACGGCTTGGGTACCTATGCTTCGAACGAGAAGCCGTTTCAATGTATAATGAATTTGCAATGAATCTCAGTGAATTTGCAATGAATCTCACTACATAGAATGGAAGGTTTACAGTCATTGGCTAAACATTTCTCAAATAATCACTTAACAAAAAACAATTCACAAACTATAAATTTATCAATTAATGATAAACTATTGTTTCATAAAAATTACTTTCTATGTAACGAGACCTTTCTGGTAGCGATTCGGTTTTATTGGGGTCGTAGTTCAAACCTAACCTAACCGAACCGAATCTATGCTACCTTTCTGGTAGCGGTTCGGTTTTGTTAAGGATAAATCTAACCTACTATTCTAGTAGCCGATTCGTTGGGATTATATCAATGCTATTGAGTATTCAGATTCTGATTCAGATTCTTTATTGCGAAACCATGGTATTACAGATGTTGTTATTGTGGAAGTACAAACATGGACCCTACTAGGGTATATCAATGCGTCTGTATGCTCATCAGAACAATTATATTTAGTTAAAAATTATATTCATATATGTACTCGTAGATAACTACACGTATGAATGGCGTACACACCATGATGATTTATTAAACAGATAATTTACCAGAAAATTTATTTTACTATCGTTTTTTCACCATGCGTTATTTTGTTAATCGTCGTGAATAAGAAATGAATAATTTGTCAAATAATGTTTTGTAATACGAAGTTTTATCAAGTTAATATTTTGGATCATGAACTATATGTAAAACAATATTTTGTGCAACGTCTAATTTGGGAATTGTTAATTTGCCTAACGTTGTTTGTAAAATCAATATTTATGAAAAGTTGTTTAGCAAGTGATTGGATACCAGAATCGAAGCTATGTCCAATATAGTACCCGTTAATTATCAATATCACTAACATAAGTATATCGACTGAGCGAGCGAAGGATCTATGTTTCAGCTTGGCAAAATTCTTTCGTTTGTGTGAATATTGGATGTCCGTTTATCTGAATTTCCGGTTGTTCTCGCCTACAGGCTGCATGTCTCAACCGATTCTTGTGAAAGTTTGTAAGCAGGTTCAATAATTATATTTGATTGTGTAGTGTTTTGTGTCGACTCGGTTTTAAGAATATTTTTCAAAATGTTGGTAATATGGGGGTTGAAAACGTAAAAAAACATATTTCAGCCGTTTCGAAAACTAATCGCGAGGTCTACTGTACCCTCACCTTAACATGAGTTAACGTGACAGTACTCGCTAGCGATTGCGTAAAGGATTTGTATGGAGTGTAGTATAGCGCCTTACGCCTTACAAATTGTTGAACTTCAATTCTCCATACAAATCTTTAACGCAGTGGCTAGCGTGTACGGTCACTGTAAACTCATGGTAACACAGTACAGAGCCACTTCTGCCACTACATAGGTCGGTGCATTGATGTTGCTAACGCCGCTAAGCAAAAATTCAATATAACGTTACTCATGACATGAAAATGGAAAAATACGCAACTAGAGAAGATACATTATTACCTATGTCAACAGTGCGCTCTCTTTTCATATCGATGACGTTTTCAAGGCTGAATGTAAACGATAATTAGCAACCCAATTTTAGCACCTAGTGACATAGCTATTCCTTTTTGACACGAGATAACCAGTGTGGGCGTGACTTATCACTACATAGTATGAAACAAAGTTGCTTCCTGCTGTCTATTTGTCTGTCCATATGTATGCTTAGATCTTTAAAACTAACGCAACACATTTTGATGCGGTTTTTAATAGATAGAGTGATTCAAGAGGACGGTTTGTATGCATAACACATTCACAATTTGTGAGCATTACACCCGTGCGAAGCCGGGGCGGGTCGCTAGTAAAGTTATAAACAACATTTAATTATTTCTGAGATCTAGCCACTAAATAGACGAATACATACGAATACATCTGCACGCCTAGCATAACTTTGACACGCGACTCTTTGTCGCGCGACAAATACTACCTGTCACTTTTCTTTCAATACCGTGACGCAAGTTATGGTATCCCCGCTGTACATAATACTTATGTATTTTTTACGTTTTCAATACGTAATTTAAAATAACGACAATGATACCGAATTGACAACATTTCATTATTTTAAGACTATCATTTTATTACTTTTCTGAATTCTGCTTAAAAAGATGAAGTAATCTCTGTTTTTATTTATTTTCTGAGATGATTATTTACTTTATTATTAATTTATAAAAACATACTCATTTTAAAAGAGTCAAAGTTCTATTTACCCAATACCACAAGTGTGGTGTCATTTTCTGATAAATCGGGCATGAGGAATTCATTTTAGAGACATTCAATGTATAGTTTACTACAAAAAAAGGAAAATATTGATGAACTTATCAAAATTGGTTTGAATTTTTTTTACTCCACTATCATTATCTTTGAAAATCCTGAATTTTAAGTAAAAATAAAAAATACTCCCTTAAAGGACTCTTTAAAAATATGTATTTTTTATATATATTTATCATAAATATATCTGAAAAAATCGAATACCTATAGTACGCGGCGGTGCCTGGGAACTTTTCCAATCGTCTAGTCTCACTTATTTTTTTGCAAGTTTTAGGTTGTTTTCTTATGCGAAATATATAGAATACATACTAATTTTAGTTAAGGTGTTAAAATTTTCACGCCACCGCGCTTTAGGAAACAAATCATATCGGCTTCTATTTACCTACCACCTCAAGTTTGGTGTCATTTCCTGATAAATTAAAGATGTGGCTTTCATTTTTAGTACAAATAATACAACCTTTCATGTAAATTTTCCAATTTTCAGCAGACAATACTTTTACAAATATGTACTACATCGTATTTATAAAAATATTGGACTTCCAATTCATGCAGATTTCAAATATATACAATTGATTTGAGACATCATCATTCGCTTGCCCTTATCCCATTTAGGGTTGTCGTATAGGTAGTTCTGGCTAATGTATGATATAGATATGATATTATTGGAGCGCTAGGAAAGTACGGACGTACGTTTATGACTTATGACGTTGGCTGTACCTATTCAATAACCAGTCTCCTTGATTATTATTTTTTTTTTTAATTTATTGCACAAAAGAAAACTTATCGTACAAAAGGCGGACTTAATCCCAGATTATTCGTAATCAAGAAATCAACACAAGTAGTTTCAGCGCCATCTAGTTAAGAACTATACAGATACCACGCTGTCTCTTCTTGGTATAACGCTATATATATATATGACGAATCGCGACGGTCTTCGTGGTCTTGCGCATCACCCATGGTAGGTAGATCGAAAATAAAAGCACTCGTCGATAGTATAGACGTGTATTAATCAATTCCAAATTAGAAATCAACTTGATCTATCGCGATTACAAGGATACGCACGGATTACTTTTAGGAACGTAGTGAGTTCAATACGGGGCTGGCTCAAGTTGTTGACTCGACCGCTGCTCAATCAAAAGTGAAGTCTGTCACCTCCAACCACACCTCCTGTCATCCACTCCCCGCCAACTTCCTGCCGTGTACCAACCTCCCAGCACTAAGCCAATGTTGCCACAGTTGCCAGCCCGGTATCGACCTCACTCAAGCTGCCCACTTGACGTTCCTTATTAAAAGAAATGATAACAATTCCTGAACGTAGCTCGAGTGACAGGGCCTGTCAAAACATTCAATCGGTCGAAATGTCATAACAATTTGTGCCACCCGTTGTTACGCTTCGACACGGCCGTCCTGGCAGCTCACGCGTCCTCGTGTGAGGTATCTGAAAAGACAAAAGAGGCTTGCAGAGTAATTGTTCTCATCTGCTCGGTCAACCTGACCATGAATAAGCAACTCAAGTTTTTTTTTTCGGTAGATTTATTGCAAAACTTTAAAATTAATCGTCGTTCTAATATCAGCAATAACAACACACAGAACAAAGCTACTTTCGTAATAGAAGCTCAAATAAAATTAAAACCTGTCGAACAGCAATCATTCACATTATCATTATACGCTTACAACAGTATCATCGCAACATTGTACATCCAATCTGAAATTACGTCATGTCATGGTGTACTCATAAACATCCCTCAAGACAGCCTACATCCGGCGTCTGACAGTGACTCAAGACAGCCTACATCCGGCGTCTGAAAGTGACTCAAGACAGCCTACATCCGGCGTCTGATAGTCTGATTGTCTGCCGTCAAAGACAACCTACATCCGGCGTCTGATAGGCACCCAAGACAACCTACATCTGGCGTCTGACAAACTCTCATTTAAAGCAAAACATGACATATGACTACGAATTAACAAAATGATGCTGTTCTGCAGATATTAACCATTCTAATTATCAGAATCGATGTCATAGATGATACAAGTACAATAATAAAAATAATAAAAAATCATTGCTCAACAGTTTCACTAGTGTTCGAATCACCCATATCATCATCAATATCTCGTCTCAAATTTAACAACTATGCCTTTGCCAAATCGGGAATTCTTGGTACGTATAATTCTTCTCAATGTTCTGAACAGCGCATTCTTTCAATATCTACTACATGTCAAAATTTCTAATAGGCTCGCTTCAGTAAGTCTATTTACTGCACAGTACTAACAATTTTAGCTAGACTGATACATGTCATACATAGTCACTGAATTATCCAACTGTTTGCCATGGAACTTATTGGAGATCAACTCTTCCATAAGCGATCACTTGGCAACCAAATCACAATAATATGAAAACTCCTCACCAGATTGCCACATATAGTTTGGTGACGTCACACGTCAACCCTCGTTCCAGTGGATGAAGGCACCCTGTTGCTCGCCTTCGTGCAGTTCTTTGCGTGATGTCTTGTACCGCGGCAGCTGAAGCAGACGACTCATGGCTTCGCTGTTAGCTGCCAAGTTCGCGTATCTTTTCCTGAAACAAAAACTCCAAGCACAGTATCACAAAGCTCGGCCATTCTATCCTTAAATCCAACGAAAACAAAGAAATTCAAATCAATCTAACAAAGTCAAGAAATTCAAATCATTATTTGCACTTTAATAACAAGCTTAACTTTGTATGATAATTTTTGGATAACCCGATTATGAAACATTAATGATAAAAATCAAACTTTAATCTCAATTCTTTTGTCCTTATATTTCCTAAACCTATTAGTGTCTCCAGTTTAAATATTTTAGGCTATAGTGATCACCACAGTTAAGAGTAACATTAGGATCGTTTAAATAAATCTCAAGCTCACCAGTTCTTACGAAAGTTATAGACGCTAAACTATACACCAACTAAAGTACACTGTGTAAGAAACTATTCGAGATGTAAACAAATACAATTCTACAGAACAATTGGAAAATCATGAACAGAGGGTACATTATTATTACCGCAGCCGCTCCTACTACTAAGTACTGTGTATGCTTAGAATAATAATTCTAAGTGTGTATGATTGATGCACCTTCACAGCGCAATTTTAAAATGATAAACTTTTTAAGGGTAGGTAAACTGCGTAGTGGTCATATTAATCAACACTAAATCTCTGTAGAAACATTTCGCGTTTAGTCATATTATATCACTACGAAAACAATCGTTACAAAACGTGCAATAAACTTTGTTGCAAATGATTATTAATTTCTATCACGCAATATTCAACTTTACTTGGAGGGCTGCTTTTACCAGTACCCGTTAGTACTTTTTTTGACAAATACCCACTAAACTGAATAAGTGCGACTTAAGTCTACCCCAGAATCTAGCTACACTTTTATTTGTGAACAAAATATCGGAATCTTAGTGAAAAGTTAACGACTGACCTGATGTGTTTTTCAAAATGTGTCGGTGAAGCCATAGTGCCTACGTTCACGCGTCGCTTGTAGTCGACTGTCGCTTCTGGGTCACTTTGTTGGTGCAACGGCTGTCGATGTGTCCCATTTTTCTTCCGTTTTATTCGCTTCGTGTTCCATCATTCTTCGTGTTCACTCATGGGCCGTAGATACCATCCCAACTTCTGATGACGAATCGCGACGGTCTTCGTGGTCTTGCGCATCACCCATGGTAGGTAGATCGAAAATAAAAGCACTCGTCGATAGTATAGACGTGTATTAATCAATTCTAAATTAGAAATCAACTTGATCTATCGCGATTACAAGGATACGCACGGATTACTTTTAGGAACGTAGTGAGTTCAATACGGGGCTGGCTCAAGTTGTTGACTCGACCGCTGCTCAATCAAAAGTGAAGTCTGTCACCTCCAACCACACCTCCTGTCATCCACTCCCCGCCAACTTCCTGCCGTGTACCAACCTCCCAGCACTAAGCAAATGTTGCCACAGTTGCCAGCCCGGTATCGACCTCACTCAAGCTACCCACTTGACGTTCCTTATTAAAAGAAATGATAACAATTCCTGAACGTAGCTCGAGTGACAGGGCCTGTCAAAACATTCAATCGGTCGAAATGTCATAACAATTTGTGCCACCCGTTGTTACGCTTCGACATATATATATATACTAGAGGCCCGTTGCGGCGTCAAACCGCCGCTAGAATATGGAAATCCGGTAGTGTTACAGAAAATAACTACTTTATCGATAAGAAGTTTTTGGCGAACGAAGAATAAATACTGTAAAAAAATACGTTAAAATTATGTTTTAAAAACGTTAAAACATGCCAGGCTAGAGCCAGGCCTGATAGCCAACAGCCAGCTTCGATGAATCGTGACAACTTTTTCAACTCTTTTGTAAAAATAACTTGTGCATTAATGACATGTGATCTGCTGATCTGTTTCACAAATAAAAAGCATATTATTCGATTTATGGAAAAAATTAATTCATAAAAATAATCCCATAGGTACCTTAAAAAAAAGATTGACATATTTTCATAGGACCGAACATAAGATTGGTAAAATTTTAATTTGTTGTTCTTTCTTCAGGACATAAATGTATCGATTTGATCGATTTCTATCAATTACCAGAAATAGCACATGAATCGAAACGACAGATTTGGGCTCTCACTACGCAGGTTTTAAAAAGGAAATCATGTAGTGCGTAACTGTTTATGTATTCATTTATAATCGTAACTACTTAAAAATAGTGATAATAAGAAATGTTACATAAACTCAATTGTATGAAATAGAGAGTACAAAACGTTTATAGATAGGTACACGAAAAACCACTATTATCAATGCTTGTTTTTTTAATGAAATTCAATAGATCGTGCAAATATTCTTAATATGGGTGCTGCCATGTCATCATCATCAATCATTTATTCAATAACAATTACACAATTGTGTTTGAAATTCTTACGCTAGGTATACTTAATCAAACCCTATTTACTAATCTAAATAAATAACTGACCAACAATACTCCACCTAAAAAAAAAGAATGTGTCAAATATGTGTAATAAATAAAATCCAATATATAAAACAGCTAAAAATGTTAAAATAAAGAATATTAAGACATATTTTTTTCAATAAGTGCTAAAGGCCTAATACCCGAATTCCAAATTCATACTTTCGTCTTTCCTCTCATTGAAATAGTGTCTGACAGAAGAGTGAGGGAGATGCTATCTATACTCTCAAGTCTATGATATAAACCTAATTTTAGGGTTCCTTACCATAGTCGGTAAAAACGGAAGCCTCATAAAATCAATTTGTTTTGTTGATAGCAGAATTTGTCAAATTTTATTTTGAATGAGAATAAGAATGATCAGCCAGACGTCATTAATTCAACTATGACTTATTCTTGAGAGCGTCGATTTTTTTAAATTTGCATCATATGTAGGTTATTTCTACCATCAAGTTTCGCATGTTAGGGTAACATGTTAATTATTCCACATTGCCAACTCGTCCACAATGTCAGCTCGTCTATATTCCCATCTGGGTCACAATGCCAACTTGTGCACACACTCAACACGTCCACATTGCCAACTCGTTCATACGCCCAACTCATCTGCATCGCCAACTCGTCTATATTACCAATTCGTCTCCATTGGCAACTCGTCCATATTCCCAATTTGTCCACAATACAAACTCGACCAAATTGCTAACTCGTCCATATACCCAACACGTCCACAATTCCAACGCGTCCATATTGCTTACTCGTCCATAATGCCAACACGTTCACAAATACAACTCGTCTACATTTCCAACTCGTCCATATTTCCAACTCGTCCATATTTCCAACTCGTCCACATTTCCAACTCGTACATAATGCCAAATCGTCCACATTGCCCACTCGTCCATAAACCCAACTCATCTACAATGCCAACTCGTTCATATTACCAACTCGTCTTTATTGCCAAATCATCCATATTCCCAACTCGTCCACAATGCCAACTCATCCATATTGCTAACTCGTCCACATTTCCTACTCGTCCACATTCCCAACTCGTACACAATGCCAAATCGTCCACATTGCCCACTCATCCATAAACCCAACTCATCTACAATGCCAACTCGTTCATATTACCAACTCGTCTTTATTGCCAACTCATCCATATTCCCAACTCATCCACAATGCCAACTCATCCATATCGCTAACTCGTCCACATTTCCTACTCGTCCCTAAACCCAACTCGTCTACAATACCAACTCGTCTTTATTGCTAACTCGTCCATATACCCAACACGTCCACAATTCCAACGCGTCCATATTGCTTACTCGTCCATAATGCCAACACGTTCACAAATACAACTCGTCTACATTTCCAACTCGTCCATATTTCCAACTTGTCCATATTTCCAACTCGTCCACATTCCCAACTCGTACACAATGCCAAATCGTCCACATTGCCCACTCGTCCATAAACCCAACTCATCTACAATGCCAACTCGTTCATATTACCAACTCGTCTTTATTGCCAACTCATCCATATTCCCAACTCGTCCACAATGCCAACTCATCCATATTGCTAACTCGTCCACATTTCCTACTCGTCCCTAAACCCAACTCGTCTACAATACCAACTCGTCTTTATTGCCAATCTCGTCCATATTATCAACTCGTCCGTATTACCAACTCGTCTTCATTGCCAACTCGTTTATATTCCCAACTCATCTACAATGCCAACGCGTCCATATTACTTGCTCGTCCACAATGCCAACTCGTCCACATTTCCAACTCGTCCATATTCCCACCTTCTCCACAATGCCAAGTCATCCACATTACCAACTCATCTACATTGCCAACTCGTCTTCATTTCCAACTCATCAACAATGCCAAATCGTCCTTATTGCTAACTCGTCCACAAATACAACTCGTCCACATTTCCAACTTGTCCATAGGCCCAACTCCTCCACAGTTCCAAGTCGTCCACATTTCCAACTCGTCCATATTCCCAACTCGACGATACACCCAACTCGTCTATACAAACTCATCCTTATTATCAGCCCGTCTTTATTGCCAACTCGTCCATATTCCCAACTTGTTCATTTTGCCAACTCATCCACATTTCCAACTCGTCCATATTCTCAACTCGTCCACGTTGACAACTCGTCCATATTACCAACTTGTCCGTATTACCAACTCGTCTTCATTGCCAACTCGTCCATAATGTGAACTCGTCCACATTGCCTCCTTGTCCATGTTCCCAACTTGCCAATTTTACCAACTCATCCACATTGCCAACTCATCCACATTTCCAACTCGTCCATATTCCCAACTCGACGATACACCCAACTCGTCTACAATACCAACTTGTCCTTATTATCAGCTCGTCTTTATTGCCAAATCTTCCATATCACCAACTCGTCCGTATTACCAAGTCGTTTTCATTGCCAACTCATCCATATTCTCAACTCGTCCACATTTCCAACTCGTCCATTTTACCAACTCATCCATATTACCAATGTAGACACATTCCCAACTTAGCTACATTGTCAAGTCATCCATATTCTCAACTCGACCACATTTCCCATCCCGTCGACATGCAAGCGGAAGGACTAAGTTTTTTCTAGTACAATACCATTTAATTTACCATAACTCATGCCATTTTCCTTGGAATAATTTTTTTGATGGACTTATATAATCATATTTATAGTAATCTATCATAAATTTACTGATTTGAATGACGTTTAAATTAGTTTTATTACATTTTTTCTGCTTTGATTTATTGTAAAACTCGCCTATAAAAATAATCTATTCTTGAATGACGGTCAGTTTTTCTAGTCTTGCGAGCACCAGTCCAACTCGCACTTAACCGGCTTTTTCCTCCACATTTTTAACAGGTAGGTATGCGAAAAAAGTTTCCTTATCAAAATTTTAAAAAGAAAAACAACCTGGCAATTTAGATCATTGACATAATAGCCCCCGAAAAAAATACATTAAAAGTTGACAGAATAATACGGTTACTGTCATTCATTGTCAACAAACTGTAAAATTATTTTTGCATATTCGTACATGATTCATGTGTTGCGGATATTATGTTGCCGACTCAAAAATAATATTTCATCATGCTGAACAACTTACTACAGGTTTGTGAGCAAATCATGCTTATTATTATTTGGCCATCTTATGTCAAAATAGGTATCACAGGTCACGTGGTTAGCGCACAGTAGTTTTTTCAAATCCATTTTTCAGTACATTTTCAGGAAAAAATTAAAAATCCAAGAGTTTTATGCACCTCTCCAGCATGAGACGAATCTACTGACATATCATTTATCAAAATCGGACCATAACTGTAGATCTGATGGGATGTACAAAAATCGGCCTCGCGTAATATATATATAGATATAGTGTCGGCGTTCAGTGGAAGAGGGAAAAAAACTGCCTATGAAGCATGGAATACTTTTCCATCAGCAACCAATGGATTTAATTTGCTCGCTGATGGAGACGTAGAAAACTCTAAACAAATTATTCAAAAATTTATCATAACAATGTATGACAAGTACGAGTAAGTATAAATTAAATGATATCTATAGTAAAAATTATCTAAGCTAAGCTAATCCACTTAAGAACTGAATACCATTGAACAAACCACAAATTAAGATAACGAGCTCGTAGTGAAAGCAGATTGTAACCACCTTGGAAGGTTAATATAGATTATCGACTCTATTTCCTTGGACATTATACTACAAAATGCACTAACAGAATAATGGTGATCATAACTTTTTTGTAATTTTACAACCGTCCGACTCTTCACAAGAACGTATTCTCTTGAAAAAGGACTATGAACTCTCGTCAACAAACATTTTAAACCTATTCAACAAGGAATAAGGTTGAAAATTCAATATCCACGCAATGTAGTTCTAACCTTTTTTTGTAAGTAACTGGTTGGCGCTTACGAGAACAAAAGCAGATAGGATTGTATTAGACACAATACCATTGTGAATGCAGGTAAGTGGATTAGCTTAGCTTAGATAATTTGTACTATACCTGGTCACAGGTGACAGGTATATATAGCTGTATTTTATTTTAACAAAAATACCCACTTACTTGATATATATTTCAGATCAAGTCAGTGCACATCGTTAAACGAGTGCAGGAGGGAGCTATTCTCAAAAAAAGACCGTCAACTGCAGCATCTGCTAAGAGCTGTTTACTAGGGTGTGCACGTATGGGGCCAAGCAATGGTGCCAATTCAAAATCTTCCCAGTCCGGCAGATTGGGGATAGGAAATGGTATCCCATAATTGGAAACCAATGTGGACTACTGCACCAGTTGCTGCTACCGCTTGTCGAGAATTAATTCGGTGCAAGTGCAAGTCACGGTGCGGTGTTAGGTGCAACTGTTTAAAAAAGCAATTAGAATGTACTGAATTATGCCACTGTGGTGGAAAATGTACTTAAACTATTATTGACGCATCAGACCATTAGCGACAGACAATAAGTAAGTTAAGCAACCTACCAGTATATAAGTAATTATTCTATTTTGTATAAAACCAACTTGTGACATAATAAAGTATATATTTTTAATAAGCTAGATAAATATCCTTTAAGGTAGTATTTTTTTTTTAACTTTAAAGTTATGATTTTTAAAGATACTGATAGGTAGTAGAATAAAAAAAATTGCAAACCAATTTTGATAAGTTCGTAATTATTTCCCTTTTTTTGTAGTAAACTATACATTTTATGTCTCTAAAATGAATTCCTCATGCCCGATTTATCAGAAAATGACACCACACTTGTGGTATTGGGTAAATAGAACTTTGACTGCCCCCCCTTTCTACCCGCCAGGGGGTGGTGGATGGCTACCGGGCTAAATTAGCTTAGTTTTACGTATAATACATCTGTGCCAAGTGAATTCATCCGATACCAAAATTTGCACCTTCCATACATTGGGTGACACTACTTCCCTCACTATTAGATTGCAGTTATTTGATGTATTTTTTTATATTTCTTTAAATACAGAAGAATAAATTCAAAGATTTTTTTTAAGGTACACGACTTAAAGCCCTGTCGATCTCTATATTAATTTTCACCTGTTATAAATATGAAATGTTGTCAATTGTAGTACCTACTAAGGGCTTCATTGGATCCACTTACAGTATGCGATGCAAACAAAAATGCATTGAAAAATCATCTGTGATTGATAGGGCTATAGATTACACGGCTCGTTACGGCCGTTACGGGCTGCGCTCAGATTGCATTGCAGCGCTGTAAAGCCGACGACCGCGCGTCCACTGAGCTTGGTCACGTTTTGTCAACACTATCACAACACAACACTACCGGGTACAAAGGGCTCAATTCTTTTGAGCTTAGTTTTAATGAAAGTCGCGCGTACCTAACTACTTATGTATTTAATTTAGGTACCTACTTAAAAACCAACTGCGCGCGAACTAGCGAGGCCTGTGATCTGTGATTTTAGTTTAAGAAAATATTTACAAGTCAATCACGGTTGCTGTAGGTAGAGCTACTTGAGGCGGAACATGGATCGCGCCAGATTTATGATTAAGTTTAAGAAAATGTGAAAAGAAAAAATCACTCACAGTTGCTCCAAATGCTGCATGCCCTGAAACACATCAGCGTCGATAGTCTGTATATGGTTCCTGTACAAGTACAGGTACTTGAGTCGTCGTAGTCCATGGAATGCGCCGGCGCGTAGAGCGCGCAATTGGTTGTCGTTCATCAGCAGGGAGCGCAGACGGTGCAGGTGCGTGAACACACCCGGGGCAATGTCGTGGATCTTGTTGAATCGCAGGTCACTGCAACAAACATGGCGGTTGGGTTTACTTGTTTACTACTTCGAATGGCCAAGTGAGAGAGTTATTTGTTCATGGGAACTGGTTATGTGCCGATAGCGAAGAAGTCACGCTGTTCAAACTGGGATAAGAACACTGAGAAATGGGACGAACTTTTCTCAGTGTTCTTATAACCAAAAGCAAAGATTTGAATAGATTATCAATATGTTATATTCATGTAGGTATTCTGTTTAGACCCAAAAGATAACTATAGCAAACAGATAAATTAGAATAAAATATCAATATCAAGAAGGCAATTTTTTCTCGATATTATTGATATTCATTTTTACCATTAAGTGCGCCATCTATTTTAAAACATAAAAAAAAATACTTAAATATCTACAACAATGCCGGCTTTGTCACAATATTATTAGTACCAAAAGTATTGGTATAGGTAAGTATACCTACTATTAATAAACTGGTATTAATAGTAATCGAGATGACTGGGATATGATGGAGGACACCTTCATCCAGAAATGGAAGGTCCTCACCTAGTTATTTAGCTTATTTTATACTATCAATGAGTTTTATTTATGTTTTTAATTTTTACCTACACTGTTTGTACCTACACTATCTACCCGAACCTATCCAAAACATGCAGTATTTGAATTAGGAACTCGGCAACACAATTTTTACTAATCACGCTATCGGATTCTCAACCAATCCAAATTGTCAAAGCATACATTGCAGATTGCCGAATAATGAACACCACGTGGACTAGTCATTCCAAAGGCAATGTCTGTACAGAGCCGCGTTCCACTGAATCTACCCATGTAATTGAGAGGGATTATAAGGACGTTGAAAGGGGCAAGGGCATCCCTTTCAGGTATAATTTATAGCATTCAGATCACGCATATTAAGGATTATTAAGAGCAAATACCCTGTCATAGACGTACATAATCATTGACCACTGTTCATTTTTCCATACTGCCCGTTTAAGCCAGGTTTGCACCTGATAACAATAGTGTCGCATACAAATGTGGTCCAAGCTTAACGTAACCGGGTTATACAAATCGAGGTTAAGTTCTTGACTGTTTCCTCCACCAAAACTTAACCAATTTTTGCAAAATTATAGGAACCTAAATGAGAAGGAGTAAATGTTCCGTGTCGGACCATTTCGTTGTTTGCGTTATTAGTTATAATAAAATTTGTTATAGAATTTGTGTACGTGAGCGTCCGTTTGCGGCGGAGTTTTGGCCAAAAATAGACGTAGTCGCCTAGTACACACATTTTATAATGATAAGCGCAAAAATCAAAATAATCCGATACATACCATTTTCTCCCCATTCAGTTCCTATGTGTATCCTCTTAAATATAGTTGAGGCAGTCTCGTGGCAGGCTCTTACGCCAGTCTGTAGAGCAATTACATGTTGTGTCTTGATTGATAAAACTTTGAAATGTTGAGACTTTTATCAGTCTCTTGCTCATAGCGATGCATCCTAGCGAATCAAAAGGCTTTAGATTTTATTTATTTCTTAATTACTTGTACAGCTGTACACTAGCTCGAATGATATTGCACGATAGATTTTATTATCGTGCAATATCATTTGCTGCCTTTTCGCCGAATTATTTTTCGTCGGAAACGAACGGAAAGTTTCATTTGACCCTCCGGCGAAGGTAATTTTGCAGAAAGCATTTTTCAGAGTAAACTCTGGATTCAAAAGGATGATATTTTCTAGAATTATGACAAATGTAAGAGTACCTATAGTAAGTAACCTGCCCATCGTTTTAATTGACAAAGTCTTTCTATTCCATTTTGAATAATATCACTCAAAGTTTCGATATAAGGAACGTGTACAACGAAGGTGCTGCCAACCTGCATAATTCACCTTATCATTACCACTTGAAATGTTCATTTCAAGTGCTGCATCCTATACGCTGAAAAAAAGTAGCGCAACTAATGTAACTACTAGAGAAATAGCCAAATTGTGCTGAAAATAAGTTGTGTAATATATGGTTACTAGAAGCCCTCAGTTTGTCAGTCCTCCGATTTATGTTACTAGCAGCTAACATTTAAGCTACTGTCAACATTTTTTTTTTCAGTGTAATTTGTGCACGCGCCCTATTGAAAAAAACGTACCTACATAAAAGAGTGTAACGGTATATGTATAATTTCCGTCTAAAAAGCTTTTAATGATGTCGTTTTTTAAATAATGAGATATACAAATAAAGATGCGCTTTGCTTACTGTGCGCCTTAAGCAACCTATGCTCATTGGTTACATTCATGAAGCTATCGCCGATGATCATTACATATGGTATTATTAAGCTCTTACTGTACTCTGCCAACGCAGTTCACTTTATAAGTTAATTCGTCTCAAGTATCTATTCAGTTCGGTGACTACTACGAGTAGATATATAGATAATAGGTAGTTATAGGTACTACCTAGCTACCTACAACGTTCCGAGAGGGCGCGGCGGCGCACCTCAGACATGCTTGAACCGTTGCTATTGTGTAAATTCATTATTTGACAACTGAACTCAATAATACCAGGTTTACTTCCTAGTAATCTGTACAGAAAGACATCGAACAATGGATGAGTCCTTGAACTTATTGCAAAGAACGCGATCGTTATCGAAAACTGTTGGAATACCAATCCGATTAATTTTTAACTCAATAAACTTCCTTCTGTTAATTTCATGATAATAAGGTACCTAGTTTAAAATGTTCTTATGAAGTAAAACCGCACCACCTATCACTGTTGTGGCTGTACAGGGTGCACGAGAGGAATCCAAAATAATATACCAGCGTCGCATTTGTTACCAGCGGGCCTATGATGGTTGCTTTTATCACGCGATAAATAAGTGACAAAGCATCCGTCACGTTTTGACAAATTGAGATTGTGAGTGTGAGTCACTTATTTGTCACGTGATAAACGAACCATCATAGGCCCCCAGGAGTAAAAAAAACTATATGATCCTAGGTCCAAACAACGAAATTTTAACGTTCTTTCATGACGCTCAGCACCTGATGCTATCGTGCTACGCGTAGCACGGCCGGCGGGCTCGTAGACACGCACGCACTTACACCCTCGGGCCTACCGCCCTCCTTCGAACTATATACCTATTACTTAATTTTGACTTTTCTAATTTTCCGAATTCACCAGAATTTTCAAAATCGGATGATGATATGAATTATGACAAAGAAAATTATGACTTTTAATAATTGTGACTAATAAAATGATCTCGTATTTATATCCTAGTAAATGTGAACATCAACAATACACGGAAAACGCGGGGATTTACTCCGTTTGATTAATACGAGTATAAATATTTTGAATCCCGACTTGAGAAACTCGCAGAGCCGACGTGTTAATTGCTCCTGCGAGTTCCTCTCTACTGTTTTACTAATAAATTTGAGGCTGGCATATTTATGGAATCACTCCCGAACACTGTTGCTAAAGTGTTACATCTAATTTCTTGTGTAAACAATGTATGGTTGCCGTGTGGTGCGCCCAGCAACTCGGGCTATTAACGCTCGCTGTGTAATATTATAGCGATGGGTTAAAAAAGGAAACACTTACATAGTGACTTATACAGGAATTTTATATGTACTGACTGCCTGACCTTACGCCATACACGTTATTTGAAAGAAACAAATCGTTTAAATTGTGTATCGTACCTATGTCCCTCCCCGGTGGTGTATATTCAATGTTAACTCAGAGTAACCTCTGTTACTCCACTGCTGCGACGACAGGACGGTCCAAAAATTGTTTTCTTGATCAAAACTTGTTCAAAAGCCTTTATTACCGACAGTCCTTTTTTGCAAAAGCGTAAATTTCTCGTCAAAGCAAATGAAACGGCCTCCCGGCGAAACTCGATGGCTGCATCGTATATTATGACAGAGTTCCTATTATCACATCAGCTCCATATAAATAGTGCCTCTGTGAGCTGTAGATATCGCATGAGTTTGTTTGGAAATGGATGAATTTGTAATTTTTTGTAACCCATGATTAACCCAACTGAATCGACAAAAGAATCTATAGCTACCAACTCACAAATTTTCATGGGAATCGGTTGACAAATGCGATTTCTCGGCAAAAACAAAAAAAAAATCAGTGGCATCCAATTTCGATTCTAGACTCTGGGAAAGGAGATATTACAATGAAACTGATAAAACGTCCGGGGAATAATCTCGTCCCGAAAACCTGAAGATAATTTCTGAAACCTCAAGTAACACAGTAGAAATCGACATTAAAATTGCAAATCACGATGTACTTGTGGGTTTTTAGGGTTCCGTGCCCAAAGGATAAAAACGGAACCCTATTACTGAGACTTCGCTGTCCGTCCGCCCGTCTGTCACCAGGCTGTATTTCAAGAACGGTGATAGCTAGACAGTTGAAATTTTCACAGATGATGTATTTCTATTGCCGCTATAACAACAAACACTAAAAGAAAAAAATTAAATAAATATTTAAGGGGGGCTCCCGTACAACAAACGGAACCCTATTACTGAGACTTCGCTGTCCGTCCGTCCGTCTGTCACCAAGCTGTATCTCAGGAACGGCGATAGCTAGACAGTTGAAATTTACACAGATGATGTATTTATATTGCGGCGATCCGCTATAACAACAAATACTAAAAATAAAATAAAATAAAAATTTAAGGGTACACAACCCATACAACAAACGGTATTGGTTGCGTTAACTTTGCACCTCATTTGTATGGGGCGCTATACATACCAGGTGCAAACTTAACCACTTAAGGATGGAAAGTGTTTGTACGGAACCCTCGGTGCGCGAGTCCGACTCGCACTTGACCGGTTTTTTTAATATAATGTAAGGATCGATTAGGTTGTCAGTGTTCATCCAATTATTATGCAACTTCAAGAAACATTGTGCTATATGTGCATAATGCGCACAGCAATGAGATAATAACTGATCCTTACAACAACCTATTAAACAACGACAATCTAAATCGTGCTTTGTAATTTTAGTCTTTTTAAGAATCAGGTCATTTAACCTCCTAAGACCCAGCCTATTTTTAGGACATATGTAATAGCGACCCAGTGACCTAATTTTAGGTTTTTAGGTAGTCTGTGTCATAATTCTAGGACCTTGGGTGGATATTTGATTAATTCATACATGTCATTGGGCCGCAACTCTGGTCTTTAAAATAGGCCGTTAAATAGGAGGTTAATTGAGACTTTTACAAGTCTGATTGTGAATCTACCGGCATTTCCCAAGAGGAGACCGCTGTTGAGAAGAAAGCCAAAAGAAACTCAACAGTAAGTAATTTTTCACGTATCTGTTATGACATTGTACCTATTCTTCAACTTAGTAATTTTCTGTACGTTCGTAATTACCTGGGATTCTAAGAAGTAACTAGGTCCTGTGATTCGAGTCTATTTTAATCCTCGGCCCGTCACGATCGACACGTTCTAATAAACATGTTTCATTTACCTACTCCTCAAAATACTCACCGAGGACGCACGGACAATGCGCTATAAAACATATTGCTGAACACAATGCTTAGACCCCACCTAGCGCCGCACATCTAACTTGGTTTATACTCGTCTACATAGTGCCTATGTATATGTGGGTATAACATGTATAAACACATTATTATATGGGTCGTTCTCTCGTTTCGTCCCAATTTGGTGTTTGGGCCCGAATCGAGTGTAAGAAATAATAATTTCCGAACATGGCTACTTCATAAAGTTTCGTTAACAAGTTACGCATAGGGAATAATTTAAATAATTAGGCTAAACCTGAAAATCTAAAAAATATTCTTGACAAACCTATCAAAATTTCATTCCACTCCTGTGTCAAAATGCATTCCATTAACTTTATAACCAAAATACCTAATTTTTTTTCATAGAAACCCATCGTGTTTTTGTAGTTTATGCGTAAAATACGTATTTAATATTATGTGAGTGCATTGAAAACTTAACTAGAGTAGATATATATACCATGCCGAGAACGCACTTTTTCACTTTGTCAAACGAATAACTTCATTTCCCTCCGCGAAAATTGTAATGTATTTTAAGTTTATACACGCATCCTTATCCACGACGACCGTAATCGCCGTTCGTTCTCCCTACCTCAGACTACCAAAGCATCTCAACGAGGGAGACCGCACGCACGTGGTTTGAGAAATATTTGAATTCTCTCCGTTGGTTTTTGATTTTGTCACGGGTAAGCTTTAATTACTATCCTTGGTATATTTAGAAATTCTCTAATGCAAATTATTTCTCTTGTACGTTATTTATTAACATTTGAGTGGACCATCATTTAGTTTCGTTGGTGACCTTGAAGAACGAAAGAAAGTGAAATAATTTGGATTTAAGTGCTGATAGTTCATTTCTTTCCAATTCATTTCCATCCGTTCCTTTCATTTTTTTTTGAGGAAGGAAATGAATGGATTTGGATGGGAATTATTAAATATATTTCGTTGTTACATGTAACGTAGATACTGGCGTTCTATATTACGTCGATGATCATAAATGTGATCATAAATGTGTAAGAACCAAATTCTGTACCATGAGCCAATACCCTCAATCATAACATGTTGACAAAATTGAAAGATGAAATCTATTCCTTGTTTAGTGGAATTGATGATAATACCCGAGGAGGTTTAAAAAAAAGGTTTTTGGCTCACATCCCCAGATTTAAAGGTACAACAAAAGTACATCAGGCAATTTAGACAAAAGATTTGCCGCACTCAGTTGCATTCAGATCTATTAGCTGTTTTGCGTGTCGAGGCAGCTTTATACCCTGCGAACATATTGTGTTCTGGTTCAATTACATTGAATGAGTGATAATTAGTTGTCAAAGCGATGATCAAAATTTTGGAGACAAAGTCAACAAGTCTGAAATAAAGTACTTATGGATATTTATTGTCTCGATGTGATTAAGTAAATTAGTAACACAACAAATTAACTATAGCCCAATAAAAATAAGTCTATCTAAATCTAAAGAAAGAAAACATTAATTTATAGTTTTAAAATAACGCTGTGAAAATAACCAAGTTTCGATCATTCGAAACTTGGTCTGTTCTGGAGTCCTTGCAGCTATGTCAAGCCGACTGGAGGAGATGCTTATATTCAGCTGCCACGATGATTTTGCAAGTACAGAACCAGCAGGAAGAACATATATGGACCTGCGTCGAGGAGTGCGACAAGGTGACGTTATATCATCGTAACTGTTCACTAACGCATTGGAGGATATGTTCAAGACGCTGGGCTGGAAAAATAGTGGCATTAATATAAATGGTCAACAAGTCTTTCTCCTATGATTCGCAGACGACATCGTCATCATGGCTGAGACTCTGCAGGACCTGAAACTCATGCTAGATAGCCTGGAAAGTTCGTCTGTCTCCGGATGAATTTAGATAAAAACGAAGTAATGTTCAATGAACATATTGATCCGGGACTGGTCGCCGTAAATGGATTATCCCTTGCAGTTGTTTCCAAATACGTGTACCTTGGGCAAATGCTCCAACTAGGCAGAGTCAACATCGACAAGAAGGCTAAGAGGCGAATATAACTGGACTGTGCAGCATTCGTAAAATTGCGTCGAGTCTTCACATCGCCCATACCTCAAAGCCATGAAAGTTTTTAATCAGTGCATCCTACCTGTGTAACTACGGAGCTGACACGTGGCCACGCACCATACGACTAGTCCACCAGTTCAAAGCCACTCAGCGAGCCATAGAAAGAGCTATGCTGCTCGGTGTGTCTTAGGGATCAAATCCGAAACTAAGTATTTCGACAGACAACCAAAGTTACCGGCATAGCACAACGAATAAGCAAGCTGAAGTGGCAGTAGGCTGGTCATATCTCTGTCGTTGAACCGATGTCCACAGGAGCGACGAGTTCTAGAGTGGAGGCCACGAATCGGTAAACGTAGTGTAGGACGCCCTGTAACAAAGTGGAGCGACGACATTCGTAGGATAGCGGGTGGTAACTTGAGGAGGAGAGCTGAAAACCGAGCTCACGCCACTGAGCTCTCCTCCATGGGAGAGTCCTCTATGTCCAGGTGTGGATTTTTGTAGTGGATTTGTGATTTATATATTAGGCTCGTTTGTTACTTTTCATTAAACAATTTAAAATACGTAGTGCACTTGAACAGAATAATTTTTGTAATACAATATTTTGGACTTTTGTTCATTAAGTCTAAGAAGGTTTTTTTTATTTAAATGTAACATGCACAATTTAAATAAAAAAAATGTAATTGAGAAATTTTAAGATTTCGTATCATAATGTAACAGATAAGTTTTTGAATGTTGAGTCTGCAAAAGTAAATACTTAGGAGTATATACTTTATTTTATTCCTAGGCCTCCATAAATTGCCATGAATCAAATTAATTCCAGTCTGGATTCAGTACATTTTGTACACGTTTCATTCCCATACATTTTCGTTTCATTCCCTTCCAGTCGAATTTCATTTCCATCTACGCCTTCATTACATTCCACCCCTTTTTTTTCTAAATAACATTAATATAGACGTGCCTTTCATTGAATGATATATAAAACGAGTATCCACATAATTGATATCAATATCAACAAAATAACTCCTAAAAAAAAACAAAATCGAAAAAAAGCCAAATTGGGACGAAACGAGAGAACGACCCATAACAAAACGAGACTAAATCGCGTTCAAAACTTTTTACTTAAGGTAAGGTGGAGTAAGACTAACATAGTTTAATGGGTAAGGCAGTTCTTTATTTATTGGACTGTGGCAGTCTTCTTCAGTTGAAAACTGGCGAAAAACTGCGCGAGATTGGGACAAGTTGCGTGCTCGCGTTTCGGAGGCTGAGATCCTGTTTGGGTCACTGAGCCAACATAGTTAGTTAGTTAGTGGCAGTCTGCTTCCGGTGATAGTCGTAACGAGTCCATGGCCTCGAACGGACTTATTCATGGATAATATGTAAAAATCGGGTAAGCTTAAATCTATTTACTGTTGCTGCATATAAACCTTTCATTGCAGATTTCTGTCGTGTTCAAAATTGTATAACTTTCAAAAATCTTATTACATGTGAAAGGGTAGGATTATAAAAAAAAACAGGTCAATTTGTCGAATAGTAAGCTCTACGGGTCTGCTATATTAAAATCAGAATTACAAGGTCTACCGCTCAGCGAACTTGAAAGTAACTTGTGTTGGATTTTCTTAGGTACGAAAAAAGATACAAAATTATATTATGAATATAAAGTAATGATATTACAATTTCACAACAAAATTACCAAAATATTGTTAGTGGTTAGTTACTACAATATATTGTAGTCAACTTCTATATCCAAAATCTAATTATAAATTCCTTTCAGAATCTTAATTTCAATAAAACCCTTGGCTCGTACTCAGAGCGAGCGAAGCGTCGCCTTTTCAGCCTGGTTTTTCATATGGCTGTTTGAATGTACGGAATTACAGGTGGTCTCTCCTAGCGGTCGCATTTCTCAACCGATTCTCATAAAATGTTGTGAGTAGATTCAATGAACATATATTTTTTTATGTCGATTCATTTTTTGTCATTTTTAAAAAAGGGTGTGATGTGCGGCTTCAAAACATTAAAATGACATATTTCAGCTAGGTATTTCGAAAAACTCTGAAAGTAGTGTCCGACCGAAGTTTCGGTGTCGGTTTCGGCCAGCTTCGGCCTAAAAATCATGTTACGGCCAAAGGTTCGGTTTCGGCCAAAAAACAGCCGAACCTTTCGGCCGCGCCGAAACTTATTACATTGTACTTTCGAGTCGCGTCGGCTGACGGCGGGTGCGCTCGTCGCGGTTGACACATGCTGGCGTCCATCTACAATTTACAGCTCGTTTCCTCAGTTAACGTAACATGTTTACTATTTAGAGTAGGTAGTTTAGTTTAGATCCAGTGTCACTATTTGGCTTAATAAGGTCACTATTTGGGAAAATTGCTTTTATAGGCACAAAGATCAACATGCAAAAATAATTATTGCCCTCATACGTGGTACACATCATTATATACACGATGATTTTTAATCGGTGATCAGGTACCAACTTTTCTAACTCAGTAAATGATGGCGGTCACGTTGAAGTCGTAATTACATGAAAACAAACTTTTATTTTTCCATGATAATTTTTATTTAAAATACCAATTTTGTCTTAAATTCCTTGTCACCCTACTAATCTGTATCTGTAACCTTTTTAATAATTTAATGGTAATGACAATTTATGAGTAATAACTTGTCATTGTCATTGTCATTACCTATACAAAGTCGTAGGAAATTTCGTAAAATTTCCCGCCAAAGCGATGACACTTGACGTAGGTATCGTACTTTAATAAATTTATGAAGGATGACCGTGTATCTAGTGGTTGTTAGTTTAAATTATGTTTCAACTTTTAATTAAATAAACAGTGAGGTAATTGCATGAGACCTCGCCTCGCGGCCTCGGCTCGGCGACTGGTAAGCCTTATGGTTTGTGAGCAATATTTTCCCGAACTTCATTATTTTTTTAAAAATTGATAAACTTGGTCGAGGCAGGGAAATACACTTATTTTGGGATAATTGGTATCGCACAGGATCCAGCCACTCTGCAGCCCTTGACGCTGACATCCAGTTGGCGTGCTGCTTATTATATGTCAAGACTTACGAGGCTTTCAGTCATAAGCAGTCGTCAGATTTACACGCAGAACTGTATCCAAGTCGGGCTAAAAGCGACGTAGAAAATAAAAATGCTTTATTTCTGACCATGAAGTCATTCAAAATGCTAAATTAGACGCCAGATTCTCCAGAAATGGGCCTTAGAAATGCAGTTACCCAGGATCTTGCAACAGAAAAAAATAAAGTGACAATTCTCACTGCTAAGCAGCTTGGCTCAATCTAAGTAACGAAGTTTGTTTCCGAAAGGCTCACCAACAGCAGGTCTACAATACAACGTAAAGTTCAAAATGAAGAAAGGCCCGACCCTCAAGACCTGTACAAGGCAGGTCGTTCAAAATCTACCATATTTGCGTCTGATGTGATGTGGGGGGTCGCGGCCTCGCCTATTAGGTTTAAGTTTAGCTGGATATTAATATTTTTCTACTCCTGATCACCGATTAAAAATCATCGTGTATATTATTTGGATTGCCGGTAGTCCCTAAAATAAAATAAGTCTTTGTTCCAAGAGAAAATTTGAGTACATTTAGAAGTTTCGCAACTTAACCACTTTTACAAAAAATAATAAAATTCGTAATAGTTCTCAAGTAGGTACTGATCTTATCTTTTTTAAGCTGTTAATCATAAAAATCTCTATTCTATTGTTAAAAAAATGGCAACCAGTAACGGTTAGGGACCATTACTGCCAATGTCTCGTTGCCAATCGCACACGGCGACAAGATAGAGGATTGATACCACGTTGTACGGTGAGTTGAGAAAATCGTGCTTTTTGTAAAATGATAGCGATTTACAAAAAACCACACGGACTATCGGGTCTTGGCCCAGGAAGGGCTATGTACGCTTCAAGTTGAATTCTTCATTAGCTAGTCACTCATTCGTTAGATCACTGCACAATACGCTATCAGTTTCCTGGACATAAAAAGTGTTAGCCGTAGAGAAGTTTAGCTATAAGTAGGTAATCAATCTATCGTATTGTTGCATATCTTCCTTACTTCATGGTCTTAGCAGATGTTGTTTTTTTTTGTTATAGTGTATGTATATAAGTTTCTAGAAATTCATTAGGTAGTAGAAAATTTACTTAAAGCTAAATTTCTCGTAAGTATTTTTTTTACGTCTAACAAGTTTTTGTTTTTATTTTTAACACCCCACGAAAGGTGAAATCCGTATTTGAATAATGCTCAAGAATTAAAGCATTTTTTTTTAATTCGACAATGTTGTGCAACCTCAATATAATGTTCAATTAAGCTGAAATTTGGCACAGCGGCCTTTTTTTGGGTAAGTGCGTTCAAGGTGCGTGAGGTCACTTAAAAATCATAATTTTGGAAATAAACACCCTAGTGACTATAAAACAAAAGCGAAACCTAGAACAATATTAGTCCAGAGAGATGTTTAATTATGCATATATCTGGAAAAAACGCCCCACTTATATTTTATCCGACCTTTTAATCGCGTTAATAAAAGGTTCGGTTTCGGCCGAAACTATAATCAATGCCGAACCTTTGGTTTCGGTTTCAACAAATAAACATATTTTGGTTGGTCACTATCTGATAGTCAAAGAGCCAACTAGTTGATTAACGCTATTTTTGGATTTATGAAGCGAATATGTTCAAAACTGCTGACTTTATGAAAAAATGATGTTTGAAGACCCCCTATTATTTTTGAAGACCTATTTAACGACACCCCACACACTAGTGTTGGAACGAAAAAGAAACCCCCCCGCACTTTAGGTGTACGGGAGGTACCCGAAAAAAATTTTTTTTTTGTTTTTATTTTACCGTTTTGTCGGCGTGATACATACACATAGTCATATCAAATTTCAGCTTTCTAGTACTAATAATCACGGAGCTAAGCCGCGGAAAGACAGACAGACAGACAGACAGACGGACAGACGGACATGGCGAAACTATAAGGGTTCCTAGATGACTACGGAACCCTAAAAACTAGTGGCTCTATGAGCTGTAGGTACCTCGCGAGTTTGTCTGGAAATGGTTTGTAATTTATAGTTTATTTACGTTTTCAACCATTTCGAAAAAAAACCTAAAACTGAATCAACAAACATATTCTAGAAACTTTTCGAACCTAAATCACTCATGAGAACAGGTTGAGAAATGCGGCCTGTAGGAGAACAGCCGGAGATCCGAACATCCGAAGTAGTATCGAACTCCGAGTATAATTTTTTCGCTAGCGCTGTGTTTTACAGATTTATAGGGAAACCATAATACCTCAATGGGGAAACCCATAGATACTAAAATTATGGAAATACGTACTGTAGCAGGTCGCAGCAGAGCTACGAAACTGCACTGAGGAAATTCAGAACTGCATAAAATCACTGCACTTTTCATCTAAACATGTTATTATAAAAGCATATCAAAATGCATCTACATTTTTCTCCCATTTTAATATTTCTGCACAAACAAGGTTGAACCTTTGATAATCTAATGAAATTTCTTGTCAGCAACTCTTGACTTTTTATACGTAGGTATACTAGCTAACCCGGCGAACTTTGTACCGCCTGAAAGTCGATAAATGTAGGTAGAGACTAGAGATAGCTACATTCAGACTAGCACCACTGATAATTTACAACATTTCATATTTTTATGACTATTATTTTGTTACTTTTCTGAATTCAGCATTGAAAGATGTAATCTCTGTTTTTATATTTTTTCTGAAATTACTATAATATATATTATTATTGATTTATAAAAACTTACTCATTTTAAAATTTGGCAACACCAAAACCACAGTATACCTAATGGGGCTAATTTTTATTTTGTTGTCGTTTTCTTTTTTTTCTTAGATTTCAATAAAATTTGGCGAGTTGGTAGTTTCTTCTTCTGGTCATGGTAAGGCCTATTTCATTTTGTACTAAATTTTAGTACAAAATACGAAACTGTAAAAAAAACCATACGTTTTTTGTAATTCAATGGAAAATTTTGTAGGACATACCGTGAAATTGGGCTTACCTTGATCAGAATAAGAAACTTTACCAACTCACCAAATTTGATTAAAATCTGAGAAAAAAAGAAATCGACAACAAAATAAAAATTCGCCCTAATAGTACTACAATACAACAGAATGGACCCGCACACCCCCGCCCCGATTCGAGTTACCTCACCCCGCAAGGGCTCCGAGTAGGAATCGAGTTGGCTGCGTAGAAGATTTTGAAAGGGTTGTGTATCTACTGTGTATATGGGTTATAGGTGGGCATTGACTCGTGAAATAGTGATGGTGTAGGTGGTGGTAATAATGATGATGGTTGTGACTGGTGGTGGTGATGATAATGATGATTATGATAGTGATAGTGTTGACGATGATGATTATGATTATGATGATGATGAATATGGTGGTGACTGGTGATGATGATGAATATGGTGGTGAATGATGATGATGGTGATGTTGGTGATTGCGGTGCGGGTGGCAATTACGGGGTCTTTTTTGTGAATATTTTCCTTTTTTAGCATATTATTAAACTTTTGGCCGAGACGATCACAACGAACCCGAAATCGTCCAAATCGGTTCAGCCGTATGAGTGCCGGACCTAACTCAACTTTCTTTATGATATCTTACTTTAGATAGATAGATTAGATCTGGTATTACACTTTTACGTATTATACATAGTGTCCCACAGAGGGATGAAGTTGAGACTGTAGACATAATTATAAGTTTCTTTTTAACGTTTTTAGCAGGCTGACAAGTCAATTTAGTCCGTTACAGAAGTAAAGCTCTCTAACACTGTACCTAATACCGACTTATTTAAGGCACTGTACAAATGCAATCATATTAAAGAGCATATTCGCAACAAACATTGACGTTTGCCACTTATGTCTCGGACCCCGGTGGTACCTAGAGTGTCTAGATAGCATTTCCACACAAAACATATTTTTTACGAGCGCACGTTAGATCATATCAATACCTATACATACCGGTATGTCCGGTATACATAGCAAACTAATTTTTCTATACAACTCGATGTCTCGTTCTCGTTTGTTTCCTCCACCAAAACTTAACCAATATTTACGTAATTTTATGAACTAAATGGGAAGGAAATGACACAGAACATTTCGTCGATTGTATAACGTTAAGTTTGGACCTAATTTGTAGTAAGTTTGGACCAGGTGCAAAGTTAACGTAAACTGATAGTAACGTAAAGGATTCGTCGGGTGGTTATTCGCTGAATCAGAGAATCTGAACATAATAGACAATGAAACAGGCCTACGACGCCTTTTAGGGTTCCGTACCCAAAGGGTAAAAACGGGACCCTATTACTGAGACTTCGCTGTCCGTCCGTCCGTCCGTCCGTCTGTCACCAGGCTGTATCTCAAGAACGGTGATAGCTAGACAGTTGAAATTTTCACAGATGATGTATTTCTATTGCCACTATAACAGCAAATACTAAAAATAAAATAAATATTTAAGGGGGCTCCCATACAACTAACTTGTTATAGATTATGGTACGGAACCCTTCATGAGCGAGTCGGACTCGCACTTGCCCAATTTTTTCAAAACTAAGTTGACCGGTTCGTCTAAACATCCGAGATACGAAAAACCATTATAATTCGGTTATTTTAATATAAAGTAAATACAACTGGTCGATAGTATTTTCTGTCTTAGGATGTAATGGTATTTTTTATTAATAATACTGCTCAAGATTTACTAAGCTTCCCGGTCATTACGAGTAAAGACCTTCACTTGTTGGTCAAAGTTAGCAACTGTTTTATACCCGTAATTGTCTCGTTAAATAACCTCCTTATGACTTAATATCAAAATACCAAAACCAGCGGAGTCACTTTAGCTGAGATCCGTTTTTAACGTAGGTATCGCAAAAAGTCGAGAATAATTAAATAAGTGACATATTAAATACCTTACAAGCATTTTTTATTAAAGCAGTAACGCCTGCTTTAAAAATAATAGGGATGTTTTGATAAAGTCAGCAGTTTTGTAAATATTCGCTTCGGAAATTCAAAAAAAAGTGTCCCCTCCCCCTCTAACTTTTCAACGACGGCTCAAAAAATTGTGGAAAAATTCATAAAAATTAGGCCTTATACTTTCAATGAAAACTATATTGAATAAAATCGGTCGTGCCGTTTTTGAGTTATCGCAAAATTTCATAATGACGTAAGTCCGTGCGGTGTCCTTTTACTTCAAAAATTACATAAATAAGTTAACTGCCATACTGCATTAAGACATTCCGCTCCATCTGGCACGTATAATCGATAACTTCCAAAAGGCAATAAGTAATTACAGTTACTTTGGCGTTTACGACCTTCTTATAGAGCTTAAAATCTTTCTCGTAATTTAAACCCGTCTATTGTAAAGGATGGGCAACTACGGAATCTTACACTGAGCGTGGCCCGACATGCTCTTGGCCGGTTTTTGTTTTCAGACGCGGCGATCCCGCGCTCTATGACGTAGAGCGTAAGCAGTGTGAAAGCCGCCTTAGTCATTTCATTGTTCATTCGTTTGAATACTGCCAGATTATCTCATTTATAACTTTGTCCGTACCTTCAAAGTATTGGCATCTAATTTCTTAGCACCTTTTATATTCGGAAATCTTGGGATTCCCTTAAATAGGGATTTCCGTAAAATCCCTATTTTAGGGTATCCCAAGATTTCCGAATATATAAGGTACTAAGAAATTATATGCTAATACTTTGAGAGATGTTTATTTACAACAAAATAATTTACTATAAATAGGAATTTAGGAAACTTTTTATATTACATTTTTGTTCGAACAAAATAATTAGTAAAAATTCTACCCAAACTTAAGCATTTTGTGCATTTAACTGACAAGGTGGGTGGTATATCACTTTCTGTTAGGTGAAAATCATTGAATGCCATAATATAATGGCGGGAAAACTGTTAGTAGGTGTAAATCGACAACTATCATTTGTTAATTAATTATCAATAAGTAGTAGCAAGTTAATAATTGGAATGACTTTGATTAAACCTACGATTAAACGCTTATTTACAAGAATTTTCGAAAACGGCAACCGTCTTTTTATTTAAGTGAATTGGCCAGTTACGCGGCAGTCAAGAGGTTCAGGTTTCAAATCAATTAAAAACTATTAAACAACTCATTGACATGTGTTAACGTACCAAAATTATCTCTAAAAACTAACATGAACTTTTAAATGATTACTACCTTAAGTATACCTACTCCCAAAGGCCAGTACTATCAGCTCTGAAAGTATTGACATATAATTTGTTAGCACCTACACAAATTTAGTTTTACTCCCGTGGGAATCGAATAATGCCATACCTGCCCCAATGGGGGTAGGACCCCAAAATTTTGGCAAGACTCGGCAGATCCCATTTCTAGTGCTAAGATAAAGTTATAAACAAAATTTCGTTGATGTACATGTTTTTTTGACTCCAAAATATGCAATTTTTCCTGTATAAAATGTGTGTGATAGTGAAGTTGTGTGTATAACGTTAACATGTAAACCTCCCGTCTCCCGCTCTCCTATTAATCCTGTTTCCTATTACACAATACTCTGAGTGGGCGTCACGGCACGATGCGAATTTATAACTTAAACAAGCATCGCACGTGATATACCGAAGTGTGCAGGCATTAAAACTAAATATTTAAGTGTTAAGGTCCGTATAAAAGTCTAGTCTATCATTTGCTTAATATCAATAAAATGGGTCAGTAGGGAAAATAGGGGACCTGGTTACGTATGAAATTATGTATGAGATTTATAAAAAGAAATGCAGTTTTTACTAAATCTAAAATCGACGCCATGGTCCTAAAAACAGATTTTACTAACTCTTATTGTTTGTGAGTTCTCCCTACTGACCAATCTGGATTGATCACCCGGAATACTTATTCCACACACAGCCGTACTAATGAGTACCACGCAGTGGCTACTCGAAAATATTAGAGATACACCTAAAAACCACACACATCGATGTTATTATATTCCAGGGACGCAGTTCCATCGTAGGATTATTAATATACACAGCTAACATCATAACCAAAAGGCATACAGTGGATGCAATACGGTGATGAAAGTATAAGATGGATAAGACTTTTATTACATTTCGAATAACATTTATGTATGCAGTTATAGTTAACTCGCCTCGACTGGAAGAAACTCGAGGAAGCAGCGCAGGATCGGCGGCAATGGAAAATCCTTCTGAGAGCCCTATGCCCCTGATGAGGGATAACAGGATACAATCATCATCATCGTTATGCAGTTATATCAGTAAGTACAAAATACCTCCATAATGGTGAAGTATCACTTTACGAATACGCATCTCTTACATCTGTAAAGTCATTTTCTCAATATAAATGTATAGTGAACCATAAAAGGAAAGGACTGAAAATATGTAATATAGGAAATAATATGATCATTTACTACAACAATAAAATTGTATAACTATTTTGCATTCATGTTGTCTTCTTTAAACCAATTGTAGTCATATCCATATTACGTATATCGTTTGACATGATTTTGTCGTATATTGCATCCACTTCCCTTTGATCATAACTGTAACGTATGTATCCAAATGTTAGTTCAATAACAGTGTATTGCTCACCCACAGACGAAATCACGGGCGGCCTGACAGAGTAATTAACAAATAGGAATAACATAAATTCAAACATGAAAACCGACCAAGAGCATGTCGGGCCACGCTCAGTGTAGGGTTCCGTAGTTGCCCATCCTTCACAATAGACGAAAATTACGAGAAAGATTTCAAGCTCTATAAAAAGGTCGTAAACGCCAAAGTAATAGTAATTACTTATTACCTTCTGGAAGTTATCGATTATACGCGCCAGATTGAGCGAAATGTTTTAATACAGTCTGGCACTTAACTTAAATGTGTAACTTTCGAAGTATAAGGACACCGCGTGGCACTTACGTCGTTTTAAAGAAAATTATGATTTTTTGCGATAGCTCAAAAACGACTCGACCGATTTTATTCAATATAGTTTTCATTGAAAGTGCTTATAAGGCCTCATTTTCAAGAATCTTTCAATAATTTTTTGACCCGTGGTTGAAAAGTTAGAGGGGGGGGGACGCTATTTTTTTTATTTTCGGAGCGAATATTTACAAAACTTCCGACTTTATCAAAAAATAATGCTAGTAAACCCCTATTATTTTTTGAAGACCTATTCAACGACAACCCACACACTAGTGTTGGAACGAAAAAAAAAATCACCCCCACTTTAGGTGTACAGGAGGTACCCGAAAAAAAATTTTTTTTTAGTTTTTATTTTACCGTTTTGTCGGCGTGATACATACACATACTCATACCAAATTTCAGCTTTCTAGTACTAATGATCACGGCGCTAAGCCGCGGACAGACAGACAGACAGACAGACGGACAGACGGACATGGCGAAACTGTAAGGGTTCCTAGTTGACTACGGAACCCTAAAATCCCCCGAACCAACCAAACATAGCAGCAAACCAGGTCGACGGACAAGGCTTTCGATTATAAAAAATAAGTACGCATTCAAATCGGACCATCGGTTTGGGAGCTAGGATGCCACAGACAGACACACGGATACACAGATACACATGTTAAACTTATAACACTCCTTTTCTCGTGGGAGATTAAAAGTAATAAAACGCCAGCAATTGAAATGTAACAGGTAATAAAAAATATATGTTTAGAAACCACGTGCGACGATATATAAATAAAAGTTGTAATTTACATCAAAACTATAGTATAAACAATCCCTTATCTTATAATACAACTGAATGGTATTTTTGAAGACTAAATAAAAAAAATGAAAAAAAAGATAAAGAAATCAAGGAGTTTTTTTTTAAGTGTTAGGTCCTAGGGTTGTAGTCCTAGGGTGTTATACGTTTTGTTTTTCTAACGGTTGAAAAGTAGCCTAGTTAATATAATTTCCATAAAATATGTAGGTATTATATGGCCACTATAACAGCTTTGAGGTCCCGGTGGTAACGGATGGGACCTCAATCGCACGCCAGGCCCGTAATCCTCTTAACATTCCATGTCGACTGTCGAGTCCTCGGCTGCCCGGCGCGGTGCAACAGGCGGCGCAAGTTCTCCCTTACAATAAAACTCAGTCTTATTCATATAGGTACAGCTAAAACTAGACCAACGGACGCTCTCGGCTCATATATAGTCTCGCAATCGCAAGTACGGCTCGTCAGAAACTTCTTAATTACTGCGCGAGAGTTTCTCTGCTCCAGGTGGGCCAAAATATCTTTCGGATGTTCGGATGGCCAGGGACCTAATTCGAGATTGACATTTGAGTGATCTCCAAACGTCAAATCTCTATTAGATAACAGTTATATCGCCATTGAACTGTCATTTAAATGCGATGAGCTTAAAAGTGACATATCTCATCTCAATTGTGGAAATACGAAGGCGATAATGATTGTCAAAAATGTTATTCATGTATATAAATTTCTGTTTTGAACGAAACGTAAAGGACTAATTTCACGTACTACGCGGTCAATTTAAAGTATGCGCCTGTTATTTATGCCGTCACATACAAATGAAACGAAAATTTTGCGCGTCCGAATTGACGAAGTTGCGATGTCCTAGGGATATCGCCACTTGTCAAGTAGGCACACGTCAAAAGTGACTGATGGCGATGAAAAGGAGAGATCTCCATTATATCTCTAAAATTGGTCGAATACCCCCCCGATTTCCGATTCTTCTCGCCTAGAGTTGCCATCTCAATCACTTCTCATGAAATTTTGTGGGTATTTTTGTTAATAATACCTACAGAATTTTTTGTTCATTCAGTGTATCGATTTTTATTTTCAATATATGACGGAGATTTAAAACGTATAAAAAATAAAATTACAAAATCGAACCATATTGAAACAAACTCGCGAGATCGACAGATTCTCACAGAGTCACTAGTTTTTAGGAGAAATACAAATATTTCAGTGAACTATGCAAATGACTCTCCATTTTATTATTATAAGTGATCAATCGATTATTACATAAATTCTCTATTTTACAATTTAATTTCATGATAGATTGAACAATTTTACCCATATAATTTCATTCAATTTGATTTTGTCCGCACCTTCGTATTCGTTGGAATTTCGAAAAACCCGACTGCATTCTTGATTTACATCACAACAGAACCACATATGCATATTTTCAGGTTTGTAGGTCGAAAGACGTAATTATGTTATACAACTATACCTACATGGATGTTAACGGGATGGCTCCATAAGCTACTTTTTTAAGTTATTATCATTTATTAATGACTAAAGACTAAAGAACATTGCTTAAAAAATATTTTCACAGAAATGTAAATCATATCATATCGTTATGCCATGTGTACAACAGAGAACAAAGTTGAATCCGCAGCACGCGGAGGATTCTATGATCGAGCGTAGCGACTTAGCGAGTGATTCTAAGTAAGAATCTTGAGCGTAGTGTGGGATGCAATAGCACGAGATGCTAAAAACTTTGCTCTCGTGTAGCATAAGCAATTTTCACCTCAACAGCGAGAAGGTATTGGTTTTTTTTTACTTTTTCTTTCAACCTTTCAAATGTATGTTTATGGTCTCAAAGTCACTGATTTTAGTGATATTATTAGTAAGAAAATAGGTAGGTACTATTTCTATTTCGAGACTATTTCTTATATGAGGTTCTAATGGACAAGAAATTTAGTAAAATAAGCCCAAAAATCTATATTCTGATTAAAAAATTGTACTAATTTATTCACTTTCTATTATAATGCCCTCATACAACGAGTAAAAAACGCAGTGTGGGTAAATGTTTGCCTTAAATAGACTGTGCAAAATCTTAACCCGTTTATAATGTATTTTAATAAATTGGCGTTATCTTTGCTGAAAACTGATAAGTGAGATCACTATTGTTGCGTGTCACGGGTGTAGAGACGCGGCCTTATCTCGTCGGAGTACGAGGGTTTCGTCACCCGCTGTTTATTTTAAGATATGGAGATAACCTCTCTTTCAAGCGCTTGGTGCGCAAGCACCTTTTGGAGAATCTTCAAAATTAGGTAAATCTCGTCGTAGTCATTTAACAGCAGGTACCCTATATATATAATCCATATTCATATATATTCATACTCATATATATATATATAGTATATATAAATATATATATATTCCCATAATTATGTATTTATCAACGTAACTAGTGTTTTTTTTTTTTTTTGTTTCGATATTTGCATCGTGTGTATACACGTATTGTTGTACACCCTTCCCGCACCTATAATGTCTCTGTTTGACCTTGTGGTTGACTGGTAGAGAATGCCTCATGGCATTAAGTCCGCCATTTGTACTTTACTTATGTATTTTGTGCAATAAAGTTTAAATAAATAAATAAATAAATAAATAACTACCGACTCGGTTCAAAATTTGTTCCCTAAGTTTTTTTTTTAATCTTAACTACTATAGTCTAAGCTACTTAATTAAAGGAATAAAAAACACCATATTTCAAAATACTGAGTGTTTTGATAAAAAATTGCGTTTTGGTAAAATTTTACGTTATTTCATAACTTTTGTGAGAAGTTCGTTGAATTGAATGAAGCATGACTATCATATTAGCGCCTATTGCGAACAAGATTATCATAGTGCGTTTAGCAACAGGCCAAGTAGATACTTATTAGAACCCTTTATAGTTATTAGTCGGTCATTAGTTGATACTATATACCTACCTATTTAATCGTATATGTATTACTCTAATAATTACTTGTCGTTGGTTTTTACGTCTTCAGTTGCATGAAATATATAACATATAATAGCCTGCATATCATCTATGGTCGCTAAAGTGATACCAAATTAAAGTTTTAATTAAAGTTTCATACTTTAATTGCATTCGCGATGACCGTGCCGCGGCTATGGGCCGGCGTACTTATCGCAGCGCTGCGCTGCCGGCAAACTTGCCCAACATATTTAAAGTATATTCGCAAACACGCAAACTTCCAAGAATTGTTCGGCAGCTAATAAAATATTCTTAAGATCGTATTCGCACCAGATGGTTTCGCAAGAAAACATTATAGCGCCTCGTTCGCCGGTGCCCACGCCGCGCTTCCACTCTAAAACGACGCTAGGCACACAACCGGGCTAACAACAGGTTATAAATAGAAGGGACCGGCATAAACCAATATAAATATATACTTACAGCGTATGCGAGTCGATCGGAGCTTTCGGCACGGCTGTCAAGTCTTTGTGGAGGCACCGAACGCTGTTGTGAGCGCACTCGCAAACCTCTTGACACAAGTCAAGAGGATTGTGGGCACTGGCCACATAAAGACAAAATAGAATAAAAAGTCTCATCTTGTTATATTTCCTGTTATCGAATTAAAAATACGGTTTTCACATAGGTGTGTGGCTACATTGTCACTATTTAATTTATACACTCTAAAACTACTCTCGCACTAGTCTAAAAGTGCAGTCGGCGGGCGAGGGAAGCGAGAGAAGACGACTCGGCCGACCGGCGGGCGCGCCTGGAGTGCAGTGACTACTGTGAGTCTGCCGAGACGAATGCGATGCGGCCAGCGGCAGCAGCGGCGGCTGCGGGCGGCGAGCGGCGCAGCGCCGTCCCGCCTACCGTCCCAGCCTATCCCAGTGCTTCCTCACACCACGCATCAGCAACCACCAAGCAAAACAATCGCCGACAGGGCACGCCCATTTTGAAAAATATTTCCTAGAAAAAATTATAATTTATTTTATTCGCTATTCATTTCCCTGAAGTGCAATTGGATACGATGAAAATAAATAGGTTCCGCAGCGCAATATTCTGACAATAGCGACTTATTTATAAGGGAACGTGATTCTGATTATATATCGCAACGGAACTACGATTAATAAAAGTGATTAAAAGTAATACAAATACTATTTAACAAGTAATTTCATCAACTTGTCTCATTTTCGGCCGACGACGAAAACGAGCGGTCAAGTGCGACTATGACTCGGGCACTGTGGGTTCCGTACAAAATACATATGACTGCATTGCATATTGCTCTATCGAAAAGATAAACTTTTCGAAAACTGTTTTCCCTACATGGACGCACTCGTAGGCGGGGTTTAGTTCATCAATTGCAAATTAGTTTGTAATCGCAAAAATATGTATTTTTAAAAATGTAAGTAAATACAATTTTACGAGTAAGCTACTTGATGCTGCAACTTACCCAATTCCATGATTATAGGTTAAAGGAAAAATAAATAATTCGATAACATAATAAAAATTGGCCCATGGGCCAATTTCTGTAATACATTTTGTGTAACTCAATGGAGAAAAATTTGTAGGACATATCGTGAAATTGGAGAAGCAACTTTACCAACTCACCAAATTTTATTGAAATCTGAGAAAAAAAAGAAATCGACAACGTAATAAAAATATGCCCATAATTTTTTGTTTTTTTCTTGTTGTCCAATACCAAATATTAAATTGGTTTCAGAATCTACATGGACCATAAATTCACCAAAATAGTGATTTTACCTTAATCGCAGTTATTCATTGGAGATTGGAGAAATGGCAAACTATGTAAGTAGTTGCTTTTCCATACAATACAGATATTGGTAATTTGGCACCTCTTGACGATGATGTGCAGTTATAGAAGTAATTCTTTTGGCTGAGCGAATCCACTTAGCTTTGTACCCGATGAACAATACCCATTATCTGTATTGTTAGCTGTGGCCGCAACTGCCACTTCAAAATGTAAGGCGTTATAAGTGCAAATTACTTTTACACTAAATTAGTCTTTAATTCAAACGAAATAAGGTTTACTCTTAAACAAAGAGAACAGAGATGTTGGTCACTTCATTGTCTTATAAGCCTCGAAACGAGCTTCACTGCTCTTTCACTTACGAAGTGACCAACATCTGTGTTCTCTTTGTTTAAGAGTAAACCTTATTTCGTTTGACTTAAAGACTAATTTAGTGTAAAAGTAATTTGCACTTATAACGCCTTACATTTTGAAGTGGCAGTTGTGGCCGCAGCTAACAATACAGATAATGGTATTGTTCATCGGGACAAAGCTAATGGGATTCGCTTACCAAATGTGATTCAAACTATAGGTAACCATTTGTATGGAGCGTTTTCAGTGCTCCGTAAGAATGTCGAACTTTAACGGTAAATTGTGGTTTAGAATATATTCGAAAATGTAAGAACGTGGTAATATTTATTTCCTATTTTATCCTTTATTTGATTTTACCGAAAAAGGCTGGTTAAAAATAAATGTTGCCAACATTTGCCATTACAGGCGATGTGATATTTATAACTGTGTGTTAGTAGGATTTGCCAAACTATGAATTGCACACCTGGCAGTTACCGTGTGAATACGAGTAGGTATTGGATGTGGCTTGACTAGCAAACATAAGAATTGGATTTTTCATTTGTTTCTTAAAAACAATGAAAAATCTTAATGTTGGTTTCCTTTTGGAACGGTTTTTTATTGATACCTATCGTAAAGTGGTTCAAGTAGGTACACCCCAGGCCAAAAGTATGGAAACAAAGTTTAAAGTTTCCAATGATTATTCATTATAAATGTTAGTAACCATTAGGCCACCCCCAAAAGGTTAAAAGATTAAACGTTCACTATTAAAACATCAATTAATATTGTAAAAAAATATAATATATTCCTAACTCCGGATAAAAGTTGCGCGTCGCCTTTTTTATTGTCTTTCTACAATGTTGCACTATTTTCAGCAGAATTTAGGTTATTGACTTGTAAAATATTTATTATAATTTTTATACTGTTTAATTTGGTAATTACTGCATAAGGAAATCACAGCTTTGTATTGTGATACAAGCTTATTTCTATACGTCTTTTGGCCTGGGGTGTAGGCGAGTCCTTTTCAACGATTTGGCATAATATAAAATAGGAATACTTAAACTATCGCATAATTACTCTCGAACTCTGTAGATAGTTTGGAAGACTATAATTTCATTAGTCGATTACATAATTGTGTACGTGTGTATTTCATTGTAGTCACGTCACATCAAAATAGTTCGATAGATTTCGAAATTTTTTGGTACGGCAGTAATACTGATAGATGTAGGTGTGCAATAGATGTACAATAAATAAAGGTTTACGACTAGTTTCGTGCGTGGGCGAAGCAGTGAGCAACTTTTAAATTTGGTAAGATTTTAAAAATCAAAGTCTACGTAGGTAGATTTAAATACTTAACGTTCGTCGGATTAGGAAGTCTGCTTACGTCCCTACAAGATAGGTACAAGGACTACACTCACTTGGAGATTAGCGCAAATGGAAAGCTCTTTCAGTAGGCTAATAGTTTAGGACGTGGCTTACCTATTACTTTATCACCGCCATCTGGATAGCAGCGTAGGGTTTAACAGAGATGTGACGGGAATAACCTGCCCATTTATTATATATTTATTATATTATATTACATTTGAGAATGTACGTCCACTTAACCAAAAAAATACGTTACACATTTTCATCTATCTTTTCAGTAATTATAACTTACATATCAGAAAAAGGCTAGAATTAAAATGAGTCATTTATAAGAGGGGTGGTTTAAATAGTAAATGGGAAAACGTGGCTTTCACCATGACATTTTTATCGTAAACAATAATATAAAATTTCGGCGTAAAGTTAATTAAGATTACCTCTCTGGAACACACCACAAGTCGAGCAGCGGGCTTATGATGGTTTCGATTATCGTGTATTATATTATATTATATTTATATATACACACTATATCTTCATTTTTCACGTTGTTACCTATCATCGCATAATATTTAAATCAATCGTCAGTTCGCGTCATCCCACTCATCGGAGTCTGATGAGTGATGACGATAACTAAAACGGTTGATTTAGCATGGTCGCCAAACAAGGAATCTTTTAATATCTATTCCGAAACACAATTGTTTTTCGAAATATCTTTGATGTGGGTAAATTAACACCACATTTTCTTATAGTAATCCTCATCGATTTCGATGACAGCGACCCTAAGCAAACAAAACATCATGGACTTTATGATTATGATGAGCTCTAATGTGATGGCTGGCTAGACCAAACTTAGTTTTAAATACTCTCTTATACACGCGTGACAGTAGAGTTGGCCAGTCGAGTTGTACGTGATGTGTGAGGACCTCGGACTTTCTTTGCGAAGCTGGCGTTTTGGGTCTAACACTGTGATGCGGTGTTCCTCAAACGATTTGATACGCTCAAAGATGGTGGATCCCTATATGGATACTAAATGTCAACACACAAAGAAAAATAAAATTGAGCTCCACCAAATAATTGTAAACTATTAGCGCAATTTCATATTTTTGCTTGTTGGTCTTTGTATCCATATTAGCAAGAATTATTTAACCCCATCACACTCATCGACTTTTGACACTGACATATCTATTCGGGATATGCTCTATGCATTCCAACTAACAGGAATGATTTTATCTGCCTTAAGATGAATGTAGGTACAGTAATCAGAATATTCCGGTAGGTTTAAAATTCAAACATTTTGCCATTACTTACACGTTCACATTATTTAATACACCGATTTTTACGATTTCAGTAATTATCTCATTATATTAGTAATTTTAAGCGTCGATAAAGATATAGTGGTGAAGGTCAGATCTAGGACAGAATGACGTGGAATTTAGGCCCTTGTCGATTTTGAATTAGAAATGGCTTGTATAGAAGCTTGACACCGAGGCCACCCGTTTCAGTAATTTAGTTTTAACTACAATTTGCATAGGCCACAATACGCGTCATTTGAATGGTGCCACCGATGAATTCGCAAGCATTGTGTTTTTCATTCGCCATATCTGTCTGTCAATTCACGGGTTCGTCAGAATCTCCTAGGTACTAGCAAAAAATATATATACTAGTACTAGCTAATAATCACACTATTAATATTATAAAGGTAAAATCAGCGAACGAATAAAACATGGAAGCCTAACTAGCGTCGGAAAATGGCCCCACGGATTTTGTGTCAAACGGCTGTCTAGTTTGCAAATGGCGACGCCGCCGAACAGTTGCATTACGTGAAATATGTGAAGTCTCAAAGTAACAAAATATGCCTTAATGTTCAGTGAAATGGTGTATTAATCACTCAGAAAAACACAAAAAAAAATATGGTATCAGTTTTCATACGTAAATAAAGCCTTACACTTACACATATTAATTAAATTTATTTTACGGAACAGATTTTGTATAGGGATGGTGTTATACCATGACTAATTTATATACGATGTTTGAAAAAAGTAATGCAATCAGTGGCGTGCCTAGGCTTACAGGAAAGGGCAAGCCCAGGGATATGTTTTGGTAATTTTTTAGTGGGTAAATCCATTTTATTTCCGCATTACTGTAATGTACTATTGCATGAGATTTCGCAAATAAACATACCATTTTTATGTACATACACGCCAAAGGTAATATATTGTATTTCGTAAATATGGGTTTACAACTATCGGTTATCCATCCAACCATTAGCAATTGCACGCAAGCACTTTTTTAAATACATTTTCAACATTGGCCCCACAATAAAAGACCATAGTTGAGTGTTGACAAAACATAGCCATAGTATGCTGTTATAGCTGCTTCAGTAGAAACGGTTCTGCTAAGTTTCCTTAGGGCAAAAACAAATCTATCTAATTTAGAGCATATAGAATCAACGTGCTCTTTCCAATTTAACTGACTATCAATCACTAAGTCTAAAATAATTATGGTGTTAGTTTCTTCTACTTGTTGATTATTATATATATTTAATAAATAAATAAATTGTTTAATAACAGATTTGTGTGACCGCGATGTTGAATAAATTTGGTTTTAGCTAAATTAATATTAAGATTATTATTATTTGTCCACATTGTCATCATCCTCCTAGCCTTTGTCCCATATCTTTGTAGAGAATTAATTCTCAATCGGGGTCGGCTACCTAAATCCCAAGATGTGGCGTAGGCACTAGTTTTTACTACTTTTTACGCAAGCGACTGCCATCTGACCTTCCAACCCAGAGAGGAAACTAGGCCTTATTGGGCTTAGGTGGCTTCCTCACGATGTTTTCCTTTGTGTACCTATATATTAATCCATGTTTTCTGGAGTAAATTGGGGACTATATTGATCGAATATCCATTTATGACTAGAAAGTGCATGATATTGACAATAAATTGAGTGAAATTAACTAGGAGTTTGAAAACATTGTAAATCGTTATTTGTTATGCAAGGCTGCAAAGTTGTTATTTGGCGCGAGTGTTGAAATTGATTCCTGAGCGTAGCGAGGCTTTCAGGACACGAGAAGCTAAATAATTTTGCAGTCATGCGGAACACACGACTTTTCACCTCACTACAGCGAGGAAAATGCAAGATTCAAGAAAAACAATTAAAACATAAAAATAATCATATTTAATTTTGCCTTTTATTTAACACATCAAAAAAACATTAACACACTCAAATCCAAACCAAATAAATACGAGAGAAGCACACATATTAAAAATATGGCCGTAATTTGTATTATCGTCGTGTATATTTTGTTTGAAACTACTTGACACATTCGTTGTGAATGTGGGAGAGGAGAATGGCATTCTGGGATGGATTAGTTGGCCACTCGGAAGTGTTTTCCATAACACTTGCTTTGGAAGTTATTGGACGATGGGATCCGAACAAGATTATTTCGGCTTTATTTTCTTTGAAAACGCCAATAGTTTCGGTAAATTACTTATCGTCTCCAAATATTTATAACAAATCCTTTTTTGTTTTAATGCAGATGTTAAGCATTGAATAAATACTCCAAATTGGGATTAACTTTCTTGTTTTCGATATTTCTATAAAGTAAGACAAGACAACATGTAACTGTTATATTCGGCAGTAATTAATTAATACGCGAATATTTGCACGGACACTTTTATTTCAGTTTTATAAATCAATCTCTCATATTGACAGAATGTGACAGGTTTCCATGCATACTACACTCTCCCTCACTTAATAAAATCAAATGTATAAGCCTCTCCTCTCAACTAAAATAGAAATCCAAACAGTGACATTAAAACATGATAAAATATAAATCTGCAATTTGACTACATTTTAGTTACTTAATGTTAACACAGTTTTTGGTCAGTCAACAGTCATCAGTATCTTATAAACAGAATTTATATCATTATAATCAACCAGGGTTAAATTCCACGTAAAAACGCATTAGTCCATATGATCCATGTCCACCAAAAATAAGGGCGTTTTATCTCTTGCGCTCTAGATATACCCATCACACAATCTCTATCTATAGAAGTTTCATTTTTCTTCATAATATAGCAATGAAATTCTTGTCTCCGATTTGTAACTTTCCAGGCATCTCTGCAGAACCTGCGGGTGTTATCTAGCTTCGTTTTCTTTTGTATAGTCTTCCTATTCTGTATAGTAAATTTAGATTTTTTTTTCTTTTATTTCAAAATACTTTTTCTAAATCTCATCTTTTATTTGGTATTTTAGGTCGTCTGCGTTGGCTTCTAAATCAATATCAACTTCATACTGGCCCATATCTAGTTCAAATTTATACTCAGTATTATTTTTCTCCTCAAAAACTTCTTTTGCAGTTGTTTTACAATCCTTTTTTTCTCTCTCAGCCGTACAGTCCGCACAGCAGGTGCCGCGGCAGAATTTGCGGCGGTCAAGAAACGGGAGAAGTATTCGGCACTGGGCAAGGACTATTACTTTGTGGGTCAATTTCAACAAGACGCATTTTTTGTATCATTTCGGTGTGATTCTTTATTTTTGATTATTTTTGAGTTTTTTAAATGTGAAGAGATACTTTAGACTATATTATTAAACATATGTAAAAGGGACCCTGAAATCTGAAATAGTTTTCGAGATATTCGAGATCGAATATGAAACACACAACGGAATGATAAATGTACACCAGGATGATAAAATAAGTGCACCGCAATGAAATTTCATACACCGGAATGAAAGAAAAGTGGCATATTATGAAAGCAATTTTATGTTTTATATTCGTTATATATATTATATTGCCATTACATAATAATATAAACATATATCTTAGTCTGGTATTAAAAACAAAATAAAAAAATATTATTATTTGAACAATATCTATGAAAAGTGAAGCTACTTTTGATGTCATTCCGGTGTTTTCCTCATTTTGGTGGGGTTTAAAGTAATTTTACTACACCGGAAACACCGGAATGAGAATGGTGGAATGAGAAACACGACATATTTTTATTTCTTAAAAAAAAAGTAAGCACTATATTCTAAAACTAATTCAACTCATGAAATCACGAGTATACTTTACCTCATATATATAAATTCCAAACCACGCAGTTAAAAAATAAGGAAGCTATAACAAACTCCGGAATGACATTTTTTTTGTCCCCGGTCCACCGCGATGAAATATTCACGTTTATAAAAGCCAACGTATTGCCACTATACACAACCGGCCTCGTCGAGCGCCGCAGCTTGACTAATTCTTTGAAGAGTTTGAAGTGTGTGGGGGACGGGGGGCATACTTGATCAAATTTGGGAAATAAATCGGTTCGAAACATTGTCGGCGGTAATGAGAAGTTTTCTCGGGACAAACGTATATGCACTTATTCAAGGGTATACAAAGGAGATATAAAACGGGTATTGTGCTTTTTTCGTTACCTATTTATATGGTAATAAAATAATGGTAACAGATTTTCTTTGTCATGCATAGTATTTGACTTACCCGGCATTTTACAAACAAAACTGGCTTGGGGACAACCCACCTTGATGAGAAATTCGGTCTAAATATATATTTTTAAATTATTATATATACTAATATTTTAATTTTAGCTGTTGCCCGAGGTAGACAATGGCGGGCTGTTTCCGAAAAAACATGGTACTTTATTATTCAACCTTTCCAAACCTGCGTTTTCAGTCTTGCCATCAAAAAATACTGCTTGGGAAATTGACCCTTGTACCGCTCGCGTTTGAGACTACTGGGTGCTGGGGGGCGGATGCTATAACCTTCATTCGGGAAGTGGGACGTCGAATTAGGGAGAGGGGATTTGACGCCCGTGCGGGTTCGTACTTGGTGCAAAGGTTGTCCATCGCCATTCAACGTGGTTTAGCATAATTAAATATATAATATTCACAACTAGATCGTGTACGCACCATCGGCAATGGCGGAGCCAGAGAGAAGAAGAAACGGGAAGTAGAGTGTCGACACAGACAAACATTATAGACTATGCATGCGTAGGAACAAAACTCTATGGTATTATAAGGGTGGTCATACATCATCTTAACACATATACATGTGTATTTAGCTTGGTGATAAGCCAGGGCACTTTCTTATTGCAATATTGTTAAGCATGAAGTAGCATTCTAGTTGTACTCTGTAAGCATTCCTAGTACGACTCATCCGAGGTGAATTTTTCGCTTCGAGCCCTAATCTTCCAAACAATGGCCATTGTGTCTATTATCGCAAAGCCGCGAGCTACCGAGTTAGCCACGTGCCACTATAACATTCATATGAAAAACAAACTGTATCGTCATAGTATTAAGGCTCAAATTTAATGTCACTGATATTCTAGATATTACGTTTTGGTAGTGTAGGACGATAGATCACCCCGAAGCAATACGCCACTTACATTATTTTGATACTTAGTGTGGTGTTAAAAATGAAACACGGTTATTTATGATAAAGCGTTGTATATTAAAATCTAAGGTAAACATGTAAATTTAAAATTAAAAAGTTTAACATAGGTATTATCAACATTATTTTTTTAGGTAATAAACTGTTATACGTATTTTTACTAATCGTGTCATTATAAATCAGATATAATCAATTTCTTTCTTATAATTATAAATCTTTATATATTAAAAATAATATGGTACAAGTGAAAATGATTATTGTTGCAAAAAAGTTGCGAATTATAAATTATTAGATAGCAAGGAAAAGACAGAAAAATTAAATAAAGACACTAAATCAAATTAAATAAATCAAAAACATATAAATTTAAGATTAAAAAGTTTAACATAGGTATAATCCACTTTTTTTGGGTAAATAAACTGTTATATGTATTTTTACTACTAGATATAATCGTGTCATAAAAAAATCTGATATGATCAATTTCTTTCTTATAATTATAAACCTTTAACAATTAAAAATAATATAGTACAAGTGAAAATGATTTTTGTTGCAAATAATAATTATTAGATAGCAAGGAAAAGACAGCAAAATTGAATAAAAACACTGAATCAAATTAAATAAATCAAAAACACAAAACAAATAAAATCTACTCTTAACCATTATAAATCCTATATTAATACAAATAAATAAAACATGCATCAAAGGTAAATATCTATACATAAGTATAATAAATTTACATTAATAAACATTAGAGTTATGTTGCATCGTCTTCGCTTTCAGTCGACTCATCATCCGACGCCGAAAGACGAATAACCACTGGTGGATGGCTATAGTTCCTGGCCATATTTTGTTCACTGCTGCGGACGCGAATGCTGCAACAATTGCGACTGTTCTTATCATCAAAATTCAGGATCTTGCACACCGCTCTTCCCATAAACCTATTATATTTATGCAAAACAATAGTGGTCAGGTCGTTTTTATTGTCACCATGCGTCGGCATCACATCGGAGGTGCTAATTTTACAGTATCGTTATTTTAAAGATAAGGCTCAATTCACACGTACCACAACCACACCACGTCGCAGCGTTAAAATGTGGTGTGGTTGTGGTTACGTATGAATTGTACTATTCATTAACCATACAAAATATGCGCCCGACCACGTCGCGACCACGTCGCGACCACGTCGTGTGGTTGTGGTTACGTGTGAATTGAACTATTCATTAACCATACAAAATATGCGCCCGACCACGTCGTGTGGTTGTGGTTGTCGTGTGGTTGTGGTACGTGTGAAACAACCCTAAGAAGAAATAACAATGCTTGCAGCTGCATCTTTGTAAATTATTACATTTACTAATAAAACAATATAATTAATAACCACGTTTCATTTTTAACACCACACTAAGTATCAAAATAATAAAGCGGAAGCGGGAAGCGGTGGTAGCCTAGTGGTTAGCGCATGCGACTTTCAATCCGGAGGTCGCGGGTTCGAACCCGGCCCGTACCAATGAGTTTTTCGGAACTTATGTACGGAATGTCATTTGATATTTACCACTCGCTTTTCGGTGAAGGAAAACATCGTGAGGAAACCACCTAAGCCCAATAAGGCCTACTTTCCCCTCTGGGTTGGAAGGTCAGATGGCAGTCGCTTTCGTAAACACTAGTGCCTACGCCACATCTTGGGATTTAGGTAGCCGACCCCGATTGAGAATTCATTCTCAAAAAATGGGACAAAGGCTAGGAGGATGACTAAGTATCAAAATAATGTGAGTGGCGTATTGCTTCGGGGTGATCTATCGTCCTACACTACCAAAACGTAATATCTAGAATATCGTGACATTAAATTTGAGCCTTAATACTATGACGATACAGTTTGTTTTTCATATGAATGTTATAGTAGCACGTGGCTAACTCGGTAGCTAGCGGATTTGCGATAATAGACACAATGGCCATTGTTTGGAAGATTAGGGCTCGAAGCGAAATATTCACCTCGGATGAGTCGTACTCAGCAAAGTTTTCTAAGCTTGCAACGGGATTCATGATTGAATTATTTTAGTTTATCTTTTTCTTTTATATGCAATTGCAATGATCAATTTATTTATTTTCGTAAATAATTTCTAATTTCGGCACCCGAAAATGACATGCGTCAACTACTAAATTATATTTCTATGATCTTTGAACATAGCCGCCATTGAGCGATTTGATTTTCAATTTGAAAAATATAGGTTTTTACACAGTTTCCTTTCCAAACTTATTCACTTTAATATAATTATAAGATTATTTATCTTACGCGTGTTCGTTTGCCTCGTCGCCAAATTGTTATATTCGGCAGTAATTAATTAATACGCGAATATTTGCACGGACACTTTTATTTCATTTTTATAAATCAATCTCTCATATTGACAGAATGTGACAGGTTTCCATGCATAGGTACTACACTATGTATTCTCCACAGAACAACTTTGTTTACGTGAATTCATGAATTGTGAAAACTTCCAATCCAACTTTTTAATTTTTTTTTTCTCGGGTGCGTTCAGAAATTAGGCACTCTTATGTTCCAACTTTTATAACAAATACATGTTAAAATTTGTGTTGTATTTAATATATTTACTAATCAAAATATGTCAATGAAACTGGAATACTTACTATTAATTGGACACACAATCAGGCGGAAAAAATGGCACCCTCCCAACTAATGCAAAATCACAAATCGCATTAGTTGGGCTCTCAGTCTCGTTTAGACCATGACACGTGACGGGTCTCAAAAATGACTAAATGTTCAGTAAAAAATTGCAAAAATAACACCTATAAAATAAAGAAAAAGGTCGGAATATTCTATTTTACGTAGGTTCTATTGATTAATTAACGAATCCTAATGTAAAATCATAGCATATTTTAAATAAGAATTATTAACTTTGTCCCTACAAAATGCACCTCATCACAGAACAAAAATCTAAGGAGTCGCTATAGTTTTATATTTTATTAATAAATAAAGGAGTGCAATAAATAATTATCCTATTTTGTTTATTAAAGATTCCCACGCGATCCTAAACAACGTGAAAAATTTAGGTCACGTTTAGCACAGGTTTAGAGAATCACGTTTAGAGTCAAGAATAATTTCAGCTAAATAATTCGTCTCTCGTGTGTTCTGCATAATCATACCTATATGTTTTTTTTATGCTTAATCGAAAGAAGCGTAAAATGGTTACATTAATAAATTAATTGCTGTGTTGTCATTGTTTTATTTTGGCTCAGAGTCTAGACACTGTCAGTTTAAACCATTGAACGCCAAGAACACCTAAAGGCAACGTGTGCTGCCGTGCATACCACGCCACCGACTTTCACGCCACGCCATCAAACTTTAAAAGGCAAATAATGTTATTATTTTGCACTTGCCTTACTCTCATTTCACAACTCATCTTGTTCTAGTGAACAAGATGAGTTGAGAAATAATGTAATTATTACCTTCTATGCAGTGCCGGGACCCTTTTATGCAGTTGTTAAATAAAAAAGTAACTTAGTTTTTTATTAACAATTTACGAGTTTATTTAGTTCAAACAACAAATATATTTGAATACCTAAATAAAATAATAATGAAAATATTTTTAGTATGTAAAAATATTAAAATCTGCTCCATTCATGCCATGTTCCAAGTTTGACAAGAGACATGAGTCAGAATACGCTGAAAAAGTTAATTTACACTAAAAATATTTGTGGTAATAAGTACGTAAGTCAATCTGACACTTAAACGTTTGAGCAATGAGTTATTTTGTACGAAGTAATTATGTTGTTATAAATTATAAATAAGCGTTATTGGCATCTACTTGAACATGACAACGATGCCACTTTTTTTGTCATTATACTCGTGTTTCGTCCTCGATATTAGTAACTTAAAATTATAATACACAATGTAGTAACGCATAAGTGTTACCACTTCGTCACTTGTTTGGGGAAAAAAGGTAGCCGCTATTGGCAACACTTTTTTTTTTTGCATAATTTTCCCGAGCCCATCCTCATCTGCTCCTCTTCATTCGCGTTTTAGTGCTCAACCACTCCACTTGTTAAAGTTCGTGTCCTTCGTGCCTACGTGGTTTTCGCATCTACGACAACGTTTGAAGCAGTTAGAAAATGAAATTGGGGAGACATGCCGTCGCCGGTGTGTTTCCTCGTCCTCGTCATGTTCTCAGAATTCATCGAGTTCCCTGAGTTAATCGTCGTCGCGGTTCGCGTCGCAAGATCGGGCAGATCCAAACAGTTAATATTTAAACCTACCCACTTTTTAACCGAAAAATTGATAAGTTAATTTTTCAACAATAATGCATTCATAATAGCCTATAGGGTTATTTCGCCGCATTATTATAACATGTTTTCTCGTATGGTGATGCACTGAAGAAATGTAATGCATTCAGGGTGGTCTATAGGATCATTCCGCCGCATTATAACAAAACCCATGTACTCAGATCAGTCTGCGGGACTGTTTCGCCACAGGGTTTATAACCACTTTTCTTTGTCACAAGTAATGTAATGCATTCAGGGTGCTCTATAGGATCATTCCACCGCATTACATACAACGAAACAAAATTTTTGTCTCGCTTTGTTTCTTGCACAAATAACGTGAATAACATATTAATGATGCTTGCATACTCATGGGCGCATCTTTCATGATTCCGGCCTGGAATGAAGCTGCCGCATTACAACAAAACGAAATTGTTGTCTCGCTTTATTTCTTGTACAAATAACGAGAATAACATATTTATGATGCTTGCATACTCATGGGCGCATCTTGCATGATTCCGGCCCGGAATGAAGCTGTACCAGCACCAGCCATCATCGAGGAGCCTGCACTACAGCTGCCAGCCGCCCAGAAACATCGTGCCTGAGCCTGGTCCGTCCAATGCTCCGCAAATTGCCGATCCACTGCCAGAGGCACTTTCGGTCGCGGAAAACAGTAACACATTTTCCCGTGAGCTAATAGGATCTTGGGATCCGACCCTTCTCAAACATGTGGCCAGCAGATTTGAGTATATACATCAGGTTTAGAAAAACAAGCGAGCTGTCTCGCACAGAACTTGTTAGACAAGTATTTAGTGGCTTCAAATTGCAAGAAAATTGCCGTTCCACAACTAAATGCTGAAATAACAGGCGGCATCAAATGATCTGTTGTAAAAAGAAACGAATACATCGAATTCAGACAAAAATAGTTGACCACGGCCATTACAGTATAGTAGGACGTATGTTGACGTCGCAATTAAGATCTAAAGACAAAGTTAACAATAATTCTACAAACAACTTTTAGAACTGGGGCGTATTCTGTGCGATATACACATACACACATAACGATTCATGGAGTCGCAGAAATTTCGTCCTATATTCTCCAAAAATGGAGTTTTGAGAACAACTAGCTGTCTAAAAAATCGAGAAGTACGTTTTTGGCGTAGACCTACCAGAAACTCTAAAAAGCTGTGTCGAAATCTGGTTAACGCTTATCTTGATATATCAGTTATCAAGATAAGCGTGCAAAAACAGAAGCAGCCATCTAAATTACCAAAGAATTTAAACTGGAAGGCGGGAGCTTTAGTTCGCAGTCAGCAGAGAGCTCCGACGCAAAAACAGTAGCCTGCCAACGACCAGTCGGCGTCAAGGAACCTCGTCACACAGATCGTCGCATCGGACCAAACACTCGCCGACGCTAGACTCGGTACGCTGCGCCGGTCGACTCGCTGATTCTTATGAACAGTGGTCAGTTATCACTCGTGACCAATCCGTTTTATTCTGAATAAACGGATACCAGTGAACTTTTAATAAGCCAGTAAATCGGTCTAATTCTCCTACTGTCTCAAGTAACTCTGAGTTAGAACAAAGTCATTTTACTGAAACTCTTAATAATCTACTTGATATATAGGTGCCATATCAGAATGCGAGCCTTGCTCGGACCAATTTTTGTCAAAGGTTTTGTTAGTGCCTAAGCCTAACGGGAGCATGAGACTTATCCTTAATTTAAAATATTTGAATAAATGTATTCCCACACAGCACTTTAAATTGGAAGACTTAAGAATTGATTTGAAATTAATTTCTAAAGACTGCGTTAAAGTCAACGTTAGATTTAAAAGACGACATTCTCATAATCGAAAAACTGTAAAAATTTAGGTTTCATTATAAATTAACAGAAATCGAATCATAGGTGAACTAGAACAGTTTCAGAAATTAATCGATTAAATGATTAATGGGTCTTTTAATTTCTGCATGTCCAGCTGTGGAATATGGCTGGCTGTTTACGAAACAGGCGAAAAGTATTTAAATCTACTCAACCATAAGGATTACGAACAATATATGAACATTTCCGATTCTCTTCTGCCCGATTTCAATTGGTGGATTCATGCGATACGCAACTCAGACCACCGTATTAAGGACGAAAATTTCGCAATTGAAATCTTTTCTGACGCCTCAACTGCGGGGTGGGGGCGGCATGTGGTGATCATACGGGTAGCGGCAGGTGGTCTAGCACAGAGAGTAATTTACATATCAACCAATTGGAACTCCTTGCGGCCTTTTTTGCCCTCAAAATATTTGCCAAAAATTACTACCGTTGCCAAGTAATTTTACGAGTTGATAACACCACGGCAGTATTTTACATTAACCAAATGGGAGACATTCAGTACCCCCATCCTACAAAAGTAACAAAAGATTTGTAGCAGTGGTGTGAAACTCGAAAAATATTTGTAGTAGCATCATATATAAAATCCTCAGATAATATCACCGCAGATAGAGAATCTAGACGTTCCCATATTATACAGAATGGGAACTTTCCGTCTCAGGCTACCGAAAACTGCAATTTGGTAATCCCACTATCGGTCTGTTTGCCAACCAAATCAATAAAAAATGTGAAAAATATGTGTCCTGAAGTAGGGATCCAGATGGATACGCGTATGACGCATTTACCATCGAATGCATGGTCAAGGTTTTTCTTCTATGCTTCTCCGCCAGTGTCCGTTATTCTAAAGGCCCTGAGTAAAATCATTTCATGGTTGCTCCAAACTGGCCAACACAACCCTGGTACCCTTTATTTTATCGGCTCTTGATATCCGATGTGCATGAAATAGGTGATTAGGGTAATCACGTTATGGTATTTAATTCCAGCAACCGGGACATCCAGGCCAGCATTACCCTGGTTGCCGGGATGTTGTCAAGACGGCGCTATTGCAACGCCGTATCCCGCCTTCCGCCGTGAATTTCATGCTTGTGTCGTTATCAGACAACTCGATTAAGCATTATGATATTTGTTTAAAGCGTTGGTACATATTATGTAAAAAACAATATTTTTTTATGTACCATCAATTCCAATGATCATAGAGTTTCTTACAGAATTATTTAATTCAGGCGCCCAATACAGCACTATCAACAGTTAATAGATCCACTCTCTCACTTATATTGGGGCCAATATCAGATGATGATCGTATAAAAAAAAAAATTGTAAAGGTGTTTACAGGCTTAGACCGCCATTACCACATTATAATATCAATTGGGATGTGACTAAGGTTCTCAATCATTTGGAATCATACTTTCCGAACGAAAGTTTACAACTGGACCAATTTTCAATGAAATGTATAACATTACTAGCTCTTGTAACGGCGCACAGAGCTCAAACACTACCAAAAATTAAGATCCATTTGAAACATAGTATTCCTCTCAGATCGAATTATAATTAAAATATCTGAATTGATTAAAACTTCCAAAGCAGGTGTGAATTAACTAAGCTTGTTTTTACCGTATTTTGAAGAACGTCCTCAAATATGCCCTGCCAGGACATTAGAAGCATATCATAGTAAGGACAAAATACTTACGCAAATCCAACTCGCCTTGCATAGGGCTTAAAAAACCCCATAATAGTATTAAAGCCACAACACTTGGTCGTTGGATAAAATCAACTTTAAAAAATAGCAGAATTGTCATATCTATCTTTTCTTCACATATCACAAGACTTGCTTCAACATCCCTAGCTTACAAATTATTATTAAATTATTAGGCGGGATGGAGTGGCAATTCCGCTACCTTTGCCAGATTCTAGAACAGAACTTTTGCTGAATTCGATAAGGATAACACAGCTCTTGCTAGAGCTATATGTCTACAGTAATTAAAATAATCATGATTTATGGTTATCTATGCCTATCAATGAGATTTGAAAGAAATCTTAAATGTGCTGTTGTTACTATTAATATAATAATACGATTAAATAACTAACAGTTTACTAATTCTGATATTTCCTATTATTCTCTCAACATCTACATTGTGTATTATAATTTTAAGTTACTAATATCGAGGACGAAACACGAGTATAATTAATGATTAAACGAACTTACCTGGTACTATTATCTATTCTGTGTTGTAAGTGAAGTTCTATCATAATTATACGAAGGGTTTCGTCCGAAGATATTAGTAACGTAGTCCCGCCCGCCCAGACCCAATCGGAAATATCATAATTCTTATTAAGCTCTAAACTAAATGAAGAGGAGCAGATGAGGATGGGCTCGGGAAAAATAAGCAAAAAAAAAAAAAAGTGTTGCCAATAGCGGCTACCTTTTTTCCCCAAACAAGTGACGAAGTGGTAACACTTATGCGTTACTACATTGTGTATTATAATTTTAAGTTACTAATATCTTCGGACGAAACCCTTCGTATAATTATGATAGAACTTCACTTACAGGTAAGTTCGTTTAATCATTAATTTTTGTTCCGGTCTGTGGCTCTATTATAATAATACCTCAATGCTATTAATATGTTTAAACATATTCAACATAAAATAAATTGTAGAAAAAATAAAAACTTAAAAATCTGTAACCACAAACAGGGTTTCTGGACGTGATATTGTAGGTGTATTTTTTTTAAAGAAGTATTCAAACGTACATATGTGATTTTAGCCGGCCTGACCAGATCGCCCTTTATTAGCGTGCGTTGATTGGTTATTCGAAGATTTATCGACTGATGAAATCAGTCATGTGTTGAAGGAGTCTTAAATATAACAAAGTTACATGCACCACAGAGAATCAAAATCGTCGTGTTCGAAATTAAAAGGATTTTTGCACGCTAGCGGATAAAATAGACTTTTGCACGCAGATTTCGCCCTATAAACGGAGGTTTTCCGAGCGAGTAAGGTGATAAAAATATTTTATTTATAATTTTAGTCATTTAATGCTTGGGAATGTTGGGAATGAGTATGAGTATCAATTGTATTTTAATGTTAATAACGGCTCCATAGTTCTCCATTAGTCCTACCTACCATGCGAACGAAAGTCCGAGGCCTGTATATGACTATATATATAAAACTAGCTTTTGCCCGCGACTACGTCCGCGTGGAACTTGGAAGTATGGAAGCAACCTCGTACAACACGATAGATATCCACCTAATCACCTTAATTAATAAAAGTGATAATTAAAGCGCCTAAGCAAATGTAAGAGCAATTGTGCCGTTGGTCTAATAATTACATTACATTTCCTACAGTGTCATCAATGTCATCATGAATTACTTACTCACTTTTCAATCTTTTTAGCGATAATTTCCAGGATGAAAACTATCATATGTCCTTCCTCGGATCTAAAACTATCTCCATTCCAAATTTCATCAAAATCGATTCAGCGGTTTAAGCGTGAAGAGGTAACAGACAGACAGACACACTTTCGCATTTATAATATTAGTATGGATACTGATACTAATCTACACAGATATTCCGATTACGATACCATATTTACAATAGTACCTATTTGCACAAATTACCTACTCTGATTCTATAAATATACGAGCTGTTCTATTTAATTAAAAAGTTATATTGCTTCCATTATGGATGAATGTACCCTATCTACATGATGTAAGTAGTTGAAGTCTATTGAATCGCCGCATAAATAACAATTGCGTTAGTTGATTTGGATGTGATCTTTGGCTGTCTTAACTAGGTACTAAATAAATTGATTTTATTGCTGTGTTATTGCCACATTTTAGTTAATCAACTGGCACGGGGACCCGTCTGTAAGAGACGGCCGCGTCGGTAGCCATTGGCAGCGGGACTGTAAAATACAGGAGAGAGAATGAATACTAACACTAAACTAAACGCACGGAAGCCAGGACAAGAAAGACGAAAGTAAAACGAAACGAAATATAATCAAATACACAATAATTAACAAACAAATAAAGGGATCGGACCAAAATTAACACCTAACGTATTATAATCTCTGTCTAAACAATACTAAAATTCGCGGAATGGTTGGCTGAAGACTGCAATAATCAAACAAATATACTACATTTTTACTGCATGACGAAAGACCTAATGTTTCCCAAATTATAGCGCCATTTCGGCGCTGTTTAATTTCGCCGACAAGGTTTTTTTTTTTTCAAAGAATGTAAACACACAACGATAAAAAAACAATCGAAATAAAATCTCGTTCGTGAAAGGGGATAGGACCCCCAAATTTTGGCAGGTCTCGGCAGATCCTCATTTCTAGTGCCAAGAGTTGAAGTTATGAACAATTTAATATGTATGATGTATATAAATTGCCACTAAACTGTATGATTATTAGTCCCATTCGCTTTTCAAAAATATAAAATATAAACAAAGGAATGCGCGCATATTTAATAAAAATAATAAGTTTAATTTAGATAGGCCTGCTTTGAAAGAAAAATGCTTTTTTTGGTTAAGTTTGATTGCACATAGTTTCGGGGACATGTTGCGTTACTATGAAAAACAACTATGTTACCATGAAGCTCCACTTTGTGACCCTATATATCTTAAAATTTCCAAAAAAAACTATATTCAATGATCATTAAAGTTGAAGAAATAATGCGGCAATTTCACATATTGCGTACATTTTTATTTTATTTTATTTCAAAATGTCAGTTTCTGATTTTCTTTACCGGGGGACACAAAAACCTGAACTAAAAAGTAGAATGACCCATTATCCAAAAATCTGCCACGTTAGCGGTTTGTTTTGTATTTAACAAATTCCCATATGAGTTTTACTAAACTATATACATATATAGAAGTTTCAATCTGCAGTATTTTCATCAGAAATCGGGTTTTCGAAAGTGTGCGGATTGAGTGAGCATACGAAATTATTTGTAAAACTTTAAATACGTAACCAGGTGATCTACAAATTATTACCTACCTTAAGCATAAGTTTTACTAAAAATTAGGATATAAATATTATATGTTAAATAAACACATTCACAGATTTCGTTGGTTGTTTGTGAGAACTGAGTGAGCATACGTTAATGAATGCATTCTTTTTATTTATCGTTTTACAAATTCATCAATTAGTTTTACAATTGTTTTAGAACTTTTACTAAATGATAAACACATTTTTTTTTCATTTTTGAAGGGTGCTCACTCAATCCACACGCTCACAATTTTTAGTGGAAAAGGGCCAGCGCGATTACAATTCCCTCCCCGCCCCGCCTCGCCTCGCCGGTGGAAAACCACCTTGAGCGTGGCCCGACATTCTCTTGGCCGGTTTTTTTATATGTTGCCTATAGTCAAGTGGTAATGACGAATCCAATTTGTCGACCTCGAAAACCCACCGGATCATTGTGAAATTCTTGAAAAACCATGAAATTTTCGTTTTAGTTTCAGTTTTTGTATTTTTCCCCCCAAAAGCCTTTGTCCAGTAAAAACCACTATAACCTTTTGGAGTAGACTAAATTTTCAACAAAATAAAAGTAATTTGGTTACGTTAGACCAAATACTTTCTAAAATACAGCTATTCAAATGTTAACAAAATTTCCTAAACATATTTTTTTTTTTTGTTTATTGGTGTCTGTTCGGAATTGTTACTACTAAAGGTTTGTTTTGTTTTAACTTTTATGTATAAAATATTTTCTTCGGTTTCCGCGACTGTCACACATTTAAATAAAACAATTTAAACGGATTATATCGCGTATATTAATTATTTGAGAACAATTGTGTTTTTCTCAGTCAACCTTTGACAACGGTATCTGTAAAGGTACTGAAACGTCAGGGAGGCTCAAATAATTAATATACGCGATATAATCCGTTTAAATTGTTTTATTTAAATTGTATGTATAAGTTATTTACTATTTATAATAACAGAAAAATTCTACCCTTAGCATTGTAACAGGGATTTATTGTTCTATGAGTACAAAGCTACAAAGGTCAAGTATAATAGTTATTTGTTATGCAAGGCTGCAAAGTTGTTATTTGGCGCGAGTGTTGAAATTGAAAGCTGAGCGAGCGAAGGAATCTAAGATTGATTGGTTCAAAGATTGATTCCTGAGCGTAGCGAGGCTTTCAAGGACACGAGAAGCTAAATAATTTTGCAGCCATGCGGAACACACAATTTTTCGCCTCACTACAGCGAGGAAAATGCAAGATTCAAGAAAATCAATTTAAAAAATAAAAATAATCATATTTCATTTTGCCTTCTATTTTAACACATCTAATTTAAAACATAACACACTCAAATCCAAACCAAATAAATACGAGAGAAACACACATATTAAAAATTAAAAGTAGTAATATGGCCGTAATTTGTATTTCCGCTTTATCTTCTTTAAAAACGGCAATAGTTTCGGTAAATTACTTATCGTCTCCAAATATTTATAACAAATCCTTTTTCGTTTTAATGCAGGCTTTTAGCATTGAATAAATACTCCAAATTGGGCGTAACTTTCTTGTTTTCGATATTTCTATAAAGTAAGACAACAGTATGTATTCTCCACAATGTCTCCACAGAACAAATTTACGTTGTTTACGTGAATTATGAAAACTTCCAACTTTTTAATTTTTATTTATTTTCTCGGGTGCGTTCAGAAATTACACTCTTATGTTCCAACTTTTATAACAAATAAATATTAAAATTTGTGTTGTATTTAATATATTTACTAGTCAAAATATGTAAATTTAACTGAAATACTTACTATTAATATATATAAACATATTCAACATAGAATAAAGTGTAAAAAAATAAAAACTTAAAAACTGTAACCACAAACCAGGTCTCTGGACGTGATATCGTAGGTGTATTTTTTAAAAAGAAGTTTTCAAACGTACATATGATTTTAGCCGGCCTGACCAGATCGCCCTTTATTAGTGTGATTTATCGACTGATAAAATCAGTCACGCGTTGAAGGAGTCTTAAATATACAAAAGTTACATATACCACAGATAATCAAAATTGTCGTGTTCGAAATTCAAATGACTTTTGCACGCTAGCGGATAAAATAGACTTTTGCACGCAGATTTCGCCCCATAAACGGAGGTTTTCCGAGCGAGTGAGGTGAAAAGATTTTTTTAATGACATGCAAGCGCGCCCTCACGCGCCAAGCACAATCCGTAATGCCACTGTTCGTTCACGCCATCACTGGTTGTGATACAATCAACCCTTTTACAATCAGCACCTTCTGGCCAACGAAAAATGAAGTTTCTGTCGACACTGAAAAAACAGCCGCACCTCGAACAAAACGCTGCAGTTTTCCTAAGCCCCAATGCCACACATGAGCAGCTCACCAAAGCAAGAGAAAGCTTCCTTGTTTTAATGTATGGAGGAAACAGTGAATCTCAAAATCTAAATTACCTTCGCTACCAAATCTTTGCGAGGGCGGCAGCTAAGACACATGAATCTCGCCAGGTTGCCTCCAACCCGGGATGCTGCGAAATTCCACTTGGCGAACAAACTAAGAAGTGAACATTGTTTTATTTTGTCAGTAATAATTAGCTTCCTGCTGCAAAAGATATTATTCATAAAAGAAAAGTTATGATAGGTATTAGTTTTGTTTTAGGTAGGTACAGATTTGGCTGGGAAATGAGAAGAACCCTCTCAATTGGGGCTGGATGCCGAGCACTGAAGGCCTCATTCCTCAGTTGACGACAAAGCCACCAGCTCCTCAACCCCTCCTTAAAATGATTTCCTGCAACTGCAAAAAGGTTGTACTCGTACCAGCACTTGTAGTCGCAGAAAAGCAGCCCTCAAATGCTCGGCTGTTTGCAACCACTGCAGCGGCCAATCTCGCGAAAACAAGCCTGACGTGATATGTGACGACATTGACGAAATACTCGTATTCATCGACGACCCACCATTAGAAGACCATTTCGAGCTGCCTGAGCCGGTCGATGAAGAAATGCTAACGGAGCAAGCTCTCCCCAAAAGGAATGCTGTGGATTTGGAAGATCAGCCTGGTCCATGAAAGATGTAAAAATAATAATAATAGCTGTTATTACTACTGTGTTTTTGTAAATTATAATGCTTGTTTCCTATATAGTGTATTTATTCATAAACGAGATGTATACATTAGTTATTTGTGCAACAAGAGAGCAAAGTTGTTTTTTGTTGCGAAACCTATTTGATTTATCGCCTTCTCACTTTAACCTCATTTGTTGAAAATTTAGTCCTCTTTAAAGTTTACATAGTGATATTTGTCGTAAAATAGGTCCCTTTTGGTTAAAAAATGGTAGAAAATGAAAAAACTTGATTTTTTTATTACAATGATTGGCAAGGTCGAAAACTTGGATTTGCCACTTCATCACATAGAACATTTAAAAAGATCTCTACCCGATTTAGTGCAAGGCAAAATGTACCATTTCCATGGACTATTGTCGGCTGTGGCGGATAACACATTCTACTATACGCACAGGCATCAATTATAAGAGTTTAGTGTATTATTTAGACTTGTTAAATAAAAAACAAAAAATAAACCCAGAAATATCTTCTTACAAAACTGTTATTTATTTATTTATTAGGAACTTTACAATTTTCTTAAATCCAAATACATTGTCCCACAAAACCAGTGGCTGGTTTGACTGTAGGATCGTTGGTAGGGAATCTCTATTTTAGGTACAACGTATGTATTTATTTATTTATCTATTAGGTATATGTATTCACGGTAGAAATGTGAAAAAGTGTTTTTTTAACATTCTCTTGAATTTGTTTTTATTTAGCTCTCGTCGTATTTCCTCCGGTAAACTATTGATTAGGTACGGAATCCGTTTTGAAGTCTAACGCGGAGCCATTTTCTGGAACCACTGTCAAAGTAGTTTAGCTAGTACTATAATGATATACTTTTTTGCGAAAATATAACTATAGTAACTACTAGCGATTGCCAGTTGTTCCTCGCACCGGACTACTACAAATTAAGGGTTAACCGACAGGTGAGTTAAACATTTTAGATTTTTGATGTGAGGTTTACAGCTATTACCTATATGGGGTTAGTGGATATTGTTCAGGATTCGTACACACTTCTTCTGCATAACGAGAGCTGGTGCGCGTCTGTGCTGTTGTGGCCCCACAACAGAAGCCCTTAGCGCAGCCATACGACCGCCTACGCGTGGTACGCGGTCAGTGCGCACGGCACACCAGTATTGCTCTTCAATAATCTCATTGCATACACGAATCGGGACAGTAAATTTTTTATTGTTTCCATATTATTCATTCCATTCGTTTCTATATTTCCATATTTGTGCTTTCCAGTTTTTTTAAAGTTGAATTCAAAGAATCGAAAATCGGTTTCCATATTCACTTAGTTGGAATATACATATATTTACCATCAATATTTATTTTGAGGGTTCCGTACTTCAAAAGTAAAAAACGAAAACCCTATAGGATCACTTTGCTTTCCGTTCGTCTGTGTGTTGAGTTGAGAGTGATTCTATTGGACGCTACGTCCATTGCCGATCAATTAATCGTCTCCTATTTAAGACTTAGTGAATTGTATTCATAAGTATGTACTTATTAATAATGATATGTATGGGCCATATGTAGGTCTATATAGGTAGCTAGGCTTATGGGATATCCTACTGGATATGGATATACCTATACATTCTTTGCGATGAGATCGAAAGACCGATTATAGTATACCATCTATTGATACCTGTTCTCACTTCTCATAGACTCGTAGATATTGTCAGTTATGTAGGTTTATGTCCCAGACAGAAACCTTTTCAGTATTGCCTCATTCCTACAGATGGCACAAGCTTCGGAACATGGCGCCGTTTTAGCTATGATGCGAGCCGAGATAACGTTATCCTATCAGTACTTGATTCTTGGTAAAATGCAATAGGTGTCGCTATAAGGCTGCTTTCGGCCGGGTTGGTCGAATCGACTCCCGATAATAAAACACGGACTTTACGAAACTAAATTTAAGGGTTCTTTTTTTGCCATTTTGCTGCAGAAACCTTAAAAGAGGGGTGTTTTATATGTATTAGGTAACGCTTATGCACGCATTAGCATCAGCAAGTCGGTCTGTAGTATCGTAGGTTTTGTTTTTTGGTTGATGACTTAACAAAAGTATTTTTTTGATGTAAGTATCGGGGTTTTTGTTATAGTTTCAGTGTTTATTTTTGTATAATAGCTGGGTAGGTATTGAACATGGTGGTTTACACTATTTCATCATTTACTTGCTAAGAACCAACACGTACCTACTAGGTACCACCGGCGTCAACATCGAATGCAAACCAAAATCTATACATAGTAGGTATGCGTATTTACCTAAGTATATATAAACGGCAATCGAAACTTCGATGTTTGGCTTTCTTGGTACCATTTTCAGAGTGGGGATATTCCCATTTGTTACTTACTGACTAATGACTTATGGGTTCAATAGAGTCACAGACCATAATAGAGTAATAAAATTTAAGTTATAACTTATAGCTTTCCACGCAGTGACAAACGACGGCATAAGCTTATAACGGCCGCGAGTCCTAATGTGAAGTTATAAGTTAACAAAGTACATATCTATGTATATACCAAGAAATTTAACTTTATTAGTCACGTCCAGGGAAGAGCCGTTTAAGACTGCTTTGATCTTGTCTGTCCTTTTTGAGTTATGACTAAATAGCATGATTTGGGTTTTACCAGAGTTGAGCTGCAAGTTATTTATATCAAACCATGTTTGTTGCTATAGCGGCTAGCTATCACCGTCCTTGAGATACAGCCTGGTGACAGACGGACGGACGGACAGCGAAGTCTCAGTAATAGAGTCCCGTTTTTACCCTTTGGTACGGAACCCTAAAAAACTAATCTAATTGATTTGATAATATATATGATATATAAACATATATATATATATCTATACTACCTATAATAAAATTCTAAAATTGTATTGAAAATCAGTTATCTATGGAGAGGGATTTTCAGGATACATATTTGCAGCGCGATGGAGGATATGTGGACGGGCGGCAGCCGTACAGCGCTATCTGTTGGTCAAATTTTCTTTGTCCGCTCATGACGTCAGAACGGGTGGACGGATTTTAACCAATTAGTACAGGGATAGCGGAACAGCCAGAGATGATTCTAGAATACTTTTACCTGGGGACGATGTCGCGATCGCCTAGTTATTAGTTTAACCTTTAGAACGCTTTTCGTCCCATGTCAAAATGTGGTTTATAGTTGAAAAAAGAAAGAGCGAAAATATACATGCAGCAGGAAAATTGCTTTGACAGCGTCGGCCATTACCCATTTAGTGGACGTTGGCGTGGTAGGCACGACGACAGCACACGACCACTTTAGTGGCTCTTGCCATTCAAAGGGTTAAATATGCAAAGAAATGTCAAAGTTTGACACATGACGGTCAAAACAAAAATCAATCCCAAAAGTGGCAAGAGATTGCCCTGCCCCGATATGTGTTTACTTAATCCTGTACAAAAGAAATACCCGTCTTCGAAACTTTGTAACCTTCGTTTAGATATTGAAAAGTTTTACGCGTACGAAGTTGCGGTCGCCTTCCAGTTCCCATACAAAATTTAGTGTATGACCTCAGCCCCATTATGACTTCAGCCAGCTACACCCTTTACAAAATTGTTGCAGTCGCCAACCGAGTTAGCTTCACACTATTCGATCAGCCTCGCTCTCACTCTCACTTGTGCTTTAAATAACGCAGTCAGCTTTGTTAGTAATTACCTACTATCTCCATAAAGTTTAAGAACTAAAAAAGGTGTCTAGCTAAGTAAAAGTGTCAATAAAACAACCCGTTCAGTACTTGGACACTACTAGTGACGCTAGTAGAGTCGAAGTACTTCACAGCACCGTTTTTGGTAGATATATACTTTAATGGCGACAGAATATATAACACTGAAATCCTAATGAGAACATTGTGTCCACTGAAAGCTCAGTTGTGTATTACTTAGTCGGCACATTTATGGCGAACCATTATAAACTAGTTGAATATTACTTAATATTAGAATATTGACACGATAATTGAAAACCACATTACTAATTGAATTAAGAATGATTATATGAATGAATTAAACAAACAACTATATCAATATTACAACTCATTGTTTAAGATTGTCCGCTACATTTCTATAATAATATAAACATACTTGAAAATCTTATTACTATTTTATGGTAATTATAGTTACTTTGTAATAATAGCACTAACTTACAACAACACAAATAAAAATCAAAGTATGTCATGTTTATTCGAATTATCATTAGACATTATACATACACCTCGAAAACTACCTTAGTCTTGCCAAAAAACGCTTTTCATATTTTCGAGTAGAATTCGTAAATTTGTTTTCTGTCACCTTAATACAAAACACGGCAATTTATTCAAAAGTGATGTTACAATAAAATATAGTCTTACACTTAAAATAGACAGCCCGCACGTAAAGTTTGCGACGGTCACCCCGAAGTAACTAGAGCAGCGACGGCGCTGCGGTGCGCGGGCGCGGGCCGCGTCCACAAGCTAGAGACACCCCGGTATATACACACAACGACACGCGAGCGACGGTGAGCGTGGTGCACTGCGATGAGCATGACATGCAACGACGCGTACCTCTTTCCAATTGTTGCTAGCACTGAAACAGGCTCTAGGATTGTTTGGACAGACCTCGCTATTCCTACGTTTGATTATAATGTAAGGCCGTGAATTCATTCGAGATGTGTTCTGGAGACCTCTTCGAATGAACACGCAGCATATGTATTAAAATCGTTTCCTAAACCATTAAACCTTCTTATCATTAAACCTTATATTTATTGTGAGACTAATGGCAGTGATGGTCAGCAGTTGTCGGGAGGGACGTAGTCAACCTTTCCCCAAAAATGTCAAATCAAAATATTACGTCAAATAAAATTTTGACCTTATTGTATACAGATTAACTATATAATTTAAATCTAGAAGTGGATCGAACGAGCTAACCTTCATTCTCATCGACTCGCTTCTCCATCTTAAAATTATATCGTCCACCTTCTGGTACGCTTATTTAAACATTATAATTCTACCACTATCTAATTGATATTTGATATATGCAATATCTTCAGACCTACTACAGACTTACAAATATTACTACACTAACATGAGTAATGTAGTACCGAGATTAGAGCATTCAAAGACGTTAGGTGGCAGTTCGTACTATTTAGGGTTTTCATAAGAAAACGATCCAGACTCATCTACACGTACGTTGTTATCCTACCTTGGACAATATGTCAACATGTTTTCAAAAACTTTAGGCAAACAGCGTTTAAATTGCAACCATCTCTACTGGAAAATTTAGCTACAAAAACTCGCAGAATAAGTTTTCATACGAACACATTTCTGAAGGATGTGAGAAACTGAAGCCTGTTTCAGTGGTCAATACATTAAGTAAATTTTGAATATAAGCAATTCAATGAACGTGCTCGGGAGGGGTGATCCGGAATGTAGTCTGTGGGTGGAAGGCAGCCTAGCGTTGTGGTACTGGGGAAACAATAAGGAAAATGCGCGCGGTGCGGTGAGCGCGGGCGCATGCGTGCCGTCGACCGACTCGTGCGCTTAACAAATTATACTTATCGAACAAAGGATTAAAATTCGTACATATTTAAATTTGAGGACATATTCGTTCTTAATCTTAATTAATACAATATCAAAATTTTATGGACTATGAATTACATAATAACATGAAAAACAGTCTTCCAGGCTTTTTCGTTTATCAAAAATTTGTAAATTGTAAATTTTTTATTTGTAAAAACTGATAAAGTACAAGAATCTCAAAACAGTCTAATCATTTACTAGCTCCTTTCTAGGATGGCGAGCCGAACTTTATAATTTGATAATACTACCCAATTATCTACTAAACATCAGCCAATTTTTGGTATCAATAATTCTAGACTAAATATTAAAACATTTGAGAATGCATAATGAATGAGAGTATTAAGAGAATGTTTTGATGAGAGGTCGAGTATCGTGCTAGACGGTCTCTGAGGACGAGGGCCGGAGCGAGCGCGCCGCGCGGGCGACGACGTCATTAACACTAGTTTCATACAACTTGCTCAAATATGTATCGTTACGTTACGGTTTTGAGGTTCCTTACAAAACATTTCATGAGATGTGAGTATTAATTATATTTACGTACGTGTATCTCTTATAGCATATAGATATTTGAATTAAATGATTACTTAATCCTGTAAGTACCTAAACAATCATACCAATATTACAATCTTACCGTTTACTTCAATTAAATTTCCTATTAAGGTAAGAACTAATAAAAATATAATTCAATAATAATTACAAAAATGTCAGTCACAATAAAAAGAGCATTCGGTTGTAAAGTCGTAGACAGGACAGATCGTTTATGATTGAGATTACCTATACGACACGACATCGAGCGAACACATAGTCAAACATTAAAAGCACACTATATCGATAGGCGCATAGGCGACCTCGTGAACGAAAGAAACGGGAAAGACAAATGGATTTACACGCTTACAATATACAGAATCTATGACGAGTCTGACTCTTAAGTGTATAATTCAACTTGCATATACGGTGTGGTGAAGGGGTCGCCATTTATTTATCTTCCGGTTCTTTCTCTTTCTTCTCTTCTGGTTCTTTCTCCAGCTCCTTCTCCTTTTCGTCGCCCTGAAAATATTTATATGTTAGATATAACTCACTTTTAAAAGTTATACAAATCAATTAGATTAGTTTTTTAGGGTTCCGTACCCAAAGTGTAAAAAGACCCTATTACTGAGACTTCGCTGTCCGTCCGTCCGTCCGTCCGTCTATCACCAGGCTGTATCTCAAGAACGGTGATAGCTAGACAGTTGAAATTTTCACAGATGATGTATTTCTGTTGCCGCTATAGCAACAAATACTATTCATGATAAAACAATAATAATCCCACCAAAAACATTTCATGTAAAATTGGCGGCCAAGACTCACATGCTCATAACGCTTTCGCTGTAAAAAAGTTGTCAGATCCCTCGAAAAGCCAAGCCCCTAAGCCCTGAGTTTACTAATCCTACACCTTGGCTTCAAAAGTATGGCTTGGCCGTTTCATAGAGTAACGTAAATAAGTCCAACGAACCGTCTGGCCCATACAGTATCAAGAAATTAAGTTTATGTCTTCATGATAAAATATATAAACTTACCATATAGGCCGGACAGTCCGTTAAACTTATTTACGGTACTTTATGAAACGGCCAAGCCATACTTTTGAAGCCAAGGTGTAGAATTAGTAAACTCAGGGCTTAGGGGCTTGGCTTTTCGAGGGATCTGACAACTTTTTTACAGCGAAAGCGTTATGAGCATGTGAGTCTTGGCCGCCAATTTTACATGAAATGTTTTTGGTGGGATCTCATTTCTTTTTGTAAGGTAATTTTTAATTTATAGGTTTTTTTTTGTGCTGAAGTGTTTCTAAGTAAGTAGTAGTAATAATTGTGTGTTTAAGAAATACTTACGTTTAGCCCCATATATATATACACTTTTATCCCCCATTATGGAAAGCCCATACAAACTTTCATCCCCTTATTTTAAGGGTGGGGGATGATTTTCTAATAAGCCTAGAATGTGTATTTTATTTATAACAATGAGCCCAATAGGTATATTAAATTTTCAGACCTCTAGTATCAACATTTGCGAAAGTCTCATACAAACTTTCATCCCCTAGTTTAAGGGGTTGGGGGGTAAAAGTTCCAAGTTTCAGAATTATTCTATTGTTTGTGTACTAATACTAGCTTATATACAAAATTTCAGCTTTCTAGGTCATCGGGAAGTACCCCAGAGGTTTTGATACGTCAGTGAGTGAGTGGCAAAATCGGCGTATTTTAGGTACCAATAAAACCTAAAGTATAAAAGCTAGATCAATGAAATTAAGTACATTTTATATGTTCCCTAACAGCATCTTAACCTGTGAATTTGGGCGCTCTGGTGTTAACTGGGCCAAAGCTATAAGGGTTTGAAAATTAGACGAAACGGTTTGATGAGAAAAGGTAGGTAGTGCCCCGCTTCTTTTTTGCTCGTCTTGGCGGGGGCACTACCGTGCCCCCAGATTAAGGGGGGCTCCCATACAAAAATAGGGCTTTTTGCATGATATTTCGTTCAACGGGCATTTTCTCATGAACCGTTATAGGTAGACAGTTGAAATTTTCACAGAATGTATATTTTTGTTACCGCTGTAACAACAAATAATAAAAATAAAAAATAATTAAAAATTAAAGGAGGACCCCATACAAAGAACGTGTTTTTTGTTTGATATTGGTACGGAACCCTTCGTACGCGAGTCCGACTCGCACTTGGCCGATTTTTTTATTTAAGAACCACAAAAGATGCAGTTAAAAAAAGAACAAAAATTCGGTCAAAGTATAATTTACGATTTTAAACGACTTTGCTAGCTGTTGTAACAGTCTTACATTGCAACACTTTTAGGAGTAATACTGAAGTAACCTTGATTTCAAATTCGTCAGCTGGTTATCAAACAAAACAGTAGGTTTAATCTTTACAAAGTTGTCTCGTCAAACTTTCAGGAAGTATAAATTATGTTTATACGTGCAAGCTGAGGCCAGAATTATTTGCGACGATCGCCTACACAAATCAAACAAAGACCGGATGCCGGTGGGAGGTTCATAAGTTTTCATATATAAGTTTTCTGTTTATATAATCCCTCCCGATATTGTTTTTTGGTTACAGAGAGCGCATATTTTTTATTCTAAACTATATTCAGAACAGCTAGACGCGGATGCTGCATAGTAAGCAATGTGGGCATGCCCACAATCTTTATTTTGTTCTATAAGCTGTATCTTTTCTGCAGCCCGTCCTCGCACATGACCGATTATTACAACCTTTTCTGAGCACAGTGTTACTGCAGCACAGTGTCAGTTGACAACATTCACTCACGAAATAGATTTCCTTGCGATTAAATAAAAAGTGGTGAAGCACAAACCTTGCCCTTCTCAGGCTCCTCCGGGAGCGGTTGTTTCTCGGCGGGTCCAGTGCCCTCCTTGGTGTCCTTGGTCTCCTTCACCGGCTTGGGCAGATGAGCGTTCAGGTCGAGCGTGGTGCAGATATCGTCCCAGTCGTGGAAGGCGCGCTCCTTGATGCGCGACACGAGCCCCACCAGGTTGGGGAAGCTCTCGTTCATGGCATCGCGCAGCGGGTGGGCGACCTCCTTGTCGATGAAGTTCAGTTGCGCCAGGTTGGAGAACGCAACCACGTCCAACTGTTAGAAACGAGTACAGTTAAATACTTGTCACGTTGCATCCAAGGCTAAATTCCAATTGGAGATGTTCACATTAGACACATGGTCTAGTAATATAAATTTATCAGATGTCATAAAAAGTAATTTAGAACCCATAACTCAAGCTAAAAGGTCATATAACACTCGTCAGCTGAAGTCCGAATGTATACAATTCATAGAAAAATCATTTGACAAACAATATAAAATATTTACAGATAGCTCAAAAAAAGGAGAAACGTTAGGAGCCGCCTTTTACGATCCCCAAAACAATATCTCCATGAGATTTCAAATATCGGTGAATGTCTCAATTATGCAGACTGAGCTCGTTGCCATTGCAGAGGCGTTATCCTGGGTCGAAGCAATACATGGGGACAAATTTGTTATTTTAACAGACTCCAAGAGCGCTCTGCAGCACCTGGCTCGATGCACCTCGAATTTTCAAGGAGCACCGATAGCCTACTCTGTGCTGAAATCATTACGTGCCTTAAGATCACAAGCAAAAAGTATCACCTTGCAGTGGATACCATCCCATGTAGGTATAAGCGGCAATGATATCGCGGATGCACTGGCAAACGAGGCAGTCAGTGAAGGAATACCTTTTAATATAATACCTACATTCTCGGATGCAATACATTTGATAAAAAAACAATGTTTAGTGTCGTGGAATGAATATTTCAATGTCAGATCTTTAGAGAAAGCTATTTGGTACAAAACTATTCAGCCAAAATTATCTGGAGGTCTATGGTTCGAGAACTGCAGTATGAGGCGCCGGGACATAGTGCTGGCGCTAAGGCTGCGTTCCGGACACATCCCACTTAATAAATTTGCACATTTAATGCGTAAAGCACCAACTCCAAACTGTGAGGAGTGTAACACCGTAGAAGACGTATACCACATTATTATGGAATGTGTCCGGAATGAAGATGTGAGAAGGGAAGTGTTGAATGGGACTTTTTTTGAAGTGGGGGGGTGCAACCAGATTTTAGCGCTTCCCTTATCAGATGAAGCTAAACTATTGTACAAAATTGTCAAAATAATTGTATACTAACAGAGTGTCATAGTCGCCTCAGCGACTAAGCTCTTTAAATAAAGATAAAAAAAAGGCTAAATTCGAACAAACAGTCATGTACTTAGAAAAAGGAATTGTATAATCACACTGTATTTCAATTTAGCCTAACCAACAGAGAACCAAATGCATAAATGGCTACATTAAAATTTAATGGATAAAGCCAACATAGTACAGCCCCGTGTAATTCCAAGTACTTCTACAATGTTTATAATAATATGCATTAGGTCATAGTTCCCACGATACGCTAGTGCTTGATGGGGTCTTAGCGTGATAAGAAGCCGCTAGGTGGCTGATGAAATTTTCTATTAAATCTTTAGCTTTCACTTGTCCCAAAAATATGACTATGCAACGTGATACACAGAGTCGGCATCGGCATCGTGGTAATCGTCGCGACGCGCTGTCATTACGCCGCCCTAACGAACATGATGTATACATTTATCAAGTGAATTACTTCAATTACGCTCAACACGAAACCGAGAGATGGAGGCAAATGCTAAACTGCACTGCTCTCTGACGACACCGAATGTTGTATTACAAGGTAGATAGTTTTTCACACGGTACTTAAGTCTTTTTAAAAACAACTGAAGCAAATCCTAAGTTTCTGTAACATAACTTAGTTCTTACTTAGAATAAACTATGAAGAAATCTTAGAAGCGTTATGCTTTTTCTACTACTTATTACGAGTAGGTACCTATATGACTCAAAACTTTAAATGGTGTGGCAGAGCATAGGATATTTCACTAAGCGCATAGAAATGCAGCCCGTAAAATAATATAAGCTCATGTATGTACGATTGGTTCAGCATTGTACCTCTGCTCCAAGCAAATAGTCAGGCAGATCCTTTGAGGGAGTTACTTTAAAATAATAAAATGTTGAAAATTCGTTCATATAAGAATACTTCGCTGTAGGTACGAACTCTGACTCTGACCTTCTGAGTTTGAACGAATTAACAGTGACCGGCATTTAGATGGCTTATCTTCCCGCGCCTATTTAGAAGTTATCTAAACTACCGCTTAATTGTATTTGAACATTTCGAGGCACAACCATAAAAGATGTCTTAAACAGTTAACATTGTTTTGTGCCAGTAGATATATTTAGAAACATGTGAACTCTTGAAAGAACCATCTGTATGTCGTCTGTTGACATCCAAAACTCACTAAGTAACAAATACCTACTTAAAACAAAGCTCGTATCGCAGTGTCAAGCTACAAACTAGATACGACGTTTTGACGAGTATAAACAGACATTTTAGTGAGTTTTATTTGTCAACAGGCGATGTAATATATACCTAAGTCAGTCAAACTTCAATACTCAGTCTTAAGTCGTCTGATCTAAATACAGGCAAAGTGCGAATTAGACTCCCGCACGAAATGTTCCGTACTAATATCAAATTGGTTCTACTTAGTGCATCCATCTGATCTGATATTCAAACTCACAAATGCCTTCTTACAATCATTAACGCGACACGGGAAATGTTAGGTACACCTACCTAAGTACATAGAAACGCGAGTTTTACCTGATCGTCATCATTATGACTCAACCAAAAATCTTTTGGACCTACATATGTTATTTTTGTACAGATATTAAAATAACTGTGGCGCAATACCACTAGCTGACTGACCTTAGTCACGTGGTCTTATGTTTCCATTTAAATAAAATACCTAAATAGAGTATAGAAGTTGGAATTTTGCATAATGAACCTTTGTGTTGTAAACAAAGAAAGTATGACGGTTTTAGCAGAGGTGTGGCGTGGGTATACTTCTTTCTATAAGAACACTATTGTACCTACAGTACGGGTTCCAAAGAAGACTCACCACTGCTATTTATGAAAAGTGTATGACGTACCAAGGTGGGTTCATCGCCAAAGAAGAAGGGCCTGTCGGAGAGCAGGTCGGACAGCACGCGCAGGTCGTTCTTGCCGAATTCGATGATCTCTTCCTGGCTGTGCACGCCGATGCCGTGAGCCTTGGCCTTTTTCATTCCCTGTAAATTCATTCAAAATATTCGGTTGAGATGACCATTAATCGAATGTGTAACTGAACTGCTACAACAATAAAATTTACTAGCGACCCGCCCCGGCTTCGCACGGGTGCAATTCTGATAAATTATACATGTATTATACATATTTCATAAACCTTCCTCTAGAATCATTATCAATTTAAATAAATCGCATCTAAATCCGTTGCGTAGTTTTAAAGATCTAAGCAAGGACAGACTGACAAACAGACATCAATGAGCGACTTTGTTTTATACTATGTAGTGATAGTCATTTGTTTACCTCCGGGCCTTTGCACACGAAATTAGTATTTTATGCAATCGTTGCACAATTAAGGTTCTTAAAGGCAACAAATATTTTGGTCCCCCAAAAAAAGCTTTAGGACCCCAAACCAGTATCACCTAAAAATCATATGAAATACCAAAAAAAAAATTGCACCAAAATAAGATAGCCTATAATTACAATGCTTCTACCTATTTTAGTCATGGTCATGACTGCACTTCTAATTGTATTCGAGCACCAAATTTAGTGAATGTGCACCAATTTTGGACGACCAAATTATTTCGATATTAGCACCTGAATTATACCTATGATACTACACTACCAAATATAGTTTATTAACGCCAAATTAAGTAAGTCTCGGGTTCTCCTCGCTTCCCCGGACTACACACCGCGCGTTCCAGGCGCACCCGACGTGATTCCCAAATGAGTAATGAGCTGCGGATATAAACTTAGAGAAGCGTCAGAGCCGAACTGCTACCAGTAAAGTAGATTAATGGGTTAGGTTATGTTAGAACTGCGACCACATCAGCGCGCGAGCCGAGCGTGCGAAGCGAGTGTACCGCGGCAGCTGTCGGCGAAGCGCCAGAACCGACCAGCCGAATTGAGTGGTTTTTTTTTAGGTAAAAATGGCGCATTAATTTGCTTGCTAAGATTTGGTCATCATTGAATAAATATTTTGGGTTTTTTAATTTAATTTTTTGGGTACAAGATGATATATTTTTGAATGTAATTTCATATGAAAATGGTGATAAATTTTTGGAGAACGATAACTTTTTTTGGGTTAATAACTTATTAATGTGGAGTTGTGGAGTGGACTTTAAGTAGGATAACAAGTTTCAATATTTATGGTTATAATTTAACATAAAATTGGTGTACTATATTTTGGTGCACATTCACTATTTTTGGTCGCAAAAAGCGATTTTTTTGGTAATAAATTCTACTCTATCTGGTGATCAGTAATAAAAAAATTGGTAATCATTTTTAAATTATTTTGGGGATCAATTTTGGTGTAAAAAGTGTTTTTTTGTCGTTACTTTTTGCTAAATCTGGTGCTCCATTAAACATAAGCCCTTTTTAACGAGCAAAACGCAGAAATCATTGACGAGAGGTCGTTAATGGAATTTCATACAAAATTAGAGCCTAGGCCGGCAACATGCTCTTTTTAATTTCTATTCCACATAAGTTTGTGACATGGCATCATGTCGATCAAGCTGCATCGTAAACGTCATACTTCGAAGCCTTTTATATGGAACATAACATCAATATTTCATTGCATGTTTGAGAAAAGGTATATTAAATACGCTGACAAATGTGTACTGAGACGTATGTGTTGTGAATGAAAGTACGTACCTTGCGCCCAGAGGTGAGCTTGTAGCAGAAGTTTAGAATCGGATTCGGCAAGCGGGTGTTGAGGGCGTTCTGCAGGTTGACTTGGTAGCCCTTGATCACACTGTCGGGGTACTTGGCGCGCCACCACAGCAGCACCCAGGAGAGGTGGTTCTCGATCATGGAGATCATGGCATGGGAGACCACTCGCTGTTCCGGCGTCAGCGCTGCATGTAAAACATATATAGGTCAGGTGCTGCAGGGCAGTTACCCACGCTCCGAAAATGCACATGCGCGTCACTCGTCCCTTATTAAATCTAGGATTCTAGGTCGTCCGTGCTCCCAGCTCCGGTATGTTAGGACAAAGGACCTTCCTCCCGGGCTTACAAGTACATTGACCCCGGTTGACTGATTTATTAAGCATTTTTCCGAGGTATAACTATGCCGAGGCGACTTATGAAGTTGTAAAGGTTATCAAATAACAGTGTAATGAGACGCTTGCAGCTCGACTGCGACGGCTCTACATGTGCTACACAAATAACTTAGGAGAGTAATGAGGTGACGATAAGGCAGTGCGTACCCGCATCGAGATCCTTGTTGAATTTCTCGGAAAGATCCTTGATGATGAAAGTGCTGTCGGCAATCTCTTCGCCATTCAGCTCCACGAACGGTAGTTGCCCTTTTTTGGAACGGAACTTCGCCTTATGATCCACATTCTGCAATAAAGTAATTCGGTTTATTATTCAATAGATCGATCAAATAAATAACACGTAATTTATCGCAATAAAGGGCTTATAAGATAGTGTCTGAAAATATGTATCAATAATTATGAAATAAGCTCTAAAAATATTTTGGAAAATGAAGAACTGTAGTTTTTAGACGTAACTGTAGGTTTTCGTGGCATGATAATAATAGACTATAAGTATAATTAAAAATATCTAAGTTACAAAAGATACAATTACAAAATGTCGTTCCCATAGTAAACTCAAGAATCTGTTTGTTTTTTCGTTACTTTAGACCTAATTCAGTATGGTTTTAGGTTGAATTTACGCCAATGTATTATATTGTCAGGGAATGAAGAAGTTCGTTACTTTTCCGCTTGATGCGATGGTGTTAAGGTCTAAAAGTGACGAACCTTTTCATTCCCCGACTGTACCCTCCATGAAATTAGAAAACAATAAACCATTTTACTTAAATACCATTGCAATGTATTGGCTACAGCACATGACATGCAAATGGTTGCTTTTGACGACGTAGATAAAGTATCCCCATTTTCCACGCTTGGTAAAAAAGGGGTTTTGAATCTTTGGTGATAAACGCAACCATTGCCACAGATTATCAACATTAATAAAACGTAAAGGAAAAATTACTATATGCACCCATTACTATTTTGTTGCTTTTGGTAGGTCAGTTTAAGGGAGAATGCATATTAATATTAATATAACTTTCACGGACAAGGCTACTTTTGAAGGTTGTGTAGCATATTCATTATCCAGACGCCTTATAATTTAGTAAATTACCTACATCGTCATTGGGCGCAGCGTGGGACGGCCCCCGACTAGGTGTCCTGATGACCTCGTGAGGGTGGCGGGGATTCGATGGATGCGGTCTACACGGGCTTGCATTTTGTAGCGAGCTATAGGGGAGGCCTATGTTCAGCAGTGGACGTCTGTGGCTGATAGATAGAATATTTTGAAAATGGCGCATGCTTCACTAAAAGGCAAGGCTATTCTTGAAGTGAAGGTTGTCCTTTTTTGAAGAAAATCATTTTGACTGATTTTGAAACCAGTTTTTAATTATGCAAACTGGGTGGTCTCTCCATTGATGTCCAGTCTTAAAATAAGTCGCTATGAACACAATAGGTGTGAAATTTCAGCTTACGCTTCGGCAGCGTCAAACAAAGCGCCCGAATAACACCCCATGAGCCACCCCTATCTGTCTGTACAACTGCGACATCCACCCACGGGCGCTTGCTGTCATTTTTGTCACGTTTTGTCCACCTTTGTTTTGAAACGCTGAGCCACCTAGGGGCCATGTAAATTACGAGTTTTCATACAGAACCTATACACAGATACTGCATTTATAATTATAATCAACTTGATTATATTACTAACATCTATGTTGTAATATTATACGTCAATATGTTGTGAACATCGAAGCTTGTGATTCGCATCGAAACTTGTGTAAATTAACAATCATGTTGAGATCATAATGAACCAATAACACCTAATTGAAAAAAGGTGGAGTATTCCACATATTTAGTACGTCTACAATCTGCAATACAGATAAATTTATCTATTGAGTTCCGCTCGGTCTTTAATTTTTGTATCGTAATTGCTATGAATGGGTTCTTTGAAGCGCTTATCTCCAGGAAGGGACTTCTATCTACGTGGCAACAACAGGTTGTCATCACAATAATAAGCTCTGTTAAAGAGCAGTTAAAGTGTAATAAAGGGCTGCAAGGGAACGGATTCCAGTTCGGAACTTCGGACAAAGCGGGCGCCGCGAGAGGGGGATGAAGGGAGGGGAGGCCGAGAGCGGCGCGTGGCGCGCGCCCGGCCCGGTGCCGGGGGGTGCGGCGTTTATCTGCCCGCGTAACCATGGCGACGGGCTCCAGACGAGCGGAGAGAGCAGCTGTATTGATTTCGACTGGCGAGGTTCAGCGGCCGACTGCCGCCCCCCTCCCTGCCAGGGCCGACCGCCCTCGCCGCGTCCCCGCTACTTCGTTGTACAGATCTAGCCCCAATTTGTCAGCTCGAATGACATCCCTATTGACTTTAACTTATAATATTACGAGCAAACACCTCAAGGACGAGGAATAAAATGTAAGTCCAACCTTATTTCGTCAAATAAGTATTTGAGACCGGTGAATATTCACGAAATGAGCAAATAGGTTCCTACGTTAACAAATTTAATTTTAATAATAACATATCATAGATGGTTATACATAAAAAAATCTCAAGTTCGGTAGCTCGACCATTGTTCAAGAAGGTATAAATTTATTGTACCATTATAAATCGTTAAATACTTTTCCTTTGTAAACTTCATAGAATACTAATTAATAATGGCATGGCGTTGAAATATCTAGCTATGCTGAAACAAAAAACTTCTTAGCGGGCAGTACGATATGAATGTTTTAAAATAGACAATGTGGCGGGCATGGGGTTCCAGAAACGCTTCAATGTTATTATATACATATTTATTTTACTTCAGCTTAAAAATATATAATAACAGGAAATAGTAGTTTATGTGACTGTACATAATGAAGGGTATTAAACACGAGTGTGGGTTTATGAAACGAGCCGAACGCAAGTTTCATAATAACATCAAACGAGTGTTTTAATGCCTAATTATGTACAGTTACATACACTACTTTATCTAGCCACATATCATAGGCCTCCATGGTGAATTCAGGAGTCGCACATTACGACAAATATTACCCGGTAATGGCGGTAATGAAGTTTTCTGGCAGCTGTCATAGTTTTTTTTTTAATTCTGAGATACTAGAGTTGCCTCCAACTATCATATCGTACGATATCTTACTTACGTGCGACATTTGTCAAATTTGATGCAAATTGACAATTCATTTCGAACTAAACATCATCTCGACTGATATTAGAATAGAGGTCAAATCAAATTTCTTTGTTTTTCAAAGATGTTCGAAATTTCAATAAATAATATTATCGAAATCTATAACTATTCTTATGGTGGTCATAATGTGCGGTTCTTGAACTCATCATGGAGGGTTTATGATATTTGGATAGATAAAACAATTTAGGCACCTTCTTGTTAATATTACTTTTATGACGTCAGTGACTGCTATTCATAACGAAAAGTTAACAAAATTAAGATTTACGTGAACTTAGATAACTATCTCTCGACTTCAGACCATAATCGCAACAAAAATGGTCATACATATATCCTGCGTAAGAGCCAAAACATAATTCCAATACAAGACACGACATCGGACCGTGTTACGACGCGTCATCGTGCCACGATGCGACGTTATGTCGTGGAAATAAATAAATCCAAAAATTTACTTTATCTTCATGTCACCAGATTGATCTTAAATACAGTTTTCAATCCCACGACGCGATATCGTACCACCATGTCGCGTCGTGCCACGATGCAATGTCGTATCTTGCAATTGTGTTATGGCCGTTATCCCTCAATTTATTTCTAGGTAAGCGACCCGCATCATTCCAAATCTTCAATGTAGCTGGTCCAAGCTAACAATCAACCCATTAAGTAGAAAAGTGAATAAACGGGCAGGGATCATTGATAAAAAGCTCGCGCACGGAATGAACACGCCGTCTTTGTCATGTCATATCTGCTTACGTACGTAATTACATTGAAAATAATCTTGAAGTTAGTATAGTGTAGCATAGTATTTAACTGCTGACTAAATACACTTAATTTCGCATTCGATAGATGATTTTTTTATCAGATCCAGAGTACATTAATAATATCTAGGTGACATATTCCTAGACAGATCAATAGCTGGCAAGCTATAGATAGGTACAGGTGTAGTCTACTCCTCTACGAGCTCGCAGCGATAATTTTAGGTCCACCTAGAGCTCGTTCACCCACGAGTTAAAGCAACAGCTAACGTGACGTCATCCATTGAACATACTGCGAAGGGTGGCACCGGGGGGCGGCGGGTGAAATACTTAGTTTCAGGCCAATGCCTAATAAACTGTGACAACAGCATGGTAACAAGAGTCGCTCTGCGGAACTTTGTATTTAGCTTTTGTTTACAAAGCTTTGCTCTGCCTTTGGGAAGAAAATGTTTGCTCATTTTGTAAATGTCTACAAAAACATAGATGACTAATAATTGATTAGAGAGGCGGTTATTACCGTATCACCTGCGCGTATATACGTACCGTCCACAAAAAGTCTATTCGTGCTCGTAGCTAAACTAAATGCCACGAAAATCGATACACAAATGTTAATATTGAACTTGATATTATGCAAATACATTAGCATGTTACGGGAAGGTGGTAGGAACCTCGACGGTTTTATAGTCTTGAACTGTGCTAACGAACAGTGCCGTGCATGATGCTCGAAACCTCTCATAAGTCATAACCTTATCAAATTGCCTCTTCATTCGAAACCTTATCAAAAAGTCGTAAGTTAAGCTTAAAATAGTTTTATGTCCCTGGAGTATGAGATATGCTTGCTATATGTTCTTTTACGTGGTGAAGATTGCTGCCAGCCTAAAATGATGCTTTTCGAAATACGACCGACCGGAGCATCAACCAAAAAATTCTCATATCTCGGAAATAACAGCTCAAATTCGCATCGAACCACGCCGCTGACGTCCGCGAAAGCAAAGGCAAACGCTTTGTTATCGGTACTTCAAACAAGTCGACAAACAATCATGGTCACTCACAGGGTAGGGTTAATTCATTTTTTTAAGCCTATGTGCATTTTCTGTTTTTTTATCACAAGTCGTAAATATTTGCGTTTGACGCGTGGCTTAAGAAATTTGAACGAAAAGAAAAAGAAAAGAACGTAAGACTATAACTAGTATAATAAGGGGCTAAAATAAGGCATTATGACACGAAGTGATTATTTAACCAGAATGGCTTAATGGCTTTTTAGCCCCGTGTTAAACACTCTGCTTTTCACGTAGACTGCGAGAAAAAAAAATATAACCTTAAAATAAAAAATGGCATGTCACCATGCGCAATAGCTAACGCTCTTTTTTTTTGATTTGGCAAAAATCTTCGATCTTAGTATTCAGAATTTAAAAAAAACTTCAGTAACCGCAGAAACTTCTTGGTTTGTTTTTAATTATCTGTATCTAGTATGGAGCTTGCTACTAACATAACAGGATTTCATTTTAATTTTCATAGATTATTCTGTTTTTTTTTTTTTATTGAACTATAGGGGCTAATTGTACCATTTTAGCACCGCCTCGTCAAGCTAATACAACGTACTTTCTGAGCGGAACAAGTGTTATTATAAATATATTTCTTAATGAAAATACTTGAGCATCACATTATTCACACACAGAAATAGCAGAATAAGAGATTCTGCTATTTCGAAAATATATAGTGATTTTTATATGTATTTTATTCTAGTGCCCAAGCAAAAATGATTTCCTTACAATATTGTCATCGTAATAATAAAAATACTTTATTGATATTTGTATCCTTTTTCATAGATATTTATTGTGAAAAAACTATCCTGATAAAATTAATAAATCAGTGAATTACTATGTGTTTATATATTTTCGAATTTCTTTTGTATTTTACTTTTTATACATACTTTAAATATATTGTAAAAACCCTAACCTAAGATTAAATTAGTATGTGAATACTTATAACAAAATTAGTCGGAGTAGCTCGGTATGAGCTTTTATCGGATCCAAATACGCGCTAACGCAATTTTAGGCAACGAAGGGCGGCCGGAGTAGCGGAACGGGAGACGGCAGCTCGCGACCGGGAGCACGGCCCGGGCGCGGCGAGGAGCGGGGCTGGTCGATGCCCGGAGCCGGCCGGGCGGGGTCGCGCAGGCGCTTCCACACCGCGGGTCGAAGCCCTCGCGGCCGCCGACCCGCGTCTGTGCACCCACTCATAACATATGTAATACACCTATAGCGGCCCTCTGCTAAATCCCTCACGATACTTATCGGTCCACTCGATGACGTAAATTAATTAAATATACGTCCGATTTCTTTCTCTTAAAATAATCCGGACGGTACCATCGATTAATTATTTCCACCAGCGCAGCTATCGCTGCATTTTAAGTGTTTCGCTAAAATATTCTTGGCTACAATGCAGAAACTTGATAAACTACTTGGTTGGTAACGGAAAATCTACGTAACCCACAATGACTTATCTGTTCGACAATATCCATAAAACTTGAAATCGGAAATTTATCTGACAATACTTGAACAGTTTTTCGTACAACTCCACAGAAAATTCGTAAAAAAAAAATTAAAAAAAAATTAATGACAGACACACAAAAGATCCATGTTCCTGCTCTTAGCACACATGGTCTAAGTATGTAGGTGCTTTGCTAGGTGGAAGTGGCAACAACCATCGAATCAAAGTAAATTTTAACAATGTATGTTACTGTTCGGTGGGGTGTTAAATGTACACAAAGCGAGAACAATGTAAAACCGTTATTTAAACAGAAGCATTCGTAGAATCGCTTAGCATCGTGTGAATATTTTAGGTTCTTACTGCATATTAGCAAGGCAAGGCTGCGGCGCGGGCTTAAAACATGCATTGTACTGATACCTAGTAACTTGGACACTTCCCTTCCGAGCCCATGTATGTATGACACACGACGAGCTCATTTTAATAGACATTTATCACTTTTACAAGGCCATTTTATTTGTTTTACAAATGTCTCTTCTGAGGATAGGGTGCTTTTTGTCATTAATGTTTGTAATAACTAAGGTAGTAAGTGTGGTTATCCGTAAATTTTCATCCGCGGCGAATTTGTGAAAGTGCCAGACTAGGGCTTTACTAATTACCGCCCGTGATTGTTTAAAGTTTAATTTCTTGCCTTGGCCAGTAAGTGTGATTTTCTCCCCGCGTAAAAAGCAGAAAATCCCTTACGGCCTAGGGTGGCGTAAAATAAATATCAACTTATCATTTGTACAATGTGTGTAAGTTTTTTTCTTAAATTATACGTCGCGAAGATAGCACGACCTCATTACACGATGTGACGTAGTGTCGTGAAAATATATATATAAATCCAATATCAATTTCATCTCCATGTCATGTATCACGATTCAAAATAAAAATACAGTTTCAATCTTGTCGACGACGTCACATTGTGGAACTATGTCGCGTCGTGTCGTCGTGTTTTGGCCCTTTTTATATTATTTCGGCGCTCCTTGATATTAACATCGTGTCCACAATTTGTTCGCCTTTGTCAGAACCTACTTATTTTTTCTTCAATGTAACGTCACGTCATACGTTATTTTTTATAATAGGTAAGTCGTGTACTGCAGTTCTGCTCGCGAAAGGCTTTTTATTGAAATTACGAATTTAATATCTATAGTGCATCCGTGGACTCATTGAGACGAGTGTTTATCATGACAACAAATTAGAATGTTTGTTTTGATTGAGCTTTCTGCAACTTCAATTTTGATTTGGGTGTTTTTACCTCAAAAGGAAAACTGATCCCTTTTAGGATCACTTTACTGTCCGTCCATCCGTCTTTCGGTCAAAACTTTCTCAGGAACGCGTGGAGGTATAAAGTTGAAATTAAAATCTAATAGTGACTCAGGGACCCTTGAAGCTGTGAAAATATCAAACTTTTAAGTTAAACTAAAAAACCTAACTGCGCTGGCTCAGCGATCCAAAATGAGTCTTGGCCTCCGACACAAGAGCTCGCCACTTTACCCGTTCCTGCGCAATCTCTCGCCAGTTTGTGAAACTTCTAAGTTAACATAATAAAAAGCAACTGCCGTTTATGCCGCACAAAACATATATTTCGACACTCTCAACTTCTCAAGGAAATCAAAATTTATAGGGTATTTTCCGTTGACCTATAATTATGAACTTTGGCAAGTAATATACTACAAGTATAGGGAAACAACTGAAAAACATTTGTAATTCATCATCGAGGTTAAGCAACGGTATACGCGGTCATACTCATAATTGTACAACTTTGATTAAGTTACCTATAGGTAATAATTAATTTAAGTATGAACTATTAGTATAATCAAAATTTCCTGTAAGCAGTTAATGGTTTTTGAAAAATGAATTTCGAGAAACGCTCGGTAAAATCTGCGACACGATTCCTGAACTACTTTTATGTACAGTCAAGGAATATACGTATCTTTTTCGCTTTTGTGACAATATAACGGTTTTCTCAAATATGCCATGAAATAAAAATAAAAAACTGAACTATGATATCGACAACTTAACCACCATACATATAATATATGTCAAATTTCATTTAAAAAAAAAATGGAAATATATTTTTAAAGGCCTTTGATATTGAAACAAAACAAGGTTGCTCTCCCGACAAGGCGCCTGAAATGTAGGTTAAATAATAGTAGTTTATGTGACTGTACATAATGAAGGGTATTAAACACGAGTGTTGGTTTATGAAACGAGTGTTTTAATGCCTAATTATGTACAGTTACATGCACTACTTTATCTACCCACATATCATAAGCCTTCAGGAGCCGCACATTATGACCACCATAAAAATAGACTGTTTTGTTAGAACATCAGATACTGGAGGCGTCGCCGAAATATCTATATCATCTTGATTGCTCATTTTATGGTTTCGTTGGTTGATTTAAGAAATCGAACAATTTTATGCAACAAAACCATTTTTAACCGGTAATGTCGGTAATGAAGTTTTCTGGCAGCTGTCATAGTTTTTTTTTTTAATTCAGAGACCAACTTGAGTCGGGTCCAACTAGTATATCGTTCAATATCTTACTTACGTGCGACATTTTTCAAATTTGATTGCAAATTGTTGACAATTATTTTCTTACTAAACGTCATCTCGACTGATATTAATCAAATTTCTTTGTTTTTCGAGATGTTCGAAATTTGAATGAAATAAAAATAATAATATCGAAATCGATGATATTATTTAGCAATAATAACGGATTTTACGGATAAGTTTGTTCTAACGAAACAGTATATTTTTATGGTGGTCATAATGTGCGGTTCTTGAATGCATCATGGACGGTTTATGATATTTGGATAGATAAAATGGTTTTAAATGCTCCCTTCGTGATCGCTTCTAAAACGTGAGACTTCCAAGCCTACTTAAGGAATACAACGTCAATATCCTAAAGGGTCACTGTATCATGCGTAGATCGTATTTTAAATGAGTACTACGAATGTTTTAATGCATAATATTATGTTTTGCTTTACAGTTTTAAGAAAATGTACAGTTGGAAAGACAGTCGTGTATAAGTGACTTTACAAATTCTGTACACACAATCGAGCACAATCAGCAAGTAAAAGGTCTAATACTTATTTAAACATACATAAACCATAAACGAAGTATAATCCTGTCTTGATGAACATGAGAACAAAATAACCTACGTCGAATACAATAACATTGACTAACTATGCATAATTATGGTAGGCAGATTATGCAAATAGACATAATGGATATTATAAAAATTATTATAGTGACTCACACATTCCTCAAACAAGATACGGTTTCACAGAATCGTTTACCGGTCTCGTACAGTCGAGTTCATAAATTTATGAGCAAAACATTGATCGTAAATATGTGAACTCGCCTCTTTTGTTAACGTCACATATTTGCTCATAAAAAGAACTCGACTGTACGTTTGCTGTTTTATTCGTTACCTAATAACTTATCCTAATAACTTATCCGTAAAAATGTGTTTATTGCTAAATAATCGTAACGTGAATTATGTTTAGAACAATTGATTGTTGTTGTGGGCTACATTGCTAGGTGCAGCGGTGGTGCGGGTTGAGAAAGTGCAGTCCGCATACCGTGTCATGATTTCATAGCTCACTGGCTTACTCGCGCCTGCGGTTTCTCGATCTCATTGCAACATACGCGACTGTTCCTCGGCCTGCATTACTTTACGACGGCGACTGCTTTCTTTATTATTATGATCACAAATAGATAACTTGACCAGCGGGCAAATAGATTTATTATCAAGGACGGTAAAAGACAAGAAGACGTGATTTTAATGCATTCAACCCAACCCACTCACTCCTGTGGCAGGGGCGAGACATTCCCGTTAGTGAGTTTCTACTCCAACACAAAGACTGTCACACAAGCGCCGATCCACTATTGTGGGCAATGTGGGCATGCCCACAACCTTAATTGAGATCTGTGGGCTGATATGTATTATATCTGCAGCCCGACTCAGATAGCCGTTTTGATATGATACGTATTATAAATCTTGCCATGCTATGTTATATACCACACATATTAGGGATCTCTATGGATAAGTTAGAGACCGAGACGAACATGTGGCGACCCAACCCTGCCGCAGACTCCGCGATGTCTTTATGCTGTTTTAGAGGTAGCGATGGTGGATTGTGGCGATAGTGCACTAGATTAGGTTTAGTGCAATGTTGTTAAGTTATTGGAAGATGTCCAGTTTTGAATCAATAGTAGAAGTATTGAGAAATATATATTTGCTAGGCCACATGGCAAGTGGCTACTTCACAAATGTATAAATATAGACATACATACATAGGTGTAAATTAAATTAAATCCTCACTTCCGCAGGCTGTGTTTAAAAAAAACGGTCTAGTGCGAATCAGACTCGCACACCGAGGGTTCCGTACAAACTGCGAAAGCACTACATATTGTTCTACCGAAAAGATAAACTCAAAACTGTACTGAGCGTAAGCGACAAACTCAGTTTTGCCGTTGGAAAATTGTTGTCACCATACATCCATACAGGTCGGTCTTGTCGGGGTTACTTCACCATCTGCATATAAGTTTGTTATCACAAAAATATATATTTATTGTTTATATAATTATAATATAATTTAGAAACTACAAATATTCGGATTCGCAACTTTTTTTTAGGTACTGGTACTACACGGCCCGAATATACACGGGCTAAGTGCGGAAAACGGAGCCCATAACCACTACATGGTGTTGCTTCTTGTTTATAGGTCAACGGGAAGTACCCTATATGTAAATTCTTATTCATTGCCAGCGACAATAAATGCAGCATAAACACTCGTATCTTTTGATTGCGTTGACTTATTTACGGCTCCAAGGGGTAGCAGGCCCCAGTATTTGATAATTTCAGCTTTATACCACAACGCGATCCCCAGAACGAGGTCTTGACAGGCGGACAGACAGACAGGAGAGCAATAACATGATCCTATAAGGCTTCCGTTTTTGCCGAATGAGGTACAGAACCCTAAAAATGAAGTAAATAAAAAAAATACTATCAATTATAATAAAAAATAAAACAATCTCTAAAAGCAGCGGACTTTTCCATGTGACCGCGACGAGCGGGCATGATTTACAAAATGTGTTCACCACTTGCGTATGGTCGCCTTCAAAGGACATTAAGATCACAAAAATAGCCTCCTGTAAGGCCACTTACTATCACAGTTGTATGGAATGTGGCTCGGTATTACAATAACTATTCCACACATAATTATTATAATAGACTTCATCTATTAATTTCTACTAGGTTATTCGTATATTTAGGTACAGTAATGCGATCCAATATTGTATGTAAAGTGTGCCCGACGTTTGATATAACGTTTTTTTTTTACCTAATATAACGTTTCGTATAACGCAACATTTGATGTATCGCATTTTTTTGTTTTCCTTTATTTCTGTTCGAATCAATGAACTTGACGAAACAATGAAAATTGTTAGACGAGTTAAAGGGTTAGATTACAATAGGTTAGGTTAAGTTAGTAACTTTAATAATTTTAATAAACGTGTTATATCAAACGTCAGATTATGTCAACTATTTATTACATTAGATGAAAAATATTTACATTTAACATTAGGTACGGACCCGTATGTAAAGATAAACGTTAAGGCGTTAGTGGGTCAGCCGGTAATCCAAATTAGACGTAGTTCGATGAATAGAGACTAAAGTACTAGGCTAACCTTACAAACGGTCCGTTAGTTTTGAATTTTTGATATGTTGTCTAAGATGGTTTGCGAGTGTTTAAAATGCAACATGCACAATCCCCCTCGCGACCGCCGCCATGTTGAAAAAACCTGCACTTTCTTCAGATTTTTGATTATATCTTCGTTTAGCAGCATTTTAGCTAAAAAAAAGTTTAGACAATGTTATAGAGAGTTAAATTTACTGTATTTTACATTTTAAAGTTATGTTGTGTTTTTTTTAATCGTTCATTTCCAGGAATGTATCAAACGTCTGGCTTATATCTTTATTTAGGAGCATTTTAGCTAAAAAAGAGCTTAGACAATGTTGTAGATAATTAAAATTACTATAATTTACATTTCAAGTTTTGTTTCATTTTACTTTGCGATTTATTACACTTTTTTAAATGTGCATATCTCCGTAACTATCCGACCTTGAAACAAAATTTAAAATGTAAATTATTGAAAATTTAATTGTCTACAACATTGTCTAAGCTCTTTTCTAGCTAAAATACTCTTAAACGAAGGTATAAGCAAAAATCTGCAGAAATTGCCGGTTTTTTTTAAATAACTATGGTGGCGGGCGCGGAGGGGTAATTGTGCATTTTGCATTTTAAACACTCACTAACCATCCTAGACAATATATCAAAAATTCAAAACTACCAGACCATTTGTAAAGTAAAACCCCTTTAATCACTGGATTAACTAGTGATACCTTTTATTTGCAGGTAATAACGGTGAAACAGCTACATTATAGTTTATAGCACGGTCTCTGTATAGAATACGAATAAGCGAGTACGCGACAGCTGCATAATGCAGAGGTTACATGCTTCCGGTACCACTTAAGTAGCCCAGTACCTACCCTAATAAACATAATTTAAAAAATATTTGAGATTTTTTTATTTCGCTAGTACCTAGGTAAAATAAAAGAGCGCAGAGAAGTGATGTTATAGCGCAGCCTTTTAAAATCCAGTATTATGTTCCGGTTAGAGAACTTGCATTTATTTACTCAACAACAAATTATTAATTATAAACCTCCATGTTGTTCGCCGCAGTCACCCGCAGTCTTAACTTCCGAGGGCTGGCGACGCGCGTGGGTCGCATTCCACTACCAAATACGTCGCACAAAACGTGGCACCCCACTGGAATATTAAGTGCTGCCGATACCCATTCAAGTAAGTGAAATCGATTAAATTCTGCTGCTGCTGATTGCGATTCGAAAATATTATCATACACCATCATTACATCATCACCATTGTGAAACAAATATCAATTGCATACGAGTACGTGCCAACAAACTAATAAGCAAACGAGATACCCGCGCATTTTAAGTATTGTTAGGTAAGCTTGCACGCTTACCAATTACAATGTTTGTAAAAAAGTTTCGTTCGACCAAGCCTAGTTTCGTGTATCCAATTCCATTAAAGTAAAAATTGTTATAAGTTAAGGCTACATATATTTCATTAGTAATTACCGTCAGTAAGCGTTAAAACTTTATAAAACTCCCGTTTTATCTGACTATGCTCAGGCAGCATGACTGCATCTGTATAAAACTGGTCCTTAAGGCGACGGGTAATGCGAAACTAGCGCCTCTTGACAGCTTTCACTAGATGCGCGCCACTTACGAATTTTTATTATATCTTCTAAACCAGATCAATTTTCAGTAATTACAAGATATGAGGAGCTGGAAGAACACCTTTAGTATTTATTAAATCATTATACACAATTTCTTGTTCTTTAGTCGTCTCTAAAAACTTGTCCAAAACTATTGTGGCCGCTTTTGACGTGAACAAGTTTTGTAGGATAAACTACAGTGAACAAATTGTGTAAAGTCATTGTTTGGCTAGCTCCTAGACTTCAGGTATTTCAAAAAATATATCAGATTATGAAGGTATAAGAAAAAAAACTAAAGTGGCGCTAGTTTCGCAGTACCCGTCGCCTTAAGTAAAAAATAACAGCATAGCCGACTAGCTACGCAAATTGATTGCTGATTCTCGACGTCCACGGAGCGCTGACATGCGTATCCTCTCCGACGCGACCCGATCCGGGCACCCAGACCAGGACGATGGGATATTCCGCTAGGATTCAAAAATATATAGATGACGTGCTGTGCTGTGTACACGCAGGTGCTGGTTCTTTTAGAAATTATTCGTTCTATTAACGAAATATCTACGTGTCTGCTTAATGGGAACAGTCATGAAAAATCACGATGGAGAGTTTAAGATGTTAAAATTAAACACATTTCAGGATACGTATATTCGCGAAGCGCAGTAACATATAAATCATGATTTAAGTTAGTATAGTTAAATTTTATTTCATTCTTCAAAAATATTTAACAATACTTTGCCACATAAGCATCTCAGAAATAGCATAGTTTTAAACTCACTATTTCGTTACATTTTAAAACGACACAATTAGTGAATTTATTCTGAGAAATATTCACGGATGAGTCCAAATAAAAATTTCAATATTGATTACTATTATAACAAGCCGCTGGGAAAAGTAGCTTTTAATTAAATGTTCGTAAAGTGTCGTGCCAATGTCGTATTACGGGTAAAATGGATTAGATTCGGCCATAAAACAGAGGTAGGCGGCAACTAGTCGCGTGACAAACAGCCGGTCTATATGACATAGACTGGCCAGCCAGCCCTCCTCTCCCGGAGGAGTTTCGATCACGACAAAGAATATTTTCACGCCAATAACGCGCGCTCGGTTCCTTTGACATACTGGTATAATAAATAATAAATAAATAAATATCAGACAACCTCACACAAATCAACCTAGTCCCAAATTAAGCTCAAGAAGGCTTGTGTTATGGGTACTAGGCGACGATATACATTACTTATATAGATAAATAAATACTTAAATACATAGAACATCCATGACCCAGGCACAAATATTCGTGTTCATCACACAAATATTTGCCCTTGCCGGGATTCGAACCCGGGACCGTCGGCTCAGTAGGCAGTTGCTTAACCACTGCGCCAACCGCGTCGTCAAATCCATTAATGTTTGTATCCATTAATGTTTTTAGTTTATGTAACCTAACCCATCGCATGAATACTTATTTGTTAAAATTGTCTTTTTACTATTCTTTGTAAGTGTTACCTAGAAGAATAAACTTAACTCGCTATGAATTTCCAATCTCCTAACCCACATCTACGGAAGTAATATTGACCGCATAACGTGTGTTAAGTTATGACATGGCTATACAGGGTGACTTCAAATTGGCAATACAAAACACTTGATTGTGGCTCAGTTAATGGTAAATAATGTATTAAGTACATTAAGTCAATTTTTAACTACCGTTAATTTTCTAACAAAACAAATAATTAAAGTCCCAATGTGTGATTACCTAATGGTTACCACGAATTCAATAATAACTGTCGTATCTGTCACTGGTCGTCATTTACGTTAGTTACGTCAATTTGAAGTTTACAAGTTATTAATTGAAATAATTCCTGAATTAGCACTAAACTTCGCGATGTAAAATAAAAAATAACATTATCCATTCTTTGTATGTTACTGTAGGGGTAAAGACGAGGCATTTACTTAAAAATCAAAATCCTGCATAAAATATTTTTCTTTGAAAAGTGACAATTAGTAATCAAAACACGTTTTCATAAATGCTATGTCAGATGATAACCAAAGAGGATAGTGTTGATTTGAAGGAATTTAAACCGCTTTGTTTTAAATCATAGTGGTAGGTAGGGTAACCGCATCAAGCCAAAAAATATAGGATAATTTAAAACTTATAAATAAGATACTTTTGATTATTTTAAAAGCATGAGACTTAGTAGAGGGGTTTACATTAGGGATGATGTGTGCAAAACACTAATTTTGTATTACCAATTTGAAGTCATCCTGTAAAATGGTCGTTCAGTTCTGTCACTATGAAGTTTCTCCAAGAGACACGGGGTGATTGTTAACATTGATTGGAAGTAACGTGAAATGCTGATTAAACAAGCGTTAAGTGGTCATACGACATAGTATGCCTATATTATATCCTTAAATCACTTAATTGCGGTATAGAAATAGACGTTTTCTATTTACCGCTCTCGCCGCAAGTGGACTTTCTTCGCGTTCAACTGACTTGTGTACTAGTTACCGGACGAAAGTATGTCGAAACTGCAGTACGCGCTTTTATATGCGTTTATTTCTAACGCACTGAACAGTTTTTTAAAACTAAAAGAACCTTCGAAAGTCTTAACTCTGCAAACGATCACTGGGATTGGTACTTGAGTCGGTCAGCATTGATCACCTGGATTTGAATCTAAAAATACTTTCTGATCAGGGCTGGCGTTATGGCGAATGGCGTTAAATTTATTTTATTCGAGTTTTTAATGTGGTAATTCCAAATCGAATACACGTTGATTGAAGGAGTTTACGTTAAGTAATTATATTACCTCAAATGAACGACAACAATAATTAGTTATGATATGAAAAGTACTGTACGTCCGTCCTAATCAATTTGACGATAGTAACCAATGCATGCCTTTAGTTCCTAATTGTAAGAAAAACCACGTAGTGCACGCTAGAACAGCAGACGCACCTATTAAGAGTTTGGTCAGTATCAACAAAAAATCGAATTGATCGGTTGAAATACTCATACCATACCTTAGGAACTTACTTATTTATAACGTATTGCTTGATGCAGTACTAGCGAAAACTATTTAAGGGCATAATGTTGTAAACTAGTTGTTTCTATTTTAATCAATATGTAGGTATGTTATTATATCCAGAAATAAATCGATATTTAGGCGAGTTATATGATACATAGAACCTTTAAAGTTTAACAAACCAATACAACACAACTATCAGTTTCGTCAAACTTCATTTACAGTAGGTGTAAGAACAATGTAATAATCGAAGAATTTATGACTAATGTATTGTTTATTTTATAATAACCCTGGAAATAGGTATGTTAGGATTCGAACACTCATCTCTTCGACGTAAATCTAGTGATGATTTACGTCGAAGAGATGAGTATTTTAGGTTTACCTTCCTCCTATACTCAATATATTTTCCAAAAATTGAGTCACCGCACATGCTGACCACATGACAATACATTTTATCGCTGCAACATGTGGTCATCAAGAGGAAACAAGAACAAAGTAAAATCTCTTGTACGTAGTTAATAGAAACAGTTGAAATTACATACGAATCTACTCAGGCAAGTAAAATTACTCTGTAACTGCTATCTTGGAGATTAATGATTGCGTGTCTATTAAGCCGTCGCCCACTGGATTTGGGTCGTCGACCGTAGCGCGGGGCCTTAGACCAGTGAGGGGGACATTTTATCACTTCACCTATTTCACTTGTTAGTTACTTGAAAAATTAAGGTCATAAATTAACAGAAAGTGAATTTCGGAACAGATTTAACAAGTGCAGTGTAGAGTTGAATACAACTAACTTCATTATTAACAACAATTAGAAGTAGGTACCTGTACCCACAGATTTGTATGTCAAGTAAGCACGTTGATATATTTTCGTTTCGAATTTTTCGCTGAAATTAACACAGGAAGAATGTTAAAACGATTTTTTCCGACAAAAAACGATGGAAAAACATTTTGCACTATATCCTTTACTGACATTAACGTATTTATTTCAAGTCAAGTGATGAATCGATTCACCGAATTCTTAAGGTCGTTACAAACACTTTATGGTTCATGGTTAAGGATCGACTCAACCAACGCTGAAGAACTTACTTTATTCTGGAATTTAATTATATGTTTACCTTAATCTGTGAATAAGCCTTATCTTTACTTAAATTTTATTACCTGTAATTGAACCTCGGACGGGACCACATGGCGTACGCGCACTCCTGCAGCATGATTCCTAGCAAATATACGAAAGAACTCTAAACGATGGTCGAGAACTGGTGCATATGGCAATGCTATGTGTATGGCAGAGAAGTCTCGGCTACAATAAAGGCACGAGCATAAATCCACGTGTGCGCATGTGCCGGTATGCACGAGGAGGTAACCTTAAAAGAAGATGCGCCACGGATATATTAGGGGGGAATTTAAGGTTGCAAAAAAGCTCCCAAAACTAAAGGATCCCAACTGCGATGGTAGGATCGTTCAACAAGGTGACCATGTGGTAGGGCCTACAATACCTGGCCACAGACAAAATGAGAAGAGGAATATTTCTAATCACTTGGATGTATTAATGTCGTCATATCGTCGTCGGCTCTTCGTTTTATTTACTATGGGCGCATCTTTACTGTGTATTTAAAAATAGACTGTATTTTTGTATTTATTTATAATTACTTGTTAGTAGGCGTTACTTTTAATATGGACTTCCAAAAGCAACTTATTATTCATTACACTACCCGCTAATTAAACCAAGAATGAGGGACAGTTAGAGAGAGCGTCGCTTTGATAGGGGCACCGCATTCGTATCATTAGTTTTATTGTATGATGTTGATGGCGACGTACAAGGTTAACACAAAAGGGCAACGGCCCGGATACCGTTCGTCCTACACCCTCCCTCTGGAGCGAGCTAAATAAACATATTCAAGTGTGCACATACACTTCGCGGAGCGCGCTGCGTCCGATATTGTAGCAACTATAACTGTGTCAGTATCGACAAATGCCTTAGAACAATTTACATCAAGACTACTAGTTACCGGTTTAAAGACAATTAGAATAAAATAACCGTGAATGCTATTAAACCGTTTTAAACAATATGTACACGTACCGGCACTACCAGGCGCATTATCAATGCACGCACGCAATCATTAGTCCTTCTTGTGACCACGACGAGCTTAAAACAAGCATGATAGGAATTGTATATCCTCACAGACGTGCGCCGAGCCGCGTTCTGTGTCTGAGTCACAGACTGGTAGATCGATTGTTGTACTCAATGCACTTGCGCAAGCGTTCAATTCGATTCCATGTTTGATGCACCTTACAATACAATATACCTATCGTACTTAATGGAAAGTAATCTTTTTAAACGTTTTAGTAGAAAACTAAATAAACCAATTGCCACCCACGTCATATCAATAGGTGCTGCTGTTTGAGCGTGAGTTTGTAAAACATGCTTGTTTAGCTAGCAACGATTACGTCCTAATTGTATTAGTTGAAAGCGATTATAATGCTCTAAGATGAAATTTGGACCACAAGCCACGACAACGGTGCTATTTAATCACATTGGTACTTGAAACTGGTTTGCTACCAGGCACTTGTTCAACACGGATTGAACGGAAATGGACCTTTATTCATCTTAGACACCTGTCTTACCGCCGCACCGGTTAGTGTATATGGAAAGTTGGATTTCCTCATATTGTTATGTTATCGCCTTACTGGTCGCATTCAAAGAATTTTATATTCTTTAGTCTCTCTATGCAGATGTTTTACAATTTATGGATGACCGCTAGGCATAAAACGCGTCAAGTTGCGCATGCCGATATGAGATCTGCATCACATTATCCTTTTTGATGGCTAAGTAGAGCAACATATTCTACTACATGGACAGGCGACGACGGCGGTTATTAGTGTTACACAGTCCTAATGGTATTTTATAGAATCCGCTATTGTGTTGAGAAAGATCCATCTATAGCTAATAGAGAACGTTCCATCCTGTTGCCATACCGCAACAATCCCGTTTCATATAGCGTGGTAAGGCTAACAAGCTGCACCATTACTAAGACCCTTACGTTCGTTAGATGGTCTTGCCATGAAATAGCCGAGATTTTACTTGGGAGCGATGTGGGAGTCTATTTAACGTTGGAAACCGTCTAGGTCTGAGCTTCTTACATAAGTGTACTTAAAAGCGCAATGGAAGCACAAATTCAAACGTGATACCTATCTACTTATATTATTTTTAGTAAGGTATTAATTTTGTCCCTAATAATTTTGTTAACATGACTTTATCCAACTAACTCATTCTGTTAGTATTCAAATAAGAATGTCAGCGGCTATTAGATATTATTATATTAGTATTTTAAGTCTCTGATACTTAATCAATATGATACAATAAAACTGTCCTTAACAGTTTGGGAGGAATAACGGCCACATCATCATTTTTGTTGCTATACCAGCTTTGTTATCTAAATTAAGAAAGCAGTATGTGCCTACCCATTTAATAGCGCTCGTTAGGTATAGGTAAGTTATCATTATTCGTAACGCGCATTCCTATCTAATACACCTAACCTAGCACTACCTGCCTAATACGTGCTCGTCCGGGAAATCGCTTGCTTATTACCGCTGTAATTTCACGCAATAATTTCTAAACTTCGGCATAGGATCACCGACCTATGCGTCGGTTATATTAGTAATGTTTACATACCTAAGTACACATTTTATTTCCTTGGCCCTTCGGTCTTTGACATTAGTTTTATCAGCCGAGAGAAAACGGGCAGACATACAAATATTGATTATTGCACCATGTTAAACCTATTTGCGGTATGACGTGACGCGCATACATTTATGTGAGCCATTGGTCAAGTCTTGGCTGGTGCAGACAATATTAGCATGAATAATGAGAAAACAATGCATATTTATTTCATCACCTGTGCCTGCGTTTTGTGGTAGTTAAAGGTGCAGTAATCAATCTAATGGACTTGTGTTTAGTTATCGGGGACCCTGTTAAGCTCTAAGCGTACACGTCACTAGACTTGTATGCAATATTATGCATGGTGTGAAGCATTCCAGTAATATACGCCTCACACTCGTCCAATACCGTGTAATCACGTAACGTAGTGTTAACAATGAGTAGTAAACCACATTTAATCGGTATCGATTCTTCTAAGTATCTACTACTACTTCGCTCTTCGAAGTATTAAGTATGGTATACGCGATGTTACACTGTCAACATGGTGGGCTTGCACTGAAAAAAATATCCAGTGGAGCCTACTGACATTACAGTAAGACTTAATGCAATAACAGTTAGGCCTACTGACATTTCAGTAAACCTAACTGTAATAACGGTTACGCTTACTGTAATTTCAGTAGGCTCCACTGGGTATTTTTTTCAGTGTGATGGCCCGTAACTAAGCATTGGTATACAATTAGACCTGGTATATCTAAAGGATAGGTTCATGCGATGTAACATTTATAGGAAACTTATTATCAGTACCAAAACACATACGAAAATAGACATAGACATTTTAAAGAAAACTTTCGTTAACAGTCGCTCGTGTAGAAGCTGGTCAAGTGACACGTTCCGTGATCACAATTACCATGGAAGAAAGTTTCTTCCATGACAATTACACACTAGTCTTTGGTCCAGCGGTCCTAATCCGTAAAATGAATAAAAATGGTCCCTTCACGGCTTATGCGCTGTATCGGCTCAATTATATACAAACATTATTATGGCAGTCGTTAATATGAAGGGCGCCTACCTTTAATATATTATATAATAATCGCACCTTACCTATTATATTAAATAAGTAAATAATAAATAAATTAAAACTAGTAAGAACTTTATCTATCAATCGTCTAATTGTTTACTACCCATATTTATAGATTGGGGGGGCGATTTTACATTTAAGTACCTCATCGCGTAACTTCAGAAGTTCCAACTTTAATTGAAACCGTAAATAGAACGTCAGACAAAAGGTAATGGCAAAATTTAATATTTCCATTTCATCAATTGCCAATACGGAAAGTAGCCTATACAAGGATCTACTTTATAAATGGACTTTTAATTTAATTCGATAATACATATTTATGTTTCGATTGAGCTTTTTACGTAAAGGCAAGGGTGCAAGGTACCTACCGTATCGCAAGACAAAGCTATAATTATTTTATTTACCGGACCTTTTTAATTATTATGTACGGTTGAACCTAGTCAGTCCATATTTCGAGTAAATTTATTAAGTGTTGTGAATCCAATGATTGCGATCCACTACCTACCTATTATGCAGATGTAAATCAACAATTAGTGAATGCACTTTACTGGGTTACACCTATTATAGTGATGCAAATTCCTCTAGTGGAACAATGACGGTTCGTTTACAGTTTTCCAATTGTATAGTCAGCTAGACTAGATATAGTCAGCTACATATAGGATCTACGTAATATTAATGAAGAGCCTTAAAGTGTTACAATACAAGTACAATATCTCGGTTACGATATAAAGTCAAGAGAGTAAAAGCAGGTGTAGATTTAGATTGTTGATTTATTTAATCGTATGGCGTTTATACTTTTCCAACAAATCTGTGTTTGACACCAGAAAATGTACCAAGTATGTTATACGAGGGTTGCCTTTTATATTTTGGGAATAGAAATAAAAAACAATTATTTCGCAATAAAAAAGTTTGTATTGCTTTTCAAAGTACTCTCCTCTCAAGTCTACGCATTTTTTCATCCGGTTGAACCAATTCTCAAAGCAGTTCAACCACTCTGATTGGGACACCTCCAAAACGTGCATTTTGAACGCATCAACCGCTGCTTCAGGGGTCAAAAATCGTTGCCCTCGTAGTTTGTTCTTGATATGAGGGAATAAAAAGAAATCGTTAGGGGCCAAGTCTGGACTGTACGGGGGATGGCCCAATAAACCGACGTTTTGAGTGTCCAAAAACTTGGAAGTTAATGCAGACTTATGAGGACTCGCATTATCGTGGTGGAGTATAATCCGTTTACGGCGGTTGGTTTCTCTGACTTTTTCAATGACCTCTGGCAAACAAATGGTCGTGTACCAGTCAGAATTGACCGTTCTACGTTTTTCTAAAGGAACGGTCGCAATGTACCCAGTTTTACTAAAGAAACAGGCAACCATTTGTTTCGAAACGCTTCGTGCACGAATAACTTTAGTGGGATTCGGTTCATTTTGAAAGACCCATACAGTGGACTGCTGTTTGGTTTCGGGTTCATATGCGTAGATCCACGATTCGTCACCTGTCACAATATCATACACATGTTTTGAAGCCCCGCTATTGTATTTTATAAGCATTTCCTTACACCAATCTACACGAGCCTCTTTTTGACTACCTGTCAAATTATGTGGAATCCATCGCGAACAAATCTTCTTGACTGCTAAACATTCGTGCAATATGGTGTGTACGCTGGTCCCACTAATGCCCAAGGACGCCTCTATCTCCCGATAGGTCACGTGACGGTCTTGCAGAATTAATTCACGCACAGCTTCAATGTTTTTCTGAACAACCACAGATTTTTGACGACCTTCGCGAAAATCATCCACAAGCGAGCAACGGCCACGATTAAATTCCGCAAACCATCGATAAACACTCGTTCTCGACGGTGCTTCATCACCAAATGTAAAATTAAGTTCATCAACGCACTGTTGTTGACTTAAGCCGCGTTTAAAATTGTAAAAAAATATCGCACGAAAATGTTCACGGCTCAGTTCCATGACTGTCAGCTACGATTATTTTTCAACTGACAGAAAAAAACAAAATGCGATCGCGCGAAAACTTTTTTAAGGTTATATTGCCGCCAAAAGGTTCAAATTATACTACAGAAATGTCACTTAACAGATGGCAGCACTGGTTTAGTCAAATCCCAAAATATAAAAGGCAACCCTCGTACATGCACTGTCAAGTTTTTCTTCCAATAATAAGACGTGAGAGTGCTGATGATGAGTAAACTTTATTGCACAAAAAAAGTCAGTACAAATGGCGGACTTAATGCCAAATGGCATTCTCTACCAGTCAACCATAGGGCCAAACAGAGATACTAGAAGTGGGTGCAAATTAGAAATCTGATGGTACAGAGAGGATCTAGAGTACAAGTAAATACAAAATATTATATTGCTGTTTACACAAAAATACATATACCTACACACTTTAATATAATATAGACATATACAGATAATACATAAAATAATATATATACATAATATAATATATTTTTGGAAGATATTTCAAATGCAAGAAGTTTTAAGTTGCATACTACTGATATATCATACTACTGTTTATTTTTAACGGTAAAATAAAATAAGTAGGAACACCAAAAAAATGCAGAAGTAGGCCATTTGCAAAATTGTAATTAGTGATTTTCACATTGATACAAAAACTAAACATTGTTTTAAACTCACTATATGGACCAGTCAACCCCACCCCAAAGCCGCCACTGATAATATTACTTTAAATATGAGGAATTAAAAAAATATATATCATCAGGTATGAAGTAGTTATGAAACTACAATTAATAAAACCTTAAATAAATTACAGTAAATTGGAAGTAAACCTTTAAATATTTTATTGTAAAATTGGTATAAAATCTTGATATAATATAACGCATCTTATAGGCGCATCTTATAAATTTCAATTGTATGACAACTTTTTTCAGAACAAATACTATGTAATATGATGTTAGCTTGTATAGATTCTTGGATAATTCATCATTTGAAATTAACCAATTTTTTTAACGAGTTTCCAGATGTGATGAGATGACAGATACTTTAAATTAGAATTAGGTTCTATCCAGTACTGATACCTACCTACCTACTTTTTGATTTTTATTACTCATATTAGTATATTGGTTTGTAAGCTTGAAACTGATACAGGAAAAAAGAACCAGAATTTGTTTTCAGGTGCTCACATTTTTCTATAAAAGATCTCTTTGTTACTAGGAATTAACTGAATAAATATTATTCAATACATATTTTTTTGACACTTTTCTTCATACGAGGTTCACACATAGGTACCTACAATACGTTTTGAGTATGATAAACCTACAAAATGCCTTAAAAAAAGATGTAGGTGTTTTTTAAAACACCCACCCACTTTCTAGTTTAATAAGTTTGATTTAGCAGATCTATGATTTAAACCATTAAAAATATATTAATAACTTTTTACATGTAGGTACCTATAAATATTACGTTTCTTATAATATTTGTAACATTCGCATGAGACAATTCGCAGTGCCCAGTGAAGCCTTGCAATCATTGATACAAAAATACTGGGAAAACTTTGCTCTTATTTTTTAATTAATCGTAGTCAGAGCATAGCTTTCAAAAAACCGGTAATCTTGTGTTCGAAACTGCAAACGTTAGAATTTCGAACTTTATCTTCACTTGCCAGTTGCCTCATCGCACCATGATAATAAAAACAAAACATACGTAATAAAATGCCATTTACTTTCATTTAGCACTTACCTCGTACTTGACACCAGCAAGACGCAGCCATGTTTCTACCTTCAGGCAGTACGGGGATGTCGACGGCAAAAGCGGCGTTCGCGAAAACTGATACAAGTAGACGATGTCTTTCTCAAAGTTAGCTTTATGCACGGTGGGCTTTGGCGGTGCCGGTTCGGGTTTTTTCTCTTCTGTTTTTTCTTCGGCTTTCTCTGCCACAGCCGGCGCTTCTTCTTTCGTTTGACCATTATCTACGGCGGCATCTTCCTTCAATTCCTTCTCCTTTTCCGTTATAACCGGTGCATTATTCGTTACTTCTGTGGCCATTTTGACAAAAAAACTAATAGTCTTTCTCAAAAACTTAAATGTTCACGCACTGATATCACACAAGCCCGACCAGAGACAGCGCCGCTTAAATAAGTTTAGTTAGTTCACAGCCGCTATGCCAGGGCGCGTTGGTAACGCAGCAAGTTAACAAAAGTATCCTGTCCGCTTGCCCCTGCCGATCTGCCGCATATGATTAATCAACTGAGCGACTGGTTGCCAAGCAACGACTCAAAATGGCGGTTAGGCTCCGTCCAATCAACGCTTAGCATTAGCCTTGATAAAACACAGTTGATGTTTTAGTTAATATAAATAGCATTTACGTCACTGTTTTTATATTTTTTCAAATATCTGTATTAATTAAAAACGTTATTATACTCATTGGTAGAATAAATAACACAAGATATATTTTACTTTAGGACGCCTTACCGGAAGTTCTTTGTTTGTAACAATTTGCGCGGGTAATTCAATTCAAACAAGATTCAAACTAAGTTTAAGGTGTTAATTGACTTTTGATCGTCAATTACTTATTCCTTGCGTTGTTATTGTTACGCATAGCATAACGTTGAAATATTTAAAAAAACAGAAATGACTTCACACTTATGTAGGGGGTCCTTATAGTTACAGATAAACTTATTTACAACTAGCTGACTCGACACAATATGTCGTTCTGCCGAAACCTAATAAGCAGTTTATTCAAATACATGTGAAACGGGTTTACTCACGTCGCAGAAGTGGAATAATATTCCAAGTGATAATCATAATCACTTGACATATTCCGTGACGGTTTGCGATTCATCATCAGGAGAGCTATTACTATCAGCCGCTGCGGTTGCGGCAACGGTTTTCTATATTTAAAATAACTAAGCAGTTTGTCTGGGTAGGGTTCTCGATTTTTACCGAGCAATTATTTTTAATTTTCTCTTAATCAGAACCCTGCCCAAACTTGATGGCATACCTACTTAAAAACAATTTTTATTTTAGTTTTTATTTAACCGTTTTGTCGGCGTGATACATAATGATCAAGGAGCTAAGCCGCGGACGGACATGGCGAAACTATAAGGGTTCTTAGTTGACTACGGAACCCTAAAAATGATAACTAAATTTTTAAAGAATACTTTGTATGGTATAATAGTTTTCTTTGAATTTCATACGCTTTGGCCGTTGTAAGTACTAACTACGATAATTTTAATTCATTACGTACAGTCGAGTTCATTTTCATCTACACACTTAAGGCCGTTCCCTGAGCCAGAGCCCCGAGCCCCTCCTCAGGCCACCCGTCCCTGTCACATAACAGTCACATTTCAAAAGAGTGACGGAGATAGAGCTTGCGGGCCGTAAGGCGATATCTTTTTACGATAGAATTTGTCGATGATTATTTATTTTAAAAATATTGCCTCAAATTATTGAAATTCGGAAGCTGTCAAATTACTATTTTAGTTATGATTGATTTTTCTCCTTTTTTGTTTCATAGTGTCACGTAGTGAAAAAACAAGTAAAGTTGGAGTAAACATTCGAATTGGAGGTTACTTTGGGAATTAATTGTATCGAGCGAAGTGTTATGAATCGTGTATCGAATGCTGTGTTATTAAAGATAATATAATCAAGAATGATATATATTTTTCCCTCGTTTACTAATATCAACGTTTCGTAGAAAAATAGGATAATTTTTGGGGTATTTTTGCATTTCTGGCTCAGGGAACGGCCTTAAGAGAACAAAAATATCTGAACACGATTTTATGCTCCTGACAATAGGGTCGTGTTCAGATATTTTTGTTGTCGTAAGTGTGTAGATGTAAATGAACTCGACTGTACGTAATCACTAAAATGGTTAATCATATTTGTTTATTAGGTAGGTTTACCTACCTCTAGGGTTCCGTACCCAAAGGGTAAAAACGGGACCCTATAACTTAGACTCCACTCTCCGTCTGCCTGTCTGTCACCAGGCTGTACCTCATAGACCGTGACAGCTAGACAGTTGAAATTTTCACAGATGATGTAAGCTTAAAAACTCGCCGCTGTGAAACAGATTAAAGCAATAAAAAAATACTATTTCTAATCTCCCTAGATTAGAAATAGTATTTTAGGGTACACGGGTTACAAAAGGTTCGGCGTGTCGCTTCCGGCGTCGGCGACCCTTACAAAACATAGGTACAGTAACCTGGGCCTTCCTCAGGCCTCACTAAAGTACCATGTGTCAATTGACAACATTTAGTTAGTCGTTATCAATATTTTTATCGATATTAAATAAATAAAAAAACCGGCCAAGCGTGAGTCTGACTCGCGCAACGAGGGTTCCGTACAAACTTTCACTTATGCCATCTTAATTGGCTTGGTTAAGTTTGCACCTGAAATGTATGGCGCCGGATACAAACGAGGTGCAAACTTAACGCAACCGAGTTCTCCAAACATGATGTTTGAAAAGGACTATATTTTTTTATTATTTTATTACGAATGTATAGTTTTCAGATTTGTATAAGTATTTGTAGTATGTGACACATTACTTGCCAAATTTCATAGTTCTAGGTCATCGGGAAGTACCCTATCATTTTGATTCCCTTGAGTGTCGAAACGTACGTTTTTTCCGACATAAACGGCCTCTCTTATCGTATCTTTTTTTCATGTTAACGTAGAAGTTTGATTTTTTTCACAGCTTCAGGGGACCTGAGTATATGGTATTAATTTCAACTCGATACGTCCACGCATTCTAGAGATTAAGGGTCTTGACAGACAGACAGACGGACAGACAACAAAGTGAGCCTATAAGGGTTCCGTTTTTTTCCGAATGAGGTACGAAACCCTAAAAATAAAATGTTACCACATTTTAACATTTTCGAAAACGTCCCGATTTGTGATTGAAAAATTCATTTGAAAACTTCCTCTTTCTAAAAAGACGTAGGGTAGCACAGAAAATAATACAGTCGAGTCGGACTCTTTTGATTAATTTTAATTACATTCCTTGGTCGGACTATTACTAAGGCGGATTTAGTACGGAAACTGTACCACCGTTCCTGTTGTGTGTTGTGGCTGTCAAAATTTCCACAAGGTGACGTCATGTGGTTAACTTAACCCATTCAGGGCCAGTGACTCAGCGTATGGGTCATGCTCAAAACAGTCGCGCAGAGCCAGTGACTCGCATGTGAGTCATGACTATAACCAAATTAAAAAAAAAGGAAACTTACTATGACTTAATAGTATTAGTATTATGAAAGCTACTAACCACATTTACAAGGTATATTAGGAGAAAAAAATATTAAATCGTTTTTATTTATCAAGACAGGGCCTAAAATATTCAAGTTTGGTTTACTATATATAGTAATTAAGATAGTTCTTTACTGAAATTCGAAATACAAACAAACGGATAAATTTACATCCGAAAAATATCAAATGGCTCAGGGTATGGGTCGCCCTGGCCTTGCGGCACTTGTAAAAATCATGCTTATTTCCGTAGCAAATTAAAAGAAACTTTATTCGCTGGGCTAAAAGGTTATTCCAGTGTAAAGGTAGTTGGATACAGTACCATTTTACAACCGATTGCTATTTGAATGGTGGCGAGCAACATTTTTATGAACCAAGCAGTTTTTTATTTGACTTCCAGACTTGAGGTTTCGGGAGTTCCTCCTGTTGTACTTTTATGCCATGAAATTGTGTAATGACTGTATTGTAGATACTGTATAAGCGGTGGCCAAAAACGAGCCAAGCGATGAAAATGGCTTGAAAAATACATGTATTTTTCCATTATCTTTCCTAGCGGATCTTTATTCTTTGGTTGAATCTTTCCCAAGTTTAAGTTTTTTATGTGTAAAAAAGGTAATGTATTTTTCGCATTATTATATTATATTATGAAAAGTGACTCGGAATATATTGGCTCTCATACAAACAAGTGACTTTTTATTCCGCTCAGACTGTATCTCGATATCAGTTAGCTGAAATTATAAATTATGACGAAATACTAATTAGAATCAATTAATCGTTACTCTATGTTCTATGTGACGTGAACGTGAAGTCAATTTTGCGTCAAAGATGACAAGTGCGATGCGGTGCGGGCCCTGGTAATAATTATTGACTAAATATGTAAAATACACCGTATAAAATAGGTATTATACGTGTAGGATTGTATTTGTCAGACAAACGTCAGTTTTTTTAACGTTACTGGAATAGTTAACGTTATAGGAATTAAACAGTTTCGAAAGAAACAACATGAATCTTTTGCCATTTTCATCGCTAGTAGTGTTTTTGTGTTTTTTTTTATTAAGTATCAGTTCAATGTAAAGTTTTCATAAAGATAGCATGGCGGTTGAAATCCTCAGCAACCTTAACATCTCAGGTATTAGAATTAGTTTGAAATTATCACTTTAATACCGTACAGGCAGGTAGCGCAGGAATGTTTTATTATTACTAATTATGTTTATTCGAACAAAGATCCTCGACCGATCGAGTGCAGGCTAATCAGACCCCCAATGTCCCATGCAGGCTCACAATAAACAATGAAAGCATCCGAACGGCGGTACGTGGTCTTTTTTGGTATTACCTTGCATCTGGTTTTTACTAAATACTAATGATGTTTATTCGAAAAAAGATAACGACCGACCGAGTGCAGCCGAATCGACAATAAACAATAAAAGCATCCAAGCGGCGGTACATGGTATTTTTTTGGTATAAGTTGCATCTGGTATTTTGCACAAACTGTCAATGAGCGATTAACTCCATCCACACACTAATTGTTATACACTAATTTGACATGACTACATGTTAGACACTAATTTGTTAGGAATATGGGAAATGCAATTTAGTTCCAATTTATTCGTTGGCGACCCTAAACTTCTCCTGTGCTGTGTAGTGAACTCGTATTTTGATTTTGTGACCATTGCTATGGATTACCGGAATACTTATGGCCTATGGCCTAATATCACTGTGTATAAAAAATTCCAAACAGATGTTTTGTTTTCAAATAAAAATATATATATATTTTTTAACTATTCTCAAAATCAAGTCTATTAATTTTATATGTTTAAAAATATAACAAAAAAGATTGCAGTACCTTAATTATATTTATAATAATATTTATAGAATAAAGATGGTTACTAAAAATGTTGACTAAAACTGTCCAGCTACCTGGCTTCAGAAACGGCGGTCTATTTAGCGTTCGCGTCGGGCTCATGACCCATACGTTGAGTCACTTGTTTTAGCAAAAAAATGGTTGTATAGTGGCCTGGCGTATAGTGTACGGTCGACGGCGCTTGGCCGTGAATGGGTTAATAGTAGTTGTCAGTCTCCTTGACTGACACACATTTCCATATTATGGGATTATTAAATAAAAACACTTCATTCGAAAATATTACACTTTATTCGTTCATGGTCAATAATAGCATAAAAATAATATATCTTCATATTTACTGCTGGAGTAACCTACCAAGTCAAAAGTTATCACAAGTTACAGTTATTTGCATTCCAGATTGCGATGAATTATGGAATAATTATGCACTACATTTAGTTATGCTAAGACAATATATTTGATCCTTTGAACTCATAAATAGTTATTGCCATACATTAAGAGATATTTAACACCTTACGTAATACTAACTGATTATCAATTAAGTAACTTAAGAGTTTGGAGAATATTTACAAGAAAATTTAGTTTTCCGTCAAAAATAATGGATTGTTACATTAAAACATAACTTCATAAAAACATAAGTCCTCAGTTTTCAGATACAACGAAATTCTAAGTTTGGCTTGAAGCCACAGACACTAGTTTTATTTAACATAGAGCGGTGGACGGCCCGACACGAACATCGGATTTATCTCTTGGTAGTACTCCCCAGGTAAAGGGTTACTCTAATAAATAGTGCTCTCACGAATTTTAAAGTGCGATTAATCCTAGGTATATTGTACATTGCTTGCAGTTCGATATATTGCAGTATAATAAGAATATAACATTTGTTAAACATACACACACAAAGCACAGGTTGTGCAAAACTCACACGCGTAAAACTATTACTAATTTTGTGGTTACAATAATCTTAGATTAACAAGGTTCAATCTTGTGATGTGTAGATTTAATATCTATATATAGTGTAAAAAAAGAAATAGCTACATACTTAGCATTATAATAAACCCGTCTTAATTTAATTGTAAATCGTTTTTGACGGCAATGCCGCCAACATATCTGCTTAGGCGAACTAATGGAGAACTAACTACGCCTTATGAATATCAGTGTGCTGACTGAACAATATGTAGTAGTGGCACCATAGTTAACCCATTCATTGCCGAGGACGCGAATTCGCGTCCCATGTATGTGCAATCGTAATGCCGAGGACGCAATTTCGCGTCCTCGAGTTATTTGTTTTTTTTTTTGCTAGAAAACAAGTGTACTTAAATGCTGATACCAAAATGTTACTTTATTTATGAAGGATAATATTATACTGTTGCTGGTTTTTGGATTCCGTGCATTTGTAATTTTCATAATTCTTATCTCGGATGCCGAAGACGCGAATTCGCGTCCCATGTATGTGTAATCGTAATGCCGAAAACGCGAAATTGCGTCCTTGACAACGTAATGCAGCGGACGCGAATTCGCGCCCTTGACAACGTAATGCCGCGGACGCGAATTCGCGTCCTTGAAATGGGTTAACCTAATGCCGCGGACGCGAATTCGCGTCGTCGCTTGGAAGGCGGCACTGCGTGATGAGTAAAAATATGAGGCGTCGGCAATGAATGGGTTAAGTTAAAGACAGTTTAGGTACATTGGTTTAAGAAAAATTAACACACGTGTGGTCGTGTGTTGTAGCTGTAGTTAATATTACAAAACTTCTATAAAGGCAATCATCTCACAAAGAGTGGTAGCAGGCTGAGAACATCGCTTTCCATCCGGCGATCCGTTTGCTCGTTTACCCCCTATGCCATAGGGCTCCTCCAGAAATCATGTGATCGTTTATCAGCAAAATATCACAAGTAGGCCAAATATGATCACATGATTTCTGGACGATCCCATACAAAAAATAACCATAGAAACAGTTTGTAGTAACGCTAGGGAACATCATTATATATTTTTTTAACTATCGTGCCGTTGGCGATGAACTGAGGATTTAATTGAAAAACGCTAAATAAAAGGCCTATACATGTTTACTATAGGCGCCTACGGTAGGAATGACCAAGCATTATATCACAAGATGACCCAAGAGGATTTACAAACAGTACTTTATAGTACAAGAAAATTAGATTGAAATGTATGGAAAATTTGTCAAAATTAAAGACAACTTTTATCTATCAGGATATGTAGGTTATAGAGCGAAGTTTAATTTTATCTACTTCTTTCTCCGAAACTACTGGACCGATTGAGTTGAAATTTGGTACACGTATGTAAATTAATGACCCAAACATGGAAATGTAACGTAACGTAAAGTAAATCAAGTAATTTGAAACATGGGAGCCAGATTTGAGGGGTACCTAAATTAGAAAAAAAAATAGCAAAGTATATCGTGTGACATAATATCAAATCAAAGGGTACATTATGAACATCTCAAATATATATATTTCATAATTCTAAATTTAACTGTTTTAGTTATTTAAGAAAACGAGCAAAACTTGACGATTTCCCCACACACCCCTTATTTCCTAAAATAGTGAATCCAAAAAAAAAAAAGTACAGAATATAGTTCAATACTTATAGATTACAGAAAAACATATAAGACGTCTATGGTATTGAAAGTAACACCGTTTAACTAGTACGAATATTTATATTTCGCTCAATGGCCAAATGACTTAAATTTTAAAAATAGCATTGCAACGGTAACAGAAATAAAGTATACATTTTTAGAAAGAACATTTTTTATTATATACTTTTGTTATACATATTTTGACCGAGAAGTGTGAAGTTTTTGAGATAACTAACCATTTAGCAGAAAAAAAGATTAATTATTAAAAACGTTAGTATTTGGTAACAGATTGCGCTCATTCTTTAAGTGATATCGCTTTTGTACCTACGAGTATGTATGAAAGGTTTATAGTAAATTTATTCAGGATTATTTCGTTCCTATACACTTTGTATGTATCGTACACGGTTTTCTTCCGCGCTCCGGGACACATTCGAGGGCGCGGGGGGGTGACGCCCACCCCTGAGAGGGGGGGAGAGTAGATAAAATTTAACTTGGCTCTATAACCTACATATCCTGATAGATAAAAGTTGTCCTTTAATTTTGCCAAATTTTCAGCAAATTTTATTGTAATATTAAGGATGTGGTTACAGTGTTTTAACGTGTGGCAATAATGGTGTGGGTTAAAACTCATTTAAATAAGACAATCTAAACGGATATTTCATTAATTTATACATCACATCGTTTCGAATACTGAACTTTCGGAATTAATTTAGTCGAAGTCGTTCGATACTTTCTTCGTCTGGATTCTTTTAAGATTTGAAGAAAAAGATGTGCAAAAAAAAATTAACTGTACTTTAACGCAAATAATCACTTTTTCACAAAAAATAAGCAATTACAATGAACGCAATGGGTATACATTTAGTTTTTTGTTGATTTCTCAAAAAATTATGTTTGAACCTACCAAAGTAAAAAATAATCATCTAAATTGATCCCTAATTGGCGAAAGACTTGCGTAACATACATACAAAAAATACAAACATACATTCGAATTGAGAAGTTCCTTCTTATTTGAAGTCGGTTAAAAATAATAGTGTCTATACAGACTACCTGTATGTAGATTGTCCGTTCTTAAACTATTTTGTAAATTGTGTATTAAATTAATTAACGAAAACTACCACGGCTTTAATAGTTAAATACAAACATTTTGGTACAGTAATAAAATATTAATCATGTGATATTACTGATTTCTTAAGTTTCAGTTTTGATATATATGTTATAAATATTTATTTTGTATTGTGATACTGTAAGATGGCGTACATAAATAAGTAAGTATAATAATATACATATATAAATATAAAAAAGACTGTTCAATGCTTATTATAACAAGATTAAAATAACTTACCGGCTATTCTTACTAAAGATAAAAACAAGTATTTCCTAAAGAGTAAACATTATTTGCTGATGTATTGTTGATGTTTCACTGATAAAGCTAATGTGATGAGAAATTACACAATAGTGTTGACAACTAATTACTTGACCTAAACCTATCTAGCAGTAATGCTAACTTCATTTCAATCCGATGTGACAAGTCCATTTATCATTTACCAATATAAACAAAAGTAACATCCACATAACTGTCTTTGATATAGCATAATTTTATTTGCAGTACTTATTCCAGGTTTGTTTTTAACAACAGCTACGAGGACATAAATAATCGTTGCGTGTACTTATTGGACGATTATTAATTTAATTAAGGACACCTGAGGCTATTGCAACCATGGGATAAATGCGTCTTTTGATGATATCATACCCTCTTACTGCCGAAAGTTTGAGGCTATTAATATGGATGAGAGCGGTGGTAGTTATGTATAGCCCCACCACAGGGAGTTTTACAACACACGCCGCATTACGGTTTTTTAGTGGTACTAATTTACTTTACTGGCAACGGCAAATTTTTGGTAACTGACGTTGAAAATCGGTGAATGTCACTGATTTACACAAAGAGGCAACAGGACTAAATATTCCGCAAGGTACAAGTAATTTTTGAATAATAAAGCCAAAAATATCCACAGTGATGAAAGTCAAGTCTTTTTCAATAGGATTCAGTATTTATTTCACAAGAAGAACGAAGGATTGAGCAGCATTCCGGTAAACAATGTTTCGAATTTGGTTAATGACAAATCCTTGACAGATAACTATTGACGTATTAAAGCACATATATGACGTATAGACATTATTGCCATATGAAAGCTGTTTGTAGCGCCACTATCCCTGGGTCGGACCGACGCCTGCTAGGCTATTATATATAACTAGATATAAAGTATTCGTTTCTATGATATCGTCAAAATACGCATATCTCCCAGGATACACAAGCTTGATAAATATGTAACAACCGGTTACAACCACCGTATTGAAATGAAGTTAGAAAATACACAATTTAACTTTTTAACTTATAACTATAAAACTTATACATTCGTGTCTATTTTGTTCGACCAGTCAAAGTACAACCATTAAAAACTTGAAATGTTCAACAGCGGGAATTTAATTACACATCCATCCTAATATCAGTGTCACTACAGGTGTATTCGTCCATACTTTTATGTTATTTTTGATGACGCGGTTGGCGCAGCATTGTTCCTGGGTCATGGATGTTATCTATATATTATGTATATCGGCGTCTAGTACCCATAGTACAAGCTTTGCTTAGTTTGGGACTAGGTCGATTTGTGTATGATTGTCTCTTAATATTTATCTATTTAATTAAAATAAAAACAACCATCATATCAATCTACATAGATTGATTTAAACACATGACTTTAGTAACCCTAAAATATGATATAAACTACTTGTTATGAGTTAACATAAGTTGTATGTCAAACTGTATAATAGACCTTGTCCATTTATTCCCCACAAAGTATGCACATGGAGACAGTCATGGAGAACATTCGATCAGAAATTAATACTAGAAAGTTCTGTAAAATAGAAAAAGAAAACATTTAACTTTACATTTTTTGTACGTCGTTATCTAAATTTAAATAGATACATTTAAAAGGAATATTATTGCATTCACAACACGTTTCAAAAACTTCCATTCAATGATTATTTCCTTTTTTTTTTCAATGCTTGCTTGCCTATCTTTTACAATTATTGCTACCGAAAAGAATAAAAATATTTACAACCTTCCTGCCATAAATATAACCTTTGTATAGGGTATGCAATGCGTGGTCTTCTTCGGAATATACAAATCTTCCAACAAGAGTGTTCTGTTTTGCGAGTGATTCTCGGCAAAAATGTATACTGTAACAGCATTATCTCAGAATGAGTTATGTATTTTTGTTGAATGAGTTTATCACCTCTAAAGCCTTAATTTACTCCAACAACCCCTTTACACAATATCTTGTTTTACTAGATTGAGCTTTCACTTGAGAAACGTCTAAGACACCCTTATAAATTGAAGTTAAAAGGAGAAATTAGTCCGTTATGTTAGTCGGTCAATCCGATAGTGGGGAGATTGAAGACTTACTATCATATTGAGCGTACACTGCCACGCTTAATGCCATCAACGAAAAAGTTGCTTAATCCACAATATTATGAGATCAAAGTTGGGTCCTTACTGCTATAAGTGTTCGTTGGTTCGTTGATGCCTGATCATGTGAATGTGAACTTAAAAAGATGCCATGCCACTTTTATAACAGAATTTATGACGTGGTCGGTACAAGTGAATATAATTACAACCATCCATGTAGATATAATGAAATCTTATAAACTTAATTATACCTAAAAATATGTTCGTAAATTGTATGATAAGACTAAGACTTGTTACTTAAGTCTTTATGGGACTAGTAGAAACAGTAGTAGTACTAGTACAATGGGACTAGTAAATACCCAATGACAGAAAAGATACTAAAACATCTGTTGTAACTCAGGGAAAAATATAGCCGTAGCTTAAACTGTCGCTTTATCACATATTCTAAACTACTGTGATAGTCAGAAAATAATGACCTAAAACCAAAGGTCTATAGTACATTACTGCAGACGCCGGGAAAGAAGGGCTTGCCGGGTGAGTAGGTATAGACGGCCGACCGTAGGGAGGCCGGATAGTGATACGAAGCCAGCAAGCCCTTTTCACGGCTAAGGCATGTATAGTGCTTTTCTCAAACATATGCAATGAAATAAAAAAAAATACACCAAATATAATTCAGCTGTAGCCTGTTTATACAGACGTCATGTTTAAAAAAAAGTTAGATCCCGGCCTAGGCTTTCAATTTTGTATGAAATTCCTTTACAGTTGTCTCCAGTTGTTCCGCCCGAAACGTGACACTTCGATCCTGCTATTATAACGCACGTTATGACGACATTTCAGTACATGTTTGAGGAAAAATAAATTTACTGGTTAAAATAAATACATATCTAAGCTACCATAACAAAAGTACCAGTGCCAAAGGATCGGATTTAATCCGTCGACAACAAAGGGAGGTGCCTAAAAATAATATGTGGATTGTGGATGGTTTAAAATGCATTTGATATACATGTTCTCGGAACTCCTCGTGTAATTAGACGACAGTAGCAGTACAATAACGAACTGAAACCAATTTGCGCATTAGAAATCAACAATTTAAACTGAGCTTTCATAAATGTTCAATATCAAGTTACATCTTTCCAGCCGTTACGTTTTATAGTGGATTTATTCGACACTGATATTCAACCGGTCTAATTCTCATTATTGTATTATCTCTCTGGGATAATATTGTGCAAACGGCAAATCCAGTGCAAAATTTACAAAAATAACAATGGAATAACTTCATTTACTTATCCGCACTCAGCGCAACTGATTCTAATTGCGACGCATCCTCGCACTGGTGGACACGCAGCCTAAATACGCACTTTTCGATTGATAGCCACAACACTAAAAAGTCGTAAGTCTCTACAAGTCCTACAGCACCGCCGTCTATTCCGAGCTGGAGCTCGAACTAGACGGCGTGTAGCTGTAGTAGTCGCTTTGCTAGGCGGTGTTTATTTGTTCCACGTTCAAGTGCGTGATGAACCGAAGTCGCATCTGGAGCGCGGGTCGCAGCTTGCGGATCACGGCCTCCACTTCGTTCTTGAGAGTGTCCCCGACGAACATGTATTTTATGTGGTAACTGGTGCTGGAGTGAAGGGAATTATAAGCGCAGGTGTTGCAGTAAAAAAATGTATAAGGAATTTATAGCCCAACAGTGTGTTTTTTAACCCACGCCATATAGCGGACTTTTAGTGGTACTATTTTATTTAACTGGCAACGACAAACTTTTGGTAACTGACGTTGAAAGTCGGTGAATATCACTGATATAAACGAAGTGGAAACAGGACTAAATAATCCGCAAATTTCAAGTAATTTTTGCATAATCAAGCCAAAACTATACACAGTGGTGAAAGTCCAGTTTTGTTCAATAGGATTCAGTATTTATTTCGCAAGAAGAAAGAAGGATTGAGCCGCATTCCGGTAAAAAATGTTTTGAATTTGGTTAATGCCAAATCCTTGACAAATCGCTACTGACGTTTAATAATGCAAATATATGACGTAAGCACATCATTGCCATACGAAAGCTGTTTGTACCGCCACTATCCCTGGGCCGGACCGACACTTGTTAAGCTATAATTATTGGATGAATACATTTGGCATTTTATACATTTTGAGGATATGTTGAAAGCTTAGCCGAGCTGTATGTAGCTATACGATGTTTATAAACCGATAGCACATGTTTTAAACAACGGGTAGTATTACAAGAACTCGTAGTGTCAATGCTAAATCGAATTCCGTACCTGAGAACTATAACACGGGAGGACTTATACCTCCCGTACCTGAGAAGCAAAACACTGTAAGTGCTATGTAACATACATACATGAACTTACAGTGTCATGCTTCTCAGGTACAGAGTCACTTAGGCCCAGCACACACGGTGAAACGCAACTGCAACGAAACCCTTTTGAAATTATTGGTTTGAAACCAGTTTCAATCATTTTCCACACACGCCGCAACCACAATGTGATGAAATTATTCATACCTACTCATTTCGCTTTTGAGAACGGACGTCTACAAAATGTCTAGTTCGAGTGATGAAGAAGTTGTGGTTCTATATTTGTATCTTTGACAAAGAAGGAGGCGTAAAAGAAGAAGTATATGGATACATCCCTACATTGAGAAGAATATCAACTGCCGTATGTGTATGGCTGCCAAAGAATTACAACAAACTGATAGACAATTCATGGATTGTTATCGTATGAGCAGAAGTAATGTTTTTATTTTCGTCGTCAGCCATTTTGGAACCGAATAGGCGTGAAATCCACAACGAACGCAAACACGAGTTTCCTGCACGCCGGTTTCATAGCAACTGATTTGCAACGCGTTTCAAACCGGTTTAAAAATGGTTGCGTCATGTGCGGTCTCTCCTTGGAGTCTATGGCATAAACTCAAATGAAACTCAAAAGTAACTAGAAGTTGCAGTTTCGTTGCAGTTGAGTTTCACCGTGTGTGCTGGGCCTTACAGTGTTACGCCAGTAACCCCAGCTCCGTACCTGACCTGAGTGAAAATGCCCAAGAGAACCAATGTCGTTGACATAGCTCCTGACGGTACTACTCTTAAAGCATGGGGTTATTGCTCGTAAAACCAATTCACTATCTGCCTGAAAGCTAAAAAGTTCCTGTGGTCTTTAGATACCCTTGGGGGAAATATTTGCCAAGAAGTGATTGTCTGACGGCTCAAATGATGATGCTATAAATTACACTCCATAGAATATCTAGTTCCGAAGTACCCAGTAGAACGAGAAACAAAAGTAGTTTTGTTCCCGCCACTACAACTATTGCTAGGCTCAGGTAGTGGAAATCCCACATAATCTCCGCTTGTCCAGTCATTATCAAAAGTAGCTGACAATTTAAGTATGCATTTGATAAGCCAGTAGTTAACCTTTTGAGCGCCACAGTCGGCTGTGGCCGGCAACAAAAAATCGCGCCCCTGACGCCACGTCGGCCACAGCCGTTCAAATTTCAATGATCAAAAACTGTGTAATTCTAACCGCTACAAGTATTTTTCAATCCCTGTTGATTTTGGGGCACATCTTTTTTTTTTACTCTGGCGTCAGTGGCGGTCAATAGGTTTAATTGCCTCGCAATAAATAAAAGCTTGTAAAGGATACAGCAAGTCGCATATCGGGTCGATGTACTGCATCTGCGGCTGCGTCTTGTCGATGTGCGCGAGCAGCTCGTAGAGCGTGATCGTGATGTCCATGACGGCGCGCGACACGTCCGAGTTGAACCGCTGCAGGAACGGCCCGACCAGGTGGCAGAGGAACACTAGTTGGATCTCGGACCGAATCTCGGGGGACAACTTCTCTTTGACGAACCTGTAACGTGTTCAGTTGATTTTCTCACTTGCATGCAAATATAAATACTAAATGTTAAGGAATGCCCCTCGTGCACGAAGTAGTGAATGCGACTGGCAATTATTTTTGTGTGTTTACGTGCAGTACAAAATATATTATAAGGTGACTCGGGGCTATTGTAGCTATGGGGTTATTGTATCTTATTATTATTACCATTATAATGGTCTGTGTATATATAGGATACACAAGACAATACAATGGTCTGTGTATCCTACATATACATAGATACAATAACCCCATAGCTACAATAGCCCCGAGTCACCTTACACTTAAAATGTAAGCGCATATATTAGAACACATTATTCACTTAACCGTAAGTGGCATTCCTAAAGTGCGATTCTAAGTTTACTTCCCTCAATTCACTCCCCAAAGATAAATTTCAAGAGATGTTTTATATGGACACATGTTCGTTATAGTAAAGTGATACAAATCTGTTAATTCGTCATTCATGAACCGAATACCACGAGTTTGACTATTTTGGAGCATTTTGTATTTTATCGCCCTTTTCCACTACTTTTAGAGAAGGGGTAAGCCAAATCTATTCCGGCTTACTAATAAATTTGTTTGATACCCACTCAACATTATCGTATCGATAAGCGTTTTAAATTTTTCCATACAGTCAGCGGCAGGTTATTATTATTATCTCCTTTATTCATCTTTCGTCTTAGGCTAGGTTTTTAACAATAAATTTATATAAAAAGTAAAATACAATAAAGTAATTACTAAATATAAATACATTATAAAAAACCTAACCTAGGGTGCCGCCAGCAGCGGGGCAGGGCCCAGGCTACCGGTGGTTAGGGCTGCAGAGAGAGGAACCTCCTGACGATGCGCGCCGTGTCCAGGAGTACCACCTTCTGTACACGAAGCCATAAGCAACATCAAGGCTTTGCTTAGGTTCGTGGAGGAGTTGGGGTGGTTGGAGTAGCGCTACCCCCTTTTCACGCAAAATAGGCACGTTGTATGTCGACTTGCGGAAAATGCCCAGCGCAACTAACTAACTAACCACCTTCTGTATCTGACCCTTGATCCAGCCATTTAGCGAGTCTCTTAAGGCCGTTCCCTGAGCCAGAACCCCGAGCCCCTCCTCAGGCCACCCGTCCCTGTCACATCACAGTCACATTTCAAAAGAGTGACGGAGACAGAGCTTGCGGGTCGTAAGGCGATATCTTTTTTCGTAAGAATTTGTCGATGATTATTTATTTTAAAAATATTGGCTTCAATTATTGAAATTCGGAAGCTGTAAAATTACTATTTTAGTTATGATTGATTTTTCTCCTTTTTTTGTTTCATAGTGTCACGTAGAAAAAAAACAAGTAAAGTTGGAGTAAAAATTCGAATTGGAGGTTACTTTGGGAATTAATTGTATCGAGCGAAGTGTTATGAATCGTGTATCGAATGCTGTGTTATTAAAGATAATATAATCAAGAATGATATATATTTTTCCCTCGTTTACTAATATCAACGTTTCGTAGAAAAATAGGATAGTTTTTGGGGTATTTTTGCATTTCTGGCTCAGGGAACGGCCTTAAGGTGTTTGTCGAGACTGTTAGCTATAAGACCGTTCGCCGAAACGACTATCGGGACAATGATCAATTATTATTATTATTCCCTTTATTCGTTTTTATACTTAGGCTAGGTTTTTTTACAATAAATTTATATAAAAAGTAAAATATAAAAAATACATTACAAATATAAACACATTCTAAAAAAACCTAACCTAGGGTGCCGCCGGCAGCGGGGCAGAGCCCAGGCTACCGGTGGTTAGGGCTGCAGAGAGAGGAACCTCCTGACAATGCGCGCCGTGTCCAGGAGTACCGCCTTCTGTATCTGACCCTTGATCCAGCCATCTAGCGAGAGTCTCTTAAGATGTTTGTCGAGACTCTTCGCTATAAGACCGTTCGCCGAAACGACTATCGGGACAATGCTCGTCGAGTCGACATCCCACATGGCGGTTACCTCGTGAGCCAAGTCAAGGTACTTGCTGAGTTTGTCCTTCTCGGCCTTCACGAGGTTCTCGTCATGGGGGATGGTGATGTCGACGAGCACTGCCTGGCGCTTGGATCGATCTACCAACACGATGTCAGGCTTATTGGCTACAATAGTCCTGTCCGTGATGATAGATCGATCCCAATAGAGCGTGGCACGACCATTCTCAAGAACTGGCATCGGTGCGTACTTATAGTACGGCACCTCAGACCCCACAAGACCGTATCGAAGAGCAAGTTGCTGGTGAATGATCCTGGCTACTTGGTTATGTCTGTGCAAGTACTCACCGTTAGCAAGATGAGAACAACCGGAGATTATATGCCTGAGTGACTCACCGGGACGGCGGCATGCCCGACAAATGTCGACCGTACCGTCCTTCAGAATATATCTCCGGTAATTGTTCGTCATCATTACTTCGTCCGCAATTGCACAGACAAAACCTTCGGTTTCCCCGAAGAGATCCCCGAAGCGTAGCCAGTTCACCGACGCGAGCAGATCTACATCGGGCCCCGTAAGGGCCTTGTAGAACCGCCCGTGTAGCTCCTTGCTCTTCCATACAGCCCTGCGGTCATCGGTGCTAAGCACCTTTGGTCTGCGCCAGTTCTCGTTTGCCAAGGAGAGAGGGGTGAGGCCTTTGTCAACTGCTACTACATCGCGATGAATCCCACACTCGTTGTTTAGGAAATACTCCCTAAGACTGCACACCTCGCGATTATGGAGGTCCTTGGCGTTTAAAAAGCCACGGCCCCCACACTTACGCGGGATGTACATTCTCATAACTGACGAGCGTGGGTGCCTCATGCGGTGTGTAGTGAGCAGCTGACGGACCCTCGTATCCAGGGCGTCCAGCTCAGTCTGAGTCCACCTTAGTATGCCAAAGGAGTAAGTGAGCAGAGGCATCACCCAAGCGTTGAAGGCGCGCGCCTTATTGCCACCGGACAAAAGACTGTTAAGTACTTTTGTCAAACGACAAAAGAAACGCTCCTTCAACGCCTGTCTAATGTCTCCGTCCGCAATACCCAATGACTGTGACATACCAAGGTACTTGTAGGTTTCAACTTCGGAGATAGACCTGAGGGACATTGTCTCAGAAAGCTGTAAGTTCGCGGAATTTACGACTTTCCCCCGCTGTACATGCATGACCGCACACTTGTCTACACCAAACTCCATTTTGATGGCGCTACTGAAGGCTTCAGTTACTTCCAGTAGTTCCACCAGATCCTGGCGTTTTGGTGCATACAGCTTAAGATCATCCATGTACAGCAGATGAGAAATGACCTCACCTCCTCTTCGAAGCCGGCAACCTAGTCCTGAATCCTTCAGCAGAGTGCTGAGCGGATTCAGGGCTAGGCAGAACCACAGAGGACTCAAACTGTCACCCTGGAAAATACCTCTCTCAATCCTTATCAAGTCCTGCGGGCCAGGGGGGCCATCCCCGCCACCTGGTTGACGAAGGACTGTGGTCCACTGCCTCATGCACGCGCCTAAGAGGGATCTCAGAGTTGTATCAATTTTATACAGCTCTAAGATCCTCTCCAGCCATGAATGAGGCACCGAATCATAGGCCTTCTTATAGTCAATCCAAGCGGCCGAGAGAGACCCCCTGTTCCGCCGGACTTGTTGACAAATGGTCGTGTCAATGAGGAGGAGCTCCTTAGTACCACGGGACCCAACCCTACACCCATTCTGAGAAAAGGCCAAAACATGTTCGCAACAATGTGCGTGTTAATTTTAGTTCTCAGAATGGACGTAAGGAGCTTGTATAAAGTGGGCAAGCACGTGATGGGTCTATAGTTTTTGGCTTCCGTGGTACTACCGGACTTATGGAGCAGGAAGGTAACACCAGTAGTCATGAAAGATGGCAGGGAACCAAGCTCGAGGGCGTCTTGAAATTGTGTTGCCAGACGTTCATGTGAGGATCGAAACCACTTGATCCAAAAGTTGTGCAACCCGTCCGGTCCAGGACTTTTCCAGTTCTGGATCGTACGGGCCGCACACCTTACATCATCGGGGCTGATAGTCACAGCCCCCATGGCTTCGATCGGCTCACACTCACGTCTGACAACATTCATCCATTCACCATCGGTGTGCTCGACTGGCACCGACCAGATACTACGCCAGAAGTTAATCATGGCAGTAGGATCCGGCAGTTGCCCGTCGCTCACACATTGGTCGGCTCCCTCCCACTTTCGGTATACCTTCCTTTGGTCACTTTGGAAGAGGCGATTCTGCTGGAATCGATCCACACGCTCTCTGTAGCGACGAATACGGCTTGCCCATGCATAAACTTTCTGCTTTAGGTAGTCGATGCGCTCCGTATTATTATTATTATTATTATTACTGACATAAATCAGCTGTGCTCTCGGTTTGCGTAGCAACTTCTGCCGCTGATCGTACTATAAATATAAGTATAAAAACTGTACACTCACTGAGGCACCTGCATGATCTGCCCCGCCCCCGCGTGGTACCATACAGCATGCGCCAACGCCAGCGTTAAACTGTACTTATTTTCCAGCATACCGTCGTTCGTCGTGCCCAGATTGAATAACTGAAACGGCGAGTGCAAGTACGGCCATTCCGTCATATCGCTGTTGGTCATGGCCTCTAATATCCTGTCGTGAATAACAGTCCAGTACGCGTCGGGTAACGCAGCCATGATCAGGCCGATCGCGTTGATCCAGAGCTGAATCTTCGTCGCTGGTATAACCACAAAGCCTTTGGTCACGACGTCTAGTAGACCCCCGCCCACGACGTCTGGGGCCATGGGAAGTGACATCAGCTCGACGCAAGTCACGTAGAGCGAGTGAGCGGACGGGTTCGGGAACTCGTTGAAGCGCCAGTCGGTGTTCGGGAAGTGAGATACTCCGGTCATTGCTGGGGGGGGATTGTTCAGGAAAGTATGTCACAGTATGATAGTAATTAATAATCGTCCTTATCCTTATATACCATTTAACGCACGTGACAGGATCGTTTCCTAATGTTAATATAAATAAATCGATATATATATATACCATTCGAAATAATTTATGAGCAGATACACAGAATAATCGCATTGCAGTAATTTTGGCTAATTTGAATATTTTCAAATAAGCAATAAACAAAACAAAAGGAATCACACCCAGGCCAGGTTGGTCATGTCATAGTTCACGTTTCTCCTATAAATATAATACTATTCCGGCGTTGTAAAATTTCATAAAATGTTGCGGAGATGATCGGTCAGGGAAGTGTCCTTTTGTTTACATTATTATGACAAACGCCGAGAATCTTAATACAATGACATTAATAATAACACGTTTACAACTGATGCCTGGTCAACTACCAGTATAGAGATGCGATCAACCCGATTGACATCTCGAAGAAAATAGGACATAAGCTTATTCCTGCTACTTTACTAATCTGTACTTATCTGATTGTACATTTATGCATAAATAAGAACTTGTAAAAAAGGATACTGTCCACCATCCTATTCACGAGGCTCAAGTAGTAGTTGAGGTCGGGTGTCCAAGTGGTGGTGTCCGTATCAGTCTTCACCAAGTATGTTTGGAACGCCTCCGTGGTTGCCCAGCCAACGGGTCGAACGTCTTTAAGGGAACCCAGAACTGCGTTCACTAATTTCCTTTTCAGAGGAGGCTTGTCTCGCAACTTTGTCTCGTAGTAGTGCAGCGTGTTGTATAGGAAGGTTACTGGACGATCTGTAAGTTGTGTTTAAAAGAGAAATTACGAGGTCGTAAAAAATTTAATATTAAATCTGATTTAAATACAGCACTTCGAACAAATCCTTTGACGTTTATAATTTCATAGACTAAAAAAATACAATAAGCGCAATAAAACATTACGTACTGCCACATGCGTACAATCCATGAGCTCTCAGATTGCGATTCGGGTTTAGGTGAAAACTGAGAGTTTCTTATCTGGATCGCGTAAGAGCGAGCAAGACACAGGCATAAAACGCGAATCCCATTCTGACAGCTCACGCACTTTAGCAGTTTTTATTTTATACATTACGACTATCTCGCATATATGCTTTCTAAGTCTACCCATAAAGTCTAGAATTATAATATGATAATATACGCGATTGATCTGTTTGTTTTATTTAAATGAATAATAATCGCAAAAAACCAAATATAATATTATGATTGGATATTTTTTTCAATCAGTTGTTGCAATGTCGATCACACTCGTTTGAGTTGATCAACCTTCAAGAGTTGAGTTTGAGTTGATCAAGTTGATTGATGAAAGATAATCAAGGTCGAAACAAAGAAACTCTTCAACTACTCAGTACTCGTACTCACCGTGAAATTTATAAAGGTACCCCAAATGCTCCAACAGCTGTTCCAGGTTCTTACTGACTTGCGGCGTCTCCAGATGCCGATGCACGACAATGTCGAGCACGGGGATGAACCGGAGGCACACGTTGCTCAGGTACACGGGGATGGGGCTGCCGTACGCGTTGCTGGCCTCCTCTGGGGCGAACTTCTCAGGGTATTTTCTGTGGAAGGCCAGGTGCTTGTCGTACCTGGTGAGATAATGGTGTTCTAATGGTGATTAATGAAACTCAAGAATAATAAGAAGTGTTACGCGATGACTACGGACTCTACAAAGGCTTGGTGACAAGCCATCACCAAAAAATTAACAAAAGCAAATAATTAAAAATCTGATTAATTGCCATATTATTTTGAGTAAATAGGCTGAGCACCAAGATGCAACTGGTCAATAGATCCGGTTAAAGATGGCACTAAATGAAAAGCAGTAAACTACTTCTCCGCTACAGTCGTCATACGCTCTCTCTTACCAGTTATTTTGCTTCCAGTGTTCGGGAGAGTTTTCTTTCACGAAGTCCTGTGCTCTGTTTCTCAGCTCTGACCCTTTGAGCAGCAATAGTTGGATGATGTACAGGCACACTTGGCTTTCATTGCCGTCTGGATTCGGCCTCAGTACCTAACTCAACAATATTTTTTTTTTAAATTTCGAATATTCGAAAATTAAATACAAGCCTTCAATTTGGTACTAAAATTATCATTACTAGCCAATTTTAAATTTGCATGCACAATATCATGTCTAGCGATATAACTCTGCATGAATTCGTGTTACTAGTTAAATGGCATAGCAAGAAACATCTTTTGTGGAGCAGTCCATCGGGCCGATTATTTTTAATAAGGAGAAAGCGTTGGGATTTACTAGTTGTCAATTCTTGTTGACGTAGACTCACCAAACACAAGACCAGCCTGTCGATGGTGACAATGTTGTACTTCCAGATGATGTCGTTGATGGCGTCCACGCACTTGTTGATGTGCGGCCCGCCCGCCGGGTTAGTCACCTCGTACACTAGGTAGTCACAGAACTTTCGTAAATGTGCCGAGAGCGCCCGCGCGCCGATGCGCTCTAGGATTCTGAAAACAGTATTGGTATGAGTTTTACTTAAATAACGGTCTAAGTGCGAGTTGGACTCGCGCATGACGGTTTTGATACCACGTTTTCACTTTATTTTAGTCTAATTAATTGTAGTTATAACCCTTTGTGAAAATTCAAGTTGCTATCTGTTTAGGGTATACTATAAAACTTCTATATTTTTAGCGTGTGCTCTTTATAAATTGGCCCAAGCTAGCGAAATCACTCACTTGACTTCGAAGATCGTCTCCCAACAGAGGTATAGGAACCCGGCACAGAGAAATGCGATATGATGTCGTTATCATCAGCCATTGAACAACTAGCTCAACCACTCACTTGAAGGCAATAGGGTTGAACCTGTTGGTGTCGAAGATCATCTTCCACAAGAGGCACAGGAACAGTGGCGTGCCCGGCACGGAGAAGTGTGATATCGTCGGGGATAGTGCAATACTGTGTAAATAACAGTTGACGATAAAGTTCTCATTTCAATAAAATGCTTAGCATTTGTTTGAATATAGATTCATATCTACACTTGTTACTTACGCGGTATTGCATTATCCCCGACGATATGATGTCGTTATCATCAGCCATTGAACAACTAGCTGAACCACTCACTTGAAGGCAATAGGGTTGATCCTGTTGGTGTCGAAGATCATCTTCCACAAGAGGCACAGGAACAGTGGCGTGCCCGGCACGGAGAAGTGTGATATGATGTCGTTGTCGTTGGCCATGGAAGTCCACTTGCGATACTCCTCTTCTACGGATTTCTTGAGCACTTGCTTGTTTTCCTTTGGAGCTGGATTCTGCAACAAAAGTAAAATAGTAGATCGTTAGACCAGGGATGAAAGGCACACCAAACTCGAGATATTTTAGCAAATAGTTCGAGAGTGAAATTGGTGTAGGCATTTTATTCCGAGATAAACCCTCTAATATTAATTTCGAATATGAGGAAAATAATCAAAAGTTATACTTATAAAAACACTCAGCGCCCGTAGCTCTCTGGCGCAATTGAGATAATCATTGACCAACTTTTAAAATACTTATGATGAAAATACATTATTACATGTCGTGCTTTTACGCATTTTAGTCAGTTATGACACAAAAAAAAATGAAAATATAGAATACGACTACACACTATACATCTATAGTTATCGATAACATGTTCCTTCGAAAAAAAAATCTTTCAAAACGATTACATCTTGCGAAAACCATGATCTGCGGAACATAAGTAAACATACATACAATAAAATTTAAATGAAGCGAATAAAAAAGTTATCTGTAAATAAATGCAACGACAAGCCCTGAAAAAAAAGGTTAAAATTAGCAATATCACAAGGCACATATTATTAACAACTGCATACGCAGAAGAACCACTCCGTCGTCGATATATTTCTTGCTAGTAGCCTCCCACAGGGAGTAAGACCTTATTCTTGAGTGGTAAGTTATATCCGCAAGGATAAGGTTTACCCATGTGCAAGGTCTTTGTCGGACAAGGTTTTGTCGTTAGGTGCAGCTCGTGTAGTAATTTCCAGTGACCCCGCACTAGGAGCAATTTTTTAATCTGCGAGACGGGACTTACGGGGGATATGGCATTCCTATGTGACTTTTCCATCGGGCATGAGGCGTTGCTCGCGTGGTAGGTAGAATCCACGAGAGGAAGACGTGTCCGTGCGCAAGGCCTATTCGAAGCTGTTATCGTGACAAGTGCAGTACATGTGGTAGTTGTTTCCCCATTTGACTTGTGGCATTTCCATGTGGATACTGAGCCTGCTCCGGGAGTAAAACCTTATTCTTGCGTGGTAGGTAACATCCGCAAGGATAAGGCTTACCCCGGTGCAAGGCCTAATAGGATGTTGATTATCTGATTAGATATTTTTACGCTGGCTGGTTAGTGACCCCGCACATCGGCATATAACGTAGGTAACGTCCGCAAGAAAAAGGTGTACGCTGTCTTCAGGAGCAGCTCTTGCATAGTTGTTTTAGTGACTGCATCGGGAGAAAAGCCATACTCGTGCGTAGTGGCACTCGCAAGGGTATGGCGTTCCTTGTTGCATGGTCTATGTCCACGTAGTGTACAGTACTAGAGGAGAAATCAGAACTAATCATCTATTGCATGTCAGTTATGGGTCATTTATGGGTATATTTTTATGGGGGCCTTAATATGCAGCCTTTATATTATAGAGTGAATTTTATATTTTAGGCCACTAAGAACAGGCTCATTTAAGAAACTATTCAAAACAATAACGAGCGGAAGAAACGTAATCTCACGGTTTAGTGTAAATAATTAAATGTCTTTAATTATTTACACGAAAACGCTATACTTGGTTTCGTCTGAATTTGCAACAGACTCGTATCAATGAGAACCTCCCCTGATCGACCCTCAAACGTACTCAACAATCTGCTTACTTTTCAGCCTGTACAACAATATAATATTGCTGGTCTAATGTAAAACATTAATAACGTTAGGTGTATTATATAAAGATCAGTCTGTATAAATAGCACGTTAAGTTAAAATTACTTGTGGACAATGGCCATATTGGCCATGTTGCTGGTACCCCGCTCAGGGTGTAAAATATTATCCTAGCGTGCTAGAATCCGTACAGTTACTTTGCTGTTCCCAGGTACAGTCAGGACATTTGAATGTTTAACAGTATAATCGTTTTCATATTATTTTCGTATGTCGTGGTTCATCATCAGTAGCGTAGCGGCGGTAAATAGTAACAACCAATTTCAGAGTTATGTTTATCTGCTAAACATTCAAATTCAATATATTATGCACATGGTCAATGTTCAATTACTTGTTGCAGGGGACTCCGCTCTAGGAGAATAGCTGCTTATTTTTTCGTAATTGCAGTGCAACAATATGTCTATAACTTTCCTCGGAGCAAAAACTATGTCGTTAATGTTGATAGTAAGCTTGCACAGGGAGAAAGGCCTTATTCTTGCGTACCGGAATTCGCAAGGATAAGGCTTACCCCCGTGCAAGGTCCACAAGACCGTATCAGTTGCGGCCCAAGTGGAGTGTGTACCAGCGGAAAATCCTGTAAAGTAATAGTAAAATAAAAAGTTGAAGATAACAGAGGCAGGTCTCACAAACCTCACCCTGTGTCGTATGTCGTATCCCTGTCTGTGGGTGATCATCATGTTGCAAGTGACACCGCGCCAGGAGAAAAGCCTTATTCTTGCATTAAGGGACTTGCAAGAATATGGCGTTCCCAGGCGCAAGGCCAACGATTATTCTAGATTTAAATAATAGTTGTTAATATCTGAAAATGACATGTTGTGACGAAAGCCAATCTGCAAGTGATAACGATAACAAAGCAATTATAATATAAGTCAAAATAACTCATGGGAATTTTCATCCGTAAGAATAAATCGGCAACAGAACCAGAATCAGAAAACTAATTATTAAAACAACTCATACTAAGGATACAGATTACACCTAAAATAAACAGTCTATATTTACAAAAAACTAACACATTGACACAAATTTGACACCTTGTAGGCACAAAGAGAAACATTATCGTGAACTATATTTAATCTATCCCCATACGGTAAAACAGTTGAGAAAAGCCCGTAACGGTGACTTCTGCCTTGATATTTATTTACAACATCAAAAAGGAATGATAGTAGTATACAGTAGAGTATTACCTGCGAGAAGAAGTCGACGAGCACAGGCGGGAAGCACTGCAGCGTGTGTTGTGACCACATGTGCGGCGTGTTCGTCATTATGGTGGTGAGTAGCTCCTTCACGGCCGCTCCATCGTTAGCTGCCGGCAACAAGGAAACCTAATTTGATTGGTACACTGGAAGGTGCCCGCAACTTCGTCCATTTTCTATTATAACCATCTTTGGAGGAAAATTTGTCCAGCCGTTTCGGCGTAATGCGAGGACAAAGGAGGACAGATGATTATGAAAACAGATGGCGCCAGGTTGGCAAGGCGCCGCGCGGGCATATAAAACAAATGGCAATCCTGCATCACTCTATAAACACTTTTGCAACCGACAAAAAGTAAGACATATCCCAGAAACCGGCCGAGCCGACTTTTATAGCATCAACCCCGGCTACCGTGTTGGCCGGCATCTGAACAAAGTTTACTAGCGCCCGGCCTCCGGGTGTCGAAAGTGTTAAGATTTTTTTCCATAGAAAAATGATTTTCAATACAAATCTAGGATTTTATATTCGTAATAGATTAATAATTATATAACGCCGTTGATGGCTATAGAATCCATGGTGTTGATACATGAGTTTTTAGCGACATAGGCTCGGGCACGGGCGACGTCTGGAGCTGTTCTAAATAGAGTGTGTTTTCTTAAATAATGCTGCTTTCATGTATTTATGTAATGATGGTGCACCAACAATTGTTAACACCAGAACATGTTCAGTTACACTATTACCTATACATTGACGAATATGGGTGTCGAATCACTTTATAGGTTTAACACAACATGCGAAGCAATCAAGCATATCATAACATGAAACTACATTTTCGATTTATGATTTGTACAGAAAACTAAAAAGTTAACTCGATATGCCTAGAGGATAACCTAAGTATAATGAAGCTAAACACGACATAAGTGTTAGCCTTAAATATATATATGAGTTGTTTACGGGGTGGTACCACCGTACTACATTTAATCATACGCAAAGGTAGTGGGTGGCCCATATGACTCGTAGAAGAGTACGGAGTGTTTGCCACTAACCTGCTCCCGTCATGTAGATGCCCCTTGCCAGCGTCAACACCAAGACACGGTTCAGTTCCTCGTTCTCTGAAGACACAAGGGACTTGGGTTCGGATACCACTCGCGACATTTGAAGTTGGACACCAGAGCTGCCGAGACTCGTGATCAAACGGAGTGCGGTGCTTTCGAAACTGGAACGAAAGCACTTATGTAAGAGAATATAGAATCTTAGTTGTGAAAATTATTACGGTCATAACTACAAAATATTATAGTTTTCTCATATCTTGTCTATATCAAACAACTATAACAATCAAACTTGGGTAAGTTTTCTGCCTTGCATAGGTTCCAGACGCTGTACGACATTTACTCTAATGAGCTCGCCAGTTGGAGACGTAGGTTACTGTCATCTAGCAAAATACAGTCATAAATAAAATAGTTCAGTTAGTTCATTTATTTCTTAAGTTCAAATCCTACATTTTAATGATCTCTTAATTATATTGCAGTCCATAGTTTATATTTTAAGTATTTATCATCGTGTTTTGACATTTGTGATTTCATTCTTATTTTCATAATTTGAGCCACTAATTCAGTATAAACTAGCCGTCTACTTGAGCATGCTGTTGCACGCCTGTGATTGAGCCACAAGCTGGACAAGCTACCTGTGTTTTGTAATTTTTATTTGTATATGCATGTGGTTTATTGGTGTGTCTAATAAATAAATAAATATAAATAAATTATGTTTGTAATAAATAAAGAAATATAAATAAATCATAAACCAATATTGAGAAAAAATAATTATATTTAGATAATAGTTTTATGAATCTGGACTTAGGTTGTATGTTCTTTGATTAATACCTAACAAAACATTTTGATAAAATTCAAGAACTAGAAATCATACACACCATTGATTGCATTTATTTAGGTAATGACAGATTTCAAGAACTTTACTGTTGTTTTTTTTTTAAACAGCCAGTGTCGGAACTATATCAATCTTACAAATTGAGATATTGTTATACATTGATGTAATTATCGTACTTGTATAGAGTAACAGAGGTCGCAGGGGCAAAGAGTCCTGTAGGCCGACCCATGTTGCGCTTCAAAGACTGTGCCAAGCGTGATATGGTTGCTTTTAACATCCCTAGCAACCAATGGGAAGAGCTGGCCGAGGATCGTGACAAGTGGCGACGCCTTGTTTGCGCGGGCCAGTCAAAGCACGACGAAACCTGGTTTGGGGTGCTGAGGGAGAAACGCACGAGACGTCACGAGCGGGCCGCCAACCCCCGTCCACCTGGGGGTGCATACACTTGTCGTGAATGCTGCCGAGGGTATCAGTCCCGAATAGAACTATAAGTCACGAGTAACATAGTAATCTCACCACAGTTGCAGCTGCGTCTGGTTGGCCTGCGGGTACGCGGCCAGCGAGTGGATGTTGGACAGCAGCGTGACCCTGTAGTGCGGCTGGATGTGGTGGATGCGGTACGAGAACATGTCCAGCAGATTGTGCAGGATGCCCCACGCTTGGGACTTGAACACGTTCGGCAACAGTTGAACTGTACAAGAGACCAACAAAATTAAGTAAAAGTACTAGATCGTCCGTCTCAGAGCGGAGAGATGCGGAATAGATCAATCGCCTGAGTTGAAATATCCGCTTCAGAAGACGCACCTTTCGACCGCCAAAGACGGCAAATCACGTCGACGGAAAACTGTGCCCCCGACGCCAACGTCGTCAAATGACGTCCAAGTTTCAATGCTCAAAACCTTCGTAATTCAAACCACTACATGTATTTTTCAATCCCTGTTGATATTGGAGCACTTTTATTTTTTTTGCTGTGGCGTCAGTGGCACGGTGAATTACTTTACCGCTTGGCGCTCAAAAAGGTTCAACTAAAACTCGCCGATTATTCTATTACTGGTGTTCGAAACGTCGCATATCAGAGCAGAATCGCTACTGAGAATTAAGTTGACTGAGATCAGTGCTTAGCTTACTGTGAATACCTCTGCAACCGAAAGGGGGACTGCATCCTGCTTAACTTATGTGTACGGATGATTCCTTTGACATACCGCGCTGTTACAATTGTATAATTCCGAAAAAAATATATGGAAATTGCTTTGTTCTAAGTAGTTATTTGTTACTTCGCAAGTTTTAGTTGTCAATAAAAATGTAAATCATTATCAACTAGCTTTAACACAAATTGATGAGAGCTTATTTATAATATCATGTTCTTTGATATGCATTAGTGCATTTCCCACTGCAGGGCAAATACCTCTCAGATAGAACTCCTAAAAACCCTCACTCCCTCCCTCCTCCCTGCTTAACAAATGGAAATGTACTTCTTTTTTAGAGGCTACCGAGATAATCGAGTTGTCGATTACAGTTTAGAAACCGTGTAATTTTTCTGCCTATTCTTATAAACTTACAAAACGAATATGTATGGAATCTATAATGTCACAGCCTAAGAAACATTGAATTTAACTACAGCTGCTCAACTCCCCTTCATACCTCCTCAAATTGAACGTGACATTATGAATTCCATACACTTGCAAACGGGCTTGCAATTCCGGACTTGGCTTGTATGGGCAGTATCGAAAATTCCGGAACTTCCGATGCTGCCTGTACTGACCAATTCCGGAATTGCAAACCCTATTGCTGATAATACAAAGGATACTCACTAACGAAACCTTTAATTCCCAGTGATTCGATCTCCGTGTATACCAACAATCGACTGTATGTTTCTACGAGCGCCGGTGCCATCATACTACTCCCCGGTATACTCGTCTTGTTCTGAGCTAACTTCGCCACGTGGGTCACTATAGAGTGTATCAGAGACATCTTGCAATGCAACGTGAGACTGTCAAGTATACACATAGACAGCGGGACCGTGGGTAAAGGAGTCCCAGGATTGCCATTGGACAAAGTTTTCTGACTGCCAAATAAAATCTCTATTATGATGCCCATGGGCCGCGCGTAGTATTCTTGATTGGTTGAATATGCATTGCAGAGCAAGGCTATGCGGTAATCTGAGCCCATAAGGGTTGGCGTATTGTTGGAGGTCATTAAGTGTTGCAAAAAGCTGAAAGTAAAAATTTACTATACAAGTATCCTCGCGTAAATAAAGCACAAGAATATACAGACATAGTGCCTAATGAATTACAATCGTATTTAGTCAGGCAGGTTCGTTTTTATATTTACAGCTTTTTCACCGAAGTTGATAGAGCATGTAAAAACGCGCTTTTCCGGCAAAAACGATGAAAGAATATTATGCACTATATATACTGTTAGGACAAACAATTCCCAGCAAATCTAAGATGTTCTTTAATAAGAAAAGATAGACTTACTCGTATTGTACTTTCAGGTTTTGCGGCATGGGCATTGTTTTATGTTCAGACTCCGCTTTCTTCAACAAGTGCATCCAAATGCAAACGACGGCCATTTGATGCGTACAGTGCGCCCTCATACAGTCTGGAACCGGCAGTGGTTCTTTCTCCGGATACAATAGTTCGTGTAGTTTTATAATAGGCAGAAAGTTGGACAAGGGGTTCCTCTGTATACTTCCAGAGATAAATTGAAGTAGAACCCACATTAAATGATCCCTACCCTTCTTCATATCATGACCAATCAACTTATTATGGAGACCCATTACAATATTAGGAAATGACGCAAAGCCAAAAAGTATTAAATAAATAACCTGCGATGATAGATGCAGCCAGCACCAATGCGTGGAGGACATTTCGTCGTCTTCGTTTTCCAGTTCACTTTTTTCCATGGCCAATATCATGAGCTCCACTAATTGGTCTTCTAAAGCAATGCAACGTTGTTTATGTTGCTTTTGTAACCCTAGCATAGAACACACCATGTCTCTGGAATATGGTTGCTGCAACACATGCCTTAAGAGTCCTATCTGTGGCTTCAATAATTTGTCGTCATATGGTAAACTGCCTTTGAGAGAGAATTTCAATGTGGTTGGGTCCAAGCGCCACGGATTGACTAAGTGATCAGCGTAGCCGGAGTACTCTACCACCGGCAGCATGTGAGAGTGTCCCGTTATTGACACCATTTGTGCACATGGCTTGAAGCTTTGGACGAAACTCGTCAGCAGCTTCGCAAGTTGCTAAAACCAGAAAACATATTTAAATGGGTGGGCTTTTATTGTTTCTCATCTAATCTATTCAAACTTGCACCCTAGCATAACTGTGACAGGCGAACGCGACTCTTAGTCGCGCGACAGATACTATCTGTCACTTTCCTTTCAATGCCGTGCGCGCAAGACAGGTGATCTCTATGTCACGTGAAAACCGAAATCACGGTAAGATACGCTAACTAGGGCACGCGAATCTATGTCGTGCGAGAAATATTGCATGTCCCTTTCCTTTGAATGGTGTGCGAGCAAGATGTGTGATGCTTAGTCGCGCGACAAAGTCACGGTAAGACGTACTAGAGCCCCGCTGACACTAATGGCGTACATATTATCTATATGTATACTAGAAATGCACGTCATAAGTGATTGCAGATAGTATAGAGGCAAAAGAGTGAACCTAATACCTAAGAAATGAACGTGTCTTTGGAAAAATAAAACCATCTGATACGGATTTTCTCGCAGACAAGTATCTTATTATTGTGTCACTTTCTGGAATAGTACTGATTTATATTTACCATTAAAATGAACAATACATACCCAATGCGGCCAGTGATTGTTGTCAGGGTAATCCTTTTGAATTTCCGTGACAATGAAGTAAGCAGGTAGCAAAGAGGCGTTGCGGTCGAAGATGTACTCAATAACATTATACAGGGCCTTTAACTGAGGCATTGTACTCGAATTTAATCGTACCGGTAGTGTGTGTGCTTTCTCTCTACAGCCCTGAAACATTTACAGACAATGTTGAAATAATAATGTAACCTAGTACGCGTTCTGTATCCTACGGGAACCCTACTTTTTTAAAGTTTGAGCGTAAATTATCCTTTCAAGCTAATCCGCTCCATCGTTTCGGGGGGAAGAAGTAATAAATATACGCACACAAACGTCCGCTTTTATAATATTAGTGGGATCATATGATACATAAAATTTAGAAGTGTAACCGACACAGGATAAATATTCTAGAATTTTATATCTGCATAAACTCAAAACGCATATTCAGTCACAAACTGTACTAAAATAATAAAAATACATTTTACGAAATCAATCTTTGCCTTGCATGGTATAAATGATTTACACCTAACCAATCCTGATTGTTTTTTATGTTTGCGAAACTAATTGATCTTTCACATTTTGCGTTTTCGCATTTTTCACTCATTGCGAATCCCCCAATCAACATATCAAGCGTGGCGACTATGGCAAACCCAACCAAATTGGATGAGACCGGACCTCGTTGGATGTTGCCAGGTCAATAAAAAAAAATATTTAGGAATATCATACCTTCATAATTTCTCTGACACCTTTGTAATCTACTCCTCCTATGACTCTTCTGATCAAATTGAAACATTCAATCCAATAATCTGCATTTTGATAACAAAGTTTTTCACTGGTTAATATGCAGTCGCAAAGCATCCTGGAATATAAGTTGCCATCATTATCATACATATAATTAAAAGCAGCCAAGTGCAAGTCGGACTCGCGCACGAAGGATTCCGTACCACAGAACGTTGCCTTTTTACAAGGTTTTATGCAGCAAAGTATGTACATAAGTAACTAATGTACATACCTACAATAATTCTGTAACTGTTTTTTTCGGGTGGAATCTTGAAGCAGATATCTTCAACCGATTGAGCTGAAATTTTGCATACCTACTTAACTTTTGACAATACAATAATGTGGTCCCACGGGGCTGATCTGACGATGGAGCCGGAAGGTGGCCCTAACCTCTGAACTTAACAGATACAGCAATCTTACCGAGTTTGGGGTATTTGGAATCGTCTCAGTGAGTAATAGATGGATGTTCAAAAAAACTACTTACAGTCTGCTATAAAAGCTAGTCACAAAAAATATTTTTTTGTCAGAAATATAATTTATGTTTAGTTGTTATTGTGGCTATAGTACCTAATATAAACTCTATGAATATTTCAAGTCTTTACCTAGTACCATTCCTGTATGCAACCGTTAGAGTAAAAACGTAGGAAAAAAAACTACGTATCTTGTATGGGGAAACCCTTTCAACTTAAATTTAATTTTATTTCTGTATTTGGATGGATCAAATTTTTCTTGTTGTTATTCTGCCCCGTCACCCACGAGATAATGGTGAACTCCTTAGGAAAGTGTTGATAATTTATAATTTTGGTATTTTCAAGAGATATTCTAAATAAGAATGGACTTATAACTACTGCAATTACAACATTTTTGTTGAAATTCGTAGTTTTAAAGAGTAACCCAGGGGACATCACCATGGCAACAAGCAACAAGCAAAGTAAGGTCATAGTAATAAACATTATGCGAACATTTCAAGTCTCCTATTATTCGAAAAATACAACCCTAGGCATATGGATGGACAGACAATGGAGGCTTAGTAATAGGGTCCCGTAAGCACCCTTGGGTACAGAACCTTAAAAAACACAGTAACACATTTCATAGGCGATAGTAAAATATGCTTAGTGGACTTATTTAGTAAATAACATTCAACTAAAAATCCATGCTATTTCTCCAAAACTTACATTTGTTTGAAAAAAATCAAGTAATATATATTTGACACATAACTTTGTCCATGATCTGCCAAAAATATGTCAGAAACAGAAAGTTGTTTATACGATAAGAAAGCCAAGCAGGGATGAACACGTTAGGAAAAATTAAAATACGATATACAATTTGAACTAACAATGACAGACAAATTGTTATCTGTTTGAATCCTAACTATTGCGCATTTTACAGGAAAGTCAAGAGTAGCAATTAGGCAAATACCACATATAAAAAAATTGTAGGTGGCAATCATAAGGACCAAATCGACACATCGGCAAGACGCCTGCAGGCCCTTCAAACCCATTTGCCGCTACTTGCATGTCTTTTACCGCATCAACGCTCAGAAGCGGTCCGGGGACGTAAAACCGCGGGACGACATAAACAGTAAAGTTAGAACTTGTTTATATGTACAAAAAGCTGAATATAATCATGTCAAACTGCAACTCATAAAAAAGAATTGTTTTTTTGCATGGGTGATGGTCTGCGTGTCTCCAAAATAGGAAAGGCATGTGACGTTTGAAATTACAGCTCTGGTTTCACAACACAAATGGAGACTCATGCACTGATCTGATGACTTTCATTATTAGCACAATGAATTAATATTACAACAGTGATTTTAAGCTCATATCTTAACTTTATTTGTACTTTCTTATAATACAAGTCTATACTTGTTTTATAAGAAAGTATAATTAGTTGTAGAAAGTCCAGGATTTCATTTCATTTCTGTGGTTCAAATGCCCAAATAGTCAATGATTAAAATTCAAAATAAAATAAAAAAAATTATAATATTACAAACATATAGATTTAACTGTTTTTATCTATCCAAATATCATAAACCCTCCATGATGCGTTCAAGAACCGCACATTATGACCACCATAAAAATAGACTGTTTTATTAGAACAAAGGGTATAGCCGTGTTTGTATGGGGCATCGGCCCCAGAAGCCAAATCGATTGTCGTTTTGCTAATATATTAGCCCAAATGTAAGATGCTTTTTTAAAAAAAAAGGACCCTGAAATACTTCAGGTTTTTGAGAAAATTAAAAAAAACGAAAATTGGTTTTTATTTTATTTTATCTAAACTACTCAATAGATTTTTTTGTAACTTATACACATTATGTAGGTAATAAAGATGTATTATTTAAAAAAAAATGGATTGCCAAATATCCTTATAAGTAGTGAAATTTTCACTTTAAATTTTTCAATAATTTTTTTTTATATTTTCGAGATAGGGACACCCACCAATTTTAGTTATATTATGTATAAACTAATATTCTATAATATATATTTTTTTCAAAAACATTCACTTGGATCAACATATCCAAAATCAAACAAACTTATCGCCTGGTGACAATTTTTCAGACAGTTATTTTCAAAACCTCGTATCTAGTTTGTTGATTGATACTGAGATACGAGCTTTATTTTAAGTAGGTATTTGTTACTTAGTTTTGGTTGTCAACTGACGTTATGGTATACCATACATTTGTTGGACTTAATATGCCTAACTACTCGTACAAGAATCGAATAAAAATAACATTTATGAGCATCATCGAAATAAAATGTCTATATGTAGTACAAACAGAAACGCATCTAACTGACCATATCGGTAGACCTTATGAACATGGACATAAGGCCTACTGATGGCCAGTTACAGTCTGATTTATTTTTGATCATCCATTTGACACTTCTCTGTGATCTAACGATTGATCGAATCGATTTTATCGACGAACTTTTTTTTCGAATCTGCATGTGTTTTGTGTAAATTAAATATTTTTTGAGCTACGAGCCGTGGGACTCACTGGAGCTTTCTATGTAAAATAAACTTTCTATGTAAAGACATTTTATTTTGACGATGCTCTTATATGTTATTTTTATTCGATTCTTGTACGAGTAGTTAGGCATATTAAGTCCAACAAATGTATGGTATACCATAACGTTAGTTGACAACCAAAACTAAGTAACAAATACCTACTTAAAATAAAGCTCGTATCTCAGTATCAATCAACAAACTAGATACGAGGTTTTGAAAATAACTGTCTGAAAAATTGTCACCAGGCGATAGGTTTGTTTGATTTTGGATATGTTGATACAAGTGAATGTTTTTGAAAAAAATATATATTATAGAATATTAGTTTATACATAATATAGCTAAAATTGGTGGGTTCGTCCCTATCTCGAAAATATAAAAAAAAAATTGAAAAATTTAAAGTGAAAATTTCACTACTTATAAGGATATTTGGAAATCCATTTTTTTTAAATAATACATTCATATTACCTACATAATGTGTATAAGTTACAAAAAAATCTATTGAGTAGTTTAGATAAAATAAAATAAAAACCAATTTTCGTTTTTTTTAATTTTCTCAAAAACCTGAAGTATTTCATGGTCCTTTTTTTGTAAAAAAGCATCTTACATCTGGGCTAATATATTAGCAAAACGGCAATCGATTTGGCTTCTGAGGCCGATGCCCCATACAAACACGGCTATACCCTTTCTTATCTGTGAAAATGTTATTATTGCTAAATAATAACATCGATTTCGATTATATTATTTATTCAAATTTCGAACATCTTTGAAAAACAAAGAAATTTGATTTGACCTCTATTCTAATATCAGTCGAGATGACGTTTAGATCGAAATGAATTGTCAATTTGTATCAAATTTGACAAATGTCGCACGTAAGTAAGATATCGAACGATATGATAGTTGGGGCCAACTCTAGTTTGTCTCTGAATTAAAAAAAAACTATGACAGCTGCCAGAAAACTCCATTACCGCCATTACCGGGTAATATTTAGTCGTAATGTGCGACTCCTGAATGCATTATGGAGGCCTATGATATGTGGCTATAGATAAAGTAGTGTATGTAACTGTACATAATTAGGCATTAAAACACTCGTGTGATGTTATTATGAAACTTGCCTTCGGCGCGTTTCATAAACCCACACTCGTGTTTAATACCCTTCATTATGTACAGTCACATAAACTACTATAATTGACTGGAATCGTCATGCTTTTTCGAGTTGTGACTGCATATTCGATCTTGGGCCCAATTTACTCCAGAAAATATAGAGATAGACGCAATTATTAAGAATTATTAAGACAACGCGTTTGGCTCGGTTGGTAGACACCTGCCTACTGAGTCGACGGTCCCGGGTTCGAATCCCGGCCGGGGCAAATATTTGTGCAAAATATTTGTTCTTGGGTCATGGATGTTATCTATATATGTATTTATATATTATGTATATCGTCGTCTAGTACCATAGTACAAGCTTTGCTTAGTTTGGGACTAGGTTGATTTGTGTATGATTGTCCCTTAATATTTATTTTATTTATTTATTAAAGTTACGAAAAAAAACAATGGCCTCCCAAATCAGGATTTTATATCATATGCTTCTGACTTCTGACTTTGTCCTTGACAGTAAAATAAAAACAATGTGAATTAAATACACGAACTGGTTCATTCTCATGAATTACATGTTAATGCTTCATTGCCATGGCTCTTTTACTTCCTACTGCTATAAAAAGTCTGAAGATTATCAGTTTAAAGTACCATAGTAGGAAATAGTTTGATCTGATGGTTCAGACTTTTGAAAAATATTACAATCCATTTGGATTAATTATTGCAGTAGTTCTGGATTCTGCTTATGGAGAAAAGTCTTTTAACTAAGCAGAATCCAGTCTAGTATATACTGCATTTTAGCCCTTAACCATGGTCAAGAATGCACATGCTAAAATCTTTCAGGTATGTTTATTCATTTTTATATATTTTATTTTTATTTATTTCTCACACGTGTTCTGGGTCATTCCAGCGGAATGTGGGGCAAGGACGATGGGACAAACATTTTTGCTATGGCAATATCATAACTTGTCTTTTGTATTCAGTAGCAGTCATATGCCCAACAAAGTAGAAATTCACCAGGAATGCCCCTATAGTAAAATTTCTAATTAAGTGGCTCCTCTATCAATAGTTAAATAGATTACCAAGGTTCTTTGTTCCTAGAAAGTATGACATTGAACATAAAAGCTGACTAGAAATAGGGATTCCTTCAAAATACCAAGCAAGTCCTGGGCAAGCTGGTAATTGGCACTGCCTGTTGCTTCTGTGAACTAGCTGATAATTTTTTCCTGGAGTGTTGTCTCTCATAGTATAGTGACATTAGACATAAACAGCCCAAAGAGGAGTGCAGTTCTGATTTGGCATTATGTTAACTTTTATGTCTGGATTTATTCGCTTAAAGATACTCTATATCCTAACACTTAGATTTACATACAACTTTATATATATATGCATGTTAAAGAAAATGCAATCAGCTCAGCTTCATACCCAAAGGATAAAAAATCATACCAATTATATCCAGATTACTTTTTACTGGTAGAAGTATCCTATAAACTTATATGGTGGTTGGAAACACCTATTTTTAAAATGCCTTGTGATTTTAGATTATCCCTTGTATGGCAAGTTTATTTTGGTACAATAATATATAAATAAATATTTATTTTAAAATTAAAATGTACTTACCGAGCTTGGATAATATTTGTGTTGACTAAATTTTCCATGAGCGTGAGGAGTTGCCGCATTTTGTATCTATTTGTGAGAACTGCAGTCAAGGTGAGGTACTGCCGGATAGCAGACTCCTGGACGTCTGCGCTGATGGTAGTCATGACGGCACACAGCTTTTTCTGATAGGCTGCCAACCTTTCATTCTCCTGATCAGGTTTGTACACCAGGAAGCAGCTGAAGGCTTCTTCAACTGCTTCAACTCTCTGTTAGAGCAAATCTTATTTTTTAAACACACCAATAGCACAGCAACTGATAGGGTACTTATTTATTTATTAAACTTTATGGCACATTACAAAAACGTAAGTACAAATGGCCATGAGGCATTCTCTACCAGTCAACCGTAAGGCCAAACAGGAACATTATTTGTGCGGGATTAGCGTACAACAAAACTTATATCCACACAATGTACTGCAATTGTCTAAGGATAAGTAATAACTTAACATACTTTTCCTTGGTTCAAATTAATATTTGTACTTTCAATACATCGCACAAATGTGTCGCATATGCGTACTTTCATGTTCTTTTAATACAGAACTTCATAATTCGATACACTAGAACACAGTCGTATTATTAATATTGTCTAAGAAATTATACATTCATGAATTACACAAAATTAGATTTTAAGAATCGTTTCTTCTTATAGTAGTATGATCCTGAATATTGTCTAAAGTATTGATATTGTACTTGAAATTTGATAAATATGAATAATAATAGTAATTACTTACCAATATTTCATTGACTATGTTAGCAACCTGCGATTCCGCCATCGTAAAATACAAGCTAGTGGCGGCTTTCATTAAGACATAATATGTTATTTACGGTCACACGGTAAAATTTAGCTCGGAAAGCTTTATTCTGAAGAAAAGAATGAGTACGAGGAAGATGTACTTATAATATACTTGACTGATTGATTGACAAACAGAAAACAGTATTGCTTTGATATGATATTTATTTTATTATCTGTTTTGCTGCCATAAATGATCATAGACAACGAAATTGTAAAGCTAAGTATACAAATATTGCAAATGGAAATGTATGGAATGGATGTTATTTCATTATATGTATAGTGATTGTGATATTCAGACATGATTCAGACGATCAGAAATTTTGCATAGGATCGGCGAATACTTCTGGATTTGGTCGCGTTGTCTTGGTTCATCAGACTGATAAATAAAGCATTATCATTCTTTTTTGAGGAATATTTCATAAATACATTTTCGAATTATTTGCATTTGCTTAAGACCATTGGATTGGGAATATAGAAATGGCGATTGACTGGTGTTACACGTGACAAGAGAATGCCGGTTAAACTTAAAGGCCCAATTTGTAAGATAAAAGATAATGATAAGACAGGTTCTTATGTATGGTAGCGTGACGTGGGCAACCCTGTTGAGGTTTTAGGTAGAAGAATAAGCATCATATTTATCACAAACCATATATATTATTCATTAAACATTACTATAAGACACAATCTATTAATTAAAGAGAAAAATTAAACCATAGCAACTAGTCAACAGTACTAGTGTGGAGACACGCAGCTAGTGCTGTACATCTCAACACTCCTCCTAAATGATAACATCGTTTACCAGTTATTATATTATACACAACTATAACTAACTTAACTAAACTAACCAACTAAGAATTAGCACAAGAACTTATCAATACATTTATAAAACTTGTCTGTGCTCAAACTTTTGGTCATCACATCCGCTAAATTTTCATTAGTACAAATATGTTCAATGCTGATCACCTTATTGACAACCAAGTCTTTTATATAATGAACCCGTATATCAATGTGTTTTGTACGCTTAGAATTCTCGTAATTCTTGGCCATTGATATCGCACTTTTGTTGTCAACAAGTAATACGGCATTTACATCACAGCCTAAGTGTTTATATATGCCTTTCTAAATTAACTATTTCCTGTGCTAATGATGCGGCAACTACGTACTCGCTTTCGGCAGACGATAAAGCTACACATTGTTGCTTCTTTGAAAACCAAGCAATGGGGTTTTGCCCTTGTAAGATAATACCACCACTAACACTTTTTCTGTCGCTTCTATCTCCAGCCCAATCGGCATCAGAAAATCCGTATAAATTATTGTCATTTGTCTTTCTAAATAACAATACTTTTTCCTTTGTTTCCTTCAAATAACGTAGTACTCTTTTCCCAGCTTTCCATAATTCTTCGTTCGGCTTATCTAAAAATCTGCTCAGATATGATACTGCAAATGTTAAATCCGGCCTTGTTGTTACAGTAACATAAATTAGACTTCCTATTACTTAGCTCTCTATACGGTACATCCAAAATTTCTGTGTTGTCTTTTATTTCCATATTGTAATTTCTTTCCATCGGAGTTTTAATTCCGTTACATTCATCCATTTTGAATTTAGTCAATATCTTTCTTTTCAATCATTTTACCTAGTTTGTTTTAGTTCTAAAGTACCTTCATTTCTTTTAACTTCCATTCCGAGAAAATTCTTCATTTCGCCCATATATTTCGCGATAAACTCCTTCTTAAGTGCTTTAATAGTATCTTCCCCGTTTCCAATGATCAGGATATCGTCCACATAAATCAGCATCCAGCCATCTTCTTTGTAATACAAACAGTAATCATATTCTGATCTTTGGAATCCGTTAGCTTTCGCAAATTCGTCAAGTGTTTCATTCCAACATTTTGGTGATTCAACCAATCCATACAATGCTCTCTTTAGTTTTAATGCTGTATTATTGTTTTTAACTTCTAAACCTTGGGGTATTTTGATAAATACATCAGACTTCAATTTTCCATTTAGGAATGCTGTGGGAATGTCAAGTTGAATTGTCATCTTTAAATCATCCTGTACAGCTTTTGATAAGATCATTCTTATGGTAGAATGTCTTGCAACGGGTGCATAAATGCTGTCAAAAATATCTTCTTTCTTTTGTTGGAAGCCTCTAGCTACCAGTCTTGCCTTTTTTGTTCCATTTTCTTTCTGCTTAAATATCCATTTTGTATCTATCAACTTTCTTCCATCGGGTATTTCTTGTTCTTCCCATGTTTGTAATCTTTGGAGTGCATCTAATTCTTTATTAATTGCGTTTTTCCATTCTGGTTCTTTTACAGCTTCTTCGAAAGTTTCTGGTGCATTTGCACTGAGACATATAACAATGTTAGTTTCATTTATGTTTTCTACATTTGTCTCGTAATCTTTAAGATAAGATCTTTTTTCTTCAGTTTGATCATTGTTCATTTCTGCATTTTTAAACTCATCTTCCTTTTCTACAATATCTTCCTTTTCAGTATTTATTTCTTCTTCTTTGTCTTGAATATATCTTACTTGTTTCACTTCTTGGTTATTTTTGTATTTAATGTCGCTTTGATCAAATCTTACATCTCTGGAAATAATTATCTTATCTTCTTCTGGATCCCATAATCCGTAACCAACAGTTCCATAACCTACCATTCTTGTTTCTTTTGCTCTCTTAGCTAACTTGTCCGGTTTGGGTACTATAGTAGCCCACGCTTTGGAACCAAATACTGTTAATCTCGATAGGTCGTTTTTACCAAAAAAATATTTCGCTGGGTGTCTTAAAGATGATGCGATGATGGCGATCTGTTCAATTGTTAAACTGCACATTGAATTGCCTCGCACCATAGATGTTTTGGCAAATTGGTTTCCGCTAATAGAGTCCTCGTTTTGTCGCATAATGTGCGGTTCATCCGTTCTGATATGCCATTAAGTTTTGGCGTGTACGGTAATGTATATTCTAAACTAATCCCTCTATTTCTGCAAAATAATTTCAAACTATTAGCAGTGTACTCTCCACCGTTATCACATCTAATTCTTTTTACTTTATTCCCCGTTTCGTTTTCAAGTCTCAATACATAATTCATCAGTCGTTCAGTTGCTTCAGATTTGCTCTTCAGGGGATACACTACGCAAAAATGAGAGAAGTCGTCAATAATTGTCATAAAATATTTCTCACCATTAGGTCCTTGTTGTCTGATTGGTCCAGCTATGTCTGTGTGAAGCATCTCGGCTATCATTCGCTTTCGGCATGTACTACATACCATCCAAGTTGCCGAAATAAAAATGCTGTGGAGGTGCGGCGTTACCAGGCTAGCTAAATGCGCAACGAGTACGTGTGAGGTGAGGAAGCCTGGGCAGGTGGTAAGTATGCGATATCGCCGATAAGCTGCTGGAGAGTGTGCTGCGATGTTATGGTCATGTAAAACGACGACCATCCGATCACGTCAGGAACTTGGCTTGGCACTACCACTTTCCATCGCCAGTCGAAGATCCTGAGGCAGTCCTAAAACTAGGTGAAAAGATGTAGTGCAAAAAGGCAAATATGTGCAAAATGACACTGTGACATTACCTTGGTCTAAAGCTTGACCAGAAATATATCAGGATACGCCATATTGCGGAATTTCACTGGATCTAATTTCTTACACTAGCAATGATTTTATGACGGTTTGTCAACAATGTCAATGTAATTCGTGGCGGTTTCTTTAAAAGACATGTTTAAAATTATCCAACATAACTGACATTGGCAAAAGCCTCGAGCTGCCATTCTCGGCTTAATAATGAAATGATCCAAAGAAAATGCCGAAAATCATTCACAGTCGTGAACGTAAGATTATAAATAAAGCGTACCTACACATGTTTACTACAGGAAAAACAGTCAGGAAAAGAGTGCATTCCATTCAATGATATCACGAGGTTAAAATAGTGAACTGACAGGTATTTAAACCTCCGCGTCACGCCCAGTTTTAACAAGTGTGTACATCTGACGTTAATTGAATGTATAAAGATACACATTAGTCGAAACAAGGCTTTAAACCATTTAAGAAAAAAAAGTATATTATATTGTCGTTGGTATGAGCTGTGAACATTGAAGCAAAGAAATTAAGAAAAGTGAAGTAATGTAATAATGAGCACGGACCGCTAGCTGAATTTGGCAATGAGCAAAAAGCGAGGAGAAAGACGATTTCTGTCTTTTTGTGTTATTTAATGTATTATAATTTGTCATTACTTTATTTAATGTATATAACGTTCATTATATGTCCGCGAGAAGTGTAGAATATTGTTTGGGTGATGGAGTCACCGCCTTCGTTTTCAACACATTCTGAGGTGCCTCCCTTAAGTGAAGATAGTGGTTTACTCATCACCAGCGGGTCCTTCTCGAGCGACTCCGCGAGCGGCTGGCATCACGTTACATCCGAGGTCAGTGGTTTCGAAACTTGGCACTTCCTTCCCCTGCATCGCTTAATCTTCGTATCATTGAGTAGTACCATACAAAAATGTGTGCTTGTATTTATGTTTATCCTTAGCGCTTTACATGATTGCGTACTAAATACTTCCTGTTTCCTGGACGTTTGTTGTAGTATATTATTAATGATGAAATTTATAAACATTTTCCTCATTTGACATTTGGTTCTACTTGTTTTAATCCATACTAATATTTTAAATGCGAAAGTGTGTCTGTCTGTCTGTTACCTCTTCACGCTTAAACCGCTGAGTCGATTTTGATGAAATTTGGCACAGAGATAGTTTAAGATCCGAGGAAGGACATAGGATAGTTTTCATCCTGGAAATTATCCCTAAAAAGATTGAAAAGTGAGTAAGTAATTCATGATAACATTGATGACCCTGTCGGAAATGTAATGATTAGACCAAAAGCACAATTGCTCTTACATTTGCTTAGGCGCTTTAAATAATCCCTTTTATTAATTAAGGTGATTAGGTGGATATCTATCGTGTTGTACGAGGTTGCTTCCATACTTCCAAGTTCCACGCGGACGTAGTTGCGGGCAAAAGCTAGTTGTGCATAAAGCTTGGCATGTATGTCTCAAGAAAAACAAACTATGTATACACTTTCTGCAGTATTCCTGACTTGTAATACCATATACATTGCATCTGTATATAGTGGATAAGAATATCCTAGTTTTGCGAATTATATTTCTTTATTGGCATTGCTGTGATGTAATTAAATAAACGATTATAATGCACTAGCTGTGCCCCGCGGTGTTACCCGCTCATCCCACGGGAACACTAAATTTATTCGGGATGAAAAGTATCCTATGTCCTTCCCCGGGACTTAAACTATCTATATACCAAATTTCATCTAAATCGGTTCTGCGGTTTTAGCGTGAAGAGGTAACAGACAGACAGACAGACAGACAGACAGACACACTTTCGCATTTATAATATTAGTATGGGTTTATTCATTATTTTAGCCTTCCCAATGTTTCATCAATTTACCCATCTTTAACCCCTGGTATGTCATACCATCAAGGCTTGTTAGCAATACTAGAGAGGGGTGCACAGATATGTGACAAGATAATACCAAAGGGTTAATAACGGTAATGGTAAAAGTTATTACACCAATATTGTAAAGGCGAAAGCTTGTGAGTGTGTTCATGTGTATATTTGTTACTTCTTTACGTTCAAATGACCAATTTTGGTGAATATTGGTATGAAGGCAGCTGACACTTTGGATTAACGAATAGGCTACTTTTTAACCCAATGAAATGTAGTGTTCCCGTGGTATGAGCGAATAACACAGGGGGGTGCAGCTAGTAGTTATACAATGTGATATTTCCACCTTAAAAATCAGGATTGATAAAAAGATTCTATTAAAAACTGATGTCAGGAAGGCTCACTTTTTTTTTTTCAATACCAACATGCTATATATAATCCATGTAAATTATTTTTTTTAGTGTGTTATCATCAGGGAAACCAAAGAAAATATGATTGCTGTTATGTTATGATATATCTATTTCTTTTTTATTATTTTGTACAAGATTGTGCTCCTATTTTTAGTTGTTGTTATTCTGATTTGTCTTTAAAATTTAACTTAAGATGCTTATACTATTTGGTTTGTTGCCAACAAACACTTTAGCTGCCAAGATGCCACAATATAGGTTAATTTTGTATGAGAATTGAGATGTTTGGCACCAAAAGTATGTTGGCACTATTAGTGAACTATTCATCTGTATTTAATTGCATTTCATCCCTTGGCACAAAAAAACAAATAAAATATTTTGTTTCTTCAACAAATGTTTTGTTTTGTCAACTCTGTATAAGAGAAATGGATGTATCTTGTTCCTAAATGCGCAGCTTCATCCTCCATTTATTTGACATGTACCTTAGACCAGGGGCTCCTAATGTTTTTGAGCACACTTACAGTCAGTATTTTGTTTACCATATCATGGACATTCTCTCTTTACAATTGATCAGACATAAGTAGTATAGTACAGACAATATCGGAGATGTGTATTCATTTTTTCCCCTTTTGCTCTGGTGATGCAGTGAAAAATATCTGTATGAAACTGTAATATTAATCCTATAATTATCATCTACTAGAAAACCTTACATTATTATAAGTAACTTAATGAATATGCATGCATCTGTTCAATCTACCAAGCTTGCTACAAGTACCAGGAGTTATTATGTACACCTGATTAAAGAACTCTGGCATGTCATGTAATGTTTGTGGTTGTCCCGCGAGCCTGGCGAATTAAATCCTCAAATATTTGCCATTGTAATAATGCACATGCTCTATTTATTTTGCTTATAATCCTACCATGTATATGTTATTGTTTGCCAAAAAACTCATTTATCCTGTGTGATTTATTTTTAATGTTCATCCCCAATGTGAAGAGAGAAAGGTTTTACAGTGCCTTGCCTGAGCTGTCACAATGCCATTCGCGTTTTACAAATGTCTCGCTCGCTCTCACTCGATCCAGATAAGAACCTCTCAGTTTTCAAATCCGAATCGCAATCTGACAGCTCACGGACTTGTAGGTTTGTTATCTAAAGGTGTAATTCCATGCAACCGCGCGCGATCGATTCGCGACACACTTCGGCTGCACGCAGTAGTGCGTGTCTCAACATCGTTCTATCACAGGCTGCACGTGTCCGTCGCAGACGTCGAAAATGGCGCTATGCATTTTCATATACTGACTATTGATGCATCAGCCGCGCGGTTGCGATCGGCCGGGATGCAGGGAATTGTACCTTAATAATGACAAAGATAGATATCTATTTCTAGTTCTAACACTTGAATTGACAACAGGAGAAATTCATTGACAAATCATACTCCTCCATTAACTTCTGTACCATTAATGTCCAAAGATAAATTATATATCCTCAGAATACAAAAGTTTTGTAATGTAACTGGTAGGGGATCCAAAACAAGTATTTTTGTCGTAGTTTATACCAGAATTTTATCTATCAGTATACCCCATGCATGAAGACGTCAGGAAGTAAATTGGAATGGGATATGCGATGTAATTCGTTAGAAGCGATCTGTTTAAATGAGTGTGATAATAGTGCAAACCACATGAGTATATTATGGTCACCTATCAATATGTCAATGGAAGAATGGCCTTTCAGTTTGCTGCAGACTGTACACTGTACTGTACAGTGTTAAATGTTAATACATAGCTTACCTAAATCATTGAATTTGGGGGAATAAATCCTGGCATGTGGATGTCAGGCCATGTCCAGGGTTCTGTAAGATAATGCTCTTCATCTTGACTGTATTTTTTCAGACACATTGTCAAGTAATTATGGGTGAAGACCAAAAAGTTTACTACCTTAGCTCATTTAATTAAAATTTGTATCAATTTTTCTCTTGTGCGACGACAAATTAACCATCGAATAATGTACCTTAAAGTACTGTTATGAGGTTCATTATTGTATCGTTAATTTTTGTCGCATAACGGAACTTTTTCCGACCGTTTTTTTTAATTACGTCACGTCCAATTTTTTGGTCCTTACCCTTATACCTTGGTCTTGTTTTTTCGCTTTAGCTATATTAACCCTGAACCGCCCTATTATAAACTGCCAATATTTACATCGATCAACGATTAATTTGTCAAAAAACACGATATAGCCAATAGCACAAATCTAATAACCCGTTTTTAGAGTAATATTTTACTATTAAAAAATGTTTACTGCACTGCATCCAGTATTTGTTACTTTATTAACCTACTTTTATTTAAATTGTTACAGTACGTTATCTTATCACATTTATGAATGCTTTGTAATAAACCAGATACTGTTGCATATTTATTTACTTGGTGCTTTGTATCTTAACAGGCAATATTGCGTATTAGAAATTTAATAATTATTATAAAAAGCATTATATTTGTTGCTTAAAGGAATAAATTTATATATGTACTGGTGCTAATTTAATTTTCTTTCTTATACAGTTACAAGAAAGCGATTTTGATGAAAAATCTCTGTCGCTATGCGAGTCCACGGAGACCTCAGAACGCATGTGTGGTGACTTCTTTAATACCGTTAAGAAAGGCCCCGGCAAAGTCCTATTGACCACCATTGAACCACCTCCCGAATTCCAGGTTTGTCACCATAAATAAAATAACAATTATTATACGTTTTTTACTGCTGCTATATTCACTAAACGCTGATTTTTTATATTGCAGGATAATCCTATCCCACTCGATATCGTCGGGTGCACGACGTTGTTCGTACCTACAGCTGCCGTTTACGATGACTCAGTGAACAAGTCAAAATCATCCATCCTCGAGATTCCGATGACAACGAGACATTTATCTCCATTATATGGGAAGAAATTGAAACCAGAGGCGTTGTACGAGCGTCGGCAGTGCCTGAATCACCGGTTCGCGAGTCCACGGCTGCTACATTTAAGTCCTTGCCGCGGGACTCGCCCCTCCTCCCGAAATTCGCTCACCTCTCGTCTCTCCAGCAGCCACAACTCGCTCATTACCCAGTTCCAAGACGACTCCAGTTTTATCACGCAGGCGATCTCCCACGACACTCTCTCCGCCAAGACGTCCGACATAACTGATATGTACAATGTGCCCTTCGACAGTGATATTTACGCTGTGCCCGTCGACATGGTTCGTCCTAGTCATAGTAATGTGAGAGCTAAAGGTAAGAAGCCTCCGAGGGCCAACAAGAAACGCGGAAAGAGCACGCCCCAAAACGTGAACAGTCACGTGCCTGATAGAAATCACAAACCAAAGGAAACTGCGAATAGACATAAAGATTCCAAAAATAAAAGGCACAGCTTGCCAAGTTCGTCTTGTAGGAAGAATATATCTGATTCAGAGACCGACTCGCTCCACCTGACGTTGCGTGAAATGCGCAAATATTTGCACACTCTGTACTCGAGCTCGAGCGACAGCGAGTGTCGAAACACCATCAACAAGAAAAACAACATCATAATACCGAACGTCGAGATTCACGTGCGGCAGCCGAAAGACGCTAAGACTAACGTGGTGAAGGACAATGAAATGAGTGCGCTAGAGACAAATAATAATCATAAAAAGCCTAATAAGAATTCGTTCGGTATGAATATTAAGAATAAAAAGCATAAAGAGGTTCCTAAAGACGTTATAGAGATAGATAAGAGTGATAAGGTTAAAATCGGGCAGGGGCAAAAGAAGATGTCACCAGTGAGGATTCTGTCGTTGAATTTGAAGCAAAGTTTTTGTAATTTGTTTCGGTGGCGGCGGACGGGTGGCTTGGAAAGGGAGGGGGAGGTTGAGCGGGTAGAGAGGGGGTCGCCGCCGGCTGCGGTGCGGCGCGCGCTACCGCCCCTACCGCAGGCGCCGCAGTGTTCGCGTCGGGACGATGATGCGGTCATGGACTTCGCCACCTCCATACAGAGGGTCAAAGACGTAAGTCGATATGTATACAATACAATACAACAATACTTTATTGCACGTCCATGGTCCCGTTTTTACCCTTTGGGTACGAAACCCTAAAAAAAGCAACGTAGGTGACGGTGCCCAAACATGGTCAGATTGCTTTTGGTAACTACGGCTACCTGTCACCGCTCTTATTTTATTATATAAATAGAGTCCAACTCAAAATTCGAAGTAATTGAGTGGATAGAAGTTTACAAAAGGAAACAAGACAAATACAATTTATAAATAACGGTAGACTACAGTTTCAGTTTATAATTGATATAGTGGTGCTAACCAATCTAGCTTCTCATAGATTCGACGACGCGGTTGGCGCATTTTGTAAACACCTGCCTACTGAGCCGGTTCCGGGTTCGAATTCCGGCCAGGGCAAATATTTGTGTGATGGTTGTTCTATGTATTTAAGTAGGTATACATTTAAGTATGTATATCGTCGTCTAGTAACCATAACACAAGCCTTCTTGAGTTTAATTTGGGACTAGATCGATTTTTATAAGGTTGTCTGATATTTATTACTGATAAAAAAAAAACAGTATATAATGGCCACCGAAATACCTGATCCGCCATCCAAGGACCAAATTGTAATGCTTTTTGTGAGGCATTGTTCCGTGCCTGTAATTACTGACTCCGACTCTAACCGGAAAAAGCTATATAATATTAAATTGAATGTTATTTTCCTATAAATTACCCTGGTATTTAAATATACTATATTTCCTAGATCAGTCATCGTCATAAATATTACTGAAGACGTCAATAGTAAAAATTCGGAAATAAATTGCCAATCGATGATGTCGTAGTACCCTCATTTCGTGCTTTCTATTTCAGTATGGCTGGTACTGGGGTCCCATATCCGTGGAGGCGGCCGAGAAGATTTTGTCCAACGAGCCCGACGGTTCCTTCATAGTGCGCGACAGTAGCGATGACCATTACATATTTACTTTAACTTTTAAGCTGAATGGACTGAGACACGTGAGGATTGAACATGATCAGGGTAAGTTGTTTGATATTGGCTTCGATGCAATCGATGCCGCATTGATAACCGCTATTATGGCCCCACAGGAAACTGAAATCGATCTGAGAATGTGCCCTCGAAGTTAACGCAAATAAAAAAAACCGGTCAAGTGCGAGTCGGACTCACGCACCAAGGGTTCCGTACAAACACTTTGCATCCTTAAGTGTTTAAGTTAAGTTTGCACGTGGTATATATAGCGCCCCATACAAATGAGGTGCAAAGTTAACGCAACCAATCCCCTTTGTTGTATGGGAGCCCCCCTTAAATAATTATTTTATTTTATTTTTAGTATTTGTTGTTATAGCGGCAATAGAAATACGTCACCCGAATCGTGAAAATTTCAACTGTCTAGCTATCACCGTTCTTGAGATACAGCCTGGTGACAGACGGACGGAGGGACGGACGGACGGACCGCGAAGTCTCAGTAATAGGGTCCCGTTTTTACCCTTTGGGTACGGAACCCTAAAAAACACCCTGTATATTCAAGTATTTATTTATTTATATAAGTATGTATATCGTCGCCTAGTATCTATAACACAAGCATTGAGATTAATTTGCGACTACATCGATTTGTGTGAGGTTGTCTGATATCTATTTATTATATTTATTTATTTATTTTTGCTTCACATAGTGGGGTAAAAAATTGTTTTTTTTTTTCTTTTTTCAGGTAATTTCTGTTTCGGCGGGTGTACAATGTTCAAAGCTCAGACAATAGTGGAGTTTATCGAGAACGCAGTGGAGACCTCCCGGAGCGGGCGGTACTTGTTCTTCCTGAACCTTCGGCCGGTCTTGGGCCCCGTGCGGGTTCAACTACTGTATCCCGTCTCGAGGTTCAAGCGGGTGCAGAGCCTGCAACACATGTGCAGGTAAGAGGGCTGCTCGTCGATATCGAACCTTTATTCTTGTACTGGGTGCCCGCAATCTTCGTACGCGTAATTTGTTTTTATAGCGTTGTCGGGTTAAACGTATCCTATAACCAGGGATCGGAAATACAGGTAGATACTTACCTAAACTTGCGGCTTTGTCGTTCAGTTGTAGGTATAGGCGGCTTTGTTTGACGTATGAGTGAGATATCAATGGGATTAGTCAACTTTGGGTAAGTTTCTACCCGAATTTCCGATCCCTGCCTATTACCGTCTTTGGATGTACAGCTATCCTTACCAAAATTGGTTAAACCCGTCCAGCCGTTTCGGCGTGATGAGAGGACAAAGGAAAAACAATGCGTTAGAATATACATTTTTCGCCAGTCTGGCGCCATCTGTTGGTCTTTAGTATGGGGATAGTTGGACATCTAAAGATAGTTATAGGGCACTTTTTAGCCAACTAGAGAAAAAAATATGAGGACGAAGATGCAGGCACCGGGCATAAAATATACTTCATGAACCTCTGTAATATTGTGTCGCTATTGAAATACTAATAATAATAATAATATACATATATGAATTTATTTTTTAACCGTTAGAACACATGAACCTACAAACATTAACTATGTTTTTAATTTCAGGTTTGTTATATTAAAATACGTGCGAAGAGACTTGATAAGCAACCTGCCGCTGCCGAGGCGTCTCCTAGACTACCTGAATGCCACCCACTACTATTCAGAACTCCTTGCCGAAATATAGGACTCCTTATTGGTTAGTTATAGTTTAATAACACGAGTAGCTCGTCGTCGATTTCGATTGACAACTGACATAAGAAAACAAATGTGATCGTTGACTTTGTATGTAGATTTAAGGTTTTGTAGCGATTGCCACGTTGATGAATATACCTAGAGATTTTCCTAGCACGAACGATGTGTTGTTAGTGCTTGACAAAATAAAACATCGACAATCCTGTTATCGATAAATACCACGTCAACGCCATAAAGGAAAAGTAAGTGGCACAATCGTAACATGCATCTTCATTCATTCTAACGTTAAATAGGTTTTTTTTTTTAGGTTTAAGACATTTATTCTCATAAGAACATAATATAATACATTCACTTAAAATGAGAACTTAAATTTAAGTTGCTTAAAAACTAGGTTTACTACTCGTTCGATTCCCGGGTTTAGTAATCAAAGCTTTTACATTCTTAGACATTATTATTTTAAGAATCATAATTGACATAACATAACAATGTGAAAGGGTCTAGCAGGCTAAGCAAAGAAGAAGTGCCTCCGACGACAGATTTGGCCATTCTTTCAGGTGAAAAAAGAAAAGGCCAAAAGAGGATCGAGGACTGATATTACGTATAGAGTGTTCTAAAATAATGACCAAATCCGTCGCTGGGGGCACTTTTTGTTCGCTGAGCCTGCTAGACCCTTTATTCGAGTTCCACGACATTGTAAATATTCTCTTCATAACTATAATTATAATTATGCATTTCCTTTATAACTTTGACGTAGTTATTATTGATATCAGGTTTGTCGATATTATAATTTTGTAAGCGCTAAGCACATGTTGTTCCTGCTAGAAATATATCTAGGTATATTGATGAACTGTCGATGTCGACATCCCACATCCATAGCCGCGACAAATATGTAACCATTTCGCATTCCATTTATTCAGCTTTCGAAATCATAATAATTTATTACGCAATATGTAGACATTCATTAAACATATTCTCTTTATGTACCTGATAATATTGCTAGCATTAGTCGTATTGTTTAATCAATCTATAAAATTCAATAATTTTGTACAATTTGTTATGTTGTCCTGCATAGTAGACTATTTCGCGAAGCAATGTCGGTTTGTTATCCCCACTGTACACTTCGTCGAGACCGGCCAAGGACACTTGACGTCCTTTTCTTACTTCCTAGGTGCGAGGAGTACGGCATGCGTGTTTTAGTTTAGTGTCGACGCAAGTGTACAGACAGGGTTAAAATGTCTTGCCCGTGCCGTTTCCGTATTAGACAATATTGCGTCCGTATTGTACGTTTGAAGTGTGAATTCGATAGCGATACTATTTTAGTAAGTGCTTCGTGACGGAGGTCTATAACAGTTACTGCTATTTATTGCACAGTGGTTGAGATTCGTTTAGGATCTACTTCGTAAGTGATTAGAGTTATTTTACCGGAATTTAGTCAAAGGTGGTGAACGACAGCGCTTTGACAAGTCGTAGTGACTAAGTTCACGACTGATGTTTCATATAAAGCAATATGTTTGTCGTTTGGTACAAACTTAGTACATATTACATATACACAGAGTAGATATGTCGTTTATATTTTGTGTGGCGATGTACCTAATATATGTAATGCATCTTAGGAGTACGTTAGCTACCAAACTGTCCCGGAGCTTGGGCGCGTATCATGTTCCAGCAATACCTAATGTTAAGTTTTACTATTTAATGACACTAAATGTAGATGTATTTATTGTTAGTGATAATGATCTGGAAAACGTGTCAATTTAAGTGTTATAACCGTCTTTAATACGGTTTGCGGTTGATACTTTTTCTGGAGATGAGCAATTTATTTTCCCCTCCGGTTAGTAGGGTTACTGCCTTAATTGATAATGTAATGTTCTATCGTAACGCCTGTGAACGTATTAGTAAGCTAATTTAATATGAATTGTATTGCAATATTTAAAAATGTTTTATTAGTCAACCTTAACTTTGTTCTAGTTGTTGTGGATTATACAATTTCGGGGTATGTGCTATGTACTTGGTTTTTAAACCTTGAAGTAGGTACATAATCTTATTTTCAAATTTATTAATGGTTGTATATAAAATGCGAAAATGTAATGTTATTGTATTATTGAATTTTTTATATAACATGGTTAACGGTTTGCTCAGGTGTCGCGCATGCGCGCCGGACTGACATCGAAATATCGAATAATCGTAATTTAACTAGTTGTGATTGTCAGTTGTGAGCAACAAAAACAATTCGTAAAATGTTGATGAATTGCCGTGTCCTACTAAAAGTACCGCGTTCTTTCAACAGATACACTAAATTGATAATTTGCTTAAGGCCTATTTAGACGAAGAACATTCTTGAATTTATAACTAATTATATAAGACTAACATTGATAAGAAATCTTTTTGAATCTGTGATCTGTTACTTAGAGAACAATATTGCACGGACATATTTTCTGTTAAAAATGGATTTGCGTAAACACGACATTCATTTTAGACCAAGAACATCATATCTACTTTGAGTGCACAGTGAAACTATACAATAGTATCAGTCGGCAGTCTCTTTTTAATGTAAGAAGTTGAAAAAGATCTTCTGCTTGTAAATTGTAATTTGTAGCTTTGTGATCTGATATATTCAAAACATTCCACATCTAAATGGGCTTTCCGGGCTCAACATATAATATAAAAAAGGTCGAAAACTACAACTATAGCACTTAAAAAAAGAAATGGTAAGAAGTGTTGAGCTTCCTTTTTGAAAAATACTCATACTACTATTGAGCACTTGGCAAAACATTATAAATATGTTGCGTGTGCAACAAATATAGGGCCGCGGTATTTTAAGCAAGACACCCATTGGTTAAGTATACGTGTGGTGTGTTAGTATGAAGTGGTAAAATACGAAAGAAAAATACTCCGAAAATATTTTCGGCTGATATTTATTTCATAATCGTTAAACTGTTGGTGGTGTAAGTAGTTCAAGTTTGTTTAGAGGTCAGATTAATGATAAGAATAACATTGTTTAATAGTAATAAATAATCGATTATATGATTAAAATAGTGTATTTTGGTGCCACAACATACTAACTCATCGTTGAAACCCTTAAAACAGCATTCATAAATATCTTTTACGATTATTTAAATAAAATATAACATACGATTGATTCTATGAGCTACCTACGGTCGAAAATTGTTTTTGTTGAATAATGAATTTTATAATGATTTGAATTGAAATAATAATATTAAGTGTATAGTTATTTTATCTCATTCAAGACATTCTAATTGCAATATAATATTAAAATGACATCATGAAAATGTATTTAAGATTTATGTTCTACTAACTTAAGGAATATTCGTTGTGTTCCTTCCACCAAAGACATTCATGAACTTATATACGGCAGTAACTTATTGTTCATTTATAGGGACGTTCATATTTACAGATTTAAGGCCTGTTTCTTTTCTTCTCCATATGCATTATCATCGCTCAGGCACTTATTGTAAACTATAGTGTGATTAATTAAAACGCGAGCCTAGAATCGAGATTTTAGGGTGAAAGAGTACAGAACCCGGCACGTCTGTAAACGTTAGAAGCAAAACTAGAAAGGATTTGCTGGACTAAATTTTACTTGACTAAGAAAAGCCGCTTCAACATACATAGATAAACATTTATAAGACGTGCCGTAGTTTGTATATAAAGTGGTATCTTAGTTAACGAGTGTTTCCGAACGCATGCGTAGTGTAAGGCCGCTTATGCGGTGCCTCCCATATGGTGTGCTTGCACTGTGACTTTCCAAGTAAGCGTCAAGTACAAAATACGTCACGCGTCGGTGCGTGGCGGTCATAAAAGTTCTAATCTTTCCGACTGACTAATTTAACGTAGTGTAAGATTTTCTAGGTATTATTTAAACGCTACGAATATATACACATTAGTGATAGTTACAAAGCAATAGAAGACTAATAGAAAATTAGTAGAGTCGTATAGGATTCGGCGCTGTGCTTGATATAAAAACGTTTATGATAATATGCAAATGCTTAGTGTGCATGCTTGCAAGTACCTACGTAAATTATTGATTGTCAACCTACTGATGAAAGTAGGGAACAGCCCCGACCACGAAATGTTTCAGGCGCCTAATTATCGAGGGATGATATATTTTTTTGCTTGAGCTAGATTCTACTAGTCTGTTCTTCAGTAAGGAAAATAAACGATACTAACTTGGTATTAAATGTAGAAATAATAATAGGTACCTAATATGGACACAGATGAAGTGATTAAACAATAAACATAAAGCAGTAATTTGTAAATTTAATTCTAGCATAGTGTTTTCTTTCCTAGGAATGAAAATACCACTTTCTTCTCTTTATCTTACGAAACAGGTCTTAGGTTTAACTTATTTCAGTACCGTACTTAATCTATAGGCATCAGTGACCATTTGAGCAGAAAATTTAAACTATTAAAGTTACGGGTTGAAGTACAAATCATTTGCTCTATATTAAGTGTACCATTACGGAAACATTACTAGATGAAATATATATGTACCTATATATCAATTTTCTAGCACCGCACTGGTTCCTCCGTGCACAGTATGAGGTCCCCATTATACAGTCTACACAGAATGCCCTTTAAATCCCGAATGATTAAGTATGTTAGTAGGAACAACATTACAAATAAGAGGGACTTCAGTAGTAGTAGTAACGCGGTGTAATTTTTTTCCATGTATTGAGCGAGAATTACCCGAATTCGTACGCCAAAATGTTCGTATTCTAAATGGTGACTTCAATAGCTTAACATATCATACAACTGTGTCGCCTGAATGAATGGGAGACGGTAGGTTCAACTTGTTGACTTCACTCAATAAACGCCTATTCGACGATTTTTTTATTCCAAGAATAAGGCTTACTCTCCTATAGTAATGTATAATGTCAAACTAATATGGGATTCTGACATTACTACGAAAGTAAACGTTATTCTTGGAATAAAAGTTTAGTGAATCCAGCCTTAGTAGTAGGCCTAACGAGTTGCGATTCAGCCCTGGGATAGTGGCGCTACAAACAGCTTTTATATGGCAATAATCTGCATACGTCATATTTGTGCATTATAAAATTATAGTAATAATTTCACAACATTGTTTACCGGAATGCTTCAACCACCAGCATTACCAGCGTTTCAACCGCTATCAGTTTCCTGTCGCATATTCTGGACAAATGAGTCGCAATGAGCGAATTGATTTGATAAAACGATATGCTGTGCTTGCGATACAATCTCGATTTAGTGAATTATTTTGGCTCATTAATGTAACATAGGTATTAGGTATGCAACAAGGAACAGATCGGTTGAAACGCTCGTGAAACTACCCAAATAAATAAATCGCATTGACAAAAATTGACTTGCATCACTATGGATAGTTTTGGTTTTATTAAGCGAAAATTACTTGAAATTCGCGGAATAATTAACCCTGTTCCCTCTTTGTTTACAACATCAGTGACATTTGATGACTTAAAAAAAAAAGTAAAAAGTCAGTTACTAAAAAGTAGTTCATGCAAGTAAAATAAATATTGAGTACTACTAAAAATCCGAAATATAGCGTGGATTGAAAAGCATCTTGCCGGGCTATAACTACGTATGTATACCAATTTGAGATAGCTAATAGTGTATTTAGAGCGTTCGCAAATACTCGTTGACCACCACGTTTTTAGTTTATTAACGTGTCTCTGGTCGTTCAAGTGCAGTCCCGGTCGAAATATTTACTAATATACTCGGCACGTTCAGGTATAATGGACACAGTTAATGTATGGTATCGACTGTAGGTGTTCTAATAGTGAACACTCGAGTGGATTAAAGAAATGTGTTACGAAGTACAAATATTTATAATGTGTGACCACTCTAAGATGAGGTGGACTACTATGACACTATGAGACGCTCGTAATAAAACTACTGTAGCGGACTCAAAAGCGACGCGACATTGAGTCCAACCACGCAAACTCTTCCAAGCAAATGAACTGTCAAACCATACAAACTGACTCACTTTGTACATAAGGTGGTAAGTGGGTAAGGTTCACTTTGGTGAGTGTGCACTAGGACTGCATGAATTCATTCCACCGTCTCCGTTCAGACAATACAGTACTCGGCGCGGACTTGGATCCCACCCTTATGTTGTCGATACACCACTGATTCGTACGAAACGCTTTGCGTCTACTTTCCTTATGAGGACATGCTAAGGAATGGAACTCTCTTCAAGCACACCTATTTCCTGAAAAATATAACTTGGATCTCTTCAAGTCGAGAGTGAATAGGCATCTTCTAGCCAAGCATGCTCCATCTTAGGCCTTATTGTCACTTAACATCAGGTGCAATCGAGGTTAAATGCAAGGCTATTTAAAAAAAAAAAAAAAAAGTAAGGTTTGACAGTTCATTTGCTTGGAAGAGAAGGCGTGGTTTGACTCTAGCCCCGGACCTTGGGACCGCAGAATCTATAGTTATTTTTTGCTGGTCTGATCAACGTTAATAATATAGGATACCAAAAAAATAAGATCGTATAATATTCAATTGGTTTGAATTCGTTTAATTTTTAGAATGAAGCAAGGCACCACCTAACTCAGGTGGAATCAGGATGAAAGGGATTAAGTTTTAATCTGATAGTTTAAATATTATATCTTTATTGTATATATTTATATATTTGTCATAGTAAATCTTGAATGAAAGAATGTGGTCATTCAAAACCTATATTGCCCGAGTGTTCACTAACGAACTCTAATTAAAGTAAATGGACGCCTACTTTCGTTGTATACAGCAAATTTCGGATCGAATACCATGCGGCTAAAATGAAGCGAAACTCAAGGTATGGCTAAGAAATTTACGCAAAACTTTAAGATTTACGGGGATTTTTGCTATTCACAAACTTTAAAACGAAACAGAGTGCGAGACACGAGGTCTTTTAAAGTAATTTTATTAGAATTGCTTATTTTTTGTTCTGAACTATGTATCTGAGAGTTGTCAATGTTGTCATTACCGCATTTCATAAAAAAACTGCCGATCTAGCTAGACACTGGCCGTAATATAGAAATACAATAAATAATAATAATAAGCAAGTTTCCTTAGTCTTCTCTTAGTTTCGTTTCTGCATTGCGCTTAGGCTGGCACTTCGCCTGTCTTTACTAACATGGTAACCAACTCTTTCCTGCATTAAAAACGAATACGTTTGACGATTATTTAGACACGTGAAGAGCCTGCCTTACTTGAGAATCGTCGTAGTTAGGTACTGGTACCATCTATCCGTAAAGGCCAAGCCACAATGGTCACAACACGCAAGTGGTCTATCACCTCTATGAGGATTCATACTATAAAGCGCATTCATGTGCCGTAGACGCGCGGCCAATGTGTGGCTTGGCCTTAAACGATAGTTGTAAGGGAACGACTGAAGACACGGCCGAGGTTTCTGTCATATATTTGCTTGCATCTCAGTCTTTGCTTGATGCCTTACAGCGACAGTGACGCTTAGTATATAAGGTACGAGTAATACCGTAACATATCACCAATTAATAAATAAAATGTGAATTTATCTGACTTGCACTATAAATACGAACTGTAATCATAATACTGTGTACTTTATTATATGGATTTACTAATTTTCGCGTTTTAATGACATACCCTTTTAACTTAATTACGCACCCCGAGATTTCCGCATAACACTGTATGAAATGATGAAAAAGTATAACCTATTTTCTTAGTCATTTAGATTTTTTCTGTGCCTGGTCGAAAATAGTCAATTTTTCTCCGTTAAGTCTTCGCTTAAAAATATTGCAAAAATACTTATCAGTTGAAGTTATTAATATTGTAGGTATGGGTACAATATTGTCTCGATTCCTCTTTCAAAGAATGTAGGTAGGTATATGGAAGGATAGTGCGACAACATGTTAATACCAACTTTATTTATTATGCAATAGGTACCCGAACTAAGTACATAATTACAAAATTGGCCTACCGTTAACTAACTTCTGTTGAAAATAGGCATTAGGCATGCCTGGTTATTATATGATTATGACATGACTAGGTTTAGAACTTTTGGTAGCCGTGGTTCTAAAAACAACGGAGTACTTAATTGCAAAAATAAGCCACGCAAATAAAAATTGCTGCCTTGTTATTTTATGACGACGACTAGGGTTGGTAGCATACCGTGGTAACATACCTACAGGGCGTCCCAAGACTATGGGACATCAAGGGAAAGTACCTTAAATATCGTAGATAGGATTTGCTGAAAGAACTCTTTATGTTATTTTGACTTTGTTTTTGAGTTTACTCCTTAAGAATCGATTTTCATATAGGGTAAATCGCCAATAATTGGCCACCGTTTAATAACTGGCCACCTCATACTAAAAATTAACTTTGTTCGCCTAATACAAACAGAATTGATTTTAGTATAACGTGGCCAGTTATTGGACGGTGGCCAATTATTGGCGATTTACCCTATAAGCCCGGGGTATGAAAAATATGGGGTATAAAATCGAACGTATCTGCCGTGCTAATTTAAAAAGTCGTATCTCAGTATACGATCGGGGTAAAAATACGACTTATTAATTTAGCAGGTTATGCGTTAAGCGTTATAGACTAAGATCCCGATATAAAATGACCTTCACCGAGATGTTTATTTGATGAAATGTATTTTATATTCAATTTAATATGTCAATAAATATATTGCATATGGGTTGCCTAACAAATTTTAGTCCAGGGTATGTTTAATGAATAATAAAAAAAAATGTTTTAAACATTTCACCGGTTTGATTAATATTAGATAAATTCTATACCAATCGAAAGTATGAAGCCCATAGAATATGCAAACGTTAGGTTGCCTATTCTTTTCCCGTCACAACTATCGGGTAGCCAGGTATAAACAGGTAAATCTATACCTACTAGCATTTTGCAACGGTCTGATTATTGAATTGAAACTGAATAAAATTAAAGATTATTTAATTATGAATTTATCTAATAATCAAATCGGTGAAAAGTTAAAAAAAAATCTTTTTTAATTTTTTACTAAACATACCCTGGACTAAAAATTGTTAGGCAACCCATATGCAATATATTTATTGACATATTAAACTAAATATAAAATACATTTCATCAAATAAACATCTCGGTGAAGGTCGTTTTATATCGGGATCTTAGTCTATAACGCTTAACGCATAACCTGCTAAATTAAGAAGTCGTATTTTTACCCCGATCGTATACTGAGATACGACTTTTTAAATTACCATTATGTTCACATAAACAAACTATAAAATTGTCAATGTCAACTTCATGTCGAGTGTCAACAAAATTTTATAAATAAAATAAAATTTAATAAAATCTACGCTTAACGGGTAAAATGTGCTGCTTTTGAAACAATAGCGCCCGTCACACAATCGGCTAAAAGATACGTGTTCGTTTCAGCTCCCAAACAAACCTAACGAATTTTTGTGATATCCAAGATTACAACTTTTATAACGTGCAATGCAAAGACCGTGTTTTCTTGGTGTTTAAGCCGTGCTTGTATGGTGCTAAGATCGAAGAAGACGTCTTGCTGTAGAGAGAGACCGCTTTAATTGTGACTCAGCTTTAAGCTTAGAAATAGAGAAGGCGTGAATACTTTTCCATCACCACTGCTCTCATTTTCCTGCATTCAACCGCAGAATGGTTTTGATTTCGTGAAACTTTCCAGGATAAATACATACATAAATCAAGGATCCAACACAACCGAGTCATTAATTTTCTAGACGGGAGTCTTGCCGACCGACAAGAACCTATGAAGTTTAAATCGTAATTGTTATGTTTTTGATGTTGGCTTTTAAATTGTATCTTTTTTTATTATAATTGCTTGTATTTTTTACTTTTATTTGTAAGTGTTAGTTATAAATATGAGTGATCCTTCTTCATCCTTGCGCTGTCCCCATTGTCCCAACTCAACTCGAACTTTTACCCCTCATGGACTTAAAGTGCATATAGGGCGCATGCATAAACATTTTCCCCAAGTCATCCCCTCCAACTCTAGACTGTCGTTTTCTCAGCAAGCTCATGGTAACAACCCCATTCATCTAGATTTTGGTGATCTAGCTACGTTAAAGCAGTGCGTGTGTTACGGCATATCCCCAAAGGGGCGCGAAACTTGGCAGCGGGCAAATTGAGCGACCTCATTGATAAGTGTATCGACTCCAATGGCACTCTCGAATGGTTTAGTTTTCTGTCTTTTGCCTATTCCGCACTCAAATCGCCTGAAGCGTCGGCCACGGGCAATTTAACCACGAAAGTTAAGAGCAATATTAACTCTGCTTCTTTTGATATCAGTGGGAATATCGGTGCAGATACCACGCCTTTGAGATCACACTCCATACTGAAGACAATTGAGCGTAAAGTACATGAAGGGGATCTCTCAGGTGCAGTGCGAGTGCTTATGTCGGATGAGGGCGTGGCGCCGTCGAGCTCTGAGACTTTAGCTACGCTGCAGTCGAAGCATCCAGCCCCGTCCCGGCCGCTGGTACTTCCACCGGAACCTGACATATCTATTTCTGCCTTAACTGTTAAGCCGGAGGAAGTGGTGCAGGCACCCAGCTCTTTCAACAATAGTTCGGCCGCCGGTTTGGATGGTATCCGCCCTGTTCATCTTAAGGAGCTTACGTCTGCATCTGCGGGAGACGCCGGTTTTCAGCTCCTGGAACATCTGGCCAAGCTTTGTAATTTTTTGCTCAGTGGTCAATTAAACCCTGAAGTTTGCCCCTATATTTATGGTGCTTCCTTATGTGCGCTGTCAAAAAAAGACGGTGGTATAAGACCCATTGCCATAGGCAGCGCTTTCCGCCGCTTAACGGCAAAGCTAGGATGCCGTGCAGTGAGAGAAGAAATGGCAGCTTATCTGCAACCTTGCCAATTAGGGTTTGGCACAAGATTGGGCTGCGAGGCTGCAATTGACGCTACGCGGGCTTTTTCGGTAGATACCAAAAACTCAGAATCCGTTTTAATTAAAATTGATTTAAAAAACGCATTTAACTCAGTGGAGCGTGATGTTTTACTGTCCGAAGTGAAGGATAAAGTGCCATCACTCTACCCCTTCCTTTTCCAAGTATATTCTTCCGCTTCTAATCTTTTCTACAATGGTTCTCTTGTTCTTTCCCAAGTTGGTGCACAGCAGGGGGATCCGCTAGGCCCTTTAGTTTTCTGTCTGGCCATACAAAAGGTAACCTCTGAGTTAAATCCCCATTGAATATCTGGTACCTAGATGACGGTACCCTAGGTGGTAAACCTGAAGAAGTGGAACAAGACTTGCTCATGCTCCTGCCTCGTTTAAAAGCTCTGGGTTTAGATATTAATTTCAGCAAATGCGATTTTTTCCCCTGCAGTACCAACTCACACGATTCTTTCCCCTTATTCAGTGCTCTGCTCCCCGGACTGAAAGTGTTGTCGGCGAGATCTTTCAACCTCTTGGGTTCCCCCAATATTCCCAGAAGCCATTCCTGAAGCCTTCGAGGAGAGAAAGCTGCTTCTGCTGATGGCTGCGCAGAGGTTGAATGAACTTTCGGCTCACGTAGCCCTCGTTATGTTGCGAGTTTGCTTTGCCGTGCCTAAGCTGACATATTTCTTGCGCACGATTTTTATAAACCCATAAGTACGCTTATTTCTGCGACAAAATTATCGCGCGACTAAAAAAAATCGTGGTGCGCGCCTGGCCTGAAGAGTAAACTCCAGTCGTGCGTCGGAGCTGACACACATACTTTTTTTTTACAATACATTGACTCCGTGTATTTTAGCGCTTAAATTAATACGGTATCCGTAATGATACCACATTTCACTTCTAAATTGATTCAGATAGAAAGAAAAACATGTCAATTGCGACGTGGTTAGAACTACAATAGTCCCAACATGATCTGAGCATTGTTTAACTGACGACAACCTAATGTACCGGAGTTCAGACGATTACCGACGTCGACATACGAGTAAGTATATATTATCTGAATGTCTGATGACAGTACCAGCGATGAAGTAGGTATTCGTGGCCTTTATCATGTGGTTCCGATCAATAATAACAATACAATGGCCGAGGACCGCAAGCTTTTGAGAAAATCGGGGTAGCACTAATTTTGAACGGAATATAGTAAATGTCCATTCCTAGTCATCAGGATCCGATCATGTATATATACTGCCAAACTACATAAAGTACTAAGTAATAATATAAGTCTGACTCTGATTTAGTGCCAATTAATTAAATTAATCTATTTAATCAGATTATATCGCATATTCGTTGCATACCCATAGTCTAATGCCCATTTGAGTGATTTAAAATTTTCTTTCGATTTTTTCTCAGCTTTTTTATACCACGTAAACATGGACTGGACCATACGTGTATACATAACATATACGGGGTTGGGCAGATTAAGTGTCCTACTTTAAAATATCCATAAAATTAAAACAACTCTCCCGATTAAAAAAGTATTTAACATAGACCATAAATTATAAAATTAATTCATAAGTTCAAATTTCTCTCCATTTGCTTTAATTACCTTACGAATTCTCCCATAGAAGGAAAATTATACGCGGCACGCATTACCTCATCTGGAATATCGTCCCATATCTTCTCCAACCGATGCTTGAATGAATTTAAATTCATGCCCTGCGTGCTCCCAATCTTACTCAGCATAAAAAGCTAAAAAAAGCTCTTTAATTTATACATGAACGGTCTTCTCGAGGAGCTCAGCAGCGCCTGTGTCGGATGTTCCTGACTGTCTTGCTGGAAACAAAAATAATCATTTCCATATAACTTTCGGGCATTTTCCCAGCAAATGACCCTGCAATACGTTCTGAATATAGTACTCTTGGTTGATTTTGACTCCTCGATCAATGAACACCAGTGGTAACTTGCCTCTAGGCGATATCGCACACCACACCATGACAGCAGACGCACTTTGAAATCGTTGTACCTAGGTACAGCTAATTTGTCCGGGTATGCCCCTCAACGATACGCCATACACACGACCATTCTGTTGATTGTGGCTCTCCTGTAAAAGAAAAAAAATTTCATCGGAAAAAAATATGTCATCGCCCTCGTGCCACGCTAGTACTCCTTAATTTTTTTCACTCTAGCTTTTTTCTGGGCTTCCGTTAATCCGTGAATTTCTTGTTTCTTATCTAGGCCTTCAATCCAAGATCATGTCGCTATACGGCTCATTGATCGTCGGGATATTTTCATATCTTTCGCGAGTTTACTTGCACTTTGGGCTGGATTACGCCTAATACGCTTACAAACATTTTTGATTACTTTTTTGACGCGAACAGATGGTTTACGTCCAGGTTTGGGCCTGATTCTTGAAGAACCTGTTTCCTTGAATCGCTTGATGGTCCGCGATATGAACCTTATATTGATATTTAAATGTTTCAGTTTCCTTAATATCTCGCACGGGCGAATTTTTTTCTTGTACAAATCGACAACGAGTTCACGTTTCGCGTCCATTGTTGAAAACAAAACAAAAACGAAAAAAAACAAGATAAAGTCTAGAAATCATAAACCGGCCAAGAGCATGTCGGGCCACGCTCAGTGTAGGGTTCCGTAGTTGCTCATCCTTCACAATAAACTGCTGTTTTAAGCCTGAGGTTTACGTTAAGAAAGATTTTAAGCTCTATAAAAAGGTCGCAAACGCCCTAGAAACTGTAATCACCTACTACCTTCTGGAAGTCAACTTACGAACTTTTAAAGGAAAAATATGAAATTTGGCGATAACTCAAAAACGGCTCGACCGATTTTGTTCAATATAGTTTTCATTGAAAGTACTTATAAGGCCTCATTATCATGAATTTTTCCGATTTTTTTCACCCCACACACCAGTGTTGAAAAGAAAAAAAAATAACCCGAAAAAAAATTTTTTTTTAGTTTTTATTTTACCGTTTTGTCGGCGTGATACATACACATACTCATACCAAATTTCAGCTTTCTAGTACTAATGACCACGGAGCTAAACCGTGGACGGACAGACGGACAGACGGACATGGCGAAACTATAAGGGTTCCTAGTTGACTACGGAACCCTAAAAACTAATAAATTCTTTATTTAAAAACATATATACACGGTAAAAAAAGGTCCATTACGTTAGAAAAATAAGATGTACAACTAGGACACTTAATGTGCCCAACCCTGTAGGGTGTCCAAAGATGAAGGATAAGTCCGCAACTGCGTAGGTACGGGTCTAATCATGTCCTATGCCATCACATGCAAATTTCACCCCGGTAAAATTGCTACTAAGTATTTTAAGATACGGACCTCCGTAGAGTCAGTGTTTGTGCCGGGTATGCACATAACATTTCCATTCCATTATTCGTACCCTGTTCGTACCACTCCATGTAGAGTACCTACGAGTTAATGTATATGTGCAATGCGGGCGCTAAATGCGTTGAAGACAAGACCACCTCAGGGTATACTAAAAACAACACAACTAACGGTAACTTAACCTACCTATAATATTTAGAGAGAAATCCCCTTATTATCAACCATCAAGAAATTGTACGTTCCCTCATCAGCTCAGCATAATGAGAAGATCAAAGTCACAGTCAAACATTTGTTGCATATCAGTATCACATTACATAATTTCAATTATGACTACCAGAATCTAAATAAGCTTATAAAAAATATGAAAAACATTGTAAGTGCTCATTTATTAACATTTGAGGGTTACCCTCGATTTCCCTGGGATGGGATACTATTATGACATTACGACTTGGTGACAATGGGACCACCTAAGGAGTATAATCTTTCAAGTAAAAGTTAATTTTGAAAAGCGGTCCACAATTCGCGGAGAAATCGTTTCCGTGGACATACATAAAAAAAAACATACAGTCGAGCATACCTCCTCCTCGTATATGAAGTCGGTTAATAAATAAATCAGATCTCTCCACGTGTTGCGGTAGGATACCTACTAGTAATCACACTCGGCAACAAAGTCATTACAATCAAATACCAAATTATCCAACACTAAATCCACGAGCGTAGTAGCATGTGTTTCAGAATGTGGCGAACCGATAGGACACGCCCACACCACTGGGGAACCAATGAGATCTGTTTAGATGGGGTAAGTTGGCGCCCCGCCCACTACCCTGGCCACCCACTACAAGTCTCAACTCCGCTTAGGGTTACATTCGAGGGAAATTCCAGCTTCATAGAAGACACCGAATTGGTAAGTCTTTTTAAATACCATTATAATTTATTATCTGTTTGTATGCATACCTATACGCTTACGTATGCGCTGACTGTGATTGTTTATTATTTATTTGCACAATTTATGTATATACCATTTGCGAAGCCTAATGCGAATGTGATTTTATATTTGTTCCATTGTCTTATTTGTGAGAAAAATAAATAAATAATAAAATAAATAATAAATATCAGACAACCTCACACAAATCAACCTAGTCCCAAATTAAGCTCAAGAAGGCTTGTGTTATGGGTACTAGGCGACGATATACATACTTATATAGATAAATAAATACTTAAATACATAGAACGTCCATGACCCAGGCACAAATATTCGTGTTCATCACACAAATATTTGCCCTTGCCGGGATTCGAACCCGGGACCGTCGGCTCAGTAGGCAGTTGCTTAACCACTGCGCCAACCGCGTCGCCAAACAAAATACCTATTCATCGCGCATTTCGCGAAAAAATATATAGTAGGAAATCTCAAAAATGGCCTTTAATTGTCTTTTATAGAGGTGAGATATTTTGTAGAGTTGTAGTTTCATAAGTGCATATACAGAGGTTAAAAAAGCCAAACAAAGCGATTCTTTTGTCCGTAAAAATACACATACTTTTTAGGGTTCCGTACCCAAAGGGTAAAAACGGGACCCTATTACTGAGACTTCGCTGTCCGTCCGCAGCCGTGACTAAAGTACTATGGGTGACATTACAAACGGTCCGGTAGTTTTGAATTTTTGATATGTTTGGTTAGTCTGTGTTTAAAATGCAAAATGCACAATCCCCCCTCCGCGCCCGCCGCCATATTGAAAAAACCGGCACGTTCTTCATATTTTTGGAAATTGCGATTTTTTACGTTTTCTTAAATGTGCATATCTCCGTAACTATCTACCTATCCTAGAAACAAAATATAAAATGGAGAATGAAGAGTGTCGGTTTTTTCAATATGGCGGCGGGCGCGAGGGTGGGGGGGAGAATTGTGCATTTTACATTTTAAATACTGACTAACCATCCTAATAGACAACATATCAAAAATTCAAAACTAATACCGGACCGTTTGTAAGGTCATACTCCTTTATTCACTAGATTACAGGCTGTATCTCAAGAACGGGGATAGCTAGACAGTTGAAATTTACACAGATGATGTACTTCTGTTGCCGCTATAGCAACAAATACTATTCATGATAAGAAAATAATGATTAAGGGGGGCTCCCATACAAAAATAGGCCTTTTTGCATGATATTTCGTTCAACGGGCATTTTCTCATGAACCGTTATAGGTAGACAGAAATTTTCACAGAATGTATATTTTTGTTACCGGTATAACAACAAATTAATAAAAATAAAAAATAAATAAAAATTAAAGGAGGACCCCATACAAAGAACGTGTTTTTTGTTCAATATTGGTACGGAACCCTTCGTGCGCGAGTCCGACTCGCACTTGGCCGGTTTTATTTATTCTATAAATTACTAGCTGGCCAGACTGATGTCGCCCTGTCTTCTTAACTATGAATATTGAATACGAAATTAGGTATATAAAAACATATATTTTAATTTTTTTTCTTACATAAGAACCTTCTCCTGACAATAGCAAACACGAATAAAAAAAAAACCGGCCAAGAGCATGTCGGGCCACGCTCAGTGTAGGGTTCCGTAGTTGCCCATCCTTCACGATAGACAAAAACTAAAATTTAAATTACGTAAAAGATTTCAAGCTCTATAAAAAGGTCGTAAACGCCAAAGTAATTGTGATTACTTATTACCTTCTGGAAGTTATCGATTATACACGCCATATTGAGCGAAATGTTTTAATGCAGTATGGCACTTAACTAATATGTGTAACGTTCGAAGTATAAGAACACCGCGCGGCACTTACGTCATTTTGAAGAAAATTATGAAATTTTGCGATAACTCAAAAACGGCTCGACCGATTTTATTCAATATAGTTTTCATTGGAAGTACTAATAAGGCCTCATTTTCATGAATTTTTCCATAATTTTTTGACCCGTGGTTGAGAAGTTAGAGGGGGGGGGGGGGCACAATTTTTTGGATTTCCCGAGCAAATATTTACAAAACTGCTGACTTTATCAAAAAATGATGTTTGAAGACCCTTATTATTTTTAAAAGACCTATTCAACGACACCCCACACGCTAGTGTAGGAACGAAAAAAAAATTCACCCCCTCTTAAGGAGTACGGGAGGTACGCGAAAAAATAATATTTTTTGAATTTTTATTGTACCGTTTCTGCGGCGTAATACATACACATACTCATACCAAATTTCAGCTTTCTAGCAATTATGATCACGGAGCTAAGCCGCGGACGGACAGACGGACAGACGGACATGGCGAAACTATAAGGGTTCCTAGTTGACTACGGAACCCTAAAAAGAATTAGCGATATCGGTCCGGCCGTTCACGCGTGATGGGGTGATAGAGGAAAATAACGATTCATTTTTATCTATTGGATTGATACAAATATAAACATTGTAAAGAATGGTTTCAAACGTAGAAATTTAGGTACAATCAGAATCACTATTAATCCAGTTAATAAAGGAGTTTGACCTTACAAACGGTCTGGTAGTTTTGAATTTTTGATATGTTGTCTAGGATGGTTAGTCAGTGTTTAAAATGGAGCATTAGCTTTAGGAACATTTTAGTGTACCTAACCTAACCGAAGTCTGACCTGCCTTAAGGTAGAATACGTAACGATTCTGACTTCACACCTACATGCTTTAGGACTTTAAATGAGTATTTGCTAAACATGTATGGGATAAACGAGTAGTATGCCATTCAACAGTATGCCAAACATTCTCTGACAAAAAAATTTAGCCCTAAATTGAGAGCCCTAATAGACTCGTACTTTCGCAGCCTAAATTCAGTAATATAGTGCTTAAATTTATATAAAGAGTATATTATACGAAAAGTACATTCTATTAAACGTACATTCTATGAAAAATACATTCTATTAAACGTACATCCTATGAAAAGTACATTCTATTAAACGTACATTCTATGAAAAGTACATTCTATTAAACGTACATTCTATGAAGTTATTGTTATAAGAAAAGTGCATTATATTAAACGTGCATTCTATCAAATGATTGTCATAAGAAATGACTTTCTATCAATTGTTCTTCTACGAAATAACGATATATGAAATAAACATTCTATGAAACGTTGTTATACAATCTGAAAATTCTACTAAACGTATGTTCGGTTATATGAAAATATGTTAATTGTTTTTCTATGAAATGAGACGCACCCCAAAAGATCACGTTTCATTTGATCAAAATCCAATTATTAAATTGTACTTAGCGAAGTTTTAAAAAAAGCCCTAAGAACAAAATTAATCACGTAATTCAAATTTCATTTGAAAGGCGCAAATTCAAATTTTATGTACGAGTAGATTCAAGCGCTAAAATATCACGTCTGAAATTGCTGCCTTTCATACCTCGGTTAACAATTTACACATAGTAGTTTTTGAATAACTAATCAGTTATCACAATTGGGACGTACCGAATTTTTTAAACATTCATACTATTCGGGAACAAACTTCATCTAAATCATCTTCGCACAATTCTAAAAACGCCCGAGAAGTTTCCACACGACGTACTTTATCGAAGGCCGTTAGCATTTTCGGTACCCAACGAGCACTGACTTTACTCATGTACAAATGTTCATGTAAAATTTCTCCGACTCTTTCTTTACTAATACCTAAGACCTCAGCTATTTGCCAAACCTTAATTCTTCTATCTTCTAATACCAGCTTTTTGACTTTTGCTACGTTTTCTTCGGTCACTACCGATATTGGCCGCCCTGAGCGGGGGTCGTCTTCGATCGATTCCCGTCCGAGTTTAAATAAGCGACTCCACTTTTTGACTGTGGCATAAGAAGGCCCAGAATCACCGTAAATAATAGCCATTTCCTCAAAAATACACTGCGGTGATTTGTCACTTTTTGTAAGGAATTTAATTACAGCACGGTGCTCAATTTTCGTAATATTCGTTGGTAATTCACACATGATGTACTTTTCCGTTGAATATCTCGAAACAGAATAATAAAAACGTGACATGTTATTTTTTAATAATTTGTTTTTAAATGGCCTTTCTAGTGGCCAGTATCATAAACGCATCTATAACCTCGAAATACCTTAGGCTTAGAACTTTTCAGACGCCCCTCGTATGTATTTATTTATATATATTATGTACATCGTCGTCTATAGTACCCACAGTACAAGCCCTGCTTAGTTTGGGACTAGATCGATTTGTGTAAGATTTGTCTCTTAATATTTATTTATTTATTCAATAAAGAATCTACTGCTCTGTACATAAATAATATAAATATCGATTATCTTAACTGTTATACTGGCTCTTACACCATCGGCACAGGCTGTTTCGTCTAGGGTTTCCAGGTCGCCAAACCTAATAACCGGAAAAACCAGCAAGTTTGGCCGGACATATGGGTAAAAAGGCCGGACACTCCACATTTTTGAGGATTTTGTGTCTATTCGCTTGCATTCGACAAAGCCCGGCGCTCGCTTGCGAAATGTAAAAAGCCTAACAAAAGCCCGACGGGCCGGAACCCGTTTATTTTGGCCGGACACGCAATCAAAAAGCCCAACTATGTCCGGCTTTATCCAGACGCCTGGTATTAACAGTAGTCCCGTCCCAACTCCCACTTTCAGCGTTTACCATAAAATCTCCGTGCAACCGCACTGTTTGTTTACTTCTTCACACTAGCGTCGTCAGGGGTCGAGTTCAATCCAAATGTCACAGCACATTCGCCCTTTGACTTTCCCTGCACGCAACCGAGACCCTTCCGATAATAACAGCGTTTAATAATAAGTCCGCAATATGTTAGCTAGACAAACCCTGATTGAGGTTGATTGTTAACAAGTGTTTGATTCAGTTGGATAAGACGTAAATTCAAATTTTCCAGTTAACCTAAAACACTATTTGGGAGTGGGTGGACTTAAAAAAAATTATCAGTACTTGAACTAAAATTTATTGTATTGGAAGTATGTAACAGTTGGTGTAAACAGTAGACCCTTATGAGTATAGCAACATGATAAGTAGGTATATAATTATTATAGTTTAATTTAGAAATAATGATGTAACTTACAAACTTATGCAACTATAAATACAGAGTGCTGTAAAGGATAGTACATAGTGTTATTTTAGTATTTTGCCTTCTTTAGATCTAGATTAATTGTTAGTTTTGTACCTATTCATGCTTTTTCATAAGTGAAGAAGTAAATTACCAGTGACTGTCTTTCAAGATAGTCGATAGTTTTGCTTCAGATTTTACTCAATGTCACTCAGTCTATCATTTCCTACCATTTTACCACATTCACCTGACTTGCCACGCGACGCATGAATAGATAATTATCTAATACCACATAGCTGCCTATCTCTGACCCAGATCAACTAAAATTCGACTCTAAGTCAATGGGATTGGAACTTCGACACGTCGATAGGGTGGACGATTATATTCACCGCAATTCATCACATGCGGTGTAATTGAGGGCTCAAGTCACGCTACGCTTACGAAAACATGTTAGCATTTTGCTGACAATTAGTTACCAAACGATATCCCGATATTGATGCGATTATGAATATTATGATACTAAGTACTAGCGCGTGACCGACGCACGCCACATGGTATTTCGGAAACGATTACTACAAATGCCGTGACATGAACATAAACGCCCAAGTAGCAAATAGTTTTATAACCAAGATGTTTTGTCACCAAACAGTGATATAGTCGGCCTCTACTAGTATCAATTGTGACTGCTTTCGCTATTAAGGTTTTAACAGGACGTTACAAAATAATCTTTAAAGTGGTGCACTTTACTAGATATTAAAAAAGCGGCTATGGTACTATTTAGTAGTAGATGAACTTACTGACACTTTTATGTATCCATTTTGCACTTAAACTGCGTCATACTACTTTTCCAGTACTGGCACTATAGCAGGGTTGAAAACATTATTACATGATCAATTTGCATTATAAAAGTACTCTGTACAAGCATTACGTAACGTTTTAGCGTCTTAAAAACTTCCTCAACATCGCTATGGGGCTAGTTCTGTAAAAGTGATGAAAACTTTTCTATAGTACAAATTTAGTACTATAATATAGCGACTCCTTGTGCAGTTGCTAAATAACTTAAAATAAATAGCCCTTTCAGTCAGTTTGTGTTACTGTTATGAGACTAAAACGTGATATAAAGCGTTCAAATTATTAATTAATACATTAATTCGATTTGTAGCAGATTTTTAGTATCATTTATATCACTAGTAAATATATGGCCGCTGGTTACGTCATGATAGCACATAGCACCAGACGAATTTAATTAAAACAAGATTGTTATTGTTATGAAGGCTCATTGTCAAATTTAATTGATATCATAGTAAGATCTGGATCCTACTGCTACCACTTAGCTGTAATCAGCAAGCAGAAAGAAAGATCTAGATCTTACTGCTTCCCACTAAAATATATATGGCCGCTGTTTACGTCATGATAGCACATATCACATATTAGCAGACGGCTGGAGCCAATGTGTACTATAACAGCCATAGTCTTTATTATATTAATTATAATTTAATTAAAACAAGATTGTTATTGTTATGAAGGCTCATTGTCAAATTTAATTGATATCATAGTAAGATCTGGATCTTACTGCTACCACTTAGCTGTAATCAGCAAGCAGAAAGAAAGATCTAGATCTTACTGCTTCCCACTAAAAATAAAGGTAAACAAATACGTCGTGTTGTCGTGTGTCACGAATATCTGATCGTATCTCTTGGTGCAGTTCAGTAGTGATATCATATCATATCTCGGTATTGGATCATCACTAAATTTTTATGGGATCAACTTGAAGATGCTGACTCTCGATGAAAGTAATGATAAATATTGCGATACTGAAATATGTACTGAGCTAACAAACATTATAAAAAAATATACAAGACCGAATTGAGAACCGCCTCCTTTTTGAAGTCGGTTTAAAAACAGGGTGAAGATATAATTGCACAGTTCTCATATTATTTCCTTGCAATCTGCATTACTGTAGTCATTTGTAATTAGTTGATGTTTATCTGCTATAAGTGGCAGTTGTCCGCCTGGTACATGGTAACTTCAAGAAAAGAAAGTTTTGTAATATTGAGAAAACTGCCAAGGGACTCGAAACATACAATGTGTGTCCTAATTTGACTCCACTTGTTACGGGGCGTCAAACACAAACTCAGGGCAAGCCGGGGTAGTTCCCTTTACTTTTTCTTCAGTAGCAATAAACAATAGTGCTCATTAGTCCTGAAGTGGCAAACCGATGAGAATCGGGTAGTAGGGACACCCATCCACTGCTATACTTAATTGTTTCTTTTAAGGATTAAGTGAATATTATATCGACTCGTGTGATAGAGACTATGATACTTACTTTAATTTAATACATGCATAATTTAATATTCACTGTATTTACACTGCGAAATCAAAGGTAAGAAGAGTCACAGTCAGAGTCATCGTTTAGGTACCTACTTGAAGTTTTTACTGAAAGTAAAAGATACCTACTACAAATAAATATGATTGCATTGCATACACTGACAAGCGACAAGCCATGTTTCAGCTTACTAACAAGTGAAAAAGTCCGTACGCACACTAGCCTCGTTATGAAATAATAAGAGAAGTTCCCTTGTGGGTGGCGTGGGAAAGCCGCCATACGCTATGGCGGCAGGAACCACTAAAGTGAGCGATGAAAATACAGACGCTTTTGTTACGGATTGAAACGACTTACTCAATAAACGCCTTTTTCATATTTCTTTGGTATAAAAAAGTGTACTTCAAAGACAATTCAGAAAGGCATTAAACTGCTTATCTACACCTATATTGTTAACTTATAATAACTAGTTCAGATACTATAGTTGCACGTCCACATTATTTGGCACGTTGGCAGCGACCAAAATCAGAGATGTAATTTCATAACAACACAATATGATATTATGGCGAGGTCGGTTCATTCCGGTTACAGGTAGTATAGCTTCATATCTACGGGAAAAGAAAATAATATTGGCGGGGGCACTGCCGTGCCCCCCGATATATGATAATATTGATGACAAAAATTCCAGAATCTCTTGGAACTTGTTCTGTTATATATTCTATGTGTGTAAATAAATAATTATGCAACTGTACTTTAGGTCTTAAAAACACTCATGTGATCCTAACAAAACCACACTCGTGTTTTAAGATCTATCATTATATTGTAACAGTTGCATAAACTACCAAGCAACTATGTTCGTGGTATGACCACCATACCTATTCGTATCGTTAGGTAGTGGTGGTCCGTGGTTCGTATGTGGTGCTCGATGGTGGTAGTAAAAAATCCATATTGCATTGCGGCCGAACTTATGTAGGTACCTATTACTCATAATTTTCATCTTAATTCATCCGATACCAATAAATGGTAAAATTTTATTAGTCAGTAAGTATAAAGAAGCGTTGAACTTCAAAAAAAGAACCAAAAATAACCTGATATGCATGTACAGATTACATTAAATTTTATATCACTTTTTCACAAAAAAATTACCGACTTATATGAGCAGAATGGAACATACGATAACACTTATTTGATTTTCTCATGAATGTCTTTGTCAGAACTAGACCAAATTAAAAAGGGACCACACGGGAAGCACCAGCTTTCAAGTAAAAAAAGAATCATCAAAATCGGTTCACCCAGTCGAAAGTTCTGAGGTACCTAACAAACATAAAAAAAATACAGTCGTATTGAGAGCCCTCCTCTTTTTTTTGAAGTCGGTTAAAAGGAGATGTATGTGCATGTTGAGATATCAAACGCTCGTTATACAACACAACGCGTAAGCACTTTATAATATTTCACCTCGTAGTGTCGCACAACCCAACTGACTGCGGGCTTATTTGAATAATCAATCGACTATCAATACCGTGTGACGAGGCAATATCTTTTCACACTTATCCTTTGCCACATCATGCCTTGCGGATAATTTGATTGAGCTATTGTGCTGAAAATGAGGTGTTAGGTATGCGCATAATGTTAAGAGAATATTTTAGTTTTATGCTTTTACAAATGAGACTACGTGCCGAAATTTGCATTGCAAAATACTTAAGTTTGAAAACTTACGCGTATTGCTGGTCAAATTTTAGAGCAGAAATGTGTGACAAATTATATCACTTTTATCACGGATAAAGGTTAAACTAGTATGAATCTGTGAAGGAATCGGGCGGTCAGTAAAATTCTGATTGCATTTGCATTGGGACTCAACAAATTAATTCTGTAAATTTTGCCTGTATATGTTTTATTAATTTTTACTTTTCCAATTAAAAGTACCTAAATGGAATTTAAAGATTTACGAGAAGTATAAAAACCTACAAGTTTTATAAAAAAACACATTCCCGGCGTTTATTGCCGCGCTTTTATTTTATTATTATTTGTATAGCGCATTATGTATTTCCAGCGTTTTTTGTCGAGAACTTCGTAGCATGCTTACTCTATCAACTTCGAAGTAAAATTGTAATCTGTTGTATCTAATCCTTTTAAATATTACCTAATCATATGTCGGAAAAAATGAGTAGACCCCGTTATCAAGCGGGCAGTTTGGTGGCAAGCAAGAATCTTATATACTAACTGGATATTGCATGCCGAACATTCCTTTGAAGCCAGAAAAAATGACCTTGAATAACGTCACGCCGATCTTGCATCTCTTTCTTTAAGGTGTCCATGATTAAGCATACATTAGGAATATCCCGCGGAATTTGACATATACAACAGATTGATGATTGATGATTTTGTAATTTATTAAATTCAAATCCGATCAACTGTTTTATCATGAAAGTGAACACCCATCCTAGTAGGATAGGAAAGTATATGCATAGCTAAATTTTATTGTTGTTTCGTGCGTTGCCGTCCCGCTCGCACTGGCTAATTTACCAGAAAGGAATGGAAGCCTTACGTCGGCGATAAAACATTAGCATTCTAGGCAATGCTGATTTCAAGTGTCCGTGTAACTGGAGACTACTTACTGATACTTAAACGGACGGCTAAATGTATGGAGAAAAACGCGACGCATACGTCAACGTCCCTTTTTCACCGTGTATTAGCCGCCTTTACGCAACGCCAGAGTATTGTGAGCACCTATACACCTTATGAGGCCAATCCTTAAATATAGTAGCAATTTTAGTATACACGTTTTTTGTTTATATGTGTTTGTGAATACGAGTGTGACTATGGCTAAGTTCACAGTGAGGTAGCCATTAGTGGATTAGGTTAGCAATATACTTACCATTGGTGTAGGTATCAATGTGACGTTCTGTAGTAAAAGATACCAATTTGTCAGTCCATTTTTGGTTGCATTTCTATGCCACTCTGCACTTAGTCCGCCTTAATGATATCCGGCAAAAGGTTTCCTTTTACCTGAGCACGCCACAAATAGTTACTTACAAAAACATAAGGGGAGTATTTGTCAATGGATAAAAAATAATAAAATACTAGGACGTTATAACAGTTTCTTTATTTTCCACATGTGAGAACAATTTCGACAGCAGGGTCATCAAATTGTCGAACGCTCTGAAACCCTTTATCGGTACAATCGACAGCCAAAACCGCCTCCTTCGTTCATCTTTTGGAAAACTGCAATATTTAATATTATTCAAGTAAATTGTAAAGACACAAACAATAAACATGTTATTCTGTGATATGAATTATGAGAATAGAAAACGTACTAAGTTGATAGATTTAGGTCCATTTTATACGAGTAAATACCATGCATGAAAACGAATTGGTCACCCGAGTTGTAAAACCACACAATCTTTAGTTTCTCATTTAAGACAATGTTGAACTTCAAATAAACAAAATATACTTCTAACTTATCATTATAAACCTATTCGTGGGGTTCTTGAATAAAAATTAACAAAGCTTACAAGCAAAATAGAGGAAGACTGATTGCTAGTAAGATTTTTGAACATTTTCGTAAAATAAGTACTCACCTATAAAATTTTGTGTCGGATTTCTGCCTCCAATTACTTTTACAATGCTTTACTATGCAATACATAGCGCATTACGCAAGTAAATCGACGAAATACGTTTATTTCACGAAAAAAAATATTGAATTGGTGAATGACTTTTGACAATTCTGACATATCGGCGATATTTCTTTATTATTAGTGTTGTCATAGTACGTAGGAGGTGCATACCCGTGAAATCAGAATTTTGATTCAGTTCTTTTTTTTGTATAATACATAGAAAACTAAGTAAATTTGATCGCAGAAAGTTTTATATGAAAAATATAAATTTTTGTTGGAATTAGCTTAAAGTAAATTAATTAGGTAATGCCCGATAATTCTTATTTCTATAAAAAATAAGTTTTTTTTATAAATAACATGGTAACACATCACAGTGTGGAAAAGAGATAAAACATATGAGCAAAGGTGAATGAACCTGGCTTCAACTCATAGTTCGGCACGCAACATCCAGTTAGTATATAAGATTCTTGGTGGCAAGTGACGTTAGTGATGTAGCCACAATGTCAATAAAATACTTACCTAATTATTTTATTATATTTTCAGATATATATTTCAGATAAACTCATTATCAAAAATAACTCAAATGACTCTCGTGATAAATACACAAAATCTCTTCAAGACATTATAAAAGTTTTTTCTTGACATTGCACATCACTAGCCACCAAACTGCCCGCTAAGTTAATTTAAGAGTACATTACTGCAGAGGCCGCGAAACAGGGAATTGTTGGCCGAGTAGTGATAGATATGGCCGAGTGAGAACGAGCCCATCTAGACATACGAGGCCGACAATCCCTGTTCGCGCCGAGACTTGTATAGTGCTTTTCTCAAATAAATCCAAGGATATAATACAAATGTTCAACTTATATATTCATATATTTTTTTCCAATCCCGCCAACTTTTTAATTTTTCAAAATTTATTTTTTTAAGCTGTTCGGGTTAATGTTTTTGCCACCAAATGTTAGGGTGATTCTACCTATTTATTAAAAAATTACAACACCTTATTAATTAGATAGTCATATATGTTTTTTTAAATAAACGTGATTCCTTGTTTATTTTATTGAATATCTGTTTTAATCTTATTAGATAATCTAGTTAAATATAAGAAATAAAACGTAAATATACATGCACAAACAACGTTTTTTTTATTGGCAGTATGCCGTAGATTATCAAATAAAAGAAATAAACCCCACTGAAACAAAAGACAATCTCTTTGTTGGCCATCACGTCACGGCCAATAATGTTGTATGAAATTCCTTTATTGACCTCTAATTTGAAATTAGAGCGAATCTTCAACAATTGCTATACAAAGACGTATTTCGCGTTCTATTACCACGATCATAAGAACGACATTTCCTTGGAGTTTTGAGAAAATATTCCTTTTGTTGTAATATAGTTTAAGATATTTATAATTTTACTAGAAGGTGCCCGCAGCTTCGACCGCGTATTTTTTTATTTGCCGTAGGTGGTGTAATAAAAAGTATTCTTAACTATCTTTGGATGTCCAGCTATCCTTGTATCAAAATCGCCTAAAATTTGTCAAACCGTTTTGGCGTGATGCGAGGACAAAGGAAATTATGAAAACAGACGGCGCCAGGTTGACGCGGCGTGCGCGGCCAAATAAAACAAATGACGATTCTGCATTACGCTATTAATTTTTTTTTCTGAAATCATCCCCCTTCTATAGACAAAATGATTTTCAATACAAACCTAGAATTGTACTATTATAGATTATGTGTTGTAACTTAGGTACCGTTGCCAATTGTGCTGATTTTATCGTTTCATGAACGTATTCATTTCATGTGGATAATATCCCATGTTATTGTTTATAAATATTTCCCATTCGAATATGTGCTGTTGTTTTCTGTCGCAGTGATACATCTATTACAAAGGTTTTTCGCATCGGCTGGCCAGAATGGATGGCAGCAAACCAGAGGCGATGTGCCGCGTGTGCGGCGACAAGGCGTCGGGCAAACACTACGGCGTGCCCTCGTGCGATGGCTGCCGGGGCTTCTTCAAGCGTAGCATACGGAGGTATAGTATACTCATCATCCTATTAGCTCTACTAGCAGATATGGTAATGGCCAGGATGGAGAGCAGTAAGCCCGAGGAGAAGTGCCGCGTGCCGGCGACAAGGCGTTGGGGACACACTACGGCGTGCCCTTGTGCGACGGCTGCCGAGGTATAGGTACACATCATCCTATATAGCTCTACTAGTAGATAAGGTAATGACCAGGATGTGCTGTGTGTGATGTATAGCAGTAAGCTAGAGGTAAGGTGCCGCGTGTGCAGCGACTGCAGCGGCAAGGCCTCAGGGAATCACTACGGCGTCTCTCGTGCGACGGCTGCCTTCTTCAAGCGGAGCATAAGACGGTATGTACAGTCAATAGCAAAGAAACATTATTCTCCAGTCATACTAATACACGGAGCTACCTACTCATCACTAATCACCATACACGATTCTACAATTAGATGCGTTCCATGTATCGGATGGGCCATATCGGATGGGCCAACCGAGAATAGTATTTTATGCAATCGTTGCACAAGGAAGGTGTAAATATTGAATACAATACTTTTTATACGAGCAAAACACAGAAAAACAGTTTTTACTTTAATCGTCATTTCCCACCATGATTTTTTATTTTTGATGTAACCTTTTTCGTTTAACTAAAACTGACATATTTAAAAAAAAACATGATCGCGATGGTCAGAGCGGGTGCCTCGTGATTGGTTAAATTATTTGACAAGTAATTTCAACCGATCAGTGAACAGTAGCGTGCTTTTTTTTTCAAACAAATATCTTTTTGAAATTATTAGAGTTGAGTAGAGAGATGTCTTATGAATATTAAAGTTCTGTAACGGGTACCATAGAGTATAATATTTTGGTACAGGATTAAAAAGTGCGTTATTGTGATTTTGTCTGTGATATTATAATTGACAGATTAAAGTACGCGAGTATAAAAACTAGTATTAGGTATGTACATATATTAAAGATGGATTAACATATCGTGTAGGTACGGTACATACAGTCGAGTTCATTTACAACTACACACTTACGAGAACAAAAATATCTGAACACGACCCTATTGTCAGGAGCATAAAATCGTGTTCAGATATTTCTGTTCTCGTAAGTGTGTACTTGTAGATGTAAATAAACTTGACTGTACATGTATAACGCGAACCGTTATCGAATTAACCGAAAAGCAGGTCTTCTTTAGGGTCTTCTAGGATGAAGTCTTGTAGTACTACTCGCATTTTACAAAATCATCGCTCCAGCACCTTGTCGACTCTGCGATGTCTTCCGGTATGTCGACGTATCGTTCGTAGAAATATTATTGATTATTTTATGTTTTTATTCTAAAACAGGAATTTAGACTACGTTTGCAAAGAGAGCGGCCGCTGCGTCGTCGACGTGACCCGGAGGAATCAGTGCCAGGCCTGCCGCTTCTCCAAGTGCCTGCGGGTCAACATGAAGAAAGACGGTAATATTTTAGACTAATTAAATTTCTATAGTAAACGATACATATAGCCATACCACAGCAAAATTACGCTCGTAACACAATTACAATAGATATAGGTGCCTAATATCACTACCTATCACTTTTTAACCCCCGACAAAACAAGCGATCGCTGGTACAGAAAATGTAGAATAAAAACGGACGCTCTTTTATTTTTAGCTTATAATACTCGATTAAACGAAACAAGGATCGTAATGATCTTTTTCTCAAACATCCAAGGAAAAAGGTTCTTATGATCGTGGTAATAGAACGCGAAATACGTCTTTGTAAAGCAATTATTGTAGATTCGTTCTAATTTCAAACTAGAGGTCAATAAAGGAATTTCATACAACATTATTGGCTGTGGCCAACAAAGAGATTGTCTTTTATTTCAGTGGGGTTTATTTATTTTATTGATAATCTACGGCATACTGCTAATAAAAAAACGTTGTTAGTGCATGTATATTTACGTTTTATTTCTTATATTTAACTAGATTATTTAATTAGATTAAAACAGATATTCAATAAAATAAAAAAGGAATCACGTTTATTAAAAAAAAAATATGACTATCTAATTAATAAGGTGTTATCATTTTTTAATAAATAGAATCATTTAACATTTGGTGGCAAAAACATTAACCCGAACAGCTTAAAAAAAATGAAAAAAGTAAAAAGTTGGCGGGAATAGTAAAAATATATGAACATTTGTATTATTTCCTTGGATTTATTTGAGAAAAGCACTATGCAAGCCTCGGCGCGAACAGGGATTGTCGGCCTCTGCAGTAATGAACTATTATTAGCTAAGACGCCGCAGGCAGACTCCGAATTCACGGGTTGTTTCAAATAAATATTTTTTTTTAATAGGTAAGAGTAAAAATAAACGGAGAGCCGGTTGCATATGTCCATGAATATCTTTATTTGGGCCAAATAGTTTCCTACCAGAGGCGACAAGAAAAAGAAGTCGAACGACGGATAGGAAACACCTGGAGGAGCTATTGGTCCATGCAACACTTAATGAAAGGTGACCTCCCGCTATCACTCAAAAGGAGGCTCATGGACATATGCATACTTCCTGTTCTCACCTATGGTGCTCAGACTTGGTCTCTGACAGAAGTTCAGAAGTTCAAACTCGGGGTCTGCCAAAGGGCCATGGAGCGTAGCATATTAGGTGTCAAATTAATGGATCGAATCCGGAATACCACTCTACGCTCCCATACCCAAATTGTTGACGTAGCTCGGAAAGCGGCCAGTGGGAATGGGCTGGTCACGTTTGCCGTATGCTGGATGAGTTGTGGGCCAAGACCACTACAGAGTGGAAGCCTATAAACTCAAAACGGAAACGTGGCAGACCTCGCCGGTGGTGGCGGGACGACTTGAATTTCTTCTTGAAGGATTGGCCAGAAATAGCCTTAAGCCGAGATCACTGGAAGAAAAGGGGGAGGCCTTTGCCCAGCAGTGAGTAGGGATATTACGGGCTCAATATAATAATAGTAATAATAGGTAAGAGTAACCTGCAAGTGTAAGTTAATACCTAATGTAAATGTAGACCCCTCTTCGTCTATCCGAAACAGTCTTTCATTTCACGACTAATATCTGCCCGCGTATGACACAATAGGAAATTGAGCGGCAATCAATAGTGAACATGGCCGAGCACTTGTCTCAATAAAGTATTTATCCAGCGGCTCCTCCGAGCATGTCTTTTCCATTAGGAAACATTCGAGTATTTGCGGTATACAAGAGGCGATAAGTGGCGAGGAAAAAATGCGGGGGCATTTTGTTCCCTTCCGCGCTCAATCAATTCCTATAGCACTGGTGGAGACTGAGATTGGCAATAATTCAGGGACTATGCTACTATACTACTACTGTATGACTATACTACTTACTAAAAATTTGCTATTAATGTGAAACTTACCATATTAGACGGAGGTGTAATTTTCGCAGGGTGCTTGTAGACAAAAATGTAAACGGGCCCTTAAAATTTACCTTTGAACAATAAATATAATTGTGTGAAATACACTTCAAATTAAAACGTTATACATCGAAATTATCGCAATATGTATACTTATTTCCATGGTAATAATAATACTTGCCTTGAACGAATATTGTCTTTGAAATCTGAAAAAAATATCCAGTGGAGCCTACTGACATTACAGTAAGACTTACTGCAATAACAGTGAGGCCTACTGACATTTCAGTAAACCTAACTGTAATAACGGTTACGCCTACTGTAATTTCAGTAGGCTCCACTGGGTATTTTTTTCAGAAAAGAAGTTCCAAGCAGTCATAAATTAAGGTCTTAGTAAAAATAGTTGTTAGAACCTCGCATGTCCCATAACTCCCAGATCCCATTCAATGGTTCCTTTAAGGAAAAGTTCTAACAACTATTTTTACTCAGACCTTAATTTATGACTGCTTTTAGATACCTACATACTATGTATAAATATGTAGATTATAAACGGTAGAGTATAAAAAAAATTCAAATCGTTCGTTATCGCTTATCGATAATTATTATTAGTATTGTACGCCAAATAAAAAGTAAGTGTAACCCGTTGTATTTATGTACGTAATCCATTTAGTGCTAGTACATGGGTAGATTACAACGAAGAATGTGTAAGGTGGCAAGCAAGAAATAGCGCAAATCTTGACCTATTGTGAGGGTGGATAAATATTTTCCGATGTCACTCGCAGGCGGTATTCGCGCCTGTATTTATTTACATATCAAAATGAACCCCCTCGTTTCATATCCCACCATTTTAACTTTTCTTCCCTAATGCAGTGTTGTTTGCCAACCACTTGTAACGTTATACGTTTATTCAAAAGTTAATAAGATTGTTGTCGTCACCTCCGAGGGCTGTTAATGGGGAAAAGCAAACACTTCATTATGCATTTTGATTTATTATCAAAGCATATTATTGTATGACATTCTACAAACACCTCTCAGTAAACCATCAGCCTTGTGTTTTATGGTAGAAAATATGAATAATTTCGAAGTGTTTGCTTCTTGAAATGAGAAAAACTTAACTAAGGCGTCACTGGCGACAGTTTATAGAACGAAGAATTATTTTTGTATCAGCTGTGCAGCACGAGCGATCCCCGCGGCCGGTCGCCGCCCATCACCAGCTGGCCCTTCAGAAGCTCGGCTATAGCTTCGGCCGGCAGCCGAACATCTTCCCCACACCCACCCCCCTCGCCCTCTCCACCCTCCCGCAACTGAACACCTACAGCGCTCCCGCCCCGCCCAACCTAGCAATGCCCACCTTCTTAGAAACATCCTTTCAAGACTTCTCAAGACTTCCTGAAGCGATGCCGTCGGAACTCCCGCAGTTGAACCCTTTCTTTAGCGCTCAAGTCGGTTCACTCGGCTCTCTAAATCCGTTCAAGATTCCGCTTTTCCCGACCCAATTGCATTACCCTATGCCACATAGTGGATACTTCCCAGCAAACATTTTCTACCCTCCTGTAGTTCCAACGGAGAGGTCGGTGACGCCGGCAGAACAGATCAATAGTAAGTGTTTGTTATACTTTATCTCAGTTTACATTGATGTGTGATTTCTTTAATATTATAAAAAATTATTACTATGTACTTAATGTTATGTTATATGTTATTATTATTATTTTTAGCGCAAACATACATATTCTGATATACTTTGTTTCTTGGCAGAAATGGCGGACAGCGCATTGAGTTCGCCGAAATTTAAAACAGCTTTACCAAATCACACTTCAGAAAAACCAGATTCACAGCTGCCCGATAAAATTAAAGAAGATGAAGTATCAAGTTCTGAGGAAGCTTTTAAATCAAACCGTTGCTTAGAGAACGTCCATAAAGAAGGTAAATAAAAATAATAGGTCTTCTACCTACGCTGCACTGTTTTATGATCGAGAGGAAAAATTATACATTACTAGCAACCCGCCCGGCTTCGCACGGGTGCAATGCAGATAAATTATGCATGTATTACACATACAAACCTTCCTCTTGAATAACTCTATCTATTAAAAAGACCGCATCAAAATCCGTTGCGTAGTTTTAAAGATCTAAGCATACATAGGGACAGACAGGCAGCAGGAAGCGACTTTTTTTATACTTTGTAGTGATGGGTAGGTATACTCATAGTATTTTCCTTTTCCTTCTCCTCAGTCGATCTCTATAGTGTTGATCAAATATTTACAAATTCCAAGTAATTCAAAAGTCATCATCAGTGCTTTGCGAATGATATCAGGTAGTATTAAGTATTTTGTCTGTTCTGCAAATGCACCCAATAGGTACTGTAAAAGGTATAATTAATAACTGCCAGTGTAACATATTATTCAAATTAATTAATAGATACCAGTAGGGGCGCTGCCGCATATTCTCCAAGCAACTGTGACCCTCCAGTGATTCACGTCGTATCAAAAATGGGAGAAAGCCGCGTTGATCTAAACTCTAGTAGAGTCGAGAAGGACGCAGTTGAATACATCATAAAAGAACAAGAAAAGTGTGCTCGTCAAGAAAGGGCTCAGAGATCAAAGATACATTTTGACAGCAGTTTGACGCTATCGGGAGAACAGATCCACGATCCGGCAGCGAAACTTCTCGTAGCATCCATCAAGTGGCTTCATGGGGTCCCCTCTTTCACGCAGATGAAGTCTTCGGAACAAATTCCCCTGTTACACCACAACTGGCGGGAACTTTTCCTGATCGCAGCGGCTCAGTACTCGTATTATTTTGATGAAGGTACGTACAAGTCTCATGTGGGTGTTATCTAAAAAATAAACTAAATAGATATTATAAAGAATCAGAGATAGATCATGGCGTGATATTGTTCAATAAAGATGTGTACTTCGAAAAATCGTTGGTTTACTATTGCTGGTTGCTCTCCGTGTAATAAGTTGTACCTACCTATTGAGTAGGTACGACCTACGATATCACCATTTATTGGTACGGGTTCTTTCCATAAATAACTGGTTTTCAAAAAACTTGTACATAGCTAAGTCCTATACATATAAGGATTAGGCCAAGGCCTTAAAAGTATATGTACCTATACAAGTTTTTTGGATACAACCCAAATACGTATTTTAGCCCAAGTCCCAATGTACTGGACATAGTATTAAACCAATCCAAATTGAGTATAAAACCCCTATAGAAATAAAAATAACTTCAAAATTTGAAGATAATATAAATATAGTTAGAGACCCACGTAACTGTGTACCAACTGTTACTTCCATTGTCCCTGCTCATTTATTTCTACGTCTTAAACTTCTGATTATTAGGATCATTTCTTAGAAAAGTAGTTCAAGAACACGAGATATTAATGTAGCATTATAAAAGTAAAGACTCAATTAACAGTACGTTATCTTAACATACATTTTATCAAACAATCTTGCTAACACTTTGCTTTGTTTACAGATGATATGCATTTACCGACAGCTGCGAGGGCGAACAACCCCAAATTGGAGTTCAAACAGTTAACCTCCCTCATCAAAAGGATAGCACAATGCAGATTGGACAAATCGGAATATGATTGGTTGAAGTCAGCTTTGCTGTATCGGCACGGTGAGTTAAAATACGATATTTTAATGGTAGTAAGCAAATAAGGACAAGCTATGTGACAGATGAAAGAAATTTATCGACCAAAAAGAACCTATGTAATGCCCTTCGAGCGAATGCTGCTGTACTTACGTATCTGTCTGGGCTTGGATTTGTGATTTTGGCACTACCTACCTACGAAAAAAGATTAGTAATAACGTACCTACTAGTAATCGCACACATACCTATATATACCCAACCACCCTATGGTCCAAAACAAAACTCAATCATTTCTATTAAGATCCAAATACTAAGTATGAGAGATTGTACACGTTTTTATTTAAAAGTAAATTGTTTATCTTAGTTTACGAGTTAATTTCAACCATAATTGCGTTCTACTTCGTTATACTTGTAAGATTTTAAGATTTTAACGACGTTGAACATAACCTGTTATGAATAGTTATATCTATTATAAATTTATAAAATAAGGAAACTATATACCTATATGAGAATAGCACAACCAGTGGATTTATAGCCCACTGCCAGTTTATAATAATGCATAATTATATTTTTGTAGCGCTACTATCCTACCAGGGCAAAACCGCAACTTGTTAGGCTATAGGGGGAAGTCCCCTAACGCCGGACGGCACCTAACGCCGGACACTCGAACTATCTCGGCAACTAGCAACGCGAGCGAATCAAGGACAAGTGGAAGGGGCGCGGGGGACCCGCGCCCCTTCCACTTGCCGAGTTGCCGTTGTCGAGCTTCCAGTTGCCGAGATAGTTCGAGTGTCCGGCGTTAGGTGCTGTCCGGCGTTAGGGGACTTCCCCCTAAGTACCTACCTATTACTTAAGGTATAGGCATTTTTTACGTCACCCGCGTACATCAGAATCGGCTGAACGGATTAGAACTGTCGATGACCGTAACTTCGCCTAGGCTTCCTATCTTCGCCTACCAAATATTTCTAGAGTTTTCAGAAGTATCTAAGTGTTTCTAAGAGATATCTAAAGGTCGTATGAGGAGCTATGCGCATCTCTTAGAAACACTTAGATACTTCTGAAAACTCTAGAAATATTTGGTAGGCGAAGATAGGAAGCATAGGCGAAGTTACGGTCATCAACGGAACCTATTTTGGTATGGGGATAGCTGGACATCCAAAGATGGTTATAGGATACTTTTTACCCCACTACGGTAAAAAGTTTGTAGGTATATTATGAACTCAATCTTGCTTTGAGACATAAGGCCTGCATGGTTGTTCTCACCCGCTACCCGCTGCAGACGACCGAGGCCTTACTCCTACAACTTGTAATTGTGATTCATAAATACGAATACCTACTGGTGCGCGTAAATGTAATGTTGTCTTATTATTATGTATTTATGTTACATGTCAAAAATGAAGATAGAGCTTGGTTGTAAAAGCCAAATTGTCCAGCCTGGATTACAGTATAAGACACATCAGTGGAAGGACGTATGAAAAATAGACCAAATAACTTACAACAATTACAACTCACGAGATGGTTAAATGCGGGTAACAACCAATATATATAAAACCTGCCCTCTAATGATTTCAGACACCTTTGAAGGGCCTACGTCGGCCCAGCTTGAGATGTTGCAAGACCAGACCCTACTATTGCTCCAAGGACACTGCTCAAGAAAAGAATCGACCCGATTCGGCCGCCTCATGCTGCTGCTGCCAAGCATATGCTGCTTGTCCAACCACGGCCTCCTCGAAGACCTACTCTTCCCTTCAACGACAACCGAAGCTATCAATTCTACTCTTACTCGCATCCTCATGTACACGTCCATTTAATGGCCAATAATAAATAAATATCGGTCTACTTCACACAACACAGAAAGCTCTAGTATCTAGGCTTGTGTTGTGGGTACTGGACGATGTTAAACATATACTTATACAGATACAAATATACTATTATACATAGAAAAAGCCCATAACCCTCGAACAAACATTTCCTCGGGATTCGACCCTGGACCGCCGACTCAATTCAGTAGCCAGATTGCTTTAACACCGCGCCAACCTTGTCACCAATTTTGCGTCTGATGTTATTCTCAATGTTCTTCCGTTACGCTATTCATTCAACAATAACAAAGACGGAAACCTAAAAATTATTACTGCGCCACTACTACGAAGACCAACTTCAGCAACGAAAATTTGCTTACGTCACGTATTAAACATGAGCACTCGTGCGTGACGAAACCTCTGGGAAACTGGAATGCATTTGTTTTGTAGAAGGCAATCAGAGAAACTGCCTTCATATTGGTTTAGCAGAATAATTAATTTAAGTATTGGAAAGTAAGTGTAACAAGTGTGTTCTGATCCTGATATAGTTGGAAATTTATTTGTCGTCCATTAGGATCTCTGATCATAAGAATTTTCATTTCTTTTTCTCTTCTTTACTTTTGCTTTATTTAAAAGATGGTTATTGAGACCTATTTTATTTATCTAGCCTCTGTGCCGTTAATAGCTGTTATTATATATACCTATCTATAGTATCTTTAGATCCTTAATTTTCTAGTCAATACTTACGAAAAGTGCAAATCTAGTTATATAATGGATATTGTTTAAATAATATTATAAATATCGCCGAAACTGCCTACATCTATATAGCATTCACTGATTTGATATCTAGATCAAAACATTATACCTACTTTAACTAACTTAATGTGTTTTTTTTATCCCTTTAGATTTTTTAGCTAATTGTTACGTACCTACTTAAGTGGTTACTTCATATTACTTTGTAATTGAATTAAATGTAATTGCAATTGCAAAGTAATTTTTAATTACAATTACATTCATTGGTAATTAAATTACTTACTCAATTACTTAATGTTATCCTTTCCAGGGTTCCATAGCTCAAAAGGAAAAAATGGAACCCTTATAGGATCACTTTGTTGTCCGTCTGTCTGACTGTCTGTAAGAACCCTTTATCTCGGAAACGTGTTGAGGTAACGAGTGGAAATGAATATACTCAGCATGTCTAGCATAACTTTGACACGCGACTCATGTCGCGCGAGATAGCATCATCCGTCACAATCTCATAGTACTGTACAGATAGAGACAGGTAGTACCTATATCTCGCGCGAGAAAGAGTCGCGTGTCAAAGTTATGCTAGCCGTGCAGGTCTACAGTCCCATGAAGCTGTAAAAAAATTTAACTTCTAAGTTGACGTAAACAGAGCTACGGCCGTTTATGCCGCAAACATATAGGGAATCAAAATGTATAAGTAGGTTATTTTCCGTTGACTTAGAACTATGAAATTTGCCGTTCTTGCCGTCTTATATTAGAAGTATAGAACAAAATATGAAACTATACCTACATTTGAAATTAAATAAAAAAAGATAGTCTTGCTTTAAAGTTCGTAACACAGTTTTCCAATGGTAAAGGTAAGTTTTAATTAAGAGCAATTATGCAGTGCTTTCATAGTTTGTACGGAACCCTCAGTGCGAGAGCCCGACTCGTACTTGAACGGTTTTTTTTTAAATTATTCATACAAAAGCTAATTTACTGATGATTATATAGAAAAACATAGGTACAGCAGCATACTCATGCTAATATTATAACAAACTGTATTGAGCACTACGGTAAGCAGAATTACTTACTCCCCAGGCCAAAACATAGGTAATTACTAAAATTGTATTTTTAATTAGCCAGAGTGATTTGACAGATGTCGAAATTTATATTTTCGTTATTTAGATTATTCAGAAATGATTTCTTAAAACAATGAATGAGAATACTCTAGATACTGGTATTAGATTAAGTTTTATTGATAAAAGTGATATGTTGAAACCAAATTAAAGTTAATAAAATTGCGCTCGTAAAAATTGCGTCAGTTTACTCCAGCTAATTAAAAATCCGACTTTAGACACGAAATCGAATCGTGGTGCGACGCAACATCGCGCATCTTGATGATGATTGATGATGATATAAAATGAACTTATGATAGTAGTTTAATTTAACTGTTATATAATAAGAGATTTTAAAACACGAGTGTTTTAAGGCTTATCTACATATACATTCATCATCATATATATATATATATATATTATATATATATAGATCTTCTATAATGCCAACCGCCGTCGCTGTCAAGATCTTTACTTAGGTATTTATATAGTATCTGAACCAATCTGAACCTAACAAAATAGGTAACATTTTACGTATAATTATCTATCATGTCAAAGGTATTATTATCTTTAATGTAAACAAAAACTACTTCAACTAAGAAACGCACCAGTGTTACCACGTGTGCCAGATTCGTGCACGTTTGATCGTAGGCAGATGCGATAAGGGCTACCGAGTTTTTTTTAAACCTTGAATTCGTTGCTAGAGGTGGCTGGAGCCTCTGGCCATCTCTAGCAACGAATTCAAGCCAGGAGGCAGTAGTGTAGAGGTCGAATGAGGTCCTCCAGAATGCCAAATGCACTGAACTACTGATATTTACGCACTTATTACCACGATTTTCACTGATTATTCATGGCCGTCCTAAGTTTCATGCTGTTCCTGGTTAATGGCACACATGTAGGTAGTAAACGAGGCAAATAGTTAAGTATACTTAACATAATATTCGGGCCAGTAAATATTGTAAAGCCTGACCAGAAATATACGAGGATTGTCAAGAGGGCGCTATTTATAAGCTTTATATGGCAACAATTTTGCAACCAATCGCAACCCACCATAATGACATTAGTTTAAATACCTGTCAGTTCCACTATGTTAACCTCGTAATATGAAATACACTCTTTCCCTGACTGTTTTTCGTGTAGTAAACACGTGTAGACTTTATTTATGATCTTTCATGAACGTTCACGACTGTGAATTGCTTTCGGCATTTTCTTTGAATTATTCTATTCTATTTTTTTAAAAATGGCAACCGGTCACAGTTAATCGACCATTACTGCCAATGTCTCGTTGCCAATCGCACTAGGCGACTAGATAGAGGATTGATTCCACGTTGTACGGTGAGTTGAAAAAATCGTGCTTTTTGTAGTGATAGCGATTTACAAAAAAACCACGCGGACTATCGGGCCTTGACCCAGGAAGGGCTATGAACGCTTCAAGTTGAATTCTTCATTAGCTATTCACTCATACGTTAGATCACTGCACAATACGCTATCAATACTACACATTGAACAACTAAAATGAATAAATAATGAACAACGAAACTTAAACGCATGCGGCCATCTTGAGACACGAACCGGAGGTCCTTCTTTGAATTATTTTAAATATTTGCCTTTCTTATTCTAATTCTAATTTTAAAATATGGCTTCCATCAGGTTAATGATGATTTCGCCAATTTCAAGTTTGCTCGTAGAGCATGCCGTTGTTCGGTGAGGTTTTGCTTTTTGTAGTGATAGCGATTTACAAAAAAACCACGCGGATTATCGGGCCTTGACCCAGGAAGGGCTATGAACGCTTCAAGTTGAATTCTTCATTAGCTATTCACTCATACGTTAGATCACTGCACAATACGCTATCAATACTACACATTGAACAACTAAAATGAATAAATAATGAACAACGAAACTTAAACGCATGCGGCCATCTTGAGACACGAACCGGAGGTCCTTCTTTGAATTATTTTAAATATTTGCCTTTCTTATTCTAATTCTAATTTTAAAATATGGCTTCCATCAGGTTAATGATGATTTCGCCAATTTCAAGTTTGCTCGTAGAGCATGCCGTTGTTCGGTGAGGTTTTGCTTTTTGTAAAGTGATAGCGATTTACAAAAAACCACGCGGACTATCGGGCCTTGACCCAGGAAGGGCTATGAACGCTTCAAGTTGAATTCTTCATTAGCTATTCACTCATACGTTAGATCACTGCACAATACGCTATCAATACTACACATTGAACAACAAAAATTAATAAATAATGAACAACGCAACTTAAACGCATGCGGCCATCTTAAGTCACAAACCGGAAGTTCCTATTTGCCTTTTAAAGGAACCACCACGAATGACATTGACAGTCTTGACAAACCATTGTAAAATCATTGCCAGTGTAAGAAATTAGTTCCAGTGAAATTCCGCAATATGGCGCATCCTCATATATTTCTGGTCAGGCTTTACATAATTTTTTGAATTTTGTTAATGACAAATCCTTGACAAATTGCTACTGACATTTAAATGCAAATCTATGACGTATGCTCATTATTGCCATATGAAAGCTGTTTGTACTGCCACTAACCCTGGGGACCCTGGGCCGCACCGGCACTTGTTTGGCTAAATGTCAGGACATTTAACATAACAAATTTTAGCACAAATTGAATCCCGGAGCTGGCAACTTTGCTCATAACTAACAACCCCATGGTCATGAATAAATTAAAAAAAAAAAAAAAACTAACGTCAACGTCATTGTCAAATTGCATTGTTGCTATTTTATTTCCAGCGTTGCCAGATGGTTACATTTGTTACATTTTTCGTAACTTTTGACCCTCTCTCGTAACATGTAAGTAACTTTTGATTTCTGGGGAATTTTCGTAACTTTTCAATAAGTTTTGTTAAAAATACTAAAGTGGGAACATTAATTTAGATTCTGAATCCAAATAACATGTACTATCGGGCAAAAATATAACATGTGTACCACTGAAAAAAAAACTTAACGAAAATTTCGATTTCGATAATGTGTTTAAATTTTTTCTCAAATTAGTACCATTAATGTAATAATCCAGTATATATTCGGAATCAGCTTACGAAGCCCTTTCATTAGATACGCCATAATGTCAATTTGTAAATCCGTAAATTTGTATTTATATAGCAAAAAGAAGCAAACAAATTTTTGTAGCGGTTGGAAAGTAAACAACGGATGGATGAGTAAGTTCGAGGGCAAAGATGAGGCCCTAGGTAATACTAGTCCAACTATTGCACTTTCGGCCAAGACACTATAATATTTAATAGTATGTATATGATGCTTTTAACAATTAATAAAATAAATATTTACACAATATCGCAAGATTAACATTATCTATTACGGGAGAAACCGTCAGTTTTAATTTTTTTAATCATCACTTAGTTTGTCTAACGAGTCGTGTCCCTTGAAAGACGCAATAAATTCAAAAACCTAACAAATATCAATGTCAACACAAATATAATACAATTACAATTATTACGCATATATTCGCTGCACTATCAGTGCAGATACCAGTAAGAATTTTGAATTGGCTGCTTTTAAGCCTTTAATACAAAGATCAAAGCTTAAAGAAATATTGAAAAAGGAGCTACCTGGCTGCTTTTATCAAGCTACACGAGTCGCTTAACAGACTGTATTAGCGGGTACCTAAACATATCAAAACTGAGGCGTTTTCCTTGATTTTTTTAAAGTCTGATTTTTAATTAGCCGGAATAAACTGACGCAATTTTTTACGAGCGCAATTTAATTAAGTTTAATTTGGTTTCAACATATCACTTTTTATCCATAAAAGTCAATCTAATATCAGCAATTACGTGTTTTCTCATTCATTGTTTTAAATTATAATTTCTGCATAACGAAAATATAAATTACGACATCTGTCAAATCACTTAGGCTAATTAAAAATTCAGAAACTGGATGAGGGCGGTGCAAGATCGATCATTCTGAAGAACTTTGGGGAGGCCTTTGTCCAGCAGTGGACGTCTATCGGCTGATATGATGATGATGAATTAAAAATTCAACTTTAGATATAAAACTGTTGGCGGATATTGCGCGTTTTGTAAAAAGACACCTAAAATTATGCATTCTCATTGGTCAATTTACTTTGACATTTGTTGGTCAATTTACTTTGACATTTGTTGGTCCAATTGTCGTTTATAACTCGTCAACAAGATTATTGTATATATGGACAGTTTTCAACACTATACACAGCTTCACGTCACACCGCGTACCGGAGCACGAAGCATGGAAAGCATTGGATGAGGGCGGCGCACGACCGACCTTTGTGGAGTTTGGGGATGCTTTTGTCCAGCAGTGGACGTATATTGGCTGATATGATGATGATGACATTGATGACACATTTTTGGGTAGTGACGATTATATTTTTTGATATTACAAACTTATTTACAGTAAATCCATACTTAATATTATAAATGCGAAAGTGTGTCTGTCTGTCTGTTACATCTTCACGCTTAACCCGCTGAATCGATTTTGATGAAATTTGGCATGGAAATAGTTTAAGATCCAAGGAAGGACATAGGATAGTTTTCATCCTGGAAATTATCCCTAAAGATTGAAAAGTGAGTAAGTAATTCATGATGACATTGATGACCCTGTAGGAAATGTAATTATTAGACCAAAAGCACAATTGCTCTTACATTTGCTTAGGCGCTTTTAATAATCCCTTTTATTAATTAAGGTGATTAGGTGGATATGGATATCTATCGTGTTGTACGAGGTTGCTTCCATACTTCCAAGTTCCACGCGGACGTAGTCGCGGGCAAAAGCTAGTATTCTATACTTTCATAGTTTGTACCTTTGGAACCCTGGGTACGCAAATCCGACTCGCGCTTGACCGTTTTTTTATTAATATTAAAATGTAACTTTCGCAGCAAAAATGTAACTTTTTGAGGAATGAAACGTAACTTATGCCACAATGGCTCTGGCAACACTGTTTATTTCATTCATTCATTCATTTCAAAGGACATGACACATGACATTGGCGGCAAGAACACGGAGTGATGAAACTTACTGTTTTTATTAAGCTTGAAATAAATTCAATTTAAACTATTATCGTAAATAAATAGTTCAGTAAGTAAAAATGGATGTGACACAGAACGAAGACGTTAGTGAAATTAAAACGGTTTGTTCTATTATTTTGATTACTTACGAATTACATTTGGCGTTAATGGTTTGATCAGTATAAGTAAGATAAATGTTTGTGTGTACACAATTTTATTGTGCGTAATCATGTGTAAAACAGGTTATAAATTTATTAGATAAAAATAGTACTGTAGTGTTTCGTAGTCTAGGTTACTTTCTGTGTTATTCATATAATTTAGACACGTGAGGCATTACGGCAACACGCCAGATTAAGAGGCCTTTTTCCTTTTAAAATAATATTTTTTTCATGTTATGACAAATAAACTGATAATTTTAACCTACTTTTTGAAGTAAATAATACTTTTCCCTGAGCTCTAGATAGTAACATAGCTATTTCATGCTTTCATTGTGTGCAGTTGAAGATAAGTTGAAAAAAAAAGTTTTTTGGCATGAATTTTGTCAATATCGATTAGTTTTTGAAACGAAAATTATCAATGAAAAATTCAAACTGTAGGTTTTAAATATATACCAGTAAATCGCAATAGCCCTGTTCTAAGTATTAACATGTTAGATCATACCAAAAGATGTCCAAAACAATCAGCATTTTTGAACCGATAAGGACCCTTAAAATACCTTTGAAATTTTATATTGCACTATGCAGATTTAGTTTTTACAGATCAGATACCTTTGTGTCTTATAATCAGGTATCAGATATTTGGATACTTTAAGTCATAGTCTTTTTATACCTAAACTTCGGTGTCAGCGCTGAAGTTGCTTTAGGTGTATGGATATGGACTAGAATTAACTTAATGTATCCCAGGATTTCTACATTAATAACTAATTAGGTTAACTTTCAAACATATACTACTTATGTAATAAAATTAACAATTGAAGGTACTTTAAAGGTACAGATGTAATGTTATTTAATTAAAATGCTATTAATTTAACTATTACGAAATATTTTTATCATAATTATAAAATAAAATGATAACTAATTAGCTAATCTGTTATATCAAATACTTAAAAAAGATACAGTAACACTAAAATGAATGGCTGTCGCTGAAGCAATGTAGGATTCTGATTACACTAATAAATTTAACACTTTCGCTACCAGGAACCTGCCTGGTAGGCACTCGTAATCATTGCTCAGATGCCGGTCACGTATTTTTGATTAAAGAGCCCACCTAGCGGGCTCTTGGTTTCTGGAGTAGGGTTAAATTTTATATCTGGTTGTGAAAGTGTTAAATAAATGGGTCCACCTCCATACAAGTCAACATCAATGCCAACGCCGAAGTGTTGGTATGAATGCATCCGAATATCCGATCCCTGCTTATAATTCATTTTAACGTTTTATGTTACATTGTTGCATTATTTGCCACAATATAGAAACAAGAATTTCTCAAATATCTTATCCAATACAGGATAGAACAACAAAATCAATAAAAGTAAAATAGGCACCATGAAAATATCTTGAGGCCCCTTATAAACAGTTCCAGTTTTAGAAGATTTTAAATTGGTCTTAATTTTAGAGATTCATGCATTTATTTAATTGCTGATTTGATATCTGTAACCAGTTATTTGTATTTTTTTTGATAGCATGCAGCATATATATAATAGAAAGAGCTTTTAGGTATTAACACGGTTGCTGTGGCAATTAAGTTAACTTCTGATTAGCCATACTTGTATCGAGGCCTAAAGACTATACTGCAGTGAAGTTGTTAAGGCTAGATTCAACTGACCTGGAATAAGGCTCAGGTGAGATTGAGTGCCATAATGGTGTAAATATTTCACATTAATTGGAGGAATAAATCAAATCCGTTATGCTTAAATGAAATCTACATACCTGAGATGCATAACACTGTAAGTGCCTCGGTACCTGAAAAACAGAACACTGTAAGTTTTTTGTATTTTTTGTGTTGTGTAAGCTTTCTTAATCAGAGCTTCGATAGGTAACAGCACTAGCTGTGACAGTGAGCTCTGCCTTTTAACCATTTTTTGGATGGTCTTCAACTCCAGAGAATATCGTATGTTTATATATGTAGTGTAGTAATCACCATTGTATTTGATTAAATTCGCGAATAGCAAGTATATATTTTATTACAGGGGTAATTATTTTATTAAAACGGGTGAATCTCTGAAATCCAAATCTTGTTCAAAACTTAAACTTTGACCAGTACTGTACATCTTTGTAATAACGGAAAACTATAGGTACATTGAGTATGGCCAATTTTTTTTGCAATTGTACTACATTTTGTAATTGTGCTCTTGACCAATTTTTGGCAATGAATAATATCGCCAAATTGTGTTTTTTATCTTACATTATAGTATATTACAAACTTAAAAAATAGGTAATCTTTTTTTTGTCTACTTACGCCTTTTATGTTAATTTCCGGAATATTTATATTATCAAACTAAGTGCAGGGTCGATGACCGCTGTGACGTCATATGAACATGCGCGAGCCCGAACTGCGTGTATGTTAATTTGGCGCCAAGAATGATTAAAAATGACGATTTAACAATTTAGAAAATCATGTGGTGTGCCAAAGTGTTCAAATACTATAATCAATGCACCCAAATATTTTTTTTTAATTCACAGTAAATTCGCAAGAAATTGATACGACAATTAAAATAAAATTAAAAATTTAATAAACCCCCGACTTGACAACCTACAAAAAGAAAGAAATAAAATCTACGAAATGTGCCTTTACAATGGACAGTAGACAAATCCAAGCTTCGTTGCGTTCGGGCGACCGCTAAGTACGTAAATGAAGTGAAATATTTTTTTCAACGCAAAATTGCAAGTAATTATGCATTTGGGCTTCCCACTTTACGATTTTCAGTACGTTGCATTTCATTTTCCTACTTTAGCGGTCCCCCGACGCAACGAAGCTTGGATTCATTTTCTACTGTCCATTGTAAAGGCACATTTCGTAGATTTTATTTCTTCCTTTTTGTAGGTTGTGATGTCGGGGGTTTTTAAATTTTAAATTTTATTTTTATTTCATATTTTTTAAACAAACAGAAGTTACGTCCCGGTTTTTTTTCTTTTGACACAATTTTTGGTTTACACCGTTTAAGGTCCTGAGTTTCCAGTCTTTTGTCGAGCTTGATCCTTGACTATATAATTCAGTAAGATTAGCTGAAAATTTGGCAAAATGAAAGGACAACTTTTATCTATCAGGATATGTAGGTTATAGAGCCAAGTTTAATTTTATCTACTCTCCCCCCCTCTCAGGGGTAAGCGTCACCCCCCCGCGCCCTCGAATGTGTCGCGGAGCGCGGTATTTTCCACTTTAGAAGAAAACCGTGTACGATACATACAAAGTGTATAAGAACGAAGTAATCCTGAATAAATTTACTATAAACCTTTCATACATACAAAAGCGATAGCACTTATACAATCAGCGCAATCTGTTACCAAATACTAACGTTTTTAATTATTGATCTTTTTTTTCTGCTAAAAGGTTAGTTATCTCAAAAACTGCACACTTCTCGGCCAAAATATGTATGACAAAAGTAAAGAATGGACAATGTTCTTTCTAAAAATGTATAATTTATTTCTGTTACTCTTTAATTTACTGTTGCAATGCTATTTTTAAAATTTAAGTCATTTGGCCATTATGCGAAATATAAATATTCGTACTTACTAGTTAAACGGTGTTACTTGCAATGCCATAGACTTCTTATATGTTTTTCTGTAATCTACAAGTATTGAACTATATTCTATATTTTTTTTTTTTTAGCCTCACTATTTTAGGAAATAAGGGGTGTGTGGGGAAATCGTCAAGTTTTGCTCATTTTCGTAAATAACTTCAAAACCGTTTAATTTAGAATTATATAATACATATATTTGAGATGTTCATAATGTACCCTTTCATTTGATATGTCACACGATATACTATGCCATTTTTTTTTCTATTTTGCCCCCTAAACTGGCCCTCATGTCAAAATTTATTTATTTGCGTTACGTTACGTTACACGTCCATGTTTGGGTCATCAATTTACATGCGTGTACAAAATTTCAACTCAATCGGTCCAGTAGTTTCGGAGCAAATTGGCTATGGCCGACGGACGGACTGACACAGACACACGAGGGATCCTACTATAATCATAGCGAATTTTCTCCGAAACTACTGGACCGATTGAGTTGAAATTTTGTACACGTATGTAAATTGATGACCCAAACATGGACGTATAACGTAACGTAACGCAAATAAATAAATTTTGACATGAGGGCCAGTTTAGGGGGCAAAATAGAAAAAAAATGGCATAGTATATCGTGTGACATATCAAATGAAAGGGTACATTATGAACATCTCAAATATATGTATTATATAATTCTAAATTAAACGGTTTTGAAGTTATTTACGAAAATGAGCAAAACTTGACGATTTCCCCACACACCCCTTATTTCCTAAAATAGTGAGGCTAAAAAAAAAAATACAGAATATAGTTCAATACTTGTAGATTACAGAAAAACATATAAGAAGTCTATGGCATTGCAAGTAACACCGTTTAACTAGTAAGTACGAATATTTATATTTCGCATAATGGCCAAATGACTTAAATTTTAAAAATAGCATTGCAACGGTAAATTAAAGAGTAACAGAAATAAATTATACATTTTTAGAAAGAACATTGTCCATTCTTTACTTTTGTCATACATATTTTGGCCGAGAAGTGTGCAGTTTTTGAGATAACTAACCTTTTAGCAGAAAAAAAAGATCAATAATTAAAAACGTTAGTATTTGGTAACAGATTGCGCTGATTGTATAAGTGCTATCGCTTTTGTATGTATGAAAGGTTTATAGTAAATTTATTCAGGATTACTTCGTTCTTATACACTTTGTATGTATCGTACACGGTTTTCTTCTAAAGTGGAAAATACCGCGCTCCGGGACACATTCGAGGGCGCGGGGGGGTGACGCTCACCCCTGAGAGGGGGGGAGAGTAGATAAAATTAAACTTGGCTCTATAACCTACATATCCTGATAGATAAAAGTTGTCCTTTTATTTTGCCAAATTTTCCATATATTGCAATCTAATTTTCTTGGATTAATATATGTAGGTACAACCGGATCCCAAGCCAGTGTTAACGAAATCTGTCTTCTATAAGATTAAAAATAGGATATATTTTGATTTCAATAGCCTTAAGCAACATTCTGGGAAAAATCATTCAGGATCCAAATACTACGGGTGGCTTACTTAGCTCCATAAAAATTGCAGTTGGTGCTAGGTAACTTGACCTTTAATACCAAACAATAATTGAAATATTTGATGCGGACAAATTGTAATGTAAACATTCATCTTTTTTTTTAACTGAAAATCAGAATAGATTTCCATTGTTAAAGTATAAAAAACACTTAACGCCTGCTTACGATTTTTCAATTTTCGTCCAACTTTACTTAGTTCTCTAGGGTAAAATGTTAATAATCTTATAATTTTTCCACGGAGAAGTTGTTAACACATTCTTCGTAGTGCTAAATATATAGTTTAGAAATGGATTAAACAACTAGTGTTGACGTTATCCATTTAACGGAAACTGCCTATTTATTCACATTTCGCTCGGCGCAGTCATAACTTCTGCAACAGCGTCGTCACCGTGGGTACATATTGTCTGGCTGATTTGTAATTTTGAATACAATTTTAGTTTATAATAGTATATACCTTTAGAGCGGGTCCGCAATTTTTCATATAATGACAGATAAACTAACATACACTTGATATACAATCGATTGATATAAAGTTGATTCATATAATGTAACGTTTCATATAATGGATTTTTCCTATATTTTGCTTTTCTATAATTATCGATTGATATAATAGGCTAAATGACGTAATTGACAATATGCATAATTATACTTTCGTAATAACATATTTATCACATCAATTTGTTTAACATACATACTATTTAGAATAATAGCGTTTTCATATAAATACTGCCTTAAGGTGAAATAGGTAATGTTAGGAATCGTAAGCCAAGTCGGACCTGCGCGGCTCGCTCGCTTCGCCCGCTCGTTAGGGTCGCAGTTAGTGATGTGCCGTCAGGAAATTTCACGTTCTCGGGAATTCTTACCATCGGAAATTACCGTAACTTTTCCGTAATTCTCGACAACTTTACCAGTAAGTAACATTTTTAGAAATTTTGAAGATTATTTAAAGTTATTGGATTATTTCTAGTGATCTTTTTAATTGATAAACTGATTTGCAACGTGGTGATTGTTTATTATAATTATTTGAAAAGGTGGTGTTCACGAGTAGCAGGTAAAAAAACGAGATAAACGAGCTTTGTAATCTAAGTGCACCAGGTCTTTGCAGGTTCCCTTCCCAGGTATACAGGTAAACCACAAGTATGTACATGTGTTATTTAATTAGCGAATCAGAGACCAAGTTTTATAAACCTAGGTTTCCTAATTGATTAGTACTCAGTTTTTTTTATGGTATGGGGCGAAGTGGGAAGAGTAATAGCTATAAATTTTATAATTTAAATAGTCTGTTGCAAACTGCTCAAACTGTATAATGTGTTTAAAACAAGTGACTGTTATTAATTGAAATAATGAAGCCCAACTCCAAAGTTCTGCAATATTTTAATGTAATAGAAACCGAAAACGGACGAACCAAGTACATTTGTTTGTTTTGTGTTTTTACGATTGTTTTAATTTTTTCTAGGTCAATTGTATATACATGTATATCTGTGTTCTAATAATTTGTTGATTTAAAAAATAATAAAACTGATTTCATAGTTCGTTAAATATTGTGGAATTATTGCTTTATCAATATCATGCCGATGTTATTTTTTTAAACCCAAGGTTATTTTGAAACTTACCAACTAATTTAATACATACTGAATAGTAGTTTACTCAATTAAATCACTAATAAAGGACTTGAAATACGCTAAAAATATTCCAATAAAAATATATCAAACAACTTTCTCGGTAATTTCCACCCGTAAATTCCGGTAACTTTACGAGAAAGTTGGTAAAGTACGGAAAAGTATGTGATCCTTTTATCTAATAATTGTGAAAACTTTACTGCAGTTTATTATGGTCATTTGAAATAGCTTTGTACAAATTAAAGAAAAAAATAAATAAAATATAAACTACTTTCTCGATAATTACCGCTACGGAGAACGTTACGGAGAACTTTACCCGAACTTTCTCTCTGTTACCGTAATTTACGGTAACGGCACATCACTAGTCGCAGTTCATCCTAACACTCCTCCTCGCTTCGCTCGTCGTCGTACCTAACCTAAGCCAGGTCGGACCTGCCTTAAGGTGATATAGGGGGTGACAGCCTAATATATCTAGTCGGAACCACCTTTTTTGATTATCGTAAAATCAACTTATATCTTCTGTAGTTTATAGCATTGATGAATTATATCAGGTAGTTAAGTCATTATGATAAATACGTTTTATACCAAGTAATAAATATAGTAAAAGTACATTATACTAAAAGTAATTATACCTATAAACCATTATATCAATTGTTACATTAGATCATTTGAAAATTATCTAAAACAATATTATACCATTCGTTACATTATACAAAGCAATGGTATATCAAACTAAAATAGATTAAGTGAAGTTATATGAAACGTCGGGCACCCGGTGAGGAGACGTCTGGGAATCCAAACATCCTAACATACGAAATAATTTTGACCAAGTTGAGTCTTACTTGATCAAAAGTAGGTGACAATTTGACATAAGCCAGTAGTAAAATTATCAGAGCTATTCTTGATGCTGACCGTACTAATCGTTTCAATAGATGATGCCTTTATCCATGTAACCCAGCATCAATTCATATAACTAAGTACTTCTTATCATGATATCTATACAGACACTAGAGATAATAAGTCTTCTGTCTTATCAAGTTATCACTCTGCTGTCAATACTACCTACTTATATGTACTATTATCTGGGAATTAAGGTCGGATATTTAAGTTTAAATATTTATCTTTGCATGAAATATGATATAATATTATACTAGTAGGTGCTAGGAACTTCTGCGTAAAACTATCCGGTTCCATTAATAAGTTGTAAATTTGCCAGTAAGTATTTAAGGTCATGGTTTGCCTTCCAATCGAACACTCACTTCTCCGTCACTTTATTAATGTATTTTTTGTACGGTTGAGATGTATTTACAGTAAAACAATAGATGCTTATCTGAATAATTGTGTACAGGCAATACAGCGTGAATAACTTTTAATACATTGTTAATTATCCACCCGTAACCAAACCACTAATTTAACGCCACACGATTATTACAAAAGGCTTATAAAGTATGGCGTAAAAACTCACACCAGTTCAGTTTGCATACATTTTGGCATTTCAGCACGTAACTGTTAGCCAAAGAGTTTTTTAGGGTTCCGTACCCAAAGGGTTAAAACGGGACCCTATTACTGAGACTTCGCTGTCCGTCCGCCCGTCCGTCGGTCTGTCACCAGGCTGTATCTCAAGAACGGTGATAGCCAGACAGTTGAAATTTTCACAGATGATGTATTTCTATTGCCGCTATAACAACAAATACTAAAAATAAAATAAATATTTAAGGGGGGCTCCCATACAACAAACGGGATTGGTTGCGTTAACTTTGCACCTCATTTGTACGGAGCGCTGTACATACCAGGTGCAAACTTAACTTAACCACTTAAGGATGGAAAGTGTTTGTACGGAACCCTCGGTGCGCGAGTCCGACTCGCACCTGACCGGTTTTTTTTACTTTTTACGGCGTTAATACATCATTGACACACGCGTACCATCGTCTAGCATTGTTATGAATGTACATATTAACAATAGAATTTCCATTGTCACAGCGACGAACACCATGGTACAAATACATAACGGTGGAGCCCACCATGTTTCTGTACATGATGGCGTTCATGATCACGAATGTGGTCGAGCAAACGTTCTATGTGTTCCGAGCCTGCACCGTCGACTATGGATACAGCGCGGAGATCTGCTACAACATAACCAGTTACAAAGAAATTAATGAGGAAGTGCAGGTAACTTTTGACGACGCGGTTGGCGCAGTGGTTAAGCAACTGCCTATTGAGCCGACGGTCCCGGGTTCGAATCCCGGCAAGGGCAAATATTTCTGTGATGAACACGAATATTTGTGCCTGGGTCATGGATGTTCTATGTATTTAAGTATTTATTTATCTAAATAAGTAATGTATATCGTCGCCTAGTACCCATAACACAAGCCTTCTTGAGCTTAAGACAACCTCACACAAATCCACCTAGTCCCAAAGGTTGATTTGTGTGAGGTTGTCTGATATTTATTTATATTTATTTAACTTAGTTATAACGTTTTTGAGATGTTCACATTAGCTCACCATTTGACTTTAAGAAATCAGTTGATCTTCCTTTTTTTAACTTACTACTGAGCTACTTAGCAATGCAAAAAGTATTCCCCTAAAAGGATGTCTTAGCGTCGCTCAGCACAGCTTCTATTGGTAGATATTTCTATTGGTATATACGACTCTGGAATGGTCTTCCACTCCCCATCAGGCAAGCACAAAGCAAACCTATTTTCAAGCGCATGCTACGCAAGCATCTTTCTGAACTGTCTGTCTGACACTTCTGTTTTAAGATGAATTATTGGTATGGTGTTCTCACTGGGTACATGAATTTATATGTATGTAGTATATTATGATTATTTATTTGTGTAAATTTAAGTATGTATATATTAGGTATTTATTTCTAAAATAGTTTTTTTTTTAATTGTCTCCGAACGTTATAGACCCTGCACCAACTCAACGTTTCTGTTTAGCCTTATGGTTGACTGGTAGAGAATGCCTTGTGGCATTAAGTCCGCCATTTGTACTAGTTTGATCTGTGCAATAAAGTTTAAATAAATAAATAAATAAATATTTCCTTCACACACTGTTTACCTACGTGGCTTTAGCTCTAGTGAAAAACGGCCTTATTCATATGTGACCAACTTTATTCTTTCGTTACTGTTACTGTGTGTATTCTATGGATACGATAATTGCAGGTTACAGTGTCAACATTCCACCAGTGGAACGGCGTGGCTTCGCACATAGTGCCGCTATGCCTCGCATTTTTCTTGGGCTCTTACAGCGACAAGAGGGGAAGAAAGTCCGTCCTGTTGGCGGGACTCCTTGGCAAACTCTATTTTTCAATAGCGATTACTTTCAATACAATGAAAGGCAAGTATTAGTACGAGTAGAATACGAGTACCTAATGTACTTAAACTAGACTTCGTCCCATGACTTATTTCTTATTTTCATAAGTACCGTTAGTATGAAATGTAGCTAGCAATTCTACTATCGGCTTGTGTCAAATTGCTTTTTTTTAAGGCATGACTTGAACTTTATCAGGGCTGGTAAGCCTTTTACTACCACTAGTCGGAGTTTGTGTGGGAGTATAACCCGCTAATGGGATTATCTTCACACCACAGGAGTAATGCCAAATTGCATACTATGATGGCAGTATCTGTCAGTGCTACTAATTTACGTAGTCCGTTTCGAACCCCTTTCGAATTATTGTGGAAATTCAAATTTAATAAATACCATAATTTTGTTCAGACTTGTTCTCCTATTTAGAAACTGTCCGTGCCAACAGTTGTTGGTAGTGCGGCCACTGTCACTTCTGCATATCTTCATATGGATGACTTTTAAGAGAAATTTTCACGGACTTTTAAGAAAGTATTATAGTCGATGTTTTTTACGAGAGCTTACCTACACTGTACCTAGGTATTCCTAATATTCTTAAACGTAACTGGTTCGCTGGCTCAGCCTTGCCTCCCAAACCTGTAGCCTAACCTTGCCTAACCTAAGACGTAAAATCACTACATAGTGTAAAACAAAATAGGTTCCTGTCTATCTGTCCCTATGTATGCTTAGATCTTTAAAACTACGCAACGGGTTTTGATGCGGTTTTTCAATAATTCAGGAGGAAGGTTTATATGTATAATACATGCATAATTTGTCAGCATTGCGCCCGTGCGAAGCCGGCACGGGTCGCTAGTTAAGTATAATAAAATTCCTAAGTACAATAGGCATGTAAAATTGTATTTTACCAAAAAATATGTATTCCAGATTGGCCATTACAATACGTTATATACACTGCGACATTCCCCAGCGCCCTGACTGGCGCCGATTTGGCAATATTCGCCGGCGCGTTTGCATACATAGCTGACGTGACCTCTGCAGACAACAGGACCCTTAGAGTGGGTATCCTGGATGCCGTCTATCTGAGCACCATGTCGTTAGGCGTTTTTATTGGTAAGCATAACATTAATGTTATTTGGCAAGGTGTGGTGTAAGCCTAACATAGTTTATTGTCTAATGTGTTAGACTAACCGTTAGTAAGTTATTGGACTGTGGCAGACTTGTCCCACCGGTGATAGTCTTACCCCATCTTACCTTACGTCAAATAACGTTGTAATTCACTAAATTTAAGGTGTCTAAATATATATATAAAAAAAAATGTAATTAAATTTTTATCTTGATTTTGTTTAGCATATTTTTTATTAGATATTAAGCTCTTTCTGCAAAATATTGCATGAAGATTGCATTGCTCTTACAGGGTGTCATGTTAGGTATAGATAATCCTTCGAATTAAGACATCATGACACATGGTTGCCTGTACTGTCTTGCTTACTTTACCTAGGGCTGCCATCCGTCCGGGCTTCCCCGGACTTGTCCTAGTGTCCTAGCAGGCCGTCCGGGGGGGTTGCCAACAAGTGTCCTACACCCGGACATTTTTTATGTGATGAAAAATGAAGTTTGTTTTCTAAATTATATTATTTTCGGACACGTCGTCGAAAAAACGCGATTTACGACAAATGTCCGGGCTTTTTAAGTTTTTGTCCGGGTTCGGCAAATGTAAAGGTGGCAGTCCTAATTTTACCCAATATTACATTGAGGATACCTAAACATTGTGGCAAAGCAGTAGCAAACATCTCTAACTGTTATGTAGTTCGAGGAAAAGTTAATGCATGTATACACTATACTTTAGAATATACATTGTGTAGGTGGCAATTGAATGGTCTTTCAACTGTATGTACTTTGACTTTTCCGCTAATACAGTTGACGATTTTTAGCGTGTAGTAAATCATGGCCCCGTCTAGATCCCTGTCCAAAGTTACCAAGCACAGACAACAGTCGCAGAAGGTAATCTGACTTGCCCTGAATCATGATCACAAACGCACCATAAACGGAAAGTGAATCAAGCAAGTCATATCTTGAAACAATCTCGATCTGCCATAGTGACTCTAGTTTACTCGATCAATCGACTTCCTTTATTGATGCATTGAAAAAACTTATTAATTTTTTTACGACTATTGCTTTTAAAGAATACTCTCTGCCTGAGCGTCGTACCTCCTAAACGGATGATAGAATTTAAATTCTAGTTGAGAATGCTCTTGATTATTCGAAGTTTATCAGAGTTTTTTCTTAGGTTTATATTAAAAACTAGTAAACGCAACTTCGTACGCGTAATATTTATGTACCGTAGTCGTTTAAAAAATCTTATAACCATCTTTGGATGTCCAGGTTTTTCTGTACCAGAATTGGTAAAAATCTGACTAGTTGTTTCGGCATGATGAGAGGACAATGGATATTATGAAAACAGATGACGCCAGGCTGGCATGACGCCGTGCCACATATCTTTTTTTGTTCTGAAAACAAAAGACGATCCTGAATCACGCTATTAAGATTTTTCCTGTAATCATGACCCCTCGCCATAGAAAACCGATTTTCAATACATATACATATCCATAGGTAGTCTATATTAAGGCATACGGACGCCAAATTTATTTCATAGAATTTACACTAAGCACTTTAATTTGAAAATACAAACTATCGATAATGATAATGACATATGAATCGCCATGGCCATAACCTACTTGCTATTGCTGTACCTATCAACATTAACACGTTAGCTATAAACAGCTCGACCGATACTGAATTGTTATCTGATTCGACCGTTCTCGCTTATGCAACTGTATTATGAAACATGCGAATGTCTTATATTTCTGCTTACGTTCTCTCGTTTTATAACTTATGCTGTTGTATTTTAACACAGAAAAGCCCTTAAAACTGCCAGAAGCAGCTATTTTCAGAGTTAAATATTGTAGTTGTATTTCATATACCTAACATTATATTACCGTACTTGAGTATATCAACTTATACGACAGGCCTTCAATGGACGCGTTTGTCGTACGATAAACAAATGATATTTATTTATGTATTAAAGTATATAACTAATGCATCCGTAGGGTCAAACCACAACTCTTCCAAGCAAATGAACTGTCAAACCATACGAACTCAGTTTGTTTACTCAGTTAATTTACTTGGAAGAGTTAAGCGTCGTTTGACTCTAATTCTCACACTCACATAACTCACGTAGGTACTTGACAGAAAATGACGTGTATTTACGTATGTAATACGCCAGATAGTTAAAAAAACTCAGGTTTAAAAAAATACTTTATATTTATGAAATCAAATATTAATTTCGGAATATGAAATATTTTAGAATAAACATTCATGCATCGCTATAAACAAAAAATAATAAGTGTTACACGAATCAATAAATATTAAAATCACCACATTATATCTACCAGAACAAACACAATTTCGTAAAAATAAAAAAAATAACAGTTGAAAAATATATTCGAATAAAAAACATATGCCATGCGAATTATTTGTGTGTATATTTCGCGGAAATATTGCATAATTATTTACACCGGAATCATGATTCGGCCGTTACGCAGCCATCTGTAATAAGAGAAACTTTAGGTCACAATTTTTATAAATAATAAATTATGTATATGTTTGGGAATATTCTTTGATAGAAACTTTAATAAAATAAAAGCATTCCTGTATTTATTTTCCTTGATAATAAGTTTAAAATGTAATTAGATGTTACTCGTACTACGTGATTTTGACAACGTACCTATCTATACATCCCTAAGGCATTATTCGCCAGGGGGCGTGGCCTAGGAACAAACTTGTATGACGGTGAATGCGTTGAAGCCATTGAAGCAAATAAAATCGTCATGCGATTTCATACGCTAAAGTTATCCATGTTTGTTTCAGGCAACCTCATATACGTGAATGTCGTGGACCGGTCATTCACCGCCATGTTCACCATCAACTCGTCCCTGATGCTGCTGGCCACGCTGCACTGCCTCTTCTGCCTGGATTGGCAGACGAGGCCCGAGCAGAGGTCGCTTCGGGAAGCTGGTATCCGGAACCCACTCAAGGACTTCTTCGATGTGAAACATATAAAGCAAACGATGCTCACGCTCACTAAATCTAGGAACAGCAACCGCACATTGTTTTTGTGGTTCTTGCTCATATCCATGGCTTTATATACGTTCCAGAGAGGTAATTATAAACTTTATATACCTATTATTTGAAAAGAGGTACAGAACTTATGCGAATGTTTATATTAAAGCGAAAAATGAAACATTTGGTTTATACTAGCAGACGATACTGCTTTAATAAAAAATAGCTTAATGCTCCTTTAATATTGGCTAAGTGTACTAAGTGATAATGTCGATACATGTGCAAATAGAGTAGTAGGTATAAAAGTAATACGTCATAATATAATCAATGATCATGTTATATCATGTTACTTATATGAGGTCATTGAACCCATGAATATGTAGATACAGTAATAACACTAATAAATAACATTGAGCTGAGAAGAGGCGATCGATTTTATGGCTAAATACCCTTATAAATAGTAAATAGACTAACCTATTTTTAAAGTAATGGAACATTACATACATTGGCAGTAATAAAGAAACTGATAAAACCAACTCAATGTGTCAGGCCGTCTCCAAGGCTACAATATGAGTTTCAAGGTTCAATCTATTTAATTTAGTAAAACCAGTGTGAATGACGTTAACTACACCGATAATATAAAATGACCTTTAGACTCGCTACTGATGGAGATATTTATATTATGTTAACATAAAACAACAAGTTATGGGTATAGCTAGTTTCAAATAGTTGCGCAATTGTCGTAACCTGTTGACCGCCACTGATTTTACGTCTCATGCTCTCATCGCCACTTTGAAATATTACAGCCAACCTATACTGAAAACGTTTTCTATAGCCATATAATGTAGTCGTTGATCTTTAGAACACATCAAGCACTATCCTCATATTATGAGTATAACGGTTAAGAGGTTAAAAACATTAATATAGAACAACAAACCAAATTTCACAATATCTAGGTACTTACCTCTAATTTTCCTGTAAATAAATTATTTCTAGCGACATACGTTTTGCTACAACGGCAGTGCAAGAAACAATAAAAATTAGATTGAACTGCAGAACTGCCTACTCAATTCAAAAAGTTAACTCTGTTCACCATCTATTTTAGCTTCTTCGCCGTTGAAGTCTTTATATAACGATATCGCTCAAAGCCAACAACCGCAAAAAATGCCAACTATACTAGAACTTCGCCTCTTATCTACGTCCGCGATTTGTTTTCTTTACCTTAGCTAGATATCAAATATCCTATAAACATTTCTGGATTGGCTGGACCATCACTGTAGTAAAATTGGCTAGAATCCGTCCAGCGATTTCGGCGCGATGAGCGAAAAAATATTTTTAACCAGTAGATGGCACTGTACAGCTGGCGTCACACTGCTGCATCGCGCTGTTAAGATTATTCTTGAAAGGACCTCGCTCCGTAGAAAACTGATTGTCAATAAAATTAGAATTTTATAATGGTATAGAAGTCAAAATGTTTGTTGTTGTTGCCCTGAGGGCACTCTGGGTACCTTAATTATTTTGCGGATAGGTTAATGAGTATACTTACAAAATAGTACTTTGTATTAATAGTATTTTATGCAACCGTTGTATCAGAGGGGGCAAAAAACGCGAGTGGCATGGGTTACGATGTGAGCGCAGCGAACATCGTAAGAAAGATGCCACGAGCGTTTTTTGACCTACTTATACAACGTTGCATACAATACTTTTTCTACGACTCGACATTTCATAAATAAAATGCAAATAAACAACAAAGAAAATAATTGTGTTGATAATGTTCCCGCTCGGAATCAACAAAATTAAAAAGAAAAATTGTCTCTGATAAACTTTTTTTTTATTGACATCCATCTGTCAAAAAAATATTAACTTATACATAAAGGTATACGATCACCATACTAAACATCTGTCAAAAAAATTAAACTTATACATAAAGGTATACGTTCACTATACTAAACATCCATGCACTGAAGATAAAACTTTTTTTTTAAAATGGCACCAATGCCTTAGTACAAAAGTTTTTTTTTTAATTTGCAAATTGTGTGAATGCAGCTGTTCATCATGTAATCTGAGGTACTAAGTGATGGTTTTTTGGCGACATTATAACATCGGTTAGCAGTGTGTTTTTGAGCAGTAGAGTATAGACTTTTACAGACTTTCATAATTTATGTCTTTATATTAGAGTTAGTAACTATATAAATGACAGAAAAAAGTACTGGAGTAGAAAAAATGTTTTGTGTTACAGATGAACGACCCTTCATGTACTTGTATGTACAAAACGTCTTCCAATGGGATACAACTGCATACAGCAACTTTAGAACGTATCTCAGTACGGCGTATGTCCTGACAATGTTCATAGGCATCCCACTCATGACGAAAGTGTTCCACTGGAAAGATACGGTGAGTAACAATAATTCTTGTAGTGAACTGCTTCACATCGTAATCTTCATTTTATTACATGTAGTCAAAAGACCAGGGTACTAAATTATTTTTTATCAGGAACTATAGACAGCGTGCACGGCCCATTTGACGAAAGGGGTTCATTACGTGGATGCTACAGCTACCTGAGACACATACCAATTAATAACTGGTTGTATTGTACGCAGGTTATAGTAATGCTCGGAGCTGCATCGCACATGACCGGACATTTCATGTACGCACAAGCCACATCTTCGAAACTCTTGTACGTGGGCGGAGCGGCGGCGGCGCTAGGGCCATGCGTCGCGCCTCTCGTCCGCTCCATGACCTCCAAGATACTGCCGCCTGCTGAGAGAGGTGAGTCCACTGTAGGGCTTCTGATATCCGTGTTATACGCGGAACCGTAGCTCCGTGTTCTTCGCACCGGCGGTACTAAGATCCCGTACTACACGGACACGTCAAAGATACGTAGCCGTTTCTGCGTTCGTCTACGGATCGGTGGATCTCGGCTCCGCTCGGGTATTGAATGAAAGCTTGTGTCAAACCGACAACGTCACGAACGTATCGGATCCGCCTGTAATTAATTCACTTAAGAAACGAATCTCCGTGTAACACGGAGCTACGTATCTTAATTACACGTATCCTAATTACACGTGCCGGACGGTCCAGATCTCCGTTGCCGTGTTACTCGGCAACGTAGATCCGGCTACGGGTACACGAAAAACGGACTCGACCGCAAGCCCTAGTCCACTGTTATAGCACGTTACTAGGCGCACGTGGTCGGGCATTTCATGTAAGTGGGCGAAACTACAGCTCTTGTTCGCTTCATGCCCTCCAAGATACTGCCGCCCGCTGAGAGAGGTAAGCCCACAGTTATATATAGCACGCTAGGAGCACACGATCGGGCACTCCATTTACGTGAAAATCAGTTTCCTATTGAGAAGGGCCGTTATTTTAGGAAAAATCTTAACAGTGCGATAGCTGGACATCCAAAAATGGTTATAGGGACAAGTACCCTAGTAAGTAGTAAAAGTTTTTACTCGACTATGGTAAAGAAACTTGTCCTGATTAATCATCAGGGTTAGTCTGCCTATAGCAAAAGGTCACCTTATTACCTTAGCACGGCAGAAGAACAGCAAAATCCATCCCATGATATTATCATAGGCTTGACTGGTAGTAGTTACGCTACAATATTAAGTACACTCGTCTTCCTTAAATTCCAGGTGTGGCGTACGCATTCCTGTCCGTGATGGAGAACGCGGTGGCGATGTTCGCGGCCATCATCTACTCGCACGTGTACAATGCCACCATCGGCACCAACTACTTAAATGCCATCTTCTACCTCACCATCGGCACGCAGGCCGTCGTTTTTCTGTTCGCGCTGTAAGTGCCTTAAAATGAAATATTATCATCATTTCAACCCACATCCACCCACAAAATTTAATAAAGGCTGTTTCGTTTTCCCGATACGGGAACCGGCTTTCCAAACCTCTTCTGGGCAGCAAATTGATCGATCACTGATCGCTGGCCTGTCTTGATCACCAATTTGTGACTTTGACGTTGGAACGACGGTAGACGTGATGACGTTTCGTGTTGAAAAGTTTCTCACCCATTTGGACTTTGTTGGGTTACTCCTTCACTAACAGCTTTTACTTTGGTCTTTATGGTTTACATCGGTATAGTAGAAATGATATACGCTAAGCTCATCCACTTACCTGCAATCACAATGGCATTGTGTCTAATACAATCCTATCTGCTTTTGTTCTCGTAACCGCCAACCAGTTACTTACAAAAAAAGGTTAGAACTACATTGCGTGGATATTGAATTTTTAACCTTATTCCTTCTTGAATAGGTTTAAAATGGTTGATGATGAGAGTTCATAGTCCTTTTTCTAGAGAGTACGTTCTTGTTGAGAGTTGGGCGGTTGAAAAATTACAAAAAAGTTATGATCACCATTATTCTGTTAGTGTTTTTTGTAGCCTAATGTCCAAGGAAATAGAGTCGATAACCTATATTAACCTTCCAAGGTGGTTACAATCTGCTTTTACTACGAGTTCGTAATCTTAATTTGTGGTTAACCAGTTTAACCACTCAATGGTATTGAGTTCTTAAGTGGATGAGTTTAGTTTTGAAAATTTGTACTATATTTGGACACCTAAGTAAATCTTAGTTCAACCCCTCTTAATAAGACTTGTCAGTAATTGGTGTAACACGAAAATTGGTGTTATTTTCAGAACTATGGAGATAATGTTAAGAGGCCGGCGCCTCGAATCGCTGCTACCAGAAGATGAAAGGGAGATATCAGTCCGCGCTTCTCAGCAGCAGCGTCTGCGGTCGTGACAATCCGAATGGGTCCAAAACCAGTACCTCTTGCCATGTTTATTTGAGACGGATCACTGTTTAAAGCGCTACTTCTATACGATAGCTGTACGGTCAGAGCAATTTTCCGTGCCACTCTGTCTTACGTGACAACATCGTGTAGGTAGAAAACCTCAAAAAATGCCCATGTCGCATATGTGTAAATTGTTAATAGATGTTTGATATTTAAAATTACTTTTTCTCAAACATCCAAGGAAATGTCGTTCTTATGGTCGTGGTAATAGAACGCGAAATACGTCTTTGTATAGCACTTGTTGAAGATTCGTTCTAATTTCAAATTAGAGGTCAATAAAGGAATTTCATACAACATTATTGGCCGTGGCCAACAAAGAGATTGTCTTTTGTTTCAGTGGGGTTTGTTTCTTTTATTGATAATCTATGGCATACTGCCAATAACGATTTATTTCTTATATTTAACTAGATCATTCAATTAGATTAAAACAGATATTCAATAAAATAAACAAGGGATCACGTTGTTGTTAAAAAATATATCAATATCTAATTAATGCGGTGTTGTTATTTTTGAATAAATAGAATCATCTTGACATTTGGTGGCAAAAACATTAACCCGAACAGCTTAAAAAATAAATTTTGAAAAAGTAAAAAGTTGTCTGGAATAGTAAAAATATATGATTATATAAGTTGAACATTTGTATTATTTCCTTGGATTTATTTGAGAAAAGCACTATACAAGCCTCGTTATCACTCAGCCATCTATTACTACTCGGCCAACAATTCCCTATTTCGCGGCCTCTGCAGTAATGTACTATTGTTTTGCCCATACACGTAATCAGATAGTACAGTCACCATCAGATTATTGCAAATAATGCATTCATAAATATCTTAACACAACTGTTATTAATATTATTAAGGCGTTAGAATGCTCAGATATTTGTGAACGCATTGTTTGCTGCAATATATGTACTTACAAGAGAAGTATTCCGTAAGTTCCTTAAACGTAATTTTTTTTACCTCTGTACAGTGTACAATGCCATGTCAGATATTATCTCTGAATACGCCTTGTCAACTATTTAACAGACGTAATTAGGCGGGATAATAATTAACACATTTTGTTGAATTTGCATAACATAAGGTACAGACACAGCTATTAGACATTGTGTTAAACTGTATAACGAAATGTATACCATAGCATAACCTGTATACGAATTATTTATTAGTTACGAGTATGTACGATTACCTACTGTCGATTACATGTGAATCATGTGATATGAACATTCACTTTGCTAACGGCTATTTAAATAGATTCATCAAATAGGACGAGGAACAAAATCCGATATGAATACGAAGGCTAAAGTGTTTTTTCGCAACTTATAAAAATTTAGTTTCAATATTTATTAAATCAATTACCTATTTACCTATTAAGTTCCAAGATTTTCTTAGGCGAGCATTTCTCAAAAAGTTTGTACACAATTAAGACAGAAAATTAAAGTCAATATAATATTCCTATTTTGTTACCAATTTTCTTTGTGATTTCCAATACATTGGAATCAGAGTAGGTATATATAATTAAAAAAGTATAAGCATAACAGAACTTTAATTATCGAACATAGCAATAACATTGAGCTAGAAAATTACTAAAATAATTAGTAACAAAATAGGAAAATTATTTTGACTTTCATTTTCTGTCTTAATTGTGTACAGCGTTTTTGAGAAATGCTCAAGCCTGAATTGTTTGACACATACACCGACATAGTTTTTTTTACAAGGAAATTTAAATAAACTATGTCTTACTGCTGTCTATATGTTATATAAACAGCTTTTTATTCTTGTCGGTTAGCTAAATATTTTGACCGATCAATTGATCGTGTAGCATTTATCGCGGCATAAAATCGTGGGATATCATTGTTAATTCGTCGGATATGCCGTCAATTATGTGATCGTAATTAAGAAAATGAAGGGTTTTTAGTGTTTCATCATCATATTTATATTTAGGTATAAGACAAGTACTTAGCAAGCCACTAAACCCCTTTCCTAAGATATAAGTTACTATAATTATTTTGATTATTTTACTATATTGAATATTTGTTACTATACGTAATTGAAATATGTTCCGCTTATGGAACAAATTAGAAAGTAAAATGCGGAAACAGAGCAAATGCTGTGATAACGGACATTTTATGATGAACGGCAGTGATCAATTTTATCGATTGCAATATTTATACTACTGGTACATATATATGTAAATTCACTGTTTTTGAATAAAATTGTAATGCTTTTATTCTATACTCTTTAGGGCAAATTGTTTTTTATACGAGATTTAGAACTTAAAATTCGGCTGTGCATTCAATGAGATACTAATACTTTAGGTATAATAATTGTATAGCTAAGTTTTATTTATATTCGCGTAATTAAGTAACTTTTGGGTGTTTGGTTTTGATTTTTGTTGCTATAAGTAAATATAAATCAGAAGCTTGTGATTAGACCCAGACCTATAGATCAATAAGTAATGGCGTAGAGCACGAGATTGGCAGTGAATGGCTGTTTGATCTATGCGAACCGCAGGCGCGGTCGCAGCCTGAAATTTTGGGAGGTTGGGGGAGACACCAGGGGTCACAATATTGTTTCTTTTTTATTTTGTAATCTTTCAGAGGATTTACCATTTTGACCTGTTTGATTTTGGGGGGTCATGCCCCTTGTAAGTCACAGGGACGGGCATTCATCGATTATTTTTTTAATCAATTAATTAATCGAATAAACAATAAATCGTCGCAAGATTAATCGCGATTAAATTAATCGACAGAGTATTCGATTAACGATTAATTAATCGTCATTTTAATCGATTAAATTTCACGATAGTTCTTTATTAAAAGTTGGAACACGCTCATTTGTGCACGATACAAAAATGCAATTTGTCTTGTCTTGTGTACATACACTTGAAAATCATTCTAGTCTGTGGGGTGAAATACACTTGTTCCAGTAATACAAGGTGGTTTTTTATAGTGCAGTACTCTGCGGTCTCCTAGGGAAGGGAGAGACTTAGGTCTACAAAATATATCTTGTTTTCCAAATATTAATCGAGAGAAAATTCATCAAATTAATTAACCGATTTAAAATGAAATCGCTTTATATTAATCGACGATCAATTTAGTCCGGATATTAAATTAATCGGAACTCGTGCGATAAAGATTAATTAATCATAATTTTAAATCTTAATAGATTACATTTTGCCCATTATCTGCCTGTGACCGCGCCGCACCGTACGGTACTGCCCGAAGCATTTAGCATTTAGATTGATGTTCGAAATAGAAGTTGCTTTTACAAATCCTTTAGTCATAAGACCCCGTATAGGTACTCAATGAATAATAAATGAAGATCACCACAAACCGAATTTTAGCTGCTTATACACTAGAGCTAAGCGGTATGCAAGGAATCATTCTACCAATACCGAACTGCGTCGAGCGGCGCTAACAAAGCAATCCACTAGAATGTCCGGCACGTGACGCTATCCTTTTTACATTTCTAAGTTATAATGTGGCTTTTGATGGTGAATTAATGGACTTTCATGTTTTGAAGGTAGCTGTCATGACCGTCACGTGACCTATTGGTGGAGTATTGTATTGTACTATACTTGGCTTTTATCACCATAACTGCGTAGGTTATCTATAGTGGATAAGTCTTAATGTTAAGTTAGGCCCATCGTACAGAGGAGCGACATTCCACAGATACCTTTTTCTTGTCCAACTTAAATTACAACAGTAAATTAGAAGATTCAAATAAACTGAACTGTGCATGAATATGTTGCTCTAAGGGCGGGCTTAAACTCGTCTTGAATAGGAAATGAATGTAATGCAAATTATTATATTTGAATATATTGTATTATTATTATATTAGTGAAATATTGGTATTAATAAACTCCACTGTTAACGTTCACGTGTTTATTTTTTACATGTCTCAAAATAACCTGAATTACAAATGTAAAGCACCCTGTAGGTATATATGTATAAAAAAACTGGCCAAGAGCATGTCGGGCCACGCTCAGTGTAGGGTTCTGTTCTGTAGTTGCTCATCCTTCACAAGAGACGGGCTTAAAACAGCGGTTTTAAGCCCGAGGTTTAAGTTACGAGAAAGATTTCAAGTTCTGTAAAAAGGTCGTAAACGCCAAAGTAACTGTAATTACTTATTACCTTCTGGAAGTCAACTTAAGTCCTTTTAACCCTTTGAGCGCCAAGCGTCAAGGCAATTCACCGTGCCACTGACGCCAAACAAAAAAAAGTGCTCCAAAATCAACAGAGATTGAAAAACACAGATAGTGGTTTGAATTAGCATGTTTTTGACCATTGAAATTTTTGACGTCAATAGGTGTCGTTGGCGTCAGTGGCACGAATTCCCGATGACGTGATTTGCCGTCTTTGGCGGTCAAAGGGTTTCATTGAAAGTACTTATAAGGCCTCATTTTCATGAATTTTTCCATGTTTTATTGACCCACGGTTGAAAAGTAAGAGGGCGTGGGGAGGGGGGGGGGGGGGGGGCACTATTTATTTTATTTTCGGAGCGAATATTTACAAAACTTCTGACTTTATCAAAAAGTAATGTTTAGAGACACCTATTATTTTTAACAGACCTATTTAACGACACCCCACACACTAGGGTTGGAACGAAAAAAAAAATTCACCCCCACTTTAGGTGTACGAGAGGTACCCGAAAAAAATTTTTTTTTTAGTTTTTATTTTACCGTTTTGTCGGCGTGATACATACACATACTCATACCAAATTTCAGCTTTCTAGTACTAATAATCACGGAGCTAAGCCGCGGACGGACGGACAGACGGACATGGCGAAACTATAAGGGTTCCTAGTTGACTACGGAACCCTAAAAATAGTACCCTGGAGCTGGTCTGATGACGGAATCCAGTGGCGGTCTTAAGAACTCTGTAGTAAAATAACCCAGGCATCGGATATTCAGATGCTTTTATAACCTAAACTTTGGTGTCGGCCCCGTAGTTGCAGGAGCTGTATGGAGACGAACTCGAATTAATTTAATGAACCCCGGGATTTCTACATTAATTAATTACGCTAACATTCAAGCATACTATTTAAGTAATAAAATGAACTAGCTGAAGGTACTTTAAAGGTCTAGATCTACTAGATGTTATTTAATTAACGTGCAATTAATTTAACTATTACGAAATATTTTCACCCTGAATATAAAATAAAATGATAAAACTAATTAGATAATCTGTTAAATCGGATACATAAAAATTAAAAAGTAACACTAAAGTGAACAGGCAATTTAATTACAATAATAAAACTTAATTGGGTCCGCCTCCATACAACTCAACATCGACACCGCGACACCGAAGTGTAGGTGTAAAAGCATCGGAATATCCGATGCCTAAAAATAACGCAATAAATACTATAAAGATAGCGCTCTTTAGAATCATATAGATGAGTAGTGGATGGATGTCAACAATTGTCACTTATTCGCCCTAACCTTACGTGGTTGCGACACTAAACTTGGAGGACAGTGGCGATGTGTCTGAACAAGCATTGTTCCATAAAATAACACAACACGTATTGTATGTACCTGCTCGATGTGGAATTGAGTGTGGTTGCGCGCCACGAAACGCGTATGTATACCCGAATTTTGCGATGCGGATCGCGGACCACGACAGCGTATCGTCTGCAACAAGCATTACTTACATCCACTCACTATTGAGTGACTCAGAAATTCTATTGGAAGGTCAGAGGACCTGCTTGCCATCTAAAAGAAGAAGTGGTCATTTAACAATTTGCTGATCATTGTTTGCAAGCCTCGCTGGTTCGTATGCTACTTTGCGTGCTAGTATCACTATATTACGGGCTGATTATGCCTGTCACTGTCGATTCAACACTCGTAATCTTTCAACTAAAATTCCAAGTCATAACATGTTTGGGTCATTGTCAGATTTAGGTGCGCGTCTTTCCGGTGGACATTTGGGAAATTAAGGATTCCAGGGCCTAATTTTCTGATGAAATGCCTGTGAGAATAAAGAACGTTCCCTCTGCTATAATCCGATGTAATAGCAACATAACTTAGATTATACAAGCTCTTAACTTTTGACCACCGAAGGGACAAATTTTGTTTTTTGAACTGACAATGAACCGTTTGGGTTGGACGTTCGCTGTCCTCTTTTTACTTACGAGTGCTTTTAAGGCGCCATATTGTACATACTGCGATCACGGTGAGTGCTCGCGACAATATCGTTGCGCGCTCGCTTAGCTTTTGATTCAGAAGTTGGTAAGGCTCGAGTTTCTAAGCCCTAGATGGTAAAACTGTTACGTATTACCTGGAGCGACTGGAAAGATCTGGATGAAGAAGTATGCTATCGATTTATCGGTAGAACACACGTACGAGCGCGTTTGGCCCATCTACTACTGCCCCGTGTACCAGAGAGGACCCCTACACCAACCCGGGGTGAACATGGAATCTCCAGAAAAAATACAGCTGAATAGTACAAATATACAAGGTTTTATTAAGGCTTACATTATTATTGCATATACATTGGTCTAATAATTAAACTTAAGTAGGTATAAACTTTCATTAACAGCAGATCTGTAGTTATGATTATGAGATATGCACAGAGTAGGAAGAGGTCTTATTGACCCGCGATATATGTATCCTTACAAATAGTTTTGGTTTCGATTTTAGGACTTATGATTCTTAAAGGTATATAAAAGATTTCTGAACAACACCATCAGTAGACATATTGGATCCAGAGTCGACAGAAATGAGCTAACGTCACTACAATACAACTAAAATAATAGGTCACGTTGCTTTATTACAAGATTCGAGACTGGTACGAAATTTCAATTCCCAAATAAAAAAAATGTGTATGGTAAACATACGACTATGCTCGATAATTTATATTTGTTATAGTTTATACTTCACAGTACGTATTGGCACTATATGATGCTCAAAAAAAATTAAGGGCTACGTAATTTATGATACTTATTAAACTCCTTAAATAGGTAGGTACAGCATGACCTTTAAATAGGAAAAAACATTAATATTGGGAATTGAAATAAACCACTATTGTGATTAATTTCATTGTTATTTAGAAGATTGTAGGTATGTGAGATTGTCTAATTTGTAAAATGTGTGAAAGTAGCCCTGATTTATTTTCTTTTGAGTAGTATATTAATATTCAAGACATCGCGATCCACTTAGAGAGGTATTGCTCGATTTTGACTCGAGCATCCTTCAGTTCTTGAAGGTCGTCCTTGCTGGGCGGGTACATGTTCGCACAGTGGGCAGTGCCTGCAAGCAAATGAAAATAATTGATGTGTGCTTACTGAACGATATTGTTGTTTACGCTCACGCAATGGAAATATCAAGAATTTTGACCGACAAAAAAATGGGTGTTATAAATAGAGTCTGCACTCGTGTCGCTCTCACGAGACAATAGCTTGGGAACTGTGTTAATAAATAGAATTAAATTCAAAATCTAAATAAAGAAGTTTAACTGAATAAAATGCATAATTCAGCATTCATGATACAAAATATGTATTTATTCGTGCGTACAGCCACGAAAAAACGAATTGATAACATCGCCCTGTAGCGCATTTGATTTAGTATACAAAGCCGAGTATTTTTTATTTAAATACTTTTCAACCCTAGGGTCAAAATGAGTCACTTTCCACCCGCTATTAAGCCAAACATGAGCAACAAAAAGAAGGTAGTTTTCACTGACCGTGTATGTAGATGGCGGCGGCGTCGCCCTTGTCCTCGGTGATGCCGAGCGCGTGCCACGGGTCCACAGAGCCGTGCACGAACACCACACGGCTTACAACGATGTCCAAAGCGCCGTAGTAGTTGTTGGTCCAAGTGGCGGCCGCGTTCAAGAAGTCTTTGTTGAACCTGCGCGGTGATTCAAGAAAATGTTTTCATCTATTTATACTCGCGGGGCCTATTATGCTTTCTAAGGCTGCATTCAAACACATTTTAAGAGGCCTTATTCCTTAAAAAAAACTATTATGACAATTACCTATTGAAATTTCAATCAACTTTTTGAAGTGAATAATAACTTCTCCCTGAGTTTTAGATACATAGTAACATAGCTATTTCATGCTTTCATGGCGTGCGCTCGAATATAAGTTGAAAAAAAAAAAACAGTTTTCAGCGTCAACTTTGCCAATTACGAGTAGTTTTTGAAACAAAAATTATCAATGAAATATTCAAACTGTAGGTTTCAAATATATACCAATAAATCGAAACAGCCCTTTTCTAAGTAGTAACATTGAGAATATGTTAAGAAACATGTTTGATCATACTGAAAAATGTCTAAAACAATCAGCATTTTCGAACAGATAAGGAGATTACAAATTTAATTTAAAATTTATAATTGTGATAAATTTTGTAATCGACAGTAATCATTTGTAATTTAAGTGACTATCTTATAATAATTTGCATGGCTATTTAAAGTCTAAATGTGTTGATTTGAAATATATTGTGTAACACCACTTTTGTTCACATTTATGGCAAATAAATATATTTATATTTTTCTAAGGAGCCTGAATTCTAAGAATAATGCTTACCTACTCTCAGATAGTAGTGTCATAATACCATATTAGCTTGACATTACCATCCGAGAGTAAGCGTAATCCCTGGAATAAAAGTTTGGTTATCCAGCCTAAATCTAATCATATACAAAATGAGTAAATCTATCTGCTTTTTTTGTTGGACGTTGATATGGTTTCATCTACTGGGTCACTCATTAAACTACTTTTTCACTTCTCCTGCTCAAAAAGTACGTCGTATTAAGTTCGCAAAGCAGGGCTAAAATAGTACATTTAGCCCCTAGGGTTAAAAAGGAAACCATATAATCCCATACAAATTTCTATGACACTGAAAATTAATGTTGTTACCAGCCAGCTACATACTATTTACAAATAAAATAAATCACCCTACAACCTGATCAGATCGACCCAATTAAAAAAATTAACCAAAAGGTTTTTATTTACAATATACTGGAATATTAACTGAAATTTTATTTTAGCACGTTTTATAATCAACGGAATGAAATTTAATCTTCAACATTTCATCTTGGCTAAGAATATTAAATGATAAAATAAAATTAATTATTTCAGTCGTTTTTTTTTCAGTCGAAGTGAAAAGCAGAGTGTTTAACACGGGGCTACAAGCCATTATGACACTCAGATATATTTAGCCTCGCTCACTCCGTTCGCTCGTCCAAATAATTACGTCGTGTCATAATGGCTTGTTTTAGCCCCTTGTCAAAAAATCTACTATTTGAAGGTCGTGTTTTTATTTACCACTAACATTGTAACTGGCCGAGCGAGCGAATAAAAAAAAAATTATGTTCGGGTATTTGGATATCCGATTGTCTGGATTTCCACCTACATGCCTCATTTCTCAACCTAATCCTGTGAAATTTTGTAAGCAGGTACAAAATGTATAGAAATGCTTTGTCTAGTCTTTTCGAAAATCAATATGGTGGGGATATTGGGGATGAAAACGTCAGAAAGTTATATCAGCCGTTTTGGAATATTATCGCGAGATCTATAACCAGGCATCGGATAATCGTTCGATATTTTTATCGGATCGATATTTACCTAAAGTTGGCAAAACCCTATTGCTATCTCCCTCAGAACTCAATCAAAGCCGCCTATACTTACAACTGAACGACAAAGCCGCCGCCAAAGTTTAGGTAAATATCGATACGATTATCCGATGCGTGTATATAACCCACAGAGCCCCTAGCTTGACTATACGATAGATAATAGGAAATGCCATTAACACATTCACTGCCCGCGACGCATATATGCGTTTACCGTCATACAAGTTTGTTCCTAGGCCACGCCCCCTGGCAGTGAATGCGATAAACGCCACAGTTTGACGAGTATTAATAATATTGTAAATCGCTTCTTCGTGACACGAATTATAATTATGACAGAGCTAGTGAAACCTCTCCATTTCAGCTTGGCCAACATTTTTACGTCCGGATGTTTGCATGACTTGATTTCCGGCTGTTCTCGCCCAGAGGCTGCATTTCTCAACCGATTCTCACAGAATTCTGTGAGCTTTGATAAGTATATAACTCCCGACTTTTTTCAAAAATTACAAATTTTAAACAATTTCGAAATAATCTCGCAAAGTCTACAGGTCACAAAGCCACCAGTTTACTTTATAGTTAAAATCGTTTGTCTAAGAAAATACTAACTTTTTCCCGAATGTATCTTGACACTGTTGGATATAGTAGTCCGCAGGAAACTTGTCACCGAAGAACGCCTTTGTTCCGGTAGACGATTGGTAGAATCCGAACTCGGTGCATGTTTGATAAAACCATTGTCGGGCTGAAATATGGATATTAGAAATGGAATTACTTCTTGTTCAATTAGAGCTACACCATATTTTAACGTAAGGGTTGGAATTAGTCCGACTTCAACGCCTCGGTCAAAAATATGCCATAATCGGGTAAGTATTGCGACACACTCACGGATAATGAAAACACACTCTTTTATCATCTATAGTTAATGGCGTGTGGGACACTTCGAAAACTGTCAAACAATCATGAGTCATGACTGCGTACAGTATATTTTCTCAAATATGCAACGAAATGTAGTCATAACGTGCGTTATAACAGGCTTCGAACTTGAGAGAACTGTTAAGAGGCCTTATTCCTTTTAAAAAATATTTTTTTCATATTATGACAAATATTTTTATTTATTTAGTTAAACTTTATTGCACAAAACAAAAGTCAGTACAAATGGCGGACTTAATGTCAAATGGCATTCTGTACCAGTCAACCATAGGGCCAAACAGAGATACTAGAAGTAGATGCAAATCAGAAATCTGATGGTACAGAGAGGATCTAGAGTACAAGTAAATACAAAATATTATATTACTGTTTATACAAAAATACATATACCTACATTTACACACTATAATATAATATATATACAGATATATACATAATATAATATATATAAATATATACGTACGTCTACAACATGGGATGATGGATGAACTATTCGAGAATATATTGATAATTTCAATCAACTTTTTGAAGAGAATAATACTTTTCCCCGAGTTCTAGGTAGTAACATAGCTATCTCATGCTATCATTGCGTGCAGTCGAAAATAAGTTGAAAAAACGAATTTACCGCGTGAATTTTGTCAATTTCGAGTAGTTTTTGAAACATAAATTATCAATGAAAAATTCAAACAGTAAGTTTCAAATATATACCAAGAAATCCCAATAGCCCTGTTCTAGGTAGTAACATCAATTATATGATAAGAAACATGTTTGATCTTAGAGAAAAATGTCTTAACAATCAGCATTTTAAAAGGAATAAGGCCTCTTAAGAGGCCTTATTCCTTTTAAAATTTATTTTTTTCATATTATGACAAATATCAACGAAATTTTTGAAGTGAATATTACTTTTCCCCGAGTTCTAGGAAGTAACGTAGCTATTTCATGGTTTTATTGCGTGCAGTCGAAAAAAAGTTAAAAAAAACTAATATTCCGCGTGAATTTTGTTAATTTCGAGTACTTTTTGAAACAAAAATTATCAATGAAAAGTTCAAACTGTATGTTTCAAATATATACCAATAAATCCCAATAGCCCTGTTCTAGGTAGTAACATCAATAATATGTTAAGAAACATGTTTGGTCATAGAGAAAAACGTCTAAAACAATCAGCTTTTAAAAGGAATAAGGCCTCTTAAGGAATTTCATACAAAATTGAAGGCCTAGGCCGGGATTTTTTTTTAAACACGGCGTCTGTGTTCATGCGATGGGTAAACAGCTGAATTATAATTTTTTGAGCGGTGTATTTTTTTGTCTCATTGCATATGTTTGCAGAAAAGCACTATACAAGCCTAATCCGTGAAAGGGCTTGCCGTCGTATCACTATCCGGACTCCCTACGGTCGGCCGTCTATACCTACTCACCCGGCAAGCCCTTCCTGCCTGGCGTCTGCAGTAATGTACTATTTCACACACAGAGTAAGAGGCCCCACATGTTACGAACGCAAATAAGAGTTAGTCATATAAATAACTAGGTTAATTATTTCTAGTATAGTTACCTCCTTCATTGCTCCAGGTGATATTCCTGAGCTCCTTGATGACATTGTCGTAGCTGTAGTCCAGGCAGGTCTGGTTCTGCATCTCGAGCATCACGGAGTTGAAGTCAGCCAGCTTCATCTGACTGAGGAGGAGTACAGGTTAAATAATCCTAGGATAAATACCTCCTTCATTGCTCCAGGTGATATTCCTGAGCTCCTTGATGACATGGTCGTAGCTGTAGTCCAGGCAGGTCTGGTTCTGCATCTGGAGCATCACAGAGTTGAAGTCAGCCAGCTTCATGTGACTGAGGGGGAGTACAGGTTAAATAATCCTAGGATAAATACCTCCTTCATTGCTCCAGGTGATGTTCCTGAGCTCCTTGATGACATGGTCGTAGCTGTAGTCCAGGCAGGTCTGGTTCTGCATCTGGAGCATCACAGAGTTGAAGTCAGCCAGCTTCATGTGACTGAGGGGGAGTACAGGTTAAATAATCCTAGGATAAATACCTCCGTCATTGCTCCAGGTGATATTCCTGAGCTCCTTGATGACATGGTCGTAGCTGTAGTCCAGGCAGGTCTGGTTCTGCATCTCGAGCATCACGGAGTTGAAGTCAGTCAGCTTTATGTGACTGAGGGGGAGTACAGGTTAAATAATCCTAGGATAAATACCTCCTTCATTGCTCCAGGTGATATTTCTGAGCTCCTTGATGATTTTGTCGTAGCTGCAGTCCAGGCAGGTCTGGTTCTGCATCTCGAGCATCACGGAGTTGAAGTCAGCCAGCTTCATGTGACTGAGGGGGAGTACAGGTTAAATAATCCTAGGATAAATACCTCCTTCATTGCTCCAGGTGATATTCCTGAGCTCCTTGATGACATTGTCGTAGCTGTAGTCCAGGCAGGTCTGGTTCTGCATCTCGAGCATCACGGAGTTGAAGTCAGTCAGCTTTATGTGACTGAGGGGGAGTACAGGTTAAATAATCCTAGGATAAATACCTCCTTCATTGCTCCAGGTGATATTTCTGAGCTCCTTGATGATTTTGTCGTAGCTGCAGTCCAGGCAGGTCTGGTTCTGCATCTCGAGCATCACGGAGTTGAAGTCAGCCAGCTTCATGTGACTGAGGGGGAGTACAGGTTAAATAATCCTAGGATAAATACCTCCTTCATTGCTCCAGGTGATGTTCCTGAGCTCCTTGATGACATGGTCGTAGCTGTAGTCCAGGCAGGTCTGGTTCTGCATCTGGAGCATCACAGAGTTGAAGTCAGCCAGCTTCATGTGACTGAGGGGGAGTACAGGTTAAATAATCCTAGGATAAATACCTCCGTCATTGCTCCAGGTGATATTCCTGAGCTCCTTGATGACATGGTCGTAGCTGTAGTCCAGGCAGGTCTGGTTCTGCATCTCGAGCATCACGGAGTTGAAGTCAGTCAGCTTTATGTGACTGAGGGGGAGTACAGGTTAAATAATCCTAGGATAAATACCTCCTTCATTGCTCCAGGTGATATTTCTGAGCTCCTTGATGATTTTGTCGTAGCTGCAGTCCAGGCAGGTCTGGTTCTGCATCTCGAGCATCACGGAGTTGAAGTCAGCCAGCTTCATGTGACTGAGGGGGAGTACAGGTTAAATAATCCTAGGATAAATACCTCCTTCATTGCTCCAGGTGATATTCCTGAGCTCCTTGATGACATTGTCGTAGCTGTAGTCCAGGCAGGTCTGGTTCTGCATCTCGAGCATCACGGAGTTGAAGTCAGCCAGCTTCATCTGACTGAGGAGGAGTACAGGTTAAATAATCCTAGGATAAATACCTCCTTCATTGCTCCAGGTGATGTTCCTGAGCTCCTTGATGACATTGTCGTAGCTGTAGTCCAGGCAGGTCTGGTTCTGCATCTGGAGCATCACAGAGTTGAAGTCAGCCAGCTTCATGTGACTGAGGGGGAGTACAGGTTAAATAATCCTAGGATAAATACCTCCGTCATTGCTCCAGGTGATGTTCCTGAGCTCCTTGATGACATGGTCGTAGCTGTAGTCCAGGCAGGTCTGGTTCTGCATCTGGAGCATCACAGAGTTGAAGTCAGCCAGCTTCATGTGACTGAGGGGGAGTACAGGTTAAATAATCCTAGGATAAATACCTCCGTCATTGCTCCAGGTGATGTTCCAGAGCTCCTTGATGATTTTGTCGTAGCTGTAGTCCAGGCAGGTCTGGTTCTGCATCTCGAGCATCACGGAGTTGAAGTCAGCCAGCTTCATGTGACTGAGGGGGAGTACAGGTTAAATAATCCTAGGATAAATACCTCCTTCATTGCTCCAGGTGATATTTCTGAGCTCCTTGATGATTTTGTCGTAGCTGCAGTCCAGGCAGGTCTGGTTCTGCATCTCGAGCATCACGGAGTTGAAGTCAGCCAGCTTCATGTGACTGAGGGGGAGTACAGGTTAAATAATCCTAGGATAAGTACCTCCGTCATTGCTCCAGGTGATATTTCTGAGCTCCTTGATGATTTTGTCGTAGCTGTAGTCCAGGCAGGTCTGGTTCTGCATCTCGAGCATCACGGAGTTGAAGTCAGTCAGCTTCATGTGATTGAGGGGGAGTACAGGTTAAATAATCCTAGGATAAATACCTCCTTCATTGCTCCAGGTGATGTTCCAGAGCTCCTTGATGATTTTGTCGTAGCTGTAGTCCAGGCAGGTCTGGTTCTGCATCTCGAGCATCACGGAGTTGAAGTCAGCCAGCTTCATGTGACTGAGGGGGAGTACAGGTTAAATAATCCTAGGATAAATACCTCCTTCATTGCTCCAGGTGATATTTCTGAGCTCCTTGATGATTTTGTCGTAGCTGCAGTCCAGGCAGGTCTGGTTCTGCATCTCGAGCATCACGGAGTTGAAGTCAGCCAGCTTCATGTGACTGAGGGGGAGTACAGGTTAAATAATCCTAGGATAAATACCTCCTTCATTGCTCCAGGTGATATTCCTGAGCTCCTTGATGACATTGTCGTAGCTGTAGTCCAGGCAGGTCTGGTTCTGCATCTCGAGCATCACGGAGTTGAAGTCAGCCAGCTTCATCTGACTGAGGAGGAGTACAGGTTAAATAATCCTAGGATAAATACCTCCTTCATTGCTCCAGGTGATGTTCCTGAGCTCCTTGATGACATTGTCGTAGCTGTAGTCCAGGCAGGTCTGGTTCTGCATCTGGAGCATCACAGAGTTGAAGTCATCCAGCTTCATGTGACTGAGGGGGAGTACAGGTTAAATAATCCTAGGATAAATACCTCCGTCATTGCTCCAGGTGATGTTCCTGAGCTCCTTGATGACATGGTCGTAGCTGTAGTCCAGGCAGGTCTGGTTCTGCATCTGGAGCATCACAGAGTTGAAGTCAGCCAGCTTCATGTGACTGAGGGGGAGTACAGGTTAAATAATCCTAGGATAAATACCTCCGTCATTGCTCCAGGTGATGTTCCAGAGCTCCTTGATGATTTTGTCGTAGCTGTAGTCCAGGCAGGTCTGGTTCTGCATCTCGAGCATCACGGAGTTGAAGTCAGCCAGCTTCATGTGACTGAGGGGGAGTACAGGTTAAATAATCCTAGGATAAATACCTCCTTCATTGCTCCAGGTGATATTTCTGAGCTCCTTGATGATTTTGTCGTAGCTGCAGTCCAGGCAGGTCTGGTTCTGCATCTCGAGCATCACGGAGTTGAAGTCAGCCAGCTTCATGTGACTGAGGGGGAGTACAGGTTAAATAATCCTAGGATAAGTACCTCCGTCATTGCTCCAGGTGATATTTCTGAGCTCCTTGATGATTTTGTCGTAGCTGTAGTCCAGGCAGGTCTGGTTCTGCATCTCGAGCATCACGGAGTTGAAGTCAGTCAGCTTCATGTGATTGAGGGGGAGTACAGGTTAAATAATCCTAGGATAAATACCTCCTTCATTGCTCCAGGTGATGTTCCAGAGCTCCTTGATGATTTTGTCGTAGCTGTAGTCCAGGCAGGTCTGGTTCTGCATCTCGAGCATCACGGAGTTGAAGTCAGCCAGCTTCATGTGACTGAGGGGGAGTACAGGTTAAATAATCCTAGGATAAATACCTCCTTCATTGCTCCAGGTGATATTTCTGAGCTCCTTGATGATTTTGTCGTAGCTGCAGTCCAGGCAGGTCTGGTTCTGCATCTCGAGCATCACGGAGTTGAAGTCAGCCAGCTTCATGTGACTGAGGGGGAGTACAGGTTAAATAATCCTAGGATAAATACCTCCTTCATTGCTCCAGGTGATATTTCTGAGCTCCTTGATGATTTTGTCGTAACTGCAGTCCAGGCAGGTCTGGTTCTGCATCTCGAGCATCACGGAGTTGAAGTCAGTCAGCTTCATGTGACTGAGGGGGAGTACAGGTTAAATAATGCTAGGATAAATACCTCCTTCATTGCTCCAGGTGATATTTCTGAGCTCCTTGATGATTTTGTCGTAGCTGTAGTCCAGGCAGGTCTGGTTCTGCATCTCGAGCATCACGGAGTTGAAGTCAGCCAGCTTCATGTGACTGAGGCGGAGTACAGGTTCAATAATCCTAGGATAAATACCTCCGTCATTGCTCCAGGTGATATTTCTGAGCTCCTTGATGATTTTGTCGTAGCTGTAGTCCAGGCAGGTCTGGTTCTGCATCTCGAGCATCACGGAGTTGAAGTCAGTCAGCTTTATGTGATTGAGGGGGAGTACAGGTTAAATAATCCTAGGATAAATACCTCCTTCATTGCTCCAGGTGATGTTCCAGAGCTCCTTGATGATTTTGTCGTAGCTGTAGTCCAGGCAGGTCTGGTTCTGCATCTCGAGCATCACGGAGTTGAAGTCAGCCAGCTTCATGTGACTGAGGGGGAGTACAGGTTAAATAATCCCAGGATAAATACCTCCTTCATTGCTCCAGGTGATATTCCTGAGCTCCTTGATGACATTGTCGTAGCTGTAGTCCAGGCAGGTCTGGTTCTGCATCTCGAGCATCACGGAGTTGAAGTCAGCCAGCTTCATGTGACTGAGGGGGAGTACAGGTTAAATAATCCCAGGATAAATACCTCCTTCATTGCTCCAGGTGATATTTCTGAGCTCCTTGATGACATTATCGTAGCTGTAGTCCAGACAGGTCTGGTTCTGCATCTCGAGCATCACGGAGGTGAAGTCAGTCAGCTTCATGTGACTGAGGGGGAGTACAGGTTAAATAATCCTAGGATAAATACCTCCTTCATTGCTCCAGGTGATATTTCTGAGCTCCTTGATGATTTTGTCGTAGCTGCAGTCCAGGCAGGTCTGGTTCTGCATCTCGAGCATCACGGAGTTGAAGTCAGCCAGCTTCATGTGACTGAGGGGGAGTACAGGTTAAATAATCCTAGGATAAATACCTCCTTCATTGCTCCAGGTGATATTTCTGAGCTCCTTGATGATTTTGTCGTAGCTGCAGTCCAGGCAGGTCTGGTTCTGCATCTCGAGCATCACGGAGTTGAAGTCAGCCAGCTTCATGTGACTGAGGGGGAGTACAGGTTAAATAATCCTAGGATAAATACCTCCTTCATTGCTCCAGGTGATATTTCTGAGCTCCTTGATGATTTTGTCGTAACTGCAGTCCAGGCAGGTCTGGTTCCGCATCTCGAGCATCACGGAGTTGAAGTCAGTCAGCTTCATGTGACTGAGGGGGAGTACAGGTTAAATAATGCTAGGATAAATACCTCCTTCATTGCTCCAGGTGATATTTCTGAGCTCCTTGATGATTTTGTCGTAGCTGTAGTCCAGGCAGGTCTGGTTCTGCATCTCGAGCATCACGGAGTTGAAGTCAGCCAGCTTCATGTGACTGAGGCGGAGTACAGGTTCAATAATCCTAGGATAAATACCTCCGTCATTGCTCCAGGTGATATTTCTGAGCTCCTTGATGATTTTGTCGTAGCTGTAGTCCAGGCAGGTCTGGTTCTGCATCTCGAGCATCACGGAGTTGAAGTCAGTCAGCTTTATGTGATTGAGGGGGAGTACAGGTTAAATAATCCTAGGATAAATACCTCCTTCATTGCTCCAGGTGATGTTCCAGAGCTCCTTGATGATTTTGTCGTAGCTGTAGTCCAGGCAGGTCTGGTTCTGCATCTCGAGCATCACGGAGTTGAAGTCAGCCAGCTTCATGTGACTGAGGGGGAGTACAGGTTAAATAATCCCAGGATAAATACCTCCTTCATTGCTCCAGGTGATATTCCTGAGCTCCTTGATGACATTGTCGTAGCTGTAGTCCAGGCAGGTCTGGTTCTGCATCTCGAGCATCACGGAGTTGAAGTCAGCCAGCTTCATGTGACTGAGGGGGAGTACAGGTTAAATAATCCCAGGATAAATACCTCCTTCATTGCCCCAGGTGATATTTCTGAGCTCCTTGATGACATTATCGTAGCTGTAGTCCAGACAGGTCTGGTTCTGCATCTCGAGCATCACGGAGGTGAAGTCAGTCAGCTTCATGTGACTGAGGGGGAGTACAGGTTAAATAATCCTAGGATAAATACCTCCTTCATTGCTCCAGGTGATATTCCTGAGCTCCTTGATGATTTTGTCGTAGCTGTAGTCCAGGCAGGTCTGGTTCTGCATCTCGAGCATCACGGAGTTGAAGTCAGCCAGCTTCATGTGACTGAGGGGGAGTACAGGTTAAATAATCCTAGGATAAATACCTCCTTCATTGCTCCAGGTGATATTTCTGAGCTCCTTGATGATTTTGTCGTAGCTGTAGTCCAGGCAGGTCTGGTTCTGCATCTCGAGCATCACGGAGGTGAAGTCAGCCAGCTTCATGTGACTGAGGGGGAGTACAGGTTAAATAATCCTAGGATAAATACCTCCTTCATTGCTCCAGGTGATATTTCTGAGCTCCTTGATGATTTTGTCGTAGCTGTAGTCCAGGCAGGTCTGGTTCTGCATCTCGAGCATCACGGAGTTGAAGTCAGCCAGCTTCATGTGCGAGGGGCGGGCGGTTTGTTCCGTCAGCATGTTGCAAATCTAAAAATATACAATAACGCAAATTTAATCACTTTTCGAACATACTGTTAAACAAATAAAATAAATAAATATAAGGGACAATCTTACACAAATCGACCTAGTCCCAAACTAAGCAAAGCTTGTACTATGGGTACTAGACGACGATATACATAATAATTATATAGATATATCCATGACCCAGGAGCAAATATTCGAGTTCATCACACAAATATTTGCCCTGGCCGGGATTCGAACCCAGGACCGCCGGCTCAGTAGGCAGGTGCACTACAAACCGAGCCAACCGCGTCGTCGACCGTGTTGACTCACATTTAGTTCTAACAGTATATTACTACAGTTCTAGTTGTAGTACTACTACGGTATTAGTTTTAACAGTACATTCCGCCAGTGAAATAGGGATGACCGACCAAGTAGGACACGGAAATAGAATAGGAATACTGTTTTTCCCAAAAATTCCATGATATGTCACAATTTCACAAATTGATATTGTAACTAAAGAAGTTTGTAGGTGTCTAACGTGAGACTTGCATTTTTGAGAATAACATACTGCACTAGTAATATAATGATTAAATAAGTTTCTGTCAAAAATGACGTTTTAGTGGCAAGCTTTTATAGCCGACTGTACTTTTCTTTGGATATCCATCAAATGCTCACTGAGACGATTCTAAAGAGCCCAAGCTCGGTAGGATTGCTTTTTCTATTATAGAGTTCCTATAGCCACCTTCCGGCTCCATCATCAGATCAGCCCCATGGTACCATATTATTGTATTGTCATCAAAGTTAAGTAAGTATGCAAAATTTCAGCTCAATCGGTTGACGATATCTGCTTCAAAATTGACTTGCAAGATTTCACCCGAACAAACATACTTTAAACATACCATGCAAGTTAAATAAAAGCTTTAACAAATACCAAAATGTCATGAAATAAGGAATAAAATATTCCTTTTTAGGGATCCATACCAAAAGGGTAAAAAACGGGAACTTATTACTAAGACTCCGCTGTCCGTCTGTTAGTCTGTCTGTCTGTCTGTACGTCTGTGTCATGAACCGTGATAGTTAGAGAGTTGAAGTTTTCACAGATGATTCTGTTGCCACTATAACAACAAATACTAAAAACAGAATAAAATAAATATTAAAGTTGCGTTAACTTTTCAACTTATTAGTATGTAGCGCCATACATACCAGGTGAAAACTTAACTTAAGTTAAGATGGGAAGTGTTTTTACGGAACCCTTGGTGCGCGAGCCCGACTCGTAGTTGGCCGGTTTTTATTAACTTATTCACGGCTAGGCTTCAGATAACGTAAATTAACTCCTTTTGGTGATATCTATATGTCTCTAGCAATCAGTAGAGCGTACAATGATCATGACGTATGTAAAGAACAAAACGCGAAAAAGAATATTGTTATTATGTACTTCTTACATTTCCTACAGTCTGACACATAAGAGTAGAAATTAAAAAGTGGCAATACTGTATTGACGTCCCCGTTTTCTTAGATTGATTAGAAAGGGACGACACGACAGTATTGCCACTTTTTAATTTCAACTCTTTTGTGTCCGGCTGTAATAGACAAAATGATATTTTTTCTTACCGAGTTAATAGTCACGTTCTTGTAGTTGGGGTTGCCGCCGATGCGGTTGTCCTCGTTGTACTGCACGATGTCGGCGAAGTTGCTAGCGAGCGAGTCGTAGAAGTTGCTTATGTCGTTGGCCGTCGCCCTATGGAAGGGCTGGCATACTCTGGAAATAAAAACGTTGAGTGAGAATAATACAAGGATAAGGACGGTTAGGAATAGAGCCGTTCGACTCTCGAGAATATTGTGCGTTTTCTATAAATAATATTGTTGCAGGTAAATATTTGTTGCATAAAATGGAGAACATTCAAGAAATTTTTAAACACGTTTTAAATTATGTAAAGTTTTTTAATTTGCGTAATATTTCCCAAAACCTACTTGCTTGTTTCTAACGTCGTCGTATAATATTTTGTTATGTAACATCGAAGTTTTGTTTGTACGAGGCATTATTCGCAGTACAATGATGCAGAATATCCCTTAAATGCATACGGTATTATAAATACGACATTTTATTTCAGAAATGACTGAAATTCAAATCAATACCATGTCAATTAGATTAGGACTTCGTGACTCAGTTTGACAGTCTCAATTGACGTTCAGTTGATCTCGACAATGTGTTATTTCAGTACAACAGGCTGCGTTCCCACCAGAGATGTGCGAGGAAGCATAGCGAGGTATGTGTTTTTGTTAACCAGTGGAATAACTTCATTTACTTACCCTCCCCCAACGCTACTGATTCTATTGGTTAACAAAAACACATCCTTCGCTCGCGCTATGCATCCTCGCACAGGTGGAAACGCAGCCATAAGGGGAAGAACTGGCTAAGTCACATTTGCAAAATTTTACAGTGTAGAAAATTGAAGTTGTCAAATCCTTTGATGGATGTATGGCTTAATTAAAAATATGTATAGCAAATCACAGTTCCAGCCAGTTTTACCCCTGCTTCAGATAACGAGTAAATTTGTGGACTTAGACTAAAAACATCAATTTGGAAAAACTACTCGTCCAGTTTTTTCTCTTACCCTTTCAAATGCTAATGGCATTTCCAGTCAGTTTCATAATACTACTATTATACGCCTATTTAATAAATAGCAAGTAACATATTAAAAAATATACTAAAAGTAAAAATGTTTGCATACTTGAATTCTTCTTGTATAAGAGTCGGGTTCATTTCCATCAACTTAACAATTTCAGCATGCCCTTGTTTGATTTCATAGCCACAGTCATCCCTTCCAGTCTTCTCGCGCAGTGCGGCGATTACCACTTCATAGTATTCTGAAACAATCAACAGAATTTTACTTAGCCAGGGCAAACTATGCTCAATTATCCTGTGGATAGAATAGTCACTATAAGTTCGGTGTTTTCTTTTGTGATCATATGACAATGTCCGCAGTACCAAGGTCAAGATAGCTCCCGAGTTGCCAGCACGAAGTGGCACTGGGCATTTCTGGGCACGCTAAAAGTAGAACCGATGGTCGTTCGAACAGAAAAGATCTTGAGTGGCGACCACATACTTGCCGATGCTGGTTGGAAGATATAAGTAAGGGTTCATCAGTCTGATCAAGATCTATGAATCGAAAATCGTTGGACGCGGGCAGCGTACACGACCACTGACCAGTCGTTTAGGAGATTCTTGGGACCTTGGGTCTGTTTTTAGTACTTATTTTAGTGAGCAGAATTCACTCAATTCCGTAGCTTTGTAATTGTAGGTCTCGCGTACAAGTAAAAATAATAGAGATAGAAGTAAGTCGCATACCAACAAAGTCGACTTTAGCCAGTAGAGGGCCACTAGAAGAGACAGCGGCGTGCACCAAATGCGGGTATTTTAGCCTTAGCCACGCGGCCAGGGAGCCAGGGTACGACCCGCCGAATGCAATCCATTTCACCCCCTTCGGTAGCTTGTACTTGTTGGTCATGGCGGGTATGAAGTTGGCCAGGTCGGCCAACGCTTGCGCCGACGATAAGTATTGCAGGTTCTTTACAGAGAGGTCTCTGAAAAGAGGGTACACAATGAAACTGATCTAAAACATTTTTCTCTAAAATATATCTATGACCCCCTTCCTGTTGACGTATTGATCTGAAATTTGGTATGCACTTTTAATTTTGATGACAATATAATTTAATATATTCGGTATCATTGTAAATCCAAGATGGCTGCCGCTACAAAATGGCGAATTACATATTTTATCACTGCTTCCTCAATATGGGTATCAAATGAAAGGGCTTGATTAGTAGAATAGAGTTCTCTATGAAAATAAAATGAAAATCCAATATGGCCGCCAACAAAATGGCAGGTTCATGTATCTTTTCATAACCCGTTCAATATGGATATCAAATAAAAGGTCTTGACTAGCAGAATAGATCACACTATGAAAAATTAATAAAAATCCAATATGGCCGCCAACAAGTTGGCAGGAGATTTTTTTTCACTACCCCTTTAAAATGGATATCAAATGGAAGGGCTTGAGTAATAGAATACTGTAATATGCTTTGTTAAATTTGAAAACTAAGATGGCCACCGGAAATGCCAGATTTAATATTTGTTTCAATATAGGTGATGGATATCAAATGAAAGGGCAAGGTCGAGAGCTGCATAGTGGATCGTAGAGTTTAGAGCAGTCTACTAAACAGTAATATGAATGATGAATTGTATGCAACTAATCAATACAAAGAACTTTATCAACTTAGAATCGGGATCCAAGCATGGCTCTTGGTCCCACTCAAGTCAATATTTTGGCAAGGTACTGAATGGATTAAGACGAATGAGAAGTATGTCAAGATTAAAAACTAAAAACTTAATAAAAAATCAGTAAAAAAATATATTAAGTTAAACGGTTTTATAGAAAAACGATTTTATTTTTTTGTCTGACTAATGCCCTAGATTGATGAGGAGAGTGGTGTGATGACTGGTACCTAGAACCTACCGAATTATTGTTTATCTTTTAGTTCATTGTCTACATCATTTTAATCTTTATTTTCTATAAAACCGTTTAACTTAAATCATTTTTTTACAGATTTTTTATTATACCTATATGAATAAAGATCCGCATGGACTTATTCAACTGGTTTTCGATATAATATTGACTTGGCCCCAAGTTGTGTCACTGGCCAACATTTTTATATACCGAATACGCATAGCAAAAAAATAATTGCATACCATTGACGTAATAATTACATGGACACACAATCAGACGGAAAAAATGGCACCCTCCCAACTAATGCAAAATCACAAATCGCATTAGTTGGGCGATCAGTCTCGTTTAGACCATGACACGTGACGGGTCTCAAAAGTGACTTAATTTTCAGAGAAAATTTACAGAAATAACAACTATAAAATAAAGGAACAGGACGGAATATTCTTTTTAGGGTTCCGTAGTCAACTAGGAACCCTTATAGTTTCGCCATGTCCGTCTGTCCGTCTGTCCGTCTGTCCGTCTGTCCGTCCGTCCGCGGCTTAGCTCCGTGATCATTAGTACTAGAAAGCTGAAATTTGGTATGAGTATGTGTATGTATCACGCCGACAAAACGGTAAAATAAAAACTAAAAAAAAAATTTTTTTTCGGGTACCTCTCGAACACCTAAAGTGGGGGTGATTTTTTTTTTTCGTTTCAACCCTAGTGTGTGGGGTGTCGTTGAATAGGTCTCTTGAAAATAATAGGGGTTTTCAAACATTACTTTTTGATAAAGTCAGTAGTTTTGTAAATATTCGCTCCGAAAATAAAAAAAATTGTGTCCCCCCCCCTCTAACTTTTGAACCACAAGTCAAAAAAATATGGAAAAATTCATGTTAATGCGGCCTTATAAGTACTTTCAATGAAAACTATATTGAACAAAATCGGTCAAGCCGTTTTTGAGTTATCGCCAAATTTCATATTTTTTCTTTAAAAGGTCGTAAGTTGACTTCCAGAAGGTAATAAGTGATTACAGTTTCTAGGGCGTTTACGACCTTTTTATAGAGCTTAAAATCTGTCTTAACTTAAACCTCGGGCTTAAAACAGCAGTTTATTGTGAAGGATGAGCAACTACGGAACCCTACACTGAGCGTGGCCCGACATGCTCTTGGCCGGTTTTTTACTTAAGTTCTATTGATTAATTAACGAATCCTATGTAAAATCATAGAAATTTTTGTATCAGAATTATTAACTTTGTCCCTACAAAATGCACCTCATCACAGAACAAAAATCGAAGGAGTCGCTATAGTTTTATATTTTATTAATAAATTAAGGAGTGCAATAAATAATTATCCTATTTTTTTTATTCAAGATTACCATTCTCAACAACGTAAAAATGGAGATCACATTTAGCAAGAGACAAACGCGAAGAATAATTGAAGCCAAATAATTCGTCTCTCGTGTGTTCGGCATAATCATGTTTTTTTTTTATGTTAATCAACAGAAGCGTAAAATGGTGACATTCATAAATTACTAAAAAATAGCTCTGTTGTTATTGTTTTATTTTGTCACAGAGTCTAGACACTGTCAGTTTACCTTTAAACGCCAACCTTTAAACGCCAAGAACACATAAAGGCGACGGCGACGTGTGCTGCCGTGCATACCACGCCACCGACAAATAAGATCAAACTTTAAAGGGTTAATAATGTCAATATTTTGCACTTGTCTTACTCTCATTTCACATACTGGAACAAGGAGAAATAATGTCATTATTACTGATCCCTTCTATCGGAAACTTTTTATGCAGTTGTTAAATAAAAACGTAACTAAATTTGTTATTATCAATTTACAATAAAAACGTAACTAAATTAGTTATTAACAATTTACGCGTTTATTTAGTTCAAACAAAAAAAATATTTTAATACCTAAATAAAATAATAGTGAAAATATTTTTAGTATGTAAAAATATTAAAATCTGATCCATTCGTGCCATGTTCCAAGTTTGACAAGAGACTTCAGTCAGAATACGCTAGAAAAGTTAATTTACACGTAAAATATTTGTGGTAATAAGTAATTAAGTCAATTTGACACTTAAACGTTTGGAGAAAGAGTTCTTTTGTACGAAGTCCATATGTTGCTGCAAATTATAAATAAGCGTTATTGGCATCTACTTGAACATGACAACGGTGCCACTTTATTTGACACTTTTGTTCGGGTCTGTGGCTCTATAATAAATAATACCTCAATGTTGCATACGTTTTTCAAATGTTTTTCTAATGTTTAGACGCAATTTTTCCGTAACCTTCGCTTACATTTACGATGGAGTGGACGTAAAAAGAAAATCGTATCGCGGTAATTGCACTGCACCGTGCACCGCTGCGGATGTCCGCCTAGGGAATTTATTAAACTGCTGAATAAGTCAAAGATTTGGGTACCGTACTAGGTAATACATGATACACTGAAGTCTCAAGTTTTGCAGATCAAAAGTGATGTGACCGTCCGCGTACAGCTAGGACCCCAGCGGTCACTAAAGCTATTAAGGCACGAATTGCGAAAAATCCTGCTGAAACAGAAGTGGCATCTGGCATAGCAGATCAGCAAAACTTACCGTAAAAAGAGTGCTCAATCAAAACTTAGTACTCCATTCTTTTTTCTGTAAAAACAGGCTAGCTTAATGCTAGATTTAAAACTTTAAAGATTCAATGATCGCGATCTCTGTTAAAAAAATACGCTAAAAACAAGCACCGTGCTATATACTACATTTGAACAAGTTTTTTTTTGATATAATAGAAAACTACAATAAACATAATCACATAGTGTATACTAGCAATAGTAAAGAAGCAAGTTATCGTATTCCAAGCGTTAAAAGCCACCTTCTTTCTTCTGTTACGGTTTGGCTGGTCGTATATAGGCGTAAATGAGATGTATTTTTGTGAAAAGGGCGTACAGACCAGTGCAAAAGTTTATACAGACACAGTTCTAAGCAATATTGTGAAACCACTATCCCATACCATGTTTCAGAATCAGCATTGGGTTTTCCAACAGGACTCTGCTTCAGCCCATAAAGCAAAGTCTACTCAAGCGTGGCTCGCTTGCAATAACATCGACTTCATAAGGCATGAAGATTGGCCGTCTTCTAACCCAGACCTTAATCCTCTGGACTAAAGATTATGACAATATTTAGAGGAAAAGGTCTGCTCAAAACCACGTACTAATTTGAAGTCTCTAAAATAAACACATGCAGCAGACGTAGCCAATATTGACATGAATGTGGTGCCTGAATCGACGGATGACTTGCCGCGAAGATTACGATCACTCTTATGGTCTGTGATTACGATCGTCTATAGGCAAACGCGGGCATTTAGAATAAACATTCTATATTTAAATTCACTGATGGCTGAACAGCTTTAAAATATATATTTTTCAAATATATATTTATTATTACAAAGTGTGTGAATATATTTTTGATGTTCTCGAGCCACTATTTTATGCAGGTAGGTAAAAACAACGATAGTTACTGAGTAATTAACTACGACCAAAATATGCAGCTACTAATTTATGCAGTACAACAGTAACAAACAGGAAACATGAAATGTATTCAGAAATAATTAACATTATCAGACACGGGCATTACAAATTATTCAGGTTTTAGAAATGTTTACAGTAACTTGAGGTACCTATTTGTCGTGCGTGATCATACCTAACACTAATGACGCATCTAATACTAAACAAATGTGATACCTATATGCATATTAAGGTTTGATTTGCAATAGAGACTGGAACTTTATCTACATATTGTGAAGGAACAAAAAGGAAGATATGTGACAAGACACCTAAATATAGGTGTTTTACCTTCAGTGCCTTATTACCAATGTAATTTTATAGCTTTACAGAATACAGAATACAGAATTTATTGGTAAAAATCACAATTACATTTTACACGTCATTAATTATACAGATATTCATAATACAGATATGTTACATTATTAGATTAGATTACATCTTATATTTGTTTATGGTGTTTACTTGATGCGCAGGTCAGCGATTTGTCATTATGGAGTTCATCGATGCTGTAATAAGCCCGGTCCAACAGCAACGAGTTAAGTTTTTTCTTAAAAATTGAGTCGGTTTTTTCGTCCGTAATATTGGGTGGTAACGCGTTGTAAATAGTCACACCATGGATGCCTACTGATTTACGAGACTTGGCGAGTCGGCGTCGCGGGGCAAGCAGTAGCGGTCTCCTACGGGCCGGGAGGTCGCGGGCTGTTGCAGTTGTCAGGTATGTATGTACTTTTGACCTTACATATATGCATGCGGTCAATATATACACACACGGTAATGTCAAGATCTTGTGTTTTCTGAAAAGGTCCTGAACTGGGTGGTCGACGGGTTTTCCATCGATAACACGCAGGGCACGTTTTTGAATTCTAAATATTCTGTCACGGTCGGCTGCTGTGGCCCAGAGATCGACACCCTGCGTAAGAATCGAGTGGAAATAACCAAAGTAGGCCATCCTGAGATTTTCGATAGACAAGGTTGGTGCAAGCCTAGACAACGCATAACACGCTGAGGCTAACCGGTCACAGGTCGTCTGGATGTGTGGGGCCCACGTGAGTCCTGCATCGATCACAAAACCGAGGTATTTTGTTGATTCTATACCTGTGGTACTGGAGTCTCGTTGGCCACAATGTTAAGTTTGTTTTTGTTCGTGTTTTTTAGTTGGAAATGGACAATGTTGGTCTTATCTAAGTTAAGCTGCATACCGTTCGCAGAGAACCATTTGGTGATTTCATTCACAACCAGAATTAGCTTGGACTTTAGCTGGTCAAGACTGTCAGCGTGCACAATAATGCAGGTATCATCGGCAAACATTACATATTCAGGTTTTGGATCAGAACAGGCTGTCGTTATGTCATTAACTAAGATTAAAAATAAGTTATTTCCGGTGATGGACCCCTGCCACAGAAATATATCAAGATAGAAGGAAAGAGTTCAGCAATTTGTAGGGAGACCGAGCGTGTAACATTTTGCGTAGGTACTTTGACGTCACGAGCGTAATTTAGTGATGGGAAACATAAGCCGCGCGAAAACGATTCGGAAACATCGATTCACAGATCGATTCGAACACGGCACCGATTCTATGCATCGCCACCCACACCGTACCACGCCGCGGCCCAGCCGCCGTCACAAACAAAAACAATCACAGTAATATTTGCTTTGCACTATGTACTTAAATAATATAGCTGCATAATAAATAAGAACGTAATTATCATTTCCTCTGTTCTCAAAATCGAATTTAATCGAATAAGAAAATCGCAGTGTACAGCAGCACATGGCAGCACTATTCTTACTTTTGACAGAAAAAATGAGAAATCGACCTTGAACGTGATTCGACAGTTTGAATAGCTTATTTTTACATCGCTGGCTTTGAATGCACGCCAAGGTTGGCTCGTCAAATTAAATTAAAGCCGCAATGGAAAGCTAGCGTTGGACACAATCGCCCGCCTCTGTTTTGATGAAAATAATAAAATAAATAGTTTTGTAATTAATAACAGATATTTAAGGACAAATTGTACATACCAATGAAAGGAAATATCTCGATTAACAGCTCCAATTTTATTGGAAGTGTTTGAACAATTAATTATTGCGCAACAAGCCATTTTGTTTTTAAGACCTGACGTCGCACACAGACCGCGGTCGGGAGCTGACTAATGTTCGCGGCGAGCAAAGTTGACACCGTGTCAACATTTCGCCACGCGAGGTACGTCCACTCACTCTTTCCTTCTATCTTGATATATTTCTGTGACCCCTGCGGTACGGCTTTTGTTTTTGTCTAAGAATTATCGGGTTAAGGCATAATTGCGTCCTTCTTATTTTTTATAGTAATTTTGAAACCTACGCAAGAAACGTGTTTCTCAGCGTTAGAAGCCTGTAGGTAACCTAGTCCAGAATCCTTCAAAAAAGTGCTGGTGAATTCGAGTCAGGACGGAACCATAGAGTGCTCAAACTCTAGAAAATATCTCTCTCAATCTTAACCTTTTGAGCGCCACAGTCGGCTGTAGCCGTCAACAAAAAATCGTGACGCCACGTCGGCCACAGCCGTCCAAATTTCAATGATCAAAAACTTTGTAATTCTAACCGCTACAAGTATTTTTCAATCCCTGTTGATTTTGGGGCACATCTTTTTTTTTTACTCTGGCGCCACTGAGGCACGGTAAATTGCTAGACCGCTTGGCGGTCAATAGGTCAAGTCCTGCGTTATGAGCTGTGATCGGCACGCATTGTGCAACACCACGGTATTTAGCATTAAATAAAGACGAACAAGATTGTAATAATTATCAGATTATTATTATTATTATTATTTATAATGAGGCAGGCAGTTTAACAACTGATAGTGCCTATATCCAGCGAATTATTATATTACATTCTAGAACATATATTTTTCAATCAATCAAGATCGCGGAATTATTATTGTGTTCGTATCAAAATTACTATACGAAACCCGCGGTTTTGCAAGGTCTGTGCCGATCACTGGTTATGATTATGAATTTATGAGAATCAAATATGATTCATTGATAGATCATTGACGACGCGTTTGGCTCGGTTTGTAGACACCTGCCTACTGAGCCGGCGGTCCCGGGTTCGAATCCCGGCCAGGGCAAGTATTTGTGTGATGAACTCGAATATTTGTGCTTGGGTCATGGTTGTTATATGTATTTAAGTGTATATTTATCTATATAAGTACGTATATCGTCATCTAGTACCCATAAAACAAGCCTTCTTGAGCTTAATTTGGGACTAGATCGATTTGTGTGAGGTTGTCCGATATTTATTTATTTATCATTATTATACTTCACAATTGGTATATCAAACTCTATTACTATGCTCCACATGGCATATAATATTATTTACCTACACTATATCATTTATAACACATGGGCCACATGGCCAGTAGATATGCAAACAAATGATAAGAAAGTATTTTAATGGTTCTTTTGTGACTTAACCAGGACACATAAATGACTCAGACTGCATACATTATATAGAGAATGTGTGCAATTGTACCTACGTACTATAATAAATGGGCACAATTACTGAATAAACAAGATGTATTACGTACTTTAGATAGGTACTAACACTTACAAGCAGGGACAGAATTAGGGGCCTAAAAACTTAATTAACAACATATTTGGAACTAAGACAAAACATTTTATGAATATTCGCTGGATATTCTAAAACGATGGATAGTCGCTTTTTTGTTGAACAAAAATATATGCCTAGACAATATTATTACAAAAAGCCACTTAACATTGTTACTTAACTAATTATCAGACCCCGTTATCAAGCGGGCAGTTTGGTGGCTAGTGACATTAGTGATGTAGCCACAATGTCAATAAAAAACTTAATTATTTAATTTTTTAAATATCTCGACTTATAGGGTAACACCCCCCCCAGTGATTGAACATTTAAGAACTTTTTCAACTTTGAAAAATCATTACTCTGTACTTATTAATAATTGTAATGGTTTCATGCATTTTAATCAATCTTCATTTAATAAACATTCTACAGGGTCATCAATGTCATCATGAATTACTTACTCACTTTTCAATCTTTTTAGGGATAATTTCCAGGATGAAAACTATCCTATGTCCTTCCTCGGATCTTAAACTATCTCCATGCCAAATTTCATCAAAATCGGTTCAGCGGTTGAAGCGTGAAGAGGTAACAGACAGACAGACACACTTTCGCATTTATAATATTAGTATGGATTGATAAAAATATTAAAACGTTCTATAGTTCATTTACTAGATACTGGTCAAGTGTCAGTGCATCTGGAAAGGTACCTAGTCACGACATATAGTTACCGAGTTACATGAGTTTTTGTGGAAGCTGGTGAAAAAGTGCCAAAATGGGTTTGTGTTATAATTGGGTTATTTACATCCTAAGGAACACGTGTGTACAAGAATATCAGTAAAATTATGTTTTTTTAGTATATTTCTCCGACTATAACGTTTAGTAGTCAGGGTACCTTGTCACGCCATGTCTTAAAAGCCTTTAAATTTTGAATAATTTTGTCAATATTTCCATCGCGGGTAGTCAACTACCTCTTTCTAAGATAAGGTATAGGATCGGTCTATAGCAAAATAATTTTTTGAACAAAAAAAATACTTAATGTTTTTTATAAGAAAACATTCAACTTGCATGACTCATTGTATGAAATAACTATTTATTTTAATTTAATACGATTGCCATTACTTAGATCAGAGGCTGGAAAGGTGCTGAAGGTGAAGGCGCCGAGGGGCCGGGGGATGGGGCGGGGAAGGGGAATGTGAGGATAGATTGAGGGAAAATACCGATTAGGTATATTTCTCCTACTAAAACCATACCAAGGTCGCGTCATGAGTTGTTTCTATATTAATAATAATTAATTTGTTGATCTCGAATTTAGTCAATGAAAAATTGAGCTGTGATTTTAGTTGTTTGACGTATATAATTAGTAATATTGATTGAAAGACTGATAAATCATAAATTATTAGGTGCAGTTATGTACACAATTGAGTTATTTTTTCTAGTTACTCCATTTATGTAAGATAATGACTTAGCGTGACAAGGTACCCAGTTTAGTAAAATGCTAAACTTGATGTCTTACACGACTAAAACAGAAGTTTTTATACATAAGAATACATTTATTTCCGCTATAATTATCCTAAATAACATTTTGTTACCGATATTTCTTGCATTATAGGTACTAAAATAGTGATCTTCGAGTTTAAGTTACTAAAGTTTAGTAAATGTCGTGACAAGGTACCCTAGTTACGTTTCCATACAAAAGTTTCGACCGAGTCACTAAACTTTATTGTTAAAAAAAACTGCTTTAACACCATTTCTATTATACCATTGTGGTACACCACGCTAAATACCATTTGATCTTGTGATATAGCATGAATATACAAATTATTTTGTTGGTTTTTAATATTATAAGTGATCATTTTTGTAACTGTTAAAAATGCGGTATATATTAAATTTCTTTATGATTATGGAGTTTTCTTTCATTCAATTGTCCCAAAATGCCATAGAATATGTAACTATGATGAGAAACTAACAGTTTTAATCTCGTTATTTTAAGAATTCGGTATAATTAACACTTTCGTGTTTCTTCCACCCTGGCATGTTCAACCTAAGAAATCAGAATAATTAACATGTATTTCTAGACAATTCACCTTTATTATAATTCTTTAACATTCAAAGATTATGATTATACCCTTCACTATGTAACTTCGAAGTAGAAGTGTGTTTTTTGCCACTATAAACTTTAAATGCAATTTTCTCAACTTGTGCATTTCGGAAGTCGAAAATTTCTAAAAAAAATATAAAAATAGTGGTTCCACCGACTGTCATTATTCTTTTTTGCATTGATAGCAAATTTAATCTACTTTTTGGAACTATGCATAACTCAATACCTGAAACAAGGTACCTTTCCAGATGCACTGACACAAATGTTCTACAACCAGTAAATGAACACACTGTTCATTCACTGGCGGGTTTACCCTACGTTTTATTTTTATTGGCGTAATGGCTTTCTACGGCCACGGTTTGGTAGGAAAAAATTTACAACTTGATATCGATGTAACTTTTGAAGATATGGCCTGTGACAGGATATAAATATCTCGATATTTAGCGGCTTTTATTTAACAAAACGAAATATTAGCGAGAATAGTCACAAAAATATTGTATACCACTTTATCAACGTATGGATACTCAAAAACCAAAAAAGCGTTCGTAATTAAACGAAACTAGATATTTAAGTGACGACATGCACTCTTTAACGTTAACCAATGAATATATCGTTTTATTTAATTATACCCAACTACCGATAAAACGTACGTAAATTCATTTTTTTTTTCTAAAGATATATTTCGATTTGTCAAGTTATTCTCACCTTTATGGTGTACTCAGCAGGTACAAACGAAGACACTGATAACTGTACATTTTGTGAACTAATATAAAACTTAGTACAACATGTTAAGGTCTATGGGTGTAATAGTTAACAGTGTCTTCGTTTGTACCATCCACATAGCATATTACCGGTACCTACAAAAAGTTTCATAAACGTTGATTCTTGAAATTAAAGCTTCCACAATTTTTGAACATTTCTAAGAAGCTCAGGGAACAATCAGGTGACCAGCGGGCTTTCGATTTTTAGCACAAAAAACCAGCCTTGCCATTTAACAGGGCCATACAGCCAGCTTCTTATCCAAGTATGCACCCTGCCACATGGGAGGGATATGTAAGAAGTTTTTGACATCTGATTATCTGTTATTATAGAAATAAGTTAGTTATTTCAAGTTTAGTTTGCTACAATATGAACACCTCCGGAAAACCCCTATAGCTATTTGTAACCTAGTTACAGTAGCATAGTGGTGGAATAAATAGGTACAATTATGTGTAATGGGAAAATGAGAACATTTATGTTGGCAAAAAAGCTTCCTAGAGACGTTTAAACTAAAAATCCAAATTTTTATTTCAATTACAATAACGTCAATTAAACATTATATCCAGCTACACATCTATGAGAGTATTTCCAGCATTTTTATCCACACAGAATACGTAGTACGTACTATTCACTTATGAGTCATTTTCAAAAAACATGTACATAGTTAAAGGCTTAATAAAAACAAAACTACGATCGCTCCTTTTGTGTTACAAAAGTTACTCATACAAATGATATGGGTAACTATCATAACACAAAGGAATCAATTAAGTTTTGTTTTAATGAAAGCCCTTAACTATGTACATGTTTTTTGAAAATGACATATAATTTTCAATCTCCCTTGTTATGAGCTAGCTGCATGCAGCTCTTTAATTTTTTTCATCGCTGTGGTTTTACCAAAAATATTTTTTATATTTTTCATTGACCATTTTATTCCCGATGGAATCTCTGTTTTAGATACCCAATGAAAAAAACTGGTCAGTGGCTAACACTTGTCAACCATAAACCAGTTTTATTTATTGGATTTTGAAGGCAGAGAATTGGTAAACTGCCATGTCAAAATATTTAAAAACCGATTTTGGAAAACCCAGTGTGAGGAGATATTAAAGAGCTGCAGTTTGCAGTGTCTTATTATTAAGATTATGAGAAAAAAATAACAGTGATCTTGCAAGCTCAAAATATTGCACAGAGTTGGAGCATTCAGGAAAACGCTTAAGAAACAAAGATGTTGATGATGATGTTGCTCTGTACAAATAAAATAAATTCATTCTTTTGCATTACTGTATTAAGGATGATTTACTAACTACTCATTATTTTTATTTTTATTTTCTTCGGTTTTTGCGACTGTCACACATTTAAATAAAATAATTCAAACGGATTGTATCACAAATGTATCCATTATTTGTGCCTTCCTGACGTTTTTGACAGACAAAATTTGTGTTTTTCTCAGTAAGAATAAGTTGATTAGTTATTGGTGAATATGTTGATAAGTCTAATATCTCACAAACTAGAATAATTCTACCAAAATAAGTAAAATAATTGAAAAGATTGCATAAAGTTACCCTTAAATCAAGCTATAAATACGAGTTTTAGATGAAAACTGATTTTGGAGAAAATGACATTCCTTAAAATTGGTGCCCTGTAAATTTGCCATTTTGCACTTATCAAGTTCTTCATGCCATGCACGTATATTAAATACAAATTCATAGAAAATCCATAGGGTATCGCTGACCCAAGAGTAAAATATAACTATTTGAGCACATCACACAAATATTAAGCCTTTGCAGGGATTCAAACCCAGGACCACAAGTTGTACCCAACTGCAATTAATCCTTAATCAAATAATAAAATTCAAATTCTTACCCCGTGGGATGGCTTTCTCCATAATATCTGTGCTCCAAATGGATACAGAGAGCATTGAATTTTTGGGCATTGTCTATCCAGGCTCCTTTGACCATCCACCTGGGGTCAACAGGACCCTCCCCGCCAATCATCAGGAACACGGGACCAGGGTTGCAATCGTCATAGAAAGTATCATTCACAAAGTACCGCTGTAAACACAAGGGTTTCTTATTTATTACAAATATATTTTATCATTATTTATTTATAACAAATAATTGATAAAACGTGGCATAGATCAGCAGCACTTTTTAAGAATTTGTAGTAGATGAATACATGATTTCGTACGTAATCGAAGTAGCGTTTGTATTACGATATATTATGAGTTGTTACAAAAGTTCATTGAAGTATTAGAAACAATACACCTAGAAGTTATTACCTGTTTCCAAGTCCTCAGATCAGCTGGACTAGAATGGTCCAGTTTTTGCTTGAACCATTGTGCTTTTGGTAATTCTACATTATCAACATGAGGCGCCCCTAAATTCCCGCCCTTGTCGCGCCCAAGGCGAAACCGCATGCAACTCGCCGAATGAACTATTAATATACTTAAAAGGTAAATCCTGCGCATGGTGATGAAATATCATGAAATGAGTATTTCAGTCAGCTCAACTCAACACAATTCGTACATGGCAAATTAACTTAAAAAAAATTAACCGCCTTTTATAAGACAGTAGGCGGGTTGCCATCTTGTAAATACGAAATCCCCGAAAATGTACATTAAAATGTATAATTAAATTATCGAAAGGTTTAAATTTGATATTCACAATGACAAATAATGTTATAAGTATTTTAACATACTTACAATTAAAAAAATGCAGCAGTTTCTGAATTTGCGCAAAGGTTATTTGAACGTGCTTTATTTGAACAAACAAATGCAATTTAGAATCTGGTAGGATATGGTAGTCAACCTAATCAAAAGAGCCTAAATACTAAAGTTGTATTGTTAAATAAGTTTTTCCTGGAGAGGATGGATTTCGCGCGATGACCGATGAAGTAGCGTGGCGCCAGTAGGTACGACTACGATAATAATAAATAACGGTACACGAATTAGTAGTATATTTAATGGAAATGCTTATTATTTTTATTTAAATTTTTTTATTTACAATTTAGAACTTATGAAGGTTATGCGAACTTTGTAAGGTTTATAATAAATATTAACGAATTTTAAGAAAAAATGTTAAACCTGGCAGCACCAATTAATTCTATTGACGTTGACAATGCGTTGACAGTTATATTTAGTCCGAATTGCGTTACAATTGTGTGAAAGTTATCACCAAATTGTTTCAATTCATCATTGTATTTGTAATTTTCTTCAATAACTTTAACGAATAATATAATTATTTTAATTTTCCTTTAAGTATAGTACGGATAGAACTAAATAAAACTTCTTTACACGTCAGGACAACGTAAAGACAAATTTTATTTCATTGAAAATATATCATAAAATTACCATTCTTGGGTAGCAATACTAGCAATAATTCATCTAGTTCATAATATAAATAAATTAAAATAAAACGTAGCTAGCAAAATGTATCTTTCTCCTGACTTATTTGACAGATCTTGTCGTGTGATATTACTGTAATAATGTCTGTTTTGTCTCTGGTCGTACTTCCGAACGCGATCGATTGCTAGCTCGTTCCGCGCGCTCTGGCCATACTTTAGTAGTTGTGCGTGGTTGGTACGTGAGACTCAGCGCTCGGCGGGATCAAAAATGGCTCTGTTCAGAATTACATCTACGAAATTAGTTGAAGTGCAGGTTAGTTCATTAATTTCAGAGTTAAGAGTATTTTCGCTATGGAAGTCGATGCATTGGGTTACTGTTGTCAAAGTTTTCTTCTTACTTTATATAACCTACTTGGCCACATTTTGAGTTTCTTGTTATGTAATATTAGGATTTTTTTCTGAATGAATTTTGACTTATGATACACCAGGTCGGATAGTGAGCTTCAATATATAAAAGGTTCAGCGTTAGTATTTGGCGGCGCCGTGTCTTTCTAGCTATACCTACACGACCAGAATATGGCATTCCCAGCGTGTCCCATATCGGCTGCCGTATGGTTTATGCTAAAAGTCTTCCTCGTTTGGATACTACCAACCACGGCTAACAAGCTTATGTAGTGTTTCAGACATAGGTATGACCCTCTGTGAATTTTTATAACCCTAATCTTTTGTAAATGATCTTGCTTCCCGATCACTCAATCTACGTTTTTAAAGGAAAGCGAATTTTATTGTTCTTGTTATACTCTGGGTCACAGGAGAAAATACCAATGCCTATAAAAACATGCTGTGTACCTACATGATTATTTGTGAATGTGTGAATTTGTTGTGACAGGTATAAGGCAAGTTCTCAATTAGTACACAACACATTTAATCAGTCATTTCTATGATTAATGGGTATCAATGTTTATATTCCAATTTAAATGAGACCAAAATATTATTTATTATAAGCCAAGAAAGTTATCCGAGTATATTTCATGGATATATTTTTTCATAAGTATAACTTAACAAATAAATGGAATTGCATAAAAGGCAATATTTAAAAAGTAATTTAAATAAATTTACAGCCTTTCATTTACCATAGATACCTGTTTTGTATAAAATTAACAATTAGTTAAAAATATAAATGAACTGTAACATATTTTTGTAAACTGATAAAACCATTAAGAGGCCTTATTCCTTTTAATTTTTTTTTTTCATATTATGACAAATATATTGATAATTTCAACCAACTTTTTGAATGATTCTTTTCCCCGAGTTTTAGGTAGTAACATAGCTATTTCATGCTTTCATTGCGTGCAGTCGAAAATTATTTGAAATAACTAATTTTCCGCGTGAATTTTGTCAAATTCGAGTAGTTTTTTAAACTAAAATTATCAATGAAAGATTCAAACTGTAGGTTTCAAATATATACCATTAAATCCCAATAGCCCTGTTTTAGGTAGTAACATCAATAATATCTTAAGAAACATGTTTGATCATAGAGAAAAATGTCTTAAACAATCAGCATTTTAAAAGGAATAAGGCCTCTTAAGTTCAAATCAAACTATATATCTATACATATATTGATAACTTTAAATAATAAATAGACTAACTCATTTTTAAATAGTATTTCGCTGCTGCAATTAAGTTAACTTGTAGATATGTGGTAGCAAGGCCTCAATTTAACAAAAACTGACCCATTTTTTTGAAATTATAATGTATGTACATATATATTATATTCCTGTAAGGTATACTGTGTGTAGTTATAGTCTATTTCATATAACTTTGTATAACTATAGTCATTGTTCATCATTACTAAATGCAATCATCTGAGAAACTCCATCTTTAACTTGTTTTGATTACCAATTGTTACAAAACAATTGAATATTTATACTACTAGATAATTGTGGGTGATTTAATTATTTTATATAAATAATGAATAGAATAATAATGCGAAGTTATTATACACTTAATAATATCAATTGGTGCCAACCATAGTATGAGTTTACATTACACTTAACTAAACATTAAAGGAGTTTTGATCAAAAGAATCTACCTATCTATATACTAATATATATATATATATATACATATATATATATAGAAAGTATTATACAGCGGATTCTTGTTGCCTAAGTGTAAAAGACATGTATAAACACTTTGTGATGTATAAACGAAATGCTAAAATCTTTTATAATACTTTGTTTGTAAATACCTACTAGTATTCCCAGCCAGCGTTTCAGACCAGAAACGTTGCCCTTGCGTGGCGATCTGTGTCAGTGTCACGCACGGTGGCGCTTAGTAAATAACTGCCGTGACATTCCACTAACCGCGTATCATCGCGACATTAATGTATTTGGATGTAGATATACGTACTATGTGCAGCACAAATCCATGGCCTATTGTGAATGAATTCATTCATAAATGGGCCATGCAATTCTGCAGCTCGTTGTCCAGTGGCGAATTTGCCGTCAGCCTCAGTCTGTCCAGCCCGGGCCTAGGGCGGCTAATACCAGTTTACTACATGACCTAGGGCCTACGGCGACCAAGACTGCAAATCCGCCCCTGTGTACGTATATGTGACCATTGCGCTCTAACTTCATTCATTACCAACTATTGAGTTTTGGGGACAAATTGTCTATTTTTATTTTTACTTGCAGACAGAAGAGAAGACTGTACTGCCATGCACAGCTTTCTTTATGGCCTTTCAGTAAGATAAACTAAAGAGAGTTGAATGCTTAGACCTTTTATAGACTTAAATGATACTAATTAGTTGTGCTAAACATATGCACAACGGTTAGATTGCCATAATGGGTAAAAATCTGACAATAATCACAAATAAACACCAAATAACATAGTTCCGCTTAAATATAAATCACAGTTTCTTCCAAATATTTCCGCGTAATCACGAAAAGGGAAGTTAGTGGCAGGTAATAAACCATCTACTCGTAAGAAAACATATTGACATATTGTCAGGGCATTATAATGCCAACGTTTGTATTTTTGAGAAAAAAAAACAAATGTAACGAATATACAAAGTCGACTCCCGTTTTTTTTTCATAACATTTCGATGGGCCGTCCGGTCTCTTTCCGTCGTCCTTCGACAAGCCTGTCGGTTCTAAGACGACCGGTGTTCCCGCACTGGCGAACGCTCCGCGCAAAGTTTCGTAGAGGCTGGCATGCCGCGAGATGCGCCCTGCGCTCTTGGTCAGAATATGCCATGGTTTCTATTATCATTTATCAGTATATCAGTGATAATTATAGTTCAGGAAATATAAATTGGTCACTTCCTATCTCCTTTGCGATCTCTTGTTCGTTGAAAACACTTACCGGTCAATGAGATGCCGAGCACGCGTATCTATTGTTAATACATAACAACACTAATCCTTACCTGAGAGCCTGACACAAGTTATTTTTTTTTACATGCGATTATACTGCTTATGAGTCGCTTTGACACTTGGGTGCAGAAATGGCTTTTTGTTTTTTCTTTATAATCTAACCCCTAATTAAAAAAAATTGTTTGCGTAAACGCTCAGTAATTGAAGTGGGGCAAGAAGATGATGATTCCACAACTTCAAGTACTAGTGAATCGGATCGGATGAATGAAATATTGCAAAAGGTAACAATCCTATAAAATTTTACTAATTATAAACAGTATCACAAAATTTTGGACATTTGAATTTTTACTTTTCTTTTACATATAAAATGGTCATATGAAATTGTGGCGCAAATATCAAAAACTTTCAATCCGCTGTGTTGTTTGAAGAACGAGGGCAATTTTACGACTTCCTTTTGTTTGATATTACAAAAAGATCTTGTGAAGATTACAAACGGTCAAATAATATTTCCTAAACTGTACTTTTATTTCTATTTTACGTGAACGAAATGGTATCCGGCTGGCCATGTTTGCGTTTATCACACGAAAATTAAAAAGCAAAGCACTTGTCACGTTCTGACAAGTGTGAGAGTGAGGACGTCCCTTTGAAATAATTGAAGGAGATAATGGAAAATATAGTTTGACTTTTTCAAATTAACAGTTTTTTTATATGCCTTTAACTACCAGAAACAGGAAATAAAAAATGATTGGAACCTAAATCGGTACGTGAGTCGAGCTTAAAGTCGATTGGCAAATTGGCTCCAAATTTGATTATTGATGATTGCTTGACTCTTTGTTGCTTTTGAAACGCTTCCTTTTCAGTTTGCCTTTCAAAAGTTATTGAGATGGCAACAGAGTTGCGTCACGTGCTCGCTGTCACGCAGAGATAACAGTTGGGATAATCGCAGCATCTATCATGATAGTGTAGTCGAGAACACTCGCTGATTTCGCTATCTCAACCGTAACTCGGATGGCTATGACATTCATTTGCAATGCGTGTCCTCTGCTTCGCCCCCTGCTCTAAAGATAAACGCAGGTCAAATTTGTCCGCGCACTCGGCACGCGCCCAAAAGTCGACCAGTTACCAACTCATGTGCTAACCGAATATTTTGGAACCTTTGGACAATGTGTGGGAACATTATAAAGTTTACGCATTGTAGCTGTACCACAACTAATTCGTCGCATCTCGCGTTTGACAATCTCTTATTTATTGGGATGTTTTTCGCACGCACAAACACTTGGTTAAAAATATAACTAAGTAAACGGCACGCCAGCGGTTACGATAGCCCGTTATCCAATAAAGTAGGACTGCAGACGCAGTGTAAAAGGTATACATGCGTACGATTGGAGCTTTATTTGGCAAAGGGCCAGATATTTCTACGCGTAGTATTTTAGGAAAGATACAATTCTTACCAACCATATGTACCCACCTTAACTTGTTGCAATTATTAGGTTTATATTCATTTACAAACGTACAGTTATCAGTGTCTCCGATAGTAGCTGTGTGAATATTACTGGCCGACAACAAAGTATTTAAATACACGTGAATTCTTAACTTGTTAGGAATAAATTTTCCGCCATTACACAATTTTCAACGCCGGTGGCAGCTGGATCAAGCATTGTTTTTCAAGAGTTATTTTGAAATGAGACACGTGATCCACACTTGCGAATTACAGTAGCTCAATCATATCTAGCTGTGGGACGTGAGGATATGATTTTGGCGTCAATTTAAATAGGACAAAGTGCCGTACTTCTTATTATTGCTTAAGATCCCCGAGAACAGAACCTCGCGGCGGCGTTTGTTGAGAAGGATTCAGTTTTTACATCATGCCTGTCGGCTATAGAATCCAAGCAGGTAGTGATGATGAAGAGCTGTCGGTACGTGCGTAAAAAGTTAAAAACGAGTGATACAAAAAATGGTCGTGACGTCGAACGCTCAATGTCACGGCCGCTCGATTATAGCTTCTTACCGAAGTGTTATTTAATTTTCGTCTGTTTCCGATTAATTGTTTTTTGAACCACTGTTGCTTCGATTAACATTCAAGGGAAGCTAGTACAGATAGAAGATAGTACCTACATATGTTATTTGCGGGCGCGGTTGGCGCAATGCTAGTGCAGCTGCCTACTGAGCCGGCGGTCCTGGGTTCGAATCCCGGCCAGGGCAAATGCTTGAGTAATAAACTCGAATATATGTGCCTGGGTCATTGAACTCATGGGTGTTCTATGTATTTCAGTACATATCTATATAAGTAAGTATATATATCCTCGTCTAGTACCCATACCTTACATAAGCCTTCTTGAGCTTAATTAATTATGTTTATTTATTAAAAAAGAGACTTCCTACCTTCCATAAAAGCTAAATCTAACGTAAATATAACTGAATGATAAAGAACGTGGCTGTAGGAGCTAAGTCACTTGCCAGTCGGCATAAGAGTGGCGTCATCGATTATTTAGGTATGAAACACCAACTTGTTCCTTGTTGTGTGACGGTTATACACATACCTAGCTCTTTTATGTTGTACAGATCAACTTATTTTTGGTCTTTGTATCGTATCTCACGTTAGTGGAACAATTTAAAGAAGTAAAACACCATGTTCATGATTTTCATAATTAAATACTTAACTCTTCTTATGATAAAGCTTAAGTTTTAATCGACCTTTCTTAATTACGACAGCAACCTCGTTTGTTACGCGGAAATGTTAATTAAATGAGGCATTTCAAGCTAGGTTTTGCGTCACTAGGTTATAATTATAATGTCATTACATTATTCTTCACTGACTCAGATGTAAATTTCCAACGAAATTGGTTGAGACGCGTATATCTCTGAAATGGAGAAAACTTTGTCGTAGATAAATCGTTATAAAAAAATGTACCTAGTTAAAGGCACGAATTAAAACAAAGCCTAATTGGTTCCTCTGTGTAGTAGTAGAGTTGCTAAGCCGCGAAATTGTGCGCATCGGGTTACAAGCATGAAATTTCTACCACACATAGAGCGTTCCACGGTGATTATTTTCAGATGTGGAGGGAAGTCAGATTCGTCCCCTGTGTGGTGGGAGAGCGAGGTGAAGAGGACCAAGTACTGTTCTTTCTCTTTTTTTTATTACAGATCAGTTAAGGCTATTTGGGCTTGCGCGACATCGTTTTCGTGTAAAATAGATATCAGCTATTAATTTTTCATGATGTTATTTAAGAATAGATTCATATAAAAATTTGGGTTTATTGCCGAAAAGGTAAAAATCCCAACAAGTTTTTTTTATTCAGGGAGATAAATTAGTTATATTTCCTGAATATTTACAACTAACAAAAATATTGAAAAATAGCAAATTTAATCTAGTTTCTAAAAATATATAAATATTGGGCACTCTTCATACAAACAGTAACTTAAATAAATTGTTGATGTTGAAATTAGCCCGTGTGCTCGTGATACATTAGCAAAAAAATATTTTGTTTTAATTACATTTTTTTTTTTTTAGGACGTATATAGTAAATATTATATGTAAAAGCATGTTAAAAATCATTATTTAATGTATTTAATGAAGCGAAATAGGATGCGTTCGGAGATTAACGTTGGTTACGCCGACGTAAAGATATATTTTAAGCTACTGTTTGTATGAGAAGTGCCCAACATGCATATATTTTTAGAAACCAGATTAAATGAACTTTTTGTAATAATAATAATAATTTGAAAATGTTCACGAAATTGAACTAATTTACCTCATTGAATAAAAAAACTTGTTGTGATTTTTACCTTTTCGGCCATTACACCCATATTTTTATATAGAACTATACAAAAATAACATAAAAAATGAATTTCTGATATTTGTTTTACACGAAAACGATACCAAACACGTCCTGGTAGACTTAACTGACCAGCAATAAAGAAAGAAAAGAGGGATACTTGGCCGTATTCACTCCGCTCTCCCGCCTGACAGGGGACGAATCTGACTTCCCTCCACATCTGAAAATAATCACCGTGGAACACTCTATCTGTGGTAGAAATTTCATGCTTGTAACCCGATGCGCACAATTATGTTAGAAAACAGGGGACTAACAACTCAACTATAGGTAACGTGTTACCCATATACATATTTTGGATGACTTATTTACGTAACACAAACGACGCGATCGTGATTCTGTTTTCTTAAGCCTTTAAAGGTATATGTTTTTTTATAAACTACCCAGGATGCGAGCATAAAATAAAAATTATGTTAAAACGTGTTTTTATTCTTATTTTTCTTTTTTGCTTTAGTTCAACTTTTCTTTATTTTCTCTATGATTGTAGAGGACTGTAAGGCAACTTTTTGTGGAAGATAATCTCGCCTAACACTAAAATAAAAATTGAATGGTTTGGTTTGGAAATCCATAAGAATAAACCTATACGCTGTGCGTTGGGAATAATCACTCTTTGTGTAATATAAATATAATATACTTGCTATGTTATTCTAGAACCGTCTGGCTAAATATATTGAATGACATATTGTTTTAACTTTCAGCATGTCTGTTATTTATTTAGCCGCCACGCCACATTCTCATTAAGCGCAGCATGATTAAATTCTCCAAGGAGCTAGAAATCTAAATACAGGTAACAGTAAATTATTGATTACTTGGATGTTAATAGAACGAAGGTACGTAAACGCACCCGTACTCAAGCCAAGAAGACCCTTTAAACGGAAACCATAAAAGATCTTAGTTAGACACGTAATAAAACAATTTATAGTAAACAACTCAACACTTAATGTTTTAAGGCTTTCCTATCAATGCAGTTCTGAAGAGCATCGTAATCAAACTGTTCATCGCTTAATTGAGTAGTTTACTGGGTCGCTCGCAGGTGACTGAACTAATTAATCTGCAATTATAGATACTGCTGATATACACGTATTCAATGAACTCGGATCGGACAGCGGCTACTTGATAGGCTCTGAATGGACCTTTTGTAAAGCAATATTTACCGCGGTTAATTTATGTAGAAATGCATCGATAGGCGATATGAACTACTACTGGGTATCAGAGGCGTAGCGTCAAAGGAATACGTAGAAAATCGGAAGCATAATTGACTTACTTATTCTTATCAAATGATGGATGCTCACTCTAAAATAGGCAAGCCGGCGGGAATCGGCTTCTATGGTCCCCCACGCTACTCCTGATTATGCGTTTTCCTATATTTGATTGTTGCTAATAGTAGCGTGCAGTGTGGCTAAAAGTCGAAATACTGAAAACCCATAGGCTTGGACAGATAGATAAAGTAGATTGGTTGAATCAGCTATTTATAAATAAATACCTACAATTTCACGACGAAACTGACGAGGGCATGGCGTAACGAACGTTTTGGGTTGAATGCGGATGAAGTACGAATTAGATTTTATTAAAGCCAATGAATACTGTATGATTTTTATACAAGCTACAAGAGTTGCCGGTCCGTCCACTTGATCTTCGTTGAGTTGTGACTCGCCCTCGGTAGCTCCCGATTATCCTGTTAAGGTTTTTTTAAGGACACTCTTCTGACGGTAGATTTTAAAAATGAATTTCTTTAAAGTTCTTACTCAAAGCGAGTTTATAATTAATTTTTTTAGACACGAATAATTAAATGAAAAACTCAAATTCATTTTTTATTAACAGTCCTCAAAATACTTACGGAAATGTGAAAAACTGCCGCCTTATTTAAAGTGTAGTGCGTTTAGTGATTACAATATTTTTCACGGCCTCCGTATACGTACGAGGGTGAATCAAAAAGTTCTTAGAACAGCATGGTGGTAAAACCTTTTTAAATGTAGTTTATTTTTATTTTATTTTAGCTATCCTAACGATACTAATTTAATTATTTAAATTAATTTATTTTTAATCTACTGTACGCCAAATTTTATTTGATAACATAAACCAATAACACATAATTAATTATTTTGTGAAGCAAATCGCTCAAAATCTGTCATAATGGACAAAAATGAGTTACGTGCCGTGATACAGTATCCGTGTTTGAAAAAATGTCCACTAAGGAAAGTCTTTTGGATATTCAGCAGACTATAGGTACCTACTAATGCTGCACCATATTCCACTGTTGCTTACTGTGTTGCCGAATTTAAGAGAGGTAGGCTCAAGTGTGAAGATTACCTTCGCTCCGGCCGGCCTTCCACCTCTGTTACTGATGACAACGTGGCGAGAATCGAAAAATTGGTATAGGAAGATAGAAGAATTAGCATCAAACAGTTAGCAGAGATCCTACACATTTCTTTTGACAGCGTGCAATCAATATTGATGGACGCTTCGGGGTTTTAAAAAGTTTCGCTAAAATGGGTTCCGCGAATGTTAACTAAGGTAAACAAAGAACAGCGTGCGGAGGTTTCGAAGCGGAATCTCGAAATCATCAAACGTGACTCGGATACGTTTTATCGCCGATTTATAACCCTGGACGAAACATGGCTCCACCATTTTGATCCCGAAGCAAAAAAACAAAGCATGTCCTGGAAACGACCATCTTCTCCAGCTGATAAAAAAATTCGAGATTCTCCGACGGCGGGTTAAATTAGGGAATCTAAATTCTAGAATGCGGAAGGAATCCTGTTTATTGACTACCTGCCGAAAGGAAAAACTATTGCAGGTTCCTATTATAAAGAATTAATCTCGAATGTGCGGCAAGTGATCATTAGAAATCGCCGGGGAAAATGGTCTATAGGCGTACTGTTTCACCACGAAAACGGCCCAGCACATCGCTCACAATGGCACTCACTGCGATCCGCCAAGCTGGCTTCAAGCTGTTCGACCCCCGCCATATTCTCCGGACTAGGCTCCTAGTCATTTTCACATATTCCCGAAATTAAAAGAGCACATCCGCGGAATTAAATTCCGAGATGATAATGCCATAGTGGGTGCTGTAGAGGAGTTTTTCGAGTCCCAAGGAAAATCTTATTTTATGAAGGAATAAAAAAAAATTAAAACAATACTTAAAGTGTATAGAATAACAAGGAGACAATGTAGAAAAATTAAAAATAATAAACCAATTTTCTTTTGATTTTAACCCTTATTCTAAGAACTTTTTGATTCACCCTCGTATGTGTTTTATATTTCAGTCGGTTACATAAGAAGTCCGAATTAGAATAGCGTCTTCACCTGCAATCGATCGACCGAGTCGCCAGCTGAATTAAATATTGTAGCCACTTCTATTTACGGGGTATCAACGTATTGACTATACATACCTATGTGTTGTATACTCCATTTTAAAATGCTAATAATGTCGGTGACTGTATTGTAGGTACCTATCTATATGTAGTGTGTTTTCCTTGAATTTATAACTTTTATAAGTCAGCTCGTATCTACTTAAAAATAACCACATTAGCTTAGTGGGTATTGGATTGGACTACTAGTAGCGGCCGGCTAGTATAATATGCAAAACTACAGCCTTTAAGCAGTTTTTACGTATTTGTATTTTCCTCTTAGAAATCTCTGGTTTCAAGGATATCTACATTTAACGTTAAGCACCTGGCCGGGGAATTTTCCTTTATGACGTGATCTCAGTTATGGACGTTTCGTACCTAAATTTATGATCTTCTTGGATATGTTAACAATCTTGCCAGGGGTTAAATTATGTTTTATTCGGATATTAATTTCTCGCAATTTTGTTATCCTGTTTGGCAGATTCCGTCCTTTTATCCATCCAAAACTTACACGTAATGGGACTATTGAACTTCCATTGCGTGCGCGTGCCGCGCATTCGTTCATAAGTCAGTTGTTTCCTTAACAGAGGTCAATCACTATATCAGCCCATGCACCATCTAGGCGAGGGTTCAATTCGATTAATCGGCGACCCACGCGGCCCTTGCTGGCGCCGCCGATTGATTCGCTGCCCCGCAATTGCTCTGATCGAGTTACGCGCTAACAAATCAGTCTAGTTCGTATTTGATTAGTTGATCGGTTGATTCAGTCGCGCCGCTACGGTGATCACCTTGAATGGGCGGGTTCTATCACCGCTATTACGGTTTGATTTGCTTACTGGCGGTCCAAAGGTTACGTATTGTTTCGACGTTATTAACCGGCTTGTTTGGTGTTAACTTACCGCGTTCTTGAATATCACGTTGCTACTAAAGTTTGAGGTAGGTATGTTCACCCTGAGGGGAGTTTATTTGAGTAAAATTCTTTAATTTGGGGTATATTTACAATGAATGTTTTGTTGCACAGAAAGCATGCCCGACGGCATCGATCCTGCTGCGCGGCCTAAGCGCCGAGAACACCAACCTGAAGAGCGTGCTTGAGGAGAAGATCCCTAAGGAACAGGCCAAGATCCGTGATTTCCGCAAGAAATATGGCAACACCAAAGTCGGAGAGGTCACCGTTGACATGGTACGTACGAAATGTATACATTAGCCACTAGTCGAAGAATGATTTTTTTATAGGAATAAATAAATACGTTTCAATACTTTAGAATTGGTTAGCAAGTTGGAATTTTATTAGTTCACTTACAGTAGATACATGATGTGATTAACAATTATTCGTTTTTAAAGTAATTAAAGATTTAGATACGCATTTCAGCATAGTGGTGAGTGTCGACTCATCATAATGTATTCTATTCCATCCAATCGAATTCATTCCGGTAAGGTTACATGCGTATAGTTGTAATGAAATTAGTTGCACTTACACTTCTGACTGTGTTTGTAAATTGAACAATCGGGTGTAAACCTCTAATTTCTTTAACGCGGACGGAAAGAGCCCGATTGAATCTCATTATGAGCGATTCGTCGTCGAGCTCATGCAGTTTCAGATCAGTCACTTGACCCTCATTATAATACTACAGATTCAAAGCCAGTATTACGCAAGTATCGTATGACTGTTGACGCTGCAATAAATTTTGATTAAATTGCAGTATAACTTATACATGATAGGTCTAACGTTGTTTATTTACCTTGATTTTCCAAGGATTCACACGTAAGTAAGTAAATTATTTTGCAACATTGCAGAAACGAACGTATATATATCTATAGGTAATCATGTTTACAAATTGTGACACTAGTCTTTTTTGTTTTAATGACCAGCAGTTTTTTTCGATAACATTGCAAATAAAGCGTAAGAAGACAAAAAATAGTGTTTGTTCCCTAGATGTACGGCGGTATGCGCGGCATCAAAGGTCTAGTCTGGGAGACGTCAGTCCTGGACGCGGACGAGGGCATCCGTTTCCGCGGCATGTCCATCCCCGAATGCCAGAAGGCGCTACCCAAGGCCAAAGGCGGCTCTGAGCCCCTGCCTGAGGGTCTGTTCTGGCTGCTCATCACCGGCGATGTCCCCACGGAAGCGCAGGTCAAGGCTCTCTCCAAGGAGTGGGCTCACAGGTAAGAATGATGCCAATATTTTCTTCTCTACTTTGGAATAAACTCGTACTTTCAACTAACTTGAGGGGGATAACCGTGTAAGTCATTCAATACGTTATCTACGTTTTTCGTTGCAACAAAAATGACTGAGATGCCTACTTTTTTATTAGTCAGGAGAAATGAAAAATATGGTTAAATATGATGAAAGTTTATTGACCAAGCGACCGACGCGTCTCCATTTCAGCTTAGCCTAAAAATATTTCGTATGTCTGGATGCCCGGACACTCGGACCTCTCAACCGAATCTCGTGAAATTTTGTAAGCAAGTTACATTCGTTCGGATTTTCGATTCTTTTAATTGCCAATCTCCATGTCCATATGGAGGTTGCAAACCTATAAATTACAAACTTCGTCCATTTAGAAGCAAACTCGCGTCGCTATACATGTACAGCTCACAGAGTCCTTAGTTAATTATGTTCATCCTTCAGAATAGGATAAACAACCATAAGGCACACGTTATCTACGTTTTTCGTTGCAACAAAAATGACTGAGATGCCTACTTTTTTTATTAGTCAGGAGAAATGAAAAATATGGTTAAATATGATGAAAGTTTATTGACCAAGCGACCGACGCGTCTCCATTTCAGCTTAGCCAAAAAATATTTCGTATGTCTGGATGTCCGGACACTCGGACCTCTCAACCGAATCTCGTGAAATTTTGTAAGCAAGTTACATTCGTTCGGATTTTCGATTCTTTTAATTGCCAATCTCCATGTCCATATGGAGGTTGCAAACCTATAAATTACAAACTTCGTCCATTTAGAAGCAAACTCGCGTCGCTATACATGTACAGCTCACAGAGTCCTTAGTTAATTATGTTCATCCTTCGGAATAGGATAAACAACCATAAGGCACACGTTCGCATTTATAATTTCGTCGAGGACTTCGATTATATACGCTGGTCGATCGCTAGTAGTAATTAATACAACTTCATACTTATAAATGTCGTCGTAAGTATAAAAATACGTGTCAATCCTTTGACTTTATGCATTTCGACCATGTTTAAACACCAAGCTAAAATGGTTCCGCCCGTGTGCGATAGCCAATTTGATATCTATCCCTGTATCAGACCAAACTAAAGTCCAGTGACACGATTGTTCGCGCCGAATTGTGAGATAAGCGAACCGTGCGTGTTTCGCGGGTCGGCGTGTCCTCTAGTACTGACACGTGCATGTGAAACTATCGCTCATGAGTGGCTCAGTGCCGCGAACATCGCATGACGCTCGCCTGATAACCTTTAATAACTCTAAATACCCGTAAGACACTGGTTAACAGGAAATTCTGCAAAGCGAATAAGCAATAATGATTTTGCTCTTGACAACGGATGACTTTATATACAATTATCTATTTAACGATATCTATATCGAATCCGTTATTTATTTCTAATTCGGTTCTATTTTGATCCAAGGGATGTTACATAAAAAGTTATTTGTAATGTAGTATAAGAATGTATGATGATGTTGCAACGTTTGTTTGACGTGTTTAGCCTTCGAATAAGGTGCACACAAACTTTGAATATAAATCGGTACGCTTAAAGCAAATAGGTACGCTGGTACGTTTATTGCGAATAACATACAGCGATATTCAAATATACCCGGATCAACCTCAAATAAAACTGCAAGTTCTGTATGCACTCGACAAAATGGTATTCTGTCTCACCGTAAATTTTAACAACGATGTGATAATTTACTCTATAATGCTTTTTGGCACGTTACTGATAATATTTTCCTGTTACATGCACGTGAGCGGTAGTCGCGTGTATAGATGTCGATAAAGAAAGATGTTGGACATTTAATGTTAAAATTAAAATCATTGCAATTGTAAACACTCACTTTCAAACACTGGGCCTAACGCGTTTCAGATTAAGATGTGAAAAATAATAATATGCATAAAAGTAGCTCAATATGTCGTGAAATAGAGAAATAATATTATTAAGGGATTTCGACACGTAAGACTTAAAATTTAATAAATAGGCAACATTTTCGACTTTTTAAATCCAAAAACCGATTTTGTTTTTAGTATCCTCCTAATTTAACAAAACAATACCTAATTGTAGTTTGTAGACAACCATGTAATCAAAAGCTTTTTCACGCCAATATGTTGAAATAGTCATTATTGGCCATTTGTATGGATGTTGGCTCCAAAATACAAAGTCCTACGAATCCGGTGTGCTTTGGCCTTTATGGGGGATAAGCGTTTGTGTGTGAAAATCCAGACGGGCGATACTGAGTCGCATGACAAGCGAAGTCGCGACAATTTACCCAGCTAGGCGTATAGGATATTCACATTACAAAACATTGTTCACAGGGCCGAGCTGCCCTCTCACGTGGTGACCATGCTGAACAACATGCCCGCCAAGTTGCACCCGATGTCGCAGTTCTCCGCTGCCGTCACCGCCCTCAACAGCGAGTCCGTCTTCGCGAAGGCTTACTCCGACGGTGTACACAAGACCAAATACTGGGAGGTAAATATTTCATTAGCGAGAGTATATTCTGGACAGCACACAAGTTATATTAAGGACAGCACTCAAGTTATATGATTCATATACAATTCAATTTGTAGGACATTCCGACTATGCAGTATTCTCAATTCCATCGTAAAAGTACCTCTAAGTCTGCGCTCAATCTGATCCTTTATATACATACAGACCCCGCTGTGCGGTATATCGTGAAGATCTGTCCAATATGAGATGACCTCATATATTATCTACTTTAGAATTCAGATACCTTAGTTGAATGATCTTATTACAGTAGAGGACTATCTGACAGACAAAAATGCATGGCCTGAACCAGAAACCGAGTAACTGACTCCTTAGATTGTACCTGACTAGTTTAAGGGACACAGTTCTAGTATGAAAGCATATCAAACGTACATAAATTGTGATAAACCGTCATACTTTCTTGTATTTTCTATTTTATTCATACACGTTTCCTTATTTATATCTTTAAATACCCTTTTATGTAATATGTTTTCTTCGAGAACTACGTATAGTTAAGTACTTATCCTTTCTGGAAAAATTACTGACTGTTGAGTTTCTTTTGGCGTTTCTTCTCAACAGCGGTCTCCTGTTGTGAAATGCCGGTAGAATCAGACTTGTCAAAGTGCCCTTGTGGCCTACTTGCAGAATAAAGTTCATTATTTCATTATTATATTGATTTGACATTGACATATGGTCAATAGTGCGATGGACCCATGTTTTTGTTATCTAAGCTGTATGTTAGTTATGTTTATGTACATTGATAAGTTGCCATCTAAAGCTAAAGAAGAGAAGAGCACATCGTTAAAATTAAAATACACTTACGGGGTGATATCATTTGATAAAACATATAGTCCCAGCTTATTCGCTATGATTGTATGCCTTGACTATGATTGTCACTGTTCAACCACTAAATTTAATCTAACTGATGAAATGATTGTGATATCATAATGACATGTAATATAATGATTATGAATAAATGAAATATGAAATATGGCCATTTTCTGGTCCCGCACTGTATGAAATGAACCCACCGACACGAGAAGAAGGCATGTATTTGAGTACGAAAGTGCCGGATGCTTTATTTAATTTTTACCATTGCTGGATATTTTGTAATTTCCTGCAAGTAACCAAACAATTTGTCCTCCAGTACGTGTACGAGGACACGATGAACCTGATCGCCAAGCTGCCCGTGATCGCGGCCACCATCTACCGGAACTCGTTCCGCGACGGCAAGGGCATCGGCGCCATCGACGACAACCTCGACTGGTCCGCCAACTACTGCAACATGCTCGGATACGACAGCCCCGAGTTCACCGAGCTCATGAGACTGTACCTCACCATTCACAGGTCAGTGGAAGAACAAATACTCGACAACAAAAACGTATGGGGATTATAGCAATTTTCAATAACGTTTAGCCTGTTATTTTGCATAGCCTAAGGAGTTGCCGTTTTGCCCTAGCCCTGGGATAATGGCGCTATAAACAGCTTTCATGTGGCAGTAATGTGCATACGTCATATATTGGTATTATAAAACGTCTGTAGCGATTTGTCAAGGTTTTGTCATCAAACAAATTCAAAACATTGTTTACCAGAATACTGCTCAATCCTCCGCTCTTCCTTCGAAATAAATACTGAATCCTATTGAAAAAACTTGACTTTCATCAATGTGGATAGGTTTGGCTTTATTATGCGAAATTCGTGATTCTTCTTGTTAACATCAGTGACATTCACTGACTTTAAAAGCACTGACTGTAAAATAATTTAGTACCACTAAAAATCTGCAATATGGCGTGGGCTGAAAACTAATTTGTTGGGCTTTACCGAAATAAATGCCATTTGTCATTAATCGTTAGTGGCTTGACAATCTCTAACGGTTAGGTTAATAGTACATAGTTCATAGCACACACTACTTATATGTACATACTTGTATATATATATATATATATGTATATACTTGAGACTATAAGCTAAAAGTCGCTCTCTCAGTATGTTCTTATTTTTGGAATAATGATGTACCACTAGGAATAAACTAGGTAAACAGTTGGCACTTCGTCATAATAAATTATTATTGCGAATGTTTAATTCTAGCGAGTTTGTGGTGGTCACGTTTATCTCACGACAAATAAACGATAAAGCACTCGTCGAAAAGTGACGGATGCTTTTTGATTTATCTGTCTCATGATTAACATGACCCTGACCATTATAGGCTCGCATTATTGATAAAATTTAATGATCGGATTCCATCCACAAACTATACCAATCCATACACACATTTAAGGTCGCCTGTCCACTAGAACGGAGCTGTGTAAAATGGACCAATCAAATTTCTCAGATTTAAAGTCACTTCTTTTGGGCTTCACGATGACGGTTATTTTTCTCCGCCCCGCTTCAGTGGACAGGCAGCTTAACACTGCGTATCTTGAACACGCCAAACGGAAAACAAAGAAAAGAAAAATATTAATGCCACGCACGGTACCATTGGAGGTTCGTATCGGTGTATAAATATCGTTTTTGCAATACTCAAGACGTGTAAAATTGTTAACATACATATACAACGTCAAGGCATGTAATGTAATCTATAATAGTATTTTATGCAACCGTTGTATAAGAGGGGGCAAAAAACGGGAGTGGCATGGGTTACGATGTGAGCGTAGCGAACATTGTAAGAAAGATACCACGAGCGTTTTTTGACCTACTTATACAACGTTGCATACTAGTATTTTATGCAACCGTTGTATAAGAGGGGGCAAAAAACGCGAGTGGCATGGGTTACGATGTGAGCGCAGCGAACATCGTAAGAAAGATGCCACGAGCGTTTTTTGACCTACTTATACAACGTTGCATACAATACTTTTTCTACGACTCGACATTTCATAAATAAAATGCAAATAAACAACAAAGAAAATAATTAAATGTTCCCGCTCGGAATCAACAAAATTAAAAAGAAAAATTGTCTCTGATAAATTTTTTTTTTATTGACATCCATCTGTCAAAAAAATATTAACTTATACATAAAGGTATACGATCACCATACTAAACATCTGTCAAAAAAATTTAACTTATACATAAAGGTATCGTTACCTATACTAAACATCCATGCACTGAAGATAAAACTTCTTTTTTAAGTTGGCACCAATGCCTTAGTACAAAAGTTTTTTTTTTTAATTTGCAAATTGTTTGAATGCAGCTGTTCATCATGTAATCTGAGGTACTAAGTGATGGTTTTTTGGCGACATTATAACATCGGTTAGCAGTGTGTTTTTGAGCAGTAGAGTATAGACTTTTACAGACTTTCATAATTTATGTCTTTATATTAGAGTTAGTAACTATATAAATGACAGAAAAAAGTACTGGAGTAGAAAAAATACTTTTTCTACGACTCGACATTTCATAAATAAAATGCAAATAAACAACAAAGAAAATAATTACATGTTCCCGCTCGGAATCAACAAAATTAAAAAAAAAATTAGTCTAATAAACTTTTTTTTATTGACGTCCATCTGTCAAAAAAAAATGAACTCATACATAAAGGTACTATACGTTCACTATACTAAACATCCATGCACTGAAGATAAAACTTTTTTTTTAAGTTGGCAGCAATGCATTAGTACCATTGACGTAATAATTACATGGACACACAATCAGACGGAAAAAATGGCACCCTCCCAACTAATGCAAAATCACAAATCGCATTAGTTGGGCGATCAGTCTCGTTTAGACCATGACACGTGACGGGTCTCAAAAGTGACTTAATTTTCAGTGAAAAATTACAGAAATAACAACTATAAAATAAAGGAACAGGGCGGAATATTCTTTTTTACTTAAGTTCTATTGATTAATTAACGAATCCTATGTAAAATCATAGCAATTTTTGTATTAGAATTATTAACTTTGTCCCTACAAAATGCACCTCATCACAGAACAAAAATTTAAGGAGTCGCTATAGTTTTATATTTTATTAATAAATTAAGGAGTGCAATAAATAATTATCCTATTTTTTTTATTCAAGATTCGACCATTCTCAACAACGTAAAAATGGAGATCACATTTAGCAAGAGAGAAACGCGAAGAATAATTGAAGCCAAATAATTCGTCTGTCGTGTGTTCGGCATAATCATGTTTTTTTTATGTTAATCAACAGAAGCGTAAAATGATAAAATTCATAAATTACTAAAAAATAACTCTGTTGTTATTGTTTTATTTTGTGACAGAGTCTAGACACTGTCAGTTTAAACCTTGAACGCCAAGAACACATAAAGGCGACGGCGACGTGTGCTGCCGTGCATACCACGCCACCGACAAATAAGATCAAACTTTAAAGGGTTAATAATGACAATATTTTGCACTTGTTTTTTATTCAAGATTCTCATTCTCAACAACGTAAAAATGGAGATCACATTTAGCAAGAGACAAACGCGAAGAATAATTGAAGCCAAATAATTCGTCTCTCGTGTGTTCGGCATAATCATGTTTTTTTTATGTTAATCAACAGAAGCGTAAAATGGTGGCATTCATAAATTACTAAAAAATAGCTCTGTTGTTATTGTTTTATTTTGTCACAGAGTCTAGACACTGTCAGTTTAAACCTTTGAACGCCAAGAACACATAAAGGCGACGGCGACGTGTGCTGCCGTGCATACCTACCACGCCACCGACAAATAAGATCAAACTTTAAAGGGTTAATAATGTCAATATTTTGCACTTGTCTTACTCTCATTTCACATACTGGAACAAGGAGAAATAATGTCATTATTACTGATCCCTTCTATCGGAAACTTTTTATGCAGTTGTTAAATAAAAACGTAACTAAATTTGTTATTAACAATTTACAATAAAAACGTAACTAAATTAGTTATTAACAATTTACGAGTTTATTTAGTTCAAACATAAAATATATTTTAATTCCTAAATAAAATAATAGTGAAAATATTTTTATTATGTAAAACTATTAAAATCTGATCCATTCGTGCCATGTTCCAAGTTTGACAAGAGACTTCAGTCAGAATACGCTAAAAAAGTTAATTTACACGTAAAATATTTGTGGTAATAAGTAATTAAGTCAATTTGACACTTAAATATTTAAACAAAGAGTTCTTTTGTACGAAGTCAATATGTTGCTGCAAATTATAAATAAGCGTTATTGGCATCTACTTGAACATGACAATGGTGCCACTTTATTTGACACTTTTGTTCGGGTCTGTGGCTCTATAATAAATAATACCTCAATGATTAGTACAATAAGTTTTTTTTAAATTGCAAATTGTGTGAATGCAGCTGTTTATCTTGTAATCTGTGGTATAAGTGATGCTTTTTTGCCGACGTTATAATATCGTTTAGCAGTGTTTTTTTGGGCAATAGAGTATAGACTTTTACAGACTTTCATAATTTATGTCTTTATATTAGAGTTACTAACTATATAAATGACAGAAAAGTACTGGAGTAGAAAAAATTATAAATCGCATTACATATTATATATGTGTGTGTTTTAAACGAACCAAGAAAATTATTAATGTAATTAGCTTCCATGGTTTAAATTGACCTCATACGATGCAAGTTAAAAAACACACGTTGCAGTATCTTCATTGGGAGTCGAACAGGTTTGCTCGAGACATAACAATGCCTGCTCCATCATAACTAAGCATGAACCATTACACATATTATTATTGTTATTTACTGTACAATGTGGTGGTTTGTAAGTTATATTGACACACCCATATAATATGGTCAGTCAGGCATGGTGTGCTAACATTATCTACATTCGGAAATAGTTATGGTATTTTGTCAGTTCGTTGATTGATTAATGATTACGTATAAAATGGTTTTACTAGATCAGTGTTTTTCAAACTGTGGGGCCCCCCAGGGGGATCGCGGCATATATCCAGGGGGTCGCAAGGATCAGCATCGGGAAAGTCTCGTGACTACAAGGAATGCAGACTTTTTCAAGCATGTACATTTGCAAGTTTAATCGTACAAACTAGGTTTTAAGGGGTCGCGAAAGAATTTTATTGGTCATTTTGGGCCGTGACACCAAAAGGTTTGAAAAACACTACTAGATGTTCAAGCTATTATACGAATTATTAAAATAATAGGTATGTAGTTACCTATCTATATTTATTACATATTGGGTAATCATAATGTCAGATATTTTTAATTAGAAAACTCCCGTAAGTCTCAGACATATAAAATACATACGAAACAAGTTTACTCACGTCGTAGAAGTCGAATATCGCTGGACATGTTTCGAATCGTTACGCGATTCATTATCAGTAGCTGCGATCAGTCGCGGCGGAGGCCAATCGAAGACTGGGTACAGTCAACCAATTTGATTTCTAGGTCACTATAGAACCGTGTCACAATGATAATGATATGAACTTACAATCGGCTTTCATATTGACGTTCACTGTGACAAGGTACGAAATGGCCTAGGAATCAGATTGGTTGACACAACCGAACCGAATCGAAACATGTCGAGCGATATTGAACTTCTACGTCGTGAGTAAACCCGTTTAGTACGTATTTTAAAATGTCAGACAAATTAGAAACTCAATGACTGTCTACAGTCTACAGTATAATTTATATTTAGTTGTAAAAGTGAAATGTTCTATGTATTGCAGATATGGTCATAACTCATAATAATAAGGTGAAATGGACTATGTTATAGATCATTTTACATTAAAGACCGTCTATGTATGTGTCTTCGTAAGATAATTTACCAGCGGTGTACGGTGTTTTCGTTTGGCGTGCTAGTAATAATAGAAGCATGGAAATGCATATTGAGATTGTAAAAAGATCTGCGAAAGAAAACACCAAACAAAAGTCGTCTTTAAAATCACATTGTCTTTAAATGGTTTCATTCTGCCGTCGCGTGTCGGATGGTCTGCGTGCTACTTGCTATATGCGAAATTATAAGGCTTTTTAACGTCACGAGTTTCGTGTCCTTCATTCTAAGTGACAATACGCTAACAATCTCGCTCTGTGTTGTTTGCTGTGTGCTGTGTAATAACTTGACATTTTATCTTATCTACTTATCTTTTTATGTGTAGCAAATAATAATTACAACAGCTGCAATGCGAATGATCAAGTCTTGAAATTTTGTCTCATTATAAATAACATATTGACATCTTTCATTACAATGCAATCAAATTCTAACTATATTACATTATTTATTACATTCTCAATTCTTTATACATTTCTATATTTAAAAAGAAACATAGAAATATTGGCGATTAAAACAGCTTCATACTAATATTGTTATCGTAATGACGCACGGAAAAACCTCGCCGTAGTGACGTCACATCATTGAAGACTCACTTAAAGTACGCTGCCACATTAGACATATCACTACATAGCATGAAACAAGTCGCTTTCTGCTGTCTGTCTGTCTGTCTGTCTGTCCCTATGTATGCTTAGATATTTAAAACTACGCAACGGATTTTGAAGCGGGTTTTTTAATACATAGCGTGATTCAAGAGGCAGGTTTATTTGTATAATACATGCATATTTTAATTTATCAGCATTGCACCCGTGCTATGGCTGGCGGGTCGCTAGTGTTTTAGTAGAAATCAGACTAGGTATAGTCAGCAAATTATAAGCTACACACAATAATGTCAAAACATCAAAAGATCGAGGTTCTCTAGATCTTTCGTATAGTTAACGATTATATGTAGTTAATATTTTTGAGATAATCAACTAATGATATCAAATATTGGACTTTTGTACCAGTATACCTATGTAAAATTTGTAAATATCTTATCACGATACGGCACCTGAATTCACTGGAAAATTACACCGTTACCGTTAATTATACATACACCGTTTTGGCATGAAGTTCATGTGATTAGTGCAGGGTTGCTAAACAAAAAAGACTATGCGTAGTTTGACTGTCACATACAGAGTTGATAAGTAAACTTACTTATAACATCTGGAACTTGCTCGTCTCTCAACGCCATATGCGTGTCTATGAATTACCATTATTATTTTTTCTACTCCAGTACTTTTTTCTGTCATTTATATAGTTACTAACTCTAATATAAAGACATAAATTATGAAAGTCTGTAAAAGTCTATACTCTACTGCTCAAAAACACACTGCTAACCGATGTTATAATGTCGCCAAAAAACCATCACTTAGTACCTCAGATTACATGATGAACAGCTGCATTCAAACAATTTGCAAATTAAAAAAAAAACTTTTGTACTAAGGCATTGGTGCCAACTTAAAAAAGAAGTTTTATCTTCAGTGCATGGATGTTTAGTATAGTGAACGATACCTTTATGCATAAGTTAAATTTTTTTGACAGATGTTTAGTATGGTGATCGTATACCTTTATGTATAAGTTAATATTTTTTTGACAGATGGATGTCAATAAAAAAAAAGTTTATCAGAGACAATTTTTCTTTTTAATTTTGTTGATTCCGAGCGGGAACATTTAATTATTTTCTTTGTTGTTTATTTGCATTTTATTTATGAAATGTCGAGTCGTAGAAAAAGTATTGTATGCAACGTTGTATAAGTAGGTCAAAAAACGCTCGTGGCATCTTTCTTACGATGTTCGCTGCGCTCACATCGTAACCCATGCCACTCGCGTTTTTTGCCCCCTCTTATACAACGGTTGCATAAAATACTATTATGTATTTGTAGAAATGAGGTACAGGAAAGAACACGCCGGGTCATATTTTGACACCTCTTATTATAGGTCCATTTGTATATTTGTCGGCATACTTTTTGAAACAAAAATGGCGGATCTGCGCATGTACATTTGTACGTAACGTAAATCGGCTACTGCGCAGTCAAGGTTATGCTCAAAAAGTTTGCCGGCAGCTGTAACGTTCATTAGTTAGTCAGTATTAAAGTAATGAAATCTTCAAAATGAAATTTAATCTACATCTAATTGTCGTATTGAAAAAAAAAATTGGGTTTATATGTAGCTCACGTGAGAATACAATAATTGGGTATGTTGGAGCTGTTCTGATGATGGAGACGGCAGGTGGCCGTAGGAACTCCTAAACAGCACCCATCGTGTTTAGGCTAATTTGATGGGTTTTCATAAGCAATAAAAGTAACGATTGTGTAAAAAAAAAGGTAAAATCCGCAATAAAAGCGTGTCACGAAATCTTTTTTCAACTAAAACTTATTTATTTGTATAGAATCTTTTTATAGATTCATATTTTTATTTGGAAATACCACATTTTTATTTTTATAAATAATTACACAAAGGTAAAGCAATGGGGATTGGGGATCGTGCGTGTAAAGCGCACATCCTAGGGTATGGCTAATGCGCATAAGCATTTCAAACATATATGACGCAGAGGGCGCTCCAATAGCGTAACGAATTATGGGATGAAAAATTGGGTGTGATTCGACGTAGCGATCTGATAGCTCAGTTGGAAGAGCAATGCGCCGGAAACGCAGAGGTCGCAGGTTCAAATCCTGCTTAGATTGTAGTAGATCGCATTAAATTTTACTTTCTTAATTTACCTGTGTGTCATTATTTATTAACATATGAGATGTTATGTTCACTGTGTAAACATTTTAACATTGACATTACATTTTCCAAATAACACACCAGACATGTTTTTCTTGGTAGCCTTCATATACCTGCATAGCGAGAAATCATGTGGCCTCTGGGAGCATCCTTTTTTATTTTATTGACACGGCTTTGTCGTTGAGCGACCACATCGCCTCGTAAACTGGGGCACTTGCCGCCTGTTCTTTCAACGATTAATGCGGTAATTCATTGGCATGTCAAAAACTATCATGAATAGTCACTGCTTGCGAGTTAATCCTATCGTATATTTTACGAACGGATCCGTTTACTCAATCTTCATCCAGCCCGGCTTTGTTATGCAATGGCTCGAAACTGTATTTTGTTGCTTGGTATACAAAATTCATCGAAACAATGGATTGTTTTAATTCCCACGAAAAAAGCACTCTACTATCACATCACACCACTGATACACCAAAATGTCGTAGTCTTAACCTTAGCTGAACATTGTATTTCATATTATGAGTAATAGTAATACTAATAGATAATGTCTCTTGTTACACAGTGACCACGAGGGTGGCAACGTATCCGCGCACACAACTCACTTGGTGGGCTCTGCGCTGAGCGACCCCTACCTCTCCTTCGCCGCCGGCCTCAACGGCCTCGCCGGACCCCTCCACGGACTCGCCAACCAAGAAGTAAGTTATGATATACCCTATATACCAATACCTGTTTCTGTACCTCGTTTCGAAACTACGGATTTCGAGAATCGTATTTACAATAATATTGAAATCGCTGTAGTTATAAGATCATTCCTACGCGGACTTTTTCCTTACAATACCAATAATATGAAATTTAATTCCTACTGTCTCTTTAAATACGGTACAGAAAAAAAGAAGTCTTGACTAATGAGGATCGGCAAGGTCCAGCCTAGAAGAATTTAAGGATATCGGAACAATAACATTACCAATAAAATCACAACTGCCGTACGGTAAGTATGTCATGGATCATTTTGTATATAGATCCAAAGAATAAATAAGGAACCGAAATTTTATGCGTTTCACTGCAGTCCAAGTGGGACTCGAACACACGACCTCTGTTGATCCGGAACATTGATCTTCCAACTGAGCTACAGGACCGTTATGCAGATCGTATGAAATAATGCCTGTAATGATAAAAGAAGATAGATTTTAGCAAGATTAATCTATATATAAAATAAGAAATGTGGTATCACCAGAAAAATATGATCAACATTGATTTCAATATATCATGGATTAGTTTTAACATACATAGGCTTGCATCACGATTGCAATGTTTATGATTGCCTATCGATGTAAAGTATGGCGAAACTGTGACTTCGATTTGTATAATCCGGGCATTTTATTACATTATTTACCGCCTCAGTATCATTATATTGTTAAAAAAATATTTTGCATATTACCATTTTATTGAATTGTATTAATGCTGCATAGGAAACGTGTGTGTGTGTGTGTGTGGTATAATTGACCTTCAACCTAGAAGAAGGTGACATTTGTAAATGTGTCTTGTATTTGATTAGATTAGTGGAACACGGATCAACTGATAAGGCACAGCGAAGATAGTCGTTCAGATTTCGTTACATTATGTATAACCAAAGTCGCTAATAAAGGCGTTCATTTCTCAATACAAAACAAACTCTTGTTAATAGTAATTATATAGTTCTTGCATTGATCGTCCAACATCTGTTTTAATGTACCTACATATTTGTCACCGTGACATCATTTACAACAAGGTTGCTGTATGATGTTTCGAATACGTGTAGTAAACTAACATGAACAAAACAAACTTCTTTTTTTTTTTTTTTTTAATTTATTTTCCAAAAAAGGTGTACATAACTGCATGCAATTTTAATTAACTCGCCAAACTGCTAAGACAGTTTGTTGGCGAGAACGCCAACTTCTTGTACGCTAACCGATTTCCGTCGCCTATTATGTTATGAATATAAAGCATTTGAGTATTTTATACACTCTTGCTGGAGAAACACTAAGCTAAATCAGTCCTAGCTTGCCAAAGATTTTAGACATAATACTGCAAGATTAATTTAGTGTAGATTATAAAAAACCGTCAGTAGGCGTGTGACCGGTCTGGAAAGAGCTATTTTCGGAGTTCTATCGGTCCACGACTTCGGTCTTAGCGGCGAGCGAGCGGCGCTTCAACCTTGCCACGTACATCGCTAGCGTGTGGCCACAGTATAAAGACAACTCAGTAATAAAACTCCGGCGGCGGCGACGCCAATGATACCTAATTACCTACCTACTTCGTTCGGGAGCTCAGGGTTGTACCTACATATTTGTCTGGTAACATCTATAGTTATTTGGTACGTTTGTGTGGTCTCAGATGTTATTATCTAATACTTAAGTATTAAGATTGAGTACAAGTATTAACCTTGTACCTAATAGAAAGTACAATACCAGTCTGTACTCAAATAAATCCTGCCTACTAATCTACTTCATCGAATTAATGCTCTATACTTACTAAGATTGAACACCATTCTTTTAATAAGTGTTACAGGACTACAAGCTTAGTTAACAGACGACTATTTCGTGTGGCGGTACGCTGTCGCGATTTGAGGCCGTTTCCTCTGATGTAGGCAGCGCCTGCCGCTCGGCACCATGCAACGGACTCTAGATATACTACAGTACACTGACGTTTATTATTACGAATTGTGTGTATATCGCTTTAAAATATTAATAGGGCGCAAATATTTTATATACTTAATTATAAATTACAAACAATAAAAAATACGTCTCTTTCGCTAATATCCGAAACACCCGATCGTTGAATTTGAAAGAGAAATAATTCTCATTGTAATATATAATTTTAATAAGTACTTTATATTGTACACCGATATACACAGCAGTACCATCGTGTCCACGGCACTGATGTCATAAAAAGAAACTCCGTCCGAATATGACAGCGGCGCGGCCGGCGCGACCCCGACTGGTTCACGCTCGTTCACGTCCATCCGTTTGCATGTGATGCGGTCCGAGCGCGTACGTACACGGCTCGCACACATATAAACCGCACGGCGAACTTTTGTTCCTACATTTATTACTGGATATACTGTGGTGTGGCGGTTCGTGGCATGCCTCATATATCAGTATGATTCTGTTTTTGCCGCTAGTCGTGCACGCTTACCGGTGGCGATGGTCGCAGAAATTCGTGGCCGTCGGGGCCGTATGTGTCGTGTATTGTTTACCTTAGTTTGATTCATCGGGTTGTCCTGACATGTGTGTATGACCATACAGTATAACTAATGTAAACCTATTTATTGTTTAGGTGCTCGTTTGGCTGGAGAAGCTCCGCAAACAGGTCGGTGACAACTGGACCGAGGAAGGGCTGAAGGAGTTCATCTGGAAGACCCTCAAGTCTGGCCAGGTGGTGCCCGGCTACGGACACGCCGTGCTCAGGAAGACTGACCCTAGGTATATCTTATATTCTACTTATTGAACTTACATATGTTGTTCTACTTAGCATTCTACTTTTTTTATCGGTGCATTGTGCTGCAATGCACAGTGCAAAATAGTATACTCGACGCCACGTAGCTTGGCAATAGCGACCAATGACTCCTCCTACTATGAAACTCAATTTCTAATAACGACACTTTTTTTGTTCCGCAAACGAGGGAGCGGACCCTCTACCGAGGTGTAGCAATAAAAGTAAAAATGGTCGTTACGGGGAACAAAGAAAAAGTGTCGTTATTAGAAATTGAGTTTCATGGTGGGAAGAGTCATTGGTCGCTATTGCCAAGCTACGTGGCGTCGAGTATAGGTACAAGCTACGGAGTTAACGTCTTACGGCATTCTCAGTTACGGCATTATCCATTATAGATCCCCTGAATCTTTCTGAAAGGCACTTATTTTTCCATACACCTGTAGTTTCACTGCATCTATTGATTATAATTTATTTGTCAGACAGGTTTAATTTTATTTTTATCTCACAATCTTTTGAGGAATTCCATATTCCTCTTTTTGTCACGTGGGACCTTAGCCGAGCAGGTTTCCACTTTCCAAATGGCTCTTGGTCAATTATTCAAATCGTCGGGGGTAGTGCAATACCGCGTAAGTAACAAGTGTAGATACGAATCAATATTCAAACAAATGCTAAGTATTTTATTGAAATGAGAACTTTATCGACAGCTGTTATTTACGCGGTATTGCACTATCCCCGACGAAATATAAAGGGGTATTTTCTTCGGCTAATACCTCTACAACTATTTCTTCCAACTGATTCATTTCGCAACTGCGCCTTTTCCCTCCGGGCTCAAAAACTTTACTTTTGGCATTTTTTTAAATTGTTGTTGGTACCAAAGCTGCCATTAGGCTGGGTTAGTATTATTTAATAAAAGAATCTGCAATGTTTACGGTTTTAGAGACGTCGAGACCTAGTCGACGAAACGTAATAGTGGATAAATAGAACGATTTGGGAAGAATAATTAACATTCGTCAGTATATAAGATATCCGCTTTTCCAAAAAATATAGGAAATTACCTAACGGGTGCGCTGTTGACGTGTCTCAGTGTCAGTAGATATTGTGTTGCATAAAGAGCTGTATCAAAGTTTATGTTCGGTGTTCACGAATCCCTTCCATGTTTCAGGTACACATGCCAGCGCGAATTCGCCCTGAAGCACCTGCCCAACGACCCGCTGTTCAAGCTCGTCGCTGGCGTGTACAAGGTGGTGCCACCGATCCTCACCGAGCTCGGCAAGGTCAAGAACCCGTGGCCCAACGTGGACTCCCACTCTGGTGTCCTCTTACAGGTATGACGACAATCATTACCTCTAGCTCCGGTGCTTCTCCAAGCGGAGTAGCACGTCTGGCACCAGCAGTGCAAAGGGTCCGTCGGACCCGCAAGCTACCATGGAAGGAAAAAAAAAAAACATTTTTCTAGCGCAACTGTCACAGGCGAATATTTCTCGCGCGAAATAAATGCCTGTCTCTTTCTGTGCAGTGATGAGACAAGGTGACGGGTAGCGCTATAGTCTATGAAATTAAACATTCTATGAAACTTTTGATTATAAGAGAAGGACAAACTCAAGCGGATCAAAATTTAATAGAAGTATTCGCTTTAATTGCACATTTCAAATTAAATTTATCTGCACTGTTAGCCATGTTATCTGATAACATTTTATTGGTACTTTGTACTTGCTAATAATAGGAAAATATATACTGTTGGCACTTACCTTTGCGAGTATATGCTATTTTCTTCCCGCATCACTGCTGCCAAATTAAAATTATTATGGCAAAATGCCTTTCCCTTTTGGCAATAGTAGGTATAATTCTATACTCTATTATAATCCTATACAATAACTGGTTACGAGCAGATTCTAAAAGCAGTAGAATACTATAAATGTATATGAGGTGAGTATCTATTGTAGCTAATATATAGTTCCATGAGATGAAAGACATTACTGTATTAATATAATTGTATCATGTGTTTTATTATCTAAAACGGACTTCATATCGTGTTATTGTCAAGGGCATTGACGATCATGAACTTCATAGCTCACGCACACAGTAAGGATCTAAACATTCATGTCGATAGCTTACAATCAACTTGATCTGTTGACATAACATTGCTGGGAAAACAGTCTCGTTTAATAAGCACTAATGTATCAATATCTATATAGAGCCTATATTCATTTACTCTATTTGTGGGGCGTATAGGCTTATATAATAAACATAATGATATACTTGTGTCGATTCGTTCCTTCATTGACGCCAGTCCTTATGGTTATGTGTGGACTAGCACAGATATGTTTAATCTATAGCGTAGTATTGGGCTTCTATCATTCTCGGGTTCGGTTATATCAGTTTTAATACAAGAAATCCGAGATATAGTAATATGTACATAATTTTATACAGTGTATTTTTATGTACTTAATTAATTTATGTATGTATGTATGTAAACACTTTATTGCACATAAAACAATATTGACAAAAACTAAAAAATAATACATGTGTACAAGGGCGAACTTATATCCCGAAAAGGGATTTCTTCCAGTTAACCTTTGAGCAAATGATTTAAGTTGTACCATGCATGAAGTCGATCGTGTGTTATTTACAGGGATCGATACCGGTATTCATGAAAACGCTCTAATTTCGCGTTTTTTTTCGAATGTTATTATATAGAATTTCGTTATAGATATAGATCCTTGAAATTAGCTCACTATAATATAAACATGTGTGATAATGAGCGAAAAACCGGAGTATAATAACGTTATTTTGTGTTATTTTGTATGGAGCAAAATAACGGTATCGATCCCTGGTTATTTAAATAGCCTACTGGTGGCTGTGATTTAGAATCAACCTATTTCATAGTCCGTTCTACGCGTCTAATTTAAAAACGACTAGAATCCTCTGTTGCTACTTCGAAGCCAGGTACAGGATGTGATACATTCACATTAGCGGCACCAGACTACTCGCGAAGTTGGCCGAGGTTAGGCTAACATGATAGTGTGGAGGGTCACTTCGCTGCGGAAGCTGCGACCAACTCCGGTCAACTACGCGTGTAGTGCAGAGGTAGGGTATCGTTTGTTTCGGTGAGACGTGGATTCAAGTTTCGCTCGTAGCATATATTTTTCATCTTTTCACTTGAGTAATAACCTAAGAAAACGTTTGTTTTGTTGCAGTATTACGGTCTGAAGGAGATGTCGTACTACACAGTCATGTTCGGCGTGTCCCGCGCGCTCGGCGTCCTCGCGCAGATGGTGTGGTCGCGCGCGCTCGGCCTGCCCATCGAGCGGCCCAAGTCCTTGAGCACCGAATTGCTCATCAAGCAATACGGCAAGTAACCCCTCCTTCAAACAATTTACCAGGACCCATCCGGTCCTTAGAATTGAACCCACAGTTCGATTCACACCCCAACCAATAGTCAATTGTAATAAACGCCCCTGGCGTTATAAATTCAGTAATCGATCACCTAGAATTTTATTAATTTATTAAATTCATCTTAGTAGTAAGTGTAAGAGATGCATTTGTTTGATTGCTGTTTGAATTTATAATTATTGTAATTGTTATTTGTAGTAAGCAAATATTGCTACGTCCCGTGTACTTATTTCTGTGATGATATTATTGTTTAACTTTATATATTGTATTGTAAATTGTTATTATTTATGCTTAATTATTTTCTATGCTAAATTATGTTTGTTATTTGCATATGACAAACATCTGATTGACTAGTGGTGTGATTCAACTGCCAACCTCACGTAGCCGCGTTAACGAACGAAACTACCTAGTGTTGTAGAAATCTTCAATGATTCATAAGGCGGTATGCTGTGCATACTTTGCTATAGAAATGAAGTATATTGTAATGTTAAAATATACACATCATCTACAGTTTATTGTTAGCGAATCAACTTGATTTTTTTAGTTGACTCAGTATTCTGGGCATTATTGCTGCAATAGCTATTGAACACATGAGTGTTCGGAAGACAATAGAACGTTAGCCGCTTTGATGCCTAGTGGGGTATTAGGGGTACAGGTTTACATGGAGAAATATACATACTTCGCTATACTTTCCTATATTACATTGATATCTGTCACTTCAGCTTTCTATCTTCAAGTAAGTTTAGGTAGCTATCGTAATCTTATTTTGAGTTACCAAAGGTTGTACCAGGTTGGTCAACATTCGTGTCGTTGATAAGTTGTATTAATCCGTTCGGTCCGTGGCACGCTCACCGGTACCTAGAGACACGTCTTGCGAACGTCACTTATCTCCAGCGACGAGAAGCATACCACGGACCACACGGTGAGAGAGCAAAATATCTTAATAAGTAGTTAAGTATTTCTTGAATTCGCAAGAATAACTGCTCACCTTGGACCAACCTGCTGTGGGCTTAGAGTTGGAGTAATCTTGATATATTTGGATATCATAGATCATTTACATAGTGAATTCATTACTATTTATTGAAGCCATCTCATTTAGTGTCGACGGCCCTACGCCTCGTCGGATGTGGTGGAAGCGTTCATTTGTCGGCATGTGATGTAGTTGTATCCAAGACGCGATCCAATAATTTGACAATACTAAAAATAAATTGGTACGGTGTAGTAATTGGTTGTATTATTTATTCACCCTTACAGCGTTAAAATACATACACAGACGGTAGCTTACAGTTTAGTATTTGACGGTAAGTATTGTAATTGTACGAAAATATTACGACCAAAGTATTTATTATTTATATTTATAACATCATTCATATTCTATTAGCACGACTGCAGCATCGTTTTATAACTATCCAGACTGACAAATTATTTGCTTAGAAACTTGTAGAACTTGTATTTATTTTAAACCATGAATACAAATTGTATTTATTTTATTTTATTATTTTTACAGTTAACAAAACGCATCAACTTGCATGACTATATTCGAGAAAAGCGCTATGCATGTGTACCTCGGCGTTGAAATGGATTGCCAGACTCGTATCCCTATCCCTACTCGGTAGGCAATCGCTATTTTCTAAGCCTCTGTAGTAATATTAAGTAGTTTATGTGACTGTACATAATGAAGGGTATTAAACACGAGTGTGTGTTTATGAAACGAGCCGAAGGCGAGTTTCATAATAACAACACACGAGTGTTTTAATGCCTTATTATATACAGTTACATACACTACTTTATCTACCCACATACCATAAGCTTCCATGCTGCATTCACGAGCCGCATATTATGATAACCATAAAAATAGACTGTTTTGTTAGAACAAATTTCATATATTATATCAGGAGGCGTCGCCGAAATATGTATAATATCATCTTGATCGCTGATTATATGGTTTAAATTCTACAAATCGAAAAATTTTATGCAACAAATTTTAACCGGTAATGGTGGCAATAAAGTTTTCTGGCAGCTGTCATTGTTTTTTTTTTGAAGTGAAAACTTCTTTAGCGGCGCTTGGCAATTTTTAGATGGGTAAAAAATGTTAAACTCGCGACAGATCCGCGCGTCAGATAACAGTCAGTCGGTAACCTAGCAACCGTGTCTGTTTCAAAGAAAGGGGGCCTTCGAACAACAAAATGTTGTAAGTGAAAGATGGTGAAGCGTAATCATAAACATACATTAGTAAGAAATAGAGATTAAAATAGAAATCAAGTGTCAGTGAGATATAAAAGGACGGGTTGCACTCCGGGAGTGCCGACAGAAGTGAAAACCTAAACATCAACGTCGTGCATTTTTCAATATTTTGGAATGTTTAGGGAATAATTTCGCACAAATTGTAAGTAAGTAAGTACGTAAACACTTTATTGTACACAAAAACAGTTAAAAAATACATCTATTACAAATAACATATAGGTACAAAGGCGAACTTGTAAGTAAGTAAGTAAACACTTTATTGTATACAAAAACAATAAAACAAAAACATCTATTACAAATAACATGGTACAAACTCTCACCACCTACTATTTTCTGTTTAATTTTGATTTTCACGATGTGTTTTTCCTTTTTTCTTCTTTTTCTTACTTCGAATATATTTTTTTTAAATTATTTTTCTACTATGACGCCATACACATTGATATTCCTGTTTTCTATTCCTTTTTTTTCTGAAAAACGAAGATTTTTTATTATTATTTTATTTTCATTTGAAATTATTTGTTTGGTATCGTATTTTTCATGATTTTATGCGGAATGTAACGTAATGTTGATGTATCACAATTGATACTCCTAATATCAAGAACCAATGAGTCACGCGCGCATTGCTTTGATGTATTATTGAAAAATAAACGATTTCCCTCGAATATGTCGCACTTCTGCTGCACCTACTCTGTATTATGTTAAAATTTTCATCAATTTCACTACCCAAAGGTTGTCTGGAAGAGATCGCCTTTTAGCGATAAGACCGCCTGTTGTCTACCGTTATTTAATAATTGTATTTGTCTTGTTTCCTTTTGTAAACTTAAGTCGCGCGAGAAGCGAAGTCGCGCCATGTTGTACTAGTCCCGCAGGCTACGGATCTGACGACTCGTCTGACGCGAGGTTAACATTTTTTACCCATCTAAAACATCTAACATAGTTTATAAGTTTTATGTAATTAACAATATGGACATGGTCTGAAATAAATGCTTTGAATTTGAATTGAATTGAATTGAAAAAAGTGCCAAGCGCCGCTAAAGAAGTTTCACTTCAATAAAATCGGAGTTTTCACTTCTGCCGGCACTCCCGGAGTGCAACCCGTCCTTTTCTTTAATTCAGAGATGAACTGGAGTCGTCCCCAACTGTCATATCGTTCGATAACTTACTTACGTGCGACATTTGTCAAATTTAATTGCAAATTGACAATTCATTTCGAAATAAACGTCATCTTAACTGATACTAAAAAAAAATTAAAAGAAAAAAAAAACTTTGTTTTTCAGAGAGAAATCGATGCTATTATTAAGCAATAATCTGGGGCCACGGTAGTGCCCCCGCCAAGACGATACCATTTTTACAGATAAGAAATTTGTTTTAACAAAACAGTATTTCTATGGTGGTCTTAATGTGCTTGAACGCATCATGGACGGTTTATGATATTTGGACAGATAAATTATTAAATAATTTCTGTATTTTTCTTTTTTTACTACCAATTCTTTTTTAATTTTCATTTAAATGTCATATCGTTTTTAATATGAATCATATTTTTGTCAGGTATACATTTTAATTATGTTTTTATTTTCTATTGATTTTGACCTTACTTTTTGTAATAACTTTAGTTAGTTAGTTCCTATAATTTACTTACCTATTTAAAAGACTGTACAATGTGATAATATGCCAGTGAGCGTCGTCTGTCAAGAGGAAATGAGATCGGTTATTGTTTTTGTTTCTGGTATTTCCCCTTTATGTTTCGTAAAACTTTATTTTCAAATATCTGGTGATGTTTAAGATTGTAAATTATAATCTCGAATACGGACTCTCGGAATATGAGACTGTCGAATGTTTCCAGACGATTTTTTCTAGATCGAATATTCAATGGATTGAAATACTCATGGTCGAAATATGTGTAGGTAGAGTAGTAGGTAATCGATAAAACAGTCTCTTGTATTACACCCAACCCTTTTCGTCTGGTTCGGGTGAACTCTCCACCACATAAGATCGAGAGGTTAATACTCAAAGGTCATTATTAAGCTCATGGTCTGTATTTTGTCACAGGCGAAGAAGAAAGAGGACTGGCAGCAGATAGAGTAATGTAGAGCGGAAATTGAAAGTTTAGTGTGTCCGGTAGCGTAACAGTAAAAAGCTATAAAAAGTTTTCTTTTAATTCTAAAGTTTATAATCGTAATGTGAATTTCGACCTTAACACAGTTCTAAAAAAGCTTAAAAAAATGTGTCTCAAACAATATATGTATATCTGTGAGTAAAACAATACAACATAATAAATAATTCAATGATAAATTACTTACATCGTTTATTTATTTATTTATTTAAACTTTATTGCACAAAACAAAAGTCAGTACAAATGGCGAACTTAATGCCTAATGGCATTCTCTACCAGTCAACCATAGGGCCAAACAGAGATGCTTCAAGTGGGTGCAGAGTAGAAAATTAGTCGTTCGGAGAGTATTCAAGATACAAGTGAATACATGTATATTAAATAACTTAACTACCATAAATACAATGATACATATATTTACATACTATAAGATGTATATTATATATTATATAATAATAAATACGATGAAGTGTCTACTGCATAGGATGAGACATTATTCGAGCTCTTGTTCGAGCAGGTGCTTACGTAGCATGCGTTTGAAAACTACCTTGCTTGGGGCTTGTCTAATAGAGAGAGGGAGTGTATTCCAAAGACGACTTGCCTGGACGGCGAAAGAATTGGACATGAAACTAGAATGGTGCGAAGGAATGGAGAGTTTGAGAGTTCGGGAGGAACGAAGTTTACCGCCTGGACGGGGAGATTGAATTTATTATTTTAAATTAATTAATTTATTATAGATTCAATAATTCTGCATCGATTAAAACCAAATATTTCTTCAAATATTGGTCCAAGTATTTCGCGAATTAAGACAATATTAAAGTCATTATTAATTCCATATTTTATATGCCGGAAATATCTCAATTTTCTAGAAAAAAATAAAAATTAGTAATGTCCTTATGAAGATATTCGAATAAAAGACTTACCTATATTCAGTGACATGTGATTTGCGATTCGGTTAGCCCAAAAAAAGTGGCGTAATCTCGCGGAAATAATACGGTTTGAATTCAATAAAACTGAACGTCATACTTCACGAGAGATTCTTTAAAATAACGTAACTGAATCAGCCTCCAATTTTGACCTTTCATTTTAAATATAATGGATGTCGTTTGAAATTAAACTTAAGTACATTATTAGGTACGTTAGTTTTTTGCATATGTAAAGAAATCACTTACGCTATTTTGACTGTATTATGTATATTACTTTTATGGCTTTTTACTCTAACGCCCCGAGTCACGAAATTGCTCGGGACTCACTGGACGGAACAACGAACCAACGAGTCCATTCTTACCGAGCTCAAGACCCCGATGAGCCACAGCCCCATATGCAGTTTCAACTTCTTTGGCCACATTGCCAGAAAGAGAGTGACAATTTAGAAAAGCTGCTGGTAACAGGCAATGTGTGCGGAAGCCGGTCCAAAGGAGGAAGTCCAACACGCTGGTTGGACCAAACACGCTCTACCCTCAAGACCTCTATTTACGATGTCATCCATGCAGCCCAGGCTAGAGTAAGCTGGCGCAAAATAGTCCACAAAACGTTATTTAGAGATGCCACGACCCTCAGCATTGAGGATATCGACTAAACGAGGACTCTAACGCCGCCGGACAAATTTAATAAGCAGCCAACCTTTATGAAAATGTCATCAATTTTAAATTTGTAACTAGGTACGATTTATTAGTATCATGCAGTCCTTAGAAACATATAATAAAAATGGTCGCATAAAAATGTGTCTATCTATACAATATTGAATTCATTTTGTATAAACGTCGAGCGGAACGGAACAAACTTAGGCATTGGTATATGTATGCATTTCGAGTTAGAGATTGTTTATGTGTAAGAATTTTTGTATTGTAAGTCTGTTATAATATTCATGGAAACTAATGGAGCGATTTCGATACCGTTTGGTTAGCTGTCTACTCAACAACTTTTAGGGTACCGTACCCCAAAAGGAAAAGAACGGAACCCTTATAGGATCACTTCGTGTCCGTCCGTCTGACTGTCAAAACCCTTTATCTCTGGAATGCGTGGAGGTGACGAGAATAAGTATAATCGCTAGTAAAAACTACAAGACGCACATTGTTCAATTGAAGATATCGCGAAGATATGTCTAATTGAATTTGGGTTGAACACGCCAGTTATGCATATTGCTAAGATATAAATTGCAAGCGCGAATAATATCTATACCCAGGGGTCGTGAGTTCAGGAAAAATCTGAATAGCGTGATGCAGGATCGTCATTTGTTTTGCCATGTCAGCCTGGGGCTATCTGTTTTCATAACTTCCTTTGTCCTCGCATCACGCCGAAACGGCTAAACAGATTTTAACCAATTTTGGTAAAGGGATAGCTGGACATCCAAAGATGTTTATAGTATATTTTTACTATATACCGATAACGGTACTTCCCATAGATAACTGTATAACGGCGATTTTACTGATTATTTCATTTCCTGCCGACACGCTAAAGAACGAAATTAGTGGTTAGATTAATTTTGTTCACAAGTTATTACAAAAAAAAACCGACTTCAACGCGTCTCTCAATCTAAATTGAAAACCTCCTCTATTTTGTGATTTTGGTTAGCTAATTTTATTGTCACATAAAAAATATCCATATCGCTATAGCCAAGGACCGGAATTCTTCATAGCAAAAATCAAACTTTGAGAGGGTTCGATCAAGTGTTTTATCGACTATCGATAAATCATTTTCACTTAACGAAACATCTTTAAAGTAATGAGATCAGGCTTTTGGATAGGTATATACAGTGGCGTTCAGCTAATTAGGGACCTCATTATTTTATTCCATACAACTGCATATAAAATATAACGTTGGAAATTTGATGAAAAAATTAAGATGCGGTTGACCAACAAGGTTTACTATAGGGAAAATAAAGTTTCTGTAAAACTTGTACTGTAGAAACTAGACATGCTCAAATTAACACTTTTTACAACTCCTGTTGTCCAACTTGTACCATGTTACAACTCCAATGTCTATTTTCTAAACAATATGTTTTGCAGAATTTTTCATTTGCACTACCTATACTATAACTTGTTTCAACACGTGTAGGTACACCATGTTATTAATGGGTCAATCAACTTTTCTCTGCTGCTTGTTGCCTTGGTGATGTACCCTGGGTTAGTCTTTAAAAGTACGATTTTCGGCGGCAATATTCAACATTTTTTTTGTAATTGCAGCAGTTATAAGCCCATCCTTATTTAGAATAACTCTTGAAAATACCAAAATTCTAAAGTATCAACTCTTTTCTAAGTAGTTTAATCACCATTGTCTTCTGGGTGACGGGACAGAATAACAACAAGAAAAATTTGATCCACCTTAATAATAAAATTGGTCAACCGCATCTTATGTTGTTCATCAAATTTCTAAAGTCATATTTTATATGCAGTTGTATGAAGTAAAATAATGATGTCCCTAATAAGCAGAACGTCACTGTATATATCCAAAAGCCTGATCTCATTACATTAACGATGTTTCGTTGAGTGAAAATTATTTAACAATGGTCGATAAATCACTTTGGTCGAACCCTCAAAGTTTGATTTCTGCTATGAAGAATTCCGGTCCTTGGCTATAGCCTAGGTGTGCTTGAAGTTGCTGCATGTATTTGAAGTATTCTCTCGATTCCTCTAAACTAAACCTCACGTGAATTTCTTTATCGAACAAAAATACCCGGTATTCTAAAGCCGACTAGTAATAATTAAATGCGTGGCATCTCTTTTCATAGCAATTATTGATTGGTTAAGCACAGACTTCAAAAGGTCATTCAAATGAAATTTGTACATGAACGGGTTATTTATTTGATAGGCTTCAGTTTAAGTATTTTGTAGTCGTCCTTTTTTATTGTTAATCTTTCTTTATATTCAGCGGCAAAATCTCAACTGGAAATAACTGAAACTCACTTGGCTGGTAAAGCATTTATGCGGTGTTATTTGTTAATTACGAAGGAAGAATAAAACATTCTTAGTTTGTAAACCAGTTATGTATAGTGTTCCATAAGGCTCGAGCCCTTTTACCCCCAAATTTTAAACCTCACGAGCTCATTTTAGAGCTGGCTTGATGAAATGAGTTTCGAAGAGCTAGTGATTTTAATAAGGCCTTAGTCTTAAAAAAAACCTATGGTTTTATTTTTATTTTAGCCTTTTAAGGGCTTTAGGCCTTTTTAAAGGCTGTAGCCTTTTTTTTACCTAGGCTGACATTGTAAATTCTAAAAGTGAATTCGTATTTGTTAAATTCTGTAACTTTAATAAATGCAGTCGTAATGCAAAACGAGTGTCTATTAGAAGCCCAAAATCAAAACGCCGAGAGCTTTAATGACACGAGTTTGTAATGATTTTACCACCAAAGTCACGTACGACGTTTTTCATCACACCTGCGAGGAAATAAAACGGAAGTAATAAATAGTAGTTCTATACCAAAATATTTATAAAAGAAAACTATGTAACTTACTATATTTCATACAATTTAATATTTGTCTAGCTCAGAGTAATGATGTATTTATTAAGTGCGGCGTTTGTACATTCTTGGATTGGGGAATAAAATATATAGGTAAGCAACAGGAATTTCACGTATCAGAGTAAATTGAGTGAATATAGAGGTAGATATTTCAGAAAACGAAATTTACTACCTGAAACCAAGTAACTTTAACTTATACAATTGCAACAGGTATTTGCGATAAAAAAGTAAGTTTGTTTCTGCTTACCTATTAGAATTTTATTTATACATATACAAAATATCTCTATTTGCTAGCTAGTGAGGTGAAAATTAATGTGAATGCTACGTAACATATTCGTCAAAATCTGTTGTAACAAAAATTCTTAAACTTAAAAAATAAACGGGCTCCCCCTTATGAAAATAGTAGTAGCAAGTATAGTGCTTTTCTCAAAAATTTAACAAGAAAATTAGATTAAAATTATATTTTGTAGGTGACATTTATATTCGGCCATTTTCCAATGAATATTTTTGTTATATCCCATTTTTATTATTACACATTGTGATATTCGTCGTCGCAGGCACCATTAACTCCCATGATAACAACCTATAACAAAAATAATTATGAGTTTATACTTGGATAAAATATATAGTTATATCGTTATCAAATAGTGGCAGCATTTATTTACCTTCTTCGCCAAAATGGTTATCATCTAGAGCTTGATTTAAGAACTTTTCTATATTTTGCTGCTGAATATTTGTGATTTCTTTCCTTTGTAGCCATCCGATTGTCTCAGAAAGATTGTTGAAATATTCTGACCTTATCACACATTATCTGACCAATTATTAACTTGATTTTCTTCCTTCCATTTAATGAATCTCTTGTATTTTTTTATATCTCCTTGGATTTAGTCAGAAGTAAATTATTTTAGCTAACTCTGCCTCCGCTTTTAAGTATGGAGGAGAGCCGTCTATTCGGAATCAGACTCGTCTGAACTCATTTTTGCTGAATTATTGTAATAGATCACACAAACAAATTTGAAATTTTTGTCTTTTAATTTAAATCCCGCCTTAATTTTTTTTTTATAAATACTGCGTTTAATTATTTGCACTGTCTTACAAATCTAAGTCTTAAAGATAAAATTTAATTATTGTTATACATTGTTGTATTTTCTAACTAATTTTCATATCATAAAGCTTACCTTCGATTTTAACTCCGAGGTTTTTTCTAAACGACACAAAAAAGGAAGGAATTCCGAAATATCATTGTCATTTTACACAGCACAATTATGAACTAAACGCTGCATACAAACTGCTGCACAAAACCTTGTCGCTACTTTTTTTTTTTAATATGCATCTTGAGTTACGTTTATACGTTTATACTGTCAATAGTGCTAACCTCTTTTTATTTTACATTTGCTCTTAGTGTAAATTGCAAGTGTATACTGCAATGTCGTCTCTTTCTATTTAATCTATGAAAAAGGGACGCCACTTTTTAATTTCTACAATTTGCTGTCGCACTGTAGGTACTTATAAATAAAACAATTTGTGGAATGCATCCTTTTTACATTTAAATACGACCTCATCGCCTTCACATCCTTAGTTTTTTTATAGGTCGGTGACGATGTAAATCGTGTTTCGATATTCAAATATCTTGATACGTAATAGGAATTACATACTTAATTACTGGACAAATATTGATTCCAAATTTAAAATCTCGCTGTTTACTGGACACTTCTTAAAAGTCTTCGGTATGTTCCACTTACTGTAGTCTATCTAGCGATGGTAAGGCAACATTACATGCAATTTTTGAGAAAACGTATTTTATTGGCGCTTTTTCATATACAAAAGGTTATATAATTGTTGAGACATCATACTGACGTCTTTTGTTTTATTTTAAACACCCCACCAATAAAGCGCCGAGTTTATTAAATCTTTTTCATAAGCTCAAAAATATTTTAGCCTTCGAGCCTATTGAAGCTCGGAGGCCAAAATATTTTTTAGTCTTATTATTTTTACAAGGTCTTTTAGCAGTTTTAGCCCTTTTAATAAGGTTCCGAGCTCTGAGAGTCTAGGCTGGTGGCTTGGGGGCTAAAGAGCTTTATAGGCTTATAGCCCTCTAGGCGTCAAAATATAGGCCAGCCTTAAAAAAAAGAGGTAAAGGGCTCGAGTCCTTGGAACACTAGTTATGTAGGGAGACATAACACTCAAGCTTATTATTTTATTATTTTATTGAAACGCTTATCCTCCAATCGTAAGCCTTGACTAAAATTTGTGTATAGACATTTTATAGATTTTTAAATGACATAATAAATTCAACTATCATAGGCCCATTAATTTTCGCTCTTCAAGTCCGGTAGTATAACCACATAACTAGGAAATTTGGTAAGATGATTTTTTATAGTTAATTATCCGTTAAATTATCCATGAGAACTTAAATGTGCCTGCCATTAACCATACTTTTCTTTCTCAGGCAAATTAAAGCCATTTTCAAAGGTATAGTGTAAAAAGATTTTACGTTTCCCGTACCTTTAAGTACTTCTAATTTCGACTTTCAATTCTATTCACAAGATTAACGGTTATAAAACGCATTTTAGCTGTGATAGCAATGTGAAAATGTGGCCTTATTAAATGGAGTGGCAGTTAATAAGGGCCAATCACAACTAAACGTTTTAAAACCGTTTTGAACACAGCAACATTCTTCTTCATAGCATGGTGTCGCTAGTATTAACGTGTATCGGCGTAGTATCCATATGATGGATTTAGTTCTCTATTCCTCCGCTTAAATTGATAAGTTTGTTGCGTTACACTAGGTTTTCTCTATGGTTTTATCTGTATATCTAATCAAATCATATACTCTATCGATGGCGCACTTGTTTCTATTAACATTTTAGTACGTTAAAAGTTGTGAACAACTGGAAACGAAGATTAATCTTTTGACATTAATAATAATATGTAAAGTTCAAATAAGGATCGTTGGGGATTTTGCGTGGGTATGAAGCTTGAGCACCGAGCAACAAACAAACTCACTGTAGTGCTATTAATAATATTAGTTAGTAATATCAGATAATCGCCGACACGTGTAAAAATAAGTGAGAAATTAAGACCAAGAACATGAATTGAAAACCTATGGAAATTTTAATCTTAATACGCGGTGGATAAGTCCGAATGTAGACGATTCCGCAACCGAGTCTGATCCTTTTCATTAGTAACATTTGATTTTCAACAAGGCACAGTTTAATACCTACTCGGAAAATATGACTCGTTCCACTGCCTTACGTTGGATCTTCAGGCAATGTCAGAGTTTTGTCTCAATTTATATATAAACAGATTAATCAGACAAACAGGGCCAAGTCAACGAGGCAATTTTCTAGAAATTTGTTAGGCCATCGTTGGTACCTATATGTTGTAAGAATTACCCTCGGTCGTTCTTCTGGGTATATAAATAAGTACCAATGTTTCGTACTCAAATATATGAAGCATTTAAAGACCGGTTTGGTGATGGGTAAGTTATTTAACAGGAAAAGATAAACCTAGATTATGTAGACTAGGTTTAACTTTTAGAAATGAAACGATGCTTTAGCGAATGCATAAAATAATAAAAATACTTATACATTCACGACTCTAAAATGTATGTTATGTACGAAGTAGGTATGTTCAGCTTTTGAAATAAGATTAATTATAGCAACCATGACATCGTTTTAGAAGGGTGTCACATCAAAAATAAGATTTTTAAATTATTTGGTGTCCGGATTTCGACTCAAAACACCGAGAAATATATAATTACAAATAGGTGCCGAAACGGATGGCGTTTTTCACCTCGGACAGAAGCAGCAGTAACATGTTATTAATGATGTATCTATGTTTTTTTTTTTATAAGTAAATAAATAAAACCGGGCTTAAACGAAGTTTAATTGTTCTAATAAAAAAATAGAGGAGTTCCCTCGCTTATCTCGATTTCTCATGGATCTTTAAGGTATTTCACGCAACTACAAGTTACAAATTACAAGCGGAAGTCCCTTTTAAACTTCTGATATTAAACAGAAGTCCCAATACTGATTTAAAAATATAAATGGATATTCTTTATTGCACACTTCAACACGAAAGAAATATAAACACAGAAAAAATAACTGAAAATTACAATATGTAGAGGCAGACTACAGGCGGTCCTATCGCTAAAGAGCCGTCTCTTCCAGATAACCTTTGGGTAGCGGACATCTTATTAATTATTAATTTTATAATTTATGTATTTTAAGAATAAAATTCTCAATAAATCAACAAAATACCAAGAAGCGTATACGTACCAAGAAGTTTGGCGATTCCTTCATCTGCCGAACTATTAAAGTATGGAACTCCTTGCCGGTTCATGTGTTTCCTCCTTCTTATAACTTGGGACCCTTCAAACGAAGCGTGGAGAAGCATCTCTCGGGTCAGCATGGCAGTGGTGTCAACTGACTTGGCACCGTTGGTTTCTCGTCAGTTGCCATTGCGACTTGGGCTCCCCTTTTTGCTTACCATCAGGCGAAGCGGAGCCACCATGTTGTGCCGTTATAAAAAAAAAAACTTACCAAAATCTCTAAAATTTGTATCACAGAGGGATTCTACTGATTTGTGATCTTCATCAGATACATACTTCACTAGTTGTTCAAGTTGAGATGGCTTCCATCATCAGATCTTAATTCTGACAAGAATGCGACGATACGGAGAGTTATTAAATAAAAATATATTTTTATAGGGATTTGAATTGTTTTATAAGCCGGTTGTAAGACGGTTTTTTCTTGTATCTTTTCCAGTGATGTCGATTTGACTTTGGATTTACGGCATGTCAGACAATTGCGATTACTATTGAGTTCTATAGGTTCTTGGCCTTATAAGCAGTTTGGAAGACACCGTATCGACGCCGTTCTATCGATGTACAATCTACTGTTAATCATTGTGGCTATTGTATTGCCGATTTTGGGCGCAGCTTATTTGCACGAAAACTGGGATGAGTTATCATTTTTCGACATGGGACATATTTTATTAACAATATTTTTGGATTTAATGTATTTGGTGGGTATCAAAACGTTAAATATTTGTATTGTCATTGTGGAAATGCATATTCTCCGGAATATTTTCCAGAAGAGTTGTTTTTGAAGATAAAATACCATTTGTCGCTTAGTTTAGAACTTTGATTAACTTTTGACAGACATCGTGTTCACTTATCGGTGAACTCATGTTTTGTAAATACAAAATATAACTATACTCCATCCGGATAGAGCTTTAACTAAATGTAAACAAACATTGTCTGTCAAAGTTGACATATTCAGGTGTACTCAAATTTAATCAATTGTTAAATTTAAATTCTTGATTTAGATTATTCTTTTGGTAGTCAGACTCTGATCAAGGTTCGGCAAAGCAGAAAAATAATTAAATGGCCTTTGCCAGGACGTAAAATAAATGAATACACTGATGTTATGTATGAATATACATTCAATATTTTAAATGTATTTTTTCTGTACTGCTCACAAACACTAACGCAGGTAGGTATGTAAAATACACGTTATGTTATTTCTAAAAATAGTACGTTAAAGAGTTAATTTTCTTACCTGTGGGGCAAACTATAATTAAGTAAAAGAGTTTAGTAACTGTAATCATAGTTTAATTTGAACTGTCACTATTGTTGTCTAATTTTGATGATACCGAAGATGATGAGGAAGCATCACCAACATTAATAATGAACCGTTCCTTTTCAGCAGAAAAACAATAACTAACACAATCATAACTACTAATTGATAACACTAATAATAAACAGAACGAATGAAATAATAATATGATCAATAACAAAACAAATTAACAAGAAAACTAACGCAAGCGAAAATCCCGACTAGAATCTTTGAGTATTTATAAATACTCAAAGACTAGAATACATACGAGGGGCGTCTGAAAAGTTCTAAGCCTAAGGTATTTCGAGGTTATATATGCGTTTATGATACTGGCCACTAGAAAGGCCATTCAAAAACAAATTATTAAAAAATAACATGTCACGTTTTTATTATTCTGTTTCGAGATATTCAACGGAAAAGTACATCATGTGTGAATCACCAACGAATATTACGAAAATTGAGCACCGTGCTGTAATTAAATTCCTTACAAAAAGTGACAAATCACCGCAGTGTATTTTTGAGGAAATGGCTATTATTTACGGTGATTCTGGGCCTTCTTATGCCACAGTCAAAAAGTGGAGTCGCTTATTTAAACTCGGACGGGAATCGATCGAAGACGACCCCCGCTCAGGGCGGCCAATATCGGTAGTGACCGAAGAAAACGTAGCAAAAGTCAAAAAGCTGGTATTAGAAGATAGAAGAATTAAGGTTTGGCAAATAGCTGAGGTCTTAGGTATTAGTAAAGAAAGAATCGGAGAAATTTTACATGAACATTTGTACATGAGTAAAGTCAGTGCTTGTTGGGTACCGAAAATGCTAACGGCCTTCGATAAAGTACGTCGTGTGGAAACTTCTCGGGCGTTTTTAGAATTGTGCGAAGATGATTTAGATGAAGTTTGTTCCCGAATAGTAACTGTTGATGAAACATGGATCAGACAGTATGATCCGGAGTGTAAGTCTGAGTCGATGCAGTGGATTGAAAAGGGTGAAAGGCCGCCGAAGAAATTTAAAGTGCAAAAGTCGGCCTCTAAGTTAATGGCTACGGTATTTTGGGATTGTGATGGCATTCTTTTAATCGATTATTTAGAAAAAGGCTCTACGATAAACGGAACTTATTATGCAAATCTAATAAGACAGGTGCGACAAGCCATAGTTGAGAAAAGGCGGGGTAAACTAAGGAAAGGCATTTTGTTTTTGCAAGACAACGCACCCGTTCACACCGCTAATGTTGCGAGGCGTGCTCTGAAGGAAGTTGGTTTTGACGAAATTGACCACCCACCCTACAGCCCAGATCTAGCCCCAAGCGATTATTTTCAATTCAATAATTTGAAGAAAGAGTTGAGGGGAAAGCGATTTAGAAGTGACGAAGAGATGAAGGCGGCTGTACAGGAGCATTTTGAAGGGCAAAATGAAGATTATTTTTTTAATGGCCTAAAAGCACTGTATAAAAAATGTAAAAAATGCATTGATTTAGGAGGAGACTATATTGAAAAATAAACACGAGTTCATTTGTGTAAATTGTTTTTTTCTATCTTAGGCTTAGAACTTTTCAGACGCCCCTCGTAGTATGCGAAAACGAATACACGAGAAGTGTCAAGTTATTTGAAAAAAGGTTGCCAATTCCTAGGATTTTAGGTTCTTTATTGTGCACAATTTGTAAAATATTTGGTGGCATATTGAAATTATTATTAAGCTAATGTACTTAGGGAATAATTTCATAGTCTTGATTGGGTATCGTATCTGGGGGCACGGCAGTGCCCCCGCCAAGACGAAAAAAAAGAGGCGGGGCACTACCTACCTTTTCTCGAACCGTTTCGTCTCATTTTCAAACCCTCATAGTTTCGTCCCAGTCCCGTCCAGAGCGCCCAAATTCACAGGTTAAGATGCAGTTAGGGAACATATGAAATGTACTAAATTTCATTGATCTAGCTTTTATACTTTAGGTTTTATTGGTACCTAAAATACGCCGATTTTGCCACTCACTCACTGATGTATCAAAACCTCTGGGGTACTTCCCGATGACCTAGAAAGCTGAAATTTGGTATGTAAGCTAGGTTTAGTACACAAACAATAGAATAATTCTGAAACTTGGAACTTTTACCCCCCAACCCCTTAAACTAGGGGATGGAAGTTTGTATGGGACTTCTGCAAATTTTGATACTAGAGGTCTGAAAATTGATATAGGGACTCCTTTATTATTTATAAATAATAAAATACATATTCTAGGATTTAAAAATAATCACCCCCTACCCTTTAAATAAGGGGATGAAAGTTTTTATGGGTTTTCCATAATGGGCGATAAAAGTAGTATATATCGGGCTAAACGTAAGTATTTCTTATACACAATTATTACTACTTCCATATCTACACTTCGACTTTGTATTTTAAATATCTGGGGGCACGGTAGTGCCCCCGCCAAAACGAACAAAAAAGAAGGGGGCACTACCTATCTTTTCTCGAACCGTTTCGTCTCATATTCAAACCCTCATAGTTTCGTCCCAGTTAACACTAGAGCGCCCAAATTCTCAGGTTAAGATGCAGTTAGCAAACATATAAAATGTACACAATTTAATTGATCTAGCTTTTATACTTTAGGTTTTGTAGGTACCTAAAATACGCCGATTTTGCCACTCCCTCACTGACGTATCAAAACCTCTGGGGTACTTCCCGATGACCTAGAAAGCTGAAATTTGGTATGTAAGCTAGTATTAGTACACAAACAACAAAATAATTCTAAAACTTGGAACTTTTACCCCCCAACCCCTTAAACTAGGGGATGGAAGTTTGTATGAAACTTCCGCAAATTTTGATACTAGAGGTCTGAAAATTGAAACCTATAGGGACTCATTGTTATAAATCAAATACATATTGTAGGACTTTTAAAAAATCACCCCCCACCCTTTAAATAAGGGGATGGAAGTTTGTATGGGTTTCCCATAATAGGGGATAAAAGTGTATATATATGGGGCTAGAATTAAGTATTTCTTAAATACACAATTGTCTACTTCAGTTGTCGCTCAAGAAACCCTACAGCCCAAAAAAATTAAAAAAACTAAAGCACCTTACAAAAAGAAATGAGATCCCACCAAAAACATTTCATGTAAAATTGACGGCCAAGACTCACATTCTCATAACGCTTTCGCTGTAAAAAAGTTATCAGATCCCAGGAAAAGCCAAGCCCCTAAGCCCCGACTTTACTAACCCCACCACCTTGGTTTAAAAAGTATGGCATCAACTGGCTTCAAGCCCCTAAACCCGGAGTTTACTAACCCTACACCTTTGTTTCAAAAGTATGGCTTGGCCGTTTCATAGACTACCGTAAATAAGTCTAGCGGACTGTCCGGCCCATATCGTAAGGAATTAAGTTTATAAGTATATATTATCAAAGACATAAACTTAGTTTCTTGATACCATATGGGCCAGACGGTCCGTTGGACTTATTTACGGTACTCTTTGAAACGGCCAAGCCATACTTTTGAAACAAAGGTGTAGGGTTAGTAAACTCCGGGTTTAGGGGCTTGAAGCCAGTTGATGCCATACTTTTTAAACCAAGGTGGTGGGGTTAGTAAAGTCGGGGCTTAGGGGCTTGGCTTTTCCTGGGATCTGATAACTTTTTTACAGCGAAAGCGTTATGAGAATGTGAGTCTTGGCCGTCAATTTTACATGAAATGTTTTTGGTGGGATGGATTATTCTATAACTTGATATATTAAGGCAAAATAAATATTAAATTTTTTATTAGAGTAATATTATTAAATACAAAATTGACCAACCAATGTCGGCCTGATAAAGCACCTAATTTATGGTTTGTTTAAATTTAGTTAAAGCCCTATCCGGAAATCCATAGCGACAAAGTGGCACCTGAGTCGTCAAATTAGAGGATTAGATTTACCACTTGCAGTTTAAATTAAGAAAAAGCATTTTATTATTTGTATAGCATAGATGTAAATTTTGGATTAAGCAAAATTTCACTAGTTTCGAACAAAATATAAAAGTTTTAATATCTGAAACTAGGAGCGACAAAATGGAAACGACCCTTCTAGAAAAATAAAAAGCTGCAGTCAACAAATTTTACGGACAACATGCGTACTCTATCGTGCATATCTCGCTCTTAGTTCAATAAAATTAGCTGAAAATTTAGCAAAATTAAAGGACAACTTTTATCTATCAGGATATGTAGGTTATAGAGCCAAGTTTCATTTTATCTACTCTCCCCCCCTCTCAGGGGTGAGCGTCAACCCCCCCCCCCCCCCCCCCCCCCCCCCCTAACATATGATATAAAAGTCGCGAATATAATTGGTGGATAACTTGGAGGAAAGTATTTTCATTTGAATATTTATTTATAACTAGGTTTGGAGCGTATAATTAAATACTTATTTAATGACATCTTAAAGATTGCACTATGTCTAATCCTATCTGGACTAGACCTCTATCTAGCACAACCGTGACACGCGACTCTTACTCGCGCAAGAAATATTACATAATATCTCTTTCTTCGCTGAACTATGAGAGAGTGACGGGCGATGCGATGTCGCGCGACAAGAGTCGCGAAGCGTAGTTGTGCTAGGCGGGCTGGAATACCTAGAGTATAGGGAGCGTGAGCGTGAATGATGGATGGTATGTCGATATAATTATCTAATAACTCGTATGCCACAATGATTTCAGCAAAGATTGATACTGTCTCGGAAGCAAGAATTTCGTGAGACATTAAAGGAGTTTTTTCTTGATTTTCACCTGTTTTGCCACAAGGATCGAAGTTGGTACAGCAACAAGGTTAGTTAATCGTATATTATTGTTTGGTACAAATCTAATATTGTGATTGAAATTATTTGCCGTAAGGCTTTAAAAAAATCGTTGATTAAACGGTCGTCTAACCAGATGATATATGTTATTACCATTTCCGTATTTTTTAGATATACTCTGAAATACACGTTATATCAGGAATGTTGACGGTTTATGTGATGCTGTTAATGGTGGCCAATACAACACTATTCAACTTCAAGCCAATCTACAACAACCTCAGCAAAGGAATGTTTAGCGATCACCGCCCATTGAACAGCACATTTGAGCAGGCCGTGTATTATTATTTTCCAACCGACTACGTCTATACAACCGAAAAGGGTTATTGGCTTCTAGTCGTATTTAATATTCCCACTGCTTATAATGTGGTTTGTGGAGTCTGCGCGTTTGATTTTCTCCTTTCCTTAATAGTATTGCAGATTTGGGGACATCTTGAAATACTGAAACACAATATGTTGAGTATTCCACCGCCAGAGGCGAACGATGGTCAGATGAACGGGATGTACTCGGCTGAAGAAAATATTAATGTGAAACGGTTATTAAAAGAAATTGTATTGCATCATAACTTCATCATCAAGTAAGTTGTTGCTCTATTCTCACACTACAACAGGGTGATTGGAAATTCGACCTATTCCTTGAAGGGGGCTATACTAGAGCTCATTTGCAATGATTTTAGCTCAATAAATAGGGGTCTAAATTTGATGGTTATCGAGTTATTTGAGTTTTTAGTTTTTTTAGAAAAAAACCGCCTTGCGACCTAAACTGCTAATTATGAAAAAAAACCGTCTATTACCAACCGACACACCAGACATTCCAACCAGTTGGACGGTTAGTACTTATTTTTCCCAAGCGACAACCTGGTTGGTAGGTTAATAGTAGACATTCCCGACCTGCACCCTGGCTGTCAGGTTGATACTTTTTTCTTCCCGACTGACCATCCAAACTGCCAACTAGGTGGTCGGTTAGTATTTTTTTCTTAATCAACCTATTAAGTGGGCAACCAGGTGGACGGTTAGTAAATATTTCCCGACAGGCCAACCAGACACCCCAGCTGGTTGTTCAGTTAGGAAATATTTCCCGACAGGCCAACCAGACACCCCAGCTGGTTGTTCAGTTAGGAAATATTTCCCGACAGGCCAACCAGACACCCCAGCTGGTTGTTCAGTTAGGAAATATTTCCCGACAGGCCAACCAGACACCCCAGCTGGTTGTTCAGTTAGGAAATATTTCCCGACAGGCCAACCAGACACCCCAGCTGGTTGTTCAGTTAGGAAATATTTCCCGACAGGCCAACCAGACACCCCAGCTGGTTGTTCAGTTAGGAAATATTTCCCGACAGGCCAACCAGACACCCCAGCTGGTTGTTCAGATAGGAAATATTTCCTGACAGAGCAACTCGTGGCGCAATCTTAGAAAAAAAAAACAATAATAATGTGTGTATTTTTAAATCATATAATGTAGTAAGCTATAAGGCAAAACATAACTTGATATTTTTATCATAACAAAAAAATAGAACCTCTAAATGTACTTTACAACCTTATTTCATTTTGTGCAAAAAATGACCAACTGAAATTTCTCCATTCAAAAGCTGGTTCTGCGATTTGAATATATACATATCATTTTTAATGTGGGTTATATTCCGTTTTGTCGGTGATTGGTTGTTTAATATTTGCTTGCTGCAAACAACATAATATGCTGAGTCATTCAGCAAGACATTCAGTAGTTGAATGATATCTACTCGTTTTTTCGACACATTGCTATTTAACTTAAAGTTCCACCCTTCCAAAAAATTTGTAGTGCGATGAGGTTGCCCAAAGACGGACCAAATTTTTATGAAGTTCTCACTCCGAAGCCAAAACTTTTCAAAGTATTTAAAAAACATTGGCACTCGTTTTGTATCTTGGAGGTCGAGGGTATCTTGTTTTATATAGTTCCAACCTTCTTTTATTTTATCGAAGGGTAGTAACGGTAATACGGCAGTAAGACCAACAATTCGTCTTGTATTTTTCTCTTTCGTCAGCATCAGTTCTCTGGCCTTTTTCCAAATAGACTTATTGTAGTGATAATAACAACCGTTGAGCACAGTTTCAGGGAAAACATTTAAGAGAGCTTGCATGGCACCCACTTCGTAATCAGTTTTGAACTTTTTTGGTTGCCAGTCTGGTATACATGATTTAATTAAATTAAATAATGTTTCATATATACCCTTTGTCTTCCCAGATAGCAACGCGTACACAAGTGGTACTATGTTTGTAGAATTTTCGTTGCTCCCTAAGTCACCATGTATAACATATAGTTGGGAAAACGGCCTCGGGCAGCTTTTGAAAGTTCCGTCGCTTAAAAACAATTTTATTTTGCCCATTAGGCTTCTCATCTCCACTGAACAGAATATAATTATTCGATTTTCTTCAAATTCGTAATCGGCCAAAAGGAAAGGTTCAAATTTTTGAGGTACCTCTACATCAACTACATCTACACAGTTAATTTTTTTTACGCCTGCTTCTTTATTTTTGTTATAATACATCCGGTTCTTGACATTGCGAAACTGAGGAATTTTACATAGCAGATCTATGCCCTTATCTTGAAGAGTACTAATAGTACTTTGATAGATCTGCGGAAGCGGTGTACCATCTAATTGTTTGCTTTTTTTGACACAAATGTCAAGTTGTACGTCCACAATATTTTTGTTAAAATTTCGTTCGCATGTGTGTGGATTTTCTTTGTCTACAGTTTCATTCTGTTAACAATTAAAAAATATTTTTATTTATGTCTTAAAATATGGTTACTAATATTTATTAATTTTATTGTGTAATGAAATGAAATGAAATAATTTATTCAGTAAGTAGGCCACAGGGGCACTTTTACAAGTCAGATTGTGAATCTGAAACCGGCATTTCGCAAGAGGAGACCGCTGTTGAGAAGAAAGCCGAAAGAAACTCAACAGTATACATGAATAGAGTATATGATAGTTATAAAGAAAAAATATCTTACCGAAATTGTTATGTTTCCCATACACTTCAACTTTTTGCGTTGGGAACAAACCCAAAACACATGTTTATTTTTGTATTCCTTTTTTTTATGGAATTGATAGCCATCATAAAGTAAAACAGTGCCACCGTTGCGAGATATATATTCCAATTGACTCATTTTTGCATTGTAATTATTTACGAATATCTCATAAAGCATAAACGTCACGTCAAACTAAATTATGACATCTACATTGAAATTACCCCTAGAGTTTTATTACATAAAATATTGTGCCAGAAATGTTTAAGTTTGTATACGTGTATATTTTGAAACATAAAGTTTGTACATCTTCACTAAGTACTACTGTTTACGGTTAAATATCTAATATGATTGATATGTATTGTAGGCAAATCAATACTGAAGTAGGCAGTACCTAGATAAGTAATCAGCTATTGTCTGTAACTCTACTTCTCCTACCAGTATTGGTTATCAGCTAGATTTTAGTATGAAGACTTGGTTGGCCTGTCGGGAAATATTTCCTAACTGAACAACCAGCTGGGGTGTCTGGTTGGCCTGTCGGGAAATATTTCCTAACTGAACAACCAGCTGGGGTGTCTGGTTGGCCTGTCGGGAAATATTTACTAACCGTCCACCTGGTTGCCCACTTAATAGGTTGATTAAGAAAAAAATACTAACCGACCACCTAGTTGGCAGTTTGGATGGTCAGTCGGGAAGAAAAAAGTATCAACCTGACAGCCAGGGTGCAGGTCGGGAATGTCTACTATTAACCTACCAACCAGGTTGTCGCTTGGGAAAAATAAGTACTAACCGTCCAACTGGTTGGAATGTCTGGTGTGTCGGTTGGTAATAGACGAAAAAAACTTGCATTTGGATAGTGATAACTTGTTTTTCTGAAAGCCAATGGACAAGTGACTACTTCAAACAAAAATCCGTGTCAAAATTACGAAACACCTTGGAAATAAACGGTCATGAAAACCAAAATCATACTTTTTTTTTCAATTTCTTTACAACTGACAAGAATTATGGAAAAAAATGTATGAGATTTGGTGTAAAAATTACAGAAAAAACTTCCTCAATTAATGAGCTTTCTAAAATGGTACAATGTTATTATCAAACCTCTGAAATTATTTAAAATAATAATAATAATTGCGGAGCAGGTAGCGGTGGTGCAAGTAGCGTATTTGGCCGGAAGCGGGGTTTTTTGTTCTTTGGGCTTGAGTACTATACTACCATTGTTATTTTCATTGAAAACTAATTAGTCACCTAATTACCTACTGAAAAAAGATAATTATGCCTCGGTTAGTTAGCTAATGAAGACTAAAATAGCATACCGGACCTGAAGCAGGTTTGATTACCCTGTGTTTCTTTAATGTACGATAATGAATGTACTCATTTACAAATTACAAATAAATCAAATTCTTATCGGTAGTAAAATAGCAAGTTTCAACAAAATATTTTTTTAAATAAAATATTATTATACACAAAATAATTACAAACTACAATTACAAGTCTTGTTCAACTTGTCTGCCTTGTCCACAAAATGTTCTTCAGGTACTCCGGGTCTTCGATGTCAGCGTTCAACAAAAATTTACAAGTCGATTCTTCATGCAGGATCTCCCTCCTCGATAGCGTGTACTGGAGTGTAGTGGAATGGAAACTGCCGTGCCGAGTGCAATGTGAACCAAACCTTCCACTGAGACATCCCAAGGCGGTTAGCCACGATCCTTGTCGATGTAGTGCCGTCCGCCCGAAAACACTCCAGGTTTTGTTCCTCTTCAACCGGATCATGAACTTGAGGTCTTCCAACATCAGCTTGAAGACGTATTCCGTTTTCTCGAACACGTCGATACGTCGTACCAAACACGCTTACATCAGGTAAACGGCGGTTTGGGAAGCGTTGGTGATACTCTCTTCGAGCCGCAGCGGCGTCGCCATCACAAAACCCGTAACAGTACAAGATGTCCGCGTATTCTTCATTTTAATAAGCAGCCATTTCTTTAACAACAATACGTCCGAATCGGTAAGAAGGTCGAAGGTAATTGATTGATCACTTACTGAATGATAATAATTAAGCCTCAGTTAGCCACGAACATGTCTAAACACGAACTGAATGCACCCTGACGTCATTAAGATAAGATAAGATAATGAGGCAGATCAATTAAAGCCCTTAGAATACAAACAATGCCGCTTCAGCCAAATACGCTACTTGCACCACCGCTACCTGCTCCGCAATTATTATTATTATTTTAAATAATTTCAGAGGTTTGTTATAGTACAAATTATCTAAGCTAAGCTAATCCACTTACCTGCATTCACAATAGCATTGTGTCTAATACAATCCTATCTGCTTTTGTTCTCGTAAGCGCCAATCAGTTACTTACAAAAAAAGATTAGGACTACATTGCGTGGATATTGAATTTTCAACCTTATTCCTTGTTGAATAGGTTTAAAATGTTTGTTGACGAGAGTTCATAGTCCTTTTTCAAGAGAATACGTTCTTGTGGAGAGTCGGACGGTTGTAAAATTCCAAAAAAGTTATGATCACCAGTATTCTGTTGGTGCATTTTGTAGTCTAATGTCCAAGGAAATAGAGTCGATAATCTATATTAACCTTCCAAGGTGGTTACAATCTGCTTTTACTACGAGCTCGTTATCTTAATTTGTGGTTTACCAGTTGTGGTTTGTTCAATGGTATTCAGTTCTTAAGTGGATTAGCTTAGCTTAGATAATTTGTACTATAATAACATTGTACGTTTTTAGAAAGCACATTAATTGAGGAAGTTATTTCTGTTATTTTTACAACAAATCTCATACATTTTTTTCCATAATTCACGTCAGTTGTAACGAAATTGAAAAAATTATGTATGATTTTGGTTTTCATGTCCGTTTATTTTTCTAAGGTATTTTGTAATTTTGACACGGATTTTTGTTTAAAGTAGTCACTTGTCTATTGGCTTTCAGGAAAACAAGTTATCACTATCCAGATGCAAGTATTTTTTTCATAATTAGCAGTTTCAGTTCGCAACGCGGATTTTTTCTAAAAAAAACTAAAAACTCAAATAACGCGATAACCATCAAATTTAGACCCCTTGTTTACTGGGCTAAAATTATCGCAAATGGGCTCTAGTATAACCCCCTTCAAGGAATAGGTCAAATTTCCAATCACCCTGTATAAAAGAAATAATAAGTTTCTGTACAAAAAAAATACATTTTTGTCACAAGCTTTTATAGTCAACTATACTTTTCATTGAACATCCATCAATTGCTCACTGAGACGATTTTAATTACCTCAAACTCGGTAGGATTGCTTTATCTAACAGAGTTTCTGGGTCACTTTCTGGCTCCATAATCAAACCAGCCCCATGGTACCATAATATTAAGATAAGCTAAGATAAAATTTCAGCTTAATCGGTTCAAGACATCCGCTTCAAAATTTAGTTTCAAGATTCCATCCGATCAAACATAGTTACATACATAGACTGCAAGTTAAATAAAAACTTCATATGATGATGTAATTAGCATAAGCAGTATTTGCTGAGTAGGTACTAATTACACAATATTTAGGTACTTAAGTAGATTTACTACAAATTAATGTTCAAAACTTATTTACCTATTAAAATTTACTCTTTCATACTCATACTCATACTCATTTATTAATAAAATGTCAACATTTTACAAGTCAATATACATTATAAAAATTCTTTTAAATTTCAAAATACAAATTATTCTAAAAAAATAAAAAAAAACATTAAGTAATTATTAAATAAAAATTGGAATAGGTAGTTACATTATTAGTATTATTAATTATTATGTTATTTCATTATTAAATTCGTAAAATTCGTCGATGTTATAAAAAGCATTGGTTGTTAGCCATTTCTTTAATACATTGAAGAACGTTACATTATTTTCAATATCTTTGATATTGACGGGTACTTTATTGTAGATTTTTGGCCCCACTATAGACATTGTTTTACCCGACTTTGCTAGCCGACAACGTGCTGTGGACATCATGTTTACGTGTTTCTGTGCAATACGTGTGCTTTTGTATGTAGCCAGTGGAAAGAGATGTATATTACATCGAACATGCTTAATTATGTAAAAAATGAATTGTGATGTGAGTGTCATTATGTTTCTGTCTTTAAAAAGTTGCCGGGCGGGAGTGCCTGGTGCTACATGAGATATTATTCTCAGTGCTCGTTTTTGGAGAACAAATACTCGCTGCCAATCCGCTGCTGTGCCCCAGAATTCAAGCCCGTAACACATCGTTCATCTTTTCTCATAACCAGTTACAAACTCAAACATTCTCGGCCGCTTTTGTACCTAACTATGTTTGTAACCGTTATGAGGTTACAAAAAAACATAGTTTTATCTTTTCTCGCTACCAGCTACAAACTAAGAATATTTCATTATGTTTTCGTAATTTTATTTCCAGTTAGGATATCAGATTTTTTATTCGTTGTTGGTAACCAAGTTCTATACAAACCGTCAAGTAGGTTTCTACGTTTCAACGATTCTCTTTTCTGTATGTCATTACTTAGTACTGGCCGGCCGCACTTCTTAGTCACCCCGCAATAATTGTTAGGCACTCTGTTGGAGGCAACATGTTGGTCTTCTGGGTTCGCATTACTCATGGCCCTACACAAATATATTTAAAATATTAAGTGTATAGGTGTCTATCCGTTGAAATCAAGACTAACAATATTCGTGACAGTTTAATAGACAGTACCGTTTTACTTATAAATTAGTATAAAACCTTTTTTCAATTATGACTTTTGAAAAATACTCGCAACTCGCTTTTGGGCTAAAACGTACCTAGGTAATAAGTTCAAGTTTCACTATGCCAGATTCGCTTTTGGACAAAAATGCATTCGGCCTAAGTTTTAATGCGACTACTTCTCGATTGGTCTAGGCACAACGCGAATTAGTCAGACTACGTTTTAGGCACACCCGGACAAAAGGCAATTTTCTATATCGAAAGGGTGAAAAGTTTTGTTACAAAATAAGAATTATTAAAGGTCTTTTTAGGTAACTTAGCGAAGTACAAAACAAGAACATTAATTATTTTATACTAATTATTTAACTGTAACTATTTAAAATATTTCTAAGTATCTTAATATTTTAACTGGTTACGAAAAAAGAGTAAACTTTCTTATTTTGTACTCGGTTACATACGCGGCCGAAAGGGCACGGTTGTGGTATTACGGATTAAAATCAATTGTTTTTGTTTTTAGGGTTCCGTACCTAAAGGGTTAAAAACGGGACCGTATTACTAAGACTCCGCAGTCCGTCGGTCCGTCCGTCGGTCTGTCTGTCTGTCTGTCTGTCTGTCTGTCTGTGTGTCTGTCTGTCCGTCTGTTACCAGGCTGTATCTCATGAACCGTGATAGATGACTTCTGTTGCCGCTAAATATAACAGCAAACACTAAAAATTGAATAAAATAAATATTTAAGGGCTCCCATACAACAAAAGTGATCGGTTGCGTTAACTTTGCACCTGATTTGTATGCGGCGCCATACATACATTAATAATTAAAGTCCCAACAATGTATTCTTACCTAAGGGTATGGTTACCCCAACTTCAATAGCTAACTGTCCTATCCTCTGTCACTCGTTATTTACGTAAATCGAAGGATACAAGAAACTTACAATCTTAGAGCATTAAACCAACCGGATAGTGTGGCCATTGACATGCGTTCCTCTCTGCCATCTGATGGGATTGCACCAAATCCTTCTGATCTTTTTGCTGAAAATCTATTTTTGATTTATGCGCGAGTTATCAACTTTGTCATACTTGACCCCTTGTACCTCCTAACCTATTGATCCTACAGTAAAAATGTATATGACATCATTTATAGAAAATTCACTGTCAATAATGCATCTAGGAGTGCCTCAAGCCTCTAGAAGAAAAACTGAAAAAATATACCTTTCTCCCCTCCCCCACCACCGGCTTTCCCACGGAGACTTTTAGTAGGTATCATCATCTAGACTCATACTCATACTCATTTTCAAGACTACTCGAATTATTTCCTCAATTTTTTAGTGAAGAAGGCACCAAATCCTTCTGATCTTTTTGCTGAAAATCTATTTTTGATTTATGCTCGACTTATCAACTTTGTCATATTTGACCCCTTGTACCTCCTAACCTATTGATCCTACAGTAAAAATGTATATGACATCATTTATAGAAAATTCACTGTCAATAATGCATCTAGGAGAGTGCCTCAAGCCTCTAGAAGAAAAACTGAAAAAATATACCTTTCTCCCCTCCCCCACCACCGGCTTTCCCACGGAGACTTTTAGTATCATCAATCATCATCTAGACTCATACTCATACATACTCATTTTCAAGACTACTCGAATTATTTCCTCAATTTGTTAGTGAAGACGGCAATAACTATGTGATACTGCAGCACTGTCGGCTATTTTTCAGTCTATACATATATCCATTATATGTAATTGTATGAAGAAAAAAAATTGCGCGTTTTGATCAAATCAATTAGTACATACAAAATACAAAATAATTTATTTGACAAAAAACAAATACCTACTTTACATAAACGAAGCTATCCGTCAGAGGCCAAACTAGGCTGTATCTTGTATCTTGGCTGTCTGCGAGTGCGGTTTGACAATAATAATTAACATAACAGTTATTTGAATGTTATCTTAGGAAACTATAACTGGCCATGATTCTTTTATTTCCTGTGTTTACAGATTCGTGGACAAGTGCTCTGATACATTTAGCGAATATTTATTCGCATTTTACTTCCTCCATCAACTTATCAGTTGTATCTTGTTGCTTGAAGTTTCATCAATGGTAAGTATAAGAAAATTTGAAAAATCTGTAGCAATTGTCAAATTCAAGGAACGACATTTGCGTCAGTCCTTAGACCCAACACACAATTAGACGTTACGACGACGTGCCGTGGCACCTTGCGGCGTCGTGTAAGGTTGCGACGTCGTGTCGTGGAAATCTACGGCGTGCAACCTAAAAAATCACGACATGGAGTCGTACCGTGGCACGTCATCGCAGCAACTTTTCACGTCACGGCATCGTGTCGCAGGCCGTCGATACGATACCGTAGACATTTAAAAAATATGCCGTAGTCGATGAAGAGCCATGGACCGTACCAGACCTCTCCTCATCCTGCAGCTATTAAGAAGTCGCCTCAAGAACAGGCAGAAACACCAAAAATACTGGGGCACGCCGTGACGAGATTTTTTTACGTCGCGCGCCGTAGATTCCACGACACGACGCCGTAACGTTACACGACGCCGCAACGTGCCACGGCACTCACCTACTGTCACAAAGATTAAGACCGAGACCAAAACAAATAAGAGCAAAACCCTTAACTCCCAAAAAACGCCACCGCAAAGTAGACGATCGAAAAGTCCTCAAAATCCCAAAGAAACCAAAGTAACTGAGCAAATGATTAAAAAGGCTTTGATAGAGGATTTTACTAAGAATTATACTGAGCAGGTTATTCAAAGCAATACGCGTATAGATATACCATTACGAACTAAACACAATGTTTCTAATATTACCATCGATATAGAAGGGGGACAGCGATTAGGGGAGACCGGGGTTGGAAGTCACATTTTATTTATTTTGCATTTTTAGTACTATTATTTTTAGTTGGGGATGATAAAATATAATTTAATGGATAGTGTATTTATTTAGTTTAAAAATATATCAATACTTTTTCGCTAACATTATGTACGGAGGAAATATTTTTATTTTTATGAAAAAAGAGAAATGTGACATTTAACCCCGTATCAGGGATGGTTGTCACAGGTGCTGGTGTACGTAGTCACATAGTAAAATAAGAGGGATACACAATAATACACACATTTATATCAAGCGAGTTTTTTTTTATTGAAGATAATAATGTTTTATGTAAGTTACTGCAACGGAAAATAACGAAATATTCGTAATTAATAAAAAAAACTCAAAAACATTTTTTTCTTTCACTAGTAACTTATATAAACTTAAATGTTGTATGTAAGTCACTGTAACCAGGAAAGTAACGAAATACTTATTCATAATTAATAAAAACACCCAAAAACTAAATTCGCTTTCAGCTAATAAGGTTTTCACATGTGACTACCAGCCCTCGTCGACCTGAGACAACCTGCCCCAAAACACGTTTTAGAAAATAATCTTACAAAATAAATTCAAATGAATGTTTCCACTAAAAACCTTATAACAATATGATTATACACAAATTCAACTTGAACAATACACGAAGAAGCATATTAATATGCAAAATAAAAGTATACGACATTTAACACAGATGCACAAAAAAATACTTTTTCTCAAAAGCTGCATGTAATGTTGCCTTACCATCGCTAGATAGACTACAGTCAGTGGAACATACCTAAGACTTTTCAGAAGTGTCCAGTAAACAGCGAGATTTTAAATTTGGAATCAATATTTGTCCAGTAAGTAAGTATGTAATTCCTATTACTTATCAAGATATTTGAATATCGAAACACGATTTACATCGTCACCGACCTATAAAAAAACTAAGGATGTGAAGGCGATGAGGTCGTATTTAAATGTAAAAAGGATGCATTCCACAAATTGTTTTAATTATAAGTACAGTGCGACAGCAAATTGTAGAAATTAAAAAGTGGCGTCCCTTTTTCATAGATTAAATAGAAAGAGACGACATTGCAGTATACACTTGCAATTTACACTAAGAGCAAATGTAAAAAATAAAAAGAGGTTAGCACTATTGGCAGTATAAACGTAACTCAAGATGCATATAAAAAAAAAGTAGCGACAAGGTTTTGTGCGGAAGTTTGTATGCAGCGTTTAGTTCATAATTGTGCTGTGTAAAATGACAATGATATTTCGGAATTCCTTCCTTTTTTGTGTCGTTTAGAAAAATCCTCGGAGTTAAAATTGAAGGTAAGCTTTATGATATGAAAATTAGTTAGAAAATACAACAATGTATAACAATAATTAAATTTTATCTTTAAGACTTAGATTTGTAGGACAGTGCAAATAATTAAACGCAGTAGGTATTTATAAAAAAAGAAATTAAGGCGGGATTTAAATTAAAAGACAAAAATTTCAAAGTTTGTGTGATCTATTACAATAATTCAGCAAAAATGAGTTCAGACGAGTCTGATTCCGAATAGACGGCACTCCTCCATACTTAAAAGTGGAGGCAGAGTTAGCTAAAATAATTTCCTTCCGTCTAAATCCAAGGAGATATAAAAAAATACAAGAGATTCATTAAATGGAAGGAAGAAAATCAAGTTAATAATTGGTCAGATAATGTGTGATAAGGTCAGAATATTTCAACAATCTTTCTGAGACAATCGGATGGCTACAAAGGAAAGAAATCACAAATATTCGGCAGCAAAATATAGAAAAGTTCTTAAATGAAGCTCTAGATGATAACCTTTTTGGCGATGAAGGTAAATAAATGCTGCCACTATTTGATAACGATATAACTATATCTTTTATCCAAGTATAAACTCATAATTATTTTTGTTATAGGTTGTTATGCCTGCGACGGCGAATATCACAATGTGTTATAATAAAAATGGGATATAACAAAAATATTCATTGGAAAATGGAAAATTTAATCTAATTTTCTTGTTTAATTTTTGAGAAAAGCACTATACTTGCTTCGACCGTAAGAGCCATCCTGGCCTCGTATTATATCCGGACCTCGCCTACGGCTCGGTCCGTCTAATTCCTACTCGGCCAGTATGGCTTACTTACTGGTCTCTGCCGTAATGTACTATTACTGGCGGAAAAAAGTTATTGAACGTGGCTCCGTCACAACATATCGGAGCCGACTGAGGTAAAGTACGGAGGGGGGTTTAGCTCTCGCGATCCTTGGACACCGGTCGGTAAACTCATTCGTGCGTTTAGTTGTCAGTTATGGCCGCTGTGACAACCAACCCGTGTGACTTCCAACCCCAGTCTCCCCAACTATAACGTTATGTTTGCGCAAGACGCTGGGAAATTAAATACAGAATTCACCGTTCGTAACCCCACATGTTACTACTCGTAACTTGAGATTGTGTATAGTTTTATTTGTATTGTCTTTTTTACTTGTTATTTTTCTTTTATTATATGATAACAAGTATTTTAATAGTATTTTGGGTGCTGATGTAAATAAAGGCTAAATAAAGAACATCATTTAAAATGTTGAAGCAAACGCTTAAATAAATCCCGAAAAACAATAATCATGAATTAAAAACTGTTTACAAGTAGAATATTCATACTCAGTCATTAATACAGCATAAATATGTTCTATAAAGTTACAAAAACCCCGAGCCCATTTCATGTAAGGGGCCATCCATAAATTACGTCACACATTAAGGGGGAGAGAGGGGGTCGACGAAGTGTGACATTCAAGTCAAATCAAAGTCAAAGTCAAATCATTTATTTGCTAGAACACAGTGTTTAAGGTCTTATAATTCGATGTTTGTTTCCAATGTGCTCAGCCTGCAAGCAAGCGTGCAAATGTTTGAGCGCAATATACTATATATTAATTACATTAATCCATAATAATAACATTAACAAAATTGCATAAAGACAAAACAAAATAACAGAATAAAATTAAATAGAAATCAGGAATTCATAAAACAGGATAATAAAATTGAGATGTCAGTTACGTTCCAAATAATTTTTAACGCTATAGAAGCACCTTTCCAGGAGCCAGGTGTCCAATTTGTGCTTGAACTGGTTTCCTTGGAGCTCTTTAATGTCATCAGGTAGACTATTAAATAGTTCGATGCACATGTTATACACGTTTCTACCGTATATCGTCTTACTAACCCGCGGTTTATACAATAGATCCATAATTCTTTGTCTGGTCGGCCTGTGCATTACTTCACCACGCGTCTTGAAATATTGCTGGTGGGTGTTGACGAAGATACATACTTCTTTTATATATAAAGAAGAAAATGGAAGAAAGAAGGTAATGGAAGTATGTGTAGTTTTTTGAAAAGTGGTACGCAGCTAGCATCGTGCACGTTACAAAGGACTCTGACACACTTCTTTTGAATCCTAAAAACTCTACCTACATCGACCGAATTACCCCACAGTATAAGTCCGTAACGAAGAACTGAGGACACATATCCATGGTAGGCTGTTCGTGCAGCCTCCACTGACACCGTGTCTCTCAATCTTCGGAGTGCAAAAACAAATCTATTTAATTTACTGCAGATATGTTCGCTGTGGTCTTTCCAGTGTAGATATCTGTCGAGTGAAATGCCAAGAAATTTAAAAGAAGCTACTTCATCTACATCAATATTGTTATATATTATTACGATTGGCAAACTGTTTGCATTGTAAGAGGTAAATTGCATTACCTTGGTTTTGCTAATATTAATGTGCAGGTCATTAGTTTTCATCCAATTTATTATATCAATTAAAGAATTATTAATGTCATTTTCAAAAGTCAATTTATTATTACATTTTATTATTAACGTCGTGTCATCTGCAAACATAATACACTTTTTTGGTGTTGTGTGACAAGGGGGTGGGAAGGTCCTAAATTTCGTGACGTCACATTTCAGCTATGCCAGTTATAAATAATTTAAGGAGTGGGTTCAAAGTCCATACTCAAGATTATTAAGTTTTGTTTTGTAAATTTCTTTCATTTCTTTAAATACATAAAAATAAATAAAATAAAATAAAATAAAAAATAAAAAGCATTTATTTCAGACAAATTAATCCATATATTATTAGTATTACAAAAATAACTTAAATAACTATGTTAGTGCCTAAACTAATGTGTTGAGAGGTCCAGTGCCTGATCAGGGCACTGTCCCATCTCTCCGCCACGACAGTGAGGAGACTGTGGCGGCTGTCGCGCACTCTGCGGAGCGTCGCGGCGCAGCGCTTGCGCAGCGTCGCGTGGAAACCGTCCACATGCGCGTCTGCGAACATGCCCGACGCACTGCAGTACCTCGGCAGCCGCAACAGCACCCGGAACGCATCGTTGTACTGTACACGCATAGTGTTAATGGCACGCTGCGTGTACCTCGTCCATAGGCTACAGGTGTACAGAGAAGTACAATACGCACGAAATAATGTTATTTTAACCTGCGCTGTACACCTGCTGAACCTGCGAGCAATCATATTGGCCCTAATGGCCAACGCCCTGCGTTCCCGCTCGATGTCAGAATCGTCTCTCAAGTCATCGGTGACCAAGTGACCCAGATATTTAAATGAATTTACCCTCTTGAGTTGTTCGCCATTCAATCGAATGGGTGGGACATGAGATGGACACTTGGTACCCGCCTTGAAAATCATATACTGGCTTTTATTTACATTGTATTGCAAATTGTGCTTACGGGCATATGACTCACATTTCTCGAGAAGTATTCTTATACCACCGACCGATGGGCTCAACAGTACCATGTCGTCAGCATAGCTTATATTATTAAAACTGACCCTGTCAATGTGACAACCTACACGTGTACTGCTAAGCTCACCGATCAGGGCATCCATGTACAGATTGAAAAGTTTGGGGGAGGTCAAACCCCCCTGCCTACATAGTATAGTCAATCTTTTTTTGTTTTGTTAATTCCTTTTTTTATTTTTTGTATCGGAAATCTATATTTTGACATTGTGTAAATTATTTTTGTTCAATTTTTTTATTTTATTCTTAGTGATATTAATTTGATTTCATATTATGTTAAGTTTGTGATGACGATCCTTCTTGGGAGATACTAGATTCATTTATTGGAGCGGAGCGAGCGAAGCGAGCGAAGCTCCCATGGATCGACTCGAATGGACTTTGTAACAATGCGCAGATCTCAGCGAGTTCTCAACCGATTTTGGAAATTTTTGTTTTAAAATGCACAAATTAAATTTCGCTAGGTCGTGACGAAGAGAAAATTTTGAAATTGTTCTTAATTAAAAAGTTATGATAAAAAAACAAAAAGCTCCCATGGATCGACTCGAATGGACTTTGTAACAATGCGCAGATCTCAGCGAGTACTCGACCGATTTTGGAATTTTTTGTTTTAAAATGCACAAATTAAATTTCGCTAGGTCGTGACGAAGAGAAAATTTTGAAATTGTTCTTAATTAAAAAGTTATGATAAAAAAACAAAAAGCTCCCATGGATCGACTCGAATGGACTTTGTAACAATGCGCAGATCTCAGCGAGTTCTCAACCGATTTTAGATTTTTTTGTTTTAAAATGCAAAAATTAAATTTCACTAGGTCGTGACGAAAAGAAAATTTCGAAAAAAAAAAACCGCTCCAATCTATGGTGCAAGCTTAGCCGGTGGCTAACTCTGCATCGACCTAGTTTATATTTTATTTACCTGTTGAATTCCCCTTTTATTTTAAACTTATTTTGACATTGTAAACATTTTCTCTTATTGGAGCGGAGCGAGCGAAGCGATCGAAGCTCCCATGGATCGAATCGAATGGACTTTGTAACAATGCGCAGATCTCAGCGAGTTCTCAACCGATTTTGGAAATTTTTGTTTTAAAATGCACAAATTAAATTTCGCTAGGTCGTGACGAAGAGAAAATTTTGAAATTGTTCTTAATTAAAAAGTTATGATAAAAAAAACAAAAAGCTCCCGTGGATCGACTCGAATGGACTTTGTAACAATGCGCAGATCTCAGCGAGTACTCAACCGATTTTGTAAATTTTTGTTTTATTATGCACAAATTAAATTTCGCTAGGTCGTGACGAAGAGAACATTTTGAAATTGTTCTTAATTAAAAAGTTATGATAAAAAAACAATTGTTTTAAAATGCACAAATTAAATTTCGCTAGGTCGTGACGAAGAGAAAATTTTGAAATTGTTCTTAATTAAAAAGTTATGATAAAAAAACAAAAAGCTCCCGTGGATCGACTCGAATGGACTTTGTAACAATGCGCAGATCTCAGCGAGTACTCAACCGATTTTGGAAATTTTTGTTTTATTACGCACAAATTAAATTTCGCTAGGTCGTGACGAAGAGAAAATTTTGAAATTGTTCGTAATTAAAAAGTTATGATAAAAAAACAATTGTTTTAAAATGCACAAATTAAATTTCGCTAGGTCGTGACGAAGAGAAAATTTTGAAATTGTTCTTAATTAAAAAGTTATGATAAAAAAACAAAAAGCTCCCGTGGATCGACTCGAATGGACTTTGTAACAATGCGCAGATCTCAGCGAGTACTCAACCGATTTTGGAAATTTTTGTTTTATTACGCACAAATTAAATTTCGCTAGGTCGTGACGAAGAGAAAATTTTGAAATTGTTCGTAATTAAAAAGTTATGATAAAAAAACAATTGTTTTAAAATGCACAAATTAAATTTCGCTAGGTCGTGACGAAGAGAAAATTTTGAAATTGTTCTTAATTAAAAAGTTATGATAAAAAAACAAAAAGCTCCCGTGGATCGACTCGAATGGACTTTGTAACAATGCGCAGATCTCAGCGAGTACTCAACCGATTTTGGAAATTTTTGTTTTATTATGCACAAATTAAATTTCGCTAGGTCGTGACGAAGAGAAAATTTCGAAAAAAAAAACCGCTCCAATCTATGGTGCAAGCTTAGCCGGTGGCTAACTCTGCATCGACCTAGTTATTAATCTTGCCTTATTTATGACGATCATGATTGGAGCGGAGCGAGCGAAGCGAGCGAAGCTCCCATGGATCGACTCGAATGGACTTTGTAACAATGCGCAGATCTCAGCGAGTACTCAACCGATTTTGGAAATTTTTGTTTTAAAATGCACAAATTAAATTTCGCTAGGTCGTGACGAAGAGAAAATTTTGAAATTGTTCTTAATTAAAAAGTTATGATAAAAAAACAAAAAGCTCCCATGGATCGACTAGAATGGAATTTGTAACAATGCGCAGATCTTAGCGAGTACTCAACCGATTTTGGAAATTTTTGTTTTAAAATGCACAAATTAAATTTCGCTAGGTCGTGACGAAGAGAAAATTTTGAAATTGTTCTTAACTAGGTCGATGCAGAGTCAGCCACCGGCTAAGCTTGCACCATAGATTGGAGCGGAGTTTTTTTTTTTTCCGAAATTTTCTCTTCGTCACGACCTAGCGAAATTTAATTTGTGCGTTTTAAAACAAAAATTTCTAAAATCGGTTGAGAACTCGCTGAGATCTGCGCATTGTTACAAAGTCCATTCGAGTCGATCCATGGGAGCTTTCACTAATTTACTAGGTCGATGCAGAGTTAGCCACCGGCTAAGCTTGCACCATAGATTGGAGCGTTTTTTTTTTTCGAAATTTTCTCTTCGTCACGACCTAGCGAAATTTAATTTTTGCATTTTAAAACAAAAATTTCTAAAATCGGTTGAGAACTCGCTGAGATCTGCGCATTGTTACAAAGTCCATTCGAGTCGATCCATGGGAGCTTTTTGTTTTTTCATCATAACTTTTTAATTAAGAACAATTTCAAATTTTTCTCTTCGTCACGACCTAGCGAAATTTAATTTGTGCATTTTAAAACAAAAATTTCCAAAATCGGTTGAGTACTCGCTGAGATCTGCTCATTGTTACAAATTCCATTCTAGTCGATCCATGGGAGCTTTTTGTTTTTTTATCATAACTTTTTAATTAAGAACAATTTCAAAATTTTCTCTTCGTCACGACCTAGCGAAATTTAATTTGTGCATTTTAAAACAAAAATTTCCAAAATCGGTTGAGAACTCGCTGAGATCTGCGCATTGTTACAAAGTCCATTCGAGTCGATCCATGGGAGCTTCGCTCGCTTCGCTCGCTCCGCACCAATTAAAAAGTTATGATAAAAAAACAAAAAGCTCCCATGGATCGACTAGAATGGAATTTGTAACAATGAGCAGATCTCAGCGAGTACTCAACCGATTTTGGAAATTTTTGTTTTAAAATGCACAAATTAAATTTCGCTAGGTCGTGACGAAGAGAAAATTTTGAAATTGTTCTTAATTAAAAAGTTATGATAAAAAAAACAAAAAGCTCCCATGGATCGACTCGAATGGACTTTGTAACAATGCGCAGATCTCAGCGAGTTCTCAACCGATTTTAGAAATTTTTGTTTTAAAATGCAAAAATTAAATTTCGCTAGCTCGTGACGAAGAGAAAATTTCGAAAAAAAAAACGCTCCAATCTATGGTGCAAGCTTAGCCGGTGGCTAACTCTGCATCGACCTAGTATTAATTCGTATAATTTTGACATTAAGCAAATTTGTAATGTAATTTTTATCGTGAGATAAATAACCTATAAAGGATCTACTTTGGAAACCCGACTATAGACTTTCACGCGGTTTTACATGTTTTTTAAAAAAATTACATGTTTTTACTGACCGAAATAAATAATTTAAGATAATTTATTGAACTATACTTCAATAAAATAAGTTGTAGAAACCAAGTTAGAAAAAATAATAGTACCTACCTGGTACCTATCTAATACTTATTTTGTCCCAATTTCATAATGTGACAAAATTCTTTAGTGAATAGAAACATACCTTCTCCGTCAGTTGATTATGGACCGTCACCATCTCGAGCCTATTCTGAGCATAGCTAATTGAATCGAATGGGACTTAGCCTCGGATAACTTATTGAATCGAGTGGGACTTAGCCTAGCAACTCCAAACGATTCAAAAAGCCCAATAGCCCGGAACTAAACTACTAACTAGATTTCATTCGAGTATCGAATACCTGAAACTGTAATTGTTTTTTTTTATTGTGAATATCAATTAACGAGTTCTACGCGTACGAAGTCGCGGGCAAAAGCTAGTTGTATATATTTTTTTAATTATTTGCAGGATTCACAAGCACTTACAATGTATGGGCCTCTGATGTTAGGAATGCATCAATTCCTGATTCAACTTTCAATTTTGTTCGAAATAACAAACAGCAAGGTAAGTGCCTACCTTTTTTGGTGTAGACCGATGCCTGCATTGTCGGAACGCAAGGAAATTGGAATGTTAAAAATACTACATTGTTCAAATCCACACTTTAGTGGCAAGTGGCGGTGTAAATTGCTCGTAGAACCGATGGCCGTTGGGGCAGAAAGGATCTTGAGACCGCGTACCGGAAGACGTTGCGTGGGAAGGTCCCCAACAAGTTGCACCGCCGACCTGGTTAGGTTCGCAGGAAGCAGTTGGATGAGGGCGGCGTACGACTATTATATTGTATAGGTATAGGTATAGGGAAGCCTGGGTATGTCCAGTAGTGTGGACGTCTTCCGGCTATTACGATGATGATGCGTCTGTTCAAAAATAACTTATTTCTATTGGGTAGGTACTTAATAGAATTTAGCGAAGATATTTTTCAACGGATAAATCGGATAGGCATTTATTTTTGCAACTGACTTTACGTAGTCATTGCGTTATTGCATTTAATTCAGTTCCAATTCTAGCGTCTAGGTATATATAGGTACATTTTCTTTTGTCGCTTTCACTTCTCTTGCAAATTTTAGTTTATGCTGACCTCATTCAACTTTCTTACAGAGTGAACAACTGATAGACGCAGCGTACGCGACACCGTGGGAGTTAATGGACACCGGCAACAGAAAGATAGTGCTAGTTTTGCTGCAAAGGGTGCAGACTCCGGTCAGTCTAAAGGCCGGTGGTGTGGTGCCGGTCGGCGTCAGGACCATGTCCGCGGTAAGACCGGGCCGTTGGACATTAACCCGACAACAGGAAAATGGTTCTTACTTCACCTATCGCCGGCTCTGATTCTGAATGAGATATGAATGACTGTCAGTTTACTGCCATTCGTTCAATTTCAACAGGCTGAACCGTTAGTCCGTAAGTCCGAAGGGGTTTAAACGATGTCTCCTGTCATTTTGACCAGACTGAACTGAACTGACGCCAGACTGAGCGTGTAACCGATGTCTATACTGGGAGAGCATAGACCCCGGCATCACAAAGATAGGGCTGTTTCTACAGTAACATATCTAACAATTTGTATTTCAGTGTAATGACGAATATTTGTTTTTCAGATCCTGAAAACATCCATATCTTACTTTATGATGTTGAAAACCGTGGCTGGGGAGCGTTAGGCAAAGCAGATCACAATCGCTATCTGCCGAATAAGTTTCTCATCTTGCACGCTACAAAATTATAATCATTATCACGTTTTTATGTCTTCGTACCTTCAGCTGGCAATTATTACCTAACCGACGGACGGGATTTAAGAGGCTCCGTATTTAAACTAAGAACCCCGTAGATTTTGCCACGTTCGTTCGTTCGTTAAAATATATGTAAATCATTATAACTATATTATAACACAAATATTATCAAACGTGTGAAGTTGAATTGCGTTTGACCAAAAATTGTTTAGCAAATTGACACTTTGCAAACAAATACTGGGAAAATTATATTTTGGGAAATCTTTTTTTACCACAACATTTTTGACAAATTATTGTCATAACCAAATAATTAATCCATAAAATTTCATTTTGTATGAGATCTTTTTGACAAATGAATATTTTTTCACCAGGTAGCTCCTTTTTCAATTTTTCTTTAAGCTTTGATCTTTGATTTCATGGTTTAAATAAAAAATTGTGGCGAACCCACATTAAAAAAAAATGAGACATTACATGTTTCATAAAAATTATAAATGAATATTTTTGCTATAATGTATTATTTGACATGTGATTTAGTTGTTAACTATTGCATGGAATAACCCAAAAGTAAAATTATGTTACTTGTAACATGTAATATTTAATTATTTTATTTTTGTTTTTCTTGAAAATCACATAACAATTTGTTACATGACATTTGGTGAATGTATAAATTTGCTAATAATTACTAAATGATTATTTGTCAAGAGAGTTTATGTAAAATATTAATATATATATTTGCTGAATAACAAATTTGCAAATAAATATATTGGTGAAACGTTTCTTGTAAAATTAACATTGGCTAACAGTGTTTTCGTTTAACATTAGTAGGTACTCCTTTTTCACCTCACCAGCTCAAACATGTCGATTTTGCTGTCAGATAACAGTGAACAAAATGCGATTTTGTTTCGAGCGTGAGTAGAAAGTAGCTTGAATTTTTTCAATATCTGTATATATATATATATGTCATTCTTCAGCCAAAGGTTAAGAGGCCTTATTCCTTTTAAAATGCTGATTGTTTAGACATTTTTCTCTATGATCAAACATGTTTCTTAACATACTATTGATGTTACTTTCTAGAACAGGGCTATTGGGATTTATTGGTATATATTTGAAACCTACAGTTTGAATTTTTCATTGATACTTTTTGTTTCAAAAACTACTCGAAATTTACAAAATTCACGCGGAAAATTAGTTTTTTTAACTTATTTTCGACTGTACGCAATGAAAGCGTGAAATAACTATGTTACTACCTAGAACTCGGGGAAATGTATTATTCACTTAAAAAAGTTGGTTGAAATTATCAATATATTTGTCATAATATGAAAAAAATAAATTTTAAAAGGAATAAGGCCTCTTAATTACAAAATTCTAATCATTTGAATCTCTATGCACTGTTTCTTTCATATGTATATAAAAGAGAGGGATAGAAACTTATCAATTTGAAATTCAATTTTCGAATCCGACCTTGATTGAGAAGAGTTCGGATACGCGTTATACCAAAAAATTCATTAACAACACCGGAAAAAGTTTTAATTGCAACATTTGTTTTTTTTCTTTATTATATTTTTATTTAACGAGCGAATATTAAAATTATTGTGCTTTTTATATAAAACAATAGATCATTGCTCAAATAAAATAAGATTTTTCAACTTATTACTTACTGTAAATGTAATAATAATTTATAATTTCACCATTTATCATAGATGCATATTCGAAACGTACCTTAAAAAATATCGAGTTCATATTGTAATTGTTATTTTCTTTTGCATTTATTTTGTTTGGTGTTTAACGAGTAAAAATATTAATCAATTTATAAACAAAATCTCGTAATATAATATGTATTTATAAATAAACACGTCATGTATCTGCTAAATCTTCCAATTTGAAAAAATACCTAATGTCAATAACCGCGTTGGTTGGTTGATTATAAATTAAATTATATTTTTATTCCTTTTTAAGCAGCACATCTATTTTCTGATTAATAATATTATTGAAATCAGCAACAAAGACTATAATTACATACGTTGGAAGAAAATGCACAAAATGTCGAATATGTTTTCGCTGATGAGGTGAAAAGTTGTGTGTGCTACACGAGAGCAGTGGCGTGCACTCCATATAGGCACAAAGGCACTGCCTACCCTAACATATTAATACACACAACATTCTGTTTTTCTTTAATTTTATAATAAAGCCAATAACAGTTTTGTCACTATAACAATTGGCACAATAGAAAAATAAATTCGCCACATTCCCGTCATGTCACGCGCCGAACGTGGTAAACGTAAACGCAAGACGTACTTTTGCAAAAGTCCGCCTTGAATGCTAGAAAATACAAACACATGCTTACAGAACGCACACAGCGACACGCGTAAAACTTCATACAAAAATGATCTCAACTCCGACCGCCTGGCCTGGAGGACGATACGTTGGTGTAGAAGATATCGTTCGGCAGAATGGAAATAAACGTAATCCATTGCGCATTTAGTAATGCTTACACGATTATACGCCGACGCTCAGCACGCAATGTATTTGCTACGATATCTTTTTACGAATATATTTATCTCTTTCTCGCAACCCTTTCGATTCACCTGTTTCGGTCTGATTTTACGCGGCCAAATTTGGAAGGGATTTTTCGCTAGGATTACGTATCTAATAATAATGTAAACCAATTTAGCGTCTTTGGTTAGTCCGCCGGCCATTTTTTTAATTTGTTGTTGTTTGTTTTGGTTCGACAGGCGCGTTTGTTTTGAATTGTAAAGTGAAAATACAAGTGATAAGTGTTGTGTTGTGTGATTTAGCATTTTAAAATCAAAATCGGAAGTGATTTTTAGTTCCATTGATGCGTGTGATTTATCAAAATGGATTTTTCGTGTGAGTCGTGTGCTGGCCTTGTGTGCTTAAACAAAATAGCAAACGGTAATTTTGGGCAATTACCTTTCGCGTCAAAGTTAAATGTCCTTCAAAAAGGAAGATGCATGCCGGAGTTGCCGGATTTGCAACAAAAAACTGGGAATGTAACACGAAAATTTCACATTAGACATTACGATACTTTTAAGTGTTTGACTGGCTGTTCGCACAAAAGTAGGTTGTTTTGTTTCCCGTGTTTGTTATTTTCTAACTTGAAGACGGTCTGGGTAGATACTGAATTTGCAGACATGAAAAGATAGAAGTAAAATCGGGTATGTGTTTTTTTTACCATTTCTTCTTTACTGCCTACCCTAGCCTAAAAACCTGTGCACGCCACTGCACGAGAGCAAAGTTTTTTGCATCTCGTGCTGTTGAGTCCCTCGCTACACTTAGGATTCTGAAAACAGTGTTTAAAAAAAGTTTCTGAAATTTGAATTTTTTTGATATTATATTATATATATTTTTTTATGATAATTTTTCTGACGATAATAAAATAAGTATATTATTATTAAATTAATGTTAATATCAAAAACAATTCAAAGTGAAATGTTAAATCTATCATGGTGTCCGATATGCTGATCAGGTAAAATTAAAAAAAAAAACGCGCCAAGTTTTGATATTTTGTAGCCAAATCGAATATTTTTCATGTTGTGATTCGATTTCAGTGTTCACTTTTTTTAAATATGAATTATATTTCATTGTATATTCGAGAAAAGCACTTATGTACCTCGGCGTGAAAATGGATTGCCAGACTGTTGAACATAGTGTAGCATACCCTTTACATTTACTGTATGCATTTATTTAAACAGGCAACACACAGATCCTTTAGCGAGTCCGGTTAATGTACGACCAAATAATGTACAGCCCAATAATCCGCGACCACTTTTTTGGACGCCAATTATTGGGATGTACATTATTGCCCTGTCCAAATAGTGGCTTCACATTATTGCCTCGGACCGAGCTTGTACAGCCAAATAATGCTCATCCCAATAATGCACGACCCAATAATTCGAATCCATTTAGTAGACGCCGATTATTGGCGGCACATTATTGGCCCGTACCGATAATGCTCGACCAAATAATGTACGGCCCAATAATGTACAGCACAATAATCCGCGTCCATGATGGACGCGGATTATTGGGCTGTACATTATTGGGTTGAGAATTATTTGGCTGTACATTAGTGGTCCCCCCTAAAACGATTGTATCATTGTACCACGGAGTTGTTGGTAAGTCCGGCTGTAATTCAGCATACCATTTCCCCTTATTCTCGGTGATAATGTTCCAGTAATCCTTCCACAAACTTTGATCGATTTTTAAATTCATGGTAATAATCCGTGAAAGGCACTCTAAAAGATTGGGTGTGGTCTTCGTGGTGATCTTGTCGTGTTGCCTGATCCACAATCTCGTTTCCGGCTATGCCACTGTGTGAGGGAACCCATAAGAATTCTATACATTTCCCAATCATTTGTAGCTTATCCTTAATTCTATACAATATATAATTCTGTTTATAAACTAGATTACAATTACATAAAGCAGATAAAACACTTTTAGAATCACTTATTACTAATATATTTACACTATTTACATTGGTATTTACATATGTCAAAGCAGCTAAAATAGCCCATGCTTCTGCCGTAAAAATACAGCACGTGTTTGGTAACTTAATACATTTGGTTATTTTCTGTTGTGGATCATAGAATGCTGCTTTGACATGATCGCTCTTGGAGCCATCAGTATATACTCGTATAGTGTAAAATTCCTTTTTTTCGTTTATAAATTCTAGAAAGTCATATTTATTTCTGACAGTTTCTAAATGACATTTAATATCAAGAAAATTAAGTAATGTGTTATATGGGCATTTGTAAATAGGCCACTTGCTATTGATGTAAATATCTCTGGTCAGGTTTTTTATGTATGTTATTATTGTTGTTATTTCAGGCAATGTACCAGAAATAAGAGTATTAGCCGAGATGTTGGCTGTTCCAGCTAACTGTGAGACTTCTGCTGGATATAAAACATTACTAAGGACAGTTACATTAATTTTATTAAAACTTTCGTGAGACATATTTAATTATTGTATTAAGCGGTTTACACTCACGTGAAATTGTCGGTAACTACTAAGTTGAACAGGATAATTGGTACCTTGTCCGCTGGTGACATAATATCTAAGTCGTTACGCCAGATGAACCCGACGACCCCCAAGATTTACGGGCTGCCAAAGATTCACAAGCCGGACTGGCCCTTGCGGCCCATTGTAAGCCAAATAGACTCCCCGACTTATAAGGCATCCCGCCACATGGCCAGTATACTGCAACCGTTGACAGGCAAGACGTCTAGTTATGTACGCGACTCGGCACATTTTGTGCAACTACTGGAGGATGTCGTGTTGCGAGACAACGAGTTGATGGTTAGCTTCGATGTTACATCTCTTTTCACGAATGTACCAGTGGCCGAAACTATACGGATAATACGCGACATTTTGGTCCGGAACAATCTACCTGCTGAGTATATGAAGCTGATAGAGTTTTGTTTGACGAACGGCTATTTCATGTGGCAGGGGGAGTTCTATTTACAAACTGAAGGGGTATCAATGGGATCGCCGATTGCGCCGGTTGCTGCCAACATCTTTATGGAAGATTTTGAGGAGAAAGCGTTGGAGGGCTGCCCTTTTAGGCCTAGACGGTGGTGGCGCTATGTGGATGACGTTTTTGCGGTGATTGCGAAACATGATGTAGAGCCACTTCTGAACTATCTGAATGCGAGACACACAAAGATACAGTTCACCATCGAGAAGGAGTCCAATGGAGCGCTTCCATTTTTGGACGTGCTGGTGAAACGCATGCCGGAAGGACGGCTGAGTCATACGGTGTACCGCAAATCCACGCACACTGATCGATACCTGCAAGCTGATTCACATCACCATCCAGCACACTTGTCGTCAGTACCGCGGGCGCTCATTAATAGGGCTCTGCGTTTATGCGACCCGCAGTACGTGAATAAAGAGTTGGCGCATGTGCGGCAAGTGTTGGAGAGCAATGGTTACAAGTGGAGACAGTCAGCGTGTAGCGAACCCGAGTGTAGCGCAACGACCGGAGACTGTGGAGAGAGCACCTGCGTACTTGCCTTATATTAAAGGGGTGACGGATACCATCGGACACATGTTACGCCGCCGATACAGTATTAGAACCTGGTTCCGTCCGTTGACTAAGGTAAGGCAGTTGTTGCAGTCACCTAAAGATAAAGATCCGTTCGGTAGCCCGGGCGTATATGAAATACCCTGTGAGTGTGGCAAGGCGTACATCGGGGAGACGGGACGTAATGTGTCTGCAAGGTTGTCTGAGCACATACGCAGTGTACGGAAGCTGGACACGAATAATTCCGCGGTCGCTGAACATGTCGTCGAAGCCGGTGCGTCTCATTTTGTCCGTTTCGATAAAGCAAGAGTGTTGGTACGTGAGAAACGTTATATACGACGTAAGGTACACGAAGCTATCGAGATCGGACGGCGCCCGAATTTTAATAGAGACGGCGGTTGGGCTTTACCTCCAGCATGGAAGCCTGTGCTTCCGGCGGCGAAACATATTGTGCGTTTGGACAATCCCGTGGACACCATTAGTCAAGTGTGCGTAATGTCTATTGATGACAAAAGTGACGTTGGAGTGCTGGACGGACAAGTTGCGGGCTTGCAAGCACGCCCCGCCCCCGCGCCATCGGCGCGCGCGCTCAGAGCGGAACGTCGGTCAAAGTATCAGCAGTGACGAGTTTGCCGCGGCGGTGTACGGGCAGCCGTCCCTGATGAAGGGCTCCATACGAGTTCGAAACATGTCGGGCCGTTCCTGACAATTTCACGTGAGTGTAAACCGCTTAATACAATAATTAAAGACAGTTACATTGTTACAAGACAACTCCTTCAAGCAAAATCTCTCAGCCAACTGTAAACGCCGCAAGGACAATGGAGGTATGCAATTTTCAATTTCCATAGAACCAATGGGAGTGGTGCGCATGGCTCCACTAATTATTCTCAGACCCATATTTTGTATCACATCCAATTTCCTTAATAATGTGTTACTAACATTCATATAAGCTAAAGAGCTATAATCAAAATGACTTCTGACTATACTTTTATACAGCATACAGTGTTTTTGGATCTGATCCCCAAAAAGTTCCAGCTAAACTCCTCAAGATATTTATGCCCTTCATGGCATTTTGACATATATAGTTAATATGCTTATTGAATTTTAGTTTGTCGTCTATTATGGCACCTAAAAATTGATGATGATTGGCAATAGGAATTGCATCATTATTATAACTAACTTTTATTCTAGAGTGTACAAATGAATCTTTACTAAATATTAAAGCTTTACTCTTTTCTGAACTTATGTCTAGTTTTAAAATGTTGGTATAATAATGATGCGATTGCGCTAATGCAGTATTTATACTGTTAACAGCTATATCTAAATTTTGGTTTATGCTGTATAAAAGCAAGTCATCTGCAAATTGCAATATTTTGACCTGTGATGTATCTACAAAATTATGGATCTGAGATGTGTATAAATTATACAACAGAGGTGACAGTGTTGCTCCTTGCATTGTTCCTTTATTCACAAGCCTAGGTCCATGTAGCTTATTGTTCAATTTGACAAACAGGGTTCTATTATATAGAAATTTAAAAATCCAGTGTAAAATATTTCTTGGTAAGCCCAATTCATGCAGGACATTTATTAGGCATTCAATATTAACATTGTCAAAGGCACCTTTAACATCTAAAAATACACAAATAGCATTAGAATGACTTAGCTTTGCCTTTTTAAGTTCTGATATTAGAGATACAAAGCTTTCAGAGCAACTTCTGCCTTTTCTAAAACCAAATTGGATGTCGGGTAATTTGTCCTTTGTTTCAGCAAAATAGTCTAGGCGTAACTTTAACATGTTCTCAAACAGTTTACCTATACATGACGAGAGAGAGATAGGTCTATATGATGAGGGATTATTTGCAACTTTGTTTGGCTTTAAGATGGGAATAACACTGAGTTTTCCATGAGTCTGGTATGACTAAATTATTCCAAAGTTTATTATAAATGTTTTATAATATTTCTTGTGCGTTAGGATGTAATTGTTTGATTAAAATGTATGGTATGCTGTCCAACCCTGGTGTTGTATCCTTCCTACTTTTGAGAGCTATGTGAAATTCATTCAATGTAAATGGTCTATTGAGAAAGGAGTTACTATAATTTTCCACAGATTGATCCATAATATCATTCAAATTATGTTCATTCAACTGTGATGAGTCTGCTATGTTGTCTAAAAAGCTTGGTATCCAGTCATCATTCAAATATCTGTTATGAGAAGAACCTGTCCTTCTGAACCTTTTCATGTAGTTCCATATTCTATAAATAGGTGTCATTCTGTTAAAGCTAGTACATAGGTTGTGCCATGCATCAATACTTTCCTCTTTTAATATCCTTTTCTTTTGAGCATCGAATTTTTTGTAATGTATAAAATTAGGAATACTTGGTGATTTCCTATACTCTTTGAGAGCCTCCTTAGACATTTTAACAGCATCATCACATGTTTGGTTCCACCACGGTGCAGGTTTTCTCATAACTTTTAAAGTTTGCTTTGGCGTTTGTTTGGGAATTGTTTCTGCTCTAATATCATACAAAATATTGACAAATAAGTTATATAAATCAATAGGTTCTGCACCATGTATATCTAAATGTGAGAACCAGGATTCAGATAGTTCTTGATATTTGGACCAGTCTGCTTTATTATAAATGTATTTTTCTTCCACAGGACGCACTTCATATATAGAAGGCTTCACATTTATAACAACAACAGATGGATAATGATAACTGCCCATCGGGTCGTCATGGACACGCCATTCACAGAGAGGAGCTAATGTGGGACTGACCAAAGCTACATCTATGGCAGATGGATTTCTGTTTGGATACTGAACAGTTGTGGCTTTACCATCGTTTTAAATACACAAGTCAAAATTATCAATTAGATTATATAAACTGTTACCTCTATTATTGTTAGCCATACATCCAAATAGGATATGGGTAAGGACCAAATTCTTTGCAAATACTGTCATACATTAATGTCCACCTCATCTCAAACTAAAAATAGAACATTTATCGTTAACTTGTAGAGTAGAAAAACACGCCAAATAACAGTTCCTATTAACCCAATCGATATTTTATTACAACCCAACGAATTGATTTTCAGAATAGTTGATAAAAAAAATATTCAGAAATATACTTTTTTATCTTTATTTTATTTCCCATACAAAATGAATATGTCCGTACTCTGCTTTCTCGAGAATATATTGATTTTGTTTTAAAGTATGAACGCCTTAACTTATACAGTTTATTTGTATATATAGTCTTAGGTTTTGTTAAGACGCAAGTATAGTTTAATATTCGATATCCTTCATCATTTTAAATTTTGCGGCTATTTTATGCATGTCCCAAATATTCTTCCATTGTGCAACCTCCAGTTTTGCGACGACATTACACGGAACTTACAACGCTATTCCAGTAGATTCTTCAATTATTTTAATGGAACACTGACTCCGAACTTGCAAGCTAGACTTCGATAGTGCTGCCATGTTGTTTTTACTGACAGTCGAGCATCGTGTTGGTGGAAGCTCCGCGTACAGTTAAAATTCTGTGACTTCTTATGTAATTTTATTGTTTTCCATCACGCTTTCTCTGCTTGCGAATGATTAACTGCAAACTATAATAGTATATTGCTGCTACACATCAAAGTTCACTAGTAATACTCGTTTATTTTATTGAGTGTGAAACATTTCTGGTTAGGTCGTGAAGTATTTTGCCTCCATTGTGCGACGAGTGACACAACATTGTGCTACGTGTCACAACGTAAATTCGTCGAAACGAAGACAACGTTACCAATTGTGCTTATTACAAGCTTTTATTTAGTTTCACCTGTCCCGATGTTTATTTATTATTCATCTTCAAACCTTGTACCCGTACATTTACAAATTTATTGTGCTACTTTTTTTCCGGTGTGACACATTCCATTGTGATTTCCGTTGTCCAACGATGCAAAGAATTTGGTCCTTACCCATATGATGAGCATTGAAATCTCCCATTATAAGGCATGGCTTAGGGACTTCAAGGACTTCAGTTGTTCAAGGGAGAGTGGAAGGTGTCAGAGCCAGACGAAGATCGCCGATGAGATGGACCGACCAAATCAAAGCCAGTGTGTCGGCTACCGTCAATGAATGCTCACGGAAAGCGGCCCTACGGGATGAATGGCGACGTGTCGTCAAACGGGTCACTCAGAACTCCACAAATGCATAATGGCCACGACCACTCTGTAAAGAGTGTAACGAAGAAGAAGAGAGAAGAGGGACTTCAAGTAAAACCTTTCTCATTTTGTCAGTAGCAAATCTGCTGCTATTAGGAGGACAGTAAACGCAAAGAATATTCAATTTACCCATTTCAGTGTCTACTGATATGCAAATATTTTGAATAGATTCGTAAAAAGTTGTATTTACAAGACTATAATATTTTAAGTTTTGTTTTATTAATATACCTACTCCATTATGTTCATTGACTGAATTTTTGTGTATTAAATTATAAGGTGTAAAATCAGGACTTGTACTAGTTGTTTTAAGCCAGGTTTCATTTACCAGACAAATATCAATATGTTGTTCAGAAAGGAATGTTTTGAGTAAGGCCTTTTTGCTCTGTAAGCTCTGTATGTTATATTGTGCAATATTTAAATATGTATCCATTATGTGACTAAATTAGCTAAAAGTATATCCTTAATTCTTTTATTAGTAATCGGAGTGTTACTCTTATCATTGCCAAGCATAATAAGTGATTTAACGAGAGCATTAATAATGATTTCATTAATTAAAATTTGCTCAGCATTATGTTTAGTTATGTTTACATCAATAGTTTTAGTTGGTTTCAAATTTGGGAATATTTTTGGGTCGGAGATAGCTGGGACACTCACCACAGTGGCATAGGAATGGTTCGGCTTTAAATACTTGCTCTTTTTCTCTTCAATCTTTTTCTGTTTTACTGGACAATCCCTTTGATATGGCCAAGTGATTGCCATTACAGTTAATACACATTACTTCTTCAACGTCGCATTCTTTATAGGAGTGTTGTCCGGCGCACGAAGAACACATTGTTATTGATAGTCACCCATTTATGCCTGCATAATGATTAGTCTGAATAAACAACACTTTATATTTATGCTTTTTTTTTATTTTTTCATCCGCCAGAAGAGATATACTTTACGAGCAAAATAATAAAGTTACTGTGCAAACCTTACCCTAAGCAACTGGCAAGCAGTGAGTGAGTGTTGGTAATATGTATGTGAGTCGGCTGCCAAGCAAAGGGATTCCTAAATCTGTAATATCTACATACAGTCAAAAGTGGGTAGCGCGGCGATGAGATTGCGTTGTGCACCAGCCTCCGCGGTGACGCCTGGCAAGACGCCGATGTATGGATGGAAGACGTAAGAGACGTAGTATCGACACCGTGCTAGTTATACATATAGCTATATGTCGTCCACTGCAAAGCAACATTTGCTTTGTCGCTCATGTGACGACGTCTTTGAGAAATAAAATAATAACACAAAAAATAACAGAAATAAATATTTATTATTCTCAAGTGTCTGCCGCTATATAAGCAGACAGAGACAGTACGTAGATCCATCTCGAGATCATTACATAAGTGCCATCTTCTTCTCACGCGATCCACGTATGTAATGTGACGAAATTCATCGCCAGGAAATCCGAAAGGGTTGCAGAAGTCCATTATGGTGATACGGTGTATTTTTCTTCTACATCTTCTAAGCTTCTCTGCATAATTATACTGCGACTTGATGATAGTCACAGCTTGGTCACAGCAGACCATTCTGCAAGTAATTAGTGACAAATGAGTAATATAATAACAATTTAGCAAGTAATTAATGTTATATTCATTGAAATAATCAATACTCACGCTTGGTTTTCTTAAAAAGTGAAGATTTCATATTAAACTTCCTTTGTCACCACCTTATTAGCTCGACGACCAACTAAATCAATTTTCAGTCAGATTATCACGCTTTGACATTGACATGTGACATAAAATGGACAACCATCGTAGGAAATTTGATGATTTATCTTGGATGTACCTATGTCACGTGCGACCATCTTAGCTTTTATGGATAAATACTTTGACGTTCATCTATCGTGTGATAAACGCAACCATCATATTGTTAACACGACGGTAACCTATGTATACCGGGCTATCAAAGTTGGATGCTTTGTTATAAAGTGGACGACCATCGTAGGAAATTTATGCATATATCATGTATCTCGTGATGTCACGTCAGAATGTCAGTTTACCGTGCAACCATCTTAGGAAATATTGACAAAAGCGTTATCACTTATTTATCCCGTGATAAACGCAACCATCATAGGCCCAGGAGGCAGATTGTAGAATTGCTTTCGCGTTAAACGCCATCTCTGTTTACACATCTTTGAATGTTTTGTTATGCTATTTCAGAATGCTCAATATGTATAAAATATTTAAATATAATGTTAATTAAACAGTTTAGCCATTATAATAATATTACACTTATAATAAATATGTGTAGGTAATCGATAAAAAGTCTCTCATATTACATCCAACCCTTTTCGGCAGTCAGGTTGGGGTGAAATCAGAGGGCCAATTCTTCACCACATAAGAGCGAGAGACAGCTAGGTATAATACTCGAAGATCATTCAGCTCATGGTCTGTATTTTGTCATTGGCGAAGAAGAAAGAGGACTGGCAGCAGGTAGAGCGGAAATTTGAAAAATCTACTGTATTTATAGAGACTATGGCAAGTTTGGTATCGTGATAATGATAGGAGGACCGAAAGAACGCGCGGCGGAACGTAATTTCGCCCCCTCCCCCTCCCCACCAGCGGGGCGTCCGCGCTCGTCTCCCGGGCGTTTTCAAGTCTAGGTACTCACACACAGGTGCGTGTGGATAGAGTGAGCACACTTCAAAAATGAAAAAAAAAATGTGCTGATCATTTAGTAAAAGTTCTAAAACAATTGTAAAACTAATTGATGAATTTGTAAAACGATAAATAAAAAGAATACATTCATTAACGTATGCTCACTCAGTTCTCACAAACAACCAATGAAATCTGTGAATCTGTTTATTTAACATATAATATTTATATCCTAATTTTTAGTAAAAATTATGCTTAAGGTAGGTAATCATTTGTAGATCACCTGGTTACGTATTTAAAGTTTTACAAATTATTTCGTATGCTCACTCAATCCGCACACTTTCGAAAACCCAATTTCTGATAGAAAAACTGCAGATTGAAACTTCTATATATGTGTATAGTTTTAGTAAAACTCATAAGGGAATTTGTAAAATACAAAACAAACCGCTAACGTGGCAGATTTTTGGATAATACATGTTTGTAAGTGCTCACTCAGTCCACACATTATTCGTAAGTTAATAATGTAAATATCTTAAGATTTTTAGTATCAGGAAAATACAAAGTAGTTCAACTTTTAGTAAAAAAAATTACTCAATATCCACCATCTAAAATGTCATATTCGTTGTCTGCTTTTAGAGATATTCAAATTTCATCTATACTATTATAAAATCCTAAATTTGTATTGAAAATAAATTTTCTATGGAGGGAGGTCATGATTTCAGGAAAAATCTCGATAGCGTGATCATAGAGTATATTTGTAGCGTGATGCAGCCGGATAGTTGTTTTGTATGGACACGCGTCGCCGTGCCAACCTGGCGCCATCTGTTTTCAAAAAAACCGTTGTCCTCGCATCACGCCGAAACGGCTGGATAAAAAGCTACCAATTTTGGTACAGGAATAGCTGAACATCCAAAGATGGTTATAGGATACTTTTTATTATGATTAATATTTATCTCTGAAAACATAAATTCCCTGAAATATTTTCCTTACAATGTGTAAACCTTATAATGACAGCGTTTGTGATTTTGAATTTAGAACGACGCGACCCCCGCGTGGCTCTTACGTGTACAAAAACTAAAAAGTATGAATTCGACATAATACCTCCGCGCGGCCCACCGGCATTAACAATAAGGTTAAGGTTGTTTGAGGCGTTGAGTTACGGAAACCGTCTTAGTTAGATAGAAAAGATGGCGCCAATTATCGACCAACACAGACGAAAATATGAGTGCAATGTTCGTTGTAAATTGCCTCATGCCCAAAAAAAAATTATACATTTCTTTAAAAACACAATTTGCGACAATAGGAACTAATGCTCTTTTATTGAATATACAATTATATTCTTCTGTAGTTTGTAAGTATCGACCAAATCCCGGAGACGCAATTAAAAACGTTAATGAATAAAACAGATTTTTTAATGCTATTTTATCGAGTGTAATTGAAATAAAAGTATTTCGAATCAATTTAAGTAAATTAAATACAGTTCTAAATATGTTTTACCAACTAACATTTAGAACATTAGGCGCAAATTTTGGTATTGTTTGTGTTTGGCCTAACTTAGTTACTAATAAGGTAGCGAAATGTATAATAAACGATAAATATACGATATATTTAGCGACAATTTTGCATCTATGTAGTATATATAAAATTTATTCAAAGTAATAAATATCAATCATTCTTTATTTTTAACGGCGTGTTGAGATTTTGTTGATGACCCAATTTTCCGCTAGATGGCGTTGTTACCTTGACAAAATATCCATACTAGCGGCTGCATCGCGCTGTTAAGATTTTTCCCGAGTTAATAACACCAGCTCCATACATGTAAAGGATTTACGCACGTCGTTGCGTGCCTGTTACCACGATTCGGCACAAGCTAGGGTGTAGTGTGATGGGTTAACCCGGACTTCGAGAATTACTACCGAAGTTGTTGAATATTGATCGCATACCTAATAATATAAGCAGCAGTGTATCAATTATTGAGAGTTGCTGCTCGACAATGTATGCATTTTGTATGAAAAACAACCATGATTCGAGACAAGACAAAATTATAAAATTTACAATGTAGAAAGGATTTCACCCAGCCGGGATTTGAACCCAGAACCTACTGAAATAATAACCGTGTCATCTCATGCATTTTCCTTTGCTTCCTTATTCATTATACCACGGATAACAAAACAGTGAGGCCATCACGTATCCGTTCAGTGGTGCTGTCGCCATTATTGACGTACCTACGCTCGATTGAGTTAAGTTGGCACCTGAATCTTATGGCGTTACTTAGGAAATTATTAATACAGGTCATATTATTATATTAGTATTAGTACCATTGTAGACGAAAATAATTTATTGTCATATTAATAGATGTCATTAATATATGTTCAGGTAAGACTATGAGCTAATTATTTTTCAAGGTGCTTTGAATAGTTATCTACAATAATCAATAAATATTCAAAACGATATAAAAACATAAGTCTAGCCTCAATTTAAACTAAACCAAGATGATGTTCACAATGGTAGCACCTAAGGTACGGAGCGTTCTAGGGAAGTCGCCCACCCACTAATTTAAGTAGTAACTTAATGCGATGCCGTAGGCCGAGCTCTACGTAGCACTGAAGGTGCAGAGCGTCCCAGGGATGCCGCTCACACATTTAAGCTTATATAAGTGTGTGGGCGGCCTCGCATTAAGTTTTTTAAATCTACGATAGACAATAAATATTAAAAACGATCTTTTAAACATAAGTCTTGCCTTAATTTTAATTAAACCAAGATCATGTTCACAAGCGTAGCACCGCAGGTGCGGAGCGTCCTAGGGAATGCGCCCAACCACTAATATAAGTAGTAACTTAATGCGAGGCCTTAGGCCGAGCTTCACATAGCACCGAAGGTGCAGAGCGTCCCAGGAAAGCCGCTCATACATTTAAACTTATATTAAGTGGGTGGGCGACCTCGCAATAAGTTATTTAAATCTACAATAGACAATAAATATTAAAAATTGGGCGAGTGCGAGTCCGGCTCGCGCATGAAGTTTGTTGTAGGGAGCCCCCCTTAAATATTTTTTTATTTTATTTTTAGTATTTGTTGTTATAGCGGCAATAGAAATACGTCATCTGTGAAATTTTCTACTGTCCAGCTATCACCGTTCTTGAGATACAGCCTGGTGAAAGACGGACGGACGGACAGCGAAGTCTCAGTAATAGGGCCCCGTTTTTACCCTTTGGGTACAAAACCCTAAAAACAATCTCTTAAACATAAGTCTTGCCCCAATTTTAATTAATCCAAGATCATGTTCACAAGTGTAGCACCGAAGGTACGGAGCGTTCTAGGGAAGGCGCTCACACACTTAAACTTATATTAACTAGGTGGGCGGCCTCGCATTAAGTTATTTAAATCTACAATAGACAATAAATATTCAAAACAATTTTTTAAACATAAATCTTGCCTCAATTTTAATTAAACCAAGATCATGTTCACAAGCGTAGCACCGAAGGTGCGGAGCGTCCTAGGGAAGGCGCCCACTGACTAATATAAGTAGTAACTTAATGCGAGGCCATAGGCCGAGCTTCACATAGCACCGAAGGTGCAGAGCGTCCCAGGAAAGCCGCTCACACATTTAAACTTATATTAAGTGGGTGGGCGACCTCGCATTAATTTATTTGAACATATTTTAAGTGGGTGGGCGTCTTCCCTGGGACGCTCCGCACCTTCGGTGCTAAGTTGCTTTATAAACCCTTAGTAATTTAATGCGAGGCCGCAGGCCGAGTTCCACGAGCGTCCCAGGGAAGCCGCCAACCCACTTAACATATGTTTAAGTAACTTAATAGGCGGCTTCCTTGGGACGCTCCGCACCTTCGGTGCTATGCGGAGCTCGGCCTGCGGCCTCGCATGAAGTTACTTCATCTTATATTAAGTGGGTGCGGCTTCCTTGGGACGCTCCGCACCTTCGGTGCTACGCGGAGCTCGGCCTTCGGCCTCGCACTAGGTTACTTCAACTTATATTAAGTGGGTGGTCGGCTTCCTTGGGACGCTCCGCACCCACGGTGCTACGCGGAGCTCGGCCTTCGGCCTCGCATTAAGTTACTTCAACTTGTATTAAGTGGGTGGGCGGCTTCTTTGAGACGCTCCGCACCTTCGGTGCTACGCGGAGCTCGGCCTTCGGCCTCGCATTAAGTTACTTCAACTTTTATTAAGTGGGTGGGCGGCTTCTTTGAGACGCTCCGCACCTTCGGTGTTACGCGGAGCTCGGCCTGCGGCCTCGCATTAAGTTACTTCAACTTATATTAAGTGGGTGGTCGGCTTCCTTGGGACGCTCCGCACCTACGGTGCTACGCGGAGCTCGGCCTTCGGCCTCGCATTAAGATACTTCAACTTATATTAAGTTGGTGGGCGGCTTCTTTGAGACGCTCCGCACCTTCGGTGCTACGCGGAGCTCGGCCTTCGGCCTCGCATTAAGTTACTTCAACTTATATTAAGTGGGTGGGCGGCTTCTTTGAGACGCTCAGCACCTTCGGTGTTACGCGGAGCTCGGCCTGCGGCCTCGCATTAAGTTACTTCAACTTATATTAAGTGGGTGGGCGGCTTTCTTGGGAGGCTCCGCACCTACGGTGCTACGCGGAGCTCGGCCTTCGGCCTCGCATTAAGTTACTTCAACTTATATTAAGTGGGTGGGCGGCTTCTTTGAGACGCTCAGCACCTTCGGTGTTACGCGGAGCTCGGCCTGCGGCCTCGCATTAAGTTACTTCAACTTATATTAAGTGGGTGGGCGGCTTTCTTGGGACGCTCCGCACCTACGGTGCTACGCGGAGCTCGGCCTTCGGCCTCGCATTAAGTTACTTCGACTTACATTAAGAGGGTGGGCGGCTTCCTTAGGACGCTCCGCACCTTCGGTGCCACGCGGAGCTCGGCCTTTGGCCTCGCAATAAGTGTAGTGAACGTATGATATTGTGTTTACGCGTGCGAAGCCGCGGGCAAAAGCTAGTTTTAAAATACAATCTAAGAGTTCACTTTTTAGATCAAACTCCACTTCTTAAAATACAATCTAAAAAGTGGACTGTATCTGAGATTGTATTTTAAAATGAAATTTGGATATCTTTAAAAGCAGACAACGAATATGACATTTTAGATGGAGGACATTTAGTAAAAAAAAATACTAAAACTGACTATATATGTACATATATTTATAAAATTTTTAAATGACAAACATAATGAATTCAACTATATACTTACTTTTAGCTAGTGTCCGACCGAAACACGTTTTTCTGCCGAAACCGAAACCGAAGGTTCGGTTCTGATTCCAGTTTCGGCCGAAACCGAAACCGAACCTTTTATAAACGTGATTAAATTAAACGTTGTATTAAATGTCAGCGGGCCATTCTTTCTAGATCTAATAATGAATAAAATGAAAAATTTCGCTAACCGATGGAGCTAATGCTTGTTCCAATTTCAGTTTGGTCCAAAATTCTTTCATATGTACAGACGATTGGATACTTTTCTGTTCCTGCGTGGAAGTCGTATTTCTTAACCAATGCTCCTGAAATTTTGAACTTAGATTATTTTTGTCGATTGGAGCAATTTTTAAAATGTACAGATAGATATAGAGTTAGATGGGGGTAGACAAAGTAAAAAAAATAAGAATTTCAGCAATCACACAACAAACTCACGTTTCACTTTTGTTAAATTTAAATTTTAACATTGACACTGGGTCTAAAGTAATTACCCAAAAAGTGAAAAGCTGTAAACTGTACTGAGGCAGCGATCTGTTAATTGTAGATGGTATAAAATGAAACAATTTTAAAAACCTAGCAACAAAATAATTGGTTGAGTTTAAGGCAGCCTACTAACGCTAATTCAGACGTAGGTACAAATACACGCTACAATGATGAATCCTAAAGTAATTTTATGAGATAAGTAAACCTCCTCACTTTTATCCTAAATAACCAATATCGCCGTCAATTTGTTTGTGAATTAAGAAAATTTGCGTTAAAAATTACACTATGAGTTGATCAATTCATAACAAAAACTAAAGCAGGGTGCAACTTAACCCAACCGACGATGCAACTTTGTAATACTGTGAAGCCAAGCGCAAAAAAGTAATTTGTATATACTCGTTTGACTTAATACTACCCACATTTGTATATTATTTGTAATTTAATTATCTAAGTTATTGTAAAATAGGTACTGCACGCTAAGTAGATTTGAAATTTTGTAATGATTCTCATGTAAGCGAATTTTTTGTAATCCTTATAATATAGATTCTTTAAACCGAAATTAAGTGAATTTAAAGTAAATGTAAATTTTTAACCGCAAATCTCCGCTATTTGGAAAAGATAGAAAAACTGATTCAACGAAAAAATACTATAATACTTATCGAACATATGTACTCACAAAATTTCATGACAATCGGTTGAGAAATGCGACATTAAGGCAAGGCAACAGTCGGTAAGCGCATAGACATCGAAACATCCGGGCATACTAAAGAATTTTGGGCCAGGCTGAAACGAAAATGCTTTGCTCTCTCGGTCAGTTACTTAACTTAAGATTATCCAATGTTGTAAGTTTCGGCGTGGCCGAAAGGTTCGGCTGTTTTTTGCGTGAAAATCGTTACGCTATTGTATAAAAAAAACTAATTAAAACAATCTCCTTACTTTTAAAATCACACACGATACTTTGGGGGTACTTTCACGAAACTATGACTGTGTCTACTTTGAATTACGTTTTTTGACAAACTGACGGGTTTGGACTTGCTTATCGGTGTTGCCCTACTAGAATATGAGTTGCTAGTGCATGAAAACGAATTTCTACCAAAATTTATTTAAAAACAAGCTACATAAAGCGTCACGAAAGTATTGTAACATAAGTGTGGAATGCTGATCCATTAAAATAAAGTAAGATAAAAAATTAAAATGATTATATTATCATTATTCCGTAATCAGTAGAACTATCCTTATATCATAAATTTTAGTTTAAAACAAAAGTATGCCCATGAAAGTTGAAATATCATAAAAATAACAGAGCTTTTAGTACTCGTGGTCGAAAAATTTAACCAACTTTCGTTACGTTTTGGACGGAAATATATTTTTAGTATTTTTATAAAGGGGCTTATATTAATTATCTTACTTGCAACCATGAGAATTCCTATATCTACATATGATAAAAATATTTTTGAAACAGTAGGGGTTACCAATTTTTTTTAATCAGCTGGGTAAATTTGAAACGTCCTAATTGGTAACTTTCCGCGGCCTTACCCTTATAAAACGTTTAGCTGTGGTAGCAATGTGATAATGTGGCTCTTATTAAATGGAGTGGCAGTTAATAAAGGGCCAATCACAACTAAACGTTTTCAACCCGTTTTGAAGGCAGCAACATTCTTCTTCATAGCATGGTGTCGCTAGTATTAACGTGCATCGGCGTATTATCCATATGATGGATTTAGTTCTCTATTCCTCCGCTTAAACTGATAAGTTTGTTGCGTTACACTAGCTTTTCTCTATGGTTTTATCTGTATATCTAATCAAATCAGATGACGCATTTCTTTCTATTAACATTTTAGTACGTTAAAAGTTGTGACTTACAACTGGAAACGAAGATTAATCTTTTGACATTAATAATGATATGTAAATTTCAAATAAGGATCGCTGGGGATTTTGCGTGGGTATATGAAGCACGAGCACCGAGCAACAAACAAACTCACTGTAGTGCTATTAATAATATTAGTTAGTAATATCAGATAATCGCCGACACGTGTAAAAATAAGTGAGAAATTAAGACCAAGAACATGAATTTAAAAAAACATAAGGAAATTGTAATCTTAATACGCGGTGGATAAGTTCGAAAGTAGACGATTCCGCAACCGAGTCCGATCCTTTTCATTAGTAACATGTGATTTTCAACAAGGCACAATTTATTACCTACTCGGAAAATATGACTCATTCCACTGCCTTACGTTGGATCTTCAGGCAATATCAGAGTTTTGTCTCAATTTATATATAAACAGAATAATCAGACAAACAGGGTCAACGAGGCAATTTTCTAGAAATTTCTTAGGCCATCGTTGGTGCCTATATGTTGTAAGAATTACCCTCGGTCGTTCTTTTGGGTATATAAATAAGTACCAATGTTTCGTACTCAAATATATGAAGCGTTTAAAGCTCGGTTTGATGATGGGTAAGTTACTTAACAGGAAAAGAAAAACCTAGTTATAATTATGTAGACTAGGTTTAACTTTCAGAAATCAAACAATGCTTAAGCGAATGCTTAGAATAATAAAAAGGGTTCTTCTTCTACCTTATACATTCACGACTCTAAAATGTTTAATTTAAATTATTTGGTGTCCGGATATCGATTTAAATACCGACAAACTGAAACGGATGAACTTTTTCACCTCAGATAGAAGCAGCAGTTGCATATCTTTATGATGAATAAAAATATGTTTTTTTTCCACAATGAAATAAAAACCGGCTTCAACGAAGGTTAATACTATTTCCAAATTAAAGTGCTTAACATAGCGATCGCATGCATTAAAATTAAAACAATAGAGGAGTTCTCTCGCTCCTCTCGATTTCTCATGGATCCCATCATGGGACGACCTATTTCACGAAGCTACAAGTTACAAATTACAAGAGGAAGTCTCTTTTAAACTTTTTATATTAGACAGCGGTCCCAATACTGATGAAAGTTATTTAATAATCTTAAGAAAAAAATCTCAATAAATCAACAAACTCTTATCACAATCCGTAAAATTCCTACAATGGAGGGATTCGACTGATCTGTGATCTTCATCAGATCTACTTCACTAATGATGCTAATTGAGATAGCTTCCATCATCAGATCTTAATTCTGACAAGAATGCGACGATAGATATTAAATAAAAATATATTTTTATAGGGATTTGAATTGTTTTTATAAGTCGGTTGTAAGACGGTTTTTGCTTGTATCTTTTCCAGTGATGTCGATTTAACTTTGGATTTACGGCATGTCAGACATTTGCGATTACTGTTGAGTTCTATAGGTTCTTGGCCTTATAAGCAGTTTGGAAGACACCGTATCGACGCCGTTCTATCGATGTACAATCTATTGTTGATCATTGTGGCTATTGTATTGCCGATTTTGGGCGCAGCTTATTTGCACGAAAACTGGGATGAGTTATCATTTTTCGACATGGGACATATTTTATTAACAATGTTTCTGGAATTCATGTTTTTGGTGGGTATCAAAACGGTAAATATTTGTATTGTCAACGTGGAATGCATATTCTCCGGAATATTTTCAAATAATAAGTAACGAAGTAAGATAAGATTTTAAAAGTACCTACTTGGATTATAACCTTACCTACTCCATTCCAGATAAGATTAGACTCTAAAGGCAGGGATTCTAAACCTTTTATGTGAAATTGTAATGTCATTTTTATTTATAAACCTTTATTTATATGATCATTTTTTTGTGATTAAAATGAAATACATACTAGCGGGGTGATTGATCGGGTTTCAATTATCCCTTAACTCCTAACCCCAAAAGAGTTACCTATACCTTCCATCATCAGCTCAGAATCATGAGACGAGCTTTCGAAAATATATGAAAAAAACCGGCCAAGAGCATGTCGGGCCACGCTCAGTGTAGGATTCCGTATAGTTGCTAATCCTTCACAATAGACGGGCTTAAAACACGAGGTTTAAGTTACGACTAAGATTTCAAGCTCTATAAAAAGGTCGTAAACACCAAGGTAACAGTAATTACTTATTATCTTCTGGAACTTATCGATTATACGCGCCAGATTGAGTGAAATGTTTTAATACAGTATGGCACTTAAGTAATATGTGTAACGTTCGAAGTAGAAGGACACCGCACGGCACTTACGCCATGTTAAAGAAAATTATGAATTTTTGTGATAGCTCAAAAACCGCTCGACCGATTTTATTCAATATAGTTTTCATTGAAAGTACTTATAAGGCTTCATAAATTTTTTCCATAATTTTTTAGCCGTGGTTGAAAAGACACCCCCACTTTTTTCCCGAACAAAATTTTTTTTTTAGTTTTTATTTTACCGTTTTGTCAGCGTGATACATACACATACTCATACCAAATTTCAGCTTTCGGACGGACGGACGGACAGACAGACAGACAGACAGACAGACAGACAGACAGACAGACAGACAGACAGACGGACGGACGGACGGACGGACGGACGGACGGACGGACGGACGGACGGACGGACGGACGGACGGACGGACGGACGGACGGACGGACGGACGGACGGACGGACGGACGGACGGACGGACGGACGGACGGACGGACGGACGGACGGACGGACGGACGGACGGACGGACGGACGGACGGACGGACAGACGGACAGACGGACAGACGGACAGACGGACAGACGGACAGACGGACAGACGGACAGACGGACAGACGGACAGACGGACAGACGGACAGACGGACAGACGGACAGACGGACAGACGGACAGACGGACAGACGGACAGACGGACAGACGGACAGACGGACAGACGGACAGACGGACAGACGGACAGACGGACAGACGGACAGACGGACAGACGGACAGACGGACAGACGGACAGACGGACAGACGGACAGACGGACAGACGGACAGACGGACAGACGGACAGACGGACAGACGGACAGACGGACAGACGGACAGACGGACAGACGGACAGACGGACAGACGGACAGACGGACAGACGGACAGACGGACAGACGGACAGACGGACAGACGGACAGACGGACAGACGGACAGACGGACAGACGGACAGACGGACAGACGGACAGACGGACAGACGGACAGACGGACAGACGGACAGACGGACAGACGGACAGACGGACAGACGGACAGACGGACAGACGGACAGACGGACAGACGGACAGACGGACAGACGGACAGACGGACAGACGGACAGACGGACAGACGGACAGACGGACAGACGGACAGACGGACAGACGGACAGACGGACAGACGGACAGACGGACAGACGGACAGACGGACAGACGGACAGACGGACAGACGGACAGACGGACAGACGGACAGACGGACAGACGGACAGACGGACAGACGGACAGACGGACAGACGGACAGACGGACAGACGGACAGACGGACAGACGGACAGACGGACAGACGGACAGACGGACAGACGGACAGACGGACAGACGGACAGACGGACAGACGGACAGACGGACAGACGGACAGACGGACAGACGGACAGACGGACAGACGGACAGACGGACAGACGGACAGACGGACAGACAGACAGACAGACAGACAGACAGACAGACAGACAGACAGACAGACAGACAGACAGACAGACAGACAGACAGACAGACAGACAGACAGACAGACAGACAGACAGACAGACAGACAGACAGACAGACAGACAGACAGACAGACAGACAGACAGACAGACAGACAGACAGACAGACAGACAGACAGACAGACAGACAGACAGACAGACAGACAGACAGACAGACAGACAGACAGACAGACAGACAGACAGACAGACAGACAGACAGACAGACAGACAGACAGACAGACAGACAGACAGACAGACAGACAGACAGACAGACAGACAGACAGACAGACAGACAGACAGACAGACAGACAGACAGACAGACAGACAGACAGACAGACAGACAGACAGACAGACAGACAGACAGACAGACAGACAGACAGACAGACAGACAGACAGACAGACAGACAGACAGACAGACAGACAGACAGACAGACAGACAGACAGACAGACAGACAGACAGACAGACAGACAGACAGACAGACAGACAGACAGACAGACAGACAGACAGACAGACAGACAGACAGACAGACAGACAGACAGACAGACAGACAGACAGACAGACAGACAGACAGACAGACAGACAGACAGACAGACAGACAGACAGACAGACAGACAGACAGACAGACAGACAGACAGACAGACAGACAGACAGACAGACAGACAGACAGACAGACAGACAGACAGACAGACAGACAGACAGACAGACAGACAGACAGACAGACAGACAGACAGACAGACAGACAGACAGACAGACAGACAGACAGACAGACAGACAGACAGACAGACAGACAGACAGACAGACAGACAGACAGACAGACAGACAGACAGACAGACAGACAGACAGACAGACAGACAGACAGACAGACAGACAGACAGACAGACAGACAGACAGACAGACAGACAGACAGACAGACAGACAGACAGACAGACAGACAGACAGACAGACAGACAGACAGACAGACAGACAGACAGACAGACAGACAGACAGACAGACAGACAGACAGACAGACAGACAGACAGACAGACAGACAGACAGACAGACAGACAGACAGACAGACAGACAGACAGACAGACAGACAGACAGACAGACAGACAGACAGACAGACAGACAGACAGACAGACAGACAGACAGACAGACAGACAGACAGACAGACAGACAGACAGACAGACAGACAAACTACTCGTATTCTATAAATAAAGCAAATAATTCTTTTTCTTACATGCTATAAAATTATATGTTAAAGTTAATTTCAGGCCAAATAATATATTATTGTCAAATGGATGTCACCAATATTTTATATTATTACTTCCATTTTAGTCATTTTTGCTGAGGCAAAAAACTAAATGCTCACCAAAATGGCTTTTTTCACCAAAATTTCAAATTGGTGCTAGGCAGCTAAAACTCGGTATCGGGGGGCTCTTGGGGCTCAAAAATATGAATCTGAAATCTTGTCCGAAAATTCGGTCAAATTCGGAAAATATCGAAAAAAAAACGATTCAAAATTTCAAATTGGTGCTAGGCGGCTTAAACTCGGTATCGGGGGGCTCTCGGGGCTTAAAAATATGAATCGGAAATCTTGTCCGAAAATTCGGTCAAATTCGGAAATATCGAAAAAAAACGATTTGTATGGAGAAAATTTCAAAATTTTCAATTGATATACGAGTAGCATAGTTAATAATGACTACCGCACATTATGGAGCGTTTTTTAGGGATATAAAAAAAAAACTAACCTAACCTAACCCGGCCGAGTCGGATCTGCTCTGAAAGGTGATCAGGATTAGATGGTTACCTAGCTGAAACACTAATTTATGAAAACAATATTTGGTGAGCAAAAAATCCATTTTGGGAAGCAAAAAGATATTTTTGGTAATAATTTTGATGTTTTATGAAAGCAATATTTGGTGAGCAAAAAATCCATTTTGGGTAGCAAAAAGATATACTGACTAAACATAAAATTATTCTGGTGTTAATGTATATCGATTTTGGAATACAAAATGATTTAATTTGGGGAGCACTGTATAGACTGGGTTTAATTTAAATGGAGGCAATTCATTTTATTTGGATTTTAGTTTTGGGGTATAATAGCCATTTTGGTGAGCGTTTAAATTGTTCCCTTATAAAACCAAGTCGGTTAATTTATGTGGGTCACGTGAGTTTTTGTAAAATGATACATTTGCCGAATAACAAATTTGACAATTAATACATTGGTGAAACGTTTCTTGTAAAATATACATTTGCTTACAGTGTTTTGGTGTAACATTTAGTAAACCTTCTGTGTCAGTTTTGCTTTATCACAGTTTTTTGATACCCCGTAGACAGGACTTTCCGTGCTTTCCGTGTTGTGCGAGCCATTTTGCCACCAGGCAGCAACGTAGCAGCGATTATTCAATTAAATTTGTTGATATTCGTACCCCCTTTTCTAAACTTAGAATTAATTTAGCAAAACCCTTCCTCAGTGGATTACTCATGTCACAACATATTAATTTCAGCGCCATCTGTTAGTTTAACACTTTATTAGGGTACTCGATAGTCGTAGCACATGTTTGAAAAAAGTTTGCACCTCATTCCTAAGTAGCACCATAAGATTGAGGTGCAAACTTAACTCAATCGAGTGTAGTGGCAAGTAAACTATAAATAACCTTTTTCTCCCTCTGTCTAATCCTATCTGGACTGGAATGGAGTATAAGGGAGCGCGAGTGATGGATGGTATGTAACTAATAACTCGTATGCCACAATGATTTCAGCAAAGATTGATACTGTCTCGGAAGCAAAAAGTTCGTGAGACATTAAAGGAGTTTTTTCTTGATTTTCACCTGTTTTTCCACAAGGATCGAAGTTGGTACAGCAACAAGGTTAGTTAATCGTATATTATTGTTTGATACAAATCCATCGTGATTATTTGACTGCTTTAAAAAAATCGTTGTTAAAACGATCGTGTAATCAGAAGATATAATTACCATTTCCGTATTTTTTAGATATACTCTGAAATACACGTTATATCAGGAATGTTAACGGTGTACGTGATGATTTTATTGGTGATCGGTACAGCACTATTCAACTTCAAGCCGTTCTACAACAACCTCAGCAAAGGAATGTTTAGCGAACGCCGCCCATTGAATAGCACATTTGAGCATGCCGTGTATTATTATTTTCCAACCGACTACTTCTATACGACCGAAAAGGGTTATTGGATTCTATACGTATTTAATATTCCGACTGCTTATAATACGGTTTGTGGAATCTGCACGTTTGATTTTCTCCTTTCCTTAATAGTATTGCAGATTTGGGGACATCTTGAAATACTGAAATACAACATGTTAAGTATTCCACCGCCAGATGCGAACGATGGTCAGATGAACGGGATGTACTCGGCTGAAGAAAATATTCATGTGAAACAGTTATTAAAAGAAATTGTATTGCATCATAATTTCATCATCAAGTAAGTTGTTGCTCTATTATCACACTATTATAATGTTAATAATAATGAAAAAAACAAGTTTAAGACAAGCTTTTATAGTCGAAAGTACTTTTCTTTGAACATCCATCAATTGCTCACTGAGACGATTCTAAAGACCTCAAACTTGGTAGGATTGCTTTATCTATAATAACTAGCGACCCGCCCCGGCTTCGCACGGGTGCATGTATTATACATATAAACCTTCCTCTTGAATCACTATCTATTAAAAAAACCGCATCAAAATCCGTTGCGTAGTTTTAAAGATTTAAGCATAACTACAAAGGGACAAAGTGACAGAGAAGTCGACTTTGTTTTATACTACTTATGTAGTGACGAAGTCTCACCTCAATCGGTTCAAGATATCCGCTTCAAAATAGAGTTGCAAGATGCCACCCGATCAAACATAGTTACATACATGCACTGCAAGTTAAATAGAAGCTTTTTCATAAAAATAAACGTCAATTATGATGAGAATTGCACAATATTTAGGTACTTTCTTAAGTACCAATGTTCAAAGCATTATTTATTTAGTACGCATTACGCACGCGACATTTATTTACCTATTTTTTCCATCTATAGATACATTTATTCTTCAGAAGAAATGCCTTTGAATGATGTATAATTTAAAACATACCGACTCCTTAAGAGAAGATCAAACATGTTCCTTGACATATTATTGATGTTACTACCTAGAACAGGGCTATTGGGATTTATTGGTATATATTTGAAACATACAGTTTGAATTTTCATTGATAATTAAATAATTATTGTTTCAAAAACTACACGAAATTGACAAAATTCACTCGGAAAAGTAGTTTTTTCAACTTATTTTCGACTGCACGCAATGAAAGCATGAAATAACTATGTTACTACCTAGAACTTGGGGAAAAGTATTATTTACTTCAAAAAGTTGGTTGAAATTATCAATATATTTGTCATAATATGAAAAAAAAAATTTTTTTAAAGGAATAAGGCCTCTTAAGAACTGTATTTAACCCCCGACGAAAAAAGGGGGGGTGTTATAAGTTTAACATGTGTATCTGTGTGTCTGTCTGTGGCATCGTAGCGCCCAAGCGGATGGACCAATTTAAGTGCGGTTTTTTTTTTAAACGAAAGACTTTTCCGTCGAGATGGTTCTTAGCTATGTTTGGTGGAAATAGGACCAGTAGTTTCCAAGATATTCAGCTTTAATTGGAACAAGTGACGAGATCTCAGCCAATAATGAAGTAAATAATTCGAAATATTGGCTAAATGTGAAGTTTTATTAGCATTTTCTATACGACTCACTAATTGAGGGTCTCATGATGACCAGGTAGTTGTTAACCCATTCAGGGCCAGTGACTCAGCGTATGGGTCATGCTCAAACAGTCGCGCAGGGCCAGGGACTCGCATGTGAGTCATGACTAAATCCAAATTTATAAAAAAAGGAAACTTACTATGACTTAATAGTTTTAGTATAATGAAAGCTACTAACCACCTTTACAAGGTATATTAGGAGAAAAAAATATTAAATCGTTTTTATTTATAAATACAGGGCCTAGAATATTCAAAAGATTTCAAAGATTTTTATTTGCCAGAATACAGTGTTTTAGATGTTAAATACAAAACTTTTAGTATCATGTATTCAGCCTATATGTAGGCATGCAAAATTTAGAGTAGAATTTAAAAAAATAAAAAAATAAACATTGAATTGTAATAATCTAAAAAGTGACATTTCCAATAAATAATAATAATATCAAAATATAATGTCAATAAAAATTACCTGATTCTACATGTCTCGAGAAAATATTTTACGCTATAAAAACAATTGTCAATAAGCCAGCTACTTAGTCTATCCTTAAAAATATTTCCATGAAGGGTTACAATTTCGTCAGGGATGCAATTATATATGTCAATGCACATGTTATATATATTTTTTTGGTACATTGCTTTACAGCATTGTGGTTTTAATAGCAGGTGCCTCCCTTTCAATCTTGTCTGCCTTTGTAAAGTTTCTCCACGCTTTTGGAAGTAATGTAAGTGGGAGTTTACAAAAACGCATACTTCTCTGATGTATAAGCAGGGCAAAGGCAGAATGTGTAGCTTTTTGAACAGGGGGACACAGCTTTCGTCAAACCATGCGTTACAAATTACTCTCACACACTTTTTCTGAATTTTAAATACTCTGTCTACATCCACAGAATTTCCCCACAAGATCAATCCATACAGGAGCACAGATGACACATAGCCATGATAGGCCATGAGAGCTGCTTCCGCTGAGACAGTATCTCGCAACCGTCTCAGTGCAAAAACGAAACGATTTAGTTTAGCACATACCTGTTCAAGTTTGGTTTACTATGAGTAATTAAGATAGTTCTTTACTGAAATTCGAAATACGTAACAATTACAAACAAACGGATAAATTTACATCCGAAAAATATCAAATATATATATATATATATATATATATATCAAAAATTATTGGCATGGCTCAGGGTATGGGTCACCGTGGCCTGGCGGCACTTGTAAAAATCATGCTTATTTCCGTAGCAAACTAAAAGAAACTTTATTCGCTTGGCTAAAAGGTTATTTCACTGTAAAGGTAGTTGGATATAGTACCATTTGACAACCGATTGCTATTTGAATGGTGGCAAGCAACATTTTTATGAACCAAGCAGTATTTTATTTGACTTCCAGACTTGAGGTTTCGGGAGTTCCTCCTGTTGTAGTTTTATGCCACGAAATTGTGTAATGACTGTATTGTAGATACAGTATACGTGGTGGCAAAAAACGAGTTCAGTTAGTAGTCTTCAGGTCAGTAGTGTTTAGCGATAAAATGGCTTGAAAAATACATGTATTTTTCAAACGCCTCTGTATTTTTCAATAAAATACATTATTTTTCCTTGCGGATCTTTCGCAAGTTTAAGTTTTTTATGTGTAAATGCAATGTATTTTTCGCATTATTATACTATATTATGAAAAGCTACTCGGAATGTATTGGTTGGCTCTCATACAAACAAGTGACTTTTTATTCCGCTAAGACTATATCTCGATATCAGTTAGCTAAAGAGGTTGAAATAATAAATTATGACGAAATACTAATTGGAATCAATTAATCTTTACTCTTATGTTATTATTATTAATCCGTTTATGGCGGCTCGAAGCTTGTGCCAGTATCAGTTGTTTTGGTTTATAACCATTGCATGACGTCCGTGCTAAATAAGACTTATCAAAAAAATAAAACATGAGATGAAATGAACATGAACAAAGATGGCCGATGAATCATACTCTGTTGACTGTTCTATGTGACGTGAACGTGAAGTCAATTTTGCGTCAAAGATGACAAGTGCGATGCGCTGTAATAATTATTAACTAAATATGTAAAATACACAGTATAAAATAGGTATTAAACGTGTAGGATTGTATTTGTCAGACAAACGTCAGTTTTTTTTTTAATGTTACATGTAATTTATAGGAATGAAACAAAGTTTCGAAAGAAACAACTTTCGCCATTTTCATCGCTAGTATCGTTATTAATTTTTTTATTGGGGATAAGTATCAGTTCAATATAAAGTTTTCATAAAGATAGCATGGCGGTTGAAATACTCAGCAACCTTAACATCTCAGGTTTTAGAATTAGTTTGAAATTATCACTTTAATTTTAATACCGTGCAGGCAGGTAGCGCAGGAATGTTTTATTATTACTAATGATGTTTATATGAATAAAGATCCTCAACCGATCGAGTGCAGGCTAATCAGGCCCCCAATGTCCCATGCAGGCTCACAATAAATAATGAAAGCATCCGAGCGGCGGTACGTGGTATTTTCTGGTATTACCTTGCATCTGGTATTTACTAAATAATGATATTTATTCGAACAAAGATAACGAACGACCGAGTGCAGCCTAATCGGGCCCTCATGGACAATAAACAATAAAAGCATCCGAGCGGCGGTAGATGGTATTTTTTTTCTATAAGTTGCATCTTCTCGGTTCAGACGGAAGCGCAGCTATTAATAGAATAGATTTGGCGAGAAACCAATGTCTTGTCTCCTTATACGAATTCAGACAGACTGTAATCAGGGCATCGGTTTAAAGCGGCACAGCCAACAGGCTGACATCCAGGCCTCTGGCATCTTCCAGCCGTCACGCCTACTTCAAATTACCGCGCCATGGTAAAAACTGAGTGAAAAGAAAAAGATGCGTGATGAGCTACATGAAAAATAAAAAAAGAGTGAACACTACCCAGCATTGTCCTAAATTCCCGAACCAACCAGGTCTATTTCCAGTTAAATGTTTTGTAGATTATCACGAGAAGCTCGATAGGAAGGTAATTATGATTAGGAAAAACATTTTTCAGTAAATTGGGACTTTTCAACCTATAAAGGCCGTAGCAGGATAAAGGGAGAGAAAACTATTCTTGTTTTTATAGTTACATACTTACATTTAGTACTACTGCTATATATTTACTTCCCTTGTCCTACTACGGCTCAAATAACATGTGCAGTAAGTAAATATTATTAATATAAAGTCATGACGATATGAATGTAAAGACTGTTGCACATAAAACAGTTATAATTTCAAGCACTTTGTTTCATTTCATGTTTTAACACTACTGACTGATATCACAGTAAATTTATACGGCCTAATTTGTTCTGTGTATAAAAAAATCCAGAGATGTTTTGTTTTCAATTAAAAATATTAACTTTATTTTTAGGGTTCCGTAGTCAACTAGGAACCCTTATAGTTTCGCCATGTCCGTCTGTCCGTCCGTCCGTCCGCGGCTTAGCTCCGTGATCATTCGTACTAGAAAGCTGAAATTTGGTATGAGTATGTGTATGTATAACGCCGACAGAACGGTAAAATAAAAATTAAAAAAAAAATTTTTTTTCGGGTACCTCTCGAACACCTAAAGTGGGGGTGATTTTTTTTTTCTTTTCAACACTAGTGTGTGGGGTGTCGTTGAATAGGTCTTGTAAAAATAGTAGGGGTCTCCTAACATCATTTTTTGATGAAGTCAGCAGTTTTCTAAATATTCGCTCCGAAAACAAAAAAAATAATGTCCCCCCCCCTCTAACTTTTCAACCACGGGTCAAAAAAATTCAGAAAAATTCATGTAAATGAGGCCTTATAAGTACTTTCAATGAAAACTATATTGAACAAAATCGGTCGAGCCGTTTTTGAGTTATCGCCAAATTTCATATTTTTTCTTTTAAAGGACGTAAGTTGACTTCCAGAAGTGATTACAGTTTCTAGGGCGTTTACGACCTTTTTATAGAGATTAAAATCTTTCTTAACTTAAAACTCGGGCTTAAAACAGCAGTTTATTGTTAAGGATGAGCAACTACGGAACCCTACACTGAGCGTGGCCCGACATGCTCTTAGCCGATTTTTTTAACTATACTCAAAATCTAGTTTATTAATTTTATGTTTAAAGGTTTAAAAAAAATATTGAGGTACTACATAATATTTATAAGGCTAGAATAAAGATGGTTACTAAAAATGTTGCATAAAACTGTCCAGCTACCTGGCTCAGAAGCGGCGGTCTACTTATTTACCGTTCGCGCCGGGCTCATGACCCATACGTTGAGTTACTTGTTTTAGCAAAAAAATGGTTGTATGGTGGCCTGGCGTATAGTGTACGGTCGACGGCGCTTGGCCGTGAATGGGTTAATGGATCTCAGCCAATATTGAAGCTAAGGATTCCAAATTTTGGTTAAATGTTAAGTTGTTTTAGCATTTTATATATCACTCAATAAATGAAGGTCTCATGATGACCAGCTAGTTGTTAATGGATCTCAGCCAATATTGAAGCCAAGAATTCCAAATTTTGGATAAATGATAAGTTTTATTAGTATTTTCTAATTCACTCAATAAATGAAGGTCTCTTGATGACCAGCTAGTTGTTAATGGATTTCAGCCAATATTGAAGGTAGGGATTGCAAATTCGAATGCATTTTACCCAATCCGAATTTTCGAATTTTTCGCCCACAGAAATCCGAACTTCGAATAAAATTCGAATTTTGGCAGTTTTCTTATTCGCTAAAAAAAGATACTTTATTTGAATGAATAAAAGTTCTCATGATATAAAATGAATAAAACAGCTTCTTGAAAAGCCGCACTGCAGCTTGGCTCGCCGCAAGTAGAAGGTGCGTTCAAATTTCAAAAATGTGTGCAAAATAGGTTAAGCACTTGTTTTTATTAATTACGTCAGCGCTCGGCGAATGGCTTAACGAATAGAAAGACGAGTAACGACCTAAGAGCATGCATATATAAGAGTGTAAATCAAGCGGGGGTAAGCAGTACATCGTATTAATATCACTTTAAGGGCACTTCTCAGAGCGTTTTTAACGCCTGATGTGTCGTGGACGTCAATAACTCAGAAGTGCCGTCAGCGCCAGCTTCTGGGTAAGTTTTTGGCAGTCTAATATTGACTAACTAAATGTACAATTTGCTGCATAATAACAACAATTAAAAATTTAAAAAACCCCCGACATGACAAACTATCCTAAAAACTAACATAAAAAGAAAAAAGTCCTAAGAACTGTTATTCACTTAGGCAAGAGTATTTTTGTTAAAGGACAAGCTTACGTGGCCTTAAATCGCGTTAAAACCTTGCTAGGTGTTGCTATTTGTGACCTTAATCAAAGGAAACTGTTCAATAGTCCTAATGAAAATTCAGCTTTAGCAGAATGGCAAAGACTTAGAAACTGCAGTTAGTCAGTACTGTGACAGAAATCACGATATTAGTTTTTTTTCTCAAAGAAGTTTTTCTGGTACTCAGTTTTTTACTGACTGTACTTTCTTACACAAACGTTATTAATTCATCAAGACCAATCAGACGAGCTCAAACACCATGGGTTTATCTTGTGGTGATTAGGAGTTCCAACGGTCATCTTCAGATCCAAGATAGCAAATTATAGTAGCTGGTTATCATGAGACCCTCAGTTAGTGAGTGATATGGAAAATGCTAACAAAATTTAACATTTAACCAAAAATTTGAATTCTTGGCTTCAATATTGGCTGAGATCCTTTCGCAACTAACTGACCATCATGAGACCTTCATTTCGTGAATGATATAGAAAATGCTAATAAAACTTAACATTTAACCAAAATTTGGAATTCTTGGCTTTAATATTGGCTGAGATCTTGTCACTTGTTTCAATTAAAGCTGAATATCTTGGAAACTACTGGCCCTATTTTCATCAAACATAGCTAAGAACCATATCGACGGAAAATTCTTTCGATCAAAAAAAAACCGCACTCAAATTGGTCCATCCGTTTGGGAGCTACGATGCCACAGACAGATACACATGTTAAACTTATAACGCCCCTCTTTTTCGTCGGGGGTTAAAAATGAAGTTGAATGAAAGCTTGCGGGACTTCGGAGATATTGACGGCCACGACACGTCAGGCGTTTTAAACGCTCGGAGAAATGCCCTTAAGTCATTTAATAATAAAATAGAATACTGTACAAGAAAAATTATATTTATTTCTACCACACTAAGAAAATATTGGATATTATACGGTGGTTGAGTGATATTTATAAAATTCGAAAATTCGGATTTATGACTTCGAAAATCCGAATTTAAAAACGGATCATGAACGGCTATAAAATCCGGATTTTCGAACTTCGAATAATCCGGATTGCAATCCCTAATTGAAGGCAAGGATTCCAAAGTTTTGGTTAAATGTTAAGTATCATTAGCATTTTCTATATCACTCAATAAATGAAGGTCTCATGATGACCAGCTAGTTGTGAAAGGGTCTAAGCCAAGAATTTCTAATGTTGGTTAAATGTTAAGTTTTATTAGAGTAATCAACAGATTAATAAATTTTTGACAGTACAATACTCTGGTACCTTGGAGCTGAAGATGGCCGTAGGAACTCCTAAACAGCACAAGATAAACCCATGGTGTTTGGGCTCGTCTGATTGTTCTTGATGAGCAATTAACATTTGTGTAAGAAAGTGCAGAAAATAATAAAAACGAGTCTCAAAAAACTTTTTTAACAAAAAAAAACTCATTATAATTTCTGTCACAGTACTGGTTCACTATTTTTAACATTCGGAACTCTGCTAAAGCTGAATTGTTATTAGGACTATTGAACAGGTTCCTTTGATTGAGGTCACAAATAGCAACACCCTGCAAGATTTTAACGCGACTAAATGACACGTAAGCTTTAGCAAAAGTACTCTTGCCTAAGTGACTTTTTAGGATTTTGTAGTTTGTGTCAGTCTGTCCACAGCTTAGCTCAGAGACATAGTGCTGGTTGAATACATTTTTAAAAACAATTTTTTGTGTACCTTCCCTACACGTAACAAAAGTGGGGATGTTTATCCCATGGTGTGGGGTATCGATGATTAGGTCTCTCAAAACTAAGTCAAGTTACCTAGCACCAACTGCAACTTTTATGGAGCTAAGTAAGCCACCCGTACCGTATTTGGATCCTGTAGAATAGAAACCTGGTTCTGTTTTAGGCCATAAGTAGCAGGTTCTTGCGACTCATGCAGTGCAAGTATATATTTTGATTGTCTTGGCTGATAACTTATCTGCTTTACAATTTATCTGCTTTGCCCGAAGGTTGACTGGTAGAGAATGCCTCATGGCATTAAGTCCGCCTTTTGTACGATAAGTTTTCTTTTGTGCAATAAAGATTAAATAAATAAATAAATAAATAACTTCGCCATTTTGCCATTATAAGCATTAACTATTTAGTCTGACTTTAACGATTTTTTCCCAGAATGTTGCTTAAGGCTATTGAAATCAAAATATATCCTAACTTCAATCTAAGAAAAGACGGCATTCATTACCACTGGCTCGGGATCCTGTTGTACCTACACATAATCAAGGATCAAGCTCGACGAAAGATTGGAAACCCTGGACCTTAAACTGTGTAAAACAAAAATAGTGTCAAAAGAAGGAAATTCCGTGACACAACTTCTGTTTGTTTAAAAAATATGCAATAAAAATAAAATTTAAAATTTAAAAACCCCCGACATGAAAACCAATAAAAAGAAAGAAATAAAATCTACGAAATGTGCCTATACAATGAACAGTAGAAAAATAATCCAAGCTTCGTTGCGTCGGGGGACCGCTAAGTAGGTAGTAAGTAAATGAAATGCAATGTACTGAAAATCGTAAAGTGGGAAGCCCAAATGCGTATATGCAATTCTGCGTTGAAAAATATATTTCATTTCATTTAGGTACTTAACGGTCCCCCGAACGCAACGAAGCTTGGATTATTTTTCTACTGTTCATTGTATAGGCACATTTCGTAGATTTTATTTATTTCTTTTTATTGGTTGTCATGTCGGGGGTTATTATAGTATTTTATGCAACCGTTGTATAAGAGGGGGCAAAAAACGCGAGTGGCATGGGTTACGATGTGAGCGCAGCGAACATCGTAAGAAAGATGCCACGAGCGTTTTTTGACCTACTTATACAACGTTGCATACTATACTTTTTCTACGACTCGACATTTCATAAATAAAATGCAAATAAACAACAAAGAAAATAATTACATGTTCCCGCTTGGAATCAACAAAATTAAAAAGAAAAATTGTCGCTGATAAACTTTTTTTTTATTGACATCCATCTGTCAAAAAAATATTAACTTATACATAAAGGTATACGATCACCATACTAAACATCTGTCAAAAAAATTAAACTTATACATAAAGGTATACGTTCACTATACTAAACATCCATGCACTGAAGATAAAACTTTGTTTTTAAGTTGGCACCAATGCCTTAGTACAAAAGTTTTTTTTTTAATTTGCAAATTGTGTGAATGCAGCTGTTCATCATGTAATCTGAGGTTCTAAGTGATGGTTTTTTGGCGACATTATAACATCGGTTAGCAGTGTGTTTTTGAGCAGTAGAGTATAGACTTTTACAGACTTTCATAATTTATGTCTTTATATTAGAGTTAGTAACTATATAAATGACAGAAAAAAGTACTGGAGTAGAAAAAATTTTTAATTTTATTTTTATTTAAAATAATAACTAACAATGACGTCGTGTATTTATACAGGGCGATGTCAAATTGGTAATACTTACATAATACTTGATTGTAACTTAGTTAATGATACATAATATATTACATTAAGTCATGACATAGGGCCCGCATGCGGGGAATTGTTTTCATTGGTCGATAGAGTCCGCATGCGGGATGCGGTAGATTTCCATAACGCATGCCGTAGGGCCCGCATACGGGGAATTGTTTTCATTGGTCGATAGAGTCCGCATGCGGGATGCGGTAGATTTCCATAACGCATGCCGTAGGGCCCGCATGCGGGGAATTGTTTTCATTGGTCGATAGAGTCCGCATGCGGGATGCGGTAGATTTCCATAACGCATGCCGTAGGGCCCGCATGCGGGGAATTGTTTTCATTGGTCGATAGAGTCCGCATGCGGGATGCGGTAGATTTCCATAACGCATGCCGTAGGGCCTGCATGCGGGGAATTGTTTTCATTGGTCGATAGAGTCCGCATGCGGGATGCGGTAGATTTCCATAACGCATGCCGTAGGGCCCGCATGCGGGGAATTGTTTTCATTGGTCGATAGAGTCCGCATGCGGGATGCGGTAGATTTCCATAACGCATGCCGTAGGGCCCGCATGCGGGGAATTGTTTTCATTGGTCGATAGAGTTCGCATGCGGGATGCGGTAGATTTCCATAACGCATGCCGTAGGGCCCGCATGCGGGGAATTGTTTTCATTGGTCGATAGAGTCCGCATGCGGGATGCGGTAGATTTCCATAACGCATGCCGTAGGGCCCGCATGCGGGGAATTGTTTTCATTGGTCGATAGAGTCCGCATGCGGGATGCGGTAGATTTCCGTAACGCATGCCATCCGCATGCGGGGAATTGTTTTCATTGGTCGATAGGGTCTGCATGAGGGGTGCGGTAGATTTCCATAACGCATCAACCTATGAAACTGAGCCATTAGTTACGTCAATCGAAGTTTAAGAGAAACTTATAATCTTAGAGCATTAAAGCAGCCGAAGTGGCCATAGACATGAGTTTCTCTCTGCCATCTGACCGGGTTTGCACCCAATAATTTTTGATATATGCGCGACTTATCAACTTTGTCATATCTTACTCCTTATACCGCCTAAACTATTATATTTGAATCCTACAGTAAAAATGTATACGGCTTCATTTATAGAAAATATACTGTCTAGGAGTGCCTCAAGCCTCTATACTAGAAGAAAAACCGAAAAATATACCCTCCCCCACCTCACCGCCAGCTCACCCACGGAGACATTTAGTATTCATGACTAGATACCTCAAAGAATAACCGTACTAATTTTCAAAACTAGAAGAATTATTTCCTCAATTTTATTCTGTCGATGGGTCTATTTTTAAAAGTAATTGTAAGAAGAAAAAAATGTGTGCGTTTTTGGTCGATAAAATCAATTAGTGAATTCTACGAGGGGCGTCTGAAAAGTTCTAAGCCAAGAATCTTATAAAGATTCTTGTTCTAAGCCTAAGGTATTTCGAGGTTATATATGCGTTTATGATACTGGCCACTAGAAAGGCCATTTAAAAACAAATTATTAAAAAATAACATGTCACGTTTTTATTATTCTGTTTCGAGATATTCAACGGAAAAGTACATCATGTGTGAATTACCAACGAATATTACGAAAATTGAGCACCGTGCTGTAATTAAATTCCTTACAAAAAGTGACAAATCACCGCAGTGTATTTTTGAGGAAATGGCTATTATTTACGGTGATTCTGGGCCTTCTTATGCCACAGTCAAAAAGTGGAGTCGCTTATTTAAACTCGGACGGGAATCGATCGAAGACGACCCCCGCTCAGGGCGGCCAATATCGGTAGTGACCGAAGAAAACGTAGCAAAAGTCAAAAAGCTGGTATTAGAAGATAGAAGAATTAAGGTTTGGCAAATAGCTGAGGTCTTAGGTATTAGTAAAGAAAGAGTCGGAGAAATTTTACATGAACATTTGTACATGAGTAAAGTCAGTGCTCGTTGGGTACCGAAAATGCTAACGGCCTTCGATAAAGTACGTCGTGTGGAAACTTCTCGGGCGTTTTTAGAATTGTGCGAAGATGATTTAGATGAAGTTTGTTCCCGAATAGTAACTGTTGATGAAACATGGATCAGACAGTATGATCCGGAGTGTAAGTCTGAGTCGATGCAGTGGATTGAAAAGGGTGAAAGGCCGCCGAAGAAATTTAAAGTGCAAAAGTCGGCCTCTAAGTTAATGGCTACGGTATTTTGGGATTGTGATGGCATTCTTTTAATCGATTATTTAGAAAAAGGCTCTACGATAAACGGAACTTATTATGCAAATCTAATAAGACAGGTGCGACAAGCCATAGTTGAGAAAAGGCGGGGTAAACTAAGGAAAGGCATTTTGTTTTTGCAAGACAACGCACCCGTTCACACCGCTAATGTTGCGAGGCGTGCTCTGAAGGAAGTTGGTTTTGACGAAATTGACCACCCACCCTACAGCCCAGATCTAGCCCCAAGCGATTATTTTCTATTCAATAATTTGAAGAAAGAGTTGAGGGGAAAGCGATTTAGAAGTGACGAAGAGATGAAGGCGGCTGTACAGGAGCATTTTGAAGGGCAAAATGAAGATTATTTTTTTAATGGCCTAAAAGCACTGTATAAAAAATGTTAAAAATGCATTGATTTAGGAGGAGACTATATTGAAAAATAAACACGAGTTCATTTGTGTAAATTGTTTTTTTCTATCTTAGGCTTAGAACTTTTCAGACGCCCCTCGTAATTTAGCAGTTATAAACAGTATCTGACCCTGATTCTTATATTTTCTGTGTTTACAGATTTGTGGACAAGTGCTCTGATTCATTTAGCGAATATTTATTCGCATTTTATTTGCTCCATCAAGTTATCAGTTGTATCTTGTTGCTTGAAGTTTCATCAATGGTAAGTAAAAGAGATTGTAAAAAATCCGTAGCAAAAGTTAAATTAAAGCAATGACATTTGTGTCAGCCATTAGGATAACAGTAATATCAAATAAACGGCTTTATAAAATAGATGAAAAACTATTACTTATATAAAATCAGCTTAGGATAATGAGACGATGATTGAACTTTAGACAATATGTGAAAATCATTGTTAGTGCCTGTAACATTTGAGGGTTGCCCTCGATTTTCCTGGAATCCCATCATAGATCCTTACTTGGCGACGATGGGACGACCTCAGGAGCATACTAAAAAGAATACAACTTATAGTCCAAAAACAACCTACCTAAAAAATCAAGAATTCTTAACCATTAAGGAGTTGTACCTTTCATCATCGGCAGCAGCACAATGAGATGATGCAGTTATCATCTCACCAGACGCATAACCTGAATAACTTTATAAAATACCGACATGATAAACATTGCTAAGTGCTTATAACCTTTGAGGGTTGCCCTCGATTTCCCTGGGATCCCATCAAACATTACGTGGTGACAATGGGACCACCTCAGGATGTTATTTCCTAATAAATAAAATAATTTTGACAATAGGCGGAGAAATCATAAAAAAATACATACCATGAAACATGGTAGGTATCCCTCCTTTTTGAAGTTGGTTAAAAAGATAATAATCTTTGTTTTTGTTTTTTTCTTTCTTAAAAAAGAGGATGCGCCTGATGTTTAATTATAAAACATAGCTTCTTCTTTTGCCTCGCCACTTCCCGGTTAGACGGGGTCGGCTTTCTTAACCATGACGCGCCATTTGCTGCGGTTGTGAACGTCATTTTCCTGAAGATCCATGCGTTTCATGTCCTTCTGGACAGACGTTAGCCATGTAGCTATGGGTCTACCTCTTCCCCGTTTGCCTGTTGCGATGGAAAGGCACTTTTTCACAACATAATCTTCCGGTCTTCTCATTACATGGCCGTACCACCTTAACCTATTCTCCTGCAGTTTATCTGCTATTGGGGCCACTTTCAGACTACCGCGAACAAATTCATTTCGGACTTGATCCTTCAGCGTGACACCTCCTGCCCAGCGCAACATCCGCATTTCGGCGACGTGGAGTTTCTGTATGTGTATATTCTTTGCGGCCCATGTTTCACTGCCGTAGAGCATTGCCGGTCTAATTGCTGTTCTATACACTTTGCCTTTAGTTCTTACAGGCATCTTTGCATCGCAATTATAAAACATAGCAGTTTTATGAATAAAATTAGCTCAATATGTCATGATACAAAGAAAAATAATAAAAGAAAAAACGATATTTTTTTAAATATGTACGAGAAACTTGTTTTTTTTTATCCTTAATGATTTTTTTTAGAATCAATTAATGATCAATAATCAATAATTGTACAACAACCATGAACTTAAAAGCACTTTTTCACGGTGAAAATGGCAAATTACTTATTTTCTCCACACAAATACTGGTACCCAATCCAGACCCCGCCCGGCCAAATGTATGGAGCGTTTTTAGGCCTCTGTAGCAATGTTGAACTTTGACGATCATTTCTGACTTTTAGAGCAGTCTAAGTGTAGGTAGTAGGTATATATATGTATATAGACATTTGATTCCAATAAAAAATTTAATGGGTTTGATGAAATTTGATGGGTAATTAAACGGTGTTGCAAAATAAAGGCAAAATAAAGAACGTAATTGAAAATTTTGAAGCAAATCGCTTGAATACATCCATAAATAACAAAAAGTACATTATTAAAACTTGTACAAAAAATCATGAGTTACAAACTATCACAAGTAGAATGTTCATACCATAGGTAAGTAGGTACTCAGCATAAATATTCTTCACTGTGATAGGTAGGTACTAAGTACAAGTAGACTTTGGAAATGACCATGACCTTTGCTCCGGCTTTCTTTATAAAACTCTTAATTTTAATGGTAATATAATATCCATTCAACTCTTTTCTAAATACACTAAGATGTAAGTTGTACCAAGGCAGATTTAAATTTCACTATTGTCATCAAGAACTACGGGCGTTTTTGCCAATTGTAAAGTTTTATTGAACATGGTTCACAAGTGTGTCAGTTTTCAATTGAGTAAATATTTACCTTACAATTAAGTATGTCTCTTTTTTACAAATTTGTGGGATCGTAAGTAGTGTTAATTGAATAGAGCCCGGTCAGTGCAGTCAAAGATAAGATAAAATTGTACATTATTTTTAAATTATTTGCAGGATTCACAAGCGCTTGCAATGTACGGGCCTCTGACGTTGGCAATGCATCAATTGCTGATTCAACTTTCAATTTTGTTCGAAATAACAAACAGCAAGGTAAAGTACCTACCTACCTTTTTCGGTGTAGACCTGCATTGTCGGAACGCAAAGAAATTGGCAATGCTTAAAATACTGCATTGTTCAAATCCCTACTTTAGTGGCACTGGACGTGCACATTGCTCGTAGAACCGATAGCCGTTGGGACAGAAACGTTCTTTAGCGAAAGACGCTGCGTGGGTAGGTCCCCAACAAGTTGGACCGCCGACCTGGTTAGGTTCGCGGGAGGCAGTTGCATGAGGGCGGCGTACGGCTGATCGTTGTGGAAAGCTTATAGAGGGAAGCCAGGGTATGTCCAGCAATGAACGACTTTCAGCTGATATGATGATAAGTCTGTTCAAAAATCACTTAATTCTATTGAGGGGTAATAGAGTTTAGCGAAGATATTTTTGAACGGATTAATCGGATAGGTATGTGTTTTTGCAACTGTATTTACGTAGTCATTGCGTTATTGCATTTAACCAAATTTAACTCGATTTCAATTCTAGCCGCTAAGGTATACTTATATACTTGTATATATATATTTTTTTGTCGCTTACAGTTGCAAATTTTTGTTTATGCTGACCCCCTTCAACTTTGTTATAGAGTGAACAACTGATAGACGCAGCGTACGCGACACCGTGGGAGTTAATGGACACCGGCAACAGAAAGATAGTGCTAGTTTTGCTGCAAAGGGTGCAGACTCCGGTCAGTCTAAAGGCCGGTGGTGTGGTGCCGGTCGGCGTCAGGACCATGTCCGCGGTAAGACCGGGCCGTTGGACATTAACCCGACAACAGGGAAATGGTTCTTACTTCACGGTTCACGGATTGCCGGCTCTTATACTGAATGAGATATGAATGACATCGGTCAGTCCATCATTCCTGACTGTCAGTTTACTGCCATTCATTCAATTTTAATAGGCCGAATCGTTAGTCCGTAAGTCCGAAGGGGATGACGATGTCTCCTGTCATTTTGACCAGACTGAACTGAACTGACGCCTGACTGAAAGTGTAGCCGACGATGTCAATAGTGGGAGAGCATGGACTCCGGCATCACAAAGATAGGGCTGTTTCTACAGTAACATATCTAACAATTTGTATTTCAGTGTAATGACGAATATTTGTTTTTCAGATCCTGAAAACATCCATATCTTACTATATGATGTTGAAAACCGTGGCTGGGGAGCGTTAGGCAAAGCAGATCACTACCGCTACGTACCGAATAAGTTTCCCATCTTGCAATCTTCACATTTATAATAATTAACCACGTTTATATTTGTCTTCGTACTGTCAGCTGGCATTTTTACCTAACAGACGGACGGGATTTAAGAGATTTTATTATAACACAGATATTATCAAACTTGTAGTTGAATTTCTTGCACAGATAAAATTACAATAAAAAACAAATTTTGATATATTTTTTGTATCTTCCCATATGTTTAATAAATATGATTTAATTTTTAATACGGTCGTATATATAAGTTACTCTATGGCATCAGATGAGTCAATGGTTGCATAGCGCTTTGGCGTCATTCGCAGCGGCAGGCTTGCCGTCAAATAAAGCGTCGACATGTAGCTACGGTTGCCATGGAAATGACGGCACACACACGACTAAGATGCATGGGCATTTTCGTGAGTGATGCATTTGGGTATTTTCACGAGAACTTATGCACTTCTGAGACATAATTTAGGCGAATATAGAAATGTTAATAACATACAACACAGTTATTCCGCGATTACCGAATATAATATTGGTAACAAAATGGAAAGAAGTGATGCAATTTCTGGGGTAGAAATAAGCTCATTTCAAATATGGGTAGGTATATATTTGTCACATCAACGCAAAAATAACAAACCAAGCCTATGACCTATTATATTAGGCCTATGTATGACTAATAGTAATACTTTACATACTAACATGGACTTATGATCTAAAACTGAAAAGAACGTATAATAACGAAAACTATTACTTAGACAACATAAGTAGTGAATACGATAAGCAGTCATCGGATTTAATGATGCCAAACTAATTGAAATTTTCTAAAAATGCCTCCCTAGTGATAAACTCCTTGATCGGTAGTAAGAAAAGTATCAAATTTGAATTTTATCAATATATGAGTATCTGAATATATTTAATTTTGTATCTATAAGAACCGATGCCTGATAAAAATAATAGGAAAGTGATTAAATCCCAATGAGACCGAAACATGATTTCATAACGATGCATGTACAAACTCTCTCTCTTCCTGTGTCCCACATGCTCGTAGGCTCAGCCTTCCCTATCCCTGACGTCGTATTAATAATAAGTAATCATTTATGTACATGCATAGTTATAACAAAAACAACAGTGTTTGATAGTAAAAACAAGTTTTTGATAGTAATGTTTTTATACTTAAACGCGGTATATATTTATTAAGAGGCCTTATTCCTTTTAAAATGCTGATTGTTTAGACATTTTTCTCTATGATCAAACGTGTTTCTTAACATACTATTGATGTTACTTTCTAGCAGCTACCTACAGTTTGAATTTTTCATTGATACTTTTTGTTTCAAAAACTACTCGAAATTTACAAAATTCACGCGGAAAATTAGTTTTTTAACTTATTTTCGACTGTACGCAATGAAAGCGTGAAATAACTATGTTACTACCTAGAATTCGGGGAAATGTATTATTCACTTCAAAAAGTTGGTTGAAATTATCAATATATTTGTCATAATATGAAAAAAATAAATTTTAAAAGGAATAAGGCCTCTTAAGTAATAACATTTATTGGAATCGTCCTTACCTAAAATTATACCTATTAACTTTTAATTATAATTGTACTAGCACTGTGCCCCACTTCTCAGTGATATTGAGAACGTGGACATCGTACTATAATATTATACATACAAATTGATTGACGACGCGGTTAGTGCAGTTTGTAGAGACCGAGTATGTACAAGCCTTCTAGAGCTTAATTTGGGACTAGATTGATCTGTGTGAGGTTGTCTGATATTTATAAATTACAAAAGTCAAATGTTTCCAAATTTAGAGGTTTACACGTTTTATTCTGAAGCGTATTTTTTTTGATGTCATAGGGGGCAAACGAGCAAACGGATTGCCTGATGGAAAGCGATTAACGTCGCCCATAGACACTAGGGTGGAGCTTCGATGTATGTATGGAGAAAAAAAAAGTTGTCTGATCGACCTGGAACATTTGTAATATGTTGCCTTTAGATAAGATATTAATATACATATATATATATATATATTTTTGTTTGTTCATAGGTGTCGGTTTTATTATCAATAAATCTTTTAACTTATAAAAAACTTTTTTTTCTAATAAAAGTTACAAGTTTAAAAAATATATATATATATATATATACATATATGTAATTGATTTAAATATGTTTCAGCCCTCAACTTTCAACTTCAAATGTTTTGAGCTTATTTGATACTTACGGCAACTACTACGTGAACCTGACCCAAATTAAAATTCAGTATTTAAAAAATATATATATTTTTAATATTGTTATATTTTTATGCAATAATATCTTTTATTTCGAGTATGATGTGCTTATATAAAAATCAAGACTTTCATTAAAAAAAAAACAAGATTTAGATATAAAAAAAAATCAGTATGGGCTTGACCTGTTGGAGCCTATATAAACTACATGTTGTATGTCTGGCTGTTTTTGTAGTAACGTAACGTTAGATTTAAATGTGACGGTTGCTATGTATTACGATTCATCATCTTCAACCTGTCACTGTCCACGGAATAAACTACTCTTATACTATTTGAGTGGTTTTACTCTAACATGGTAGCAGAGCGCTAATATAAGTAAGCGCTAGTGATGTGTTGAGTGTTTCTTTTATCGTAAAAAGTGTGTGCATGAAATCTCAAATTTCGTAATGGCGACGTCCGTTACAGGGGCGGCTATTGTTCCTGCCATTGAAAAATTAAACGGCATGGGGAACTATGGGTCATGGAAATTCGTCATGAAGATGATTTTAATCCATGAGGATCTTTGGGAGTGCGTCGAGACTAAAGACGGTAAGGCCGTATGTGAAGATAAAAAGAAACAACAGAAAGCTCTGGCTCGCATTTGTTTGAGCATTAATCCTGCGGCAATCACGCACGTGCGGAATGCGTCTACCGGTTGGGAGGCGTGGAATAGTCTGCAGTCTGCGTACGAAGACCGGGGGTTGTGCAGAAGGCTAGGTCTTATGCGGCAGCTGTTTGGGATGAAACTACAAGAGTATTCTGACATGCAGATGTATCTCTCGAAGGTATGTGATGTCTCACAACAATTAACAGACATCGGAGCTGCGCTGGAAGACGAGTATTTAGCCGTCATAATGCTTAGTGGGCTCACATCCGACTATGACCCACTGATAATGGCGTTGGAAAACTGCAACGTAAAAAAGTCGAGCGAGCTGGTGAAGCAAAAACTTTTACAAGAGGAATAGCGCCGGACCAACGGAACGGACACGAGCAGTGGTTCCGTAATGGTGGCAAAGCGACACGAAAAACCTCTCAAATGTTTCCGCTGTAAAAAGCTGGGTCACATTTCTAGGATCTGTCCTACTTAGAATACGGAGTTGAAGAATCCTAGTAAAGGCACGGCGAATATGCTGAGCGCGCTGTCCGCGAATGTACAGTCGAATGCGTGGTACATAGATAGCGGCGCATCATGCCATCTGTGCAACAGAAAGGAAATTCTTCAGGACTTCGTGGTGGATACAAGTTTGGAAGTTACGGTGGCGAACGGCGAAAAAATTCAGAGTGCGGGTCGTGGCAGTACCAAACTGCATGTTCGAGATGGCATAAAAACTCTGAGTGATGTTGTTTTTATTCCGAATCTGTCATGTAATTTAATGTCTGTCAACGTTTTGACATCTAAAGGTTTTCGAGTCATTTTCTGTTATGAATTTTGTAAAATATATTTTGATAATGTTTTAATAGCTATTGCTAAACGTGAGAATGGTTTATATAAATTAGAAACTTTCTCGTCGCGTATATGCAATGTATCAAGTACGTCTGAGTCTGAGTCCGCTGATCAAGTTGTGGCGAATGTGGGGACTGGATGTGTATATATCTATCTATCTAGATATCTCAAGATGTGTGGCATCAGCGTTTGGGTCATCTAAACTCAAGGAGCATGAATCTACTGAAATCAGGTATGGCTAATGGAATGCCATTAGACTTTGAAAACTCGAATTATAAACAGTGTATTTCTTGTATTGAAGGCAAGACTGCGAAGTTGCCTTTCCCGAAGAAATCTTTCACTCGAGCTACTGAAGTCCTAGGTCTGGTACACATCGACGTCTGTGGGCCTATGTCGCCAACGTCAATTGGAGGTGCTCGTTATATATTACTTTTTATAGATGATTTTACGTGGAAAACTTTTTGCTATTTTATTAAAACAAAATATCAAGTTTTCGATATTTTTAAACAATTTAAATCGCTGGTCGAGAATCAAACGAATACAACTATTAAAGTGTTGAGGACCGAGAATGGAGGCGAGTACGTAAATAAACCCTTCGAGTTATTTCTGAAGCAGCATGGTATTATACACCAGAAAACTGTGCCCCCCGTTCACAACAAAATGCTGTTGCGGAGCGAGCAAATCGCACGATTGTTGAGGCTGCAAGGTGCATGTTGCAGGGTGCCGGCTTGGAACAGAAATACTGGGCGGATGCTATGAGCGCCGCGGTTTATTTAAAGAATAGATCACCGACGAAGGCTGTACTGGGTGTTACCCCTGAGGAGAAGTGGTCTGGAAGTAAGGTAAACTTGAACCATTTAAGAATTTTTGGTTGTATTGCTTACTCCGTCTTGGAAAATCGGAAAAAGTTGGATCCAAAATGTAAGAAGTACATATTTAAAGGCTACTGCGAGGATACTAAAGGATATCGACTTTTAGATCCTGCTCATCCTTATAAAGTCGTTACTTCGCGAAATGTCGTGTTTGTAGAAGATAAATTCTATAAAGATATTTTTGTACAGAAGGATCAGCAACAAGTGGTCAACGTGCCGACTCCGTACATGATCATCAATAACCCTGGATCTGAAAATGTAGGATTGCTGGCGGCAGAACCTGTTGAACAGATGCAAGAACCCCACGAGCACCAGACTCAAGACACAGAATCTTCTGAAACTAGTGAATCTTGTAGTACTTCGGATGAAGACTACGTTCCTGGATCGTCCTCTTGGGATTCAGATGAATCAAGAGATAGGAACGAATTCGAAGATGCTTTGGTATCAGCATTAGCGAGTTACGATTACGACACGGATACACCAAATACCCTACGTGAAGCACTAAGTCTACGCAATGGAAGGCAGCAATGCAGGATGAATATCAATCTTTTTTGGATAATAAATGTCTGGAACTTGTGGACTTACCGAAGGGAAAGAAACCAGTTAAGTGCAAGTGGATATTTAATAAAAAGAGAGGATTAAATGGAGAGCTCCTGCAGTACAAGGCCCGATTGGTTGCGAAAGGATTCACGCAGAAGTATGGAGTGGATTATTTTCAAACATTCTCACCCGTCGTGAGGTATTCCACAATAAGGCTACTTCTGGCATTAGCGGCTGAATATGATATGGAAGATGATCATATGGATGTGAAAACTGCTTTTCTCAACGGATACTTAAAAGAAGTCGTTTATATGGAGATTCCTGAAGGCTTACCGATTACCGGTTAAAACAAGCCAGTAGATCATGGAATGAGAAGATAAACGACGTGCTTGTTAAGAAGTTGAAATTCAAAAGGTTAGCATCGGAGCCGTGTGTGTACGTAAGATCGAATAATAATATACTTTTCATTCTCGGCCTATATGTCGACGACATTTTGGTGTTTAGCAACAGTCAAACTGAGAAAAAGGCGGTAAAAGAGGAGATAATGAAACAGTTTGTTATGAAGGATCTTGGGCCTGCGAAAAGTGTATTAGGTATACACGTCCGTCGTAAGGATGGAAAGATTATTCTGGATCAGTCTAGCTATATTAGCAAAGTTTTGGAAAGGTTTAAAATGACAGATTGCAAACCTGCTAAAAACACCGATGGAAGTTGGTTTGAAACTTGCTAGAGCTGAGAAGAATGGAGACTACGAATATAGAAACTTGATTGGTTGCCTGATGTATATCGCAGTCTGTACGCGTCCTGATATAGCGCATGCTGTGAGTATGCTAAGTCAATTCAACGATTGCTACTCGGAACCTCACTGGAAAGCGGCAAAGCGTGTGCTACGATTAATCACAGTATTACGTATGAGAAGAATGGTATGAATGTGACAGGTTCAGCGGACGCGGACTGGGCGGCTAGTATAGTCGATCGTCGGTCTTATACCGGATACATATTTAAATTAGGCAAATCCATAGTTTCGTGGGAGAGTCGTAAACAGCGTACAGTGGCTCTTTCCAGCACCGAAGCTGAGTATATGGCTTTATCGGATGCGTGTAAAGAGGCATTGTTCCTTAAAGCGTTCATGTCGGAATGCTTGAATTTAGACGTGAAAATATTGGTGTATAATGACAATCAATCTGCAATTAAATTGTCGGAAAACCATATGTTTTATGCTAGGACTAAGCATATTGATGTTAGGCATCATTTCATTCGTGAAATTGTCGAGAATGGTGTGATAACTGTTAAGTACATGTGCACTGAGGACATGTTAGCGGATGTTTTGACAAAGCCTTTATGCATTGAAAAATTTCAACGTTTTGTAAGATTTATATATGCTTAGTGCTCCGTAGCGTATAGGTAGTTATTATCCCACCAAAAGATTTCATGTAAAATTGGCGGCCAAGACTCACATGCTCATAACGCTATCGCTGTAAAAAGTTATCAGATCCCAGGAAAATCCAAGCCTTGGTTTCAAAAGTATGGCTTGGCTGTTTCATAGGTTACCGTAAATATAAACCGTAATGGGCCAGACGGTCCGTTGGACTTATTTACGGTACTATGAAACGGCCAAGCCATACTTTTGAAACCAAAGTGTAGGGTTAGTAAAGTCAGGGCTTAGGGGCTTGGCTTTTCCTGGGATCTGATAACTTTTTACAGCGAAAGCGTTATGAGCATGTGAGTCTTGGCCGCCAATTTTACATGAAATGTTTTGGTGGGATCTCATTTCTTTTTGTAAGGTGCACTAGTTTTTTTATTTTTTTTTGGGCTGTAGCGTTTCTTGAGAATCAGTCTTCAGAGCTCTATCTTTGCCTATTTTTCTTGTTGATATCATTTCCTCTTACGCATTCATCTGCTTAAGATGGATATAAAAATCATTGATTCAACAGTCAAAAACATAAAATTCCGCGTGTTCATTGCGCTGCATTTATTATTGCATTTTGGTAGGTCTATAAAGAAATATTTAAAATACGAAGTCAAATCTAAAAATCCTAGTATATTATGTGTTTTATTTATAACAAGGAATCCCTATATCAATTTTCAGACCTCTAGTATCAAAATTTGCAGAAGTCTCATACAAAATTCCATCCCCTAGTTTAAGGGGTTGGGGGGTAAAAGTTCCAAGTTTTAGAATTATTTTGTTGTTTGTGTACTAATATTAGCTTACATACCAAATTTCAGCTTTCTAGGTCATCGGGAAGTACCCCAGAGGTTTTGATACGTCAGTGAGTGAGAGGCAAAATCGGCGTATTTTAGGTACCAATAAAACCTAAAGTATAAAAGCTAGATCAATGAAATTTAGTACATTTCATATATTCCCTAACTGCATCTTAACCTGTGAATTTGGGCGCTCTGGTATTAACTGGGACAAAACTATGTGGGTTTGAAAATGAGACGAAACGCTTCGAGAAAAGGTAGGTAGTGCCCCACCTCTTTTTTGTTCGTCTTGGCGGGGGCCACAGACCATAAGAATACTATAGACTGGGTATTGGGCGGGGCACGCATAACCGAGATTTAGCCCAAATACCCAAAGATATGTCAACGTGATGTCAACAGTCACTTAGTTACCGTACGAACGTGCTTGAGTAATTATGTGCTAAAAAATTTGAAATATGCCGAATTGTGCCATTATAATCGCACAGGCGAGATCTGCATACTCAAAAAGATACCTGATACCGTTTAATTTCACTGGAAAGTAATAAAATTCGGTATTTTGTAATATTTCGTAAAATATTGCAGTGCATTATGACAATTATACATTACAAGCTTGACATGGCAACTATTCACGCAACATCTTTAGGAGCACGCAATGTATACGTCCGTCTGACAACTTAGTGCGGGGGAACAAGTCTAAACCATAAATTGTCGATATTCTGTATGGAGGTTTTAATGTGAGCCGCTCGTGTTTCATACTAATTTGTCCATTTTAATTATATAATTTACACTTTATCACCTTGTTTTTTAGGGTTCCATACCTCTATCGGAAAAAACGGAATCTTATGGGATCACTTTGTTTTCCGTCCGTCCGTCTGTCTATCTGTCTGTCAAGACACTTTATCTCGAGAACGTGTGGAGGTATCGAGTTGAAATTAACACTATATGTATATTTACTCAGGTCTAGGGTCCCTTAAAGCTGTGAAAAAAAAATCAAGCTCCTACGTTAACGTGAAAAAAAGATACAGCCGTTTATGTCGCCAAAAACGCACATTTCGTCACTCAAGGGAATTAAAGTGATAGAGTACTTCCCGATGACCTAGAACTATGAAATTTGGCAAGTACTACAAATACTTATAAAAATCTGAAATCGCCACATACTTACTACAAATACTAATAAAAATCTTAAAAAATATAGTCCTTTTCAAACATCAAGTCCACCTTTTGTACGATACGTTTTCTTTTGTGCAATAAAGATTAATTAAATAAATAAATAGGTAAATCATATTTGGAGAACCTGGTTGCGTTAAGTTTGATTCAAATTCAAATTCGTTTATTGCAAGAACATAGTAATAAATTAGGTGATACAGGTATATACAGTGTTGCTTATGTTCTAACAAATAGGCATGCAAACAAAATAAAACAATATTCAAATACTTTATTGTTACATATTTCAATTTGTTACTTATGTCAAAAATAATTACTAAAACTCAGAATTTGCAGATTAAATTACATTAATTATTACATTATTTTTATAAGTATTTGCACCTCGTTTGTATGCGGCGCCATACATTTCAGATACAAACTTAACTCAACCAGGCCAATTAAGATGGGATAAGTGAAAGTTTGTACGGAACCCTCGGTGCGCGAGTCAGAATCGCACCTGGCCGGTTTTTTTAATTCAGACAAGTAATTTTATTACAGCGAAATCAATAGCAGTGGGTGACAAAATCATTAGATTAAAACAGTATTATTGTTTCGCTAATCCACAATGTAATACGTGCTAGTCAGTTGACGACGAGGTTGGCGCAGTGTTAATGCACCTGCCTACTGAGCCGGCGGTCCTGGGTTCGAATCCCGGCCAGGGCAAATATTTGTGTGATGAACTCGAATATTTCTTCCTGGGTCATGGATGTTATCTATATATATTGTTTATATCGTCGTCTACTATTGGTAAGTATAAGGCCAGGTCGAGTTGTGTACGATTGTCCCTTAATTATTTTGTTTACATTTTATATGATGAAATAAATAAATCTACTCCGTTTATAATTTACTTACTACCTGTTCCAAATGTTGTAAGGTGATGTTTTTATTATTCATATATCACTACATGTAAAGTAAACGTTCTGAACGATAGGAAGATTGAGATGGACGCTTCCATTTGATTTCGTCGCCAGAAATTAAAAGGTCTGATAATTTAATTTACGACGTTTACGACCATACAAAATAAATATTTTCAACATGCATTATACATATTATAAGCCTATACATATTATTATTTTATCGATATCGACTATTTTGATTTGATCACGCCCTTAACCTTTAGAATCATTAGATGCATACCGCTGGCAGAGCTTACATTACATTTTCTGGGTCGTTAAAATTAGACCCCGTGCTACAAGGATAGGGTTCAATTTTAAATGTTTTAAAATTGTAACATAAAACCTTGCGATATTTAGCCAGCGTTAATATCAAAAGTGACACTACTGAATTGACGGAAGTAGAAATCAATTTCTTGTCAATTCGAGGCTTTGTCGTACTGAATCATAAAGTCTCATTTGTCTTTTATTTTATTTCTATTTAAGTTATAATAAAAATAAAGATATTGTCTGATATGCATATAAGGACTAAAATTCTCGATACATTGATCGTAGTAGTGTATGACTACGTAATACGCACACATTAGCTCAGCCAATGTCAACTCACTTCTGTTTGTTGTAAAACCTTAATTTTATACGAATATAATTGTGTGCGTGTAAAAGTCGGCTACAGCGGTGCTAGAACAAACTGCGCTGAATGCCATCTCCATATACTCCGTGGCGGGGGCACTACCGTGCCCCCAGATTTGTACTGGGCGGAACATATAGTTTAAGGGGTGGTGTTGGAGCCTATATAAACTACATGTTGTATGTCTGGCTGTTTTTGTAGTAACGTAACGTTAGATTTAAATGTGACGGTTGCTATGTATTACGATTTATCATCTTCGACCTATCACTGTCCACGGAATAAACTACTCTTATACTATTTGAGTGGTTTTACTCTAACATGATCATAATATTCAAAATGACAGTAGAGGGCTAAAAGTAGTATTGACTATTTTTATTATTATTTTTCTCGTACACCTGGCAGCCTAATGCAACGTTTTAGAGACGTACTGAGTTGAATTTCCAAAAAAAAAAATTGCTCCACCCTAATAGACACCTGCAACACTAGAGGAGTCACAAGTGCGTTGCCGTCAAACGGATTCAGTTGAAATTTAACACACCGGTAGAGGTCATGAATAAAAAAACAAATACAGGATATCCTTGCCCATCTATAATCTTAACGTAAGAAGTTATGGAAAAACACAGTAAATTATCTCTAGAACTTAGTTTGGTTCGAACAGAAGACACACCTTTGAAACGTAAGAGAGCACAGCAAGCTATCGCAATGACAAGCCCAACATCACTCATTATATAATACTAGAGACCCGTTGCGGCGTCAAACCGCCGCTAGAATATGGAAATCCGGTAGTACAGAAAATAACTACTTTATCGATAAGAAGTTTTTGGGGAACGAAGTATAAATACTGTCAAAAACACGTTAAAATGATGTTTTAAAAACGTTAAAACATGCCAGGCTAGAGCCAGGCCTGATAGCCAAGTGCCAGCTTCATCGTGAAAACTTTTTCAACTCTTTTGTAAAAATAACTTGTGCATTAATTGGCATGTGATCTGCTGATCTGTTTCATTTGTGAAGCAAATGCATACCTATTATTCGATTTATGGAAAAATATAATTCATGACAATAGTCCGATAATGAATAATAGTAGAATTTTAATTTATTGTTCATTCTTCAGGACATAAATTTATCGATTTGAACGATTTCTATCAATATCCAGAAATAGCACATGAATCGAAAAAACAGATTTGGTCACTCTCTACCACCTCTCTACGCAGGTTTTAAAAATTAAATGATGGAGTGCGTAACTATTTATGTATTCATTTATAATCGTAAATACTTCAAAATGTTGATAATAAAAAATGTTACATAAACTCAATTGTATGAAATAGAGAGTAAAAAACTTTTATAGATACACGAAAAACCACCATTATCTATGCTTGTTTTTTTTTTACGTAGGTTATTTCTACCATCAAGTTTCGCAAGTTAGGGTAACATGTTAATTATTCCACATTGCCAACTCGTCCACAATGTCAGCTCGTCTATATTCCCATCTGGGTCACAATGCCAACTTGTCCACACACCCAACACGTCCACATTGCCAACTCGTTCATACACCCAACTCATCTGCATTGCCAACTCGTCTATATTACTAATTCGTCTCCATTGGCAACTCGTCCATATTCCCAATTCGTCCACAATGCCAACTCGACTATATTGCTAACTCATCCATATTCCCAACTCGTCCACAATTCTAACGCGTCCATATTGCTTAGTCGTCCACAATGCCAACTCGTCCACATTTCCAACTCGTCCATATTCCCAACTCGTCCACATTCCCAACTCGTACACAATGCCAAATCGTCCACATTGCCCACTCGTTCATACACCCAACTCATCTACATTGCCAACTCGTTAATATTACCAACTCGTCTTTATTGCCAACTCATCCATATTCCCAACTCGTCCACAATGCCAACTCATCCATATTGCTAACTCGTCCACATTTCCAAGTTGTCCATACACCCAACTCGTCTACAATACCAACTCGTCCTTATTATTAACTCGTCTTTATTGTCAATCTCGTCCATATTATCAACTCATCCGTAATATCAACTCGTCTTCATTGCCAACTCGTTTATATTCCCAAATCATCCACTATGCCAACGCGTTATTACTTGCTCGTCCACAATGCCAACTCGTCCACAAATACAACTCGTCCACATTTCCAACTCGTCCATATTCCCAACTCGTCCATAATGCCTAGTCGTCTACATTACCAACTCGTCCATACACCAAACTCATCTACATTGCCAACTCGTCTTCATTTCCAACTCATCAACAATGCCAACTCATCCATATTGCTAACTCGTCCACAAATACAACTCGTCCACATTTCCAACTTGTCCATATGCCCAACTCGTCCACAATTCCAAGTCGTCCACATTGCCAACTCATCCACATTTCCAACTCGTCCATATTCCCAACTCGACGATACACCCAACTCGTCTACAATACAAACTCGTCTTTATTATTAGCTCGTCTTTATTGCCAACTCGTCCATATTCCCAACTTGTTCATTTGGCAACTCATTCACATTCCCAACTCGTCCACGTTGACAACTCGTCCGTATTACCAAGTCGTCTTCATTGCCCACTATCGTCCGTGTTCCCAACTTGTCCGTATTACCAACTCGTCTTGATTGACAACTCGTCCATAATACGAACTCGTCCACATTGCCCCCTTGTCCATGTTCCCAGCTTGTCAAGTTTACCAACTCATTCACATTGCCAACTCATCCACATTTCCAACTCGTCCATATTCCCAACTCGACGATACACCCAACTCGTCTAAAATACCAACTTGTCCTTATTATCAGCTCGTCTTTATTGCCAAATCTTCCATATCACCAACTCGTCCGTATTACCAAGTCGTTTTCATTGCCAACTCGTCCATATTCTCAACTCGTCCATATTCCCAACACGTCTATATTGACAACTCGTCCAATTAACAACTCGCCCATATTAACAACTCGTCCATATTCCCAACTCGTCTATATTACCAACTTGTCAATTTTACCAACTCATCCACATTCCCAACTCGTCCATATTCCAAACACGTCTATATTGACAACTCGTCTAATTAACAACTCGCCCATATTAACAACTCGTCCATATTAACAACTCGTCCATATTCCCAACTCGTCCATATTCCCAACTCGTCCATTTTACCAACTCATCCATATTACCAATGTATGTAATTACATTCCCAACTTAGCTACATTGTCAAGTCGTCCATATTCTCAACTCGACCACATTTTCCATCCCGTCGACATGCAAGCGGAAGGACTAAGTTTTTTCTTGTAAAATACCATTTAATTTACCTTAACTCATGCCATTTTCCTTGGAATTATTTTTTTGATGAACTTATATGTATAATCATATTTATAATAATCTATCATAAATTTACTTGTTTGAATGACGTTTAAATTAGTTTTACTAAATTTTTTCTGCTTTGATTTATTGTAAAACTCGCCTATAAAAATAATCTATTCCTGAATGGCGGTCAGTTTTTCTAGGCTTTCGAGCACCAGTCCAACTCGCACTTAATCGGCTTTTTTCTCCACATTTTTAACACGTAAGTATGTGAAAAAAGTTTCCATATCAACATTTTAAAAAGAAAAACAACCTGGCAATTTAGAGCATTGACATAATAGCCCCCAATAAAAAAGACATTAAAAGTTGTCAGAATATGGTTATATTGTCATTCATTGTCAACAAACTGTAAAATTATTTTTGCATATTCGTACATGTTTTAAGTGTTGCGGATATTATGTTGCCGACTCAAAAATAATATTTCATCATGCTGAACAACTTACTACAGGTTTGTGAGCAAATCATGCTTATTATTATTTGGTCATCTTATGTCAAAATAGGGATCACAGGTCACGTGGTCAAAGTCACGTGGTTAGCGCACAGTAGTTTTTTCAAATCCATTTTTCAGTACCTATCCAGGAAAAAAATAAAATTCCAAGAGTGTTATGCACCTCTCCAGCATGAGACGAATCTAATGACATATCATTTATCAAAATCGGACCATAACTGTAGATCTGATGGGATGTACAAAAATCGGCCTCGCGTAATATTATTATATAATATATTAAATGTATCAAGTTTAATATCACTCATTTGGTTTAATTTGGAATGTTTAATTATTATTATTACTACCTAACCTAAAAATAGAGATGGATTTTCTCTCTCTTTCACACTCTTTATAATAGTAATATGTATAAATATATATATTTGCAAATCCTTAATCAATACCCATATATTACCACTGACTCCAGTTAAACACTCGATCGATAGTCTGTAAACCTTTGAGCTGAGCTGCCAACATACTATATAATTGTCGTAGCCTGATGTTAAAGCTTTAAATATTTATTTAAATATAATCTATATTTTTAATTTGTTACTCTACATAACTAAATACATTCTATGTACTACAAATGTTTTATGCCACTTAAAATTAGGTTCAAAAGGTGATCAATTAATACGTGTAAATCAAATTTTCGATACAGCACAGATGTTACATTGACAAAGAAAAATTGTGTTTTCTCGATCAGCCTTTGACAACGGTAATTAGAGATCAGGGAGGCTGAAGTAATGAATATACGCGATATAATCCATTTAAATGTTTTATACAAATGTGGGACAGTCGCGGAAAACGCTTTCATTGGTGACGTGACGATACACGGCAATAATACATGTTTTAGTTAACTATTCAATTAAACAGATAAGTTGACGGCAATATAAATACGACTCTCTCAGCCACAGTTGAAACTTAGAAAATACACAGGAATATCCTTTAATATCGACACCCTGACAATAAGTAGAATAGGGCACTCCTATTATTTATTTATATTTTTTCTTACCTTAACCTACTGGGCGCCAAAGACGGCGTCGTGTTGACTTTAAACAGGCCTGACACTTTACAGCGTGGTTACACATTTTGGTTTACAGCTTGGCATGAAGCACGAATATTTACGAAGCCGGCTCAACAGGCTCGACATCCTCGATCCCATCTTAAAGCTTGCTTTTTACAGGCCGCACCTTGATAACATGGACGTCGTCTTCTGCCAGTCATTGATTGTCTACTTTCACTACAGCGGGTTTGGCTTCGGTTGAGTTTAGTATTTTTGCTCCTACATGGTGCCTGCGTATTGAACAGCTCCTCCTATCCCTTGCCTGGTCAAGTTCTAATCCTTCTTTGTCGTTAATAATGTCCATGTCTTCGTCGAGGAGGTCACCGAACGCTATATTGGTGCATGGGTCTATTGGCTCTTCTAATGCTGTTTTCGTAGCTGTTTCGTCGGGAATAATAGTGCTGCATATTCGCCACTCGTCGAGCATTATTAGGTGTTTACTCAAGTCCCAACCTACAAAGTAGGAATATTAATATGTAGATAGGAATATTCATTTATAATTTATCAATTTCGTCTGCTGTGTATTCTATGTTAAAAACTACTTCTATCTAAATGGAGTGATTTAAATGTTTCAATAACATCTACTCAAATCTCATCTAAGTAAATACTTACTTGACTAAGTTAAAAGTTAATATCATATTTCTTAACATTAGCACAGAGTAAGTTAAGGTAAAGGCTTCGGCAGCAGATGAGTGTAGAGCGCATGATGAATTTTACACAATAATGCTAGCGTAACTTTATGTAAATACTTGTGTAGAAATAGTCATAAACATTAAACGGGACCTCTTCCACGCATTTTAGAAGAGTCAGCAGTAAGTAAGAACGAGTAAAGGGATTCGTGCTTATCTCCGAATACCATTCATTATGATAGTAAAATATACAGAAATCCACCGGATCGCGACTTCACTACGTGACGTGGGTCGGTTGGATCCATTGGAGTATCTAAGAATATTTTTCAGACGGGGCCTGGGTGTAGGCCTCGCCTTGGCCTATGAAATGATGCTATGAATTCCTATCGGTAACCCAACATCCTGGGGCACAGACCATATCGGGATGAGCACGACCAGGGATCGATACCTGTATTCATGAAAACGCTCTAATTTCGCGTTTTTTTTCGAATGTTATTATATAGAATTTCGTAATAGATATAGATCCTTGAAATTAGCCCACTATAATATAAACATGTGTGATAATGAGCGAAAAAACGGAATATAATAACGTTATTTTGTGTTTTTTGTATGGAGCAAAATAACGGTATCGATCCCTGAGCACGACCCACCCGGCCACCCACCTAAATACGCCTATGTTTGGGTCGTCTAGATGCAAAGTAGCATTTATTCTTTACCTGTCTGTCTCATGCCAGCTCGCATACGGTGCCACTCCTTGTTGACAATCTTGTCAATATATCGCAGTAGTTCGGTTGACGGCCCGTACGCGAATTGGCTCACGCCGACCAAGTCGACGGGCTGACGGCTCCATTCAGAGGCCTGGATCGTTTGGCATACTTGTGCGAATGGCCTGCGGTGCGGAGCGTTAAGGTATATCGGCTGCGGGAAAATAATAATAAATAAATATTAAGGGACAATTTTTTACACAAATCGACCTAGTCCCAAACTAAGCAAAGCTATTTATGGGTAGGTACTAGACGACGAAATACATTATATATATATATATATATATATGTAGGTACTTTCACAACCGAATCGGATTTATAATTATGTTTGTTTTAATTGAGGAGTGTCTTTACAAAAGGGCTTATTTCTCTATGAAACTCATATAAAAAAGGCCTTTTGAAAAGACACTCCTAAACTATAAAGTCAGTCGGGACAAGTGCCCCGGCGAGTGCGCACCTACCATATCGGAAAGTACAAATGTTATATTAAAATTACATTATTTGTATTCTCTTTACGGGTGTTATTACCTATCAACGAAAACATATTAAAGCATTTTGGCTCAGTTCATTTTTGATACATTTGCTGTAAAATGTACCTAATATATAGCTTTGAGTACAACTCGTGCTCACCAAACTGTAGTCGTTGATAGCGCACGTCACGATCGACAGCAGCACAGCGTGGAAGTAAGCGCACAGTATGTCGTCCGCGGAGGCCTCGTCTCTCACCACCACCAGCATTTTCCTGTTGCCCACGTCTGGGACGAGCACGTAGTCGCGTTCATCGTACACCTCTGTTAGAACTTTGAAGTATGAGCCCTTCGGATTCAGACGCACGAAGTCTTTTACGGAGCAACCCAATTTGATTTGGAATCCAGTTATTTTCAGATCTGGAATAAATAAATACATAATAAAGTGTTTAATGTAGGAAGCAATGAAATAAAACTGAATTTACATTAAAAGAGTCAGAGTAAAATATAAATATGGAGGAGACTGAAAATGGTGCATCATAGTACTTAATTGACTCAGGGGCACTGCTATCATTGATGTCCTAATGTGCGCTCCATGAAAAGAGCAACAGAGTGCGCTGAGGCCTCTAGCGCGACAGGTGCCTATTGGATAGTTATACTGGAATCGAATGATATGATCCTTCAACTTTTCTATCGTCTAACTTTTAAATATGAGAATTAAATTGACAGTTGACAACAGGTTCGATGTGCACAGCCTTCTCAACAAGCTTCGTACATTTCTTGAAATTGATCACATTCAAAATGCTCCAATAGTGTTCAGTTTAATTAAACTGATTTCATTAAACCATTTATACAATGATCAAAGCACAAAGAAAGAATGAAATGTGTAAGTCTCAAAAAAAAAAAAAGATATATTACATGTTGCATAAATTTATAATTTCATTAACTAGTTATCACAGAACCCAAAACTATTATTTTTATTTAATTATCTCGACTAGTTTTTAAAATATTAAAAAAAGTGAAAGCAGCCTCATCTAAGATGCAGCCCTCTCATGATGTCGCCTCGTGGAAATTTTGACAGCTCACAAAAAAATCAGTGGTACAATTTCCACACTAAATCCGCCTTAATAATAGTCCGACTGTATGATTTTCTGCACTGTGACCTGAATTACTGATCTCTTACGCTCTTTTAAAGTAAGAAACTTTTCAAAGGAATTTTGCAATCTCAAATTGGGATATTTTCGAAAATGTAAAAAGGGGTTTCATTTCATTTTTTATCCTTTATTTGACAATGTTAGTAAAAAGCCTGGTTAAAACACGAAAATTAAACGTTGTCAATTGTTGTGGTCAACTGAAATATGTCACGTTTGTGAAATAGAGGGTAGATGGAACGGTAAAAGCTAAATCTTTTAACCGTTCTGTTTATATAAATTTGCATTAACATAGAGTAGCCTCCTTGTTCTTCCGAACCTTAGATGACTAATTCGTTGGACTTTACAGTGATATTTTAGTGATAATTATAACGTACACGTCGAATATACAGCCAATTGATGTTTGAGATGCCTTAAGTTGAGATTTAAGATTAAATAGAGCACATCGCTAAAGTAAAGTAGATATTTCCCAGGACATATGTTATTAGTCCCAGTTGCTATGCCTGTTTTCATACAAAGATGGATAATTTCAAGTAAAACATGAAGGTGCGGAGGAACACTCTTAAATTACAGTCTGACACAAAAGAGTAGAAATTGAAAAGTAGCAATACTGTATTGACGTCCCCGTTTTCTAAGATTGATTCGAAAGGGACGACACGACATTATTGCCACTTTTTAATTTCTACTCTTTTATGTCAGACTGTAAGTGTTTGCTTCGATCTTCGCCACATTTCGGTTTAACCCTAACACATGTTACCTATTTATTTACCCACCTAATAAATTCGGTCCTAATTGGTAAAATATTATTGGTTCCTTCTGGTTGATTTCACAGGGTGTAGCCAATATTTCCTTCTTTAAATATGTATCGATAACTTGCAAAAACCTGGGTTCATTCAATGTTTTCAGGCATACAGCTCGGACAGCAAAATAGTTGAATGTTATATGAAGTACCATCATCAATCCGAATATGATGAGAGAGTTCCTGAAATAAAGTATGTGTTAATGGTATATCCATAACCTTGAAGGCTAGTAAGCTATGTATGATTGCGACGAGGTCTAACGTTATACAATTTCAAAGTAACTTAGACCACTTAGGGAAGTACGAACTCATCTACTCAACTCAACTAGTTAAAACTCAAAGTTCGCGCCATGGCTTTACCCTACCTATAAAGTCTATTTGGCCGGTGGGACACAAACTTAGAACTTTGAACTTGGGAGTAACTCCTTGGTCCTCATAATTTACGTATTACCACGGCTTGCGCTGCGATCATTTATTAATTTCACTATATTATAACCCACTGTGTACTTCGCATATAGCCGATATAGTAAATAAAATAGAGGACGGGTGTTGACGACATAAAAATGTAATATACGGCCTTTGATGATCGGGAGTTCTCCGATAAAAGTCTGAGCCATAAAATATTTTAACAAGGCGAATCTTCATTTATTAGAGGGAGTTGTGATGTAAATTTTTTATATGGGATTTCGACATTTCTGGGTTTGAAATAGAGATACAGACAGAAAAAAGTCATCATATAAAGGTTCCGTTTTTGCCGACGAGGTACGGAACCCTAAAAACAATTATAGTCTCAAGTTTTTGTTAATTTGTTATCAATTGATACCAACAGTCGCTGAGCGTGGCAACAGAAATGTGGAACAGTGAAACAGAGACACATGTACCCAAATTGTGGAGGTTGTAATGGGATCAAGCATGTCATTACATTAGCATAGATTTATGTTACTAAAATAAACTGGCAAAGCAGGCACAAGCAGTTACTAATAATTATTTGATATTTTAGGATAAGTCGGTAATTTAAAATGTTTACGCTTATATAAATAGTATTAACTGAAAAACTGCATGATTTGGCCATGGGCTTCGGTGGAGAATAAATGGTAAAAACAGGGAAGAAAGCCGTGGACATTCAAATTGTAATACTGAATCATTGTAAAAAAGTGATGAGCAGAGTTCGAAATTACAAGCAACAAAATAATAATACTATTAATATGCATATAATATCTCGGGCATTACTACATAGCAAAATCAATAAATAATCAAAATGCAAACGTCAAAAAATCTAGCCCCATCTCCGTAGTTTGAATACAGTATACATACAGTCACCCCCCGCACAATTTTATGTAATTATCAAATGATAATTATTATTGCTAAAATTCCATAACTTGGTCCTGGGCAAAACACTTAATCGTTCGAATACAGTTTACAGTCGCCATTTCGCTAGTGCGCATCTTTGTTATTATAGTCTGGCTAATGAAATATTACTATACTCAAAACTATGGCGGGAAATTTAAAAAATCTGCGGCTGGTCACACTTTGTGTAGTATGAATTATACTTTTGATACTAGGACATATTTTTGATTTTCTATGCACACGTTAGGTACCTAAAGAAATAAGTTAAATATATGTTGACGTGCACTCATAGTCAGCTCACATAATTTCCACCACTATGTGCAGAACAATCAACGACAAACACATATGTTTACACTTCCTAACCATATACAAGGCGAAAAATTAAATGTAGTGTCCGACCAAAAAGAGTAGAAATAAAAAGTGGCAATACTGTAGTGTCATCCCCGTTTTCTTTTCGATTGATTAGAAAGGGACGACACTACAGTATTGCCACTTTTTAATTTTTACTCTTTTTGGCCGGACTGTAAATAAGAACTAGCTCGATAATACCATATTAATCTTTCTCCGAAAATATTACATAACTACTATGCCATATTTCAACTCCAACGGAATACTAGTACATAAAGTATCAAAATTATTTATAGAGGACCCACCTACTAAATTGTCAACATTATTTAGCTAGCCAGACTCTATGAATTGATAAGGATAATAAAAATAACGAAAATTCAACCATAAATTCGGATTCGGAACTAGACAACAACGAATGAAATAAAAAAATAACGCGATCGTAAGGGTGGTAAATAGATCAAGCATATCGCATAGCATAACATACTATTTCTATTTCTAAAATCAATGGCAAAGCGGATACAAATACGATTAGAAATGATAAATACTTAATATTGTAAGGTCACTTAAAAAATCCATAGACACATAAGTTTCGTCATTCAAATACAATTTACAGTCGCCAATGCATTTTGTATATTATCAAATAGCTGTGCCCCGCGGTGTTACCCGCTCATACCACGGGAAGACTTAATTTATTCGGGATGAAAAGTATCCTATGTCCTTTCCTGGGTCTCAAACTATCTCCATACCAAATTTCATCTAAGTCGGTTCAGCGGTTTAAGCGTGAAGAGGTAACAGACAGACACACTTTCGCATTTATAATATTAGTATGGAAGTAGTATGGATATGGATTGATGCATAGATTATCACTGATAGGTCTGATAGTAATCATTACTGACCAAGAAGCTGAACAATAAACTGCAAAAGACACGTAACGTGAAGTCAGGACTCATGCATATTGCATAATATAATTTTTTATTACGAATAGGAATTGGCAAAGCCTTGGCAAAGCGTATAAACAAACAAAAAAGACTAATATAAACAAAAGGCGCTATATACGCAAAATAAAATAAAAACTCGCTGATTTTGAGCGTTAACTTTTATATTTTCGCATTAGCCTTTGCAGACTTTAATGAAATTTCATTATTACTATTTAGGTTATAAAGGTAAGGGAAAATAAATTTGATTCACAGACTATATTATTTGAATACTTTCCACAAAGAGTCAATGACAACGATGACATATTTTCTCCTTTTCCATTGAAAATAAAATATAAATATTATTACCCAAACAGTGATATTATTAGCAATGCCGTGAGAGAAGCAACGAGATTGACCGCCGTTTCTTGTGCAGAATCCTTCGCGGATACGTCAGCCAGGTTCCCTCTCATGGCGTGGTGTTGCGTCATGGCCACCCGAGTAGCACCTCCTTAAACACCATAAACACTTGATTTTATAAATACTGTGTAGTCCATTACTTTGTCACATGGACTTTTTTGCTTTGTTATCAGAAATGACACCTGTAAAAGTCTGTAAATAACTGTTACTGAATGTTTTGTGTTATGTTAGCACCAAGCACACAACGCTGTTGTCGTTTATTTCTCTGTTAACTCGGACATACAGCTAATTGTTAAAAACCCTTCAACAGTTTTTAGAAGGAAACATTTTTGATATTTGTGATATGTTTCTAGTAAAGAAAATAATGGAAGGTAAACGATACAAATGCGATCAATCTGAGAGCAGCGTCAACTCATTGCTTAGTGTAAATTACTACTTTTAGGTGAGATTAATAGGTATACCTACATAAATAATGTCCTTACCTGCAACGCCCACGATAGCCTTCATGACTGTACTGACACATAGCGCAAATGTGGTGTAATTTTTGAACAGTTGCAACGCGATTTCAATGCACATTGCTGCGTCATTTAGTGTATCTGCATACAACCTCCATTTCTTGCTGTATGCGTCTAGGTATGTTCTGCGTGAGAAAAAATTGACAGTTATGTATGTAGGCTATGATTTCTGGAAAAGTCTTGACAATATGATGCAGTGTGATTAGGGCCCTATCACACTGTAATCAATGTTCATACAAATATGCTTTCTATACAATATTAGTCGCCTTCATAAAAAATTCGCTCGCAACTCGCAAGTGTGTTACGGTCATTATTGTTTTGTATGAATATTGATTACAGCGCCATCTATCAGTCGGCATATATTTGCCTGCGCTTCATTCCAAAACCAATTTTGGAACAAACCTTACATTCAAAGATGGTTATAGAATACTCTTTAAAGCCTGACCAGAAATATATGAGGATTGTCAAGAGGGCGCTATTTATAAAATTTATATGGCAACAATTTTGCAACCAATCGCAACCCACTATGATGACATTAGTTTTAAATATCTGTCAGTTCCACTATGTTAACCTCGTAATATCATTTAATGGAATGCACTTTTTTCCTGACTGTTTTTCGTGTAGTGAACACATGTACACTTTATTTATAATCTTACGTGTACGACTGTGAATGGTTTTCGGCATTTTCTTCGGATATTCTTAAATATTTGTCTTTTAAAGAAATCGCCACGAATGACATTGACATTGTTGACTAACCATCATAAAATCATTGCCAGTGTAAGAAATTAGTTCCAGCGAAATTCCGCAATATGGCGCATCTTCATATATTTCTGGTCAGGCTTTAAATGACTATGGTAAATAAAAACGGTTAATAAGAAAATTAAGTTGTGGGCATCTTCTAGTTGAAGTATAAACACAAAGGAAATAGGGAATTAATATATAAGTAGTAAAGTTATCAACTTTATTTACCCATGACTAAAAGCAAACAGTATTCTTCCAATGTGACCACAGCCATCCTTGAGCACCCAAGTAATGGTAGCAGCAAGTGGGGTGGCATTGGTGTCTCCAACCCCAACACCTCGTAGCACTTCCTGAGTTGCGAGAATCCCTGAAAAATTGTGTTGGTAGCTGTATGTTAGCAAAAATGTTTATTTATTTATTCAGGCTCGGGCAACGTTGCAGCAAGGTAAATCACCATGGCGTCTAAGCCAGTGTTGCCAATAAGCAAATATCACTGTGTTTGGTAACTTTTTTAGGTTTCATAATCACACCATATTTTGAAATTCACCCAATGCACCCACTAGAGGTCATCTGTCCACCTAGGCGGAGCCGTACCGTTGTGTTTTCCTATAAGTGTTCTCCAGAAAATGGAAAGGATTATGCTCGGAGTTTTTTTGCGTGATAGAATCATAAATGAGGATATATGCAGAAGAACCAAGGTAACTGACATGAGCTCACATGATTGCAGCAACAGATTGCACAGATGAAGAGTCAATGGGCAGGCCACATAGCATCTGCATTTACTCGAGGAAAATATCCTCTTTTTCTTAATCAGTTAAAACAAATTGTTACCTGTAATTGTACTGCAAAAAGCCTGAGCTGTGTCCCACACTTGGTATGGCAAGTAGTCCGTGCTTACGCTGTCAGGATAGCCTTGGGGCAGGAATATCTTTGTTAGCCAGCTGGTTATATCACGGAACCTCCGTTCTTCTACTATGACTATATTTTTCTGCTCTGAAAAGAATAGTTTGAAATTACTTATTTACATACACTTTACAATAAATTGACATGTTCCCCTTTAGTTTTGTAGCATGTTTTAACATAGACATAGATGAAGCCTCATAAACATGACAGTTGGTAGCTAGGATTGAGTGACTGCCAACTCCATACACACCCATCATTGACACCTGAATACCCTCTTCGAGACACAGGTATAATTCTCATTGCCACAGGCCCAAGTAGCCTAGAAGACCCAGCATGTAATGATTTACAGATGTCAAACATGGAGCCTAGGTAACAAAGCAAAATATGATTAATGTTCAATGTTAAAATAAAGGACAAAATAAGTCTAGAAACAATGAAAGTCACTGCTGTAAAATACACTGTAAGAAAACAAAATGGATGAGGAACAGGACACAAGGCGCGAGGAAATAAAGACAAGTGGGTGAAGGATGCTACCTCATGGTGTCCAAGACAAAGCAAAAAAAGAAAGGGAAGCAATAACTGAGATGGGAAGATGATATTAAGAAAGTAGCCGGTGTTACCTGGTCAAGAACGTCAGAGGATAGAAGATTATGGAAAGCTTTAGTGAAGGCCTTTGTGAAATCCAATCCACACAACAGGCAAAAAAATAGCATGCAATACATATAATTTTAAATTACTATTTATTATTTCTTGTCATGGCATTGGCATTGGACTGTCGAGAATTGATACATTCATAGGTTTAGGGTTATCGGCTATGGCATCGCGATAACAACTCAGATGTATTGTTATTTATTTACAGTGTTCAGTATACATGCATAACGTACCAGGTGGCTTGACGTAAAGCCTTTCTTTAGCTGATGAACCATATTTTTCCCTCAATAAAATTTCACCTTCGTGGAATGTAAACATTATTGACACCAATTTCACCAACTATCTGCGCGTATTTTTTTAATAATGCCGTAAATTTTCTTTAGAAATTAAATAATACTTCTACCGGCACTGTACCTTCACGTATTGTGCATATGCAAATAGTATAATAATATATTTATATTTACTCTGTATTGATTATAGAAAAAGCAACACGTTACGTTAACTTAACGTCAACGTCAGCTGTCTATTTAGGAAAGTGTGACTAGTCTTAATTCGAATACCGACCTAGAGACAATTTAGTTGGCCATCTTACGATGAATCAGCGATGAATCTTAAACATCATGTAAACATCACTAGCGACAAAAATGTGACCCATGCCATCTCGTTTTTTCATACAGTAACTAGACATCCTTAACAGAGGGCTCCTTAGGTTTTTAATAAGCTACCAAGCCTCTATCTATCTCATCTCTATCTATTCTATATGATATTCATTCTTCTGAGTGATCGCCCCTGCTGTGTTGGACAACCAAATTGTATCCTTTAACCGCCTTTTAGAGTGTTCGGATTTTAACTTCTACGGTTATAAAATACCATTTACGCACTGCATTGTAACTCGTAAATTCGTAATAATGTTAATTCTGATTATTCATGACATGTTTAACATCAAATTACAATTATATTACTGAAATGAACAAAATGAAACAAGCAATACTTTACTTATAAACTTATAATGATTTCAGATACCGATCGTTGAACGTTCCTCCCTCAAATCAAATTGACTTGACATTTATTATGCTATATATATATCGTGCTCATGCCGTATGTGCACGAAGGTATTTTCAATATTTACGCCGAAAACCTCGATTTTTAATTATTTAACCATCTCCATTCTCCATGCTTGTCTACACTAACTAAACATGTCTGTAGACGTAGCGAGTAGCAGTACAGAGCGTATTCAGGTATTATAAAAGTATATTTTTATGATAGATAATTCAGTGCACCTTTATTTATCTTCTCAATATGTTTCAGATTCCGCCAATATTTGAAGACCTAAATGAACGTCTTCGAGAGTATGTCATAAGATCGGATAGGCTACCTATACATAGATGGGAGAAGTCTCAGATTCACTGGCATAGACCGCGGAGTGAGCATTATTTCTTAAACCTTGACGATGACGAGAGCCAAGCTGCCACCAAGTACGAGGTAAAGTTTTTGACAACTGTTATTTGAATCCTCTTTCTGCTAACTTTGATAATCAGGAATCAGAACATTTTATTATGCTGTTTCATGTGAAACCATACCCTCATTTAGTTTAGATAAATGGGAATTTGAAGTAATTTTTCACTGACAGTCATGCATTGGTATATATAATAAAAATACTGTAGTGCCTCGATTATCTGAACTAGTGGGGAACGGAGACTAGTGTGGATAGTCAAAAATTGGGATTTTTGGAACTACATTTTGGCACATTAAAGTTTTTATTGCTACTACTGTAAAGTAATTAGTATTCATTGACACCACTACAAAGTTGTCATTTTTTACAGTTAAATTCCTTAAGACAAATTTTCTAATTATGGCTACCTGTCATAGCTCTTATATTATTATATAAATAGAGTCCAACTCAAAATTCGAAGCAATTGAGTGGTTATACAACTAAGACTAACTGTAAAAAGTGTTAGCAAAGTGCAGGTTTGGTACCTTTTGTTATATTTTGGTATCTCTTGTGCCACCAACCTATAAATTTGTGATTTATGATTTCTGGGCTTATCCATACTAATATTATAAATGCGAAAGTGTGTCTGTCTGTTACCTTTTCACGCTTCAACCGCTGAACCAACTTAGATGAAATTTGGTATGGAGATAGTTTGAGACCCGGGAAAGGACATAGGATACTTGTCATCCCGAATAAATTTAGTGTTCCAGTGGGGTGAGCGAGTAACACCTCGGGGCACAGCTAGTAAGTTATAACAATACAAAGGTAGTAGTAAGCCTGGCAAGAATCTTCCTGGCCCAACCACACCATGATAGGAAAACTTCAATAATGTACTACAAACGAATTCATTCTGCTAAAACACATGAACTTGTGTACTCCTGGCTACGGTGTGTGGGGTGTCTGTTCTGGTGTTATGCGTAATTATGCCTGTCAATTGACAAAAACAATAAGAAAGAAAACAAGGAGCTATGACACTCTTTCTTTGACATTCTGAAATCCTGTTTAGTTGCGATAATGATAACATAATTGTAATGGTGTAGCAAATTACGTTTTGCCATCATTATTATGTCAGCTAAGGTCTACCTATTTATTTAACTTCCTGTCTCAAAAAGCTACAGTGAAAAAAAATTACCAAATAATAAGAGCTTAACCAACAAACTAAGAAGGCCAAACTTTATTAACTATATCTGTGTATCATTTCAAGCTGAATGTTTTTTCTTGTTAAGCTTGAGGCCTACCGAGATGGGGCAACGGGTGAGAAAATTGGTGAAATAGAAACTAGGATCCCAATTGAAGATGATGCAGACAGTCTCTCCATGGCCCGCCCCCCTCTGCCTCCCAACCTGGCGACCCGGGGGGCCACCACCCAGAGTCCTTTCCTGCCTGCAGGCTTCGAGGAAGAGCTTCGAGCCATGCTGCTAGCATCACATGGACAGCACAATATAGATATAGAGACAGAGGACGAAGTTGGAAGGTTTTTGGGTGAAGGTAGGTAATTGAATTTTTGGAAAAAACATCTTTAATTCAATTATCTCATTGTTAATCATCGCTACCCAGATGCATAAACTGTTAGTTTGGTATTGCATGCACAAACATTTTGTGGTTTGTACTTTGAATCTGTTAACTTTTATGTGGTCACTTGGTTCATGATATCAAAGGCTGGTTCTATTTTTGCCTCGTAATTACCTATGAGATATATGTACGTTATTGGGATTTTTATAAATCAAATCTAAAGTAATCCAGTACGAGTAGGTCCTGTATGATTATTGATTATTTTCAACATTAGATACAGATCGATACCGAGAACGATATTATAGATCCCCACCTGATTATTATTAAAATTCCGTGAAACTTTTCTATGTCAAGTTCATATTACACTAGGCAGTTACCTCATAACTTTGATGGTTTGATGATTTGGTGTAGGGACGCCCGGCCGGAGACAGGCGAGCTGTCGATTGCTTGATTGCATTCATTCAGCCCAATTCCCAATTGGAGCCTATGGTTACTGTCCCAGCAGCACTCCCATACAGCTTTTCTTCCCAACTTCTTCCTCGAAACTTCTTGTTCTCCTGCAGAAGCTTATAACTTTACTGCTACTATTAGATTTTCGATTTTATAACGCATTTACATTACAGCCGTATGCAAGCTAATTTCAGCTCTCCTCTGTTAGCCGTTTTTCGCCCAACAACCGGTCCTGTCTCCAACAATCTAAGCAGATAATGAAAACTTAATTTTTTCATTTTTCAGAAATTATAACACAAGTGCCTGGTTGGAAAGGTGAGGCCGTACAGGCGAAGGAAGAAGAAGACAACAGAGAAGATACCAATATCAATACTAAAATTAACCTTGATGAAGTCGTTGAAAGCCATGCTCATTTAGTGGGTAAGTTGTTTTTACAATATACTAGCGATAGAAGGGTTACCTATCTATCTGAAACACAAATTTTTGTTTCCCATCTGTAACATTTTACAAATTTTCATTTGTCCTAAAACCACTTTTTTTTTCCAAAACGGTTCATTTATCAGAATAATTCTAAAACACATCTAACCTACCCTACTGGGTTCTTTAAAACGATGTTTATAAAATCCTCAAAATATTACGGGTTTCAGGATAAAATTACTTTCGGACAAATAAAATTTTGGCTAAATGTTACACAAATGAATTCATTCATAAATGGGCCATGCAATTCTGCAGCTCATGGTTCATATGCAGTGATAGGAGTATACATATTATTATTCGGCTTATGACTGGCTACTATCACTTATTTAAATAATGATGAGCATAAAGGCTGCAAAACATCAAACGACGCAAACTGTTGTTATTTTATCTTGATGAATATACGTCTTAACATGCGAATCATTGTAGGTCTATGGAAAGACGAGAATGTGCGGCAAACGGAACCAAGTATTCCCAAAAAAGAATCCGACGTAAATGACGATGACATCTTCTTGGAGAGCACGGTTATCCGACCACCAGTAGAGGAACCGGAAATACCAATACTGAACATCACCAAGTCCACAGCCAGGCCCGGAGTGACCTGCACTGAGTGGGCAGAAATGATAGATGTATCGCTGCCAGTACCGGAGTTTGAAACAAAGATTAAAGATATGGCACACTCTTACCCATTTACTTTGGACATTTTCCAGAAACAGGTAAGGCATTCATATAAATTATCAAAACTATATTCTGCGCAAAGACCACACAGTCAGTTTACAAGTCTGAATATCCTAGCCCAATATTATACTTATCTATGTTGTACCCATTTAATATTAGTTAAATCAGAAATATCAAAATGATTGTCTGGCCCCCATAGCATAACATGAACTGTTGATAATATTACCGTTTTGACTACAGGCAATATTAAAATTGGAAGAGGGTCACCACGTGTTCGTCGCCGCGCACACATCGGCCGGCAAGACGGTAGTCGCCGAATACGCTATTGCAATGTCTAGAAGGAATTGTACGAGGTTATATAAAAATTTGTTCAAAACTACTAGAAAATATATTTTATATACACCCATAATGTTATATTACTATACAAAGTTCATATACTAAAAGTAAATACCTACATTACTATCCAGCGGCGGCAGCGGAGCATGGACGAGCAAAAGCAGTGATTTTATTTCATTATATTACGATATATTATGAAGTTATGGCGATAGAAAATAAAATCTATAAAATAATGATGAATATGTGTGTAGGTAGCTAAAGTAGTATATGCAACTCTATATTATTAGGCCTTGGAACATTCGTGTGATCCTATTATGAAATCCGCCTTCGGCTCGATTCATAAAACCGCACTTGTGTTAGAATTTAGTAGTTTATGCAAATTTCCGTAATAAGAAGATGTAACAGCTGCATAAACTATTAAAGTCGTCTTTAGATTTGTTGTGTGTTAATCTAGATTTTTATCTATCGTCATGCTTTATGGTATGACTCTGGGGACAAAAATTAAGTTTTGAATTAAACTAAGTAGTCATGACTCGTTCAATATAATAGACGAATGCACATGCAGTGTTATAATATAATAGTCTTAGCTACAGGAGCTTGCAAAACACTTGACTGCATATATGTATATAGAGCTGGTCCTTCTAACCTGATAGTGATGGATATCCTTTTTACCAAATGCATTAATCACATCCATTAGATTTTCGTATTTTTCAGTTTTGCCGGGACCACTAATTTACATATTCATTTCTAGAGCGATATACACGTCACCAATCAAAGCGCTCTCCAACCAGAAGTATAATGACTTTAACAAGACATTCGGTGAAGTGGGCTTGCTCACGGGAGACCTGCAGATCAACCCGACGGCGTCATGCCTCGTGATGACCACGGAAATCCTCCGGTCCATGCTGTACTGCGGCTCCGATGTCACCAGAGACCTGGAGTTTGTGATCTTCGACGAAGTGCATTATATTAATAATGCTGAGGTAATACAATACATTACATACATTAGGTATTTCAACAAGATTTTGTACCTTTCTCTTGTGATGTTTATAGAAAGTCTATCTATCTTACGTCACCACCGTGGAGATCTTGGATGTCCGTAGTTTTGATACACACATCTTTCTCGGAAAAGACTGTTGGAAGCCTGCTTGTTTTTAAAATGTGAGCAGTTCCAGAGACGAGTTACGTGGAGAACGAGTTGAATACATTGTGTTTTCAGCGCGGCTACGTATGGGAGGAAGTCCTGATTCTACTGCCAGCGCACGTTAGCATTGTGATGCTTAGCGCAACCGTTCCGAATACTCTGCAGTTCGCCGACTGGGTCGGGCGCACCAAGAAGCGACGGGTGTTCGTCGTGTCCACGCCCAAGAGGCCGGTGCCGCTGTGCCACTATCTGTACACAGGTAGGACCTCATATTCACAGTCGGCTGTGGCCGTCAACAAAAAATTGTGTCCCTGACGCCACGTCGGCCACAGCCGTCCAAATTTCAATGATCAAAAACTTTGTAATTCTAACCGCTACAAGTATTTTTCAATCCCTGTTGATTTTAGGGCACATCTTTTTTTTTACTCTGGCGTCAGTGGCACGGTAAATTGCTAGACCGCTTGGCGGTCAATAGGTTAAGTATAAGAGGATGGTCTCATGCTGAACGCTATCGTTCCGAACATTCAGAAATACGCGAACGGGATCTAAAGCACCAACAAGCAGAGGGGGTTCGTCCTGTCCACGCCCTGAAGGCCAGTGCCGCGATACCATATCTGTACACAGTTGTATTCATAGCGTGACTACGTATGAGAGGATGTTCTAAACCCACTTCCAGCGCACATAAGCATCACGATGCTCTACAACAAAGAGGCCGGTCTCGCTGTGCCAAACATAACCCAAACGCTGTTGGTTTTGGGCCACAGATTTTGGCGGCCGCAGGCGAGTTTGCGAGTCATGGGGGAGGCCTATGTTCAGCAGTGGACGTCTGTGGCTGATAGATAGATAGATAGATAGGCGGCACTTTCAGGGGGCGACAAAATTCATACTTCACAAGGTAGCAGAAGACGAGGCGCCATATCAAGTAGCCCCGGTTCAATAAAATCGTAGATCCGTGGCTGACCACAGGAAAGACTACTTTTGTTTTTACGACTTATAATATAACTTACGGTATTCACATTGCCCTTGCAATTGGCATTTTAAAAACTTCTGAATAAAAATATCGTTTTTTACGTTTTTTTTTCTAGGCTCGGGTGGTAAATCAAAGAACGAAAGGTTCCTCGTGCTAGACCAGGATGGTAATTTCAGGCTACGGGGTTACAACGACGCCGTTGCCGCCAAGAAGTCCAGGGAAAATGATTACAAGAAGCACTATGGACCTAGAGGTAATTACATAATCGGACAAGATGTATTTGGAATTTACCTTTCGGCATTTGATATATTTCGCCGATACTGGAACCGGAATATAGGTATACTTGTATTGGAATCAGAGATAAGGTTACGGAATCATGCGTACAAATACACGTCGGCAGCGTGAAATTAGTGTTTTCTTTCGTATCAAATAGCAAAATCATCAGGAAACTGCAAGATCGTTTAGAAGTTTCTTCTAACGTTATTTGATAAAATATAATTACTTATAAGTTAAGTGTAGACATCGATATATCTATCTGAGACATCGTACCTAGTATAGTTCCTAAACAGATGAACAGAAATTAACTTGATCGAGTGTTCCACGATTTATAAACTGTTCAGTTTACATCGGATTTTTTTAATCTAGTGTTTTTACCGATTTATTACGAATGCTTGTTTCAGTTATTTTTATTTACCGACATAATATGACAAACAATTGTTTTTTGTTGTTTGATCTATAAGTTAATTACGCTCATTTACTTGACCATTTACTCAAACATTGCATTACTTATAAAGATTGCATTACTTTTAGGTGGAAAACAGTTTATGAATCCTAAAGCGGAACAGACCATGTGGGTGGCTTTCATAGACCACTTGAAGACGAGTGACAAGCTGCCTGTGGTGGCATTCACACTGTCGAGAAACAGGTTCGTGTACATTATTTTCACAGCTCTCGTGTTCAATTCCAAACTTCAAATGTAAACTTTTTATTTGCTTCAGTACAGTAGTATATAATAGTATTTTATGCAACCGTTGTATAAGAGGGGGCAAAAAACGCGAGTGGCATGGGTTACGATGTGAGCGCAGCGAACATCGTAAGAAAGATGCCACGAGCGTTTTTTGACCTACTTATACAACGTTGCATACAATACTTTTTCTACGACTCGACATTTCATAAATAAAATGCAAATAAACAACAAAGAAAATAATTAAATGTTCCCGCTCGGAATCAACAAAATTAAAAAGAAAAATTGTCTCTGATAAACTTTTTTTTTATTGACATCCATCTGTCAAAAAAATATTAACTTATACATAAAGGTATACGATCACCATACTAAACATCTGTCAAAAAAATTTAACTTATACATAAAGGTATCGTTCACTATACTAAACATCCATGCACTGAAGATAAAACTTCTTTTTTAAGTTGGCACCAATGCCTTAGTACAAAAGTTTTTTTTTTTAATTTGCAAATTGTTTGAATGCAGCTGTTCATCATGTAATCTGAGGTACTAAGTGATGGTTTTTTGGCGACATTATAACATCGGTTAGCAGTGTGTTTTTGAGCAGTAGAGTATAGACTTTTACAGACTTTCATAATTTATGTCTTTATATTAGAGTTAGTAACTATATAAATGACAGAAAAAAGTACTGGAGTAGAAAAATAAGTTTTCAGTGTTAGGAAGCGTGTTAAGACATCCTAGCCACACCCTGACCTTAGACCATGGTGCTGAGTTTACGATGACTTTGGCGGACTACGGGTTAAAGTAGTTTACTGTCCCCATTATTGAGACAGCAAAAATCTTAATGAAAACTGGGTGCTAGTGAATGTTTGTGTAACTGAACAGCTGCAATCGTACTATCTGTTTGAATTACAGAACGGCTACCTACGTCGCTTAAGTCGCCACTTAATCGACTCTAACGCATATTGTTCTGTAATCTAAATACATGATCTGTTTACTATTTATTGTTTTACTTAACAGCAATTATCGCAACATAGGAAACAGTGTTTATATTTATTTCTTCATAACATACTAAAAATATACGACCCACAATTCATTTTTAATCCCAGGTGCGACCAGAACGCGGATAATCTCATGTCAGTAGATCTGACGACCGCGAACGAGAAGGGGTATATCCGAAACTTCTTCCAGAGATGCCTGCAGCGACTCAAGGAGCCGGACAGAAGGCTGCCTCAGGTTCGTATTCACTACGTTCGTTCTGTCTTACACAGTAACAAATTATTTATATGTAGTTACGACTAGGTTGATTTGTGTGAGGTTGTGCTAATTTAATAACCAAATCTGCAATGCTACGCACACATTACTAGTGGCTTTCACACTGGTTGAATCTGTACCCGAAAAACCATGTTATTTACATACATATTACACAAAGGGGCGACCACACGTTATTCAAAATACGCTGAACGTAGTGCAGTTGTGTTGGCGGGGCTCGTGACTGCTAATTGTTTGATATAAATAAGTAGTAACAGTATAATAACTAGTAGTAACCCTCTTTTCAGGTTCTACGCCTGCAAAGGGTGCTTGAAAATGGTATTGGAGTACATCACAGTGGCATATTACCGCTTCTCAAAGAAATTGTAGAAATGTTGTTCCAGTCAGGTCACGTAAGTATTCGCTGTCAGTTACTACTATTTAAGGAAAATACAATAGTTTACGTAAGTGAGCAACGTCCAATAAAGTGTGGTCTTGACTTGTGGAGATTCTGTGCGACGGTGTGTTCAGATGAGAGAGAGACAGAGAGAGCGCATCGTGCTCTCTTCATCGTCAGACGTAACATATTTATGTCAAATATGCGGTCTCGGTTGTCGCTCTCGAATGTGCCTATCGAGTCACATTTCGTAAGTGCCGCTCTTTATTGGATTATGTATAAAATATAATTTATAACCTGCACACTTCTAGGTGAAGATACTGTTTGCGACGGAGACGTTCGCCATGGGCGTGAACATGCCGGCGCGCTCCGTTGTCTTCGATGAGATCACCAAGTTCGACGGATTGGAGCGCAGAATCCTAGTGCCTGCCGAATATATACAGATGGCAGGCCGTGCAGGCAGACGAGGTTAGTACAAGCTATTTGTATTGGGTACTTCTTAAGAGGCCTTATTCCTTTTAAAATGCTGATTGTTTTAGACATTTTTCTCTATGATCAAACGTATTTCTTAACGTGTTATTGATGTTACTACCTAGAACAGGGCTCTTGGGATTTATTGGTATATATTTGAAACCAACAGTTTGAATTTTTCATTGATAATTATCATAACTCCGAAAACCATGGTTTGATAAAATATTTAGATTTGTTTAGGAGATCATATAACCCTAACCTAACCTAAATATAGTATGTTACATATGATCCATGGCAAAAATTACTGTTTGGAGTCATTTCACTTTCGGAACTTTGAAAATTTGGAATATTGATGGTTTTCGATAAATTAAACTTCGTAATTTTTGAGTGTTGAGAGCGCCGTCGATGTATTGTTATGTGTGTACCTTGTAGTATCTGAACTTGTTATAATAATTTCACTATATGGGTGTAGATAATGAATGAATGAATGAATGAATGAAAAATCATTTATTTGCGAGAATTCAAGTGTGTACAATTAGGTGGCATTTTATAGAATCATGAAACATGTGAATTCTGCCTCATATAGGCGTGCAACATTTAATATCTTAACTAATAATATAAACTATCATTTACTTAAATCCATAACTACATCGTGCTGTGCGATTTTAACCTTTAGAAATCGCCATTCTAATGGCCTGTTACTAATAATAACCATAATTTTACGATGTTCATGCTTTAAACGAGCATGCTATCTATCCCAGACAAATGTATACAGATCAAAAGCTTATAAGTATACTTTTCTAATATTTATTCTTTGTTAAGGTCTGGATGACACTGGCACGGTCATCATCCTTTGCAAAGACGGCGTGCCTGATCAAGTGAAGCTGAAGGGTATGATGATGGGCATCCCGCAGAAACTGTCGTCGCAATTCAGACTCACCTACGCGATGATACTGAGCCTTTTGAGGTAAGTGTATAATATATGTTTAGATAGAAGAAAGCATCATCTATAAAGGCGTGTACAATTGCTGCTTGGTCGGCGTTTCTCGTCCAAGTCCATGGACCTTAAATTTGAAGCCAAAGTAATAAGTCTTAAGTCTAAAGGGGCTTCTAAACGGGTCATATTTTGCTGCAATTTGTGGCCGGCCATTATTTGCATCTTGATTTAGTGTAGGTTGTCAGAAAAGGATGGCCATCTCCTTTCACCAATTTGGTTGAATTGGATGTAATCAGATTTCAAATGAAATGAAATGAAATATGAAATAATTTATTCAGTAAGTAGGCCACAGGGGCACTTTTACAAGTCAGATTGTGAATCTACCGGCATTTCGCAAGAGGAGACCGCTGTTGAGAAGAAAGCCGAAAGAAACTCAACAGTAAGTCATTTTTTCGTAAATAATACTTAAAACAATCACATAATACATTTGTGTTATAACTAATTACACTGGTACACGTAAAGGAGATATATAGATACTCCAAATCAATGTTAATCAGCATAGGAACAATAAAATGAAATTTAACGATAAATTAAAAATATTAAATTTATATACCCAGAGATGTCTCTGGGTGTCACAACATGCAATAAAATATAATAACTTAATTAATTGAATTCCATAGAGATGTATAAGGTCTCTAGGCGTCAACGTGAATAATTTACAATAGAAAATAATTATTAAACCTAAATTTCTTTGAGATGTATATGGTCTCTAGGCGTCATAACATGCAATAAAATATTTTAAGATTATTTAATTTCCTCAGAGATGTATAAAGTCTCTGAGTGTCATGCTATACTAAGCTGTCTCCTAGAGATGTGTACAGTCTCTAAGAGTTCAAAAAGTTAAAATCAACATTGAATAACTTCAATCGAGTACAGGATGAAGTTTCTCACATTTGCTTAGTTTAACACTAGTATGCAGTTCCTACATATTTAATTTGGCCCTTGCTAGCATGAACAGACCGGACCCCACAAAACGGCACCCGCAATGCATTTTATTAATGTTACATAATTGTTAATCGACATAATTGTTAACATATTTCGATAAATATTTACAGGGCAGATACAGTATCTGTCGAAGGAATGATGCAGCGCTCCTTCCGAGAGCTCGACCAGATAATAAAATCGGACAGCTACAAGAAGCAATTGAAACTCGCTGAACAGGAATATACAGAAAAGTGCAGTACACCGCTGCCTCCACACCTAACTGCTTTGGCAACGTTCTACGACACCGCTGCGATGTACATCGATGTTTTATCTGAGATCATGCCGATTCTATTGAATCAACCTAAGGTGTTGAAAGAATTCGAGCCTGGAAAGATATTGATATTTTCAGCTGGAGCTTACTTAAATCAACTTGGACTGTTCTTGAATATGAAAGGTAAGATATTTTCTCAAACATGCAATGAATTGTCGTTATATCATGCTTTATAACAAGCTTCGAAGTATCGCGTTTCGGGCGAAAAAACTCGAGAGAACTGTAAAGGAATTTCATACAAAATTGAAGGCCTAAGCCGGGAACTAATTGTTTTTATAACATGGTGTCTGTGTTCATTAACAGGCTAAACAAGCTCAATTATATTTTTTCGAGTTGTGTATATATTTTTTTCATCGCATATGTATGTTTGAGAAAAGTACTATACATGCCTATCCGTGAAAAGGGCTTGCCGGCTTTGTATCACTATCCGTCTATACCTACTCACCCAGCAAGCTCTTCTTTCCCGGCGTCTGCAGTAATGTACTATTTTTTACACATTCTTGGAAAAAAATAACGTACCATCGACGCACTTTATAGCTGTTGCTTTCCGTCCAATCAACTGAGAGAAAAAGCGTTGTTGTGGGCCTCTGAGCTGTAGACCTCGCGAGTTTGTTTCGATATCCTTTCTGATATCCGGATATCCGGCTGTTCTCGTTAAGGTCGCAGTTCTCAAACGATTCTCATGAAATTTTGTGAGTAGCATTTATCTTAGTTGATTCACTATTTCGAAATATTTCAAAATGGCCGAGATATTGTGGCGACGCGGTTGGCGCAGTGTGTAGCGCACCTGCCTACTGAGCCGGCGGTCGGTCTTGAGTTCGAGTCCCGACCGGGCAAATATTCGTTCCTGGGTTATGGATGTTATATATATTACGTATGTATATCGTCGTACAAGTTTTGCTTAGTTGGGGACTAGGTCGATTTGTGTAAGATTGTCTTTTAATATATTTATTATTATTTATTGAGAACGTAATAAAATAAACATTTCAACCATTTCGAGGTCTGCAGCTCACACAGCCATTAGAATTAAGGTAAGTTGTGAATATAACGAATCTCGGATTCCAGGTTCACGCCAAGCTCCGTACATGATGTTAGTACGGAAAACACCGTTTCGCGACACTGTTCAACGAAATGTCGAGATCGACGAAAATTGGTACCGAATGCTCAGCTACTCTGCTCTCTTCGATGGAATAGGTATTCTTTGATTACTAAGATAAATTCAGACGTCGGATATAATTTTATAAATTCAAGCGTCACATCATAATTGATTGAATGAATATATCAACAATCGACTGCTCGAACGATTAATGATATATCAACGACGGTCATAAATTTATAATATATATGAGTTGACTGTTAAAATATAAACGATAGCTTGACGTTGATCCTTAAAATAGTCATTGTCGATCGATGAACTATGTGGCTTTAGTGAAGAGGGGCATAAGTCAAAATATACGACCAGAAACAAAAGGTCATACATAACGGGGCAAAATTTAATGACAGCTAGGGATCGTCTACATAGATTAACTCAATTATCGAATCTTTTCCCGTATATGGCCCTGCAAGGGGTTTTACAAACCACGCTATATTGCGGATTTTCAGTGGTACTAAATTATTTTACTGGCAAACGACCAATTTTTGGTAACTGACGTTGAAAGTCGGTGAATGTCATGATGGGATGTAAACAAAGGGGAAACAGGACTAAATAATCCGAAAATTTCAACTAATTTTTGCATATTAAAGCCAAAACTATCCACAGTGATGAGTAAATTTTTTTCAATAGGATTCAGTATTTATTTCGTAAGAAGAACGAAGGATTGAGCAGCGTTTCAGCGTTTAATAATACAAATATGACGTAAGCACATTATTGCCATATGAAAGCTGTTTGTAGTGCCACTATCCCTGGGCCGGACCGACGCTTGCTAGGCTTTATTTTGATCCTAGGTTAAATATGACTTATTATACTCCTTTTCACTAGGGCCACAGAACAGATCAACAAAAATACTATAATTTTATTTTTTATAGGTCTACTTTTATCAATAGTATGACAACGCTGACCGTTCAATAAACAAATTCTATGATAACATGTCTATTATCTATATAAATATTTTAGGTACTGAGGATAATACATTGGACCACACGATCCTAGCGATAGCACCAAAGAATATTGTGGCAGTTACTAAAACGTGCCTGAAAACAGACACTAACCTCATTATACAGGATTGGGAGAAACGGCAAATGCCGCGGTAAGTTTTAAGTCTGCTGAATATATTTAGATAAGATAAGATAACTCTTTATTGCTTTCATATAGTGCACTGATGTCATAATTCTAAACATTATACCTAACATGATACCCTGTATGAAATATTTTGCAGAAATAACTTAATATCTAATTGAGTTATGCTTAATAATATACCAAGGAATGGAAAAATATACATACGAATTCTTAATTTTCTTTTGTAGAAATATGTACTTAGTATATCTTAAATTTAATGAATTACTTAAAGTTTACCACTTTATTTATATTAACAATAAAATATATATATAGACATACATACAGACTATATAAACAGTGACATGTAGAATGGCAACGTTTAACGTTATTATGCCACCCGATGCGAGATCGGCATCCGCTACCACCGGTTTGGCAGATATAATATAATCTGCACTCGGCGAACAAGTGCTTCTATAATGAGCTCAGAAATCGTAATGACATCTCAATCGTAATGACAGTCATTTTTGACTTGTGGAGTTAGTCACGCGATAAATTTATTTATTTGTTTATTATTCAAATAAGTTGTACAGCATTATAGTAAAAACCAAGGCACTGTGAACTACAAATATATATATAGACAAAGATTTAAAACTAGTTAGATTTAGGCGACACAGCCGCGTGGCTCCGTTGCGAATAAATTAATGACGAAACACCTGTTACTATGTCAAGTATGTCAGTGCCAAACTGACTAATGTGTAAGTGATTATAGTGCAACCAACTTATCTGTGATCAAAGCTTCTTTTTTTTCATAAAGGAAAAAGAAACTTATGTGTGAAACGGTGAAATTACGAACTACGACTGTCATGCTGAAATTTCGGACGATTGTCAGTGTCTCTGCGTTAGAGTGCTGTGTGTGAAGATTGTGATGACACCCTTCAGTTCTCAGATAGTTGGTCGCACTATATCAGACATGTAAAAGTGCCCTTGTGGCCTACTTGCAGAATAAAGTTCATTATTAACTTAAATTTATCGCGTGATAGTCGCACTTCCTGCATTTTTTAGATTATTATTATACACGCATCTAATGATTAATAGTGATGCGGACCGAACCGCGTGACCTTGCCACTATTATATAAACCTCCCGGGTTTCCAAAAGTGGCAATACAACATTTAAAACTTTGTAAAAAAAACTGTTGTTTTAAATAAATAAAAAAAAAATGCTACTAACAATTTAAATAAAACAATTTAAACGATTATGTCGCGTGTATTAATTATTTGAGCCTCCCTAACGCAATTTTCCAGTTACCGTTGCCAAAGCTTGACTGGGGAAAACACGCTTTCTCTGTCAAATTTACATTTGTGCAAACTACCCATTTTGTAAGATATGAATAAAAAGTTGTTTTATTTAACTGTGCAACAGTCGCGGAAACCGAAGAAAATATTAACCTTCAATTTGTTATAGTTTCGCAGATGCGCCCGTAGGCGCGACCTGCTCCCGCGCTCTCCAGGAGTTGGCTCAACTATCACACGCGGTGAAGACCGGTGCCACTAAGCTTGACACCGTCAACTTGACGCAGACGCTGGCCGTGAACACGGGCGAGATCCTCGACCTCTTGGATGAAATGAATAGGTTATCGGTATGTGTCTCTCTCTCTAAATAGTTTCTCATGTAGGTGAAACCTGCGCACGACCTGGCAGGAGTTCAGTTATCGCACGGTAGCTTTTTGTGTATATAACTTGCCTAAATTTAACATTTTAAACACCCCGGACATAAGTAGCTGGTCGTCATGAGAGTCATGACACCCTCATTCAATGAGTGATATAGAAAATGCTACTAAAACTGAACATAACTAAAAAATTAGGAATTCTTAGTTTCTATATAGGGTGAGCTCTTGTCACTTGTTCCAATTAAAGTAGCTAAAGCCAGCAAGAACCATCACGACTGACAAGTCTTTCGAAATAAAAACACTTCAATTGATCCATCCCTTTGGGAGCAACGACCCCACAGACACTATGTCAAACTTCATCTCTTTTTTTGTCGGGGATTAAGAATACGCTATAAAAGTTCTACTAAAGAAACAAAACAACGCGCCCATTTACTATAGCCGTATTTATAGACATTAGAAACAATATAGACGATATTCATGAAATATAATTAACACCCTTGTAGCATATTAAGTCTCTCAGTACTACAAATAGTATTAGTATTAATTAATTATATAGATTCAACATTCTTGAAGTGTTTACTCTACGAATTTTATTTTTCAGGCCGCGCTAGGATCCCAAAAAGAATCCACTAACATTGCGAACTTCGAGTCCGAATTTGCCATCGTATACGAACGGAAGCAGACCGAGCGCAAGCGAGACAAATATAGGCGTTTGCTCTCTTTCGAAAACCTCGCGCTCTACCCTGACTACCAGCGCCGTCTCTTGGTGCTGCGCGAGCTTAACTATTTAGACGAAAACGATAGCGTCATTCTAAAAGGACGTATCGCTTGCGGAATGGGTATGTACTCTTATTTTATCTCATGCCGCATGATGGGTGGATATCGTTTCTAATTCGTATCTTCTACAGTAAACCTCGCTTAAGACGTTTCTGAAGGGTCAGTCGAAAATCGCGTCATAAGTGTGAAGTCGTATTAAGCGGCAAGATACACTACTACTGACCGGTACTAGGGACTGGTAAAAAATGTATTTTATTTAAATTTATGACCGACCATAAACTATGCATCCTGTTTTTTTTATCAATTTCACCGTTTTTGAGAAAAAGTGAATTCAAATCGTGGTCGTATTCGGCGGGTCCTAGTGTGCTATGATTACGATGATGAGTAATATTTTAAAGCTTGCTAATACAAGTAATACGTATTTAATCTCTTTCAACCTTGCTTACGACTGGATTTTTAACAGCGCATAACGGTATGTATTACCTACACAACAGAGTGAAGTAAAATCGAAATTAATGAATAAAGTTTGTAAGGAACTCTCGGTGCGCGAGTCAGACTCGCACTTGGCCGGTTTTTTTCGTCTTCAACCCCCTCTAGTTGACCCGGCGAACTTTGTACCGCCTGAAAGTCGATAAATGTAGAGATAGCTTTTTATTAATCCCACGGGAACGTGATAAAAAGTATCCTATGTCCTTCTCCTGGTTCTAAGCTACCTCCCCACCAATTTTCAGCCAAATCAGTTCAGCCGTTCTTGAGTTATAAATAGTGTAACTAACACGACTTTCTTTTATATACACGATGATTTTTAATAGGTGATCAGGTACCAACTTTTCAAACTCAATAATTGATGGCGGTCACGTTGAAGTCGTAATTACATGAAAACAAACTGTTATTTTTCTGCGATAATTTTAATTTTGAAACCAATTTTGTCTTAAATTCCTTGTCACCGAACTAATCTGTATCGGTGTGCTTACAACCTCTTTATTAATGTAATGGGAATGACAATTTATGAGTAATAACTTGTCATTGTCATTGTCGTAACATAAACAAAGTCGTAGAAAATTTCGTAAAATTTCCCGCCAAAGCGATGACACTTGACGTAGGTATCGTACTTCAATAATTTATAGAGGATGACCATGTATCTAGTGGTTATTAGTTTTAATTATGTTTTAACTTTTATTTAATTTAACAGTGAGGTAATTGCGCAGGACCTCGCGTATTAAGTTTAATTTTAGCTAAATATTAATATTTTTATACTCCTGATCACCGATTAAAAATCATCGTGTATATAGAATGAAAGTATATATATAAATGTGAAGAATGAAAGTAATTAAATTGTGGTTGACGAAGTTATGGTTCGTAATTTTTTTTTACCTAAACATCTATCAATAATTATGACGACGCGGTTGGCGCAGTTTGTACTGCACCCGGGTTCGAATCCCGGCCAGGGCAACTATTTGTGTGATTAACTCGAATATTTGTTCCTCGGTCATGGATGTTATCTATATATGTATATATATATATATTATGTAAGTTTATCGTCGTCTAGTACCCATAGTACAGGCTTTGCTTAGTTTGGGACTAACTAACTAACTATTGTGGCGCAGTGACCCAAAGAGGATCTTGGCCTCCGAAACAAGAGAACGCCACCGGTCCCGATCCTGTGCTACTTCTTGCCAGTCATCGGCTTGAAGCTGACACAGATCCGCCTCCACACTGTCACCCCAGCGATATCTGGGTCGGCCCACTGGACGACGACCAGTCGGTCGTCCCAAATATGCCCTCTTGACCGCCCGATCCTCATCCATCCTCAGAACGTGACCAAACCAGCGAAGTCTGTGGGATTTAATCTCGCTAGAAGTATAAGTTTGGGACTAGATTTATTAATATTTGATATAATAATAATGCAAAATACATGTATTAGCGCCTAATATGCTACATATATCGAGGAACTACTTCATTTGACAGGAATTATAATTTGGGAGCTATTTTCATATACACTAACATAATTTTATTTTAAATACTAGGTATGAATCCATTACAGAATGAGAATCTCCTAAAAAATCGGTGGTACCACTTTTGACTTCGCCCTACTACTAATACGTTATCCTACAGGTACCAACGAGTTGATAATAGCGGAGTTAATATTCCGCAACGTGTTCACGGATAAGTCACCAGCGGAGATAGCAGCATTGCTGAGCTCTTTCGTGTTCCAAGCCAGGACCACCATCGAACCGAATCTAACTGACAAGTTGGAGGAAGGAGTGAAGGCAATAGAGCAGATAGATCAGGAGTTAGCGGCGGTTGAGTCCAAGTATATGGTGAGTTTAGTTTTTAGGGTTCCGTAGTCAACTAGGAACCCTTATAGTTTCGCCATGTCCGTCTGTCCATCCGCGGCTTAGCTGCGTGATCATTAGTACTAGAAAGCTGAAATTTGGTATCAGTATGTGTATGTATCAGGTTCTTATTTCAAACGTAGGTATGATTTTGGATGATAGTCCGCGGCGTGCAGGGTAAAATACTATTCCAAGTTCCAAGTCCGTGGATGTGACATCGAACGTTGTGACGATCTTATTATACCGGGACAGAATTAGCTTGTAAGTATTGGACCTAGTACAGGAAGGAAGTCAGAAAAAAATCTGAATGAATCAGATGAAGATTAATCGAGTGACTAGTTTATTGAAGTGTATTTATATAACTCTCCTGATTTACCCGTTTTTTATTATATTAAAAACGAGGTTTCTGTTGTTATTATTATTATTATTTATGTCATAGAGGGCAAACGAGCAAACGGATCGCCTTATGAAAAGCGATTACCGTTGCCCATAGACAGTTGCATTGCAACAGCAGTAGAGTCACAAGTGCTTTGCCGGCCTTTCAGGTGGGAGTACGCTCCTCTCTTGAAGGTTTGATGGTAATATCGGTCCGGAAATACCAGGGAATTTCTAGAAAAACGCACAGTTGTGAACTGCCAACTATGTAAGTAACTATTCTCGCAGGTGGAGCAGTTCGAAGGCAGGGACCGCCTCAACTTTGGCCTGGTTAGAGTCGTACATGAATGGGCGCTCGAGAAGCCGTTCGCCGAAATCATGGATCTCACCGACGTTCAGGAGGGTATCATCGTTAGGTGCATACAACAACTACATGAGGTATGATAATTATTATTTCACTTCTCCTGCTCAAAAAGTACGTCATTTTAGCTTCGCGAAGCTAAGGTAAAAAAATGGAAATCATAAAATATTTTTTATGAAGAAAAATAACTTGTTAGCGGCCAGCGCCAGCTACTGGATACGGAAAATTAAAAACAGACCAACCTGATCAGATGGGCCAACATTTTTGATTTGCCCTTAAAGTGTACATTTTAAATAACGCCTACAATTGTCTATGCCATACAATAATCCAGTTAGTAAAGGAGTTTGACCTTACAAACGGTCCGGTAGTTTTGATGGTTAGTCAGTGTTTAAGTCAGTGTTTAAAATGCAAAATGCACAATCCCCCCCCCCCCCCCCCCCCCGGCCCGCCGTCATATTGAAAAAAACCGGCACTTTCTTCATATTTTTGCTCATATCTTCCTTTAGGAGCATTTTAGCTAGAAGAAAGCTGAGACAATGTTATAGAGAGTTAAATTTACTATATTCTCCATTTTATATTTTGTTTCTAGGACAGATAGTTATGCACATTTAAAAAAAAGTAAAAAATCGCTATTTCCAACTCAAAAACAATCTTCTGTATTATATCTTCGTTTAGGAGCATTTTAGCTAGAACAGAGTTGGTTCTTTTACAAAAGAAGGGTGTTACCTTTTGTCCCCAAAGTCCGACAAGTGTCTTGACGTCAATATAAAATATCTTTTGCGTTTGAATATTTTAAAATATATAAAAACAATTAAAAGTCAAACGGTGACGTCGTAATTCGTTCTCATATAATTTTCATACTGAATACTCCAGGGTTTTGACGTTTCATAAAATTTACGAGATGTGATCTGTCGGGAAACATGCCTAATACGTGCTTCATGCATCTCATTTTGCAGCTTCTAGTTGACGTGAAGGACGCATCCGTGGCCATAGGAGACCCGACGCTGCAAGGGAAAATGGTAGAGGCCTCTATGGTCATCAAACGTGACATCGTCTTCGCCGCCAGTCTCTACACTATCGGAAAGGAAACTGGATAACAATTTGGTTTGCTCGCGATATTGCCAAAAAGTGGCGTAGCCAGATTGCTCAAATGAAAGTGGGAGGGGCTTTCACTGGTAGTTGTGGCCGGGTCGTCGTTCCCATGGTAAACTTACAAATCTGAATTTTCGCGGACCTGGAAACTTTAAGTAAAACCATACGGATTTAAGGCTAAAGTCGAACTAAATAATATAGATTTGTACGTTTACCATGGAAACGACGACATGCACAATTTCACTTTGGAATTTAATTCGCTATCTAAGTATAAGGGAACTTCTGCTAAAATTATATTCATAAATAAAAATCAATAACGATATTTATTAAATATGAATTTCTTAAATATAAATGTATTTTTAATTTATTAATTTTTACGTAATATTCTAATTAACGGTTGCGTAATCTGAAAAGTAATTTGAACCACCAAATGATGTGATGTGACACAAATATCTATTAAATGAAAAAAAGTGTTTGTTATACTTAATTATATCTATAACTGCAAATATAGTATCTATTAAAAAATGTCGGTGCGTCGCACGGAATGGCCTCACGTCAAAGCATTGTATTGTACAATGTACATTAACGCGTCAAAAATTGTTTCGTCAATTTTAAATTTACAATAAATTGATTTGTGCATTTCTAATATTTTTCGTTTTTGTAACTCTTATCGTTATCTTATATCTTTAACATCTTGAAAAAAGAGCTCCTACTATTGCGTGGTAATGAAATAATTTATATACATTTGGTCAGACTAGATCAGATTTGATCACATCTAGGAAACGGTTGTTTTTGCTATGATATGAATATGACCACAATAGTAAAAAATAGAATCATGTCTGGTCAAGATTCCTTCTTAATTTAATTATGCAACATTAAAAATTAACCAGTGACTGTGAGCTGTACAACTCATAAGTACTCAGAAAATGACATGAGAATCGGTTGAGAAATGCGACCTCTAGACGAGAACAAGCGTCTGGACCTCCAAACATACGAAATAATTTTGGGCCACGCAAAAACGGAGACGCTCCGCTCGCTCGCTCGGAAGTTGATGGAAGTTACAGGAAGGTACATTTTTTTATTTTTCTTTTTCCTTGCGGGCCCGAGGGGCCCTTTACACTGGTTTATTACTGTCATAAAGGACACGCCACCGAGAAGGGAAGGTACAGACATAAAAGAGTAGAAATTAAAAAGTGACAATGCTGTAGTGTCGTCCCTTTCTTATCAATCTATGAAATCGGGACTAAACTGTTACAGTATTGCCACTTTTTGGCTTTCTAGTTACACCACAGCGAACACTTCATTGTTTCTTTGTGTTCAATTATTAAAGGCATTAAAGTTATAATTATAAACGTTTGTTTGTATTACAGTTATTTACAATATTCATGAATTAAATTTAATTGTTTGTGCACACCGTTAACACGTTGAACGCCAGGCCAAAAATGTAGTGTTTCCAGTGAAGCCACGGGGGTCACCGGCGAGCCAAACCATGTTGAACCATTGGAGCCACGGGGGTCACCGGTGAGCCGCGGTGAGCCTTCATTTCAAACCTGTTTTACAGGCCACCGATCACTTATTCCATCCAAAAACGTATGAAGGGTGAGCCGCGTGGCCTCAGAGAAGATACTAGTTGCCTTGGTTCTTTTGTACTGTAAAGGACTTATGATTTTTTCACAATTTTTTATACTTTGTTAGGGTTGCCTTACACATCATAAATAATATATAGTTGAAAACTGACAAATAAGGCTTTAACCCTAACTTTAACGCGCAAGATATTTTTTTTACTTTTTTTTTGTTTTGGGCATGAAAATAAGTTAATAGGGTAATTGTAAGCCTAGGAAAAATAAAATAAAAACTGTTGTATGTAAACTTTTTTAGAAAATGTATGTTAAGTATACTTAACATTGTCCAACATTGAACATACCACCCATGTTGAGCATTCTTAACATTGCGCATTATGTGGAAGTTGCAATAGATGACTCATTTATGTTTTCTGTGAGAAAAAAATATAAATTTAGCTACATGAAACGAGTAAAACACTATTTCTTCGAAACAAGACACGTCTTACTTTATATTTGAACGTTGCAAGTTTGTGAAAGCCATTATTGCAATAATTGTATCGTCCGTAGGTCGTGAACCCTGGTAAGTGTCCCGTATTATCATATTGTCTGCAGTAGGAGGTCTCGGGACTGCAGCTGTTTTTTGGCACGCATTGCCATGTCCGTGTCCAAAAGTCCAATTCTATTTTTCTTCAGCAGCTCCATTGCTATTTGAATCCGATACTTCTACAATGGCATTTTCTTTTGTTCTCCGTTATACTGTTCGTTCGCTCTAGCCTTCTTTGACAGTAGTTTTTCCGAGGGGCATTCGTCCTGACGACCCCTAAGGCGGTTGTTTTTTATTTTCCCAAGACTAAAGATTCCATATTTATTGCGGAGTAGACGTATCAGCTCCAGGGACGTGAAAAAAATATCTAAATATACGATAGCTAGCTGGCAAATGAACAGAATCAAAACGTGTCTTCTCCAGCATATGGAAGGAAGTCATAACCGAGTCCAAATATTCCAGCACGTACAAATAATTTGAATCCCCATTTCTTCGGCTTTTTTGGCAGATATTGGCGTCTGCAACCCGCTCTTGTTTCTTTATATGGCACCATCAATTCATCTATGCTAAGCCGCCTTTCTTCTTCAAGTTTCAAACAATTTTGTCTAAGTTTTTCCATGAATGGACGTATCTTGAAGTAGAGGTTATTATTGAGATTGCAATTATCCGCGAAATGTAGATGCCTCGTCACGTTTTCATGTATTTTAAGGGCAAATATCTGCGAGCGGTGCGTTGCATGTCTCACGAAGATATGTCTAGGTTCTTCATCTGTGCTCTCTTACAAATTTAGTATTTCTAGAGAAGGTGGTATAGATCGCGGTTCAAAGTTTGCATCAGCATCAGACAGGTTCTGAGTGTTAATATTTTGGTTAGCCTCAATTTTTCGTCAGAATGATTGCTGCTGTCTGAAGATTCTGCAATTCTTGGCTCATTTTATTTAACCATGGAGCACACACCACATCCAGGCAACATGTCAATAAATAAACATGCAATATTAGGCACAAAAACAGCTTTTGGCATATACATACGGAAAATATATTATGTACCCTTTATCATTTATATTAACCTTAACTTCGCAATGTTAAAAATACTCAACAATTTAAGCAGAGTGTATATTGTGCATAGATGGACAATGTTGAGAATACTCAACATGCAGTTAAGTAGGTGTGTCTCTCAAAATTTCGCAATGTTGAGAATACTCAACACGCATATTGGGAACCAAATAACGTTCAAGTCTTACACCCAAATTGTTAGAAATATACTAGAACACAAAGCTCATACCCTTAAAAATCAATTGTAAGCGTAATTCAATTGATATTATGGTGATAAATATTTATTATGAATTATTATTTACCTTACTTCCCACAGTCATCGGTTCTTTCGGCACCATTTTGCCGCGAATTGACAAAATATGTTGTGCGTCCGTCCGGGCAATAAACATAGTCGGTAAAGATTCGTTTGGAAATAAGGAAATATTTCATAACTATAAGTTGTGAATATAATCGAAAACAAATTGGCAGATTTTTTATGTTTTGGGCGTTGAGTATACTTAACGTTGCGAGAAAGAGGGTTAATTAAACATGGAGTTTGGTAAAAAATGAACGTAAATAAGTTATTAAAGTATTACTTATTTATTTAACCAATTAAAACTAATAATACTATTTTTGACTTTCTTCGGAGTCTGAGTGCAGAATACGTCGTTTTTTCCGATGCGACGATACTGGCTGCAACTAATCTTCTGAACTTAGTTGAAAACTGCTGTTTAAGAGGTTTATTTCTACGTTTTCAATTTTAGCTAAGTCATCTTGAGTTAGAACAAAGTCTTCAAATCCATCGTCATCCATAATAAACAAACACGTAATAATACACTTTTTTACAAAATTAAAGACGTAAATAATTACGCATGGTACGTGCAGTGCGTTGCTGGATACTAGCGGCACTGTCAGTCAGTTGTGAGACTTGCGAACGCCGAACGCGCAGGCAAGTGCGAGGAACGCGGGCGGGTGAGCCGCGGAAGAAAGTTCGCAACATAGATTAGAGTGTATTACTGGTTCGCAATTCCTTCCGATTAGGCCACGCGGCCCACCGGTGAGCCTTTTAAGGAAATTCGAGTATTTTTGACGTTTAAGCTAGTATCTTTTGATCTATAGTACTAAATATAATGTTTTACATCCAAAATAATTGCGAATTGTCCGTTTTTACCATGGCCCCAACGCATACATCGTGATGGCCCACCTGTGGGTGGCGTGGCGTCCAACGTGTTAAGCAACCATTTTTGAACTTATCATAATCATAGATCAATTCATCATATTTTTTTATGATCTATCTCTTATTTATATCGACATTATCGACAAATCTATTTGGGCACCACTATATAGCAACAGAAATTTGAGATGAGCCTTGAAATCGACGTATTGACAAATATACTGCCGTCTCGCATGCTTTATAGCATTGAGGTATTATTTATAATAGAGCCACAGACCCAAGACCCAAACAAAAATGACAAAAAAGTGACACCGTTACCGTTGTCATGTTCAAGTCTTGCTCTAAGGTTCAAGTAGATGCCAATAACGCTTATTTATAATTTACAACAACATAATTACTTCGTACAAAATAACTATTGCTAAGATGTTTACGTGTCAAAATGACTTACGTACTTATTATTATTACCACAAATATTTTTCGTGTAAATTAACTTGTTTAGCGTAGGTATTCTGACTCATGTCTCTTGTCAAACTTGGAACATGGCACGAACGGAGCAGATTTTAATATTTTTACATACTAAAAATATTTTAATTATTATTTTATTTAGGTATTAAAATATATTTGTTGTTTGAACTAAACAAACTCGTAAATTGTTAATAACAAATTAAGTTACGTTTTCATTTAACAACTGCATGAAAGGGTCCCGACACTGCATAGAAGGGATCAGTAATAATATAACATAATAAATGAGAGTAAGGCAAGTGCAAAATATTAACATTTGTAACTCTTTGAAGTTTGATTTTATTTGTCGGTGGCGTGGTATGCAATGCACGGCAGCATACGTTGCCTTTAGGTGTTCTTGGCGTTCAAAGGTTTAAACTGACAGTGTCTAGACTTTGTGACAAAATAAAACAATGACAACAGAGCAATTTTTTTTATTAATTTATGAATGTAACCATTTTACGCTTCTTTTGACTAAACATAAAAAAAAAAACATATGATTATGCCGAACACACGACAGACGAATTATTTGGCTGAAATTATTCTTGACGGCTGTCTCTTGCTAAACGTGACCTCAATTTTTCACGTTGTTGAGGATAGCGTGGGAATCTTAAATAAATAAAAAATGGGATAATTATTAATTTATTAATAAAATATAAAACTATAGCGACTCCTTAGATTTTTGTTCTATGATGAGGTGCATTTTGTAGGGACAAAGTTAATCATTCAAATCTAAAATATGCTATGATTTTTACATAGGATTCGTTAATTAATCAATAGAACTTAAGTAAAAAAGAATATTCCGTCCTTTTTCTTTCTGTTATAGCTGTTATTTTTGCAATTTTTCACTGAACATTTAGTCATTTTTGAGACCCGTCACGTGTCATGGTCTAAACGAGACTGTTCGCCCAGCCCAAGTAATTCAATTTGTGATTTTGCATTACTTGGGGGTGCCATTTTTTCCGTCTGATTGTGTGTCCATGTAATTATTACGTCAATGCTTTATAGGGATAGCAGTACAGTCACAGGTTCCTACTAAGTTATGTGCTCTATGGGATTCCTTCTTCTAAGGGACAGTGACAGTAGAGTAGTCACTAGATAAGCTGATGGTCGTGTTGCCAATGCTTAAAAGAAATTAAAAAAATGAAGTAAGTGTCAAGTTAAGTGAGTGGACGGAGTGACAGTTGTGATGTATTGGATTGGGATCGTGTCCTGTCAGGGAAAAAGTTTACCAAAAATATAAAGACTGGATTTGCGGCGAACTAGCTAGTTTTACTTTTACTACATTTGTATTAATAAAAAACATAACACACTGGATATAATTTAGTAACAAGATACTTAGTTTTAAATCCATCCATGTTTTTAGACAGGATGCCGTCTACTAGCAAAACAAATGTGTACAGTAAACATTTCACTTTATCGGAGGTTCATATTTTATAGATAAATAGTTTCTTGGAAATTGTTAATAATTTCGTAAATGTGTAAGTTTAAACAAAAGTTATTTACAAACATGGCTATAAACAATGACTCCGTAAATTTTTGCGACGAAAATAAAACCCTTGACGTGAGTGTGGTGGGAGAATTGAGTGAGATCGTCGCCGAGACTTCAGACAATGAGGATGATGCCAGGCCGACGATGTCGAGCATGGTGGTGAGGAGTAAGGCCACCGCATCCGCGTCGTTCGGCAGCGTCATCGTGAGCGATTCCGAGAACGTGCAGTTCGGAAATAATACGTACTTCCAAGGCCCAGTTACGATTAAACAATACAATATTCAAAATAAAACTGGCATTGAAAATGGCTCGTATACCAAAACAGATGATGAAAATGGACAAAAGCAATCTAACTCTAAAACCAAAGATAATGACAATGGTAAGCTATGTATGAAGTTTTAATGTCTAATTTATTAAATACTCTAAGAAAATTGTACCAATATATTTCTTGTGTTTCAGACACTGATAGCTTTGTTTTTAAGACATGGCACAAGATAACTATATCTATAATTGCCTTTGTGGTTCTCGTTGGGTGTGGTATTGTCTTTGGAATTCAAAAAGAACCTGATGCAAGTGATGATGAACCAGCAAGTATGTTAACTATATTGTATACTTCTTTTTATTAACATTTTGAAAGCCAGCCAGTGAAGCCACTCACCATACCCTTGATGTTACACCAAAAGAATAAAGATGTGCTCTAAAGTGAATGGAGGTTAAAAAGTCAGTGGTCTGAATTACAAAGTTGATGATAATTGAAATTTTGTCATTACTACAATGTCATTGGTATCACTTGCAAAATTTCACAAGATGGCAACTGGGGCATTCAAAAGGTTAACTATCTGTATCTGTTGTCTTCTTACATAAACTTCACTGATTTTTATGTTACTTGATGTGTCAGACAGTTATTATGTCAATAAAATGTGGAAATTACAGTAATGTCATAGCAGAACACAAATGGACTGAATGTGTAATTGCAACGACTGCGACAAAAATCCGCCTGGTGGGTGCTTGTAACTTCTACTCGGCTGAAGGTCCAGCACAGGTGGATTGTACTATAAAAGTGCTCACTTGGCTTGGCAGGCTCTGTCGGTGTCAACTAACGGGCCCAATTGTGAAAGTGTACAGTTACACGTATTGTCATTGTGCTTACCAAATCTGATCTGTGCATTTTAAAAAAAATAACGTCTAAGTAATTGCACATATTTCTATTAAATAAAATCTAACACATATTAGTTTTGATAAGTGCAACAACAGTATGCTAAGTTGCATAAATATTCTCAAATATCATTGGCACATGAGCTTTAGTAAAATTATTTATAGTTCTATATACACATACAGTCAGTGATCACCAAGAATGATGATGACATGCGAATATTAATAATTTGTGTTTGGAATCTACATGTTGGTTCTACTTTCCAGTCATAGGACCAACACGGTCTACAAATTAATTTAAAACATTCTCTTCAGAGGAGTTTAAAAGAGAGAGTCCAAGAAGCCTTTTCTATACTAAATTACAGCCAATTTTATAAAATAATGATGCCTAGAATTTCGAATTGGAAATCCAAGGTCTGGGGTGGGCACGTGGTGCTAGTCCCTTTATATGCATATGATTGCAGTAACTGTATTTACAATACCAATAGTACATGTATCAGCTTAAAACTAATATTATTTTATTGCATTATTTTGCTGTGTTCACAATGAAAAATATTAACTTATTGGTTTTTTTCACTTCATTCTTTGCATGACCTAATGAAATAAAATTGATCCTGACTACTAGTACAGTGTCTGCCCTGCTTAATATTAGATATTTGTTGTGTTCTATTATCTGATTTCTAATCGTCATTTATGTAATCCATAATACTATTTTCGAAGAAAGAAACTGAAGTGCTAAGCATGTTAATTTATAAGTTAAATTTGGAACTTTTAGAATTATTCGTAAAGTATCAATGAGATGCCAAATTCTCACTTTGTTACAGTAAAGGAAACTGAAACGCAAACCTTTTTGACCCAAATTGGCATCGCGATAAGAGCGAAAGGTTTCAATTTCCTCAACTGTACCTACAGCATGATGATTTATCAGCTTTGCCACTGCTGTTTTAAATTTTCCTTACTTTGCAATTTAACATGTTTAACAAAATGGTAGAAGGTTTCTTTCTAGAATCATATCTTTTTGAGAATTAGCATTTTTCCTAATTTGAATAAGTAATTCAGTTTTAAACATAAGAATAGTTTTATACACATTGTTTAGGTATAATGTACTTTTGTACCTTAGAACAATGCCATGCTATTTAATAGATAATTCTATGTTTATTAACCATTATTTCAATGCCACGTAGAGTATTACTATTTAATATATATGTTTATGTTTAACTTAGACACTTTTCACAGAACGACAAATTCCCTTACATAGCATTTATTTTTCTTATGTAATTTTTAAATATAACACATATGTGTATATACATAATATTTCATTTTCGAAATGTATTCCATACTGAGCTAATTTTTTTGTTTTTAGATACCTTTGTATTTACAAGATGTTAGTAATAATCTTGACTTACTTAGAGGGATCTACATAAAAGAGTGAACAATTTAGCAATTTAGCCTGGTAAAAACTATATTAAAAAGTCATCATAGCCAAGCCATACTTTACAAGTAAAAACGAAGTCTCTCATATTTTAACACAATAATTAGTGTGCTAGGAATTACCCCAATTACTTAATAAATAATTAAAAAGCTTGTGTGATGATAAGTATGTGATAACATTTGTATGGGGTTTCCCTTTCGTGGGCTGCCCACTATCTGTAACTAAAATATTTTGGTGTTCGTAATTTCCCGCCCATGGTGCCTGTTAATTATGGACGAAATATAAATACTGCTATAAACCATAAAAAAAAACTGCTCTGAAACTTCAACGCCATCTATGAGTATGTATGCAATTTGCAAACAGTGAGTATGTCATAGCTGTACCAAGACACTCCAGAATAAGTCCCAATACGACTTTACTATAATCACAGAATAAAGACACTACAGAAGCCTCACTGTTTTGTTATTTGCCGCTTTTGCAAAAGTATTAGCCTACTCGTATGCTTCTTTGGGGCGTGTCATACTCCTAGGGTTGCCTACAATGCCTACATTAGCAAAAGGGAAACTACTTTTTTGTGTTTATATTATTTTAAAAGCTACTTTTAACAAAATACGTTCAAAATAAGAGGAACCTAGCGCGATCTTTATAATTATGGGCTCTAAGAGTGCCTATTGGATCTTTGGATTGGTTTAACGTAAACATGTGCGATTTTTTGCTTTTCGAACCATTTTGATTAGCATTAAGATCCAGTATTATAAAATTGACCGGATTTTGTATCCTGGAAGTGCTTACTAGATCTCAGGCCTGGTTAAACCCAGTCACGTGCAGTTTTCGTATTCTGATTCACTTTGATGAGCAAGTAGAGAATGTGTTAAAATTTTTATTTTAGCCTTTGGAAGTTTGTAGAATGAAACATTTTTATTTATTTTATTATTGGTTTTACACCCGTTTACATAACATTTAATTTTTATGCATCAATGATTGATTCAATCGACGACGATCAATGACAATAAATGGTTTATATTTGTATAGGTACATAGAAATAAGCCCGTTTCTAGCGGCCCTTTATGTTCTGGGATTATTACATTTTGTTTGTTCGATATTTTCCGAAGTTGAGCGAATTTTGAAAATCCAATTTCATATTCTGTCTCGGATGACCCAAAAACCCCCCGATACCAAGTTTTAACACCCTAGGATTAATTTGAATATTTTTTCCGCGACTGTACTCGGGTGGGGGTCCCCTATGACATTCGTTCGAGCACCCCCTACCCGTTTCCAGCCATTTACGAGATACGGGACCCTTAAAAAAAAATCTCCATACAAATCTTGTTGTTTCGATATTTTCGGTGAACTTACGTTCAAAACGATTCAATGTAGCGAACACTGAATCTCTTCCTTTTTAAAGTTGGCTAAAATAATAAAAAATCACGATAATATGTAATAATAAAAATGTAATCGATGCGTTGTCTTCGCTTCGAACGTGCCGACCCTAGCCGAATAAAGGCGGGACGATGGGCGGGCCGGGTCACAATTGTGACCCAAAATTAGTAGGTATAATTTTTGACACTTCAGCGGAGTGAAACCCCCTTGCTATAATGGAATTATAATGGAATTGGGCGCCATCTATTGTTAGCTTTTCCAAAGGCATGTATCTGTCTAAACAGTGTCATTGTTAAAACTCCATAATTTTTGTTTGTATTTGAACATGCTATTTTTCTCGAGTTAGAACATACTTTTATCCATAAGTACTTAAGTACTAATATTATAAATGCGAAAGTGTGTCTGTCTGTCTGTTACCTCTTCACGCTTAAACCGCTCAACCGAATTAGATGAAATTAAGTATGGAGATAGTTTGAGACCCGGGAAAGGACATAGGATACTTTTCATCCCGAATAAATTTAGTGTTCCCGTGGGATGAGTGGGTAACACCGCAGGGCACAGCTAGTTTGCTATAAAAATGTCTGATCTGATTTCAGTTTGTCACCTGGTTAGTTTAAAGTATGGCATTTGGCAGTCCTTATCATTCGTCCATGTTGTTAATCTAGTTATAATGGGTTATTGTCAGGCTGCTTGGTGACTCTTACATTTATTTCAGGCAAACCGGTGTCGGGATCATGTCATGAAACTTCATCAGACAGATTTAGAATGATTGCAATTGTAGTGACACCATTCATTACGGCGTGGGTATCGTATTGTGTACTAACAATGAAATTGCAATTTTCATTTAGTCTACTAAAGTGGAATTCAGTGAAAACAACTACTAAATTGAAAGCAAATAAAATAGGTATGCAAAGGTTTTAACAATCATAAATCTAAGGAGGGGTTGTTTCAAGTAACAGTAATACCTATTTTTCAAAAAAAATATATATCATAAAACTCTCAACGTAAATGTTCTTGAAATCATTCGCTCTTACTTTTCGAAGGTATGCATGTTTGCTTACAAAGGGATTTGACCGATGATGCATACAGTATCACAAACGTTACTATTGAAATGACGTCAATTTGAGACTTCCATACACTTAAATTGATATGGATTTGACATTCAATTGATTTCGTGACATGCCTACCTGGCTTCAACTTTCACCATAGGAAGCGAATACAATACTGCACAATCAACTATAAGCGGTGTAAACCAGTCTTGTCTTGTGTTCGTATTCCAAGAGCAGGATCCAGGTAACTCTTAATGGTGTGTGGCTGAGGATCGTGTGCGAGGGACAACAAAAAGTACGTGTATAGTCAGCAGCGGAAGTAACTACGCAGAATAACTTGCTCACAATGATCTTTACTACCCTTATTTTTATGAAAATGTGCGCAGCTACCCCTGCTGTCTGTACGGTGCTGTGAGGCCGCTGTGCCGCGTGTTACGAATACGGTCTAGTTTAAGGCGACGGGTAATGCGAAACTAGCGTCTTTTACGATTTTTCCTTAAATCTTCGAATCGGAAAACCTCGAAATCGGAAAATCTGATAATTTTACGTAATTGCCTGAGTCTAGGAACTGGAAAAACACCTTTAATTAATAATAAAACTGTAATTGTCTCCAAAAACTTGCCCAAAACGACAGTTGCTGCTTTTGACGTTATCAAGTTTTGTTGGGTAAACTACAGTAACAGTGAAATTGTAATAACCACAGCGATTTAATAAATATTAACCCTTTGAACGCCAAGAGCCACTGAAGTGGTCGTGTGCTGTCGTACCGACCACGCCAACGACCACTAGAGTGTAATGGCGGACGGTGTCAGAGCAATTTTCCTGCTGACAGATAAGGTTTATATTTTCGCTCTTTCTTTTTTCAACTATTGGCGTATAAGCCCCATTTTGGCATGGGAAGAATAGCGTTTTAAAGGTTAAAGGTGTTTTCCTAGTGCCTAGAATCTGGCGATTAGGTACTAAATGTATATCTGATTAGGAAGATACATATATTTATAGGTAGGTACCTATAAATATATAAAAAAAATCTGAAATGACTCTAGTTTCAGCAGCCTGCACATTCTCGCACCGCTCACCTCGCACTGTTCTAGTGTATACGTAGTAATGTAGGGCCATCTTCGAGAACGTTCTCTGGTTCGTATGCATGCGTGATAGAGACGTGCCGTTCTCGAGAACTTTTCCCGATTCGTATGGGGAATGTTCTCCAGAACGTTCTTTCCTCATAAACATACCTAGGATAACTCGGGGCACCTATACGAAAGTGACGTAGCAAAATATTATATCGACCAAAAAATATATCGATGTTACTGTCACAATGTCATCGACATAAATAAATATTACTTATTTCTCCTCATTTACAAACGAAAAAAATAAACATATTAAAACGTGTATTTACATTGTTATTTAAAAAAAAAAAACATAATATAGGTACGTAATTTGTCATTTTGATTGAAATTGCATCCTCATACTTTTATTATCATAATTTAAGAGGCTCGATATCAGATCAGATATGAGATCGAACTTCTTTGTAGTAATCGAGAATGTGCAATGAGCACATAATATTAATTTAATTACATCGACATCTTTTTTATCGATATTCTATCCCTAGAACATGCCCCGAGTTAGCACAGGTATGCTCATAAATATCGGGAAACGTTCTCGAGAACGGCACATGTCTATGCGTGATCGTTCTCAAGAACAATTTCTGTAGGAAACTAAGAACTTTCCGAGAATTTTCGGAAATGGCACTACCTACTCTAATATGCAGTATAAATTACAACAAGAAACCCTGCGTTGACTGTGGGAGTTTCAAAATACATATTTAAATTCAATGTTTTTATATCCCAATCCCAATAGATGTATAAAATACGCCGTACTTAGGTACTTACTGTGTATATTATGGGGCAATGTCCTACTGAATCATATAATACTTAATGGTTAGTCAATTCGTATTAAGATAGTGATTTAGGTAATATAATTTTTATTGCAATTAAAGCGTTCCTTGAGAGTGGTATCGTTTACTGGATCATAATTTTTTCATCCGGCCATAACAAGTGCTAACAAAATGCAATTTTGAAGTTAAAAAGTGATTGGATTGTTATTAATAAATAAATAAAAATATTGAACGAGTTCTTTCACTTTTTATGAAATCGGTATAAAAACATGTTATTCTTCGGACAACTCCTTTATTTATTTGCTTATTTTTATAACGGCTGACCATATCATTTCCGTCTTTTACCTATATCGTAAGATTCGTAACTATTATAATATGGTACATAATATATGGTTTAGCAGGTGAACAAGGTGACATCCTGATAGCGCCTGATCACCTGAGGATCGTGTCACGCATGGAGTGGCTCGCCCAGCCGGAGACCGGCCCTCTGGATAAGTTGAGGCTGCCGGCCCCGTGGGTCATCATTTGTCATACTGCCACAGACTTCTGCTATAATCAGGTAGGCATAAATTACTTTTTCTACTCCAGTACTTTTTTCTGTCATTTATATAGTTACTAACTCTAATATAGAGACATACATTATGAAAGTCTGTAAAAGTCTATACTCTATTGCCCAAAAAAACACTGCTAAACGATGTTATAATGTCGCCAAAAAAGCATCAAAGGACATATTTTGAGGTCAAAAGGGGGGGGATATGGGGGGAGGGGGGCAAAATTCGGCTTGGCAACATCCAGAACCGAATTCAGCAGGCTTTTTTTACGTCGGAAAAGTCATGTTGCCAAAATAGATCCCAAAATGCCGTTAGGACGGTAAAGGAAGCCGATATTTAGAATTTTCTACCATTCTATGAAGTTCGGGAAGATATTGCTCACAAACCATAAGGCCTACTTAAAAAGTTTATACACCATGTTATAGCAAATTTTATTGAGATCAGTCTTGTCTTTGATACTTTTTACTAGCTGTAATACTTTTTGTATAAAACCGTAAAAACCGTGATTAGGGACATATTTTGAGGTAAAAAGGGGGGAAATGGGGGGAGGGGGGCAAAATTCGGCTTGGCAACATCCAGAATCGAATTCAGCAGGCTTTTTTACATCGGAAAAGTCATGTTGCCAAAATGGCTCACAAAATGCAGTTAGGACGGTAAAGGAAGCCGATATTTGGATTTTTCTACCAGTCTAATAATTAGAAAAGAAAACCAAGAAGTTGCTGCAGTTGCTGTAGAGTTTATTTTTTCCTACGCGGAATACTAAAATTACAAATCAGAAAAATTTCAAATATTTATTATAAATTAGTTAATATGTACAAAATGGTAATTGATTTTAGTATAAATTAATAAAAAGCACGGAACTACGAAATATAATTTTAGTATTCCGAATAAAAAATAGACCACAGTGGTTGATTTTTGGATAGGTAAAAAAGTCTTTAATATTTTATTCTGATTTAGAATATTGAACGACAAAATTAACTAAAAAATATTAAATGACTGAGGGACTTGTAGCTTTGTAGCTAAAAACGGAAAAACGACAAAGAAAACGTTACGCGTAGTTAGACGTAAATATATTTACGATCTAATGGTCTTAGCCGTTTCCATAATCTTACAAATTGTAAATTCCCTCTATGCCATAGTAAAAAATTAAGTGCCTATGTATAAAAAATAAAAAACTAGCTAGGTAGTTAACCTTTTCCCCGCTTTGAAGCAAAGCAAAGCACTGCCACTCACACGACACGTAAAAGTTTGGACAAGAAAATATAGGGATTCCAAAAGCGATATCGATGTCCGATTATTTTTACGTAAAAGTGCACCTCAGACTCAGTATAATATTATTGAATAAAAAAGTACTTAAACTTACATAATAAATCATTATTAATAACATAATTGATCTTGAAATTCACTTAATAAATCGACTTTAAAGTGTGATAATATGAGAAAACTCAGTGACCGAGTTACAACACTATCCGTTTGACTAATGAGGGGATGATGTCACGCGTGGACGTCTCCAGCCGACACGGGCGTCAGAGGCATTGGTAATTGTTTTAATTCTAAAGTTGGGAAGATGCGTTATTTCTCTTATCGATACTTTTAGGTAGGATAGTAATAACTCAAACTGTAATAAGATTTAATATGTATAGAATACTTTTTATTGCGTAATGTTTAATAAAGGTTAAATTTGTACAAGCTATTTAACTTCCCTTATCCTTATGTTCAAACTGGAATCAATTTCAATATAAGTGTATGTAGGTATAAAATAGTCGTGAACATTATATGTGCCCGTTTTTATTTAAAGGAAGTATATCCATAAAATTACATAAATAAAGTGGTCCCATAAAAACAATTTTTACTTAAACAAAGTTATGAAATATCGTTGGCGGCCACATCCCTATGCGACGGCTCGCGCCGTCTTGGGCGTTGGTAACAGTAGCAGTTGCTGTATAAAATCATAGAAGGAATCAGTTAATTTATTCGAGTTTTTTATATTGTGTTGTGTTCATAGATTCGGTTTTAGAGTACGTATTGGGTAGGCTTAACTTCAACCAATAATAAAAGTCCATATTTTTTGTATTAACATGTAATTTTGCGCTCCAATTTTACGACGGCTGTGGCCGTCGTGGCGTCCTGGGCACGACTTTCCGTTGACGGCTGTGGCCGACTGTGGCGGTGAATGGGTTAAGCTCATGGTGACACCTCAATCTTTAGGTTATTTTTTTATTTTCTCTCAGTCGCAGTAAAAATCAGGCAGGTCGATTATCGTAAAGAATCGAGCTACAGACCTAATCTTTTCGATTGCGGGGTCACCGTCTACATCTTTTCAATTATTTACTTTGAAAATAAACAACAGACAAGTATTTGTTTATACCGACGTGGGGTCTTATTCGGTTCCAGAGTAGCTGCGTGTACAACGTGCGGTTGGTGCAAGAGTTCCATATAGGCTCTCGCGGTTGGAACGACATCGGCTACAATTTCCTAGTGGGCGGCGACGGCTCCGCGTACTACGGCCGCGGCTGGGACTACATCGGCGCCCACACCCTCGGCTACAACAAGTACAGCATAGGCATCGGGTTTATCGGCACTTTTACAACAGAGACCCCCCACCAGAAACAGCTGGACGCGTGCAAAAAACTCATCAAACGCGGAGTCGCTGCGGGGAAAATAGCCAAAGACTATAAGTTGTTCGCACATCGCCAGCTAATGTCAACGTCGAGCCCGGGAGACAAGTTGTTCGAGATACTGCAAGAGTGGCCACATTTCGTTAACGATACCTCTCAATTGGACAAACTTTTGCCGAAATATTGATTAGGCTGTTACCCGAAAACTGCAATTTCTATGAACCATGTGTGACCTAGTCTGTTACTGGTGATTATCGTGTAATAAAATAATGGGCATTTGCCTTACAAGAATAACGCCCCGTGCACTAAATGGGTATTAGGAGAATTGAAAACTCTTGAAGTGCAATGACATATTACAGTCCGGCACGAATCCAATGTCATAATTTCATTCATGTAGTCATATACCTGCCTACCGGGGACCAATTACTTGCTCACAAATTAGGAGATAGGCCTGCACGGCCGACGTATATATACAACTTAGATTAAATATGTATGTATATAACGAGATACAACACCCTTTTGTATTTTTTTGTTCTATTGTATGTTATTTTATTAGTAAGGTACGGACACAACTACTATGAAATTTTTTATAACATTATTGGTTGCTTACAGTTGTGATTTATTCAAATACTTATTTTAAAGTAAAAGAAACTATTTTGGACGTAGATATATGCTGTAATTATAGATTATATGTAGGTACTCATGCTTTGTTAATACGAGCGGCCAGTTAAATTAGTTAAATTTTATATTTTAATAATTTTGAATGAAAGTACTCGGACCATTTATTATTAGTATTGCTTATGTCGCAAAAACTGTTTTTTTAACGGCAATTTACAATATAGGTACGAGAATTTGATGAGACATATAACATTATAAATATGTATATCCGTTACTAAACGAAGCCATAAAATTATAATGTTATCGCAGAAGGAAAATCTTATAATACCCCGTACTCTTAGACGAGTCGAAATGAACAATTCCGTGATAGATAAAGAAGGAAGGATACAACATGAGTGAATCAAATAAGGACAAAGTTTTATCTCAATTTGATGACCACGGCTTAGTTTACAGCATTCTATTGTATAGCCACGTAATAACATGATGCTAAACGTATTTAGCCAACAGTGGGGTAATGGAATAGCAGCATAATTTAATATAGAGGTATGTTGAAGTATAGCAAGTTTAGTATATTTAGATTCGCTTTTTTTCGATTCGCGACTTACTTACTAGTATAGTATTTTTTGCCCACGTCGGACGGAACGCAATGGAAACTGTACATTGTCGGGAATACTGCAATACCGCGTAAATAACAGCTGTCGATAAAGTTCTCATTTCAATAAAATACTAAAAATGGCCAAATTTTATTACATATTAAAATATACTTATTACAGTCTCTTAAAAGCACAGGTTATACCTATTTCGGAATCAGGGTTCCAAAAAAAAAATACTTAGCATTTGTTTGAATATTGATTCGTGTCTACACTTTGTATTTACGCCGTATTGCAGTATCCACGACGATATGCGTGAGGTTAGAGGTTGTTTGTGTGTATGCCTGAAACAAAAATGCCGAATGAATTCATTATTGTAAATACCCAACGGTGTAGATACTTTCATTTGGCATCATTCACTAGAGTGAACATTTATTCAACTGAATCGTCTGATATAACCTTTACCGTTATTTTAAACACAACTGGACTGTTTTCGATGTGTTTTGTTACAAAATATGTTGTATATATGTCATATAATTGTGCCTCTAGAGGGTACTACAACAGTCAAGACGTCGTTTTTTTTATTGTTACTTGTTATCGGCATTCTAGCTAGTTTAATTTATGTTTCCCAAGTAGGTAATCCATACGTCTCACGGCGCCCTTAATTACTCACTATTTATAATTTTATTTATTATTCAAATAAGTTCACAGCATTACAGTAATAAAACTTAACACATACAAAAGGCTTAAAACTAGTTAGATTAAGGCGACATAACGGCGTGGCTCCGTTGCGTCGTCTGATCGGTCGCAGGATAATGATTAATAATTATATACTGAATACTGTTTTGCTACATCTAGAATATTTTAGACTGTTTTTTTATTAGAATACAATCCCAATTCATGTAATTTATTTAAGGTTATATTGTGTGGGTGCTTGTGTAGGTATTTGAGTGAATTGTTATTGAGTCCTACGAATAGGAGGCATTTCAGATATATAATATAGTTTTAATATAAAAAAAATACATTTAATGTTGTATTTGTAAGGAGATTTACTTAGATTATTGTATTAAGCGGTTTACACTCACGTGAAATTGTCAGGAACGGCCCGACATGTTTCGAACTCGTATGGAGCCCTTCATCAGGGACGGCTGCCCTGACAATTTCACGTGAGTGTAAACCGCTTAATACAATAATTAAATATGTCTCACGAAAGTTTTAATAAAATTATTTACTTAGATATTTCATAAAAAGGTTTTGGCTTTATATTAACCCTAGATTTAGTCTGGACTGTTATTTTGTCTATAAACTACGTCTTAAAGTTCAATTACTTTACTGTATATCTAGACACATATTGTTAAATCACTATAACAAGTTCAGATACTATTGGTAAGGCCTACATTACTTGGCAGCGACCAAAAGCGACCAGAGGTATTATTTTATAATATTACGAAATCTCTGGCGTGGTAACCTCATTTATTCCTCTGCTGCGCGGACTGAGTGGCAGTACTGTTTCATATCTTTATAAAAGTCACCTATGATACTGATGATGAACATGTAGATAAGTAGTGTATGCAACTGCACATAATTAGTACTTAAAACACTCGAGTGATCCTATAATGAAACTCGCCTTCGGTTCTTTACATAAGACCTCACATTTTGTAACTGTTGCATAAACTACTATTATAAATTTAAAAAAACATGCTTAAATGGCTTATTGCCCTAGAATTACGAACTACATATAAAATATTGTTTAAATTCGGGAGACATAAAAACATGTAGAAATTATTTAGGTAATTGACCTGCCGGTGCTGATTAGTGCTCTATAGATGCCATAAGTTTATATACATTCAGGGAAAGGAACAAAGAGTGAGGAATCCATACTTCCATACTAATATTATAAATGCGAAAGTGTGTCTGTCTGTCTGTCTGTCTGTCTGTCTGTTACTTCTTCACGCTAAAACCGCTGAACCGATTTAGATGAAATTTGGTATATAGATAGTTTAAGTCCCGGGAAAGGACATAGGATACTTTTCATCCCGAATAAATTTAGTGTTCCCGTGGGATGAGCGGGTAACACCGCGGGGCACAGCTAGTTGTCTATGATTAAGTATTTGAAATATTTGAGTATAAATGGATTATTATGTAATGTATTCGCAATTGTGTAGTTGATATGAATACCCATAGAGTTGGGTTTCGATATCATCGATTTACCAAATGTTGTCTCCAATGCCTAACTTTTTAAGCACTCTAAAAAGTTAGTCAGGAGACACGCTGCCTGTCCACAGAAACTCAGATATGTAGAATCGACGAATCACGTTCCTCAGATTCAAATGCTCTTCTTTCTTGCTTCATAAAGACGCATCCTGATTGGATATTTTTCTCAGCTCCTCTTCAGTAGACAGACATCCTTATTGCAGTTAGTTTTTAGTTCCGTTAAGACATTTGTTTCCACAAAAAAGGATCCATTGTTTTATTAACAACAATGGAAATTACCCAATAACATTGGTTTGCTTAGGTTTTAGGTAGTTTTACCAATGTAGTATGGCGACTAAAGTCTTGTTTGTGCTCTCCTTACTATATGCGTTTTATTGATCTCGTGCGCAAACTATACTTTTCTGTAACATTTTTTCCATGAACAAATATTCAATGCAATGCATATCGTCGTGTTCCGCCGATTTATTGTAGGCGGCATTAGTGGTCGTTGTTTGAATTAAACGCACTTGGTTATTTTATTACCTAAAGATAATAAGTTGTTTTTATCAATGGAGCCAAATCCGGATTTTGTCGGTCACGATAATATTAAAGTGATAATATTAAAGTGGTAGGTAATTTACCACATTATGTGATATGCTATTTCTAAGCCAGTTTGTTGTCCATGGGATAACAAAAATAAGAGTATACCTATTGTTGTAAAGCACTTTTTAACATTGATGAATTTCAATACATATATTTGACAATATATATATATATATTTAAAGTTATTTCAGTATTTTTCTTCAAACCTTGGATTTTCTCAATCTTAAATTGATAATGGAAACTTTTTTTAATTTCCTTACATGACTTATCAAAATCGAATCAAAAATACACACACGTTTTAACATAGAGGTTTGGTATTTTCACAGCTTCAAGGGACTGACTTGAGTAGTTATATCGTTTTGATTGTAAAGGATTTCGAGATAAAGAGTCTTGACAGACAGACGGATGGCAACAAAGTGATCCTACAAGAGTTCAGTTTTTCCTTTTGATGTATGGAACCCTAAAAACACTTCTTCATACATATTTCATTTAACCCATTCAACCCTTAAATGCATGAAAAAAAAAACACAATATTATAAAATATTATGTTATTTCAAATAAATGTTTCTAGTTTTCAACCAGTAATTCATTTTTGTTTATGTAAGCTGCATCTTACACCATGCATTTAAGGGTTAAGAGTGCCCTCTAGGAATCACTTACCGAAAGATTTCTTCGTCAACTGCGACAGACAGCTAGAAACTTTTAGCATTGCTGTGCTCGTAATCGTAATCGTAATTTATGGCTTGCTCTGTAGCCTTACGGCTGTAACCGACATCGTGTTGCTAGGCTGTAGGCAGCGCACTGCCCCAGCGCCTAGCGTGTGTGAGCTGGCGTGCACGGGCACTCGAACCAGCGGACGTGTACCTAGCTTGACAACGTCGTTTTTAGGTCAGTCTGTTTGTTATAGGTCATGTAGCTTGATTCTAGGTCGTGTGGTAGACAATGTATTTATCGCGGCGGTCGTCCCCGCCGGCGGAGGCGACGGTGTGCACGTAGTGTTCCTATTTTTCCTTTGCCTACGTCGTTCTTGTCGTTTGATGTCCCTATTAAAATAGTAGTCGGCGTCATGGTTGACGCCAGGCTCGGGTTCTGACTCACTACCCGATGACGAATCGTCGGGGTACCATTCTTTGATGGTAGCCGTGATGACGTCGTCGGGGTCGGTCAGAAGGTTCCTGGGTCTAATATGACTGTCGTGGCTTTGTCGGACGAAGTCAATAGATGGTGCCACAAGTTACATTTCAACTCATAGTCTAATAAACAGTGAGGTATTATTTATAATAGAGCCACAGACCCAAACCCGAACAAAAATGACAAAAAAAGTGGCATCGTTGTCATGTTCAAGTAGATGCCAATGACGCTTATTTATAATTTACAACGACATAATTACTTCGTACAAAAGACTCATTGCTCAAACGTTTAAGTGTCAAATTGGCTTACGTACCTACTTATTACCACAAATATATTTCGTGTGAATTAACTTTTTTAGCGTATTCTGACTCATGTCTCTTGTCAAACTTGGAACATGGCACGAATGGAGCAGATTTTAATATTTTTACACACTAAAAATATTTTCATTATTTTTTTTATTTAGGTATTAAAATATACCTATATTTTGTTTGAACTAAATAAACTCGTAAAAAGTTTTCGATAGAAGGGATCAGTAATAATGACATTATTTCTCCTTGTTCCAGTATGTGAAATGAGAGTAAGACAAGTGCAAAATATTGACATTATTAACCCTTTAAAGTTTGATCTTATTTGTCGGTGGCGTGGTATGCACGGCAGCACACGTCGCCGTCGCCTTTATGTGTTCTTGGCGTTCAAAGGTAAACTGACAGTGTCTAGACTCTGCGACAAAATAAAACAATAACAACAGAGCAATTTTTTTAGTAATTTATGAATGTCACCATTTTACGCTTCTGTTGATTAACATAAAAAAAAAGAAACATGATTATGCCGAACACACGAGAGACGAATTATTTGGCTTCTCCATTTTACGTTGTTGAGTATCACATGGGAATCTTGAATAAAAAAAAATAGGATACCTAATTATTTATAGCACTCCTTTATTTATTTATAAAATATAAAACTATAGCGACTCCTTAGATTTTTGTTCTGTGATGAGGTGCATTTTGTAGGGACAAAGTTAATAATTCTGATACAAAATATGCTATGATTTTACATAGGATTCGTTAATTAATCAATAGAACTTAAGTAAAAAAGAATATTCGTCCTGTTCCTTTATTTTATAGTTGTTATTTCTGTAATTTTTCACTGAAAATTAAGTCACTTTTTAGACCTGTCACGTGTCATGGTCCAAACGAGACTGATCGCCCAAGTAATGCGATTTGTGATTTTGCATTAGTTGGGAGGGTGCCATTTTTAGGGTTCCGTAGCCAAATGGCACAAAACGGAACCCTTATAGATTCGTCATGTCTGTCTGTCCGTATGTCACAGCCATTTTTTTCCGAAACTATAAGAGCTATACTGTTGAAACTTGGTAGGTAGATGTATTCTGTGAACCGCATTAAGATTATGATGCAAAAATAAAAAAATAATAATAAATATTGGGGGCTCCCCATACTTAGAACTGAAACTCAACATTTTTTTTTTCATCAAACACATACGTGTGCTGGGGTATCTATGGATAGATCTTCTAAAATATTTTTTTTCTATACCGAATAGTTTGCGTGACAGACGCTTCCAAAGTGGATAAAAGTTGCCCCCCCCCCCCCCCCCCCCCTAACTCTAAAATAAGAAAATGAAAAATCTAAAAAAACATATGATGTACATTACTATAGAAACTACCAACGAAAATTGTTTTGAACGAGATCTAGTAAGTAGTTTTTTTAATACCTAACTTTGCACCTAATTTATATGGGGCGCTATACATACCAGGTGCAAACTTAACTTAACCACTAAGCGATGGAGTGTTTGTACGGAACCCTCGGTGCGCGAGTCCGACTAGCACTTGGCCGGTTTTTTCCGTCTGATTGTGTGTCCATGTAATCAATGCTAATAAAACATGGTCTTCTCTTCCCAGAGTGACACAAGCCTACGTCACAATAACATTACCTACACTTTATTTCAACATAACATGTTACATGGGTACATTATACCCACTATGGTTAATTAGGCCACTTTATTTCAACATAACATGTTATATGGGTACATTATACCTATGGTTAATTAGGTAAAATATTTATTTTTATAATTTTCATTTATATCTATTTTATCTTAAATTTTACAAAAACACGTAATTTTTAATTATTCGTTTCGTTAGCAATATCTTCCGATGCACGAAATAAATTTCAGACGTTCGGGTAATTCTGTTTACACTACTGGAGACACAGGATAGTGCTGTCACAGTTGACAATCCGTCATTTTGTCCCTAACCGTCATCCTTGTCGAACGCATGTTGATTGTTATTTTCCTTCTCGTTTAGTTTCAGCAATCGCAGCGGCGTTTTCCAAACTTTTCACGTCGTAAACTTGGTAATTAATGTATTGTTACGAAAATGGCTGGCTGCTCTATTCGGAACTATAAGAGTAGGAGTGAAAAGGGCAGTAAGGTATACTCGGATAATTTCGAATGGCGGGTAATTCCGAAAATTACTGATATCTAATAAACGGGGTAACATTTTTTGAGCTAGCAACACTTCTTACTGTAGAAGTGTATAGTATCTGAGGAAGTGTTGCTAGCGCAAAAAATGTTACCCCGTTTATTAGATATCAGTAATTTTCAGAATTACCCGCCATTCGGAATTACCCGAGTACACCCTATAATTAGATTTTATTCGTTTCCGAAAAAAAAAAAAAATTTGCGTTAATTAAAAAAACCGTAGCCAATGAATGTCTTCGCTATTATGGACTGAAAACAAAAATGGTATGTATACATACTTAGAATAATAACGCCTAGAAGGATAGTTTCTTACGGCCGAGGCGCCGCATGTGAGGCATAAAATGGATTCATGTAGTTGTGAACAACTCGTATTTACACGCGGCGATACGCACACAAACACAGCAATAATGTTGCTAGCGCAATCACATTCCCCTGAAATTTGGGGTATACTCTTGCCAGTGGTGATTGGTTACATTCTAAATTTTAATTGAATATTAGACCCGTTCTTGTCTTCAAACACTGTTAAATACATTAAACAAAGGTTTTTTTATTTATTATTATTATTAATTTGCAATGTCAGTTGAAAATAAACAAAATCCTAAATAGTAGGTATGGTCAAATCCTGAAACGGCCTCAAATGACTTTTCAGCCAGTTGAGAAACGCTTCTAAAGCATTGAAATTGACGTTCGAAGTTTTTGACCTAATCCACCGTCAACTCATCATCAAGACTTTTGTAACGAGCCCTAACACGTCATGTTTTTGTGTAATTTAGGAGCTATCTACTATGGCCTCCTTCCGTTCTCATCATCAGACCAGCTTGGTAGTACCATAATAATGCATTGTCACTTGATTTACAGGTGTACAAAATTTAAACTCGATTCAAATTTAATTTGCAATATTTGACCCAGGCATACTCAAGCATACACGTCACGTTAAATAAAAGCTTGATAAAAATCAAATGATTAATCTTCTTAATTTTTCACATTTGTATTTTTAATTATAGACTCCCAAAAAATAAGCCAGTATAATTATGGGTAAAAAAAATCCCTTACACTGGAAACACTACGTTGTCATGCCGCTTATAGAAAATATGAAGTTTTGATTACTGTTTTACGTAAAAATACTAGTTAAAGAATAATATTTACGAGTGAAATGTTATCTTAGCATGTTTATCCTTTTTATCAGATGCATTGTGATACCCTATCACTGCACAAACCGCCATAATAATTGAAAATGTGGGAGCTCTTTACACCTGTCACGCGTCCTTGCAACTGACAAGCCGATCGGTGCTTTTAGCCATTTCTGGCTAAGTTTTAGTGGCCTCACCGTTGCGCGTGGACTGGGTTTCTAGGCGTTATTATTCTAAGTATACATACTTATCGACAATAACTACTATTAATAATAAAATTTTAAGTTCTATGTTTGCCTGTTGACGCAAGCCCCTAAGTGCACAAAACCGATATTTTTTTTTTCATGATATTTTTGTTCAAAACATTTCACGAGTTATGAAGTTATGATTATATCAAGCCATTGCAGCACATTTTAATGAATGAATCGCCAAGGAAAATTAAAACCAGACACGATAATCAAACTGAACGGACCTGACAGCAAAGTCTACCGTATGTACGGGGGAACAGACAGACAACTGTAAAACAAAAGAAAATCATGATATTTCAGCTAGCTTAAAGGTGCAGTACCTACATATAAAATGTACAGTCCGACCAAAAAGAGTAGAAATTAAAAAGTGGCAATACCGTGTTATCCCCCTTTTCTTAGATTGATTAGATATGGACGACATTACAGTATTGCCACTTTTTAATTTCTACTCTTTTTGGTCGGAATGTATATCTGCCAACAATGTTGAAGGCTCTTCAAACGTTGTTGAGGAAAGGTATCATTGAACTTATTCAATTAAAATTCAATTAATGGAAAAATAAGTACTTATGTATTTATTGACCTTTGTCTCCAATGCGTGTTTTGTGAGTTTTAATATAGACTGCTGCCAGTTTAATCATTCTTAGATCATAATTATTATCAATTTATTGATTCTGTTCCAGTTATAAGACGATTACAGATACGATTGTTTTATTGTATTACCTATGTTTCTACATGAATAACTTAAAACTAATGTCGTTAAAATATTTTTCACCGTTGTTTAAAATTCTCGCATGATGACATAGGCTTGTGTCAGTCACGTGGTTCGCGAGTCTCGGAAGAGAGTACCAGGCGGAGTTAAATATATTATTATACCAGGATTTCAACTGATTTGGATATTGAAACCAATTAAAGCCTGACCAGAAATATAATAATATGAGGATTGTCAAGAGGGTGCTATTTATAAGACTTAAAAAAATTACCACTAATGACAAACGAAATTAGTTCCAGTGAAATTCCGCAATATGGCGCATCCTCATATATTGCTGGTCAGGCTTTAGTAAATATGTACTTACAAAAAAGTATTTCTATACCCTGATCACCATTTTTCCCGAGTTTTTTGGACAAGTCGACGAAGTAGCGATATACTGTCTAGGTATGCAGACAGATCTCGGTGATATACTAGATATCCCGCCACTTTCGAGATCTTTCCGAGATATCAGAGAAAAGTAGGTTTCACCACCCTAGAGCAAGCATCGTCACAACTACCTATAGCAACAGTCCGCCACATAATTGTATAAATTGTAGTTTAATGCAACAGTAACAAAATGGTAACGCAAACGCTTCTTAGAGCTTTAGCACTGGCGATTTTCGAGCGATTTGATTCGCATAGCGAAATCGCCGACAGCGCGCAACGAGTTCTGATACTGCAGGTATTTAAAGCAAAAACTTATGCTTCAGGAAATCCTTAAACTCAGCGTGCAGCGCTACGTCCTGGAATTGGCCTCCCCTTTAATGGCAATTACCAAATTCTTTGATCCCTTTTGTTAATCGAATTGTGTAATTGAGTTTCGATAGATTCGGGGTTGCAATCAAAAATTTGTTATAATTATGTACATATAAGGTCGGTTGGGATAATTGCGTCACATGCAAAAGCGTCTTATCATAGAAACGCAACATTTTAAAAACTATCCTTCCACCATGCCTAACGGCAGGAATTATTAGTATTATACAAGAGAGGTGGGAGGCAATTAACCGAGGGAGCGAATCAAGCGTAGCGTCTCCGTTACAGTTTAATTAATCATTATTTCGTATGTCCGGATTTTCGAACGTCCAGAGATTTCTGGCTCTCTGGTTTCGCCTACAGGTCGTATTTCTCAACCGATTCTTATGCAATTTTGTGAGTAGGTCGAATTTAGGTACATACGTAGTCATTTGTATTCGAGGGCAAACGTCCCCCAGCGAGGCCGCAGGACGAGCTTCGCGTAGCACCGAAGGTGCGGAGCGTCCCAGGGAAGGCGCCGGCAGCGCGCGTGCCCACCCAAAACATTGCTACCCCCCTAAATAATTATAGCTCGACGGAGGGCCGCAGGCCCGACGCCGAGCGTCAACGCCGCGAGGCCGAATGCCGAGCTCCGCGTAGCACCGAAGGTGCCCGTAGCACGCGAGCCCACCCAGAACCTTATCCTTCTCCCAAGTAACTTTATGCGAGGCCGAAGGCCGAGCTTCGCGTAGCACCGAAAGTGCGGAGCATCCCAGCCAAGTCGCCAATAGCGCGCGAGCCCAAGGGCCCGAAGGGCCCGCATGGCGTGCCCGCCTAGACACTGGCACCCTCCATACCTTCCCAAGCAAACACACTTGCGTGCAAATTCGCTTACATCTTTTACCTCGCTTCTCCTTTCTTAAGCAATTTACAACTCGAACTCCATTTCTTCCGCATTTACCACTCCAAGCCCCTCTCGGGTGACAGAACCCCAGGACAGACCCCCTCGCTTTGCGACAACGCCACAAATTTTACAATTCTCGTTGCCCTTCCCTCTGGAAATTTTACAACTCGAGCACCGATTTTGTAGCATTTTCTACTGCCAACCCCCTCTGATGACAAAAGGACAAGAGTACAACCTCCTCGTACCTATATGCACTTTTTTATAATCGCGGAGATAAGGGTGTTGAAAAGGTGAATAAAAAGCAACAAATTTCAGCCATTTCGAAACAAACTCGAGGTCTACAGTCTTAAATAGTTGCATTGGCATCTTAACATGTCCTTAATGGTTATATAGTCCATTTTTCCGACTAATGTTTAACACTAGGCTCTCTCATTCTATTTATTTTTGATCCGAAACATTATTTCACTACCTCGAAACGTTTAGGTACGTGCAGGAAAAGCGGACGGTGAATCCTAAATTACGCCCTAGAGCGGTAAGCATTTCTTATTTTCTTTTAAATAGAAGCACTTCATTCTCCAATGTAATATTCAAACAAAAAATTATTCCGCTAATGGTGAAGAACTATTCTACGTCACTGGTTAAATAAATAAATTTCCGTAAATGTTGTATTTCCTCAGACTTCCGGCAAACATATGGTCGTGTAGGGGAGACCTGGTACAAAAGTAACACTTTGTACTTTGACCTTGATTTCTGGGTAGGTTTTAATATTGTCATTAAATTATTATAACCATATATAAATTCAGTTTATCGGGGGGCACGGCAGTGCCCCCGCCAAGTCGAGCGCGAAGCAAACACTGCCGTACCATCCTTTACTGGAACCATTTCGCCGCATTTTCAGGCCCCTATTTGAGCACCTCTGGATAAGACCAGAACGCAGAAGTTTTTGTCATCCAGTAAGCTATAATCACATACTTAAAATCCATAATTTCAAGTCTGTAGGTCATTTAGTTCCGAAGTTAAGCGAAAGCAGTTTCGCATTTACGACACTTACTCATTCACTCACTCACTCATGATCATCAGTAAAGAACTAGTACTTCCCATAAATTCAGAGAGCTGAAATTTGGTACAGAGTTAGGGTTTAATGGCCACATAAAGCGAAAACTATAAAAATTGGCCAAGTGCGAGTCCGACTAGCGCATGAAGGGTTCCGTACCATAAAACAAGTTTGTTGTATGGGAGCCCTTAAATATTTATTTTATTTTATTTTTAGTATTTGTTGTTATAGCGGCAATAGAAATAGATCATCTGTGAAAATTTCAACTGTCTAGCTATCACCGTTCGTGATATACAGCCTGGTGACATACGGACGGACGGACGGTCGGAAGGACGGACGGACGGACAGCGAAGTCTCAGTAATAGGGTCTCGTTTTTACCCTTTGGGTACGGAACCCTAAAAACTAGGATAATCGAAGATCTGGAGTACTCTGATTAGAAAACACAAGAGCCCAACCAAACTATTAAAGATCGACATACCGCCTTTACAAAAAATATTCAACTTGTTGTTGTGTTTGGTTGGCCGCCGTCGCAACTGATCATCTCTCCTGATGATGGATCGCGCACCGATTCGAAACATGTCGAGCGTTATTCGACTTCTACGACGTGAGTAAACCCGTTTAAGTATTTTAATATTCAACTTAGTGGGCCGCTTCATTTGATGTCAAAAATCCAAGGTCTGAAGTATTTTGACGACGCGTTTGGCTCGGTTTGTAGACACCTCCCTACTGAGCCGGCGGTCCCGGGTTCGAGTCCCGGCCAGGGCAAATATTTGTGTGATTAACTCGAATATTTGTGCTTGGGTCATGGTTGTTCTATGTATTTAAGTATATCTTTATCTATATAAGTATGTCTATCGTCGTCTAGTACCCATAACACAAGCCTTCTAGAGCTTAATTTGGGACTAGATCGATTTGTGTGAGGTTGTCCGATATTTATTTATTTATTATTTATTTGATGAAGAACCCTCAGCTGGTCCCAGCTGTATTAGAGATATGGTAATGCCCCCTTCTACTATTGGTACATAAAAAAATCGACTGTCATTGATAAAATCCAGCGTAGTGGGACACATCTTCTAATTTAATCTAGCCTATAGCATCCCACAGCTGGGCGGGTTACGTATTACAATCCCGAAAGTTCATTATACCTAGTAGTTGAAATACCGATGGTCAAAATACCGAAAGTTCAAAAAGCCGATATTCGATAAACCGAAGCTCAAATTACCTATTTTCAGAAAATCGAAAGTTCAAAATCTCGAAATTTCATAATCCCGAAAGTCAATGAGCACTTTAAAAGTGTCAGGACACTAAACTAATCTGACTTTTCCGTGGAGCCGATCTGCTCCGGCGCTGCGGGATGTTCAGCCCCTCCACCCTAGCGTAAGAAAGTGCGGCACCTACGCTCGCCTTCGCAGCTTCGGCTTTTTGGTCAACTTCGGCGACCAGCCTCAGCCGCTGCGGCTCGCTTGATGCCTGCACTTTCTTACGGCGGCCGGGGGCTGCCCTCCCTCCGCGCCTCTGGCCTTTTATATACACTCTAGGGGTAGGGCAGACAAGACCACGTGGAATCGGGGTTGACAGCTTCGGTTCTGTGGCAAGTCGATTAAGAAAAGAAAAGAGTCCGGGAAAGTGGGAAATTATGACACTAAATATTCGATATTATGATAAAATATTCTGTCACGGACTGCCAACCGAACCGAACTTGTCTGGAACCGAAGCTGTCAACGCTCGCCTCCGCAGCTTCGGCTTTTTGGTCACCTTCGGCGACCAGCCTCAGCTGCTGCGACTCGCTTGATGCCCGCACTTTCTAACGCTAGAGCGGAGGAGCTGCACATCCCGCAGCGCCGGAGCAGATCGGTTCCACAGAAGAGTTCACTTATAAATAGTATGTATAGTAGTAGGCAAGTAGGTTACGTAATTTAGGTTAATATTCTTTGTATAAAATAAACATTAGAATCTGTAAGACTACAGAAATATAATTCTCGACAGTTTAAATAATATTCCGGATTACAACCTTCAGGCAGTATCATAGTCTTCGGGATTATAATCTTCGGGATTACAGTCTTGGGGATTTCATTCTTCGGGATTACAGTCTTCTGGATTATAATATTCGGTATTTCATACTTTCGATCAAACGTTCTTTCGGGATTTTAAACTTTCGGTCAAATAAACATTCGAAATTTTAATTTTCGGCTTTCCGTCCATAGGTCTTATGAAATTCGGTATTTTGAACTTCGGCATTGTAATACGTACCCGCTGGGCGAATGCCTCCCCTTCTGCTTTTAATACGCATATAAATAAAATTAAAGGAAAACTCTGGATAAGACTAGACTGGCTTTTATACTTATACTTACAAGTTTACAAGAAGAAATAGTCGAACGATTAACTTTATTCTACTCGAACATTACACAAATTAAATAAACAAATTACACCAAAATATTAATTTCGCTCAAAATTTGGTCAAAATATAATGCATGGGACTAAGGGTGGCGGTGATACCCGCACATGTCGCTAGATGGCGCTAACTGTATTTTAAAACGCGCTTACGTTTGTTTTTCCGATAATCTTACATGGCGAAGTGGCAACCGGCCGCGTTACAGTCGTTTACGACATTCTTCTATTGCGCTCGGAAACGTTTGCTAGGTATTAGGAGGGATTATTTGTATTTCGTTGATTTCGCTTATTATTTCGTGAGATTTTGCTAAAGTGAATTAGCAGGTTGTTATTAAACAATATGCCCACGTTTCTACAAAAAGAAGTGAAATCCCACCAAAAACATTCTGTAAAAAACTAGCCAAGTCTCGATGGAGCTGCTTGTTTATCTCTAAAAAGTAATGAAATCTAGACAAAGTCGTACCAAGTCTAAGGTTCCTTACTGCGATTTATTTATTATTATAGTTAATGTTGTGTGACTTGGCCGTTGAAGAGTACACAAGGGTACAACACCAGGTGCTCCATAACACCATTGCACCAATCTGTCACCAGAACCGCTACCCATTGACGATGGAAAATTGCCACTTGGAAAACGTTTATTCAATAACCAGTCAATTGTAGGCTTGATAAAGCTGCGTATTTCAATAATACTTATGTATAGGCGAGCCTGAAACAAACAGTATAAAAAATATTTCTAGTACAGATGGACCTCTAATCATTGATAGAAGTCCGTCTGTACGTCTATTTTATGTTAGATCGGTGGTCGATTTGACGCTCCAAAAAGAAGAGAGCAGAAGTCAGCATTGTCAATGCTGAATGCATGTGCTGCACAGCAACAGCCTAAAATGAGACACTAGCGTCAAATTACCAATACCAGTATGGGCTATTATCTCGCTTAACAAACATAGGTAGTTACTGTGAAGTATACACTGGCCACCAAAAATGTCAATGATTGGAAGCCTAGCGACGAACTTGATTTTTGAATAAGAAGACGTTTTAATGTGTTGTCACAAACATATATAAAAATTCTGTCTAACGTATTTTCTTTATTTTCTTGTACTTCCTGAACAGACCCACTCCTTAAAACTTAACATGGTAGCAGAGCGTAATATTAAATTGAAGTTACGAAGAAATATTTAAAAAAAAAAGTGAGTACCAAAATCAAAAAATGTCGACTGCAAAAATTGAACCTCTCACAAGAGATAATTACGACACATGGGTAATCCAAGCTGAAGCCGTGCTAGTTCGCCATAAACTATGGAAATACGTTGAGACTCCCTTGACTCCTGCCTCAACTACAGACGAGATACAAAATGATAAACTTGCGAAATCGGAACTAATTCTTATTATCGCCCCGTCTGAGCTGAAACAAATTAAACACTGCAGCACCGCCAAAGAGTTATGGGACAAATTAAAAGTAACTTATGCCAGTAAAGGACCTGCTCGTAAAGCATCCCTTTTGAAACAGCTTATACTGACTAAGCTAGAAGGAAACGATGTACGAGGTCACCTCAACAAGTTCCTGGATATAGTGGACAAGCTGGCAGATATGGACGTGGCTATCAACGAGGATCTGTTAACAATAATGATGTTGTACAGTCTTTCCCCTGAATATGAGAACTTCAGAGTCGCTATAGAATCGCGAGACACTCTTCCGAAGCCCGACGAGCTTAAAACAAAAATTATTGAAGAATTTGAAGCACGTCATAGCCAAAACATGACCAATAACGACGAACCTGAATCCATATTGCAAGAAGAAGCCCTGTACGCGTCCTGTAAAGTTTGCAAACGAAGAGGTAACATCTTCAAACGCAAGAATCACAAAATATGCGTCAACTGCTGGAAGAAAAACAATGAGAAGTCCAAGAAACAAGACTACGATTTTCAAAAGAACCATTTTGCTATGCAGTGTCTTTTTACAAACAACAAGAAGACTCAAGATAACATTTGGGTCTTGGACAGCGGTTGTACGTCTCACATGACCTATCAACGAGACTTATTTAAGACGATTGAGAAAACATCCAGAAGACTATCATTCGCAACTGATGAACATAGTGCTGAGATTAAAGGAAAAGGTACCGTCTCTTTTATATCTGAAAATAGCGATTGGAAAGCCCTCACCCACCTTAAGGACACGCTGTACGTTCCCAGTCTGTGCACTAACCTATTGTCTGTCAGTAAGATGACCGATGCTGGCTGCTCTGTCCTCTTCACCAAAACTAAAGCGACAGTCAACAACTCAAAAGCTGGAATAACTCTCACTGCACTTAAACATGAAGATGGTCTTTATTACTTCAAACCAACCAAGCATGAGCGCAACAACTTGGCCAACGATAACGATGAAGAAGTTTCAACACCTACAAACAAAACAGGCTCATCAAACATCGAAGAATGGCACCGAAAACTTGGGCACATGAACGCCAAAGATATGAAACTGGCACTTAAAGAAGAAAGTTTACTTGGTTTGAACTTTGATGCTTCCGAAACCTTGGCAGACTGCGAAACCTGCGTTCAAGCAAAAATGCATCGAGTTCCTGCTCCCCGTGAGAAATTGACTCAACGAACATCCGAACGCTTAGAAATTGTCCATAGTGACGTTTGTGGTCCAATTCGTACACCCACAATAAGCGGAAACAGGTACTTTGTTACGTTCATTGACGACTACAGCCGATACAGTCGAGTCTATATGATGAAGAACAAGAATGAAGTCTTAGAAAAATTTAAAGAGTTCAAAGAGTTAGCGGAAACACAAACTGGAAACAAAATAAAGTTCTTACAAACGGATAACGGTAAAGAATATGTAAACCAAGACATGAACACTTACCTGAAACGTTGCGGAATACAGCGGAGGCTTACTGCACCCTATACCCCGCACCAAAACGGAACTGCCGAACGAAAAAACCGCACCCTCGTGGAGAAAGCGAGAGCCATGATGATTGATGCGAAGGCACCATTACATTGTTGGGGCGAAGCAGTGATGACTGCCAACTACCTATCAAACAGGAGTCCAAATAGCGCCGTACAAAATAAAACGCCTTTCGAACTATGGGTTGGAAGAAAACCATGCATTAATCATCTGTACATATTTGGCTGCAAAATTTTTGTATTAATTAAAGGCACCAACGGTCACAAATTTGCACCAAAAGCGATTCCCGGTATGTTCACAGGATACTCAGAAACATCCAAAGCTTTCAGAATCTTTCTTCCTTCGAAAAACAAAGTTATTACATCAAAGGATATTCGAGCAATGACGTCAATGTTCTATACTCAAGCCAACAAAGACAGTCCCATCGAACCTTTTAACGATGTAGAACTTCCAAGCAAACAAACATTAAATACGTCACAACAACAATCACCAAATAAACAAGTGACTATCCTGCTTGACGATGAAGAAGGAAATGACACACCATTTGACAGCGACAGTGAAACGGCTGAAGTTGTAGACAATCCGTTGCAACAAAATGTACGTCGTCCGTCCATCACCGAAGATGTTCAACAAGCGGAACCATCAAATTATGAAAGTGAATACGAATACGAATCTCTTTCCGGTTCTAACAACACAGTCGATGATGAAGAAACGGAACAAAACACTGAAGCTGAACAAAATGCCACTAATCAAACACGTACTTTGAGACACAGGTCAAATATCACAGCTCCTAAGCGATACGATGATTTTATTCTGGCTGCTGTAGAAGAAATCGAAAATCTTCACAAACCAAAAGAACCTGCGACTTTCAAAGAAGCGTTAGAATCAATTGACAAAGAAAAATGGCAAGAGGCCATGAAAAATGAGATGACATCTCTTGAGGACAACCAAACCTGGGATCTGGTTAATCTACCTAAAGGACGTAAAGCCTTACCAAGCAAATGGGTATATAAAGTAAAAATGAACCCTGATGGTTCCGTCGAGAGGTATAAGGCCAGAATGGTTATAAAAGGCTATTCCCAGATACCTGGAGTGGACTACGATAAGACGTTCAGTCCAGTGGCTCGTCTGAGCACTGTACGATCACTACTTGCTATAGCTGCTCGAGAAAATCTCAAACTGAGTCAGTTTGACGTGTCAACAGCCTTCCTAAATGGTACTGTACATGAAGAAATTTACATGAAACAACCCGAAGGTTATGGAGATGAAACAAAACGAGTCTGTAAACTGAAACGCAGCCTCTATGGATTGAAGCAAGCGCCACGCTGCTGGAACACCTGCATCGCCGAGTTCTTACTAAAAACTGGGTTCAAACAGAGCGAAGCGGATCCATGCTTGTACGTGCGAAACAAAGGCCAATCCAAAGTTATTATAGCTCTATATGTCGACGACGGGCTAGTAGCACACAATACAACTACAGCAGGTGACGAGTTTTTGAAAGAGTTAAGAGCGAAGTTCAAAATTACAACCAAACCTGCATCCTACTTTCTTGGTATGGAAATAAACAAGCGAAGGGACAACTCCATATCTTTATGTCAAAAGGCTTATACAAAGAAAATATTAGAAAAATTCGGAATGTTAAATTGCAACTCAGCTCCAACGCCTATAATCAAAGATTATGAAACGGGAGAGGATCAAGGCGCAGAGCCCAACTTCCCATACAGGCAAGCTGTGGGTGCCTTGGCATATTTATCAGTAGGCACAAGGCCTGATATCTCATATGCCGTAGGTGTCGCTTCAAGAAACCTTGGAGCACCTACAAAGGAAAATGTTATTTTAGTGAAGCGCATCTTTCGCTATTTAAAAGGCACGCAAGAGAATGGCTTGACATTCAGAAAAATGTCACCTCCACACCTAGTCTGCTACAGTGACGCAGATCTTGGGGGAGATCAGGATACTGGAAGATCAACATCTGGTATGGTGTGCTTATTTTCTGGCGCCGCTGTAAGCTGGAGAAGCCAAAAGCAGACAACTGTATCTATCTCTTCAACAGAAGCGGAGATCATAGCAGCGAGCGAGTCTGCACAAGAAATTTTATGGCTGAACAGACTCTTCAGTGACTTGACCCTAACTGAGAAACCGGTGTTACACCTGGACAATGAGTCTGCTGTCTATCTTGCACATAACCCTAAATACGAATGTCATAAGCGCACCAAACATATAAAACTGAAACACTTCTTTGTTCGAGAATGTGTTAGTAATGGAGACCTGAGCGTCAAACAAGTTCCCTCGGAAATTCAATTGGCCGATATGTTGACCAAGCCACTATTCGGGCCCAGACTCTCTGACCTAAGCTCAAGAATGGGACTGAAGAATTTATCCCAAAATTCTTAAAATCTACCGAGGATGTGAAGTATGCACTGGCCACCAAAAATGTCAATGATTGGAAGCCTAGCGACGAACTTGATTTTTGAATAAGAAGACGTTTTAATGTGTTGTCACAAACATATATAAAAATTCTGTCTAACGTATTTTCTTTATTTTCTTGTACTTCCTGAACAGACCCACTCCTTAAAACTTAACAGTTACAACAGATATAACATTACGTGTAAACAAAATTGACTTGTAGCGGTTCTGGGGACAGATTGGTGCAATGGTGTCATGGAGCACCTGGTGTTGTACCCTTGTGTACTCTTCAACGGCCAAGTCACACAACATTAACTATAATAATAAAGAAATCGCAGTAAGGAACCTTAGACTTGGTACGACTTTGTCTAGATTTCATTACTTTTTAGAGATAAACAAGCAGCTCCATCGAGACTTGGCTAGTTTTTTACAGAATGTTTTTGGTGGGATGTTATTTACACTAGTAGCTCGATTTATTTTACTATGGTGTGTTTTATACGAATAAGAGCGATTTTAAAAAAAATCGTCAGTTGTTACTTTTGACCACGTAGGCAGGTGGAAAGTAACACGGTGTGGGTCGAAAGTAACAAGACAAAGAGGTTGGTAATTAATACAATATTATATGTTAAATCAACAATTATTTATTCTAAGACTTTGTTTACTACAAATTAAAAACAGAAAATTGCCAGTTTACGTACTTCAGATGGAGATAACCCAAAATAAACTCTCGAGCACTTGATTTAAATAATCGCGTAGATTACTTTCCTTGTGAATTGTAAAAACTCGATTGATGCAACGGTAGGCCACAACTGCGTTAGTTTTTCCTGCTTTTAATTTGGTTGTAAATCCGTATAATGTTCCGTCGCAAACATTAAATTTTTAAGCGAGGGCTCTAATTTTTGCACCATCTTTGAAATACACAGCCACTTTTCTATACACTTCTGTGTCGGTAGTTCCTCTTGCAGTAGTTCTTATGCGTTGTCGCGGCATTCTGTTGGAGTAAAGACACATATACAAATTATATAGATAATTAAATCATAACAGGGACAAAAGTAACGTGTTACTTGTGTACCCATAGGACTTTGTTACTTTTGTACCCTACCTCATTTTTGTTGAAACGTGAAATATAACCATAAAACGGAACGTGCTAGACAAAAACTAATTTAAACAATGTAAGATCAATCTAATCAAAAATGGATATGCAGACATTCAGATTACTACCATCCTTTTACCACTACGTAAACATTAAATAAAAAAAACATCGAAAAACTTACTTTTGGTTTGTCAAAACACGTATCACCCTCTCACACAACCTAACAGCGCGTGGCGCACGCGGCGATTATATGCAAGTGAGGGGGGCACTGCCGGCTATCGGCTGACGGCGGCGAAGCGGTGTTCGCCCATTGGATAAACCTAGAGAGCATTTGTTACTTTCGACCCGCCGTTACTTTTGTACCCGGTCTCCCCTACCATTCGGATTAACTGTTCTGTAATTCTGAGTGGCACCTTAGCCTCATGGCTATTTATTAATAAAATGGTCATTAAGTACTTATTTGCTATAAATGATTCTCTACTTTCATTCCTGAAAAAACAAAACTCGAGTACCTATGTATAAATACCTAATTAAAATAACGAATATGGACGGTATCGGACAATCACTACAAGGTTTATGTACGATCCATTTGGGGAATAAGTACTAAAAACGACATGAAATGACCCTCAGCGACCCAAACCAAAGTAATGTAACTGTGGGTATTCAAAGACGGCCATAAACACACTCGTGAAAGTCGTGAAACAAACGAAGTCAGCAGCGTACTTTATTATGCCGTTAAACTTTCACACAGTATCCCGGGTAAAGCCTACTAACTAATGAATATTATGCTTTCTGTACAGTTAGCGTTCTAATCTGCACCTACTTCTAGGAGATACCTCTGGTTGGCCCTATGGTAGAGACGGCTATTTGGCCTTAAGTCCACCATTTGTATGGACTTTGTGATGTAATTTGTGCAATAAAGTTAAGATGAATAAATAATTAATATAATGTGATTAATGTGAAGAATGCTTTTACTCGTAAGTCGTAGGTACTTAACATTACTGTCAATTTCTCATATTTTGAAGCAATATAACACTATTAACACTATATATGGATATTTATTATTATCCACATGATATACTTACAGTAAAGTTATACCCAGGTATGAAAGTAACCTCTGCGGAGTCTGGGGTGTTTTCAACATGTATATTTTTAAATAATTAATATGGACTAAAAAGAACTTATTATGCACAAGTTGATGTCGGCGAAAATTAATCCAGTGAATAAAGGGGTTTTACGTTACAAACCGGACCGTACGTAAGGTCATCCTCAGTTGTTAAGTCTCTATAAACTGAACTAAATATAATATTGAATTTTTGCTGCGTGTCTAGTACCCAGTCAGAAAAAACTCCGGTATCCGTCACTAAAAGCTCACCTGGAAAGAAAAAAATATAAAACTCATAAAATTAATGTGTCCTGCCTAGTCACCTCCAACAAACCCTCAATTTGAACGTTTCATTAAATTATTCGATCTAAAAAGATACAGTCAATAGATTAACCGTACGCGACCCATCTAATATTTTATTTACCCAGACCCCAGATAGGACAGATAAAGTACAGGTACGATAGCGTGTCCATGAATGGTTAATTGATCCACCCTCAATTGCTCCAAGTACGAGTACGTGACCCAATTGTAGTGCCATGAGGATGAGTTCTGTACCTAAATCGCAATATTTTGTGGTTTTTGTGCCTTCTTGTTTTTTTCTTTAGATGTCCAACTATCCCTGTACTGTATATACCAATAGTGAAAGTCCATCTAACGTGATGAGACTACAAAAAATAATAATTATAAATTAGATACGAGATTACGTTGTAATTGGTCATACGAAAGTAAAGCAAAATTTAAACATCTTTGAGTTGAAAGATCTAGTATACTATATTACTAAAAACAAACAACGCGTACATATACGTGCATGTCGTGTCGTGCGTGTACGTATACCTACATGCAGCCGATGTAGCTTGCCTTTAAAACATAACTACATACTACTCGTATAAACTTATACACGCAGATTCAAGCTTTGAAGTGTGTTATCCTTTTTGCTGACTCCACTCTGGTTAACTCCGGTGCTGGCAAAAACAAGAATAGTATTAATTAATTGCAATAGCTTTATAGATTTAGTCTGCGCAAAATGTAACAAAATTAGTTAGGATTTACTATTTCAAAATTAACTTATTAGCATATAAAATACGCCTGTGGAAGCGTATGATTAAAAGTAGGTAGGTATCATTTTGCATATGTTGACCGCATCAGTCGCGGGCAGTTTCCCTAATTTCAGTCGGTTAATTAGAAATTGATTGCTACCATTCAGTGAATGGGTACATATAAAGCACATTTTGTTTGTAGTTTGCTTATCAAATTTTGAGATCTATGCTTATAATTACCGGGTCGTGTGTTAGTGCCGTTAGTGGTTGACGTATCACGACCATTCGTCACTCTGAAATGGTAACAGTTTGCACGCGACTGCCAATCGTGTCTCTACTAAATTCACATAGATTTAAGTTACATTTTAGTACATTATAGGTACATCGCCTTGAGTATAACTGTCGATTTTCTGATAGTAGTATTAGTGTCAAAACGCAGGCACAAAGTAAAGGACTTGGACCAATAACATGGCTCGCTACAGTACAGATGATCGGAAATTGAAAACGAAGGCAGCCGTGATAGATAATCACTGGTTTGACAAACCGGCCAAAAGGGGCTTCCTCGCTAGCAAATTCGTAGAGTTCTGCAACAGAACAGACCTGCATGGATACAAGTACATAGTCATGGAGGATATTAATACGCCAGAGAGGTTGGTTTATTTTATTTATTCGTTTTTTATTTTTGTTGATTGCATTTACGTTATACGAGTAACATGGAAAAATATTCACTTTCAAAAGTATACCTATATTTAAGGGCGACCGGGGCTTTAATTAACATTGATTATCAACAAGCGATTTTCAAAAAAGATTAATTATACAACGAAAGCGACTATTCACTGTTCAGTTTTCTCTTGATGATGCGGAACATAATTCAGTGTTGTCGTTTAGTTTATCTTGGGAGCGAGTTATGAGCAGCGTCTAAATGTTTACCACTAAAGACTTTTTTTTGCCTTTTAATTTTAGTATCGCTTGTGTAATGTTTGCCTTAGTTTATTCCATGGCCCTTCTCCCCCACAATTAATGCAATAAAACGTGCTTCTTTTTCCTTAAAAGTACCTACTGGGGAACGTTTAATAACAATGCTCATCTAATTATTAATTATAGAGCACTTTACTACTCATATTTAGTATCGCACTGTCATCGGAACTATCGGAATTTTTTCTACGCCCAACTATAATAATTTGACTAAGGTGAAAAGCCACAAAGAGGGTATATTTTTATGATGGAGATCAAGAAAAAGGAGATTGGAAGACAAGTAGTTATTTCATTATTTATTTTTATAAATAGGTACTATAGCCGCATCGGATGCAAGTTTTAGTATGGCTCCAATGCAATGTTTTAAAATAATTTTCACCTCACTCGCTCGGAAAACCTCAGTTTATAGGGCGAAATCTGCGTGCAAAAGTCTATTTTATCAGCTAGCGTGCAAAAGTCATTTGAATTTCGAACACGACGATTTTGATTCTCTGGTGCTTGTAACTTTTTTTATATTTAAGACTCCTTCAACGCGTGACTGATTTCATCAGTCGATAAATCTTCGAATAACCAATCAACGCACGCTAATAAAGGGCAATCTGGTCAGGCCGACTTAAATCATATGTACGTACGAATACTTCTTTAAAAAAAAACACCTACAATATCACATCCAGAAACCTGGCTTGTGGTTACAGATTTTTAAGTTTTTATTTTTTCTACACTTTATTTTATGTTGAATATGGTTATATACATTAATAGTAAGTATTTGAGTTTCATTTACATATTTTGACTAGTAAATATATTTAAATAAAACAATTTAAACGGATTATATCGCGTATATTAATTATTTGAGCCTCCCTGACGTTTCAGTACCTTTACAGATACCGTTGTCAAAGGTTGACTGAGAAAAACACAATTTTTCTCTGTCAAAGTTACATTTGTGCAAACTACCCATTTTGTAAATATTAATTTAAAAATAAAGGTGTTCATACATGCCAGATGGGCCTAATGTGTAATTTACATTTATTATTTATTTAAAATATCTACCAGCGGTTCACTAAAGGCTTACTTGCTTGAAACGTCAGGGAGGCTCAAATAATTAATATACGCGATATAATCCGTTTAAATTGTTTTATTTAAATGTGTGATAATCGCGGAAACCGAAGAAAATATTAGTAAATATATCATAAAAGTTGGCTGAACGCACTCGAGAAAAAAATACAAAATTAAAAAGTTGGAAGTTTTCACAATTCACGTAAACAACGTAAATTTGTTCTGTGGAGAATACATACTGTTGTCTTACTTTATAGAAATATCGAAAACAAGAAAGTTAAGCCCAATTTGGAGTATTTATTCAATGCTAAAAGCCTGCATTCAAACGAAAAAGGATTTGTTATAAATATTTGGAGACGATAAGTAATTTACCGAAACTAAGAAGATAAAGCCGAAATAATCTTGCTCGGAACCCATCGTCCAATAACTTCCATAGCAAGTGTTATGGAAAATACTTCCGAGTGGCCAACTAATCCTTCCCCAGAATGCCATTCTCCCACATTCACAACGAATGTGTCAAGTCAAGTAGTTTCAAATACAAATATAATATAACAGTGTTTAAGAAAAACTCAACGATAAAATATCCACGACGATAATACTTTTTAATATGTGTGCTTCTCTCGTATTTATTTGGTTTGGATTTGAGTGTGTTATGTTTTAAATTTGATGTGAAATATGATTATTTTTATGTTTGAATTGTTTTTCTTGAATCTTGCGTTTTCCTCGTTGTAGTGAGGTGAAAAGTTGTGTGTTCCGCATGGCTGCAAAATTATTTAGCTTCTCGTGTCTTGAAAGCCTCGCTACGCTCAGGAATCTATCTTTGAACCTGGGGGCACGGTAGTGCTCGCGCCAAGACGAGCAAAAAAGAAGCGGGGCACTACCTACCTTTTCTCGGACCGTTTCGTCTAATTTTCAAACCCTCATAGCTTTGGCCCAGTTAACACCAGAGCGCTCAAATTCACAGGTTAAGATGCTGTTAGGGAACATATAAAATGTACTTAATTTTATTGATCTAGCTTTTATACTTTAGGTTTTATTGATACCTAAAATACGCCGATTTTGCCACTCATATATATATATATATATATATATATACACTGACGTATCAAAACCTCTCGGGTACTTCCCGATGACCTAGAAAGCTGAAATTTGGTATGTAAGCTAGTATTAGTACACAAACAATAGAATAATTCTGAAACTTGGAACTTTTACCCCCCAACCCCTTAAACTAGGGGATGAAAATTTGTATGAGACTCGGAAATTTTCATACTAGAGGTCTGAAAATGTATACCTATTGGAACTTATTGTTATAAATAAAATACACCTTCTAGGATTTTTAGAAAATCACCCCCCACCCTTAAAATAAGGGGATGAAAGTTTGTATGGGCTTTCCATAATGGGGGATAAAAGTGTATATATATATATATGAGGCTAAACGTAAGTATTTCTTAAATACACACGGACTTATTTACGTTCCTTTATGAAACGGCCAAGCCATATACTTTTGAAGCCAAGGTGTAGGATTAGTAAACTGAGGGCTTAGGGGCTTGGCTTTTCGAGGGATCTGACAACTTTTTTTACAGCGAAAGCGTTATGAGCATGTGAGTCTTGGCCGCCAATTTTACATGAGATGTTTTTGGTGGGCTCTTAGATTCCTTCGCTCGCTCAGCTTTCAATTTCAACACTCGCGCCAAATAACAACTTTGCAGCCTTGCATAACAAATAACAACTTTGCAGCCTTGCATAACAAATAACAACTTTGCAGCCTTGCATAACAAATAACTATTGTTTAAGATTGCCCTTCAGTCTGTGTTCGTTTTTAAATTTATTGATTATTCGTTTATCCAAAGGTACATACTTATATAGTTCGGTGAATATAGACTAAAGCACTAATACTATATGGGTGACCTTACTTGGTCCGGTAGGTTTGAATTTTTGATATGTTGTCTAAGATGGTTAGTGACTGTTTAAAATGCAAAATGCACAACTCTTACAGTTTTTGAAATGTGCATATCTCCGTAATTATCTGTCCTAGTAAAAAAAAAAAAATGTAAATTATAGTAAATTTACCTAATTCTCTACGACATTGCCTAAGCTTTTTTCTAGCTAAAATGCTCCTAAACGAAGATATAAGCCAGAAGTTTGATACATTACCGGAAATTGCGATTTTTTTTTAATGGGCGTATCTCCGTAACTATCTATCCTTGAAACAAATTTTAAAATTTAAGTTCTAGTAAGTTTAATTGTCTATGCTCTTTTCTAGCTAAAATGCTCATAATCGAAGGTATAAGCAAAAATCTGCAGTACAGTAAACGGCGATAAAGAATGCACATCGGCAATCATCTCATTTCCGAATACAAACGAATGCAAATTTTCATGTACATCAATTATTGGATTAATCGTTCATCAGAATTAGAATTTAGAACTAAATACTTTATTGTTGTTTTGTTTTGATTTCACGTGGAATATATAGAGCTATAGTATCATGTTTTTTTAAATTGGTCGGCTTCAGTTACAAAATATTTATAAACATTGTAGATAATTTCGCGTGACTGGCAAAGTAACGGCTTACCTTTTTTTCCTATAGATGCCATAGTACAAATTTAATTTTGTAAAAGTTTTAGCAACTCTATGTATATATTGACTTGGATATGTGACTGCACTCTCTCGCATTTGAACCACGACTGACAAAACAAAAGTCATGGTGTGTGCGACACAGATATCGCTATACGAAGTCGAAATTAGCCGATTGCCTCTTTCCAAAGATCGATGTGCATTCTTTATCGCCGTTTACTGTAATTGCCGGTTTTTTCAATATGGCGGCGGGCGCGGAGGAGGGGGAATTGTGCATTTTGCATTTTAAACACTCACTAATCATCCTAGACAACATATCAAAAATTCAAAACTACCGGACCGTTTGTAAGGTAGAACCCCTTTATTCAATACATATATCACCGTTTACGGTGAACGTTTCCAAAGTCGCGGGACATTTTATAGACAACATTTCTATGAATTCTTGTGCAAGCTTTTATGTAATTCTCAAAACTCTCCCAACTTTTCGTATATTTTTTGCAACTTCCCCATTTATAGTCGCTTTGTAAGTACTCACGGCTATTACTAAAGTTTAAGCGCCTTTGCATATATGGTATTTTAAAATAGTAAGATATTTTAACAAACGTCGAGTGCAAAGGCTATTCGGAGCTAAGAAAGTTTGAGAAAGATTCATCCGACATTCCCTGTACATTTCCGGCTACTTCCAAGTCCGTAAGACTTTCGTACGCGATGGTTCGCAGAAGCCTGTGGGCGCTCGCCGTGGTGCTGAGCATCGGATTTGCGGCTTACTTTGTCGTCACCGCCTACCGTTGGTACGCTCGGAACCCCATCGTAACGGTAACCAAATTATTTATTGTATACTATTCTGAAATAGGTATTATCGCGGGTTGGTTTTCCGCAACTGGACGTCTTACAATGCGCCTATTCTAGAATAACTGGTGTTGCTCAGGGTACCATTTGTAGCTTTAGTTATTGGAACCTCTCCGCACACGTCACTCTCTTTTTATATTTTTCATTGTAGCTGAAATCCATTCATCCGATTTCAACTATTTTTAATTCAACGGATATAAAATTATATTGCAAAACTTTTCCTGGGAATTTTATTTAATAAACTCAAATAAGGTGCTTTTTGTGTGTGAAGGTGTGACCAAATTGTGTGTATATTTGGTTGCGAGCTTTTAGCATAGTACCTAACGTTAAAATTTTATAATTTATAATGTCGCGATTGTTGGAATCCAAACTACGGTACAGTATAAAATTCTGGGGACAAAGTTACAAATACAATGTCCAGGCTGCATTCGTTGCGCAGAAAAGGGCTATTAGAATAATGGCTAAAGTACCTCAGCAGACGTCTTGTAGAGAGTACTTTAAAAAGTTTCAGATTCTTACTGTTCCTAGCCTATACATTCTGATAGTTCTAACGGATCTGCTAAAGCATATGAACGACATAGAAACACCAGAACAGAGAGATAAACGGTTAGCTACAAGAAGAAAAGATCTGCTACAGCCGACCAACACCCGACTCAAAGTAGTAAAGCACGCTTCGGGTTATCAAGCAATAAGGTTATTCAATGAGTTGCCAGTGGAATTAAAATCAATAAACAACAGTTCTATTTTTGGAAATAAATTGAAAGCTTTCTTGTTACTCTTGTTAGAGAAGTGTTATTATTCGGTTGATGATTTTTACACTCATACTTAATGCTTATTTATTTTGTCAATTTGATAGTTTTACTTAAAATGTTTGGTGAATGAACTTATAATTTTACTCTATTTATTGGTTGACATGATAGTACATATAATGGTTTCTTCTGATATTGACATTTTACATTAATTATTAAAATTGTATCGTACCTATATTATAAATAATAATTTAGCATAGCTCTATACTTGATAATTATTTTTTGTTATTTTAAATTATTGTATTTCAACACGACTGTATGTTGTTATGAATAAATTACTTACTTACTTGTTCTCTCAATGCTCGTCTACAAAACTCGAACTTTAATTTTATTGCGTTCATGCAGTCCTTATCTCCATTATTATTCGCGTATTAATTTATGTTCTCGAAGGTAGGTATTTAGTTCAATAAAATTAGTTGAAAATTTGTTAAAATGAAAGGACAACTTTTATCTATCAGGATATGTAGGTAATGGAGCCAAGTTTAATTTTATCTACTCTCCCCCCCCGCTCAGGGGTGAGCGTCACCCCCCCGCGCCCTCGAACGTGTCCCGGAGTGCGGTATTTTCCACTTTAAAAGAAAACCGTGTACAATACATACAAAGTGTATAGGAACGAAATAATTCTACATAGAAAACTATCGTGAGTCTCAGACATATTAAAATACTCAAACGGGTTTACTCACGTCGTAGAAGTCGAATAACGCTCGAAATAATTCTGAATAAATTTACTATAAACCTTTCAGACATATATAATATCAGACAACCTCACACAAATCGATCTAGTCCCAAATTAACCTCAAAAAGGCTTGTGTTATGGGTAGGTACTAGACGACGATATACGAGTACATACTTATATTAGATAAATATTATACTTAAATACATGAAGAACAACCATGACCCAAGCACGAATATTCGAGTTCATCACACAAATATTTGCCCTGGCCGGAATTCGAACCCGGGACCGCCGGCTCAGTAGGCAGATGCTTGCAAACTGAGCCAACCGCGTCGTCATAAGCATGAGCCTTGTAATATTATTCTATAAAATTGATTTTAAAACCATTTTGGTAGTAGGAAGACGCTGGTAGTGTTGGGTCAGTCTTATGGCAAATACGAGGGGCGTTCAATAAAAAGTGAGAATGAGTATGTTATTAACAACTTTTATTAAATGTCATTTTATTTTTCGACATAGTCACCTTTTAGCATAATACACTTAGTATATCTTTTTTCTAAACTTAAAATTTCATTTTTAAAAAAGGTCTAATTATGAGTACTTAAAAAATCTTGTACTGCAGCGACTACCGCGTCGTCGTCTTCAAATTTCTGGCCTCTCAGGTATTCTTTCAATCTCGGAAATAGGTAGAAATCACTGGGGGCGAGATCCGGTGAATACGGAGGATGCTTAAGGATATCGAACCCAGAATTACGAATTGCAGCCATTGCAACGGCGGACTTGTGTGCCGGGGCATTGTCATGGAGGAACAGCGCAACTTTCGAGAGTTTACCTCGCCGTTTTTCGCGGATCTCATTGCGCAATGTTGCTATTTGTTTAGCATATAAAGTGCCCGTAATAGTGGCTCCATGCTCGACATACTCAATCATTACTACCCCTTTATCATCCCAAAAAACAGAGCCCATGCAGCACCGGCAGATGGGCCCACCTTGAATTTCTTCGGAGTTGGAGATGATGGCCTTTTCCATGTCATAAACTGCAGTTTCGTTTCAGGGTCGTAATGGTGGAGCCATGTCTTGTCCATTGTTATAAATCGCGCCAGAAAAAGTTTCCGGTCTTGCTTTATCAGGACCAAAGCTTCTTGTCAAATCTCGACTCTAGTTTGTTTTTGCGTGTCAGTAAGCCTTCTTGGTACCCAACGCGCAGATATCTTTTTCATACCCAAGCGTTCATGTAAAATATTATGCACGCTCCCCGTTGAAATCTTTACATTTTCAGCAATAAAACGAACCGTGACACGACGATCCGCCAAAACTAAGTTTTCGACTTTTTTCACAATTTCTTCAGTTACTGCTGTAGTAGGGCGTCCGGAGCGGGGTTCGTCCATGGTCGATGTTCTTCCACGTCTAAATTCGGCGCACCAACGTGCGACTGTCGAATACGGAGGAGCATTAGACCCTAGTGTCCCGCAGATCTAAATTGACTTGGTCCGTAGAATTTTTTTTCAAACACATATTTGATAACTGCGCGAAGTTCAATTTTCTCCATTTTCGCTCACGTACTCCATAGCGTTGCAAAGAAATGGCCGTTTTTTTTTTTAAACAAGAAGCTGTTGGATTTTTTTTTCATGAGCAATACGCTAGTTAGATTATCTTTACCGGCCAGTATTTAATTTCCTAATATTGAAAGAGTTTGCATCTCATTCTCACTTTTTATTGAACGCCCCTCGTAAATCCATACTACACAGAGAGAAAAATTTAGTAGAAACAAGTAAAAAATATTAATCATTAGTAAAATACTAAAATAAAATTTTAACGTAGGCGCAGTTTCTATGATCAATCAAGCAGTTTGATTTAAGTAATTTTATAATAGTATGGATGTTGTATTTCAGGTGATCGAGAGTACTCACGGACCTGTCTGGGACGTCCCTTTCCCGTCGGTCACCATTTGCGACTTGAACACTATCTCCCGGAGGGCAGCGCTGGAGTTTGCTGGGAATGTGTCGGTACCATGTGTTTTTCTTTTTAGGGTTTCGTACATCAATCGAAAAAAACGGAACCCTTATAGGATCACTTTCTTGTCCGTTCGTCTGTCTGTCTGTCAAGACATCTCAAGAACGCGTGGAGGTATCGAGTTGAAATTAACACCATATAGTCAGGTCTACGGTCCCTTGAAGCTGAGAAAAAAATCAAACTTCTACGTTAACGTAAAAAAAGATACCTAAATTGGCGCAAAAAACGTACATTTCGACACTATCAAGGGAATCAAAATGATACGGCACTTCCCGATGACCTAGAACTATTGTAAAATCAGGTAACTGATTTCACTAGATTGAACTCTGGGAGAGCTGTAACACCTAGCACCCTAACAACCCTAGTGCCCTAACGCCCTACAGCCCTAGCCCTACAACAAGGTATAATAAATACGTATACTTATAAATAAGGTCAGGATGTCTGCACCAAGCGACCTAAGGTAACAGACGGAAATGGTCTGAAGAGGGATTTTCCCACTGCCAACCACACAGACTCATGTGGTTGATCGTACTGATGGTTAAGGGTGTCTTGACCACAGTGGGAGGAAACGTGAAGTGAAACAGCGTCTACGACGAGAATATAAAGACTCATTTATTTACACTTTCTTATGACTATTTATACATCAAAGGTTTATATGTGTGGGTATATCTATACAGTGTGTTATTTGTGTATTTTATCAATTCATCACAACGTGAGCCGTAATATTTCGTGCGCTGCAGCCTCCTAGCCCTAGTTGTCATCTGCTGAGTTGCAATCCATGTTTACGGCACGTGAACATCTATGAAATTTGGCAAGTGGGCTATTCTCTGTAAGCTCGTATTGGTCCCATACAAATGCTGTCCTAGCATTTTTTACTAACTATTTCCAAAATCTGAATGCTATTTTGAAGAAAATTTACTATTATTTTAGTTGAATAAGGAGGCTCACTGAATTTATACGTATTTTCAAAGTTATTAACGATTTTCCAAAAAATCGTAATAGGGGACTGTTTCGAGCATGAGGGGGCTGTTTTAAACGGGACATGGGGCTGTTTCGTGGGAAAGGGCACTTTTGTACTTAGGTAAAAGTCATTTTACATTAATCAAACATTTATTTTTACTATGGCATATTTGCAAAACAATAATCAACAAAAGTTTATTTAAGAAAATATCAACAGAAAACATAACTTTCTTTAAACATTCATAACATAAAATTCTTTCCACTTCTTTAGGACAGTTGTGTTCACGTCCTTAACTAACTTCCGCAAACCTTTTTCATTCTTCTTTTGGTATTTAAAATTCTAGTTTTCTCTAATTTCTTCCCTCTTTTGAGGGTATTTTTTGGTATCTTAGTCCCTCTGCTTCTCTCTTTTTCTGTAGCAATTCCTCTCGGGATAACTTTTCTTTTTAGGAGCCATATCACGTGTGTTTGATCAGTCTGTGTAAAATAATTGAAGTTTATAATGGAAATAATGCGAAGCAATGACACTGATTATTCTAGATAGCATTGATTACACAGAATAGCGAATAAATTGACTAAGACAATACATATACATAATAACCAATACGCAAACTCTATAGTGCCCTGCTGTGAAGAACAGTCCCCTGCTTCATTTTCTGGGAGGGAACTGTTTATTTCGGTCAAATTTCACAATATTAGCAAAACTGATGTAAAATTGTTTATTCAAAACCCTACCGATCACTTTACCATAAATAACAAACCAATTATTTATTATTACATATAATTAACATAAATGTTATTAGGTACTTAACAGAGGACTGTGTGCGGTAGCGGTACAAACGCATGTTTACCGCACAAATGACGCTCTGACACTAAACAAAATAGCGTCTTGCTGCCGCATTCGGCATGGTTGCCAGCATCACAGTAATCGCGCTTCGTTTCACTTTAAAATAACGTTTATAACCATAATGGTTTTGTTTTATTACGGATTATTTTTTCAGCAGGGGACTGTATACAAATTCTAAGGACAAAATTTACAGGACTTTAATAAATAAATTCAAACAGTAATCATAGTTTGTTTTACGACGATAATATAATGTTATTATTTTACTGTATGATATTCATTGCCAATTGTATTTAGTTTTAATAACTTTTTTGTAAATTTCGCTTTTAGGTGGAAATGCAGTGATAGGGACAGCCAGGGGACTGTATTTTTAGAGCTTCTATCACGTCTAGAAAATGCACTAAAAATAGTTATGGTGCTATAAATAGTGGCCCATAAAGTTTCGGGGTTAAAGTTTCATAAGACGTGCTATTTCTTTAAATAATTACATAACTTTTTGAAATAATCGGTCGGGACAGCCGATTACGAGCTTACAGAGAATCGCCCAAGTAATAACGTCACATACTACAAACACTTATAAAAATCTGAAAACTATACATTTGTAATAAAATCATAAAAAATATAGTCCTTTTCAAACATCATATTTGGAGAACTCTGTTGCCTTAAGTTTGCACCTCGTGTGTATGCGGCGCCATACATTTACAGGTGCAATTTAACTTAACCAGGCCAGTTTGTACGGAACCCTCGGTAGGCGAGTCAGACTCGCACTTGGCCGGTTTGTTTTTTAAATATGACTTGAAACTGCGTCTGTTTAGCTCTCACTACCACTGAGTCGGACTTTTTTGTGGGAGTATATATATATATAACATAACCCGCTAATGGGATTATCGCCGCGCCAGTAGGTACATATACTATTGATATATTTTTTTATTTATATATGCCTCATAATGCTACAGATTAATATTGGTTGTTTTGAATAATCAATAGGAATTTCGAACATTGATCACTATAGGCATCGAAGTTAAGTAAGAGTATCAATTGTGTTTTAATGTAAATATCAGCTCCATAGCTCTCAGTCCTACCGGGCTATCAGAAGTCCGCTGCCTATTGATCACTGTTTTTCATTTTATGTCTATCCTTTTCGTACAGACATTAAAACTTGGTACCTACGTAAGAAAAAATGGTACTCATTATATTTCTTCAATGTCGACCGGTGATTTCATTCGTAATAATAATTTTCGTTTTCCAGGTCCCTTCCTCAAAATATAACGGCGGACAACGTTTTTGAGTATGTTCGCTGGGCGCCACTTCTTCATTCATCGTTCAAAGCCAACACAACACAGAAATTTATGTTGCAGAGGTTGCAGGAAGTACTGGATCACAACAAAATTGCGGTTGACACATTTTTTGCCGCGGTAAATACATTATTTACGTTAATACACCCTTAAGGTTTGTTGGGCTGAAGTCGAAATCAGTTTTTACCATTTTGATGTTCACCGGCCTATGATGATTGCTTTTATCACGCGATAAATAAGTGAAGTGACAAAGCATCCGTCACGTTTTGACAAAATGCGAGTGTAAGTAGTGCAAGATGCTTTATCACTATTTATCTCGTGATAAACGCAACCAACATAGACCCCGTGGTAGGTACATCAATATATAATTTAGCACGCTAAATATCGAGTCCAGTGCCGTAAATATATATCAAGGTTACAGACTACTACTAGATTAGGAATATTACTGATAAGAATGCGGAAATAAAATTATGTTTACTACATAAAAAGTCCAAGACAATATGAATGTATTCATTCTGAAACATGTGAATCCCTCATAATCACTATACATACATTACTTTAAATGTCTGTATTGATATGAAAATAATAAGGGAGATATTTTTAAACGCGGATTTTGATAAGTTTTGAAATCCTACGTGATCTGATAGCATATTAGGTAGCATTAATAAAATGTCTGCATAATTAGCTGCATGCCTGTATTAAGACTGTTGATAGTCTGTATTGCTATATTATCTGCTTTCCAATTACTGATAACAGACGATTAGCGAAAACAGACGCTTTAGTTATACATACAACCAAAATACATTTTTTTCTGTTTAACTATGGGTATTGTTACAATATTTCGTTGCTATAGCGGTTCTATTTTCATTCCATTATACTGTATAGTATCTGGGCACTAATTCAAGTGTACCTTGAGAAATCGCCAAATAAGCGATGTCTGCGTTACATCGTGTGTCTCAAGCATATATATTTGAGTGAGTTTAGTAAAACATCCCACTTGTCAATTGACAACATTTCATATTTATAACAGGTGGAAATTAATATAGAGATCGACAGGGCTTTATGTCGTGTACCTTAAAAAAAATCTTTGAATTTATTCTTTTGTATTTCAAGAAATATAAGCAAATACATCAAATAACTGCAATCTAAGACAATACGGGCTGAATAGGGTTGTTGTCTTAACCAAAGAGCGAAAAAATATATTTATTTTTTATTTGACGTTGACAGATGACAGATGCATACCGAGTTTTATTGTTTTTTTTTTTATAAGAAAACCGACTAAAGTAACCGTTCCATTAAGTTCTGGTTTTGGTGTTGCCACATTTTAAAATGAGTATGTTTTTATAAATTAATAATAAAATAAATAATCATCTCAGAAAATAAATATAAACAGAGATTACTTCATCTTTTTAAGCAGAATTCAGAAAAGTAATAAAATGATAGTCTTAAAAATATGAAATGTTGTCAATTCTATTTGCGGAGTTACAGGCAGTTTAGTGAAATATGGCAAAACCTACCGAAAGTCGGCTTTTAATAAAAACTGATGGAACATATATACTGTAATAAATCTATGATTTTTATGTCGACGCATAAATGTCAAATTAAAGCACCTTTTAAGGGCCCCAAAGTGCCGTCCCACTTTGTTGAATAAGTACCTAAAAAATCGTCGATATTATATTTGTGCCTGTTTTAGGGAAAACTTCCTACTTTGTCGATATGGAGTTATGAGTAGTTTGTAATATAACAAAACAAAAGCTATCTTTTGGTGAAATAATTATGTCTCTAGGTAAAGTTATTTTTTTAAATTCTTAAAATTTGCGAACGTGAAAAAGCGACAACTGAGAAAACGTTGGTTAAAGTTTGGGACGCCAAAAAACACACTTGTACTTTGAAGTTATGGAGTGGTTGGTATCAAATTATTTGCCATACTTTAAGGATTTCAAGTTAGTCAAAATTATATATATATAACGTTAGTAGTTTGAATATAAATGTATTCTCAAGCTAAAAAAGACAGAAATAGTTATATGGATCCCTATAATCAAAAATATAGGTAGGCGGCGATTTAAAAGATGCGGTGCGTTCGATTTGTTTGTTATAGGACTTATAAGTTCAGTACGTAGTTGTGTGTGAGAGTGGGAATAATTTTAGTTAACAATACTCACTATAATCCCATTCAATATAGTCGTAGTAAAAAATCTTAAGTTGCTTAGAATTTTTGGTTTTTAATTATACTGTTTTTTATTCAGCGGAATTCTCGACAACAAAGTGTATATCGATAGTTACCCAACCCTACTATTTATATTTGAATATATTTTTGCAGGATGCAGGAGAGTGAAACGGAACGCGCTCGCGTCAGTTTAAGCTGCGAACAAAAATCTCATATTGTTTTAGTATAAAGTCGCTAATTCGGACTAAGTGTGATATTTGTGACTTCGGAAGTCCAAATACTTTGGATTCAGTGTTATTTATAAAAAAAATATAGTGAAAACAGTGCAATAAAAACCTAACGGAAAACTAACCTCAAAATTTTAAATCTCGATATACTTTTCGTTCGGAAAACTTTCGTTGTAGTTATGTCAGCCAAAAAAACCTTTGAAAACGGATAACTATTGCTATTCAAACTCAAAATCATGAGCAACAACAACACGAACATGCATAAAACCCAACAACAAACAAGCCAAGCCCCTAACGTCAAACCACTTGTGCAACAAGTATTTCATAAAGGAATGTTTAATACCGCCCCTCGATCTGGAAGCAATTTGGCTGGAAATAGCCGTAATCAAACAGATACTTCACAACCTCAAGAGCAAGATTTATACAACCAACTAGACCTGCCTCCAATCGGCGAGACACCTGCCAATGATGTAATAAACCAGGTCCCTTGGCAAAGGGTCCCAGGAACAAACAATAAACGGAACCGTTCACCAGAGCAAACCGCATCTGTGGGTACAAACTACAAAAAAAAAACAGAAGAAAGACAACAGTTGTTCAACAAGAATCGCCTATTACAGGGAAATACATCAACAATTGAAACTAGTAACTCATTTTCTGTGCTCCCCGAAGATGTTGGACAAAAGGGTGACCAGATTGACACAGTATTTATTACCAAACCAAAGAAAATTCCAAAACCACCCCCTATTATACTATCTGGCATTGAGGATGTGAAACAGCTGACTGACTTCATCTATGAAGTAGCCAAAAAAGATGAATTCTCATACACTACACCATCAGGAGATACAGTAACCATATCTACGAAGAGCATCGATACATATAAGAAACTAATTGAGCATATAAGGAAAAAAGGATTAATTGGACATACTTTCACGAGAAAGGATGAGAGATGTCAAAAAATATTAATCAAAAATTTGCATCATACTACTCCCAAAGAGGCAATTGTGGAGGCTATTGAAGAAACAGGAAATAAAGTAAGAGGAGACATAGTTACTGCCCGCAAGAAAAATACAAAGGAACCTTACAATGTATTCTATGTCAATGTTGAGCCCAGCGATAACCTCCCACTATTAAAAAACATAGAATACATCTTTCACCAAAAAATTAAAATAGAAGAACCTAGAAAAAGCAATGCTATAGTACAGTGTACGAGATGTCAGCAATATGGCCATACAAAAAATAACTGTATGAGACCATACAGGTGTGTTAAATGCGCAGGCCCACACAACAGCATAAACTGCACAAAAGATAAAAATACTCCAGCTACGTGTGCGCTTTGCCAGGGCAATCACACTGCCAGCTATAAAGGCTGTGCAGTTTATGTTGAAATATATGCAAGAAAGAATCACACTAAACAACAACGCAGACCAAACGCAGCTGACCAAGTTCAAACCGCTAGCAGTGAATTAGATGTTGGAAACTGGAGGCCATTAACAGGCGAACCACAACAACAAGAACCAAACACCATAAAAACAACACAGACCTTCTGCCAAGCGGTACAACAACAAGCAAAAACAAAGCCACAAGATGTAAATAGACACCAGGAAATACAAATGCAGGACTACTACAAGACGCAGGCACCTCGGACTGAAAACCAACCCTGTAATTATTATAATGAGAACATAATATTAGAAATAATTAGTAAACAAGCTCAAAAAATAGATATACTCGTGCAACAAATGGGGACATTAATAACCCTCATCACCACACTCATCAGTAAGACAAAATGACTGCAATACGAATTGGAGCATGGAATGCCAACGGCTTGGCTCCTGTTAAAAAAGAACTAGAAATTATGCTTGAAGTTAACAAGATTGACATCATGCTCATATCTGAAACTCACCTAAATGATAGAAAAGTATTAAAATTAAATAATTACGATATATATTGTACCAACCACCCAGATGGCACATCTCATGGTGGCACAGCTGTGTTGATAAAAAATAATATCAAACATCACATGCATAACCAGGTAAAAGAAAACTACCTACAAGCCACTACAGTCACAGTAGAAGATAGAAATGGAAACTTTAATGTTAGTGCTGTCTACTGCCCACCTAGATTCAAAATAAGCGAAGAAATGTTTACAATTTTTTTTAAGAAACTTGGAAACAAATACATTTGTGGAGGAGACTGGAATAGTAAACACACCCAATGGGGGTCTCGACTAACTACCACAAGAGGCAGAGAATTAAAGAAATGTATGGATAGTCTAAAGATAAAAGCTCTATCAACAGGGGAGCCAACTTATTGGCCGACGGATTCAAACAAACTCCCAGACCTGATCGATTTTTTTATTATAAATGGGTTCTCAGACGCATACCTGGACATACAGAGTTGTCATGATACCACCTCCGACCACTCACCTATAGTATGTACATGCAGCAGAACCGTGATATACAGAGAACCACAGCCAAGTCTCTATAATCACAAAACAGACTGGGTAGCATTCGCAGAATACCTAGAAAGTAGGACAGACTTACATGTCAAATTGAAAAGTGAGATTGACATAGACGAGGCAACCTTCTACATAACTAATCTGATACAGGAAGCTGCTTGGCGGTGCACACCATACATGGAACCAAGAAAATGTGTGAACATCCCGATGCATATACGAGAGAAGCTTGCTGATAAAAGAAGACTTAGACGAATCTGGCAATGGAGCAGGCTGGAAGAGGATAAAAAACTTTACAGAAAATCAGCCCGGGAGCTCAAAGAAATGATAGAAGAAAATGGGAACTACACGCTACAACAAAAACTATCCTCTCTATCGACAAAGAAATGTGATGACTATTCCCTATGGAAAGTTACTAAACAATTTGATAGGCCACAACAATCTGTACCACCACTGAAAACAAAGACAGGCACATGGGCTAAACATCCCAAGGAAAAAGCAGAGGTCTTCGCACAACATCGAAGCCAGGTTTTCCAGCCAAATAACACAACAATGAAAGACTTTGAGAAACATGTGAATGAGTACTTAAAAAGTGATCAGCAGCTTTCACTTCCTATAAAACCTGTAACTCCAAGGGAATTTCAAAAGTCTATAAGATCACTAAGCAATAAAAAAGCTCCTGGATTTGACCTAATTACCGCAGAAATTCTTAAAAATCTGCCAAGAAAACCAATTGTTTATTTGACTATGTTATTCAATGCCATAATGAGAATACATTACTTCCCCAGACTATGGAGCGTGTCTCAGATCTGTATGATTCCTAAACCTGGAAAACCACCCACAGAACCCAGCTCTTACAGGCCGATTAGTCTCCTCCCTGTAATATCCAAACTCTTTGAAAAACTTTACTTATGGAGGTTGAAGCCAATTCTAGATCAGGAAGCTATCATACCGGACCACCAATTCGGATTTCGCGAACAACACTCAACAGTAGAACAAGTAAATCGTGTAGTGAACAAGATACGACAATCTTTGGAACAAAAAGAGTACTGTGCTGCGGTGTTCCTCGATATACAGCAAGCTTTTGATAGAGTTTGGCATGATGGCCTTCTATATAAGCTAAAGTCTCTGCTGCCCAACTCATTCTACATGATACTAAAATCATATTTGCAAGACAGATAGTTTCAGGTCAAAGTTGGTGATGAAGTCTCAAACTTGTATAATGTCAAAGCCTCAGTACCTCAAGGTTCAGTGCTCGGACCTGTGCTTTATTCAATATATACTGCCGATCTACCATGTAGTAATGATGTAGTGACAGCGACATATGCAGATGATACAGCCTGTCTATCTAGTGATAAAGATCCGACTACAGCAGCCGAAAGACTTCAAATGCACTTATACAAAATTGATGAGTGGCTCGAAAAGTGGCGAATAATGCCAAGTGTGTCTAAGTCTGTTCAAATCACTTTTACACTTCGGAGAGGAGAAGGTCCAGCCGTATCCCTACGAGGAGAGCAACTTCCCAAAGAAACATGCGTGCGATACCTCGGCCTTCACCTTGACCAAAAGCTAACGTGGGCCAATCACATAAGAATAAAACGAAAAGAAGCTGAACACCAATACAGACGCCTACAATGGTTGATAGGGCGAAAATCATCACTAACGCAGACAAATAAATTGTTGATATATAAATGCATCATTAAACCCATTTGGACATATGGTATACAACTCTGGGGATCTGCCAGCAACTCTAACCTCGAGATCCTACAAAGGTTCCAAAATAATGTCCTAAGATCGATCTCATGTGCACCCTGGTTTGTGAGAAATACAGAGATACATGAATATCTTAATATACCACCAGTGAAAGAGGAGGTCAATAGGTATTGCATGAAATACAAACAAAGGCTACAGGAGCACACAAACCCACTTGCTAGGGACCTGGTTGTACAGTCAAACAATAATATATCCAGATTGAAAAGATGGCAAATATTGCACCTGGATCAGAGACACTAGAGAAGTGAACTCTTTTAAGTGAAATGGGAGAGTGTTTAATGGAACACCTCTCAAAACATACCAAGAAGTCACACAATCTGATTATGACCGAAATGGTCGATTGCAGATATCAAGAGGAGAAAAAAAAATATATATATATTTTTGATAGATATAAAATAACATTTCGATAAATACTAACTCGAAAAACATTATACAGCTATGTTTTAAAAGCTGATTTTATACTTGTAGTCAATTTCTAGCGTCACGTCTTTTTGGTCGTTGTCGTTACCGTTGTTAAAAATGACCAACATAGTTTTTTATCTGGAAGTACTTTCGGAATATGGGATATGTTGTCACCATGTCCCCAGAAAAAGAAAAATTCAGGACCGATTCGCATTGCTATTGAGTAATATAATTTAATTTTAGGATGTTACAGGTGTGGTTCAGTTTCTGAAAGTCATATCTAGGTTATTGTTCTTAACGTAAAAATAGACAACGATTGAGTTTTTCTTTACAAGTTAGCTTGAAAATTATATGAAAATGAAAATAATTAGTCACTTTCGCATTTGCACACATGTGCTGCATGGAATTCGATAAAACTCAAATACATCAATCTATATCTGTATCTATAGAAGAGCTCGTCCATTCAACGTATTTATAAAAAAAAAATATGCTCATACAGTACGTTATTTTAGCTTCGCGATGCGGAGGTAAAGTATCTAGTCGTTTTTAGCGCTAGGCTTTAAGCGACTATTTGACTTCCGCTACTATATAATAATAATAGAAAGTTAGTGTCCAGCTACATACTGTATACGGATGATTAAAAACAGGCCAAGGCTCACTGCGTTCCCTCGTCTAAACAATCGCTTAGTGTTATAAATGTCATAATGACTTATTTATTTATTAGCACTGCCCCTAGTCAAACAATCTCCTATTACATATTTAAACCTGTTTCTAATGATAAGAGTTTAAAATAATGATTTATTTCAACTCTTTTCATTAGAAAACAGATCGGTTTATGAACTCGTAGAATATTCAATTCCTAGCTCCTAATATTGATCCTGAAATACAAACTCATAATAAGTCCTATAATCCTCCGTTGTTGGGTTGTTGGTATTGCCGGTGGCAATTCAATCGTATAATTGGGAATTAAACCTGCTTGGTCGTTTTTGAAATCCCCCACGGAGATGATTCTGCGGAAGTTAAATTATACCTAAAGTCGTGCGCAGTAATTCTATTTACTGGTAAGTCAGGTAGGTACCTAATTGTAGTATTTTGTGTGGTAAATTTGCCATCTAGAGATAAATATAGTTCGAGCAGCGATAATTCATTAATAATTCGAATTTCGCAATGCGCAATTCCTCTCGCTCTCATATTAAAATGCATTTGATTAAACGGGGCGGTGCGTGACGAACTCAGAATTTAAGAGTAACCTTTACAGTATCCATGTGTAAAGGCTGGCGTAGGGACAGTTGGGGTACAAAGAAACGAAAAAAATATTTACATTAAAAAGAAATCAATGGTCTATTTTTGGATTATTTTCGTTTCGAACAACCAACAACAAGTTCTTAAAATATCGATTAACAACAAAATCGAGATCAAAAATTTGCCTAAACTACAATTATTTTTTGCACTGCACCTCTTTTGTTCCATAGTACCCCAGGTCTGGGGTACAACGAAACGGCATCTGGGGTACATTAAAACAAGAATAATAATTGGAGAAATGTACCAAAATTATGTAATTACCCAAGCTTATTAATTCAATAACATTAGCTGAAAATTTGGCTACAACTTTTATCTATCAGGATATGTAGGTTATAGAGCCAAGTTTAATTTTATCTACTCTCCCCCCCTCTCAGGGGTGAGCGTCACCCCCCCCGCGCCCTCGAATGTGTCCCGGAGCGCGGTATTTTCCACTTTAAAAGAAAACCGTGTACGATACATACAAAGTGTATAGGAACGAAATAATTCTGAATAAATTTACTATAAGCCTTTCATACATAAAAAAGCGATAGCACTTATACAATCAGCGCAATCTGTTATCAAATACTAACGTTTTTAATTATTGATCTTTTTTTTCTGCTAAAAGGTTACTTTATCTCAGAAACTTCACACTTCTCGCCCAAAATATGTATGACAAAAGTAAAGAATAGAGAATGTTCTTTCTAAAAATGTATAATTTATTTCTATTACTCTTTCATTTACCGTTGCAATGCTATTTTTAAAATTTAAGTCATTTGGCCATTATGCGAAATATAAATATTCGTACTAGTTAAACGGTGTTACTTTCAATACCATAGACTTCTTATATGTTTTTCTGTAATCTACAAGTATTGAACTATATTCTGTATTTTTTTTTTTAGACTTGCTATTTCAGGAAATAAGGGATGTGTGGGGAAATCCTCACTTTTTGCTCGTTTTCGTAAATAACTTCAAAACCGTTTAATTTTTTATATGACACGTAGATTTATTTATATTCAGAAGTACAATCTCTTTCAAAATATAACAAAACAAAATAAACAAACAATTAAAAAAAGTCTATCTAAAACTAAAACTAAATCTAAACTAAGTCTAAAAATGGCCCCCGTGGCATTGTACCAAAGACGCTGGCAGCATTACCTCGCTGTATCGCTATACTAAGACGCTGAGCGAGGAAGCTGCCAGCCCTTTGGTCACCAGTGGTGTCGATGAGCCGTTTCGCAAGCTCTTTAAAAAGAATTCTAGCGCTTGGACCCCACGGGCCCAGGGTCTCGACACCAAATGCGGTGAAGTGGTATTGAGAGCCGAGACCCCGGTATTTGTGTATTTTGCGGCTTTCAGCCGTCTCCGCCGCCCCGCAGGCCCGGATCGAGGTCCGTGGGAGGTGTGACGGTGCTAGCGTATCGACGCATGTAGCGTCCCACACCAGCACGCGACCCATCTTCCACGGGACCAGGGTCATCCCGTCCGGCCTCTTGCCATCGTCTCTCGAGACTCCATTTGGTTCCAGGATCGCGGGAACGTTGACGGTGGCAAGAGCTCGGCGTATAATGTCGTTGAGGGCGGCATGTCTGGACAGGCGGCCAGCGCTGTGATTACAAGATAACCCGTGGTGTCCCAGCTCATCGACGAATGTCCCACAGGGGCATTTGTGTGGTGTACACACCATAACGCCTAGCCTCAGACTTACGGCTATGATTATAGTAGGATCCCTCGTGTGTCTGTGTCAGTCCGTCCGTCTGTCATAGCCAATTTTCTCCGAAACTACTGGACCGATTGAGTTGAAATTTGGTACACGTATGTAAATTGATGACCCAAACATGGAAATGTAACGTAACGTAAAGTAAATCAAGTAATTTGAAACATGGGGGCCAGATTTGGGGTAAATTAGAAAAATAAAATAGCACAGTATATCGTGTGACATATCAAATGAAAGGGTACATTATGAACATCTCAAATATATATATTTCATAATTCTAAATTAAACGGTTTTGAAGTTATTTACGAAAACGAGCAAAAAGTGAGGATTTCCCCACACATCCCTTATTTCCTGAAATAGTAAGTCTAAAAAAAAAAATACAGAATATAGTTCAATACTTGTAGATTACAGAAAAACATATAAGAAGTCTATGGTATTGAAAGTAACACCGTTTAACTAGTAAGAATATTTATATTTCGCATAATGGCCAAATGACTTAAATTTTAAAAATAGCATTGCAACGGTAAATGAAAGAGTAATAGAAATAAATTATACATTTTTAGAAAGAACATTCTCTATTCTTTACTTTTGTCATACATATTTTGGGCGAGAAGTGTGAAGTTTCTGAGATAAAGTAACCTTTTAGCAGAAAAAAAAGATCAATAATTAAAAACGTTAGTATTTGATAACAGATTGCGCTGATTGTATAAGTGCTATCGCTTTTGTATGTATGAAAGGCTTATAGTAAATTTATTCAGAATTATTTCGTTCCTATACACTTTGTATGTATCGTACACGGTTTTCTTTTAAAGTGGAAAATACCGCGCTCCGGGACACATTCGAGGGCGCGGGGGGGTGACGCTCACCCCTGAGAGGGGGGGAGAGTAAATAAAATTAAACTTGGCTCTATAACCTACATATCCTGATAGATAAAAGTTGTCCTTTAATTTTGCCAAATTTTCCATACATTTCAATCTAATATTCTTTTACTATATAGGTACTTGCTTAATAACTTTTCAGGAAAATAATACATATTACTTTGGTGCTTTGTTGTACCTGCCAAGCTTGGACTTGGCAGCACCAGTTCTATATCCTGAATTGACACTAGTGCCATATCTGGTTCCAGTGGAAAATAGAAGCTGTTATCAATTTTCGCGCTCCGACGCATATAGGTAATTAATTTCATATTCGTTGTTCTCGTCAATATCTGTTAATATTTCTCCAACAAAATATTTTATTTGTAGAAAAAACACTGTTCCATAGAACCCTATTCCATTGTGCCCCATGGGGTGTTGCAAATTTCGAACAAGAACTTAAAAAAACCAAGTAACGTTTTTCTCTTCACACATAATCGCATTTAATAAGCTGATTAAGATTTATGAAAAAAAATAACACATACATGCTAGCACACCCTTAGTTGCAAAAAGAAAGTTCATCTGTACGAAATTCTAGCTTTTAACTGCTCAAAACTATTTTTTTCACCGCAAAACTCTGCTGTTGCCGGCCGGCCATAATTCACTGCGTCAACATGTGACGTATGAAGCGCTCTTATTGGCCGAACCGTGAGCGCGCGAAATTGTTCGAAATTCGAATAGATATCGGCCTTGTTCCATTGTATCCCTTGTTCCAATGTGCCCCCACTGTCCCTACTATGAGTTGGAGGATTGCATGGCCGTACAGTTAAATGTCTCCCCATCCACAATATTCCTGGCGAACTCGATACCAGTAACTATGACGCGGGAGTCGGCTTATCCTTATTAATTATGCTTTGGGTCTCTCTAAGTCCGTTTCCCAACGCTTCCTTCACAATTCCCTAAATATGGTTAACGCATTCACTGCCAGCAACGCATATACATTACACATATATATTATAGCTTTTGCCCGCGACTACATACGCGTGGAACTTGATAAAAGGGATTATTAGAAGCGCCTAAGCAAATGTAAGAGCAATTGTGCTTTTGGTCTAATAATTACATTTCCTACAGGGTCACCGTACCCCAACAGAAATTTTCACTCACTTTTCAATATTTTTAGGTATAATTTCCAGGATGAAAACTATCCTATGTCCTTCCTCGTATCTTAAACTATCTCTATGCCAAATTTCATCAAAATCGATTCAGCGGTTTAAGCGTGAAGAGGTAACAGACAGACAGACACACTTTCTCATTTATAATATTAGTATGGATGCGTTTATTGTCATACAAGTTTGTTCCTAGGCCACGCCCCCTGGCAGTGAACAAAATGTTTATATATGAAATGTTATGATCTGCTGGCCAGTTTTGGGACTAAAAAGTCCCGATTTGCTTATAGATGTCGCCTGTGTCGAGCTGTGGCCAGCTGGTGCAGCGCTGTATGTGGAAGAACACCGTGTATCGTTGCGAGATGCTCTTCCAGCAGGTGTTCGCGCAGCTCTATTTGTGCTGTGCGTTCAACTACTTCGCGGTCAACGCCAGTCTTAATATCAAATTGTAAGTTCCATTTCAATTAGCCTTTGGGGCTTCTGACGTTCTCAGGCTGGATGGAGAGTTGATATATACATATGTATATATCCTCCTGACCGATTTCGGCCAAGGTGACTGCTTCAGCTCCTTTGTTGGCGTTCGTGTGCTCTCATGTGGCTAACGTAGCCGATCTAAAGAGAGAGAGAGAGAGAGTTGATATTCGCAGAGTTCAGGAGTGCAGAGTAGTAAAGACTTATGTTTGTTGGAGGATTGAGGACTGCTGATAATGATGATGATGGCAGTGATGGGCTGATGGTCGATTGTCAACTTAAACTATCTTTCACAAAATTACTATCAAACCATCCCTCTATTTGTATGCTTAGAATATTAGCGATCAAATGGGTGTAGAGGTGTGCCGTTCTCGAGAATATTTCCCATACAAATTGGGAAACTTTCTCTAGAGCGACACATCTCTAAATGGGTGTGATAAATCTCATATTTTAGGATTGTGATTGTGACCGTCACCGAGCGGTAGTCGTAAGCGACATGAAATGTGCGTCAACGAAGTTAATTGAATAAAATTAGGGCTCCTATTTATAGCAACAAACAAATAAATGTGTCGCAATATTTGCTCCAATATATTTCTAGATTTAAAATGAAATTTTAAATCCGCAAAAATAATGTTCGGTAAAATCAATTTCCTTTCCAGCGAAATTCCATACATCTTTGTAATCTACGCTAATCTCAATTAAATTAGAGTAGATATGCAGGTACAACGCTCGTTTTCGGCTATAGTGATTCCACGAAATCACTGATTTATTTCACGTGAATTATGATCGATTAGGATACTAGATGCACATGTCAGATTTCTACTTTGATAGGTATAAACTGTGATTTATTGTGTGGAGGCAATAAAAGTTATCTCAATGAAATCCAGGTTTAATTGAAAATACATAAGAATTTGGACCTCGACCACATCTCATGTCAAGTGACGTTGAAACCCGTGGCTTCAGTTTATTCTATAGTTACTCAAAGTGTATCTGTGCGTCAGCAGCTTAAAAGTTGGCGTTGAAAGTCGGTGAATGTCACTGATGTAAACAAAGAGGAAACAGAACTAAATATTCCGCAACTTTCAAGTAATGTTTGCATAATAAAGCCAAAACTATCCACAGTGATGATAGAAATTTTTTTTTTGATAGGATTCAGTGTTTATTTCGCAAGACGTACGAAGGATGGAGCAGCATTCCTGTAAACAATGTTTTTAATTTGGTTACTGAAAGATCCTTGACAAATTGCTATTGACGTTTAATAATATATGATATGACGTATGCACATTATTGCCATATGAAAGGTAGCGCCATTAGCCCTGGGCCGGACCGACACTTGTTTGGCTATACTTACTGCATTTGAGTCTGTTAAGTACGTTATAATTATTAGTTTTTAGGGTTCCGTACCTCACGGAAAAAACGAAACCCTTATAGGATCACTTTGTTGTCCGTCCGTCTGTCTGTCTGTCAAGACCCTTTATCTCAAGAACGCGTGGAGGTATCGAGTTAAATTAACACCATATACTCAGGTCTACAGTCCCTTGAAGCTGTGAAAAAATCAAACTTCTACGTGAACGTGAAAATAAGATACGGCCGTTTATGTCGCAAAAACGTACATTTCGACATTCTCAAGGGAATCAAAATGATAGGATTGATAGGGTACTTCCCGATGACCTAGAACTATGAAATTTGGCAAGTAATATCGTCACATACTACAAATACTTATAAAAATCTGAAAACTATACGTTTGTAATAAAATAATATAGTCCTTTTCAAACATCATATTTGGAGAACTCGTCTTACATTTCAGGTGCAAACTTAACTCAACCAGGCCAATTAAGATGGGATAAGTGAAAGTTTGTACGGAACCCTCGGTGCGCGAGTCACTCGTATCGGCCGGTTTTTTAAATACAGGCAACTGTTTTACAGCACCAGTCATTCAAGAGGCCTTATACATTTTGAAATGTACATATTTTCTTCATATTATGTTATGACAAATATATTGATAATTTCATCCAACTTTTTAAAGTGAATAATACTTTTCCCTGAGTTCTAGATGGTAACATAGATTTTCATGATTTCATTGCGTGCTGTTGAAAATAAGTTGTAACCAGTATTCTGTGCGAATTTGGTCGAGTAGTTTTTGAAACAAAAAATATGAATGAAACATCAAACTGTAGGTTTCAAATATATACGAATAAATCGCAATGGGCGTTCTAAGTAGTAACATTGATAATATGCTAAAAAAACATGTTTGATCACAGAGAAAAAAATCTAAAACAATCAGCATTTTTGAACGGATAAGGAGCCTTAAACAGTAACCAAAATATTCACAACAATACAATTTGGTTTTAGTTATAGTACAATTTTTTTAAACTAAGCTCATCCACTTACCTGCATTCACAATGGCATTGTGTCTAATACAATCCTATCTGCTTTTGTTCTCATAAGCGCCAACCAGTTACTTACAAAAAAAGGTTAGAACTAAATTGCGTGGATATTGAATTTTCAACCTTATTCCTTGTTGAATAGGTTTAAAATGGTTGATGATGAGAGTTCATAGTCCTTTTTCAAGACAATACGTTCTTGTGGAGAGTCGGAAGGTTGTAAAATTCCAAAAAAGTTATGATTACTATTATTCTGTTAGTGTATTTTGTAGTTTCATGTTCAAGGAAATAGAGTCCATAATCTATATTAACCTTCCAAGGTGGTTACAATCTTCTTTTACTACGAGCTCGCTATCTTAATTTGTGGTTTACCACTCAATGGTATTCAGTTCTTAAGTGGATAAGCTTAGCTTAGAAAATTTTGTACTATAACTAATATCCTGTAAAATGTTGTAGTACCCTACAGGGTTTCATAGCAGAAACAATGTAAAACGTACTATATGTCAATGTACCTTGCAAGCAATAAATAAACTGATTAGAGTGTATTCAAGGGTTTTTTCATATATATGTTATTGGGGCTAGCATAGCTAAAGCGGTTGCGGTTGTTGGAATGTTCCCGAATTCGGTGTGATTAAATTGATCTATTGATCTATTGAATTGAGCTTTCACTTCGTTCTACGAGTTTTTGTGCCTACTCTACGAACTGTGTTTTCCTTTGATAAGAGTCAAGGTAAGCAGCCGTCAGAATAAAATTAGGTGGCTGACTAAAGGAATACGGAAATCATGTAATACTAAACGTAAGTTATATCTCAAAGCAAGATCAATACATTTCAATAAAAACGATAATAGACGGAAACTTAAAACCTACAATTCCCTCCTGAAGAAATGTATTAATGCTTCACAAAAAAATGTAAATAACAGGCACATTATGGCACATAAAAATAAATGTAAAGCCACATGGAACATTATTTCTTCAATGACATGTAAAAATGATAGCTATAATGATTTTAATTCTATACAATTCAATGACAAGATTATCAATGACCCACAAGACATTTGCAATTTATTTAATAATTATTTTATTGACATTTTAAATCGTGACGAAAGTAGTAATCAAACTCTACCTAACTTGACTTGTAGTAAGAGCAACCCATCTTCTATGTTTTTAAAACCTGTAGACGAGAGGGAGGTCTATAAGATAATCATGTCACTGAACAAAAGTAATTCCTGTGGTTATGATAACATAACAACCAACTTACTAAAACGGAACGCTGCCCACCTGAGTTATCCTTTGATGCACATTATAAATCTTTCATTTCAACAAGGTATATTTCCAGAGCAACTTAAAATTTCAAAAATTAAACCTTTGTATAAAAAAGGCGACCGCAGCAACCTCAATAATTATAGGCCCATCACATTAGTTTCTGTTATTTCTAAAATCCTGGAGAAGGCCATGTGCGTTAGGTTAACAGATTTCCTAGATAAGCAAAATATACTTGAGCCTAATCAGTTTGGATTCAGGAAGGGTCGATCTACGGAATTGGCGTGTTTTAATTTTATTAGGTTTGTTACGGAAGCCATTAATAATAAATCACCAATTATGTCAATATTTTTAGATCTCAGCAAGGCATTTGATAGTGTCAACCACAACATACTTTTGAGGAAACTAGAGACCTATGGGGTCAGGGGTCCTCCACTTGCTTGGTTTAAAACTTACTTGGATGGCAGAAAACAACGTACGGAGATATCAAAAATTGTAAAAATTGGAAAAAGTTTTGTAAAACAGAATTTTGTGTCTGATTATAGAGAAAATAAGCGTGGAGTGCCCCAGGGGAGTAACCTGGGTCCATTGCTTTTTCTAATTTACGTTAATGACTTACCACAAGCAACTAGTCAAAAGTGCATTCTATTTGCGGATGACACGACCGTGATGGTGAAAGGCAATAAGTTGTCTTCAAACGTCTCTTCGTATGAAGATTCCATAAATAATGCATTAGCAGACATATGCCTATGGACAAGTAGAAACTGCCTTAATGTTAACTTTAGTAAAACTCATTTTATGCAATTCCAATCATACAATACTCGAACTTGTCAATTGAGTGTTAATTTTAATAATACGGAAATAACCAGTTGTGATGAAGTTAAATTTTTAGGTATACATATCGACAAAAATTTGAATTGGAAACACCATGTTGATTTTGTTTGTACTAAGCTAGACAGTTTTGTATTTGCCATAAAGAAACTAAGAATGACTGTCTCAGCTGATGCTGCTGTCACGGCGTATCATGGCTATGCATCTTCATTGCTGAACTATGGGCTATTGCTTTGGGGAAATTCAGTCGACATAATAAGGGCCTTTGTTAGACAAAAAAAGTGCGTTCGTGCAATAGCCAATATCTCATACACTGATAGCTGCAGGCCAATCTTTAAAAAACTAAACATCTTGCCACTTCCATGCATGTACATTAGGAAAGTATGTATATTTGTCAAGAAGCATCCAGAATTCTTTAAAACTAGGTCGGATGTTTTTGTTGGCAAGCAGAGATCCCAGTACAAAAGCCTACTGTATCAACCTCCGTGTCGTTCTGCTATTTATCGTAAAAATGTTTATAATATGTGCATATCAATATACAACAATATCCCAGAATGTATAAGGCAAATGGAGTATAGTAAATTTGTGAAAGAAATTAACAGATGGCTTATTGAACAATGTTTTTATAGTATAAAAGAGTTTTTAGAATATAGTTCGCATAATTGACGTTGTTTAGTTGTACTTAGAATATATTTTGCATGTTTTTCACATGATTGTTATATAAACACATTTTTGCATGTCGTTCCTCGACAGAATACTTTACTGATGTACCTTTAGACCTTGTACCACATGTTTTGTAGTATTCTAGCAAATAAAACATTTCTATTCTATTCTATTCTATTCTATTCTATTCTATTCTATTCTATTCTATTCTATTCTATTCTATTCTATTCTATTCTGTGCTCTAGAACGACGAACGAATTGGCTAAGCTAGAGTCTCCGCGTCACGTGGCTTCATGTGGGTATCAGACCGCACTCACAGTCCTCATTAACACCTCTCCTGACGACTACTACAGCTCCTTCGTTGCCTCGCAGGGAGCTCTGGTATGTAAATAAATAAATAAAATAAATAAATATTAAGGGACAATCATACACAAATCGACCTAGTCCCAAACTAAGCAAAGCTTGTACTATGGGTACTAGACGACGATGTACATAATATATAAATACATATATAGATAACATCCATGACCCAAGTGCCATTGCTTTGATATGTACTGTCTATAGAACCACGAACAAGCCGACCAAGCTAGTGTCTCCGAGGCATGTGTCCTCCTGCGACTACCAGACTGCACTCACGGTTTGTCATCACTCTTCAATACTTTCCCCGACAACTATTAGGTACAGCTCATTGGTAACTTTGCAGATAGCCCAGGTAAGTACCAAGTCTTAAGTATAGTAATAGTACAATGAATTGTCAAACAGAAGTGACGACCGTAGTGGTAGAAAGGACACAAACCGGCTGTAATAGCTACCTATATTTTCTTCTTCGTTAGTGCAGGTAGCCCGAGATATATGTACCTAGTAAATAAAATATACAAGTAAATATTGAACAACCTCACACAAAGCGCTAGTCTTACTGTAAGCTCTAATGAGCTTATGTTGTATGCGCCAGATATACAAATTTAAATACATAGCAAACATCCATAACCCAGGAACGAGTTCATCATACCAATATTTACTCTTCCCGGGATTCGAACTCGGACCGTTGGTTCAGTAGGCAGCTGCACTACCACTGCGCCAACCATATTGTCAGGACATGGTTATTTTATATTTCTGTTGTGCCATGACGATGGAAAGTGTTAAGGATAATGCACGGGCCACGGATTATTACGTGTCTCGTTTTATTGTATTAATCGCTCAAATGATATGAACCCCGAAACACCTAGAAAATAGAAAACACTGATGATCTTAGAACGGCTGAACCGACTTTCTTGATTCACAGATAACACCACTCTCGATAAAATAATCTTTCAAAAAACATTTTGGAGCTACGATACTACAGATGGCTCCACAGAGATATATACATATATATAAACGCACGCAGATATTTCATCAACCGTCTAGCGTTTGGTCGGTATTTAACTGATCCATAGGTACTGTACGACTACGGGGGTGCAGTCAGATGAGGCTTATTAAAAGAGCAGAGAGAGGTCTAAGATGTTTATTGCCCGGAGGCCAGTTTAAAAACTCACTATACATTTTATTTACTACTACTTATACTAATGATATTGGCTGAAATTGATGGCTTCCACTCTTTAAGAATATTTGTTACATCATTTGTTAACACTGAAACTGAATGTTTCTCACTGGCACAACTCCATACTTTCACTGACAATTGCTTGTCTGATGTCAACAACGTGTGCTTCAAGCGTATAGAAACGAATTATTGGGGATTTTAGTGATCTTTCTTGACAATTATAAAATCCTTGTACATGATTTTGGCTCGACGGGAATTCGTAGTTTAACTCTGATAGAACATCCTCAAATGATGTCTGAAACTGATTTGTAATGCGGGTCCCGAAAATTAAACCGCAATCGCCATTTGTGAATATTTTAATTTGTATTTTTCACTTGGGCCATTAATTAAAAATCTCCAACGTCGGAAAAGCCATTAATTGTGTTCGTTTCCATTTTCGTATGAAATCCAAACAAATCAAATGCACAAACAGATTAAAATCGCACGAAATGAAAAATGATAATGGGTGATTCAATAATGTCAACTTCACCCGTTTGTCGATCTGCTCCTTTACGGCAGTGCCGTAATTACATACAATACCAATGACTTCTTGCAATTTGTTATTGCAATATGTGTGTTCCTTCTTCTTGTTCTGCGGTTCGTGCGCTGTGGACAATGATTAGTTAGGAGCGAGGGAACTTTTCAAAAATTGCGCGACTCTAGATATAAAATTTGCAGCCTCCACCACTTGTACGACTACGGGGGTGCAGTCAGATGGGGCTTATTAAAAGAGCAGAGAGAGGTCTAAGATGTTTATTGCCCGGAGGCCAGTTTAAAAACTCACTATACATTTTATTTTTATGACGGATGTCACTCGCCGATTCAAATACATAAAAATGACTTTATTTTTATGTCGGTGGCCAACATAACCGATAGTGAAGCACAACCTTCACAGTACACACAAGCCGAGTAAATCAAGCGGAGACGTGCCGCTAGCACCGCAAGCGTCGCTGTAAAACTATCCTTCCTTATGCAGCCAATTGTAGGTTTCTACTTAAGACGTTCTGTTCGTCAATGTCATTTCAGAAAATGAGTACACCGGGTAGTCCCGAATGACGCGATATTCCGAAAATTACTAATATCTTATAGCCCAACAGGGGGTTTTAAAACCCACGCCATATTGGGATTTTTAGTGGTACTAATTTATATTAACTACTGCCAACGACAAATTTTTGGTAACTGACGGTGAAAGCCGGTGAATGTCACTGATGTAAACAAAGAGGAAACAGGACTATACATATATTCCGCATTTTTTGCATAATAAAGCCAAAACCATTCACAGTGATGAAAATCAAGTTTTTTCAATAGGATTTATTTCGCATGAAGAATGAATAATTGAGCTGCATTCCGGTAAACAATGTTTTGAATTTGGTTAATGACAAATCGCTATTGACTTTTAATAATGCAACTATATATCGTATGCACATTATTGCCATATTATGAAAGCTGTTTGTAGCGCCACTATACCTGGGCCGGGCCGACACTTGTTAGTCTATCTATATTAAACGCGGCAACATTATTTGCGCTGGCTACACTTCCTTAGAAGCTTTTAAACACGAACATCCTATTTAATAAAAAAATAACAGTAATTGGACCTAGTGTCTTAGGAAAACACCATTAATATTTATTAAGCTTCTGTATACAAGTTTTCGTTCTGTAGTTGTCCTAAAAGTTTGCCCAAAACTAAAATAAAGTGGCCGCTTTTGACGTTAACAAGTTTACGTTAAGAAACTACAGTATAAAAATTGGATACAAATATTGTACATATACATAAACATAAATATTAGAGGTGTTCTCATAGAGCCTAGACTTTTGCAATTACTAAAAATGTATATTATTTAGAAGATATAACAAAAGATCGGAAGTGGCGTTAGTTTCAAATTATATGTGATCTTAATTTTCCATCTAGGTGTTCATCGACGGCTCAACATGACATGCAGGACTTGAATTCTCCGGTACGCAAGACGAACTAAACAACACGTCTTGCATAGTGAAAGTAGCTTTTTAGTCTGTAGCGGTGCCACATTTATATCGATATTTATTATTCTGTCCAGGTGTTAAATCTGAACTTCACGGCGCGGATGTTGATGGTGCTAAACGGAAGAGTTTTTCTCTAAATAGAAGTACGCAAACCTCTTTTGGTAACGCTTCTACAACCATTCTTATTACACTATCCAGGTATTCATCGATGATTCGTATAATCTGCCGGACCTGGACTCCCCAGCGCGGATGGTGAACCCTTCCACGGAGGTTCTCATCTCACTCTCTCCAGAACGGACTTATGCCACTCCCGGCATCAAGGCCTTTCAGCCTGACCAGCGGCAGTGCTTCTACAACGATGAGGTAGGTAAATATGGCGCCTCACATATTCCAAGCATTCATGCGCATGTGTAGGACGAGGCGAGAGCTCGCCCTGAGCACTAGGTGCTTATGAAAGGTATTTTTTGTACCTCTGATACAACATGGACTTACATGTTGTACTGACACGCGTGATTTCTCTAGGATTTATCTGATTTTATTTAGTTAAAAAGTGGTAACTTATAAAAGCTAGTAAGTAATGTAAGTAATGGCTACGCCTCGTATAACGAGGCTACCATACGGTAGGTTGCCGTATTTAAAATGGTTATGTGGCAGCGGCACTGTTCAAGCCCTGATTCAGGATAATTATTTGACATTACTACCTATCTGAGAGTATTTTTCACTCATGTGGCGCGGAGACGTTTCCGTTAGTAGGTTTGTGCCCCCACACAAAGTCTGACTCACTGGCGGAGAGGGTTAGACAGCACTACCTATTGCAGTTCAAGTCACACTTAAAAAAAAACCAAGAGTAATAAACGTTATTCTTGGAATAAAAAAGTTTCGTCGAATCCAGCTTTAGTTGCGTTTCACGAAAGTTAACACACATTTGACATTATATTTTCACCTGCGTGACCCGCGCCTGCCACCTAAAGCGGCTGCTCCACCCTGTCTAAACTAGGACTGGCGACGAGCCAGTTCTTTACCATAATATGTTACTAAAAGCCTCAAAAATAAGTATTTAGAAAAAACTTAAATCTTCTGCTGCCTTTATCGATCTCACAGCCGCATATGATACAGTCTGGCGCCAGGGACTGCTGTATAAGCTCTTAAAAGCAATTCCCTGCATGAAGATCTTCAGACTTATCGAAAACACTCTCACCAAGAGGCCTGTGCAAGTTTTCCTCGGAGATGAATCCAGCAGCGTCAGGGTTCTGAACAACGGTCTTCCCCAGGGCTCAGTCCTGGCGCCCTTACTTTTTAACCTTTACATTCATGACCTCCCGGCCACAACCTCGCGCAAGTTTGGATACGCCGACGACCTGGCCCTCATCACCCAGCACCAATGCATGGAAGCCACGGAACCAATCCTAGAAAAAGACCTGTCCATTCTGGATGACTACTTTTCCCGATGGCGCTTGTGCCCAAACCCCACAAATACCGAAGTGTGTTGTTTCCACCTCAATAACAAGCTTGCGGAAAAGTCACTGGCTGTCTTGTTTAGGGGCTCTCTCTTAACGCACAACACCAGCCCTAAGTACCTGGGAGTCACACTAGACAGGAGCCTAACCTTCAAATACCACCTAAAGAAGGTAGCAGCCAAACTAAAGACCAGGAACAACCTTGTTTAGAAGCTCACAGGTACTAGCTGGGGAGCTACCGCCTCTTGCCTTCGACCTACAGCTCTGGTACTGGTGTTTTCAACGGCTGAGTACTGCGCTCCTGTGTGGATGAAAAGTGCCCACGTCCCATCCGTTGACAGGCAACTTAACCACACTCTCCGACTCATATCCGGCTGTCTCAAACCCACCCCCTCCCACTGACTCCCGGTCCTCAGCAACATAGCTCCAGCACACCTGAGAAGAGAAAGATGTCTTCGCCGAGAAGCCTCTAAAACTCACTGCAGCCACACCCTACCCATACATAAAGACCTCGCAGACTTTGGACCGAAAAGGTTAAGGTCTAGGAACCCTCCAGCACTGCTGATGCCTGACATACAGGACTCCTGGAGCTTGGACGAGGCTTGGGTTGAATAATGGGAATCTCATAAAGATTCGTCGAACCCCTTCTCTTTCACTCCTCAAGAACCTCCTGCTGGATTCAAGGAACCCCGCCGGCTCTGGACCGCCCTAAACCGACTGAGGACGGGAGTGGGAAATTGTGCCTACCACTGGCACAAATGGGGTTGGAGCCCGACCCCACTTTGTGACTGCAGACACCCTAAACAGACCATCGACCATTTGGTCTGGGAGTGCCTAACTAAATACTCAGGCCATTCAGGCGACTTCGAGATCATCTCCAACGCGGCAGCTGTCTACCTGAAACGGGCTAAATTCTAACTATAGGTTTTCTCTCTTTATATATACGAGTACAATTTGATTGTTTTTTTTACTGATCCAGTGTATTATAATGCCATACGATAAATAATTTTGTATTTGATATGTATGTTAGTTTTAAGGTATGTATCTATGGGCCTCAGTTGCCTGAAATAAATGTTTTCATTCTTAAGCGCGGAAGGTAAATTACTATCACGATCATCGGCCCCGATAGCTGGATTATTTAAATCGATTGATATCTTAACGTTTGCGTCAATAAAGTGCGTCATTCAACTATTAACAATACGTTATGGCATGATCTTGATCACATTGGTAATTGAAGATGTAATTTGATTAGTGATTACATACGGAGATTTTTTCTAAATACTTATTTTTGAGGCTTTTAGTAACATATTATGGTAAAGAACTGGCTCGTCGCCAGTCCTAGTTTAGACAGGGTGGAGCAGCCGCTTTAGGTGGCAGGCGCGGGTCACGCAGGTGAAAATATAATGTCAAATGTGTGTTAACTTTCGTGAAACGCAACTGAGGCTGGATTCACGTAATGTAATTAATACGTCAATGGATGTCAGATTCTTATTTTTTTGAAAGTTGACATAATTATGTATGATTAGTTTATTTTTTGTTATCAAAGTAACTTAAATAGTATGTAATTAAACTTGACATTGGTGCTACGAATTAAATTGTATAGATTGTTATTATTTATTTATGAATTTGTAATACTATATTAGTTATAAGGATTTCTTACCCTATGTATAATTTTATAGAATATGCAGTGGTAGGACTGTTTCTTTGGTTTTAAATTATGTATTTTTTGTTTCAGCGTAAAATTGGCCAGTTCGTCCGATACTCGTACCATAATTGTATGGCTTTCAAGAAGTTCGAGTTCATAAAGAAAATGTGTGATTGCATACCATTCTACTTCCCTACAAATGGTAAAGTTATCTTCTCATTATTTTTAAAGTCAAACTCTCCTAAAAACCTACGATATACAGAGTGATTTGTAGACAGTCTTAATCCCACGCGGCGATTTAATAATAATATTCTCCATATGAAAATGAGATGAGAATTTTGTATAAATAAATAAATATAAATATCAGACAACCTCACACAAATCAACCTAGTCCCAAATTAAGCTCAAGAAGGCTTGTGTTATGGGTACTAGGCGACGATATACATACTTATATAGATAAATAAATACTTAAATACATAGAACATCCATGACCCAGGCACAAATATTCGTGTTCATCACACAAATATTTGCCCTTGCCGGGATTCGAACCCGGGACCGTCGGCTCAGTAGTTAACCACTGCGCCAACCGCGTCGTCAAAATCGTACATATGCATGATCAAGAGTAATGTTTTAATTATATTGGTTGAATAAAGCGGGTATTTATACATTTACGAAGTCGCCGCGGTGACGTAGTGAGCTCGCTGTAAGCGCGCTCACAAATCCTTTAAGTATCTGGTTGCTCCTTTAACAAGATTTGGATGTCACCGACGACATAAGAACGGTAAAATCTATGTATGTATATTGCTCTGCGTTCATAGGAGACTTTTGTTCGATTTCCCGAGATGTGATTGTAGGTATATATAGAGTCATTTTGAACATACGTTAAAAAGTTAAGTAAAGAAGAAACATCAATGTAAAATAAACTCTAATTGATAAATTATGACAAAAAGTTTGCAATAAAGTTATTAACCAACCAATAAGTTAATGGCCCTACCATTAAATTATTATTTTATTTTACTTTGATGGTTATTGTTTACGGTATGTTTAAAAAGTTTTGTCAATTATTATGAAAACGGGTCAGCAGTGTAACATTCGCGTGTCATTGTCGTTACTCAAAGTTTATTTTTATAAACCGAATTTCATTCTCAGTGTTTACAGACTGTACTTATATATGAACATAACTGCCTTGATTGTATTATCTTATTTACATATAGGTACCTACATAGGTACGCGGCATTGATTGTATTACGTCTATAGTATACATATACTATAGACGTAATACAATCAATGCCGCGAATACGAACAACGCGATTATACACTCGTCCACCATTTTCATGGGCGTGTTTCAATGTAGAAATTTCATTTTTACAATTTTCAGAATGCGAAAAGCAATTATTAAAAAAGAACTCGATAATCGTTTACATTTTGTTTCATTTCAGATGATCATCGAAAATGTAACTTCAAGGATTTGAATTGTCTAGAAAAGTTAGGTAATGACGAGTTTATATTTTTATATTAACCGAAAAATTTATCTGTATATTGGACTACTACTTCCCTCATAAAGGTCACTAGCTTTGTACTCAAAAGCGTTTGACGTTGAAATGGTAAAAATACTCTGTTGTTGTAGGGGCGGTGAATGAAGACGAACACGACCCCGATAACGTACTGGAATGCCTGCCCGAATGCGAGCACTACGACTACCCGCTAGAGGAGGCCTTGGGCATGCTGGCAAAGCAAGCTAAGCTGAATGGGATCGCATTTTTGTTAGCAACTACCATATAACCATAATTCAAGCAGATTGCAAATGCCTGTAGCTTTATTCAGCGGACCGGTTGTGAACAGCGTTACCGTAGTGTCTCTGTCCTTTCGTTTGGCACTTCGATCTTGCTTACCAGACTTGCGCGGAGGTTGTCAAACGATTTCATTTTGAGCCGAAATGAATCGGCTACTATTTAAACAGCGAGGTTTCGTTTCCCAAAAGGAATAAACAGAAGATCTTGACGATCAGGTCAAACTAACTTTGATAAGAACTTGGTGTGCGCATAAGTCCTTTTTTCAGATGATTACGATATTTTGTACGGACACTATGGACCGCCCTCAAAACGCTATCACAAGATTGACAGAAGAACCAAGTGTTTCGACCGGAAACCTTACTGTTCGTGGCGCATAAGGATGCCACGACTCTCAGTTTAGGAACCCCTTATTATCGCCATCTAATGATCTATTTAGACACTTAATATTGTGGTGTTAGTATGTTGGTGTATGTAAGGTTGTCTAGGTTATAGTCTAAGTGCCATTCGAAATGTATGGGAATTATACATCGCTAACGTGATTTAAGCTACTCGTATATTCGGTCTTGAATTATTGGTCTATGTCCACACCAATCAATACAGGCCGTGCACCGTGCACGCTTTTGTTCTAAATTACAAAGGGCCCACACGACAAAATTCACCCGAACATTTTAGTTACTCGTCACCCTTTTGAATTTGTGTCGATATTTGCATAGTCGAGTCGTATTGGAATAATCCTCATTTGATTAGTGAGTGTAAAGTCGACTGGAGTGATATTGTCAAAAATAGAGTGCATTTGCAAAATAGCATTATTAGGTATAGATAGTCTAATAGTACTGTAGATTTATACATAAATACATCGTATTGGCCAATGATAATTATGTTGACTGGGTTTCTCTCATAGACAGTATCGCTCTGTTCTGTTCAGGGACCGGAAAACCCCTCTTTAAAGTTAAGCCTAATATAAGGTAACCCTAACAATTTGGTAACCATAACATAAGGTAACCTTTTCATTTGGTAACCCTATGTTAAGGTTACCCTATCATAACAGTTAACTACAACCTCAACACAGTTACACAGTTACGGTTAAAACCCTAACGCGTAAGGGTTATTTATAGCAGTTAACTCTAAACCCTATCGCGTTAGGGTTTGGAACTGAACGTTGAAGGATCGTTATAGATGAGCGGAGTTGGCAGAATGTTTACGTATTGCCGTGTTTTTTTTAGACTAGTTTTGTTTTGACTTTTTGTTTTTTGTTGTTGTTATTAGATAATAAGTACTTTATCTTTGCTTACACTGATGTTGTTAATTAGTTGATAATTTGATGTGATTGTTCTGCTAATAAAAAAGTAATAATATCTAATAAAAAATAACTATACTTTTCATACTGTTTTTAGGGTTCCGTAGTCAACTAGGAACCCTTATAGTTTCGCCATGTCCGTCTGTCCATCCGTACGTCCGTCCGCGGCTTAGCTCCGTGATATTAGTACTAGAAAGCTGAAATTTGGTATGAGTATGTGTATGTATAACGCCGACAGAACGGTAAATAAAAAAAATTAAAAAAAATTTTTTTCGGGTACCTCTCGAACACCTAACGGGCGGGTGGGGTGTCGTTTAATAGGTCTTGTAAAAATAATTGGGGTCTCCTAACATTATTTTTGATAGTCAGTAGTTTTGTAAATATTCGCTCCGAAAACAAAAAAATAGTGTCCCCCTCCCCCTCTAACTTTTTAACCACGGGTCAAAAAAAATCGGAAAAATTCTTGTAAATGAGGCTTTATAATTACTTTCAATGAAAACTATATTGAACAAAATCGGTCGAGCTGTTTTTGAGTTATCGCTAAATTTCATATTTTTTCTTTTAAAGGACGTAAGTTGACTTCCAGAAGGTAATAAGTGATTACAGTTTCTAGGGCGTTTACGACCTTTTTATAGAGCTTGAAATCTTTCTTAACTTAAAACTCGGGCTTAAAACAGCAGTTGATTGTGAAGGATGAGCAACTACGGAACCCTACACTGAGCGTGGCCCGACATGCCCTTGGCCGGTTTTTTTTCTTATCGAGGAGCGATTGGCAGCTTTGCTGGTAACGTTATACCTAATAACAGTAAAAACCATCGTTTAAGAACAAAAGAGAGTTCGACTTGCAGCATGGTATTTTTAAGTGTGCAACGTGCTGTTTTAAAATGACAGATTAGATAAAAAATGTAAGAAAGAGATGGGATTAGTATTGTTTTGAAGCATCATGGATGCTAAGCGTTAGTTACTCAGTATCCTCCAAATCGTCCAACTGGTCAGTTACAAACGGGTGCCATAAAATAACAAATATTAAAAAAAAACTTTAAAAGGTACTACAAAAAGCGCTTTCTGCCACTGCCATGCAATTTTCCCGAGGAATATAGTGACTTTGTAAATAAACTTGAAAGACGGAAGAAACTGGTAAGTTATGCATTCTTATTATGATTATATTTCAATTTTGTTTACCATTAAATCGTTGTAAATACTATCGACCTTAAAGGTACTCGAACTGATATTTTTTCCTTAATAGTATCTGCAATATGTTTGTTTTTTTTTTTCAACCATATTCTAATTATATATATATTTATACATTTTATTCAGAATATGTTGGCACATTTAGCTAAAAATCATAAGTATACCTATATATGTATCTTGCATTATTCCAATTTACTTATAATGTTCGGGTATCCTTAGAGCTGCCAGTTTAGCATTTCTAACAAAAAATAGGCCATGCATGAACGTTGTACTTTATTGGACGATGCTTACATTTCTAATATTAGTGACGTATTTCTTACTAAACTTAAAATGAAACACCAAATTAAGTATATATTTTTTTTATTTCAGACTCAAAGTGAAATCAAGAGAGGAAGGAAGGTTATGAAAAACGTAAAGAAATTTTGGCTGAATTCAAGGAATTGTTAGAAGACGTACCGTACCGGACAATAAATTGAAGGACATGTGGGCACGTGTAAAATTTATGACAGAATTGTATCATACGGCTGTTCTAAAATTACGTAAATAATAAGTAATCCATAATTTAGTATTATATTTGATATGGTTTAATTTTAAACTGATTTGATTTTTTAATTGCTGTGATTTATGTCATTGTTTTTTTTTAGTATGGTGTTTTTAATGTATAGGTGTTATAAGTATTAATTGTTAAGAATAGGTAGTTATCAAAACTGATTATGCAAGTTAAACTGTGATGATGATATTTTTATGGTTTTAGTATAATTAAACTTACTATTGTTGTTATCTGATTAAAAAATGTATATTCTAGTAAATTATTTACACATCTAAAATGTATTTTTATTTTATGAACATAGCATGATTATAATATGGTAAATACTTTTAAAGGTATCATTATAGAAATCGCGTTGATGCTGGCAAGACGCTATTAGCGCTCAGATTAGGATAAACATAAAAATTGAATTCTTATTTTATTAATTAAAGAAAAAAAGACAAAATGATTATGTATTATACTAATACATTTCAAATAACGTTCAATTATAATGTTACTTGGATTAATTTTATTGTACAGTCGGTTAGATTTTGTTACCTAAGTAGGTATTTTGATGAGTATTTTTTTAAACAAGCAACGCATCTCCGTATCAGCTTGTCCTAAAATACTTTCATATGTCCAGATGTTCGGATTTCCGGCTGTTGTCGACTAGAGGTCCGATTCATATGAATTGTTGATTCAGTTATTCGTAATTTTTCAATATGGCGAAGATATGGGGTTTGCTAATGTAAAAAATAACAAATAACAACCATTTTGAAGTAAAATCGCGAGGTTTACCGCTTACATAGCCACTTGTTTAGTTGTTTTAATGATTTGGTAATATGGAGACTAATGTCGTATGGTGTAGTCAGGAGTTGGATAGTGGAATTCCTTAACGGTTGCTTATATACTTTTCGAGTGTAGGGTCTGATGGTTTGTTTTTAAGTGTAAAATTGAAACTGCAATATCTCGTGTCACATCACAACTTCATTATAACTAACTGTCTACTGAAAAAACAGATTTACAGCGTACATACATTATAAGTACCGACAAGATACTAGTAAGAGTATTAACAGTAGGCAACTGAATTTTAGATCTTTTTTTACTATTCCTAACAACGTATGCTATCCCTTTAATATCAGCGGAAAGCGAAAGAGATAGTAAGTTATGGCAGGTAACAAAGAACCTTTGTTACTTAATTCAAATTCAAATTTAAAATATATTAAATAAACCGATGGTCCATGATACTAGGTTAGTAAACTTATCAAATATAGTTTCATACCTAAACTAATTAACATAACAATTAACTAATTTAATTGATTATTAATTTAAATTGTTTTATTTTTTCTTCCAAATTTTTCAAACCTCGTACCTCTGCCATTTCAAAAGTTTCATATAATTTTATCGACACAAATATTTCATATAATTAATTAATCTAGACTTCATAAATCGGTTGAGAAATGTGACCCCTAAGCGAGACCAGCCGGAAATCCGGACAAAATGACATCTGTGTGTAAATAATTTTCTTTTTATAGTAAAAAAAAAAAAGTTATAGAATACATAATATAACAAAATTTACTTTGTTTCAAATAACATTTTAATTAATTACTTAAAACATTTTTTTTAATGTTGTTATAATTATTACGTTTTTAACTATTAATAAAAAAAAGCATCATGATTTAATCAAGACACAGAGTACAAGAAATATTCTTGTTCAAATCAATTTGAAGAATAAGAATATCCACAGAACCATCATTAATATTGCTAATCTTTACAATTTAAGGGTGTAATTTTATTAAAATAATTTTAAGTTCGTTATTGACGCATACATCAACCTAAATATATACTTAGATGAAAAGGGACTTCCGGTTTGTGACTTAAGATGGCCGCATGCGTTTAAGTTGCGTTGTTCATTATTTATTCATTTTTGTTGTTCAATGTGTAGTATTGATAGCGTATTGTGCAGTGATCTAACGTATGAGTGAATAGCTAATGAAGAATTCAACTTGAAGCGTTCATAGCCCTTCCTGGGTCAAGGCCCGATAGTCCGCGTGGTTTTTTGTAAATCGCTATCACTTTACAAAAAGCAAAACCTCACCGAACAACGGCATGCTCTACGAGCAAACTTGAAATTGGCGCAATCATCATTAACCTGATGGAAGCCATATTTTAAAATTAGATTAGATTAGATGAAAAGGGATGAGTGAAATGCTAAGGATTATTTTTATTTTATTGTTATCGGGGTAATGGCATTTACTGCACACTAAGACGCAAACCGTAATGAGACGCGGTATTTATTATTGTTTTAAGAATAATCAAAATGCAGTTGTGCCTTAACTGATAGCCGCATTAATTGTTATATTGTTTTATCGAAACAATACTTATCTGTATTACGGGGAATGAAGGAAATGATAGTTAATTGTGTTTGGGATAAACCAATATGTGATATCAATGGTGACGGCAAAAATAAATGAATGACTTTTATTTTTTCCGTCTTAGAGTTATTTGTCAAGCCAAGCCCCAAGGCCCAAAGGCAAAGATGAAATATGAAAAAAAAAACAAACAACACACTGTTTTCGCCGCTCGAGTTAAGCAACGCTACCATGGTAACATAAGAAGTTTCTACACCAAAGACTTAAAGTTGAATATTGACTGATTTGACGCTTTATAGCATATTGTTACAAACCTCGCAAGCCAAACACGTTTATGACTTGCAAGAGATAAGAAATTTACTGAGTTACTGTTATTCAAAAACTGACCTAATAAGACATAATTTAGGGATCATATTCGTTCGAACTCGTTCAAAAACCCTTACGTTAAGGTTATTAAGTTAGGGTTAGTAGTTATTATAACTGCTATTCAAAAACTGAACTAATAACACATTACTTAAGGATCACATTCGTTTGAACTCGGTTCAATACCCTAAAGACTCTGTTAGTGGGACGGGGTAGGTTAGTTAAGGTAGTTATTAACCACGTTAACTGCAACAAAACAGTAACCGTATCATTGAAACAACCACATCATAGGGTTAACAATATGTAAGGGTTTTTAAAAGCAACTTCTAAAATAACCTAATCAAAAACCCTTGTTAAGGTAACCGGTTCCGGTCCCTGGTTCTGTTCCGTCCATTTTACTATCTGCTAATTAGATTACCCATAATTTGTATTCACTAAGGCGAAGGCGTAGCGCGAGTAGGATCAGTAAATCATTATCAATTTATCATCCTGATCTGGTTTACCAAACATTTTATCTAGTGAATTTAATATACATATTATCTACCCAGATCAATGTATTTGGAAGAAGTATTTATTTCGGTCGGATTTTTAGGACCAAGTTATGGGGTAAATGATTGGCGGACTCGCAGGCAATCGTTTGAAGTCTCAATATATTGGACACACTATTTGTTTAGGTTAACCAACAACAAACTGCGGCATTCAGCCTTTGGTATTGGGTCACATTATACAATAGATTGGCCGAACGTCTCGGAATGATTACGAGATAATTTATTGACAAACCTTAAAATACCCTTTACCTAACTACGTAGAAGCAAGAAAGAGTATGATGGCTTTTTCTACCACGCGAATGAAGTTGCGGGAGCACGTAATTCTTATGAATTTGGGTGTTTAACTAAAGGTAAACATAAAACCCACACTACTGAGCTCATTCAACCAGTGGTACTGAACCGAATTACGTTGTGTCACGTTGGTGTGTTGTTTGCGTTTAACTAAGTACTCAAAGAAACACAGTCAACGTCAAAAGTAACTTATTATGTTTAGTATCTTTTTACTTCATTCTCTTTGACATGTTTAAACTGTTGGACTATAATTCCTTATTACAAATACGTCACTTCTGACTTTGACTATATAACTAATAAATACGTGGTTTAGCGGCTCATTAAGTATAGTAAATAATGTGCGCGGCGCGAGGTGCCTGTATTGTTTAGTTTACCGCGCCTGTTGTGTTTCAGTAACGAAGTAAATTTGGTCAACCGCTCTCTACTGAATGTGTTCTTCAACGACTTGGTGTCTACCAGATATAGGCGAGATGTTTATTTGAACTGGCAAAACATTCTCGGTTCGTATACTTCTGACGATAGATTTATTCTGTGCTTCTTAGTAAATATTATATTATAGATTTCAACACTTTAGATCTCGCCGGTGAAAACTGGATGGGAAATAAAAACAGCTTATTTTATAAATTATGTATTTTAAGAAAGTATCTTTTCTGTTTAACTACATTGAATAGACTGAAGTAGTTCCACTTAGGAATACAATTACAAGGCAAAACCAATCTCGGTACATCAATAAACCGACTCATTGAAATGAATTCGAAATATGGTTACATTTGAATGATGAGCATTTTCCTAGGGTATTTTTAAAATAGGAATGCATTCATTTATTCGACGGTATCAATAATACAATTTGTAAGTAGGTACCGATCGCAATTTGGGGACGGGGGATTAGATGTTTCATATCAGTATTATAATTTTATAAACTTAGAGTAGTTTTCGGGTTTTAATGCAATAAGAGAGGTTTCAATCTCAAACTTACGAAGTGTGCGTAGCAGTTTCTAGTTGCATACAAATAATAAATACGTACAGGACGGCTCGTGAATGAGGTGTTGGTGACGATGCGGAGCCGCGCGCCGAGCGGTTAGGTAAAAAATAAAAAAGTAAAAATATTTTTATTTTATTGGCACACACAAATTATTTGCATTCACATGGATACAGAGAAGAAGTAATTGTATGCACATAGCTGAAAAAAAAACTATCTATATAAACTACGGCATTAAGCAGGGGTTCCCAAACTAGGCGCAGCCTGTATCTTGGGCAACCAATTTATACTTAAATATAATTATTTGCTGATTGCCAAAATTACAATTTGAATAGTTACAAAATATTAAAACGACAAATGTTTGTAGTATAAGCCAGATAGAAGTTAGTGAGAATATAATAATAATATAAAGTTTTACAGCTGTAATTTTATGTCAAGAGGAACTTACATGATCTCCTCAGTTTCGTTATAGTTTAATGTCAGAAGCCAGTCATGAATAAGTCGTCTCGCATTGGTTACAGATAAGTTTTTGATGTATTAAATAAAATAAATACTGCAGTATTTTGTGATTGAGTTATAGACAGATGCTCTCATACCGTCACCACATTTCCTTGCAAATACGGATTTAACTGCTGGTGGATTAAGTTTATAAATACGCTTTGCTAACATTTCTCTGTGTAGCTCTGTGCCGAGCAGGCGCCTATGGGTCGCAACACAAGTGCGGAGGATAAAAAGTCGTCGAATGTTTGTTTAGAACGTGCGCTTCTTTGTACAGCTGGGAAGTCGGATAACGAAACGGTTTTCTTAGCATCACTTTCAGTACCGATCTTTGTGCACTTTTACGTTCGTAGTTTACGTACGTAACTACGTAGGTGGGCGCAAACAGCTTGTTAAATATAGTAAACTATCAATGAATAGGTATTTTTTTGTTTCAGCTTCGTTTGGCGGTCTGCTCAGTTTAATGCTCGGATTCACATTGATCTCTGGTTTCGACTTAATAATATTCTTCACATTCAGAATAGCTTACGATGCTTTGAAAACTATTTCTTCAAGTCCTAGTCTGAAGCCTAAATTCACCGGTGAAAGCAGGGAGGCATATACGTCGCATAAAATAATACCGGATCGCGGCGTTATCCCTAAACACCTCTTTGCCGCTAAAACTGTGGAGTGGGAGACCCAAAAGCGATACGGGAATGTGAAATACTGAACTGCCCTACGACTATGATTCCTTAGATTTCGTGCTTAGCCTTATCAGGGCCAGACCGTTGGCGAACATCTACTCTACGCCAAGCAATACACTTAATGTACCTATAGCACTGCAGAAGCGGCCCTATTGCGGTAGTAGATTGAGAGTGCGGCTGAGTGGTAGGAGCCTGAACTATGCAAAAGGCGAATGAAACCAGCGAAAAATATTTATTTGAGAGACATGACTAAAGATCGCCGAATGACAACATGGCTTTACCCTTTTCATCGGCTCGAGCCAGCGCTGATACCTACGGCATAATCAATATGCCGTGCAAATAATACATGGGCAACTTGCCATCATTGACGCTTAAAGGGTACAAAAACCGTTTAGAGGGTGAGTAATTATAACTGGAAACCCTGCCCAGCACACATAGGTCGTACAACTGACTGCTGCTGACTGGGGCAGACGAGCTCTTGAGTGGCGACCACGCACCTGAAAACACAGCGTGGATAGGCCCTCACAAGGTGGACTGATGGCTATTGCTGCAGTTCCGTGGATGCGAGCAACGCAGAACAAATTCTTGGAAAGAACAAAAAGAATATAAAAAATATTACCACTAGAAAAGTTAGAGACTCGTTGTTTTGCCAGGGATGGTACCTACCTATAGCTAATTATTGATAAGATTTTCGTATAAAATCTCAGCCTAATTTACGATTTTACTTCCGACAAATCTTAGAGGCTAAAATCCTAGAAATCTGTTAATCATAGTGCGCCGTGAATAATTACAAGGTTTCGTAAGATAAGATTAGATTTTAGATTAGAACTTCGGTTAGTCTTTGAAGTACTATGTAATAAATAATAATTGTACCTACTCTAATTAAAACATATTGCTGGTTAACTTTCTGTGTTTCATTTACCAATTTACTCAAAATGTACTCAAGACCACTTCTGATACTATTCTGCAATTCCAGCAAACTCTAAAAGCTTGTTTATATTTTATGTATAAAGTAGCAAACAGGCACAGATACAGTATGTGTATACTCGTAGGTATTCACAAATGTGTGTCTACACTGCGCGCCGCCCCTAAGAGCGTGTCGCCATTTTAGTAGGTATAAAGGTCGCTTTTTTGCCTAAACACGAATGACATGAAATAAGTTTTCGATAGCATTGATCCCGTTCTTGGCTTTGCTTTCTTATATCAAATTAACCATTTGCTTGATTGACCCAGTATATTATGACCTGTGATCAAGAACTCTTAACACTACCTACTTGACCTACTTCACGTGTTTAATTATATCAGGGAGGAAATAAGCGATGACATGGTGCTGCTGAGTCCGCCTATCAGTGCCCTTAGAAAACTGGTGGCAGTATGTGAGGCGTTTGCCGTAACGCATGGACTGCAATACAACCCGAGTAAAAGTGTACTCATGGTTTTTAAAGCGGGAAGAATGAAACCCACTTTTGTTGCACCTGTTGTACTGCACGGAACCGCTTTGTCTGTTGTACAAAATTTTAAATATACACGATAATTTTTAATCGGTGATCAGGTACCAACTTTTCTAACTCAGTAATTGATGGCGGTCAGTTGAAGTCATAATTACATGAAAACAAACTTTCATTTTTCTAGGATATTTTTTATTTTGAAACCAATTTTGTCTTAAATTCCTTGTCACCGAACTAATCTGTATCGGTGTGCTTACAACCTCTTTTAATAATTTAATAGGAATGACAATTTATTAGTAATAACTTGTCATTTTCATTGTCACTACATAAACAAAGTCGTAGAAAATTTCGTAAAATTTCCCGCCAAAGCGATGACACTTGACGTAGGTATCGTACTTCAATAATTTATGTGGGATGACCATGTATCTAGTGGTTATTAGTTTTAACTTATGTTTTAACTTTTAATTAATTTAACAGTGAGGTAATTGCGCGCGACCTCGTGTACCTATTAAGTTTAATTTTAGCTAAATATTAATATTCTTCTACTCCTGATCACCGATTAAAAATCATCGTGTATAGGGCATATTATAACACCTGACCTCAGTGATGACCTTGATATCGAACGGGAGCGCAGGGCGTTGGCTGTCAGGGCTAATAATATATGATTGCCCGCAGGTTCGCTCGATGTTCTACTAATGTAAAAATTACACTGTTTAAAGCGTACTGCCAGTCATTTTACTCGAGCAGCCTGTGGGTAAAATACACTAAAAAAGCCTACAACGCCTTGCATGTTCAGTACAACAACGCATTTAGGATGCTGTTGGGACTGCCCAGGTGGTGTAGCGTCTCACTCATGTTTGCGGAGGCCCGCACGGACGGTTTTCCAGCGCTGATACGCAAGAAAATCGCCTTGATGCTGAGCAGGCTCAGAGGGAGCTCCAACAGCATCCTGCGTGTCATTGCTGATAGGTTTGACTGTCCTATACTGTCGTACCTACTGGATCAGCCAGATAAAAGGGGTTGCATTGTTTAGTGTTAAGTGATTTACTAACACCTTATGGATGTAAAACGTCTGAAATAAAGATTTATTTATTTATTTATTTATAAGCGCTACGAAATTATGCTGTGAATTCCATTCCTGAGGAAACGCACCAGTTTTTTTTTACAATTCGTAGTAACATCTTAATATATTCGAGATCTGAAAAAGAGAAGATAATGATTCTACTAGTTAATATAAGTAGTAGTTATATTTAGGTCGCGCTATAGAGCGATGTCAAATATATTGCGCTGTAGTCATTTGTACTGCACAGGAAAAGCATCAGCGCTCTTTTTAAGTGGCGCGAAATATTGAGTTTAAGGTAGAGAAGAGATTAGAAAAAAGATTATGCTCTGCATATAAAATGCGCTACCGTGCAATGAAGTTCGAATAACAAGAATGGATATAAAGCCGAGACATCTGGGGGCACGGTAGTGCCCCCGCCAAGACGAACAAAAAAAGAAGCGGGGCACTACCTACCTTTTCTCGAACCGTTTCGTCTCATTTTCAAACCCTCATAGCTTCGTCCCAGTTAACACCAGAGCGCCCAAATTTACAGGTTAAGATGCAGTAAGGGAACATACGAAATGTACAAAATTAAATTGATCTAGCTTTTATACTTTAGGTTTTATTGATACCTAAAATACGCCGATTTTGCCACTCACTCACTGACGTATCAAAACCTCTGGGGTACTTCCCGATGACCTAGAAAGCTGAAATTTGGTATGTAAGCTAGTATTAGTACACAAACAACAAAACAATTCTAAAACTTGAAACTTTTTCCCCCCAACCCCTTAAACTAGGGGATGGAGATTTGTATGAGACTTCTGCAAATTTTGATACTAGAGGTCTGAAAATTGATATACGGACTCCTTGTTATAAATAATAAAATACATTTTCTAGGATTTTTTGAAAATCACCCCCCACCCTTTAAATAAGGGGATGGAAGTTTGTATGGGTTTCCCATAATAGGGGATAAAAGTGTATATATTATGTTGCTAAACGTAAGTATTTCTTAAATACACAATTATTACTACTTCCATATCTACACTTTGACTTCGTATTTTAAACATTTATTTATATACCTACTAAATGCAATAATAAATGCAGCTCAATTTACACGCGGACTGTTATATTTTTGATTGTTGAATTGATGATTTTTATATCCATCTTAAGGAGATTTAAGCGTAAGATGAATGCGTAAGAGGAAACACCTTACAAAAAGAAATGAGATCCCACCAAAAACATTTCATGTAAAATTGGCGGCCAAGACTCACATGCTCATAACGCTTTCGCTGTAAAAAGTTATCAGATCCCTGGAAAAGCCAAGCCCCTAAGCCCTGAGTTTACTAACCCTACACCTTGGTTTCAAAAGTATGGCTTGGCCGTTTCATACAGTACCATAAATAAGCCCAACGAGCTGTTTGGCCCGTATGGTAAGTTATTATTATTATGAAGTTATTAAATTATCATGAAGACATAAACTTAATTTCTTGATACCATATGGGCCAGACGGTCCGTTGGACTTATTTACGGTACTCTATGAAACGGCCAAGCCATACTTTTGAAACCAAGGTGTAGGGTTAGTAAAGTCAGGGCTTAGGGGCTTGGCTTTTCCTGGGATCTGATAACTTTTTACAGCGAAAGCGTTATGAGCATGTGAGTCTTGGCCGCCAATTTTACATGAAATGTTTTTGGTGGGATTGCTTATAACGGGACTCGGACTGCAAGGACTCGTCGAACTGTAATAATAAAATAAATGCAGACATTTATAAAATAATAAGTAGCTTAGTAGTAGTATGATACTATCAGTACTATCACCTTATCGACTGTAACGCCATCGGAGTACTCTGAGTACGTGAGGGGATGATTCTATCTGCAGAATAGAGTGCGCTATCCTCGAATAAGAAATTTCTTCCTTTTATCACGATAATATAAAAGTTGATCGTTTAAATATTATATACCTACTAGGTCGATGCAGAGTCAGCCACCGGCTAAGCTTGCACCATAGATAGGACGGTTTTTTTTTTGTTTTTTTCGAAATTTTCTCTTCGTCACGACCTAGCGAAATGTAATTTGTGCATTTTAAAACAAAAATTTCTAAAATCGGTTGAGAACTCGCTGAGATCTGCGCATTGTCACAAAGTCCATTCGAGTCGATCCATGGGAGCTTCGCTCCAAAAATAATAATATTATATCAAAATTATAAATACTGTAGCGCCTGTCATATTAAATTTACTTTAGCGATATGAGTAAGTGCGAATTTTATCTTATTTTAATTTTATATTGTTGGACAGATAATTAGCATCCGTTGTCTTATGACTCATGGTATGTGAGTGATATTGTGTGTCACATATCCGTCCAAAACAGACTTTTCAGTAGTCATGAGCAACCGCGAAAAATAAATCACCTCTTCCATACATTTCAGATAATTTGCTGTTAATTAACTCTTTATTGACTCATTTCCACAATTTCGTTTTTGGCTCCATTGTAAAAGTAGTTCAGTGCCCTTCTTATCACGCTTCCCACTCATGACTCAGGATAAGATATTACCTAAGGCTTTTATTATCACTACCGACGCCTATGAGATGGGACAAAAATAACAAAGAATTTGCTACAGTAAAAAATAAAACAATAAAAATTGACACAGCTTGTGTGTCAGCGTGTCGCACTACTTGTGTCGATGTGAATGTGTGTGACAAAAGTGAAGCGGAGCCGAGAATTAAATAAATAAAATATCAAGGGACAATCATACACAAATCGACCTAGTCCCAAACTAAGCAAAGCTTGTACTATGGGTACTAGACGACGATATACATAATATATAAATACATATATAGATAACATCCATGACCCAAGAACAAATATTTTGCACAAATATTTGCCCCGGCCGGGATTCGAACCCGGGACCGCCGACTCAGTAGGCAGGTGTCTACCAACCGAGCCAAACGCGTCGTCAAAATTGGATTCACCTCAAGCCAAGTGATTTGTCGATTCCGCTCCGCTCCGCTCCGCTTCAACCGAGACGCACCCTAAGCTGCCTGTCAACAGACGCGGAGATGTGTAAAGTCGACGAATCACATTCTTGAGATTTCAATGCAATTGTGGACAGGCAGTTTCTCCTTCGAAAACGTTTACTTCCTGCGCTGTACGTGTACAAATGATAACTGCGTAATAAGATAGCCACATCCACTTAAATTAAAAATAGATGTTTAGTCCGCCAAGAAAGTGGTCTACCACTTCTGGACCTTAAGTAGTACTCTTAAAATAGAGTCGAAACGTGGTATACCAACTACGCATTACTTCGAAGCATGGTGCAATGCATATTCAAATCACACCAATTAAACGAAAACCACAGGGTGGACACTGCCTACTAAAAACTGAACTAGAATGTCACTGTCAATGTGTGCGTGTAAGATGCACAGGGCTGCCTCAGACGCATTGCAACAACTAGTTGCTGTTTTAGTTGCACATAAATATGACATAATAAGATAGAAAATTATCACTACTTACCACACGACAACGGCAGTGGTGGTGATGGTGATAGTGGTGATGATGGTGATAGTGGTGATGATGATGGTGGTGATGGTGGTGGTGATGGTGGTGGTGATGAAGGTTGGGGTGATGGTGGTGATGGTGATGGTGGTGGTGGTGATGGTAAATGGAGGTGGTGGTGGTGATGGAGGTGGTATTGATGAAGGTGGTATTGATGAAGGTAGTAGTGATGATAATGGTGGTGGTGACCACCACCTTCATCACCACCACCACCACCATCACCACCACCTCCGCCACCATCACCTTCATCCCCACCACCACCATCAATACCACCTTCATCACCACCACCATTTTCATCACCACCACCATCTTCATCACCACCACCACCATCAAACCCACCTCCATCACCAACACCACCTTCATCACCACCACCACCACCACCATCACCACCACCACCAGTCACCACCATCTACATAATTATCATCACCAACACCATCACTATTTCACGATAACCCATACACAGTAGGTACACGAACAAACCTTTCAAAATTTTCTACGCAGCCAACTCCCTGCCAACTCCGTGCCCTTGCGGGGTGAGGTAGCTCAATTCGGTGCGGGGGTGTGCGTGTCCATTCTGTATGTATTTACTATTAAGTATTCTGTGCTAAAACTTAATATGTAGGTACAGTCCGTGAGTGTTGAGTGTTGAGAATCGATAGTAACGATGTGCTACACCCGAATTACTTATTTTTTATTAAAGCAGTAACGTCTGCTAACGTAAACTAAATGTTTACAAATGAAGCGAAAATTAAAAAAAAATATGATTCGGACAGGATTCGAACCTGCGTTTCCAACGGCTTTCCGGGCCAACACTGGCGTCCTCCCAATTGGACCACCGAATCACAGAGCCATTGAATTTTTCGACCAGTTGCTTCGACATGCCTTAGGGTGGCATCGTAGCGCCATCTACCGTAAAAATTTAGACTTTATCGATGCCACCCTAAGGCATGTCGAAGCAACTGGTTGAAAAATTCAATGGCTCTGACATCTGATTCGGTGGTCCAATTGGGAGGACGCCAGTGTTGGTCCGGAAAGCCGTTGGAAACGTAAGATTATTTTTATTTATGACAGTGTTATATGAGACTGGCAAATTTATGAGACTTCAAGACAACGGCTTTAATTTTCTCAGTTTATTTTTTACGCGCTTGATTTGTTTTTGCAAAACATAGTTCTAAATATTATTTTAGATTGCATTTAGTTTGAAGTGTGTAAAATAGTAAAATGTATGCTGAGCTGATTTGATGATTTCAAATAACATGAAAGACGAGTATTTTACGCATAATAACAGACTATGCTGGGTACTCATTCTATATTATAAAATGAATTAGGTAAGTGTCTTTGCATTAATCATGTTTTATAAAATTGTCTGTCATAAGATTTCTGATAAGTACTTATAAAAATATTAGGACATTTGATTTATAGGAAACGTTAAAATTATAATTCTATTGACGTTCATACTGAAGTAAGTGATTCAGTATCATTATTTAACGGTAAAGAAAAATAAGGGCAGTCAGTATTAAAGAAAAATTACTTAATATATTTTTTAATACTAACTTTGTAGTTACCAATATCAACCAACTTCTTCAAGTCTTTTCTGTTTCAGTGTTGGTCGCATTTTATTGTGCTATTTGTTATATATATTGTTCTTTGCACGAAATATATGTATAATTTAATTGATTTTGTTTTGGTGGCTACATTTAACTTAGCTCTAACTATATTATATCCATTTTAGTAATTAAAATGTAAAATGGTTGCACGATAGACTGACGGAGAAATAATTAAAATAATGCACTGCAAAATTTGTCGGTTGAATTTCGTAATACGAGGCAGCCGGTGGGTTTGGAGTTGGGAGTCATCATTGCCAGGAAACAAGCGGAAATTACGAGTAAACTATTGCATTTTCGCAGTAAATTAATTTGGGCGGTTGTTGAACACGCTATCGTATTTCACGTTCATTACCGACGTTTGTCTGTCAGGCCTTGTTTGAAACGTTCTGGAATAAAATGAGACGAGAAAACTGGGAGCTGGGGCACGTTTTGTAAAAGTATTCGACAAAACGACAAATCGAAAAAATGGTTGCATAGTTATAAAATGATTAGATTGATTAGAAACAAAAAAAAAAGTAAATAAAGATGCTAACATGAAGTTTTTAAATGGTGTCGTAAATACAAATGTCATGTCCTCAAAGATTAGCAATGCTATCTGCATAGACCTAGACGAAATACTATAAGTACTGTACAAGAGTAGATACTGTGGGGAATGAACTCAGGGGAGCTTATTAATAATGCAAGAGGTACGAATATATATTTATTGCCCGGAGGCTAGTTGAAGACTAACTATACATTTTTTATTTATGACGGATGTCACTCGTCCATTCAAATTTATAAAACGTATTTATTTTTATATCAGTGGCCAACTCCACTGAAAGTGAAGTCCAACCTTCACAATACATATATGTTACTGTATTTTATGAGGAACTACATATGAACCTCCAAAAGTGGTAGGCTACTTTTTTGGCTGACGCAGAGCGTAGGTAAACAGGAGAGTGCTTCATGGCGCCTCTTTTTTATCCAGAAGGTACAAGGTTGCCGCGGCGATCACTTTTAAACGGTATCCAATCATTTCACAAATATACATTTCGCTAACAACGTTTGATAACTCAACCATTCACAAATTAGTCGTGTCAGAAAACGATGTACCTATTTATTTATGTCACAGACCACCCCCTCTAGACGGAGCATGTAAGGCAACCCGTAGGCGACCCGCGCGCACCAACGATATGGTACGGCAGAACATTAAAGTATCAACACGGCGGCCACCGTTTAGTTGCGTCCATGTTTATGAGGTCGCTCTACACCACTTAACACTACAATCTACCATGTTATTTATTTAATTTCTTTTTTCGTTGACGTACGCATGGATAATAAACAAGGACGCAACTAAACGGTGACCGCCGTGTTCATACTTTAATGTTCTGCCGTACCATATCGTTGGTGCGCGCGGGTTGCCTTACATGCTCCGTCTAGTGGGGGTTGTCTGTGATTTATGTGAATGTTTGTGAAAGAATACAAACTTTTCAATAGACAAATTATTTACTTGACAAATCATCATAGAATCATGACTAATCAAAGTATTGTTTTTTAAATAATCTTTTTATCGATTCTGTTTTTAATGTGAAAATACCACATTTAAATCATAAAAGAAAAATGTAATGTGACCCACTACAATGTAAGCAGAACTCGAACCTGCGACCCTACGTTTCCGGCGTAGTGCTCTCCCAACTGAGCTATCACATCGTTACGTCAATTCCACCAAATGTTTGATTCCATAATTCTACAGAAATTATGTAGAATTATGGAATCAAATGGGTCAATCAACTATTTTCTGCCACTCGTTGCCATGGTGATGTCCCCTGGGTCACTTTTTAAAACTACGATTTTCCGTGGTTATATTTAGCAAAAGCGTTGTTATTTAAGCAGTTATAAGCCCATTCTTACGTAGACTATCTCCTGACAATACCAGTAAGTAATATAAATTATTTAAACTTATAACACTTTTCTTAGAAGTTTAACCACTGTTGTCCCCTGGATCACGGGACAGAATAACAGCAAGAAAAAGTTGATCCACCCAAATTCACAAACACTTCAAATTAGCAATAGAACAAAGTAGTGTTTTGAACACAAATTAGTGTAACAAATAGGTATTTCAATTATTGGCAAATGAACGTTTGGCAAAGTAACGTACTGTAATATAATAATATAATATAGTAATTGTTTGATAAATCATCAAAAATCAGATTTTCATGTTCGGGACAATTTTCATCGTCTTAAAGTTCTTAGTGTAATAATAAAAGTAATGGAATTTAGAAAATACGTATGTTAGGTTAATAATAGGTTCAGTTATGTTTTTAAGATATTATCAAACCGAATCCTACCAATCTCACTTGTCACACACTTCACTGGTTTCACAGTTAATCATTACTTGTCCGTTTCTATTATTTTAATTAGTTATTAAATTATGATTTATCTATTCATTCCTCCTTGCGTTTTGTTGCGTAGATATGTAGTTATTTTTGCCACATCATGTTTTATATATTCCTGTTAAGAAAAAAATACTTTTGGAATAATTTGTGGATTAAATATTTCTAAATTATCATTTGTGATAATGATGAACTGTGAAATGATGCAGTTGTGAAATGTACATTTGTCAAAGGACCAGTTGGAACATGAAGAGTTTATAAATAAAATGATGCAGTTATGATTGTGAATTGACAACATTTCATATTTTTAAGACTATCATTTTATAATTTTTCTGAATTCTGCTTAAAAAGATGAAGTCATCTCTGTTTTTTATTTATTTTCTGAGATGATTATTTATTTTATTATTAATTTATAAAAACATGCTAATTTTAAAATGTGGCAACACATGAACCATAACTTTCCGGCTTTCTTATAAAAAAAAACTTAATAAAACTCGGTATGCATCTCTCATCTGTCAACGTCAAATAAAAAAAAAAAAATTTTTTTCGATCTGGGTTAGACAACAACCCTATTCAGACCGTATTGTCTTAGGTTGCAGTTATTTTATGTATTTTCTTATATTTCTTTAAATACAGAAGAATAAATTCAAAGATTTTTGTTTAAGGTACTCGACATAAAGCCCTGTCGATCTCTATATTAATTTCCACCTGTTATAAATATGAAATGTTGTCAATTGTGAATTGTATATTTGTCAAATGACCATTTGTGATGTAGGTAAAGAGTTTTTGAAATTACCTATTTGTGAACAGTTATTTATGAAATGATTATTTGTCAAATGTTTTTTTTAGTGTAATGATAGTAAACTCTTTCAAACTCATCTACGAAGTAGAACCTGTTTTTAGGATTATGAATCCTTTCATCAATGAGATTACGTGTCCCGATTATAAAGGCAGACTCCGTTGCTTGTACACGATGAATGGAGTAGATGTACCGGCAGGTATGAGTATGAGCGTCTTTATTTTACGTCCCGCAGGAGTTATGTGAGATAAATAAAGTAAGACACAGACAAGTCTACATCATCCATTGAAAGATAAGTAATATGGGACTTTAGATCCGTCATGACTCTTTCAACATACATAATAGAATAAACACATTCAACCGAAAGATTAGAAAAACAAGCCGGATTAGTCTCCTTTTATGAGTGCCAATGTTTATTTGCCAAGAAGAAGTTTTGTTTTTACTTTGGTTGTAAATATTTACTCACTATATAAAATGATATACACAATATCGGTCACCACGTATTATAATGATTATGACCGTCTACATAGTTTTTAGTATACTTTGATAAACGATACACAAAAAAACGGATTTCGTTGGCCTTAGCACACTGGTGATTTGATTGATTTGGCGAGTTCGCGACAGCGGCAAGCGGCGGCCATAGATGGGAGCGGAAGGTCCGAGCGCGGTGTTTCGCTCACTCGTATGGCCGCCGCTTGCCGCCGCCGCGTGCTTGGCACGCGCTGCCGGCGAAATCGCTGCGCGCTAGTCTTGTTAGTTTATCATCGATAAGCAAGTATAAAACAGTACAAGCAAAAATATTAAAAACAACATTTCATTTAAGAGGCCTTATTCCTTTTTTAAGGTTCCGTACCCAAAGGGTAAAAACGGGACCCTATTACTGAGACTTCGCCGTCCGTCCGTCCGTCCGTCTGTCACCAGGCTGTATCTCAAGAACGGTGATAGCTAGACAGTTGAAATTTTCACAGATGGTGTATTTCTATTGCCGCTATAACAACAAATACTAAAAATAAAATAAAATAAATATTTAAGGGGGGCTCCCATACAACAAACTTGTTATAGATTATGGTACGGAACCCTTCATGCACGAGTCGGACTCGCGCTTGCCCAATTTTTTTCATATTATGACAAATAATTTCAACCAACTTTTTGAAGTGAATAATACTTTTCCCCGAGTTCTGCTTTCATTGCGTGCAGTCGAAAATAAGTTTAAAAAACTAATTTTCCGCGTGAATTTTGTCAATTTCGAGTAGTTTTTGAAACAAAAATTATCAATGAAAAATTCAAACTGTAGGTTTCAAATATATACCAATATATCCCAATAATAGCTCTAGGTAGTAACATCAATAATATGTTAAGAAACATGCTTGATCATAGAGAAAAATGACTAAAACAATCAGCATTTTAAAAGGAATAAGGCCTCTTTCTACGGTTTATAAATAAACCTTGATGACATAGGCAATCAGGCTCCCAAATCTGAATTAATTAGGTGCTCAAAGAAAGCAAGCAAATAACAAGAAATCACGTAAAGAAATGCCAACAATCAGCGTTTTTTCATCATTGTTGACTGTGCAAATATTTGAAGAGATTTTTACGAGTAGGGTAGACCGAGGCGATTCGGATCAATTTTTAGTTAATGTGAAATAAAACCAGCTTGTTACAGTGTATCATGTATATTAATATTATTCCGGATACAGTGGTTATCGAACTATAAAATCCAGTTGTCAAACTAAAAATGAAGCCTGTCTTTTAATTTTGAGAAATAAAATAGAAAAACACTCAAATAATCCGATTCGCCCCATTTTTCGAGGCGAAACGGATCACAGAAAACTCGCCCATAAAATATTTGTTTTGAATCAAAAACACATGTATTAATAACGTGCGGAAAAATCAATGTCATATTATTATAGATTAATACTAATAACACGACGTAAGAAGAAATTTTGTAACATTTCTACTTTTCTCCTATAGAACAATTTAATAATTTTTGTTCATTATAAATGTAACATAAAAATTGGTATTTAAAGCTAACTAGAGTATCGAAAATAAATTTACGAGGTGTTAGAAACTTCTAATTAACACGTTTCTACAACAAAAACTGAACTAAAACTTAAATTGCTATCTGCAATAAACTCAACATCAAACATTAAAAATATCCGATTCGCCCCTTTAGAAGAGACAAAATTATTTCAAACAAAACAGGTCTTAAATCTTTGGGAAAATAATAAAGAAATTATAGCACCTCCACAATCTACACAGTTTTCATGGCACCGTTCTTCACTTACTTCACACGTTTTCCTCTTGAATTATTGTCATTTATCACTCTCTAGTGTAGCAAAATAGGCATTAACTTTTTTTTTAGTCATCCCGTTCATTCTCCCTCTAGAAAGACCCTCAGGTTTGCGAATAGTCAACTCCGGACTTCTTTTCAGCAATCGATGAAACCAGTCCTCTCCTGCCATTTTAGTGACTGCTAAATTAATGTGGTATTTTTTATGCTTAGCAAATTCATATTATGCATACCTATTTACGAACCGATTTTGGAGTGAGCCCGAACACACTGCAGAAATCTCTCAGCAAATAGTTTTTTTGCATCTGCTTTAAATACTGTCTGCCCACCTCGTTGTTTTATAACACCACGGGACATGGTAACTCTTCACTGTAAAGATGTGAACGGTAAATTATTAATTTCAAACGCCCGACGCAATGTCAGCTCTTTTCTTAACAACGTGTTAGCTGCTTCTGTCATATTTTCTGTACTCCATTCTCCTTGGTGTGTCTTTCTTTTGTACGTACGCACCATCTAAAACACACAAACAGTTAAAATTATTAGTATAAACTAGAAAAGAGCGATTCAAATTAGTGATCCACATCGCCCCCGAACAAGTGATCCGAATAGCCCCAAACCATAGGTTTACTATATTTATACCTAACCCGAATATTCTTTAAAATACAGTTTAAATCACATTAATTACGAAAACAGGACACATTAATGACAACATTGAGTAATAAATATTAAACTTCAGTCAACTTACTTTGTTTTTATCGTAAATTTTGTAACCACGTTTTTTACATCACCAGTAAAATCACAGCACATCAACACTAGTGACTCGACGCGAGGCATCGCTGAGACTGACACAAGCGTCCGAAAAAATGGCCGCCTGTGTCATAGTGTGCGGGAAGGTCAAACCCAACGCTGGACGGTGGTTGGCTGCCCGTAGCTAGCCGCGATCTTTTGAATTTGACAAAAAGCTTATTTTGATCCAATTCGCCCTGTGATCCGAATCGCCTCGGTCTACCCTACTGTAATGTTTCAACGGATCAAGAAAAACTGCACCTGTGATACGCGATTCTTTCTCGCGTGAGATATTTATTTATCTCTTTCTGTGCAGTACTGTGAGAGAGTGACACACCTTTTAATTCCGCGACTGTACCATTATGCTTTTGAGCAGTCTCTCGCATGAGGCTGAGGCTACTACAGTGTGGTTATTTTTTAACAAACATTTGACAGTTCTCCGTTGATGTCTGTAGTGACGTAGCAAAGACATATTGATTATGAATAGTTGATCGAATCGATTTTATCGATGAACTTTTTTCCGAACCTGCTTATATTTTTCTTTATTTTGTGTAAATCAATATTTTTTTGGGCTACGAGCCGTCGGTCTCACACTTTCTTCAGGTTATCAATTTAATCGATTATCAATTAGAATTATCGATTATCAATCAGGTAATCAATTAGACCAATTTAATCGGTTTAATCGATTTCTACCAATTTACAGAAATAGTAGCTACATGAATCGAAACGAAAGATTTGGTCACAACACAGCTTTAAAAAAAAGCCTTTAAAAGTACGTAACTGTTTATGTACCTAATGATTTATTATCTGTAAATACTACAACACCGTGATACGAAAAACATAAAGTAAAAAACGTTTATAGATACTAGAAAAACCACTATGACATTGCTTGTGTTTTTTTAATGAAATTCAATAAGTCATGTGTCAAATGTGTGTAAAAATAATAATCATACTTACTATACTCCTGATACGAATTTTCTGGGAAAGAACATGTCACTTTTAGAATTTATGTAATGGTGTTCAGTCCAAAAGTGACGGACCTTTTATTTCCGCGACTGCACTATTATATCTATAGGTTTTACACATACATTGAAGGGATAGATAGTTGGATGAATGTGATAAAGAATGTATTTGACTTCAAATTGGTAATACAAAAGTAATGTTTTGCACACATCATCCCTAATGTAAATAAGCCCCTGTACTAAGTCTCAATGCTTCTAAAGTAAAAGTATATTATTTTAAAGTATTAAAATGTCACATTTTATAAAGGCGGTTATAGATGAAAACCTTAACTAAACGACCATAGATATATATTTATACACATTAAATATTATAAATATTAAGGGACAATCTTACACAAATCGACCTAGTCCCAAACTAAGCTACGCTTGTAGTATGGGTACCTACTAGACGATATCCATTACCAAGAAACAAATATTCGAGTTCATCACACAAATATTTGCCTTTGCTGGGATTCGAACCCAGGACCGCCGGCTCAGTAGGCAGCTACACTTAAAATTATTAAAATTAATTTATTATTATTGGTAGCTCGAGGCTTTTGCGAGTTTTCTTGTAAACATCTTTTGACGTAAATAGCGACGAGTGACAGATAATGAGCTTTTGAATTTGGGGTGATCAAGGTAACCCCACTTTGGGATGTAATTATTTGTTTTCTTTGAAAATACACGATAGTTAAAGATAGCTTATCTTAAAAATTTACTTAATTTAATATTTTATTTATCATTAACTGAGCCACAATCGAGCGTTTTGTGTTAAGCGAAATTGTACCGACCATTCTCCTCAAGTGGGGTAAGTCTATACGGTGACATTCACGACATACCTCTGGCCAAAACCAGCAAGAAGTGAAAGCCATGTAAAGAGAAAAAACCGTCAGTTTCATCTAGATTTATAAAAAGGTTATATGATTGTTGGAACTCTATTATATTTCTTCTGGGTTTTACTGAATGGTAAGTGTTCATTTATTATGCAGTTTGCTGTTGATTTTGCTATCTATTATATCTACATATAAAGGAAAGAGCGAAACGAGGCAACGCTCTGCTCTTAAATAATTCTAACCGTTTTTATAAGTACGCCTAGAACGAGAGTCATCAACTCATCATACAACAGATTTGCGAAAGATGAATCTGCTTTTGGTGTTATGTGTGCGTAGCTACGAACTAATCATAGACGAAAGTTAGCCCGTGGCTAAACAAACTGGCTTAACTTTCAAGCCCTAACTAGGTTTCTAGGCGAATACCGGGTATTTCGTGTAATAGGATCAATAAATTAAAACATAGATTCTTCCCTTGAAACTGGACAACATTTGTTAAGCAACTTCTGAAAATAAGGTGTATTAAATGATATTTTGTAGAATAATGTTTAGACAAAGAAGCAATGTATCGTGAAATGTCCTATATTAGTGAGTGACAGTCCAGCTATGTCAATGCTCAGGGAATGTCAATGATGGACGACGTACATTGAAAATACTATTTAATTTGTTTGAAATAATAAAATTCTGAAAACTGACTTTTTTTTAAGTTGCTTAACAAATGTTGTTCAATTTGAAGAGTAGAATCTATATTTTAATTTATTGCTCCTATTACAGTATATTCTTAGGTTCTATCTACACCCTACACCCATATTGATAAATAATACTATAACATGTTCAGTTACCATAGGTAGAGACCTACAATACTCGACAGCGACGGCGGTTGGCAATGGAGCAGCAAAATCAGCGAATGTCAGACATCGGAATATCAAGAGAGACAGGTAGAAGTGGATGCCGCAAACATCAAATATACGCAAACCACAGGTTAATTGCATAATTGTTCTGAGGATTGATATCAGCTTGAAATGTCATAATATATATTATGTATGTTTGTCAGCATAATTCCCGATATCATTTGACTGATATCCCATACACTACGGCATCCGCAATTTTGCATGGAACCCGGATCGATCGAGTCCCGAAAAAACGAACCAAACGCGTAAGTGTGTCCGGGTGTATGATTTCGGCGTTTATTATCCGGGATTCCCCATCCAAAAATCCCTAGCATACGGTGTGAGAGTTACGGATGCTTTATGAATTCTCCATCGCACGATAAATGCAATAACGAATACAGGGAATCTACAACAGCGGAGAATTTATTAAAAAACCGCAGTCAAAGAAAAACAAATACTGTATTAAATTTACAAGCGACAACACTACTAACGAGTTCCCTGTTGGGAATTTGTGTAAAGAAGGGATCCAGCGTCTGTTCCTGAAATCCTGAAATCTGAAATGTTCCTGTAATTGTTTTTTTGTTAAACTTATGGGGCATACTGTACGTACCTACAGAACTGTAGGGTCTTATTTATATAGCTGATACTTTGTTCAAAAATTAATATATTATGAACATTGTTTTTGAATAACTAGAATACTTAGCCGTTTATAAGTGTTTCAATATATTGCATTTTGTCGTATATATTCTTATGTAGTTCTTGTATTTAATTAATATCGCTGCTGATAATCTATTCTTATTGTCTTTATATCGCACACAATACAACAGACATTTTATACTTTACAAGGAAAATGGCTTTCAGCTCACTATGAATGTACTGAAATCACCCGCTTGAGACGTACCGATACTTGTGTAAGTAAATTACCGTGTGAAGTCAAGAGCTCATTTGGATGTTGTTCTATTCTATGATTCATCTCTTTATTGGATTAGGTTTATAGAGACTTAGGGTTACAGACGAGCTAAGGCTTGGCAGTAAGTAATTAAGCGAGTGAAGGCAAGCGTGCACCATTACAGGGTCAAAAGGGCGTGTAATAGCTTTTGAGCCCTTTAGAGGAACGTACAACTTACGTTATGACACGTGCGTTTGAACCAAACAGATATCAGCCGTACCATGGGGATCAGCGACCCACGTGGCACGAAATAGGTCAATTAAAATGAAACTTGAAGGAAACTGATCACAGATTATCCTAAAGGTTCTAAATAATGGTAAGGTCACTGGGAGAATTGCGAGGATGGTTCCAAGTGCGTTACGTAATGATTTCATAGTAATGAACACTTTTAAAGTATCCCTGTTTTTTGGGGTCCGTACCTCAAAAGGAAAAGACGGAACCCTTATAGGATCACTAAATATTTGTTAAGGATTATTTTAACGACTAGATATTGACACAATATTTTTATTTTTAACTTTTAAGATTTTTTGCTATAAATAAGTTATTATAAATAGAAATATTATATATATATATATCATGAAAAAATCCGGCCGAGCATGTCGGGTCACGCTCAGTGTAGGGCTCCGTAATTGCCCATCCTTCACACTAGACAATAAAATAAAATTTAAATTTTGAGAAAGATTTCAAGCTCTATAAAAAGGTCGTAAACGCCAAAGTAACTGTAATTACTTATAACCTTCTGGAAGTTATCGATTATACGCGCCAGATTGAGCGAAATGTTTTAATGCAGTACGGCACTTAACTAATATGTGTAACATTCGAAGTATAAGAACACCGCGCGGCACTTACGTCATTTTGAAGAAAATCATGAAATTTTGCGATAACTCAAAAACGGCTCTACCGATTTTATTCAATATAGTTTTTATTGAAAGAACTTATAAGGCCTCATTTTCAAAAAAAAAACCATAATTTTTTGACCCGTGGTTGAGAAGTTAGGGGGGGGGACACAATTTTTTGGATTTGCCGAGCGAATATTTACAAAACTGCTGACTTTATCAAAAAATATTGTTTAAAGACCCCTATTATTTTTAAAAGACCTATTCAACGACAACCCACACGCTAGTGTAGGCACGAAAAAAAAATCACCCCCTCTTTAGGAGAACGGGAGTTTTTTTAGTTTTTATTTTACCGTTTTGTCGGCGTAAAACATACACATACTCATACCAAATTTCAACTTTCTAGGACATATGATCACGGAGCTAAGCCGCGAACGGACAGACGGACAGACGGATAGACGGACAGACGGACATGGCGAAACTATAAGGGTTCCTAGTTGACTACGGAACCCTAAAAAGGGTCATAATATGGGACTTCATATATACGCAGTTTAGCAGATTATTTTTAAAATCACAACCCGAATTTATTTCAGAATCCGCATAATTCAACAAAACAAATATTGGTACCCAACAGAAATTTATCGTATATAGGTATAATTAATTCAATTTAAAGGTTGAAGTTAGCCTTCTTCAAGAATCTCTGGCAATTTCCAAAAAATAGAAGTGACGTCTCTGTAACCATGTTGTATGGAGCATTTTCAGCGCTCCGTAGGAACGTCGAACTTTAACTGTCATTTTTGACTTTTAAAGTAGTCTAAGTGTAGTCCTATAGACATTTGATCCCAATAAAAATAGGATTGATTGCTCATCTCATATCAATACAGTACGATTAAGATCAGTTAACGATTCGGCCAACCTCGGTAATTGTCGTGAATCCCTCATCTCTCACATAGAGTTATCAATTTACAGATATGACCGATTTACAAAATTCTTTTTGTATGGGATAGGGTATACTTCCGAGATGGTCCCATGTAAATATTATCAAAATCGGTCAAGCAGTTCATGAAATATCAACAAAAATCGGTTATTTATTTTTATTTGGAGATTATTATTAATTATTAATCCGACGTAATATCGTAGGTAGTTACTTACATCAAACAGTAAAATATTGACTTATATATGTTTTTTTTATATATTATATACCTACAAGTACAGCTTTAATAAATAATGAATGTTAAAATTCATGTCGCTTCTGCATAATGCATTTCTTAGGTCTACCGGTTAGTAATGTCATCTTGGCAGGTGCTATACATTGCGTTTATGATACTTCAAATTGAATGCTATCTAAAAGAAATCGCGGTAATGTATTTCGTGTCATTTCCGTCTCTGGATTGAGGCGATGATACCCGAGAAAAGCCGAATCGTTAACTGATTTTAATCGTATTGTACGTACTGTGACTCCACTATACAGACAGTGAATTTCCATACACTATGTTGACGCATTTTGAAGTCTTGTCACTTTCGTCTTAAGGGCAACTAATCTCAGTGTCACTCTCAGTAACCATCGGTACATCTTACCGTACATCGTCACTTTGTCACTTATTTATCGCGTGATAAAAGCAACCATCAAAGCCCGCTGTTTACTTGAACCAGGATTGATTACAATTTGTATTTTTTGGGAAAATTTTTCGCTTTTCTTCTTAATTAATCTGTCCTTTTTACACACATCTAATCGGTAAAATAGAAACTTGAAACTACTACTTGATAGGTAAGTTTTGGATAGTATTTGCTCTTACTGGCATTTAAAGTTCAACTTCGTATAAAGAAAATTGACACAAATAACAGGCGTATTTAGTTTAAAATTTAATGCTCAAATGAACTGAACCCTTCTCTAAACAAACAATTATTAAAGGTCCTCGTGTCTTATCCATTGAAGAGAAGATAATTGCTCAAATAATACATACAAAAGATGCACTTAAAACCAATAGCCATTGCACGCAGCTTCAGTTCAGGATCTTAATTGAGAGTGTTACTCAGGCTAGATACATTTTTTTTCCTAAAGGATTTCTTGACGTGAGGTGAAAACATTCCCTAAAATGAAGAAAAGAAGGTGAGAGAAAAGGTGATCTCTAGACGAGAACCGGCTGTTTACGGACATCAGGACACCCAAACATCGAAAGAAATTTTGGCTAAAGGAGAGACGGTTCGCCCGCTCGGCCAATGAGTCGTGACGGTAAGACGAAGTGTTTATTGACTTGCTTGTTTCTCAGCTCATGCACAATAGGAACTGTGCGATATAATTGGATGTACTAATCATTACGAGGGAGTCTTATCTATAAGATTATCTGTTTAAAAACCCTCACGTTCATATCTGTCTTTCAGTGTAGTGAATGATTCTTGTGGACTGAAGTGATATATGAAGAAATTATTGGCTGTACATGGTTAGATCTATGCACCAGTTTAAATAGAGTGAGTATCTGAAACACATTGTTTTATCTGATAACTTGCAACTACTGAGGCAATGTTGGAGCGAAGGTAAATGACTTTCGATAATTGGGTTAACGACTTGTGGTTCTGAGAATCGAGCAATGGCGATTTGTCTAAATTTGTTTCGTTAATTAAGGTTAAAGTGTCCGAGCATATTTAATTAATAGGATTGTTTGAAATAATGTCTTTGGTTTATCATTTTTATACCGAGCTTCGTGTATTTTTGCACTGTCAATGTTTGCGTTTAAGCATAAATTTATTTATAAGTATATTAAAGCCACATTTATTAGCAAAACGCGTAAAATCCGAAAAAGAAGTTTGTGGTACTACGAACGTGAAAACTGTAGCTACCTTACTTTTGAATCTTGTCATATGAAGATACAGTTGATTTTGGAGAGAAGAGGGAGAAGTTGTTTCAATAGGATTCAGTATTTATCTCGAAAGAAGAACGGAGGATTGAGTAGCATTCCGGTAAACAATGTTTTGAGTTTGGTTGATGACAACCTTAACGAATCGCTACTGACGTTTGATAACGGAAGTATATGACGTATGCATATTATTTATTGCCATATGAAAGCTGTTTGTAGCCAACAATAATTTTATAGTTCTTATAATTTCAATTCAATTAGATTTAAATTTATCATAAGTGATAGAAGCCATGGTATACTTTGGTAGTAATTAAATTCACGGACCCAATAAAATTGACTACGTGGTTGAGGCAGTTTGTAGAGCACCTGCCTACTGAGTCGGCGGTCCTGGGTTCGAATCCCGGCCAGGGCAAATATTTGTGTGATGAACTCGAATATTTGTTCCTGGGTCAAGGATGTTATATATATATATATATATGTAGGCATATATATTATGTATATCGTCGACTGGTACCCATAGTACCTACAAGCAGCATTGCTTATTTTGGGACTAGGTCGATTTGTGTAAGATTGTCCTTTAATATTTATTTATTTATTAAAAAAATATTATTAGCAATGCGAATTAAAGTGTATAAATAGCTAGATATCTGCAGACATCTTATATTTCTTTTCTAATTCGATGCGCGAAGAGAGTTAAATAGATTTGCCTTGGCCAGGAAGCTATATTTTCTCCCCAGCAGAAAATCATAACTAAGGCCTATGGTGACGTAAAATGTATTTCGTAATTTTAACATTATTAATACTTTATATTAAATACAATATTATAGATTAAATACAACAATACTATATGTATATTAAAATGAAAAATAAATTGGCCATTGTGATACGGAACCCTAAAGCCAGACTGTGTAGTGGGAGTGGATACTTAAATTCGATAAACAAAAAACTTCACTTATTCAGGTTATAGATAAGGTAATAATTGTTTGTCTTAATCATTTTACGGATTGAATACTTACAGATGGAATCGCCTTTTATTGCTATGAAGATCAAGGAAAATACAAAGTAAACTAAGTCAAGATTACTCATCCTTTCCCAAAATATTTACAAGATCACTTTGTGCTGTAAGTGTGATAGAATATGTCATAATCCTTATTTTTGCTTCGCAGCAGTCCGGTAAAAGGCATCCCAAAACCACCAGAAAATATAAAGCATGTTAATGTTAATCGGTCCAGTCGATATTAAAACTTTATTTGGCCTCGCTCCTTTTCGCACACAGTTGGTCGTTATATTTTACTATTATGAATCTGCAACATGCTTGTACAGCGGAGATATCTAGGAACCGGCTAGCCAGCGCCGAGTGTAATATTACACGAACCACTTGGTGCCACTTTTGACCCTTCTATAACTCAAAACATCTTTAACGTAAGCACATAAAACTACGTGTGTTGAATTATATCCATAAGAACATCTAGTAGCCCAAATTTCATGAAGCTAGCTCAAACGGTTATAAAGATATGAAGGTCAAAATGTCGTAAATTTTAGCACTGACTGACTGACTGACTGACATATAGTACTGAAATCCAACTTATTTTTAAATGACCTAGAAGGATCAAATTTGGAATACAGCTCGGTAATTGTGTGTAAGCGTAAGAAAAAATCTAAAAATAAACCACCAAAAAAAAAAAAAAAAATTTAGTGTTGTAACCGTTACAAGCAGATATTATAAACTATGCCAATATATGTATTATTATATTTGCTATATAACAGAAATATAAAAATAAAGTTAAGTCACGAAATATGTGGTGTCCCCATACAAAAAACTTGTAATACGCGCTAAACAACCGGCCAACTAATATGGTGAATAGAGACTAAAGTACTATGTGTGACCTTACAAACGGTCCGGTAGTTTTGAATTTTTGATATGTTGTCTAGGATGGTTAGTCAGTGTTTAAAATGCAAAATGCACAATTCACTATAATTTCCATTTATTTCAATTTACTATAATTTACACTTCAAATTTTGTTTCAAGGACGGTTAGTTACGGAGATATGCACATTTAAAAAACAGCAAAAGTCGAATTTTCCGAAAGTTTCTCAAAATTATTGGTTTAGAACGCTGTCATTTAGTTACGGACTAGTCTAAAGCAAATTAAAACATGTAGGAAATATAATTGCTTGGAAAACTCATGTCCATTTTTACATACATTTTCGGAAAATGTGACATTATTTTTTACATATCTCCGTAATAAATCTGTCCTAGAAACAAAATTTGAAATGTAAATTATAGTAAATTTAATTCTCTACAAAATTGCCCAGGCACTGTTCTAGCTAAAATGCTCCTAAACGAAGATATAATCCAGAAGTTTGTTTTTGAGTTGGAAATTGCACTTTCTCAAGTTTTTTTTTAAATGTGCATATCTCCGTAACTATCTGTCCTAGAAACAAAATATAAAATGGATACTGTAGTAAATTTAACTCTCTATAACATTGTCGAAGCTTTCTTCTAGCTAAAATGCTCCTAAAGGAAGATATAAGCAAAAATATGAAGAGAGTGCCGGTTTTTTTCAATATGGCGGCGGGCGCGGAGGGGGGGAATTGTGCATTTTGCATTTTAAACACTGACTAACCATCCTAGACAACATATCAAAAATTCAAAACTACCGGACCGTTTGTAAGGTCAAAATCCTTTATTCACTGAATTAAACGGTGTGTCGTCGGCGGCGCGCGGGACCACATAATTATACACAGAACAGAAGTAAATCTACATAAAAGAGCTCCCGAGCAACACATAAACAAAGGCACCGCTTACGAATACAGATTTAGTTATTTATTGTTTTATTACATTTATGTTGATCCTAGCTGCTTCTTTCTCAACGATGAATTAAATGATTGTCATACTATAACCACAAACGTTCTTCTTGCCTAAACCAGTAACAGTATAAAAGTAAAGTACATACATGAGATTCAATGAATAAATAAATACTTTATACAACCCGTTCGCTATAAGTTTGCCGCTGTCAACTGTCACGCGTTTAGCGTTGTCTCACTCACTCAGTTCTAGTTCCAGTGAGAAAACGCTATACTGACGTCATTTGTCAGCAGCAAACTTATGTTGTAGCGACGCGGTCGGTCCACCGTCGCCCCAGCCAATCAGCGTCACGCACTGACGAATGGGTAGGTATTACAATCCCGAAAGTTCATAATACCTACAGTTGAAATACCGATGGTCAAAATACCGAAAATCAAAATGCCGAAAGTACAAAAAGCCGATATTCGATATACCGAAGCTCAAAATACCTATTTTCATTAGATCGAAACTTCAAAATCTCGAAATTTTATAATCCCGAAAGTTTTAAATCTCGAAATTTTATATTCCCGAAAGTCAACCATTGTCAGTAAATAGCCAATGAAAAAATATTTTTTTTCTTTTAAGAAAAATGACCAAAATTATTGACCACTGACCGTTGAAAATCAGAATATCACAACTGAAATATCGAAATGTTATTACGTCGACGGTTAAAATATCGAAAACATGTCGAATGGTAATAGTAAAGACCCTCTGCCACAAAAGTGATTTTTTCAATAGCTTTTTCTTCATGCAACATGTTATTATTATTATTTTTTTTATAAATTGTGTTAGGTTGGGTTTGTATTGTGATCACATATATAATATTTAATATGATCATCAACTACAACAAAAGGAGCGTTTTTTAGGGATGTAAAAAAAAACTAATCTAACCTAACCCGGCCGAGTCGGATCTGCTCTGGAAGGTGAATCATTTAAAGTTTGAGAATAGGTTGAGGTGAATCAATCACCTTTCAGAGCAGATCTGACTCGGCCGGGTTAGGTTAGGTTAGTTTTTTTTATATCCCTAAAAAACGCTCTTTTTGTTGTACTTGTGATACGTATGCATTAGGGTGGAGCGTCAATGTATGGAGAAAAAAAAAAGTTGTCTGATCGACCTGGAACATTTGTAATATGTTGCCTTTAGATAAGATATTAACGAATATATGTATATTTAATTGATTTTAAATATGTTTCAGCCCTCTACTTGAGCTAGAACAATTTTATTTTACTCATAATTGGTAAAAAAAAAACTTTTTTTTTTAACATAATTAGTATTAGATTTATAAAGAAGGGTTTCTACTTCAAATGTTTTGAGTTTATTTCATACTTACGGCGACTACTACGTGAACCTGTGCCACAAATTAAAATTCAGTATTAAAAAAACATATGTATTTTTAATATTGGTATATTTTAATGCAACAAAATCTTTTATTTCGAGTATTATGTGCTTAGATAAAAATCACGTGACTTTCATTAAAAAAAAAACAAGATTTTGATTAAAAATATTTTTTTCAGTATGGGCTTGATCATAATATTCAAAATGACAGTAGAGGGCTAAAAGTAGTATTGAATATTTTTATTATTATTTTTCTCCTACACCTGGCAGCCTAATGCAACGTTTTAGAGACGTTCTGAGTTGAATTTCCAAAAAAAAAAAATTCGCTCCACCCTAGTATGCATGCGTGGGTGAGCGTGGGTGCAAGCGCTTTGTTTCGCGAGGGCGGTGGGGCTGCACTGCCCGCAGCGCCGGAGCCGTTGCGGTATCAAAAATTACGTATCATTTACCATTTGTTAGAATACTTAGGCACATTAGGGCATCTACCCTCATATTTCAAACTAACCTTGACTTGGCCAGTTTTAATCAGAATTAAAATATATACCTATAATAAACTTTATAAAATGACTGATGTAATGAAAACTGGCCAAGTCAAATCTAACCTACTTTATATATCCTACAATATATCTCACATTTTTAAATAACAGCAATTGTTATAGGTATCCAATAAAGCAAAGAAATAGAGTTTCATACTTGTTCATAATGTTATTTTGTTCCTATAAATACATATTTGGATTTTGCATAGAACTTGGCACTCATTTAGATCTGGACCATTCTTTTTGCGGCGAAAGCATAATTTTTGTAATGAGCTTGGCTCTCCTTTTTTACATTTATGTTTTTGGTGGGATTTAACAATACGTAGTCGGTCCCAAAGTTCTGTCAGAAATGAAAATAATGATAAAAACAAAAGTACCAATCAGTTTTTAATAAATTATATACCAATTTAAAGTACATTCAATAAAGAATGAATGAAGAACCAGGCTTGGTCGTGGCTTTGTGTGCTGGCTCAGATTCCTGCTGGAACACAAAATTATGTCCTGAAAATAGCGTGTTGAGTAGATCTTTGACAAGCTTATCCAAAACCGTCTCTTGGTACACTTTCGCACTGATTTTGACCCCTTTTTCGCAAAAATTAACCTTCGTGTGCCCGTAATAAGATACACTCAACCAGACCATCACTGATGATGGATGATGCCCATGTTGCTCCCGCGGGACTCTTTTTCCTGATTCTTCAGAGCTCCCAGCGTACATTTTATCATTATGTTTATTGTACTTCTCTTCAATATCGAAAATCTTTTCGTCTGTAAAGAGGATATCACGGTGTCGATTTTTCGCGTACCGCTTTAACAACTTCCGGGATCTTTTGAGCCTTATTGTTTTTAGACGGGCATTAAGTAAGTGCCCACTCTTTTTTTGTATGCTCGTAGACTATGATCTTCGTTTAGAACCTTTTTGACGGTTTTTCTACTGACACCCATCTGCAAAGACATCATCTTCTGTTTTCTTGCTATGCGCTTTGATCACTGCTGGTGTTCATACGGAGCGAGTTCGGCCACTTATTTTCTTGTCCTCAACACTGGAAACTTCATTGTACCTATCAATAGTACGGTACACAAACCTAAGCGTTATATTTAAATTTTTGAGCAACTTGAAAATGGTACTTGGCGAGTGCCCACAGCGGTGCAATGCAATGCTAAAACAGCTATTCGGTTTTCTTTCAATGTCCACTCTATCGTGAGAAATGGCAGCAAATGACTTTTTTTGTTTTAAAGTAATTTTCAGACATTTATAAATTGAATTCAATAAAAATTTCTTAAAATCATGTTCTAAATTTAAAAATAATGTGGCTGTGACAACTTTGGGACCAACTACGTATAATAGGTAAAATACGTTAAGAGTGGAATAGGCTATTTGGGAGTCTCTATATGGAAAACCTAATCTTTTGCTGATGTAGGCATATTGAGGAGTATTTTTGGACTTTCATGTGAACTAGGAAAACTTGATGCCATCAGATATAAGATCAAGGAGGCTTTATGCGTGCTCTGAAAACAAAAACAAACGACGATGAAATTATAAAGTTCTTCGAATCAGATTAGCAATGGGTATTTATGAGTTTCCCTAATTGTTCAGACAGACAGCAATGAAGATAAGAGAGATTAGATGCAGTCCGATGACATCGACACTCAAATATTTCCGCTATATTAGTTAGAGGATAATTTGTCAACCTAATAAACTTTCTGTTGTTGATAATGAAATAAGCATACTGTTTTGGTATTTACACTTTGGACGGATTTTCGTTTACGGAATTACTCATCAAACTGTTTGCACTCGGTCGGAAGAGAACAAAACACAACTATATAAGGTGCTAACAAATTAGATGCCAATACTTTCAGAGCTGATAGTACTCGCCTTTGGGAGTATACTTATTTAGGTATAAATTATTTAAAAGTTCATGTTAATTTTTAGAGAAAACCAGGGAAATAACTGGTAACTTTGGTACGTAAATACACTGTTAATGAGTTATTCTAATAGTCTGTAATTAAGACCTCTTCGATTTGAAACCTGAACCTCTTACTGTCACGTAACTGGCCGATTCACTTAATAATAATCACACAGGGCAGCTTATGGCCAGCTGTTGGGGGGTAGCGACCCCACGTACCTGAGTGCTCCTGGGGGATCCTGACGGGGGGTGATGTGATGGGTCGGGGCCTCCGCCTCTGTCTTGCATTAACCGGCCGGACAGAGTGGAGTCGCGAGAGTTGCGGCTCGGGGGCGGATGTGGAAACGTTAGGGGTTAGTTGGCTTCGGTTTAAAGCTGAGTATTACACCTCTCCGCCCTTAGCCTTCCGCACCAGTGTTGCCCTTAGGCCAATTTATGTGTGGCTATTTTGTGGGGGCCCATCTAGCGGGAGCGGGAGGCGAGTCGTTGTCTACCAGTGCCATTACACATGAGACTTTTTTCCTGGTAGACAGCTGATAGTCTCAATCCATAGCCCAATTACCCAGTCCTCCATTTCATCCCCATAGCCCGAGCGGAAGCGACATACATGAATAATAATAATAAAGGGCTACAGCCACGGCAAATTTCTCCAAGGGGCCTCTTCGTGTTGGATCCATATCCCCACGCAAGCCTTCCAAAAGACCGGGACGTATGAGCCCGAGACTCAATAACGAGAAACAAATAATAATAAGACGTTTATTCATTGTTTCTGTAAATTTTTGGTTATGGCTAAACATAAACATTATAAATAGCAGTTGTATAGTATACAAAGCAATGAAAAAGTTGATGCCTCAGCTAATGCCTGTGCCCTGAGCCAATATGACTCTTGGTCACCGACGCTGTTATTCTGCCATCCCCATATGACTTAATAACTAAATATATATAATTATTAATAGATATATTAGCTTTATTGCACAAATTTCAATACATGGAATACAGGTGTTGCACTTTATCCCAAGTTGTATTCTCTACCAGTCAGCAGTTCTAGTAGGTATACCTAACCAGTTTTTTGCAGATCCAACAGACATGCCTTACAACATTTTTTAAAAACCTTCAGAGACTTACTTTTCCTTACAGGAGGTGGTAAGCATTTAGAAGCAGCGTAACGTAAGCTGCCTCTAAATGCCTGAATACGGTATAGAGGCACTGAGATGGAATCGCTATGCACTCACACACCCTTGTCCTTTCGTTTTTGCTTCCATTTAAGTTTACGTGCGAGGCGTCGCGCTCAGGGTAAAAACCATTGAAACCAATTTCAACTTACGCCGGTTAGACATGTTGAGGATGCCCGATTTATTTAAATATGGCGTTATGTGGGAGCGACGCGGAATGTCTTGACAAAAACGCATGCAAGCGTTTTGTACCCGCTGCACAGCTTTTTCTGTTCTCTTAAGTAAACATGGCCCATAGACTATATTACCGAAATTTAGTTGAGATAAGACAAGTGCTTCTGTTAAGCGCTCCCGAACTTGCTTTGTTAAATAAGGTCTCAATTTGAATAACGATTTTAAAGCCCCGAAACACCTTGACATCTTCAGGTTTAGATGAGTTTCGAATCTTAGCGAACCATCCATAGCGAGTCCTAAGTTCTTTACCTGTTGCACTTAAATAAAAAGACGGTTGTAATTTTTGATCATTCTTGTAAATAAGCGTTCAGGTTTAATATATATATTAACAATAGTGTTAAGCTTTTAAGTTGCTAATACTTATTGATAATTAACAAAAGTTGGTTGTTGATTTATTTATTTTCCTAGTCACCTCAACCTAACAGTTATCCGCCATTTTATGGCATTCAGCGATTACCACCAGACAGAAAATGACAACCATCTTTTCAGTTAAATGTACAGGTGATTTTGATTATGTTTAGGCAGAATTTAATTTAATTATTTTGTTCGAAAATGAAAACAGAAATTGAATATAAAAGTTTTCTTAATTCCTATTTAAAGTATATTATTTTGATGTGAATTACCATCTCATTAATTATTGGCAACTAATTTGTTATTTATTTGTCATTTGTTATTACCTTATATATAACGGTACACTTTTATTAATCGCACACTTTTATTGTTTTCCACGAAAATTAAAATTGTAGGTCGAACACTCGGCAGTGCCTTCAATTCTGAGTCAGTATTCAAATATAGAATATTATTGCAAAACAATAGTTATTTGTTATGCAAGGCTGCAAAGTTGTTATTTGGCGCGAGTGTTGAAAGAAGAGCGAGCGTAGGAATCTAAGATTGAACCATGAGCGAAGCGAATGGTTCAAAGATAGATTCCTGAGCGTAGCGAGGCTTTCAAGACACGAGAAGCTAAATAATTTTTCAGCCATGCGGAACACACGACTTTTCACCTCACTACAGCGAGGAAAATGCAAGATTCCAGAAAAACAATCAAAACATAAAAATAATCATATTTAATTTTACCTTCTATTTAACACATCAAATTTAAAATATAACACCCTCAAATCCAAACCAAAAAAAATACGAGAGAAGCACACATATTAAAAATTAAAAGCAATATGGCCGTAATGTGTATTATCGTCGTGTATATTTTATCGTTGAGTTTTTCTTAAGCACGTGAATGAGTGAATGTGGGAGGTGGGAGAATGGCATTATGGGAAGGATTATGTTACGGACAGCTTTACAGATCTAGTTTAAGTTATATATAATATATTCTGTACGAAACTAGACTAATACAAAATAAATAAATAATATTCCTATTTTCCTAAATGTCCTAAAAAGCGGCAATACTATATGTGTATAACACTTATTTTATCCTAGAAAACATTTATTGTAAGAGAGCTCCCAAGTACTATGTAAGATAGTTAAAAGACCACGGCGTCTTAAAGTAAACAAGTATGACTCATCCTGGTAACTTTCCACTCACAGTCTAAGACAAAGGAGTCATGTTGTTTACATTGGATGTAAAAATTAAGGATAAAAATTAGAATATCCTGAAACTTTGTAATAATGTTCCTCATGAACATATAAGTAAATCCTCTTAATATTATACCGGCCGCAACTTGCTGCGAGCACGGCAAACAAGAAAATAACCCGGCGCATCGCGTACGCCGGCTAATGAGAGACCGGGAAGGTGTATATCTCGACCCGTGCGAGCGAGACGGCCTCTGAGTCAGAACAAAGAAGTTGCATCAATTTTATATAATTATAATTAAATGGGAGCTCTCACATGAAAATAACATATATGATTGTGTTCTTCGAACAAACCTTTATGTTAACTATAAGTTAGATTCAAGATGAAAATTGTAATTTACCTAAAAATCAGTATAATATCACAGAGCGGGCGTCCCTCTGAAAATGTAAACAAACCCTAAGCAAATTATATAAAAGGACGACCATTTTTGTATCGAGGCAGTGTTCATTCCTTAGTCTACGTAGAGTATCACTCCGTAGTCAGCGTTGATCATCGATCCGCCACAGTTCATCACTTGTCTTGTCAACACTCTCAGTTCTTGTTCTCCGTAGTTACCATCTTTCTGTATTCGAGTAGCGTAGTACCATCGGTCCGCGAATTTGTTTATTAGTATCAGCGTAGTACCATCGGTCCGCGATTAGTGTTAAATTCATCTAGACAGAGACTAAAGTAATTAAGTGTTAAATTTAAGTGTTTTTCCGATCCTTGTTGTTTTGTTTATTTGTTAATCGTGTAATATATATTTTCGTTGATTTTACTTTGCGTTTACGTTTCGTCCGTTTCGTTTTCCCTATTTCTCAACCTACAGTCCGCTTCGCTCCTTACTCATCCCTGAGTTTCGGAGTGTCCATGTGACCGATAGCCGACGGACGCGGTTGTCGTTTACAGATTAGTTGGCCACTCGGAAGTATTTTCCATAACACTTGCTTTGGAAGTTATTGGACGATGGGATCCGAACAAGATTATTTCGGCTTTATCTTCTTTAAAAACGCCAATAGTTTCGGTATATTACTTATCGTCTCCAAATATTTATAACAAATCCTTTTTCGTTTTAATGCATGCTTTTAGCATTGAATAAATACTCCAAACTGGGCTTAACTATCTTGTTTTCGATATTTATTTATTTAATTATTATTTTTTTCTCGGGTCCGTTCAGAAATTACACTCTTATGTTCCAACTTTTATAACAAATAAGTATTAAAATTTGTGTTGTATTTAATATATTTACTAGTCAAAATATGTAAATAAAACTGAAATTATTACTATCAATATATATAAACATATTCAACATAAAATAAAGTGTAGAAAAAGTAAAAACTTAAAAATCTGTAACCACAAACCAGGTTTCTGGACGTGATATTGTAGGTGTATTTTTTTTAAAAGAAGTATTCAAACGTACATAGGATTTTAGCCGGCCTGACCAGATCGCCCTTTATTAGTGTGCGTTGATTGGTTATTCGAAGATTTATCGACTGATGAAATCAGTCACGCGTTGAAGGAGTCTTAAATATAAAAAAATCTCATGCACCACAGAGAATCGAAATCGTCGTGTTCGAAATTCTAATGACTTTTGCACGCAGATTTCGCCCCATAAATGGAGGTTTTCCGAGCGAGTGAGGTGAAAAACAGTTTTATTACTTGTAAGTAATACATTTAGGTACAAAGCCTTTATTTCTCTAAATCCAAAAAAAACTGAGTACCTACCTGCCTTCTATTAACTTTATAAATCTTATCATAAGGTGTCATTTATGTACAGGAAACTCATTTTAATAATTAGTAGTGTGCGGTGAACTCATCAGATATTTATTCCACGTTTATTTTAAATACAGAGACAAATAAGTAGGGTACCTAGGGTGATGGCACCAATCATGGACAGGGCATGACAGCAAGGGTGTAATGCCTTATAGCCCACTATGTATGATTAATACTAGTTACGACCATCAGTTATCTACATAGTGTTGTTAGTTTAAAAATATCTTGGGTCAGTTCCTTAAAATTTTAGTTTACGGAAAAATAACCGTAATTGGTTCTTGTCCATTTCTCGTGCCATCACCCTAGCTACTAATTAAAGTATTGCAAATAAAATATGAACCTCATAATGACTTGTGATCATCATTATCTATCATTATCACCTTATCTATTCGATACGTAAACGTTTTTTATTTACATACTCTGTAAACTTTTCTTTACGATACACATTAATTGTCAGTTACGACCGACGAATACAATAACAGATCTCTATTTACTTATCATTATCACACAATGCGAATAAATGGATACACATATATAAATTTAATGATAATTAGTAAAAAAGAAATTATAGGCCACACTTATAAGAACATCCTTCAACTACTTACCTACTCACCAACATAATTGTAAATAAGAGCCCAAGCCTGTAGAACTGTGCTATATTATTAGAGTTTCATGTATTTTACAAGTAGGTAGCTTTATAACTATTTATTTTTCATTTGTAAAAAAATCATTTTTTATCTTCACATTGAGCCTTTTCATTTGATATACGAGTATATATATCACAAGCTATGTAGGTTTTTTTTGTTCATTTTAGGTAAATTACCTACAATGCGAATATTTTTTTTCGTTTTCTTATTCAGTCCCCAAAACCTCATACTAAAATTTATTTTTTTACTTTAGATGCCGTGTTTGGGTCAGAGTTTTACATGTATGTACGGAATATCAACTTGATCGCTGAGCAAATTGGCTGTGAAAGACGGACAGACAACCGAGTGATCCTATAAAGGTTCAGTTTTTCATTCGGAAGTACGAAACCCTAAAAACAATGTATTTATCCATATATATATTATTCTAAAGTGAAAAAAAAAGAAGTTACATAAAGAATTCTCTAATTGAATGCTAAGTTATAGTCCATTGCGTACCTACTCTTTCTGAAAATGACTACTTACAACATGTTAATTCAGTAAATAAAGGAGTTTGACCTTACAAACGATCCGGTAGTTTTTAATTTTTGATATGTTTTCTAGGATAGTTAGTCAGTGTTTAAAATGTAAAATGCACAATCCCCCCCCCCTCCGCGCCCGCCGCCATATTGAAAAAAACCGGCATTTTCTTCATATTTTTGCTCATATCTTCCTTTAGGAGCATTATAGCTAGAAGAAAGCTTTCACAATGTTATAGAGAGTTAAATTTACTGCATTCTCCATTTTATATTTTGTTCCTAGGACAGATATTACGGAGATATGCACATTTAAAAAAAACGTAAAAAATCGCTATTTCCAACTCAAAAACAAACTTCTGGATTATATCTTCGTTTAGGAGCATTTTAGCTAGAACAGAGCTTGAGCAATGTTGTAGAGAATTAAATTTACTATAATTTGCTTTTCAAATTTTGTTTCTATATAAAAATATAGTAAATTTAACTCTCTATAACATTGTCAAAGCTTTCTTCTAGCTATAATGCTCCTAAAGGAAGATATGACCAAAAATATGAAGAACGTGCCGGTTTTTCCAATCTGGCAGCGGCGCGGAGGGGGGGGGGGGGGGAATTGTGCATTTTGCATTTTAAACACTGACTAACCATCCTAGATAACAAATAAAAAATTCAAAACTACCGGACCTGTAAGGTCACACATAGTACTTAAGTCTCTATTCACCGCATTATGTTCTATCTGTGTATGACTGTGACAGAAGCAACAGTCGCACACGCTACTTACCTACTTACTATGAACTTTTTCGACAACATTTATTTCCAATGTAGCTATGGGTCGTTCTCAAAATATTTGCACCGCCACCTGTCAATAGGTTTGTCTTAGAAGAAGTTTTTTACACCGCATTATTTTAAATATTCAATTATCAACACATATTTATAGACACTTTTTACATAGAGGCCAAATGCTTTTAATTAAAAGTAAAGTATATTAATAGACAAAAAAAATATTTAAAACTACGTTTTGTCGGTCACTTGCCGTGTCCCAACGCGAGGTACTCATGTTTCGTTGTAATAAAAACATATACATTACCGACTTAGCTTTAGTTCAGTACTCCATTTTATTTTCATATATGATGAAGATTGAATACTACCATATCGAATAATAATACTATGCTTATGTTGCGAATTATTTGCAATTTAAGTTTGTCCACGCCATTTTTTGTCGTTAACTTGTCATGAGACAAACATTACAATTGTGTGACTACTATTTCGTTTCCCCTGCCTCACCCCGCATAAATCGAGACCTTCAGTTACCACCTAACACTGTTTCGAGTGACACGTCGTCAGTGTGCTGCACTAAAAAAATATGATACATACACTTACGCGAGCGGGAGTTTGTAATGGGTATGTAGTCTATATTCTGCCTTCCATATTTTGGTTGACGTGTGTACTATTGCATTCATTTTAAATTATAACGCGTAAAGTATGGTCTACTTTTATGTGTATAAATATGCAGTTCATCAACGAAATACTTTATTTGTTTTGATGACATAACTGTCATTTTATCCATCACCTGTATGTCGTTCACTTGTCTATATAAAACAGGTGAACGACACATACGGCAGGTGAACGACAATTATTTAAACACTCATACAAAAATATTTAAAAGCCAGGTTTTATGGGTCACTCGCCGTGTCTCAACTCATGTTTCGTTGTTATAAAAACATATATATCACCGAAGTAGCTTAGTTTGAGTATTCCATTTTACTTTCAAGCTGTCTTAGGAATCCTTAGCAGGCGGCGCCCGCACCAGATTTCGAAAGCATCAATCCTCTGCCTGTCAGCGGCTTTGAGCGTCCAGGTCTCTGCCCAATAAAGAGATATGGAGAAGACAAGTGCACAGATGAGGTGCATGTTAGTCCGGTTAGGGATGTTTCTATCTTTCCATATTTGGCCACGTTGGGTCATCGCTGTTTTGGCCATTCCGATTCGCCTGCGAATCTCTGGTTTGCATGTGCCTTTATTTGTGACAATGGAGCCAAGGTCTCAAGGTCAACTGATGAACAGTTTCGAACTCTTGAAGCAGGTTAGTACTTTGTCGACTAGTAATGGTCGACTAATATCAGCTCGGTCTTATTTTTATTAATATCGAGACCCATTCTGAGGCTGGTTGTTTTGAGTAATTCCAAAAGTTGGGCCACTTCTGCTTCGGGTGATGCAAAATAGGCGATGTCTACCACGTACCTTCAAGGGCTCCATATCTGTTAAATAGTATTGGGGATATTATGCATCTCTGTCGTACGCCTTTCCGGAACTTAAAGTTCTTGTATGTGACATCTCCTACCGACACCACTATTCGTAAAGGCTTTATAAAGTGTTAGCAGATGTGCTGGCAGCCTCAGACAATACCTCCCATAGCTTATCCCACCTAACGCAGCCGAAGGCTTTCTGGTAATCAGATGTGAAGGAATTCCTAGAAGATGACGAAAACAGCAGTAGGTTACTCAGCGGGTAAGAAAGAATATGTCAAAAGAGGCAGCATTAGGATGCAGACACGTTATTTAAATGATTCGCTGTTGAACCTTCATAAGAAATTTGTAAAATCACGTGGGTATGCTTGAGTTTTGCATCTATTTGCCGGTTATGACCTTTCTGAATTGTACAGGCTTCAAAAAAACCTCCTGAGAAATGTCGTATGAGATGAGAATTAAAAGCTTGTTTTCTTTATGCAAATTACTAACATAAGGAAAAAAGAAAAAAAAACAATCAAGAAAGCACGAGTTGACAGCTCCACGGAGGTTTTATTTAAAATGTCACTTACCTGCAACCGTCGTCGTTAACCTGCAAACAAATTCAGTTAAGTTGGAACATATTTGTCGCAAACCTGCACCCATTGTCGATAACTTGGTACAAAATGTCGTTTACCTGACATCGATGTCTTTCACCTGTCGACCTAAAATTTCAAACCCCTATATCTTCTAAGATATTCAATTTAACTACTTCCCTCGACGTGATATCAATTGTCTGTATATATTTCTAGCGATCCTATGAAAAATAAAAGAAGAAATCGCAACTTTAAAAAAAAATGCAAAATTAACGCAGCGGTGCAAATATTTTGAGAACGACCCCTATATCTCCACTATCTCATCCACCATTATAAAATCTTTTTGGGGTACCTCTCGAACACCTAAGTTCGAGAGGTACCCCAAAAACATTTTTTTTTTTAGTTTTTATTTTACCGTTTTGTCGGTGTGATACATCCACATACTCATACCAAATTTTAGCTTTCTAGTACTAATTATCACGGAGCTAAGCCGCGGACAGACAGACGGACAGACGGACATGGCGAAACTATAAGGGTTCCTAATTGACTTCAGAACCCTAATAGGGGTCCAAATATTATTTTTTGATGAAGCAGCAGTTTTGTAAATATTCACTCCGGAAATCCAAAAAAAAGCGTCTCCCACCCTCTAACTATTCAACCACGGGTCAAAAAATTATGGAAAAGTTCATGAAAATGAGGCCTTATAAGTTCTTTCAATGAAAACTATATTGAATAAAATCGGTGGAGCCGTTTTTGAGTTATCGCAAAATTTCATAATTTTCTTTATAAATGACGTACAGCTAAGTGCCGCGCGGTGTCCTTATACTTCGAACGTTACACATATTCATACTGCATTAGAACATTTAGAACATTCCGCTCATCTGGCGCGTATGGGTAAGGCCGCGGAAAGTTACCAATTTGGACGTTTCAAATTTACCCAGCTGATTAAAAAAAATTGGTAACCCCTACTGTTTCAAAAATATTTTTATCATATGTAGGTATAGGAATTCTTATGGTCGCAAGTAAGATAATTAATATAAACCCCTTTATAAAAATACTAAAAATATATTTCCGTCCAAAACGTAACGAAAGTTGGTTAAATTTTTCGACCACGAGTACTAAAAGCTCTGTTATTTTTATGATATTTCAACTTTCATGGGCATACTTTTGTTTTAAACTAAAATTTATGATATAAGGATAGTTCTACTGATTACGGAATAATGATAATATAATCATTTTATTTTTTTATCTTACATTATTTTAATGGATCAGCATTCCACACTTATGTTACAATACTTTCGTGACGCTTTATGTAGCTTGTTTTTAAATATTTTTTGGCGAAAATACGTTTACGTGCACTGGCAACTCATATTCTAGTAGGGCAACACCGATGAGCAAGTCCAAATCGGTCAGTTTGTCAACAAACGCAATTCAAAGTAGACACAGTCATAGTTTCGTGAAAGTACCCTCAAAGTGTCGTGTGTGATTTTAAAGGTAAGGAGTGATTGTATTTAATCAGTTTTTTTGTACAATAGCGTAACGGTTTTCAAGCAAGTGACACGTATTATTGTATTAAAAATGTCTTTATTTCACCATGAAAATCCACTTTTTTTTCAAAAATACGTTACACTTTCGTTACGAATATGTTACATTTTTGCAAAATGTTACGTATTTTCTACGTAACATAACGAATAAATGTTGTAAAGGGAAGTGCACACAGTTATACTAACTAAAATGAGTTTTATTAGATTTTTAATGACCCGAAAATATACAAAGTCGAACAAAACTGCTGTACCATAATAAAATAAATAAAAACAACATCTTAATAAAAAAAAAACTGTTTTAAGAAGAAAATAATTTATTTTCGACCTCAAGTCACAGTAGAATCATTGATTCTAAAGCTGTTTTATTGTTATACGGTCGTCTTGTTACTGGTATTGGGTACCAGCAGTGAACAAATAGTAATTACTGCCACCTGGTACAAAATGAGAGGCTTTAAAACACTAGAGCGGTTTGGGTTTCATTAGTTCCATCACACGCGTGTTTCATTATATTGATTTTAATGTGCCATGAAAATTTTGTTTACAGGCAATATAAAGCTAATAATTTTATAACTTGATTTTTTTTCTTAGCTACGTTATTTAATGGGAATATTTTTCAGTATGATCTAAGCTTTATAACTACTTATGTTACGTTTTATGATAACATAACGTATATCTTTTTATGTTACTTCTATGTCACATTGGTAACTTTCCGCGGCCTTACCCGTATAATCGATAACTTCCAGAGGGTAATACGTAATTACAGTTACTTTGGCGTTTACGACCTTTTTATAGAGCTCGTAATTTAAACCTCGGGCTTAAAACCGCTGTATTAAGCCCGTCTATTGTGAAGGATGGGCAACTACGAAACCCTACACTGGGCGTGGCTCGACATGCTCTTGGCTGGTTTTTTTAGTTAAATGATGTATTATTATTATTATAACTTTTGTAAATAACTTGTCGTTAGAAGAATAACTTGTAATTATGTATTCCTCAAGAGGTTATTCATAGTAGATTGTTTGACAATGGGGCTAAAATAAGCCATCGTGACATGCTTAATGGCTTTCAATAACGTGTTCCTCACTCTGCTTTACCTTTCAACAGCGAAAAATTTTTTTTTTCTCATAATGTGAAAAGCTCACTTTTTTTAAACTAGTCACATAGCGGGAACAGGCAACCGCAAGTTCAGTATGACGCCTATGATAGACCGTTAACAGACGTCTAATTTGCCCTCACCGTAATTAGCTGGCAAATCTGTAGGCACAACGGCCCGAACATAGACGGGCTAAGTGGGGAAAGCGGAGCCCATAACCATTGCCGTCACCGTTTTCTTAAGCGTTTTTCTATTTTTTATCAGATATTTGGACCGATCTCGCCAGGTTGACATGTTTTTAATTATCTATCTGTATCTAGTAGGTGTGTAGCTGGCCGCTAACAAGTTTTTTTTCCATAGAAATAGTATATTATCAAAGTCTTTGAAAACATTAAAAGTAAAATTCTCTTCATCACTTATAATAATGCAGTAACCGGCCACATTAAGAGTACCCTCATTTGTATGAGACGTCAGAAACGATAGGTGTTAATCCGGCCGAGGCCAATAATATATATACATTTTAACTTATATTAACGCCTTATAAAAATAACAAACAATTTCGCGGTTAATGGGAACATTTCCGAGCAAGTTGGAGAAAAGGTTTTTTAATAAACCCTAGCTAAGGGATATAGAAGCCACCATTTTATACGCTTTGCGAAGCTAAAGTAAGAGTAGTGAGTAAAATATTTCCAGTTTGATTATATAAGTACCGTTTACAGGCAGCCAGTTTTCAAGGTTTAGTTAGGAAACATTTAAGTACTCATCTTTCATCCTCCTAGCCTTTGTCCCATTTTTTTTTGAGAATGAATTCTCAATCGGGGTCGGCTACCTAAAATCCCAAGATGTGGCGTAGGCACTAGTTTTTACGCAAGCGACTGCCATCTGACCTTCCAACCCAGAGGGGAAACTAGGCCTTATTTGGGCTTAGGTGGTTTCCTCACGATGTTTTCCTTCACCGAAAAGCGAGTGGTAAATATCAAATGACATTCCGTACATAAGTTCCGAAACACTCATTGGTACGGGCCGGGTTCGAACCCGCGACCTCCGGATTGAAAGTCGCATGCCCTAACTACTAGGCTACCACCGCTCAGTACTCATCTTTAATAAGGTTAATTATTTAGTATGAATCTTACATGTTAAAAACACTTAAACTATTCACTGTTATGTTCGGCACTGTTAAACGCTACTTATGTGTTATATAGTCAGTTGTTATATCGTAAATAAAAATTATTATGTAAGTAGATTATTTAATAATGGTGGATGTTGTTTTATTATAGGTAGTTTAGGACACGTAGCGGTAGCGGTGCTGCCGGGTCGTCATCATGCTGCCCAGATTACAGCTCCTTGCGCTGGTCCTATACTTCTGCGCCGCACACACCTCCGCAATAGAAGAATTCAGTAAGTATTAGAAACAGAGCGAGAGAGAATATCGAAGTTGTATAGTAAGAAAGAGCTCAAGCATCTCTCGAAAGGCTTCAGGAAAAACATGCTATAGGTATGCCTTTTCGTTCGACTTGGCAGGCGCACTGCTGTGCCTTCAGAGACGCCTTCCTCTTTTTTATCCCGACAAGTACTGAACGCAGGTCGGAGGTAGGTTTTCCTATTCAATAATACCAACATTAACAGTATGTTATTTATCACACGGAGCGAGAGTAGGTACTAAATTAGACGCTAGCATAATGTGTCAGTCGGATCCATCTATGTTTGATTAAACCGCATCAATTCGGTGATTGATCACCTAGATTCGGCGTTATTCTGCTATTGGCAGCACCTCACCTGCAAGCTCTCTAATTTCAACATTATCAACTCGTGGCACACAATCTACGAACTGCATATACATACACAAAATTTGCATTTATATACAGTTAAGGCTTCTTGTTAGCACTCTCGTAACCGCTATTTTGCGTCAATAAATATTTTACATTTACCTTAAATGAAAATAGCTAAATACTTCTCAGTTTCTTACATATTTGTTTATAGTGAGGAATAACTCCCCTTGTTGCCAGAAGAAAATGCAAGAGCCACCATTCATTATTGTTCATTGAAGAGTCATTTTCAAAAAACATGTGGATAGTTAAAGGCTTAATAATAACCAAATTACGATCGCTTCTTTTGTGTTACGAAAGTTACTCATACAAAAGATATGGGTAAATATCGTTATACAAAGGAATCAATTACATTTTGTTTTTAACCCCCGACGAAAAAAGAGGGGTGTTATAAGTTTTACATGTGCATCTGTGTATCTGTCTGTGGCATCGAAGCGCCCAAGCGGATAGACCAATTTAAGTGCGTTTTTTTAATCGAAAGTCTTTTCCGTCGAGCTGGTTCTTAGCTATGTTTGGTGGAAATAGGACCAGTAGTTTCCAAAATATTCAGCTTTAATTGGAACAAGTGACGAGATCTCATCTAATAATGAAGACAATAATTCGAAATATTGGCTAAATGTTAAGTTTTATTACCATTTTCTATATGACTTATTAATTGAGGGTCTCATGATGACCAGGTAGCTTTGTTAATGGATCTCAGCTAACATTGAAGCTAAGGATTCCAAATTTTGGTTCAATTTTAAGTTGTATTAGCATTTTCTATATCACTCAATAAATGAAGGTCTCATGATGGCCAGCTAGTTGTTAATGGATTTCAGCCAATATTGAAGCCAAGGATTCCAAATTTTGGTTAAATGTTAAGTATTATTAGCATTTTCTACATGACTTACTAAATGAAGGTCTCATGATGACCAGGTAGTTGTTAATGGATCTCAGCCCATATTGAAACCAAGGATTGTAAATTTTGGTTAAATGTTAAGTATTATTAGCATTTTCTGTATCACTCAATAAATGAAGGTCTCATGATGACCAGCTAGTTGTTAATGGATTTCAGCCAATATTGAAGCCAAGGATTCCAAATTTTGGTTAAATTTTAAGTATTATTAGCATTTTCTACATGACTTACAAAATGAAGGTCTCATGATGACCAGGTAGTTGTTAATGGATCTCAGCCCATATTGAAACCAAGGATTGTAAATTTTGGTTAAATGTTAAGTATTATTAGCATTTTCTGTATCACTCAATAAATGAAGGTCTCATGATGACCAGCTAGTTGTTAATGGATTTCAGCCAATATTGAAGCCAAGGATTCCAAATTTTGGTTAAATGTTAAGTATTATTAGCATTTTCTACATGACTTACAAAATGAAGGTCTCATGATGACCAGGTAGTTGTTAATGGATCTCAGCCCATATTGAAACCAAGGATTGTAAATTTTGGTTAAATGTTAAGTATTATTAGCATTTTCTGTATCACTCAATAAATGAAGGTCTCATGATGACCAGCTAGTTTTTAATGGATTTCAGCCAATATTAAAGCCAAGGATTCCAAAGTTTTGGTTAAATGTTAAGTATTATTAGCATTTTCTATATCACCCAATAAATGAAGGTCTCATGATGACCAGCTGGTTGTGAAAGGGTCTAAGCCAAGAATTTCTAATGTTGGTTAAATGTTAAGTTTTATTAGCGTAATCAACAGATTAATAAATTTTTGACAGTACAATACTCTGGTACCTTGGAGCTGAAGATGGCTGTAGGAACTCCTAAACAGCACAAGATAAACCCATGTTGTTTAGGCTCGTCTGATTGTTCTTGATGAGCAATTAACAATTGTGTAAGAAGGTACAGTCAATAATAAAACCGAGTCTCAAAAAACTTTTTTGACAAAAAAACTCATTATTATTTCTGTCACAGTACTGGGTCACTATTTTTAAGTTTCGGAATTCTGCTAAAGCTGAATTGTTATTAGGACTATTGCACAGGTTACTTTGATTGAGGTCACAAATAGCAACACCCTGCAAGATTTTAACGCGACTAAATGACACGTAAGCAAAAGTACTCTTGCCTAAGTGAATAACAGCTTTTTAGGATTTTGTAGGTTGTGTCAGTCTGTCCACAGCTTAGCTCAGAGACATAGTGGTTGAATAAATTTTTAAAAATATTTTTTTGGATACCTTCCCTACACATAACAAAAGTGGGGATGTTTATCCTATGGTGTGGGGTATCGATGATTAGGTCTCTCAAAACTAAGTCAAGTTACCTAGCACCAACTGCAATTTTTATGGAGCTAAGTAAGCCATCCGTACCTACTATTTGGATCATGTAGAATAGAAACCTGGTTCTGTTTTAGGCCCTAAGTAGCAGGTTCTTGCGACTCATGCAGTGCATTTAAAGTATATATTTTGATTGTCTTGGCTAATAACTTCGCCATTTTGCCATTATAAGCATTAACTAGTCTGACTTTAACGATTTTTTCCCAGAATGTTGCTTAAGGCTAATGAAATCAAAATATATCTGAACTTCAATCTTAGAGAAGACGGCATTCATTACCACTGGCTTGGGATCCTGTTGTACCTGTACCTACATATAGTCAAGGATCAAGCTCGACGAAAGATTGGAAACCCTGGACCTTAAACGGTGTAAAACAAAAATAGTGTCCAAAGAAGAAAACTCCGGGACGACACTTCTGTCTGTTTAAAAAATATAAAATAAAAATAAAATTTAAAATTTAAAATACCCCCGACATGACAATCAATAAAAAGAAAGAAATAAAATCTACGAAATGTGCCTATACAATGAACAGTAGAAAAATAATCCATGCTTCGTTGCGTCGGGGGACCGCTAAGTAAATGAAATGCAATGTACTGAAAATCGTAAAGTGGGAAGCCCAACCAAATGCATACATGCAATTTTGCGTTGAAAAACATATTTCATTTCATTTAGCGGTCCCCCGAACGCAACGAAGCTTGGATTCTTTTTCTACTGTTCATTGTATAGGCACATTTCGTAGATTGTATTTGTTTCTTTTTATTGGTTGTCATGTCGGGGGTTTTTTAAATTTTAAATTTTATTTTTATTTTATATTTTAATTAAACCTCTTAACTATGTAGGTACATGTACTTTGAAAATGACCCTGAAATGACTATAAATAAAATGTTGATAATTTATATTACTCGATATTGTCAGGAAATAGTTTACATAATAAAGGGCTTATAAGTGTTGCAAATGTTGCAATTACAAAGTTTTTGGGACGAGTAAATACAACCGCCAAAATTGTAATTTTAAATCATAGTATCATAAAACCGGCCAAGAGCATGTCGGGCCACGCTCAGTGTAAGGTTCTGTAGTTGCCAAGCCTTCACAATAGTTGACAATAGGCGGGCTTAAAACAGCGGTTTAAAACCCGAGGTTTAAATTAAGAGAAAGATTTCAAGCTCTACATAATTATAAAAAGGTCGTAAAACTGTAATTACCTTCTGGAAGTTATCGATTATGCGCGCCAGATTGAGCGGAATGTTTTAATGCAGTATGGCACTTAACTAATATGTGTACTAATATGTGCCGCGCGGCACTTACTACGTCATTTTAAAGAAAATTATGAAATTTTGCGATTACTCACAAAACGGGTCAACCGATTTTATTCAATATTGGCCGGGTGCATGACGTCAGCGCCACCTAGCGTTCACAACTTTGGGGGCTCTGTCAAAAGTGTTACATAATGTACGTAACAAAATTGAAAATATTGATTGTAGAGCACCTAACGAGTGTAAAATCTGTTTGTTTTTAATGTGAAACACATTTGGTTCTTAGCTTTATTGAAGAAAGTAGTTATTATATATGTGTTTAGTATTATTATGTCAATTTACTTCTTTGTTGTTTCCTTACAAATTAAAGGAAAAAAAATGTTTGTTTCCAGATAATTGAAAAATTACTACTATTTTCAAAACTGGCTTCCAAAACGTATAGTAGAAAACGTAAGCATTATAACTGAAAAGTATGACGTTTAACAGAAACAGAGAGGCCAAAGTTACCACTTTTGGTCACATCAAGCGCTGCGATCATTTTCGCTTTCCCTACGCGACCTCTGCTCTGCACCCGGCCAATATATACAATATAAAGTACTTATAAGGCCTCATTTTCATGAACTTTTCCATAATTTTTTGACCCGTGTTTGAAGAGTCAGAGGGGAACGCTATTTTTGGATTTCCGGAGCGAATGTTTACAAAACTGCTGACTTTATCAAAAAATAAAGTTAGAAGACCCCTATTATTTTTAAAAAGACCTATTCAACAACCCTACACACACTAGTGTTGGAACGAAAAAAAAAATTCGCCCCCACTTACAAGAGGCACCAGAAAAAATGTTTTTTTTTTTATTTTTGTATTTTTACCGTTTTGTCGGCGTGATACATACACATACTCATACCAAAGGGTATAGCCGTGTTTGTATGGGGCATCGGCCCCAGAAGCCAAATCGATTGTCGTTTTGCTAATATATTAGCCCAAATCTAAGATGCTTTTTTACAAAAAAAGGACCCTGAAATACTTCAGGTTTTTGAGAAAATTAAAAAAAACGAAAATTGGTTTTTATTTTATTTTATCTAAACATTTTATTTTGACGATGCTCTTATATGTTATTTTTATTCGATTCTTGTACGAGTAGTTAGGCATATTAAGTCCAACAAATGTATGGTATACCATAACGTCAGTTGACAACCAAAACTAAGTAACAAATACCTATTTAAAATAAAGCTCGTATCTCAGTATCAATCAACAAACTAGATACGAGGTTTTGAAAATAACTGTCTAAAAAATTGTCACCAGGCGATAGGTTTGTTTGATTTTGGATATGTTGATCCAAGTGAATGTTTTTGAAAAAAATATATATTATAGAATATTAGTTTATACATAATATAGCTAAAATTGGTGGGTGTCCCTATCTCGAAAATATAAAAAAAAAATATTGAAAAATTTAAAGTGAAAATTTCACTACTTATAAGGATATTTGGAAATCCATTTTTTTTTAAATAATACATCCATATTACCTACATAATGTGTTTAAGTTACAAAAAAATCTATTGAGTAGTTTAGATAAAATAAAATAAAAACCAATTTTCGTTTTTTTTTAATTTTCTCAAAAACCTGAAGTATTTCATGGTCCTTTTTTTGTAAAAAAGCATCTTACATCTGGGCTAATATATTAGCAAAACGGCAATCGATTTGGCTTCTGGGGCCGATGCCCCATACAAACACGGCTATACCCTTTCAGCTTTCTAGTGCTAATGATCATGGAACTAAGCCGCGGACGGACAAACAGACGTACAGACGGACATGGTGAAACTATAAGGGTTCCTAGTTGACTACGGAACATCACCATGGCTACGACCAACTGAAAAAAAAAACATAGACCCAAATGTTGTTAAATATTCTTCAAGTTTTCTTATTTTATTAGTCCAGGTGACAATTTTATTTCAAAACTTGATAATTTTTTATAGCCCTCAGTCAACAATATCAATGTACCGTACCTACCAGGTCTATAGGCGGAACAAAATATATATATATTTTTTTGTAAACCAATAAAATATCTGGTACCTACTTGACAACAAAGAGGGTTCCTTTCTAGACACAAAATTTCAAGACTTTTGAAAATGTTAATCCATTTCACATTGAATTTACGTAATCTATTAACGAAGGCCTAGTCATTAACATCTTAAACTTCATAATAATAAATAAACAGAATATTTACCTCTAAGCTCTACTGAAATGTGTCATAACCACTTGAAAGATTACAGGAATAGTGCCAAAATAGGTATCGTTTAATCGGAGATTATGCCACTGGGAATGACTGATTTGCCATTAATTTCGTCGTACTATGTAGGTAACTACGTTGACTGATAACTGATATACAAGGTGCTATAAAACGTGAGAATCTATCTATTTACGATAAAAACGGAAGTACTATACTATACTGGCTCACTCATTAACGGCAAAATTCTTGGCTTAAAAATATAGGAAGCCCTTTTATATGGATGGTGTTCTAAATAATGTTTGTGAAGATGTTTTACTTACCTACATTTAAAAAAGTGAAATGACTGCCCGTGAGGGTAGTGTTTTTCGGGTGATACATACTCGTAAATGATTTATAAATCATTTGTCAGCAAGTGTGAGTGTCGAATGCTTTATCATTTATCTGTCACGCGATAACTGCATCATAAATTTTGTACTTGTGAGGCAAAAGTTTCATACGTGCTCCAGAACAAAAGTACTGACGCCTCATTAAGTGTTCGTAATGTTGAGCAGACTGTACACTCTAGTACCTATTTACTGCTATTTTATCTCGAGTGGGCATGCGACACTTGATATAGGAATTTGGGTATCGATTCTTGCTGAACCAAATGTTCACTTTAACGCTGGCCCAGAACGTTGGTGGTTGCGTTTTTAGCCTTGGACATGCTTAAAACGTAATATAAAAATTCACAAAGACCTGTAAATTTGATTTATAAAATAACCTCAATATTAAGACCGTGGCACACCTTTTCATTTGCTTAAATATTCGCATTAACTACGGCTAAGCTATATTATTATATATATTTTAACAAGTCTCTATAGATACCTACCTTTTCTCTTTTACGAAGTAATGTGGACGATTTTTCCTTTCAGATGCGACCAACGATTCGGTGTATTTAGCTGTAGTGGATAAAAATGGGGAGATAGTGTATATGAAGGAGGAACTGTCGAAAAGGTTGTTGGAGGAGCAAGACTCGTGGCACTGGACACCATGGCTACGTACTAGAACAGAGCGGAGCGATAATGTCGTGGCGGAATCGGAGTGCGTCGACGCTAACTCGATCGAGAGTTTCCCCGACGGATTATTTGATGGTAAGAGCTTTTTTACACTAGGGGTATATTACAGAATTTACAAAAAAATCTAAAATGGATTTGAAAATCAGTTTCTGTAGGTCAGTATTTCAGGAGATATCTTAACATCGCGAAATTCGAATGGCGAAACGGAGAGGACTAAGATAATGAAACACTGTATCGGCTGGACGGATTTTAATCAATATTAGTACAGCTGGTAATCCTAAAATGTTTTTATAGGTTTACCCTTGAAATGTCGACAAACGTTTCATCGAATTTTCATTTCATCGAAAGCATTTTTTTTTGAAACCATAAAATATTTTTGAATGTTATAACACAAACCTAACGTAACCTAACCTAATCTAAAGGTTATAATTTACAAAATGTCTGAAAAATTTATGACTAACGAGTAAAAATTTGTCGACGAAATGAAGGATTCGGTGAAACGTTTGTCGACATTTTAAGGGTATCCGGTTTTTATGATATATACATAATACATTTTACCCGACTATGATAAAGAACGCGGAGGATGTTGCGGGCCTTCTAGTAAAAATTAAATGCTGCCTATTCTCTTTACGAGAATGGGTCTAGGCGTCGATTTGTTGTTGAAATACCACAGGCTCGCATAAATGCATTAACCTCTTCAGTCCTTATTAAGATGGCTAAAGAGTAATGCGTTCTTCCGGCAAACCCGTTTCCCAAACAATAAGTACCTTTGTGTTATCATCACGCCAATGATCTAAGGATTTTATGGGCTGGGCCGTCTAATAGTATGCTAAGGCCTTCAGGACTCTGATAATTATGCACCCCATCGGAACGTATAAAAACGTCATCTATGTTACGTCAGGAGTTAACAGGACGCGAGATTGAGACGTCTTACATTACGTCTACCTGAGAATGTTTATAGGATACCTATAACCCGATTACTCAGAAGCAAAAGAGAGGGTCCATTCACCAAGAAAGTGAATAAATTAATAACTACTAACTCTAGTTGAATAAATTATTAAATACTAACTATAATATTGTAGACGACCAGCTGCGGTCCGGAGGTTTCGTCTTGTACGCGTTATTCGGCATATACACCTTCACACTATTGGCGATAGTGTGCAACGACTTCTTCATACCGTGCGTCGAAATTATATGCGAGGAGCTGAAAATACCACAAGTGAGAGAACCTGCTTATATTATACGTAGTATTAATGCGAATGTATGTCAAATGTTTGGAAAATTTGTTTAATAAAATAAATAAATATTATGGGACAATCTTACACAAATCGAGCTAGTCTCAAACTAAGTACTTGTTTATGTACATGGATAAATAACGCTTATGAAAAAAAAACAAAACATGAGTATTGAAATCGAAACCCAACGAATTTCCAAATACTTATTGTAGGGGTGTAACGAATGTTGTTTTTTGTACATTCGCGAATGCGAATGCGAATTTTTGACTCTGACATTCGCGAATGCGAATGTCACTCATAATAAAAATTCTAAAGGAACAACGAGCGAAGAAACTAGCTTTAAAAAAATATTTTCTTGGAAAATTTATCTAATTTCATTAAAATTTATATTCCTGATATAAAAACGTAAACAGATTGTCTTAGATGAACCCACTTTAAGCAATACATTAACAACAAAAAATTAAAAAGATAAAACTATACAGAAATAGATACATTATGAATATCACTACATACATTATGAATATCACTTCTAACTGAAATAGGACTGGGCCGAATAAACCCTGTGCATGTCAGAGGATTTGGGGGTTAAAGTGACTACTGACTACCACGTGGGTCCCACCAAACAGAGTGCGGCGTCCCGGCGGACCTCGACGGAGATGGCGAGAGCTCCCGAATGTCTTCCATAAGAACTAGCCCAAGACCGGGACTCGTTTAAAAATGAGAGAGAGGCCTTTGTCCAACATCAGCAGCGGAACACCGTACCCTCTTTAATAAAATGGATAACGTAACGGTATTCTTGCGAATGCGAATATCCAAAAACTTGCGAATGTCCAAAAATCAACATTCGTTACACCCCTAGTACATACTATCTTCGTTTTGAAATGTTTGTTTTAAAAGTCTTCCCTTGTTCGTGGCGTAGTATCGATAATATTTTTTCTTCAGAACGTGGCAGCAGCGACATTTATGTCGGTGGCGACATCGACGCCCGAATTTTTCGTGAACGTTATCTCGACGTTCATCACCGACTCTGACATGGGGATCGGGACCATCGTGGGGTCTGCCATCTTCAACGCACTCGGAGTGGCCGCCATCGGCGGTATCGCTGCTATCAGGGTAAGTTCTTCACGGCAAATAAATTATTTATTGTTCTACGTACTCGACAGCAGCGACGTTCACGTGAGAGGTAACGTTGACACTCCAATTCTGCTTGAATGTGATCTGGACGGTCATCACCGACTCTGACATGGGGATCGGGACCATCGTGGGGTCCGCCATCTTCAACGCACTCGAAGTGGCCGCCATCGGCTGCTATTAGGGTGATATTTTCACGGGAGATTAGTTATTTATTGTTATTGTAAATTATTCACGTTGACGCCTAGAGACCTTATACATCTCTGTGGAATTAAATTATCAAGTAATTATATTTTATTGCATGTTGTGACACCCAGAGACTTTATACATCTCTGGATATATTTAATATATTAAATTTATAGTTAAAATTTTATTTGAATGTTCCTACTTAACATTGATTTGGAGTATCTATACATCTCCTCTACGTGTACCTGTGTAATTAGTTATAACACAAATGTATCATGTAATTGTTTTAAGTATTATTTACGAAAAAATGACTTACTGTTGAGTTTCTTTCGGCTTTCTTCTCAACAGCGGTGTCCTCTTGCGAAATGCCGGTAGATTCACAATCTGACTTGGAAGTGCCCCTGTGGCCTACTTACTGAATAAATTATTTCATTTCATTTCATTTCATTTCATTTCATTTCATTTCATTTCATTTCATTTCATTTCATTTCATTTCATTTCATTTCATTTCATTTCATTTCATTTCATTTCATTTCATTTAATTTCATTTCATTTCATTTCATTTCATTTCATTTCATTTCATTTCATTTCATTTCATTTCATTTCATTTCATTTATGTACTCGACAGCAGCGACGTTCACGTGAGAGGTAACGTTGACGCTTGAATTCTTCGTGAACGTGATCTGGACTGTCATCAGCGACTGAAATGGGGATTGGGGCCATCGTGTGCGTCATCTTTAACTAGGTTGGGATGGGTGCGATCGGCGGTATCCCTGCTATCAGGGTGACTTTTTTAAGACAACTAAACGAGCATCCTCTTAAGGCAAAAAAACGGCCTCATCACTATCTCTAACCATAAATTTCTTTTCAGCCAATCAAAATCGAGTCTGTACCAGTTACGAGGGATGTCCTCATCTACATGATAAACGTGAGCGTACTCGTGGCGATCGTGTGGGACGGCCAGGTCGACTGGTACGAGGCGCTTGTGCTAGCTATTCTGTACATCTTTTATTTCATCGTCATGTTCAACAGCATACGCGTCTTCAGCTTTTTCAACAGACAGTTTGGAAAGTGCTTCAAGAGCAAAGGGGAAAGTAAGTTAATTATGAAAAAAAAAACGACTCTGTTTATAAAATTATACCCAGACCCTTACCTACACGCTTATTGTCCTTCTTCTTCGGCTGTAGTTTCTTATGTTCGATCTCTCAAGATAAAAGAAAGTATAATAAATAAAAAAAATTAACGCCTTAAGCCAAACGCGACATAAGAAAATAAAGTATTTAAGTACTGTCATTGGAAATATTTTTATTAATTTTTTATGTTTTTTAGCTAATGATCGGACCAGCATTTCAAATACTGAAGAACTTGACAAATCTGTAGAAGAAGGTGGCGACGGCAAGATCGCGAAAGGTGGTGCCAATGGTGACTCCAAGCCTGTAAATGACGACGGTACATTTTCATTCAAGTTATTTGTTTAACAATATAGAAGTCTAGTTTAGACATAGTCGGGTAAAAAGTATCCTATAACTGTCTTTTAACGTTCAGCTATCCCTGTATCTGTACAATATCTGTGTCAGTACAATATCAACAACGTTTGAAGAGTGCTTGTTTAATGGATGTGTTGATTAGTGTTCGTTTCATGCATGAACAAAAGTATTGTCTGTGGGCCACAGATCGGGAATGCAAACGGTTTAAAAATCAGCTTTTTTTTCATACTAAGAATCTAATTATCCGCTTACCATTAGGTGACCAGGCGATTTGGCTTACTCGGCTGTGGCGAGGCTGTTTACATAGTACCTACATCTCATTAGTTTCAAGGAGCATAGTTTAACTAGAACTATCCTTACTAGCGATGGTTGGTTGGTACCTACCCAACGGGATCATAACACCCAAACCGGACTCAATCGCGTTACTGTGCCATTGAACAAAGTAATTAAATAAATCATATAGCAACAGTACGTAAATAAACATAAATATGAATAGCGTCCCTATCACCAAAGGGGATCACATGATTTCTGGACGAGCCTAAGGGCCTACGTTAGCTGGCGCGGGTGCACGGAGCGGGTAAGCGGTTTAACGAAAAATAGTATGAGCAACGCTAACTGACGCGGACGCGTGCGGCGGATTATACCTACAAAAGGCACACGCGCGCGTGCGCCCGCTCCGTGCACCCGCGCCAGCTAGCGTAGGCCCTAAAGGCGAACCTAGGGGTTCACGTCAAAATCATGCCATGAAGGTATTGCGCCTATTTTGTGTGAAGGGTTTATTGCACTACTCTTGAAGCTAATCCAATCCATATGAAGTCATTTATAAATATTTAGGATTGCATTAGCCCCTCCCAATTAAATTAGCAGAATAAACATGAAAGACACATTTATATAGCCTTTTCTTTATAGATGAACCGAAAAAACCTCCAAAGAGCGTCTTCAGGTTTCCAAAAGAGAAGGGCTGGGTGTACAAATGCTGGTGGCTGTACACATGGCCGCTGAAACTGCTGCTCGGCATCACGGTCCCGTCTCCCATAACGAAACGCAAGTGGTACCCCTTCGCATTCTTCATGTGCATCATTTGGATCGGAGTCAACTCGTACTTCGTCACGTGGAGCATGACGGTCATAGGTAAGTTTGTTTGGAATCTATATCCAATAGATAAATCATAATAGCCATTCAAACTCACGTTCTAATAAAAACACTGAAATGTGTTGTAACATACCTTCATAAGGTGGATGTATCTGGACTTAAGTACTAAATTAAGAATACTATTTAGTATTTATTATCTTATATTTGACATCATAAAGTGATTGTAATAGTCCTATTATGAAAATAAACGAAACTGAAACTGAAACTACTAAATATTACAAAAATTAGAACATAAAACAATCACATTCATTTATTGCATACCTAAGTAACTATTATAATACGTACCTATAGTGGACCAATCACATTTTCAGGTAGCAACTAGAGCCGCTAGTGTAAAACATCGGCCTGCCCGTACTCGTATTTCATGAAATATCTTGGTAAAAAAAATAAGAATAAGCTGGGCCGTTCCACAATGTACGAATGTGCTTAATACGTTTAAGTAGCATGGATCGTTAAGAAATTAGGTACCTACGGCACAAACTTAACGTAACCGGGTTATAGAAATCGAGGCTTCGTTCTCGTTTGTTTCCTCCTCCAAAACTTAACTAAATCTTTACTCAATACAAAAGTCGTACTGTTTTGATTTCTGCGCAAATGATTATAGAATTTGTGTATTTGTTGCTAGCGAAATTCTGGCCAAAAACAGATGTTTAGTACACAAATTCTATAATAATGAGCGTAAAAATCTACACAGAACATTTCCTTCCCATTCAGTTCCTAAAATTTTGTAAAGATACCCAACGATATTTTTCTATGACCATTCCAAATATTCAGTGGTTTATAAAAAGTCACGTTGAGTAGGTCAGGGACCTAATTCGAGATTGACATTTGAGTGATCGCCAAACGTCAAATCTCTATTAGATAACAGTTATATCGCCATTGAACTGTCATTTAAATGCGATGAGCTTAAAAGTGACATATCTCATCTCAATTTTGGAAATACGAAGGCGATAATGATTGTCAAAAATGTTATTCATGTATCATTTCTGTTTTGAACGAAACGTAACGGACTCATTTCACGTACTACGCGGTCAATTTAAAGTATGCGGTCAATACAAAGGAAACGAAAATTTTGCGCGTCCGAATTGACGAAGTTGCGATGTTCTAGGGATATCGCCACTTGTCAAGTAGGCACACGTCAAAAGTGACGGATGGCGATGAAAAGGAGAGATCTCCATTATATCTCTAAAATTGGTCGAATACCCCCACAGGTAATGAACATCACTACTTAAAATAGAAAAAACAATAAAGAGCTTAAAATAGTCACACTTTCAATGTATGTTCAATTCAATCTTGGTTTAAGATCGATATCCGTTTTTAGATTACATTCTTTTAATCTATTAGCAATTAATATTATCATCAAAAAGGATTAGTGTTTTGAGCAATGTCTTGCATTCCTTTGTACGCAAGATATAGTAACTATTTCTAACGAGTTTCTTTCTACAGGGTGTTTTTGTTCAATTGCTTTAACTTTAAGGGTTAATGTTTACGTCTTATTGAGTCAATTCCTCAAAGAGCTAAGTTCCTAACTCGCACCGTTTTCAAATTATTTAAAATCCAAATTTAATCACTAACCTCAGTTTAACCAGTGTAAAATCTTCTTATAACCAAAGACTATTTTCTGCTGGTTCGTATGTAAAGAGTTTTCAGTGTTCCTTATGTACGACAAGGTCTAAATAAATAAGTTCCTTATGATTTTGTTCTCACTTGACTCGTATGTGTCACGTCAAATTGACAATACTAATTTATTTTTGTTGTTACGTACTTATTTTTTTATTTAATAATTGTGTTCACTTGCTTGACGATGCCACGGAGAAATTATACGACCGAAGAAGAAGCCAATATGCACTTTGTTTTACGGTTTCTGCAATGGGAATGCGGCGGAAGCAGTAAAGGAGTATAGTTGCCGAGAATCTTCTTGAGCCTAACCTTGACTGCGCAGTAGCCAATTTACGTACTAATATGCATGCGCAGATCCGCCATTTTGGGTCAAGAAGATTCTCGGCAACTGTACCGATGTCGATATTCCAATAAGAACTTGCATAATTTGGATTATTTCGATGATATTCCATTGGAAACACTGCGGACACACAGGATCCAGCATGACGGAGCACCCGCACATTTTGCTGGCCGTTTTAGACAGTATTTGGATGTGCCCTTTGCTGGGCGTTGGATTAGACACGCGGCAGTCAAACTCTTGCGTGGCCCGCCATGCAGATCTCCGGAACTAACACCCTTAGACTTTAATGTCTGGGGTACTTTAAAAGAAAAGTCTACTCCAAACCTGTGGCTTCGAGGGAAGATCTACTGCCACGAATTCAGGAAGAAGCCGATGCCAGGAGTGCCACTCCTGTCAACCTAAGTCGCGAAATAAGATTTCGGTTGAATATTTGTTGGAGAATAATGGCGGGCACTTTGAAAACAAGTTGTAGTAAATTATTATTTTGGTTTAATGTAAATATTGAGTATTAAATACTAATAAAGATCATTTTATTTTATTAGGCCAATACTCAAACTTTAATTAATTTAATTTGTGACTATACCATAACCGCAGAGAATTAAAGTAAAGTGAATTAAAAAAAAATGGATTTAACACATCGCAAATATTCTTCTGAAATAAAAAAGAAGCACAAAAAATTAAACTTTCACTGCCAATGAACAAAAATAAATACAAAAAGAAACTTCTTAACCGGGGTTTGAACCCAAGACCTTCCACACGAATTCCACCGAGCTAAGAACTTAACGAGCTCTCAATTCTGTCATCGATGAAGTTTTTGTCAGTGACGTTAAAATGACAACAAGTTGACTCTAACTATTGCCTAACTCAAAAGGACCTTCTACAATAGCCACCAACTAAATATTGAATTACTTTGTATGAAATACCAAAAAAAATTTTTTTTCGAATATTATTAAAAGGTTTTAAGGATGAGTTAACGTTAATGCTCCAAGCACTATGTCGAAGTTAAAGCAATTGAACAAAAAAAGGGTGTATAGGTAGTACTGGCTGGCTGAGTCATAATATATATTAATTAACACCTTAATTAAGGAGACCGGAGAAAATAATAGAACAGTTCTAGAGTAGCTGTATTTACTAGACTATATAGACCCTAAAAATGTAAATTAAATAGTCAAATACAAAAATGAAATATTTAAACAAACACATTATCAAAAACCGGCAGCACGGCAGGATCTGCTTAAGTTACCGGAGGTGGTTAGCGCAGTACTTAGAGAGGAATTTCTTGACAATACAAACCCTTTTCAGTAACTCTAGCATAAATGTGACACGCGACTCTTTGTAGCATGACATAAACTAGGTGTCACTTTCCTTTGAATACCGTGCGAGTGAGACAACTGATGCTGAGTCGCGCGACAAGCGAACTCGCAACAAGATATGCTAGCCCTAGGACCGAATTCGAGAACGCCGTTTGAGAGATCGCAAAACGTCAAAACTATTATTAGATAACAGCGATATCGCCTAAGTGTCATTAAAATGCGATGAGCTTCAAGTGACATAATTTCATCTCAATTTTGGAAATACGAAGGCGATAATGATTGTCAAAAATGCTATTCATGCATATGAATTTCTGTTTTGAACGAAACGTAACTGACCAATTTCACGCACTACACGGTCAAGTCAAAGTATGCGCCTGTTATTTATGCCGTCACATACAAAGGAAACGCAAATTAAGCACGACCGGATTGACGAAGTTGCGATGTTCTAGCGATGCGCCACTTGTCAAGTAGAGACACGTCAAAAGTGAGGGATGGCGATGAAATGGACAGATCTCCATCATCTCTCTAAAATTGGTCAAATTATCCCCCTGTACAGTAGACTCTCGCGCCCTAAGTCAGATCCGCCCGTCTTGCACAACCACGGTTCGCGAGTCATGTCGCGCGACGTAGCTTCACCCGTCACTCTCTCACAATACTGTACAGAAAGAGATAGGATTATATTTCGTACGAGAAAGAGTCGCGTGTCACAGTTGTGCTAGAGGGGCCGGTTCCGTCTATTCATGCCTCCGTCCATGCGCGCCCGCTTCTCCCTCCCTAAATCATTCCTGTGGCGCGAAGACATTTCCGTTAGTGGGTTTGTACCCCCACATATATTGTCCAAGTCACTGATAGTGAAGGCTAACGGGCCCTGAAACTGTTCAAGTCATGGTTAAAAATGTACAGAAGCATTCTGTATCTGACCTTCAAATTCAAATTGAATCAAATAAAACAAGTATAGGTACTATGACTTCCTAATCATGCTACCCCACTTTAAATAAAAATCTTTAAATCTATACTGTGTTATAGTTATCACGGTGATATTATAATCTAATAAATATGACCCCCGAATAGATAAATGAATTAAGCTAGCTAGGATTATTAAAAGGAATTAAATATCGATTGATTGATTAATTATTTAAATCTACTTGATACTTGTTAATAGTATCAAACGAAGTAGTAGTAGCTACTTAAGCACCGCTTAGTGCCAGTAGGCTAGTATCTTTATAATCCGTGGCTGGTGTACAACATGACCTACGGATCTTTACATAATCGTCCTTGGTCTGCGTGATTATCACGAAACTAGACACTGACTATTAAAAAATGCTTTTTCTTACTTTGTAATTTCATTTAATCGTATGGTGAAAAGTTTGTTGTAGTGATTTGTAATGATTTACCTATACCCAAATAGTATCACTCTTAGGTACTCAAAAAATGCCAAGCTCGTATACAATCTGTCCCCTCTCAAGCGTACTCCATTAGCGGTTGAATTTTCAAAAACGCTGAAATCAATATTCTCAGTTCTTGATGAAGAGTCTACACGCAAAATAATGCACCACATACTAAAAAAAGCCCCGTTTCTTATAGAAAGTTCCACTGTCCATTTAACCCCTTTCGGAGATGAATTTCCAAAAATGCTGAATCTTGTTTTCTTACTTTGCATATACACGAAATATTACCAACACTACTTAAAGAATCTCAAGCTCTTCATACAAATTTTCACCTCCCCCATTACCCCATTAGGCGTTGAACTTTCAAAAACGCTGAAATCTATATTCACAGTTTGATGTAGTCTACACGTAAAAGAATTCACCCCATACTCAAAACAGCCCCGTTTCTCATAGAAAGTTCCACTGTCCATTTAACCCCTTTCGGGGATTAATTTACAAAAATGCTGAGACTTGTTTTCTTACTTTGCATAGAAGAACCTATACACGAAACTCCTCTACATAGAAACTTTCACCTCGATCTTTACCCCATTAGGGGTTGAATTCTCAAAAACGCTGAAATACATGTTTTCAGTTTTTGATGATCAGTCTCTATGCAAGATAATGCACCCCTTCCTCAAAAAGACCACGTTTCTTTCATACAAAGTTTCACTGTACATTCAACCCCTTTTGGGGATGAATTTCCAAATATGCTGAAACTTGTTTTCTTACTTTGTATAGAAAGAGATGTACACGAAGTATAACCACTCTTACTCAAATAATCCCAAGTTCATCATACAAACTTTCATCTCCCATTTAACCACTTTAAAGGATGAGTTTTCAAAAATCCTGAAATTACTTTTCTTGATTTTAGATCTATACACAAAGTTTTATATCTCTAACTCAAAAATTACTAATTTTTTATACAAACTTTCAACCCCAAATTGACACCCTTAAAAGATAATTTTGAAATATCCCTTATTAGTTCTTGCTTGCATCGTATATTTGACCTATTTTAGAAATTTGAAGTTCCTAGGTTCAGTAGTTTCGGCTCTACGTTGATGAGTGAGAGATACAGTCAGTCAGTCAGGACTTTTCCGTTATGTATAGATTATGATGTAGCGGCTTAATAGAGAACCGGATATCTCGATCACTTTAATAACGTTTATCTTATCAAATAAATAAAACAATCGGATGTCAACTCAATTTGGAGCTTAAAGGATTTGGCACACTGACGACGGTCTGCGGTCAGCGCGCAGGTCAAACTACAGTTTGGTTAATATTTTAACAAACATTTGTCAGTTCTCCGTTGATGTTTGTAGTGATGTAGCAAAGACACATTGTTTGCCAAATGTAACGATTATGAATGATTGATCGAATCGATTTTAAATTTAGATATCGATTAATCGCGTAATTTCAAGAATCGAATACATAAAATTTTACAAATTTTAATATAAGCATTTTATTTAATAAACGTGACACATCCATTTGCCATGACATGTCAAACCAGTGATACCAGGTAGGAATTGACGAAGAAGGTATGATTTTATTCCCTAATTAATTTATTCAAAATCAACAAAAAAAACTTGAATAAAATAACTTCTGTGCAAACAAAAATGTATAACTTCGTCGAAACTGTCATGTGATCGTTTGTTAATTGTTTTGTTAATGCGCAACTTAAAAGCACCCAAATTATGCAACGGCACTAGATTGAGAACCACCGAATTAGGGAAGTACATTGTGAGGGGCACGATTTTAACGGGAGAAGCCAAGGGCCAAAGTGTACTTATACCATTTATTCCAATGATACCTAATAATTTACCATTTAATTTTAAACGTTTACAGTCCCATCACAAGTTGCATTTTCTATGACTATTAATAAATCACAGGGGCAAACGTTAAAAGTAGCAGGAATACATTTGGGCACTGTTTTTCTCATGAACAGGTGTATGTAGCTTGCGCACGTTTCTCCAAATCAAAAAAATTACATGTTTTTGCTGACCGAAATAAATCATTTAGTATAGTTTATAGAACTATACTTCAAAAAGCTAAGTTGTAAAAACCAAGTTAGAAATAATAATAGTACTTAATAATATTATGTCCCGATTTCATAATATGACAAAATTGTTTGGTGAATAGAGCCATACATTCTTCGTCAGTTGATTATCTACCGTCACCATCTCGAGCCATTTCTGATCATAACTTATTGAATCGAATGGGGCTTAGCCTCGAATAACTCCAAAAAGTATGTTTTGCATTTAGTCCATCACTTTCACCTAATAATAGCCTAGAACATTTAGATTCCATGAGATTATTGAATACCTGAAAGTCTAATTGTTATATTTTTAATTGTCAATATCAATTAACGAGTTCTACGCGTACGAAGTCGTGGGCATAAGCTAGTGGTATTTAAACGTAAACATGTCAAGCGATATGGACTTGTACAATGGGGATGGTGGCTCAGTGAAACACACAACATGTTAATTTAGATTATATTTAATCGAAATACAATTATAATTGTTTATTTGGTGGCGGCTCGCAAATGGTTGAGACAATATTTTATTATAATATTCACTTGAAAGTGCACAATTTTACTGTAAACCAAAATCCTAAATATTTATAACCCAGTACGACGTGATTAAGTTTCATGATGTATTTTGATATGTCCGAGACTCACTGGAGATTTCTATGTATAATAATAATTTGTTTTATTGTTCTTTCTTTAGGTTATAAATTTATCGATTCAATCGATTTCTACCAATTTACAGAAATAGCACATGAATCGAACGCAAGATTTAGTCACACACAGCTTTAAAAAGAAAAGAAAGACGTAGCACGTAACTATTTGAGTAATGATTTATTATCGTTAAACACTTCATCACCGTGATAAGAAAAAATACAACATGAACTCAATTGTATCAAATAGGAAGTGAAAAACGTTTAGAGACACTTGAAAAACCACTATGTCATGGCTTGTTTTTTTTTTATGAAATTCGATAGGTCGCGCAGATTTACGTTATATGGGTCCTGTGATGTGTCAAATGTTTGTTTAAATAATAAACAAACTATAAACTTAAATAAGCATTTTGGTTCAGTTTGACCTGCCCGCTGACCGCAGACCGTCGTCAGTCTGCCAGATCCTTCAGTATTTATCGTTGTTCTTTTCGATTAGCTCATTGATTTTTAAGGCGAGTAGGTAGGTGAAATGGTGATTTTTAAACTACGACAAGCCAAGAAAATTATAGTTGGATTTTTTCATAGCAATGAATATTATTCAAGAGTTCAATGCTTGTCACAATTAAAATTGCCACTGACTCAGTATAGCTAAAAGAAAAATATTTTGTGTGGTAGGTATTCATTCCCCGAGCGAGCGAAACAGCTTGGCCATTGTCGATTCAGTTTTTCGAAATGGGTTAGATATTGGGATAAAAACGTAAAAACAAAAAATCGAAACAAGCCTGCGATGTCTACAGCTCCCATGAACCACTAGTACATATGGACTATGATAACTAACTTAATTTTAGTTATGGTTATCCTTGGGGCCTTAAGTAAAGTTGACAGTGTTCACGACATAAACGGCGTTTGACGATCGGGAGTTCTCATTTAGCAGGAAAGAACCCTAGGAACATTTTAAAAAGGAGACCCATTTTGATAGACGTATTTCACAGTTAAACCATGTTTGAATCATTTCAGGTCACACTTTCTTCATTCCCGATTCCGTTATGGGGATGACGTTCCTGGCTTTCGGCGGATGTCTTCCCGAGGCGTGCTCGATATTCATCATGTCCAGAAGAGGTAGGCACTGGGCAGGCACTATTCTTTGAATTCAATCGACAAGCTTGAATAAAGACTGTTGATGCTTGTTGACGCTAGAGTTAAGCGTATAGCGGATCAAAATTGAGTCAATGCAAGCGTCCAAAAGAGCTACTCCGAAGATCGAACTCCGAAATTCTATTTTTGTAGTCTCTCTCTTGGGGCACTAGCACAACTGAGAAACGTGACTCTTTCTCGCGCGACATGAATATTTCTTCAGGTGAAAGTGAAAGCTGTAGATTTTATGCTCATGTTCTATTCTCAAGTCTCGAGAAAAGATTTGAATAGCTTTATCTCATGATACGTGCGTTGTATTAGAGAAACGTGTTCTTGCCAAGAAACCAAGTTCTTGAAATTTTGTAAGGCGTCATCTCGCTTCTTTCTTCGTTTTGTATCCCGTTCTGGTTTTGCAATTTTATTATATAGATGTTTCCTTAATGTCCCTACGCGCGTCCACGACAGTCATTAGAGAGCGGAAGAGCGGCCGAGCGCTTTATTGCACCAAGACCCTTTGCGGGCGGTATAGTGAAACCATCTAAATTTAATTTTACATTTATCTGCTTTGCCCGAAGGTTGACTGGTAGAGAATGCCTCATGGCATTAAGTCCGCCTTTTGTACGATAAGTTTTCTTTTGTGCAATAAAGATTAAATAAATAAATAAATAGGTACGCCAGTTTTGATTCTCGCTTGTTGAATGTTTATTATTGTTCATCGAAATCAAATCCCGAGAACTCGAATATTTGTTCCTGGGTCATATATGTTATCTGGTATTAAGTATATCGTCGTCTAGTAACTAGCCATAGTACAAGCTTTGCTTAGTTGGTGTAAGATTGTCTCTTAATATCCATTTCACATTTATTTATTTAATGTATTACCAGATGGATCAAGTATACGCAAGATCTATTGTGGATTGGTGGAATTAAAAAATACTGGTATTTGAGGATGACATTGAATGATAGTTTGGCTAAGTTAATTTTTGAGACAATAGGAAACAAAATTGCCCTATCCCATGGGCATATTATTGCTCTGGTGATGTTGACTTGCTTGCCTGTTAATTGGGCGTCATTAATTAGCGATTTAATACATATCGTCGGGGATAGTGCAATACCGCGTAAGTTGCAGCTGTCGATAAAGTTCTCATTTCAATAAAATACTTAGCATTTGTTTGATTATTGACTCGTATCTACACTTGTTACTTACGCGGTATTGCACTATCCCCGACGATATTGTGTCTATATAGTCACAGCTATATCGCTAATTATTTATACTGCCATATATAAGTAGCTCTAATGTTCGTCTTTAACCCTTAAATACATACAATTACACTAGTTTTATTTCTGAAATGACGTAATTAGCAATTAAATCCACGTCAGTTTGAAATTTCGGGACAATCTTGACAAAGTCGTTGTTGAAAATGTTCAGATTTTGACTTGTGTCATTTCACTAACGTGTAAATATACATCATCATCGGGCAGTGTAGGCAAGCAAAAAGTGAAAGCCCTAAGGGTTTTTATTGATTTTCCACAGCAATGAAGACAGTATCCTGACGGAGACGAGGGCCCTTCCTGACTCTCTAGAGATCTTGGATCCACGGGGTTGTCGCTTCCCGACAGTTCACCTTAAGCTGCCTTGCAATTTAATAAAAAAATTACTCGTATTTTCTTACAGAAATAGACAAATAGGATTTCATCCTTCCGCGTTTTGTGAATACTTCGTATCTAAAGTAGATACTTGAGTTTTAATACTCGTGGTGAATGCTTGCGTTTTTGTTGCAAACGGCCTTGTCAATGTATTTTAGTCCGATATCCGCCCTGGTAGGTCTAGATAAGTTATCCGAATAGGCATGGAAAAGCCGAAATTAACGATATCGACGCTGCTTGATTTCAGCAATAAACTTTAATACTGTTGATTATTTATTTAGGAGAACCAACAGCTTTAACAATTTAACATAGCTTTAACATTCTCTCTCCTAAGATATATCCTGCGATCATCGACTAATTTCGCAGTTACCAAGAAGGTCGTCGGGAATGAGAAGTAAATTATTCGCATTATTTTTGTAGCATCATTTTGAACAGTGTTAAAACAAATATCTTGGAGCGCATCTTGAACTGGAGTCAAAGCAAAGTCAGTCTTGCCAAACGGACTGTAGATTTAGGGTCGTGTGATGAATGGCATGATGGCACTCAAAGTTTTAGTAGCGTATTATTTTTCATAACAGGTACCTATAAAAAATAACCTTGATATTATTTTGAGCCATAAACCTGCTCTCTCATATTTCTTGTCTTTATTGACCAACCACTTCAATTATACGATGAAGAATAAGTATCAGTGGGTTCTACTTAGCTCGAAACTTTTTGAATGTATGTGTAGCCAATAAATATACTAGTTTTGTTTAATTTAAATCAATCGAGAACAATAAAAGTAAAGTTAATATCGTATCGTATTGTAAATATTTATCGTACGGCGTCATGCCAGCGTGACGTCACAGCCCTACGCCCCATTAAATAATTCGGAAACTATAAGGCGTATCTAATAAAGAAATACATAAGTATTTATTTCGTTTTTAACGTACAATAATTCCTTTTGTATGATTATAAAATAGTTTTATTAGTTTTCTATATCACCCCCAAAAGTGACCCTCATACTTAAATTTCATTTATTTACCCGTTTGGATCACAGAACTACATATATCATACACGCCGTTGTGTTGCCTAAATCCAACTAGTTTAAAGTCTTGTTTATATGTACTTTTGTAGTTCATAGTGCCTTGATTTTATAACTATAATGGTGTGTTACTTATTTGAATATAAAATATATGTAAAAAATTTCAACTTGATCGGTCCAGTAGATTACGAGCAAATTGGCTGTGACAAATGACAGACCACCGAGTGATCGTTTCCTATTTCGGAGGTACGGAACCCTAATAACGAATACTAGTATGATAATTAAATGTAAATAAATAAATTATTATAAGTAAAAAATAATTAACTGAATACTCAAATCACCATGGTAGACAGATACAGAAGTGCCATGAAAATTCCGGTATCGCCTAATTAACCCTTAATATATCGTTCATCATGATAAAATGTCCACTTTATCATGTTATTAAATATAGCCATTGTCGTATTAATCTCATATCATGCTAAATTCACCTTCGGAATTTAAACTGATTAAATCTATTTTGGCACTTACCTACTATTTGGGAGTAGTATTCGCGTTATGTTTTCAAAAGCGCATTCTTGAGAGGCCTTATTCCTTTAAAATTTAATAATTGTCATATTAAGACAAACATATTGATAATTTCAATTAACTTTATAGTACTTTTTCCCTGAGTTCTAAAAAGTAACACAGCTATTCCATGCTTTCATTGCGTACACTCGAAAATAAGTTGAAAAACTCAGTTTTCTGCGTGATTTTTGTCAATTTCGAGTCGTTTTTTAGGGTTCCGTAGTCAACTAGGAACCGTTATAGTTTCGCCATGTCCGTCTGTCTGTCTGTCTGTCCGTCCGCGGCTTAGCTCCGTAATCATTAGTACTAGAAATCTGAAATTTGGTGTGAGTATGTGTATGTATCACGCCGACAAAACGGTACAATAAAAACAAAAAAAAAAACTTTTTTTCGGGTACCTCCCCTACATAGGTGTAGTAAAAGGGGGTGAATTTTTTTTTCGTTCCAACAGTGTGGGGTGTCGTTGAATAGGTCTTTTAAAAATAATAGGGGTCTTCAAACATTATTGTTTGATAAAGTTAGCAGTTTTGTAAATATTCGCTCCGAAAATAAAAAAAATAGTGTCCCCCACCTCTAACTTTTCAACCACGGGTCAAAAAATTATGGGAAAAATCATGAAGCCTTTAAAAGTACTTTCAATGAAAACTATATTGAATAAATTCGGTCAAGCCGTTTTTGAGTTTATCACAAAATTTCATATTTTTTTTTAAATGACGTAAGTGCCGCGCGGTGTCGTTATGCTTCAAACGTTACACATATTAGTTAAGTGCCATACTGCATTAAAACATTCCACTCAATCTGGCGCATGTAATCGATAACTTCCAGAAGGTAATAAGTAAAATACTGTTACTTTGGCGTTTACGACCTTTTTATAGAGCTTGAAATCTTTCTCGTAATTTAAATCTCGGGCTTAAAACCGCCATTTTAAGCCCGTGTATTGTGAAGGATGGGCAACTACGGAACCCTACACTGAGCGTGGCCTGACATGCTTTTGGCCGGTTTTTGAAACAAAAGTTAGTTATCAATGAAACATTCAAACTGTGGGTTTCAAATATAATATCCAATAAATCTTAATAGCCCTGTTATAAGTAGTAACATTGATAATATGTTAAGAAACATGTTTGATCAAAGAGAAAAATGTCTACATGAATCAGCATTTATGAACGGATAAGATGCCTTAGGCCAATGTCGGAGAGAGATGCCATACGGCAAGAAAGTTGCTCTTATCGTAAGGTGCCAAAAATAGCTTAGAGATAGATCTCTTTTATTCTCGAAGGCACCGCGCCGGTAGCGTCTCCTCATAACAAAAGTAAATTAACTACGCAGCGTCATATAATTGAGGAGTGTCTTTTCAAAAGGGCTTATTTTTGAATGAGTTTTATAGAGAAATAAGCTCTTTTGAAAATACACTCCTCAATTATGCAGCTATTCTGTCGCTTCCTACAGTCACACATAGTTGAGATAATATATGTGCGCCTAATTAAACTAAATCCACAACTGAGCATGATTAAGCAACCGCGGAGTTAATTAATTGTATTTTGGCGTCAGTTTAAGTGAAATGTCTCCGAGATTTAGGTTACCTGCCAAAATCCTTCTTACAAACTATTTATACACTGAACGAAAATTGATTAAGTATTTTCCTAATTCCACAGGCTATCGCTATATACGTGTTTTTATAAATTCTTTAAATGGATTTGAGTTATTGGTTTTCACGGTAAAATTGCTCTGGTCTTTATAATTTGTTATCTAAGTTTCTTGTTATCTAAGTCATTGATATTTATACCTTCAATACTTATGTAATTTTGTGAGTGAAAAACTGCGAAACGATTTCATTAAATAACATGGCATTTGACTTCTATAGGCAAATAGTCCGTGCTGTTAAGGATTTATCACATACTAGCTGTGCCGCGCGGTGTTACCCGCTCATCCCGCGGTAACACTACATATTTTCGGGATAAAGCGCCTATGTGTTAATCCAGGGTGTCAGCTACCTTCATACCAAAATTTATCAAAATTGGTCCAGTCGTTTGAGCGTGAACAAGTAACAAACAACACTCATAAACTTACGCATTTATAATATAAGTGTGATAGTGTGATAAATGTGAGTTATGAGGCTAACAATAGTCTTCTTTATTCCAGGTGAAGGTGGCATGGGAGTTTCGAATGCCTTGGGGGCCAACTCCCTGGCCATTCTGTTCGCACTGGGCGTGCCATGGCTGATCCGGACCCTGACGCTGATGGCTCAGGGCGAGGAAGCGGCAGTCTTCATCAACTCTAGCGGCATCGACTTCGTCGTAGGCTCGTTGCTCATAGCAGTCTCGTGCCTTTGGATAACGCTGTGCATAGGAAAATTTACGCTGAGGAAAACCGTTGGTGGCGCTCTAGCTGTGCTTTATATAATTTTCATTACCTTTGCTATTCTTGTTGAAATGGGCATTATACTGGATCGGACGGTCACATTCTGTGGATAAATGACACCAAATTGCCATTAGCGTTGGCTATTTTTTGGCAAAGCCATAAACTTTGCAATCCATCGTTGAACTTTTACCAGTCGACTACCTATAGAGGTATATAGGTTCACATATTAAAAGTCAATATTTTATAAAATGTTGTTCAGAGAGCCAAAACGAATGTTTATATACATAAGACAAGGGAATAAATAATAAGTTTTAAAGTGGTTGTGATACATAGCTAAAACGTGTCGTCTTTTTCTTACATACATCTCATAACATGTTAGAGAGAAAGAAATAGAAATAGACGCATACTGCAAATTATAGGTATCGTTTGCACGTGTTGAGCACTTTTCAAAAGTGTTAACAGTTTGCAATCTTTCACGATAAAAATCAAATAATTGATGATAAATGAGCTGTCAGTGCTTATATGCAAGTCGATTAGATCTGATTGAAGTATGACGGAAAACCTTTCTTCATACTTACTTTCAAGGCCGTGTTATTTGATTCCTTTGATTCAATTTGATAGTGCAAACAAAGAGAAGTTACCGTATGCCGTGTATGAGGCGATTTTTCCGTCTTGTTCACAAACAGAAACGTAGATTTAGAGACACCACTATATGCAATAAGGGTTGGGTCTCCGTAAGTATTTTACCTGCAACAGTAGGTACCTAAACGTGTAATATTCGCAAAAATTTAAACTTTTCATGAATTTTTATTAAAGCAGTAACGTCTGCTAGCATAAAACGAATTGATTTTTTTTCCACTATAATGTAAACATTTTTATATGACATAAGTAATAACTAATCGGTGGCTGGCGCGTGCAACTGATGTCTCGAAAAACTTATTTGTTTTAATTAGTTTATCTCATTATATTTAAAGTTGTATCGTATAACATATTTGGACAGAAGAACAATATCGGTACGAAACCACAAAATGATTATGGGCGATTCTACAAGCCGAGCTATTTTGCGTAACTTCGGGGTTATTTTTTTATTTTTATTTAATCGTGACATGAATATATAAAAAATTGGGCAATTGCGATTCCGACTCGCGCATGAAGGGTTCCGTACCATAAAACAAGTTTGTTGTATGGGAGCACCCCTTAAATCTTTATTTTATTTTATTTTTAGTATTTGTTGTTATAGCGGCAATAGAAATACATAATCTGTGTAAATTTCAACTGTCTAGGTATCACCGTTATTGAGATGGTGGCTGGTGACAGACGGCCGGACGGACAGCGAAGTCTCAGTAATCGGGTCCCGTTTTTACCCTTTGGGTACGGAACCCTAAAAACTGGCCTAAATATGTATAAAAAATTACCACAAAACTTTCCTTTAGAACAAAACCTGGTTTGTATGATATTTGGGAGTGAACAATCACCAAAATCAAAGGCTCTCATACTCCAGAGTTTTGAACATGTAGCTCGCTGAGATGACTATTCTTTGGAATATTTGTAGGGTCAGGCTGTAGGGGCTTGGGATAAGACCATGGTGCCGCAGTTCAAACAGATAGATAAACCAGGTGTTTAAATGCCAATGAGACGCAAGAGGACCTAGCATTATTACAAAACGGGATTTTATCGCGTTTGAAAATGTATTTATTTAATTTATTAAGTCGCGTTTTGTTATAATGCAGTGTGAGGCTCGTGCGAGATAAAATTAAGAATAGCATAGTTAGAACTATACTATATAGTTATAATTTCGATCCTGAGTATTATTAACCCTTGGTATGTCGAAGCACTGATCTGCGCTGAGCATTTAAAGTCTATAATATAAACATATCATTGAGCTTCAATTTAATTGCCAAATTTTTAACATAACCTACGAAGGGTTCGGAGACCGATTGATGGCCAAAGTTATATTAAAATAATATTATCCATCAATTTTATTTCCAAATATGACATTATATTTTGATTATCCTTTACATATCATGATTGCCCCTAATACTTATTTATTATTGTTGGTGGCACTTTCATTGACTTCGGTGGCCAAAAACACACCGATTCCATGGAAACCTCTTCCAACAATGTCAAAATTTAAAGTTTTATAATTCTTTAAGAAAATTATATGGAACAAACCAAATCATTACGGACTCTGGATATAGTTTATTTTATTCACATATCAATCAGCAATTACACAACTGTCTAGACAACACAAATTGATCCACCGGGCTTAAAAAACACGCATTCACATCCATAAAGTCTACCTAGAAGCCATGAACCGACTTGTAGATAGAACTAATAGTTATTATTAAAAATATTTAGCGGATCAATTTACTCATATGAATAATTTGAATACTTATAAATAATGCCGTATAAGCCCGTATAAAACAATGTTATCATATTCCTATTTTATGATTTTTTATTTCATGCAACCAATCTGGTTAGCCACTGAACTTCAATTTTCGCACATGTTTTTTATCGTCATGATAATTATTTCACGATAAATTCAACTAGTTTCAATCCACTCCACGGCACCAACACCACAAGGTACTAAGTTTTCCGAAGAGGTATACGTACCTATATTTATTTTTGTATGTAAGTTTTGAACAAGTAATTAAAAAAAAAAGTATTAGATACATTCAGCTGCAAAAATAAATTAACAATTAGTCCGTTTAAAATATCTTCTCTCGATTCTATTGACGGGGATGGAGTTTTAATGAACTAGTCTTATTTTGCAGTTAAATGTATTTACTTACATTTAAGTATCCGTTTAGAGATTCCTAGTATGCTAAATAAATTCAGATTTAGTGCCAAAATGAAACAAAAACAAGTTGCCTTTGCCAATTCTTTATTCTTAATAAAATAACAAACATTTGGCTCAGTATCGGGTATAAATACTGTTAAAATTGAGTCATTATTTCTATTCATAGGTATTATCAATCTTAAGTTAGTCTAGTTGTAAATAGTTTGTATATAATCGTCGTTGGTATTTAGATATAGAATGGCACAGTCAACTTCAGAAGTAACTGATCACGTTAGTAGGTATATGGGTACACTTGCTTGCTACTAGAATGATCACTTAGTTTGAACGTTGACAAATAGGACCTGGAGAGTTAGTCCAAAATTCGAAATTCGAATTTCAAATCGTGCCGTCCCGTTCATGCAAATATTATTTGACACGAGATAAAGAGGGATGGCACTGTACAATCTTTAAATTTCGGTTGTCGGAGTAGCACTTCTGGTTCGATATAACAAATAAAATTCCAGTGTATTAGTGGGTTGTTATGTACAACACTGAGAAATTCTCGAGAATCCTGCGGTAGTAGCGTCATATCGGTTCAATATTTCAAGGTTCAATGTTGCGTTGTCAGGGTACTAAAGTTAGAATTTTGTGTCATATAGGTATGTATATTATTGAGCTAGCGGTATTGTACGAGTACTAAATACACGACTTTTCCGAGCCACGAATCTATTTGGCATTACTTAGTCTATGCAAGCGTTTGAGTGAACGGTAAAATAACTACCTATGCCGTAACATAAATGAAATCGCATGCAGATATAGTGTAAATCAGCTCTTTTTCGCTTCCAAAATCGTACGTTTAAGAAATGAAGGCCGCGAGTGTCAAATGTGTTGCTGAAAAATGTCCTAACGGTTCTTTCTTACACACTGCCGTTGTAGTGGAGGGAGGGGAGTCTTGAGAGGCAAAAGGGTACCAAGGTTATACTGATAACCCTAATTCAAGGTACTACAGAAGCCTATCATTTGTATTATTGCAAATACCGCATAGATAATAAAATTATATTCACTGGTTGCTTCTACTTTGGACTTATTTCAGCCGATTGGAAAACAACCTGCATTTATGCAATTAGATAATGATTACCCTACATAGATAAAGGGAGACGGATGTATTTTACTAAGAACTATTTAAATGCAACAGGGACGGAATTGGGCTAATCGTAGCGATTCTACATTTCCTGGTTGGATATGTATTGTGAATTAGTACTTAATTTGACGAATCTGTGGAAAATGTAATAAAATGTATATAATTGATTTTCTAGTATGATTTTTATACCTATAGATTTCACGGTTGTTACTCATTTAAATAAAACAATCTGAAGATTGTGCCTGAAGTTAAATAGATAATAAGTATGAGTAGAGAAGACCTACTCAATCGGTTCCTATATTAGCTTATTACTTAACTCAATAAGCGTCACAGTTCAAGTCACATACAATGGAGTCTCTCAAGATAGCTTCAGCTAACCAAACGTCTAAAAACAATTACAGCGATTCTACTAATAATAATAACAGAACTGACTTAGGAGGCTCAAAAGTTAATGGCGCAAATTATACGTAAGTATAGATACAATGTATATAGATGTTTAACTACTTTACCACAGTACATATATTATGTATAAGCTAAAGCAGTATGTAAACTAGGCGTGTCCTCGTAATTAGCAGGATGGAAACTAGGGGTGTCCTCGTAATTAATGTAAAATTGAAAAAGGTTTTTGTTTAGTTTATCTGTATCTCAGGTGTTAGTAAGGCCTTTTTTAGGGTTCCGTACCCAAAGGGTTAAAAAAGGAACCCTATTACTAAGATCCGCTGTCCGTCCGTCTGTCGGTCTGTTCGTCTGTCACCAGGATGTATCTCATGAACCGTGATAGTTTGACAGTTAAAATTTTCACAGATGATGTATTTCTGTTACCGCTATAACAACAAATAACAAAAACAGAATAAAATAAATATTCAGGGGGGTCCCATACAACAAACGTGATCAGTTGTATTAACTTTGCACCTCATTTGTATCCGGCGCCAAACATACCAGGTACAAACTTAACTTTACCCGGCCAGTTAAGATTGGATAAGTGTTTGTAAGGAACCCTTGGTGCGCGAGTCCCACTCGCACTTGGCCGGTTTTTTTGAGATAAACATTATGTCGTTCTTAATTTTTATAAAAATAAGATCTTATTATTTATTAAAACGCATAATCGAATGAATTGACTAGGTTACAAAAAACAATATTTTAAGTAGCGTCTTTATTCTACGCTTGATAAGTACCTACCGTAAGGTCGAGTTACTTTAACCCTAGGGGTTATATTGTCCACCCATTTCAATTACTATGAAAACTTTTAAAAACAGCAACAGCGATCACTCAAAAGTGGATATGTCATAAGATATAGTTATCCAGAATTTACTTATTGAATAAAGTTGGTTTTAATGGGTGGGCAATTTACCCCCCAGGGCTAAAGTAACCCGACCTTACGGTAACTATTATAAATTGCCGACTGAGAAATACTTTTACCTGTTACGACGCATTCGGAAAGCTTTCTTATTAAATTTTATAGTGTAAAAAATCCTCATTCTAATGAATAACTTTTTTAAATAAATTATCGGTAAACATGGACACGGCACCATGTAACTGATTTTGTCTACTTCTTGATAAATTGATGCAGCTATTTTACAAATTTAGGTATTCTCTTGGAAAACAACATCGAAAAGATTTGAAGAAGCCGTATATAACACTCGTGGCATATTTAAAAAATCGCGGACAGCGCACGTAATAAAACACAAACAGTTCGTCTCCAGTCTCCACTCCACGCGGCACACGCACACGTGACTAACAGCACAGTGAAGTCCGCTTCGGGGCCTCGTAAACGCTTGCGTCTGTGTGTGTGCGCGCATCTCCGTTTGTACGTAGTTTCCATACTGCTTTAGCGCATATATCTACTGTGACTTTACGTAACGTCAATTAAAATGAAAATCTCTAATGACAGGATCCTTTTCTTACATGGCACTAAATACAAGCTGATCCATTGTCCGTCTTCGTCGTCTAAACAGAATATTCGAGACCAGTTAGCAAAGTGGTCAAAATGTCGGAAATCTAACGGAAATGATAATATACCTCATATTCATATGCGATATATCCTATTTTTGTTGAGATAATAATTGCGAACAGGAAAGATCGAAGTTGATGTGAATTTTATATTGTTCAAAATAAAAACGGTTTAAACTCACGTAAAAATTGTCAGGAACGGCCCGACATGTTTCGAACTCATTTGGAGCTCTTCATTAGGGGTAGCTATATCCGTGCTGCTACGCGACTCGCGAACCGTTTTTATAATTATTAAAGATGTCTCACGATAGTTTTAATAACATTAGTTAAATGTATGTAAAATCGCCAGCAAAATCTACTACATTTGCACCTGAGCGTAAACTAATAACATATGCGCATGAACTTTACAGAGTAAATTAATAATCAAAAGCGATAAGTGTCAAGAAAGCCGTATAGATCGGAGTCCCACTGCCAGAAAACTAGAGCAGTAGTGTTATATAATATTTGATGTTATTAAAATTATATGTATATGCTAGAAAACTTACCTATATATATACTATATTGTGATATTTATTTATTTAAACTTTATTGCACAAAACAAAAGTCAGTACAAATGGCGAACTTAATGCCTAATGGCATTCTCTGCCAGTCAACCATAGGGCCAAACAGAGATGCTTCAAAGTGGGTGCAGAGTAGAAAATTAATCGTTCGGAGAGCATCCAAGATACAAGTGAATACATGTATATAGTGATATTCAAGTATTTTTACTTCCTAATATTATTAATAATACTGCACCGGCGCGTAAGTGTGGTTGTGATATTTCGTACCTTGGAAGACCTAGGAAAAAAACTGGGTCTATTGCGAGTTGATTTCGCGCACTGCGGGTTTCGTACAAGTTACGAAAGCTCTGAATGCTCCAACGAAAAGATCAATTGTACTGAGGAACAGACTCAACTTTGCCGTTTTAACCCAGATAGCCCGACCAGGTGTTATAACACCGCTGTTTTTTTTTTTAATAATTTACTCTAATGCTTGTTGCGATTTCAGATATCGCAAAATTTACCCAGGTTCCAAAAAGTGCGTTTAGGTGAAAGTGGGTTAAAACTGTTGTTTGGACGCGGTTAGTTTGCCAATCCATACTAATATTATAAATGCGAAAGTGTGTCTCTCTGTCTTTTGACTCTTCACGCTTAAACCGCTGAACCGACTTAGATGAAATTTGGTATGGATATAGTTTGAGACCCGGGAAAGGACATAGATACTTTTCATCCCGAATAAATTTAGTGTTCCCGTGGTATGATCGGGTAACATCGCGGGGCACAGCTAGTTGTAAATGAGTTTGTAATAACAAAAATATGTGTTTTTATGTAATATGTTACTACAAATTTAGTTTATTTAGTTTTCGAACTTTTTAGGATTCCGTACCTCAATCGGAAAAAACGGAACCCTTATAGGATCACTTTGTGTCCGTCCGTCCATCTGTCTGTCTGTCAAGATCCTTTATCTCGAGAACGCGTGGAGGTATCGAGTTGAAATTAACACAAGTTTGCGGTCTCTTGAAGCAGTGAAGCGTCTACGTTAAGGTGAAAAAAAGATACGGCCGTTTATGTCGCACAAAAACATATACACTCTCAAGGTAATCAAAATGATAGAGTACTTCCCCATGACCTAGAACTAGAACTATGCAATTTGGCAAGTTAATATTCTCACATACTGCATATACTTATAAAAATCTGAAAATTATACATTTTTAATAAAATTATAAAAAAATATAATTATAGTCCTTTTCAAACATCATATTTGGAGAACTCGGTTGCGTTAAGTTTGCACCTCGTTCGTATGCGACGCCATAAATTTCAGGTGCAAACTTAACTCAACCAGGCCAATTAAGATGGGATAAATGAAAGTTTGTACGGAACCCTCGGTGCGCGAGTCAGACTGGCCGGTTTTAATTTATTACTTATGCTAACAACTATGTACATATACTCGGTACCTACTTACAGGTTCGAGCTTGGTGACACTTACTAGCCTTACACGACTCTGTTCTACTCTAGTCCTCGTGATTATGTAACTCGTGAGGTGAGTTTTCTTGCAGCGGTACCCCTCACTATGATAATATTGAGGTTTCACGAATAACAGCTGCCAGCCGATGCGTGCGCCTGACATAGAGCTTTGTGTAAACCGCTGTTGTGTGAAGGTGAAGGTTAATTTCAGCGCTACAATTTCGACCGTTACGAATATTACTAGTGAATTTCGTGGCCGGTTACAGCACCTATTGTGAGGGAAATGTAAGGGTCACACATAATCACACAGTACGATAATAAGTCATTGTTACACTTAAATAATGACAGAAATTATGTTATTATTGTAAAAAATTGTTGGTGAACCAAATAAATAAATAATAGGTATCTATAGAGGTAAGGCCGCGGGAGTTTACCAATGTGACATAGAAGTAACATAAAAATAAATACGTTATGTTATCATAAAACGTAACATAACTCGTTTTTAAGCTTAAATCATACTGGAAAATATTCCCATTAAATGACGTAGCTAAGAAAAGAAATTCAAGTTATAAAATTATTGGGTTTTTATTACCTACCTGTAAACAAATTGTCATGGCACATTAAAATCAATAATAGACACACTCGTGTGATGTAATTGTGAAACCTAAACCGCTCTAGTGTTTTAAGGTCTCTCATTTTGTACCAGGTGGCAGTAACTACTTAATTTATTCACTGCAGGTACCCAACTAGTAACAAGACGACCGTATAACAATAAACAACTTTAGAATCAATGATTCTACCATTATTCAAGGTCGTAAATCAATTATTTTCTTCTTAAAACAGTTTTTTTTTACTATGATATTTTTTATTTTTTTTACTGGTTGTACAGGGGTTTTGTTCGACTTTGTATATTCTTGTGTCATTAAAAATCTAATAAAACTCATTTAAGTTAGTATATTCTGTGTGCACTTCCCTTTACCACATTTATTCGTTATAAATATAAAAATATAAATATCAGACAACCTCACACAAATCAACCTAGTCCCATATTAAGCTCAAGAAGGCTTGTGTTATGGGTACCAGGCGACGATATACATACATAACCCTTCAGGTGGCAGCGCCACCAGTTGCATGGCAGGAGAAGTGGCGCGTCTGTTTTACAAAATTTACCGTTAAGTGGCAGGAACCGGGAGCCGGACCCAACGTCAAGTGGCAGAGATCCGGGAGCCGGATCGGACAAAACAAGCCGTTGGGTGGCAGGATCCGGCTCCCGGACCCTGTGCGATGTCTTATTTCGCACCCGAAATAAAACCGTCAAAACTATATTTTGCTTGCTCACACTTGTAAGATGCATTCGTCAATAAGCAAGGACGGCATTCACTAACGGTCGAATTGACGCGCAAAGCAAAGTTCGTTAGAAATTGCGTCATCTTCCCGACCCCCCGACCATTACGCGTCGACCGCCGAGCCGTGAGCATTTTAAAAACCTTGTGGTTAGAAAATATTGTATAGTGAGGTGTAATAAAAAGGGTTATAGGTGTAAATAAATATATAGATTTGCCATTAAATTAGTTTTTTCTGCGGATCACTGTTTTTTTTCCTAATTATAGTTATTTTTATACATAAAGTGGTTAAAATTTAGTCATTCGACGATTGATCAAGACTAGCAAAATTTTTATAAATGGAATGGCATTAATTTCTATACAATAAATATGGCATTTTATGATGAATCCAACGATATATAGTTTATATACAACATCTGTACATTTTTTTTGAGAAAAGATAATTTTTGTAACATGCGGAAATTCGCGATGACCACCCGTGGGAGGCCCGCCACTTAACGGTATATTTTGCCAAGATGGCTGTGCCACTTCTCCTGTCATGCAATCAGAAACCTTGCCACTCAACGGCTTGTTTTGTCAGGTCCGGCTCCCGGATGCCTGCCACTTGACGTGGGGTCCGGCTCCCGGTTTCTGCCACTGGAAGGGTTATATAGATAAATAAATACTTAAATACATAGAACATCCATGACCCAGGCACAAATATTCGTGTTCATCACACAAATATTTGCCCTTGCCGGGATTCGAACCCGGGACCGTCGGCTCAGTAGGCAGTTGCTTAACCACTGCGCCAACCGCGTCGTCGTTATGTAACGAAGAAAATACGTAACATTTAACAAACGAAAGTGTAACATATTATACACGTATGGTGAAATAATGACATTTTGAAACTTGCGTGAAAACCATAACACTATTGTATGAAAAACAACTGATTGAAAATAATTACTCTTTTCCTTTAAAATCACACAACCACTTAAGAGGTTTTTCCCCGAAACTATGACTGCATCAACTTTAAATAGCATTTGTTGACAAACTGACGAGATTGGGCTGTCTCACCGGTTATGCCCTACTAGAATATGAGTTGCCAGTGTACTAAAACGTATTTTTGACAAAAAATAAATAAAAACAAGATACATAAAGCGTCACGAAAGTATTCGTAACACTAGCGTGGAATAATGGACAAATAAAGTAAGATAAAAAAGAAAATTGTATAACTATAATTATTCCGTAATCAGTAGAACTATCCTTATATCATAATTTTTATTTGGGATATTATTAATGGCACAGCAAACAAATAATCGCCTATCAATTTATTTTCTTCAATGATATACTTTTTACATCAAATTAATTATTGCACAGCAAATAAAATAAATGCCTAACAAAAATTGTACTGCAGATAATTAGAAAATACACATCAGCACGACATTACTTTCATCTTTTTATAGAACCCAGTAGGTTAGGTAAGGTTTGTTTCATAAAAATAAACAGTTTATAAAAAAAATGGCTTTCGGATAAATGAAAATTTGGCGAAACGATACAGATGGGAAACAAAAATTAGTGTTTCAGATAGGTAACCATCTAATCCTGATCACCTTTCAGAGCAGATCTAACTCGTCCAGGTTAGGTTAGATTAGTTTTTTTTAATATCCCTAAAAACGCTCCATAATGTGCGGGTGTCATTATTAGCTATGCATTACTTAAATATGCTTTACTTTTAAATAAATAGATGCTCGCCACAAATATAAATTGTAGTATATTACTTAAGTAACATTTTGAGTGCAATATTTGCTGTGCAATCAGTAATTTTGATATAAATTTTGATTATTTTTGCATAGAAAAAGGTTTTTTTTTGATGTGCGTTTAAATACTACCCATTTTATTTTAATAGAAGAATGACCATGAAAGTTAATATATCATGAAAATAACAGAGCACTTAGTACGCGTGGTCGAAAAAAATGAACCAACTTTCGTTACGTTATGGACGGAAATATATTTTTAGTATTTTTTTGAAGGGGTTTATATCAATTATCTGACTTGTGACCTTGAGAATTCTTATCCCTACATACAGGGTGTAATCGTTATGTGTAGCCAGGCGATAATTCCCTAAATATAGCAGATATCAGAAAACTTCGAATTGACATCGAAAGTGGGTTACCCAAGGAGTAAATTACATAAATAACTTTTTTTAAATAAAAGCAAAATATCCTGAATATTAACTTTAAACCCTCCCATACATTTAGTACGACGACTTACAGTACAGCCTCCAAGTACGTCGGCGTCGTAAGAGAGAAAACTGCTTGAGATTCATTAGTTGCACGAATAAACTGTACCTAATAAAATAATAAAACTACTGTTTATGAATATAATAAATGCAACATTTATTTTTTAAGGAAGTACACTTTTTGTTTACTTCAGTTGCTCGAAATGACGCCCATCCTGTGCGATACATTGACGGGCCCTTACGTCTACGCTGAACGAATGCACAGCCTAGAAGAGCCTTGCTGGTCCGAGGTCTCCACTCGAGCACTTTTCGGCCCCATCGGCCATCTGCTCTGCGTGCTATGTGGCCTGCCCATTGCCACTTCAACTTGCTAATCCGGTGAGCTATATCGGTCACTTTAGTTCGTCTACGGATTTCCTCATTTCTGATTCGATCACGTAGAGACACCCCGAGCATAGCCCTCTCCATTGCTCGTTGACCGACTTTGAGCTTTGAGATGAGGCCGATAGTGAAAGACCACGTTTCGGTGCCGTAAGTCATCACTGGTAACACACATTGGTTGAAGACCTCAAGACGAAATGAGGCACTGAGGTACGTCGGACGAAAAGACATTGCGTAGTTTCCCGAACGCTGCCCAGCCGAGTTGGATTCGGCGGTTGACCTCTTTCTCGAAGTTGGACCTACTTAATTGGACCACTTGTCCTAGGTAGATGTATGAGTCAACAACTTCGAGTACCGAGTTTTCAACAGACTGGGATGGGCACAACCTTGGCAATGTAAAGGTTATAATTTACAAAATGTCTGAAAAATTTATGACTTGCGAGTAAAAATTTGTCGACGAAATGAAGCATTCGGTGAAACGTTTGTCGACATTTCAAGGGTATCCGAAAAAATGTACTTCCTTAAAAAATAAATGTTACATTTTCTCAAATATCCAAGGAAATGTCGTTCTTATGGTCGTGGTTATAGAACGTGAAATACGTCTTTGTATAGCACTTGTTGAAGATTCGTTCTAATTTCAAATTAGAGGTCAATAAAGGAATTTCATACAACATTATGGCCGTGGCCAACAAAGAGATTGTCTTTTGTTTCAGTGGGGTTTATTTATCTTATTGATGTCCCTTAATATTTATTTATTATATTTAACTAGATCATTCAATTAGATTAAAACAGATATTCAATAAAATAAACAAGGAATCACGTTTATTGTAAAAAAAATATAACAATATCGAATTAAAAAGGTGTTGTCATTTTTTAATAAATAGAATCATCTTAACATTTTGGTGGCAAAAACATTAACCCGAACAGCTTTAAAAATATATGTTTTTTTTTATATAAATTTGAAATAAATTTGTTTTTATATGAACATTTGTATTATTTCCTTGGATTTATTTGAGAAAAGCACTATACAAGCCTCGGCGCGAACAGGGATTGTCGGCCTCGTATCTCTAGATGGCCTCGTTATCACTCGGTCATCTATTACTACTCGCCCAACAATCCCCTATTTCACGGCCTCTGCAGTAATGTACTATTATTATTTCATAGACGGTAGTTTTATTATTTTGAATCTCAAGCAGTTTTTCTCTTACGACGCCGACGTACTTGGGGGCTATAAGTCGTCGTAACTACTAAATGTATGGGAGGGTTTGAAGTTAAATATCTGGGATATTTCTGCTTTTAAGTTATTAATGTAATTTTACTCATTGGGTAACCCTCTTTCGATATCAATTTGTAGTTTTCTGATATCTGCTATATTTACGGAATTATCGCCTGGCTACACTTAACGATTACATCCTGTATAATAAAAATATATTTGAGACTGTAGGAGTTACCAATTTTTTTTAATCAGCTGGGCAAATTTAAAACGTCTAAATTGGTAACTTTTCGCGTCAGATAGATGCAGAATATATTCGAAAGTGTTCCGCATCCGCTTACTCAACCCGACTGTATAACAAAAAAAAACAGAGACGATTCCGCTGGTAAGTGCAAACTCAGTAATCTGGCTGGATGCTATTGCTATGGTATTGAAGCGGAGCGTGTTCACGTCATCCGCTGCGTGTAGTTGCCATTATTCGCTTTGGTAAACCGCAGTTTCGTGATGTAAGGTGAAGGTTAATTGACGATAGATTTCCACTGCATTCAAAACTAAACTTTATATACCGCATTAACTGAATTCAGGCCAAAACATACTTACAACAACAGATCAGATTAAGGTTGCGAGTACATAGTTACTAACTAATGTTAATTCGTCGTGACTCTTGATGTGGAAATTGAATTATGTTACAACAGTGTGATGACGAATCAAGTTTATTTACCCTGTCACTATCGATTGTCTAACAATGATCACAATTAAACGTGGTAGTTGTTTAATGATGGACACCCACGTCAACAATACGAAAAAAAATAACATTCAAAATAACGACGTTGTGTCGTGGTACGATACGACGTTAGTCGTCGCACGATTCGATGTGGGAACGTTGGAATCTATGACATTACATCATGAAGTCGAATAAAATAAAACTAAAAATGTAAAATGAAAGATTTGGTGTGGTCTTGCCCAAATCGACTCGTTGACGGCGTCGTGATTTCTACATTCGGATAGATGCATCATCAGTCATCCCAATAGCCAGCCCTGTTATATGTAGTGACATCAATAATATGTTAAGAAACATGTTAGATCATAGAGAAAAATTTCTAGAACAATCGGCATTTTAAAAGGAATAAGGCCTCTTAAGAATCCGTTTCGAAATGATCCAACCGGAAATGAAGTTTTCAATTAGGTACTATAAATCTTGAAATACTAGTATATAAGTTACTAGGACCTTACATATAAGTATAACCTGTATAGCAGTCTGAAACTTGAGTGGCCTGTGCAAGAGCATATTTCATTGAATAATTAAGTAACGGCTGTTGCCAGGTTATTAATGAGTTCTTCTTGGATTATTTGTGTATGTCGGACTACTGACAAAGACATAGATAGAATTACAAATGTGAAGCTGAAGCCTTTATAAATTAAGTTTTCAATCCCGATGCCCTTGATGCACATCATGTTTTTCATCACTTGTGATGCCATTTTTTGTTTACGATTCACAGAATTCAGAGACCAACTACCAACTATCATATTGTTCGATATCTTGCGTCATTTCATTAGTCAAATTTGATTGCAACTTGACAATTCATTTCGAACTAAACGTCATCGCGACTGATATAAGAATAGAGGTCAAATCAAATTTCTTTGTTGTTCAGAAATGTTCGAAATTTGAATAAATAATATCATCGAAGTCGATGTTCTTATTTAGCACATGGATCGATGTGATGTTTGATGTACGAGTATACTCACCTACCTTATAACCTGTAACGTACACAAAACCCGGATTACGTCCTGACGCTCTACGTGTATTTGGCATTTGCCGAAGGTTAAATAATTGTAATTTCGGAAAGTCCTTATTCCTAGTACCAATTAAGTAAAACACTTGGGTACAGCCACAGGAAAAAATACAATGTTTGTTTTTAGGGTTCCGTACCCAAAGGGTAAAAAAAAACGGGACCCTATTACTAAGACTTCGCTGTCCGTCCGTCTGTCACCAGGCTGTATCTCAAGAACGGTGATAGCTAGGCAGTTGAAATTTTCACAGATGATGTATTTCTATTGCCGCTATAACAAAAAATGCTAAAAATAAAATAAAATTAATATTTAAGGGGGGCTCTCATACAACAAACGGGTTGGTTGCGTTAACTTTGCACCTCATTTGTATCGGGCGCTATACATACCAGGTGCAAACTTAACTTAACCACTTAAGGATGAAAAGTGTTTGTACGGAACCCTCGGTGCGCGAGTCCGACTCGCACTTGACCGGTTTTTACATTACTCATTTATCGCTCAATTAGTGGGTATTATTATAATGGTTTTATATTATAGAATATTTTTTTGTCTTGTAATATTTTTAAGATATTGAGAATTACAAAAACATGGTAAATATCCACTTGAGGCGTCTACCTATAGCTAGAGGTAATAATTGGGCAAGTGCGAGTCCGACTCGCGCATGAAGGGTTCCGTACCATAAAACAAGTTTGTTGTATGGGAGACTCCCTTAAATATTGATTATATTTTATTTTTAGTATTTGTTGTTATAGCGGCATTAGAAATACATCATCTGTAAAAATTTCAACTGTCTAGCTATCACCGTTCTTGAGATACAGCCTGGTGACAGACGGACGGACGGACGGACGGACAGACGGACGGACAGCGAAGTCTCAGTAATAAGGTCCCGTTTTTACCCTTTGGGTACGTAACCCTAAAAACAATAGTATTACTTATTAAGAATACCTTTTCTAAATATTACCTGGAAAAATATTTTCCGAGTCTTATTTTCATTCAGTTCATATTACAAAGATCGTAGGTACCAATAGCAGCTATACAAAAAAGAAAATATTGTTTTCGATTTGAAAGTCGAGTAATACTTTGACATTGTTGTTACTATTAAGCGATTTTTTCCTCGCAATGCGTTTATGTTATTCTTTGCACCGCACATTTGGCCTGGATGTGTGTTTTCTTAAAATTTTATTATAGGTATAAGTATACTACTTAAACATTCTAGAATAAAATTACTTGACATTTCATTGCACAATACTAGGTACCTATCGGACGTCTGATAGCACGGTAGGACTTAAAAGACCTATGGAGCCGATATTAACATTAAAATACAACTCATACTCATACTTTTAATTATAAGTGTATTTATATAGTAATTTAAATTTTATAGTCATGGACAAAGTCAGATTGATATACAAATACCTGATTTGTGTAGGTTTTTTTTTTCGTCGTCATATAATACGTAAATATTCGCGACTTGCATGAAAATGCATGAAATCGATATTTAATATAGTCAAATCTAGGAGTCATTGCAAAAATAATTATTTTATTTATAGTTTTACTCATTTAATGCTTGGAAATGTAACCATAAAGGCAGTTTGGAGTGAAATAAATGAATGGGTATGAGTATGAATTGTATTTAAATAGTAATATCGGCTCCATAGCTGTCTAAATTCCTACCGGACTATCAGAAGTACGACGCCTACACAATACAAATGCATTAAGTAGTATTAACCGTGGTCCATTTAGCGTTGCCGATTTAGGCATTAAACTCAAAAGCGTTGCCGAATGTGATCTCTTTGTCTGATTTGCACGCAATCACGTTCAATCATCCTATTTAGCTAATTCCCAAATTAGAGTGCTACTGAAAATTACATTATAAAGTACAGTGAGATGTTAAATTTAAATACTGGGAAATGTAAAATAAAACCCTTGAATGACGATACTAAATTACGCGAAATGAAAAGTGTTATGGACGTATTAGAATGTTACAAAACTTGCAAATACAGTAGGTAGGTACTGTGAAGATGGTACTTCACTATCGGTGCTAAATGGCCACCGACATAAAAATAAAGTCATTTTTATATTTAGAATAAGACGTGTGACATCCGTTATAAAAATAAAATGTATAGTTAGTCTTAAACTAGCCTCCGGGCAATAAACATCTTAGACCTCTCTCTGCTCTTTTAATCAGCCCCATCTGACTGCACCCCCGTAGTCGTTTACAGTACTCTTACCATGAGGTTAAAGTGACCATACTCGCTACCGCCAGCGTAAACTATTTGTATCTAGAATTATAGTTCTACAAAGTAACTTACTAGGGGCGCTGTACCTACTATCCTCCAAACAAATTGTTTACGCTGTCGGTAGCGAGTTTACGGTCACTGGCTAGCTTTACCCCTTTAGTCGAAATAGTGTAGTTTCTAGAAGAGCGTCTGACGACTCTCGTCTTCATCAGTATCTTCGGCGCATCACCAACGCCACCACAGCTCACAGGGCGCCATATGTCGCACAATTTGGTTACTTTGGCCTTTGTTACTGACCGAGCGAGCAAAGCGTTTCTGTTGGGCAAAATTTCTTTGGTATATGCCCGGATGATTGGGTTGCCAGCTTCTCGCCTACATGCTACATTTCTAAGCCGATTTTCATGAAATTTTCTAAGCAGGTTCAATAAGAATATAGAACTTATCAAAATGGCGGAGATATGGGGGTTGAAAACGTAATAAATTACTAATTTGAGCCAGTTCCAGCCATCACAGAGCCATCTAGTTGTACCTATACATAGGTTACCCATTCCCTGTTAATATTTTTTTTCTTAACGTTAAAATTTCAGTTTTAATGTATTTTAATGTTTTGCGAGTTGTACACAAGGCAGTTATGAAATAACTAGTACAATTTGAATTGGATTGCTATACTAAGTATATATAACTGTATGAAATTATATTATCTTTAGATTAACAGAATGTGAGCTGCTTAAAAAGATAACAATAATAGTTATTTTATGACTTACAATAGTATCCTTAGTTTCTTGTTTTAAATACTTACAAAATACACGTCTCACTGATGTTATAAATATAATATACGAGTGTACTTAAGGTTATTATTCTTAACTGTCAAGGAAGAATACAATAGCAAACCAAAGTAAAGATTTCTTTACAATGTCATACGAGGACGGAAATTGGCAAATCATCATTAAATTGAGTTAATAAGAGTGCAGTGTATTAACACAGCCTACAGATTTAATGTCAAAAGAAACTTGACATAGTGAATGTGTAAATTTTTACATGTATTCGAATTAAAGCTATTTGATCTATAAATATTTAACTAACTTACATGCACAACTTATGTTATATATTTCCATTTAACTACATTATCATGAGCAGTGATCGGCGCGGGCCGTGCAAAACCGCGGGTTTCCTATAGTATTTAATATGAACATAATTATAATACCGCGATTTTGACTGCATAAAAAAAATTGATTTATAACAATCATGTTCTTATTTTTTTTACGCAAAAAGCGAATACCGCGATTTTGCACGGGCCGTGCCGATCACTGATCATGAGTCTACTCTAGGTACTCTTACAATATTTTTAAACAACATTTTCCCTGGTATTCACAAGGCTCTCCCCCGCCGTTAAACCTGAAATAAACCGGAATATGTAATTTGGAGCGCACAAGCTAAACTACCCTATCATAATGCCTTCCATCTTCACCGCCTTAAGACGTCGCGTGTCGTGTAACCAGTCCTAATTAGATATAGCCTAATATTTAGCCATTTAACTAATAATATATCGGCCAGAACTCAAAAAACGAAAGATTTAGGTAATGCCATGGGTCACCCAGAAGAATACCACTCACAATCTAACTTTTGATACATAGGTAACGCAAAAACCAAAACTTCGTCATCAAGTCCTATATTTATTCGCTCTGGGTTTTATTTCCTAGTTATTTTAGTGTAAATCCAGGGCTGCGCTAGATTGTTATTTTTTTTTAGGTACTACTTAGTCAATTAGGTATGCAATTAAGTACACCATCTTCTTCCATAGTCCCGGTTGTCACAAATGGTGATTTATTTGGGACTTGCCTAGTTGATCTTTGTAAGGATGTCCTCTATATATATTTAAATAGGTTTATTACGCTACACATGTATTAATTTTTTGAAGTGTTGACATAACATTAATTATCAATGTGGGTTGTTTTCCTCCATTAGTTGACATTTTGGCGGAACATGCGTGCGTTTAAAGCGACAGCGTCGGCCTAAGAACAATAAGATGGAAGGTTTTGTCATAGGAGATATTTTGCGTGCACTTTGCCGGTTAAACGAATGAAAGAGCTAATTATGAAAACAATATGATGCTGAAGATGTACACATTGAAAAGCATTGGCAATGTCTTGAAAGTCCTTATGCAAAAGATTAGTAGGACATTGGGTAAAAGTTCCTGAATTTCCTTATTCGCTTTAAGTAGTATAGTACATATAGTATTAGGACAGTACCTAGTCTTCTTGCCCTTTCGTTGTGACCTCGAATATGACCCCTCCCCGTGCCAAGTTAACACATACACGGCCTCGGGCCGTACGAAAGTGAACATCATAATTTATTCCTCTCATAGTAATGTCCCCTGGGCTACAGTTCATCTAAAGTTGGCCTATGAAAATATATACCGATATTTGCCTCTAAAAGAAACGTGACACATAGCCCTAATGTTGCTTTTTATATAACGCCTTTCAGTGAAATACGAAGTCACAAAAATAGCCCCCGCATTCGACACGTGCCAAATTTGGGCGGCAATTACAATGCTCATTTGTTTCCTTCTCATTTGATCACTTACACGTGAAGTTGCATGGTTAGTAATGGCACTCTGGTTTAGTGCGTGTCGAATGGTGGTCCCCAGCTCCTATGTGCGCGTTAAGAGCTTTGAGACATGCCGAGTTGTTGTGAGTTGCCTTGATTGTGTAGCTCAGCACAATCAAGGCACCTATATTTAAACATTTGCGACAAACATTTACGGCCGTAGACTACGACATTTTATAATTAATACATATATAACGCCTAACTAACTAAGTCCATTTCATATTCTTCTGTATTACTTTCATACGAAGCCAAAAATGATTTCGCCGCCGATCTGCATACGCAAAAATTTATTGCAGGGAATCGAGCGAGATAGAAAGAATTCAAAATGTAAATTCCGAATTTGGGAGAAGTCGTGCTGTGGGTAATTAATTAATTAATTAATCTATGACTGTCGCGTTTATCGTGCGATGGATAAATGTTAATTTACTTTACCGTCTCTCCTATAATATGGATGTGAGAGATTACGTGGCTGCCTATAAAATTGAGTGTAGAGCTTGGCGTACATTTTGTCTTAGGCAGACGAATGGCGCCAACGCTTTGTGGATAGTTGCATCGTTTTCATGAAGTCTGGTTTAAAATATTAGCTAGTTACGTAGAAGGATGCGTACATAACTAAACGGCACTTTCAATTTGCTATGAATTAGTTCTGCCAGAAATTTTAATGCGGTATCAAAATATTTGTCTCCGTAGCATACGTACATAGACGTAGCGGCCTATAATGATGTTGGTCGCACGATAACAGCGACCATCATAAGCCCCGTGTCGTAGTCTACCGGCCTCAACACAAATACACACCACGAGCACGTACTCGCACGCCGCCGCGTCCTTGTGTGCGTGTGACAAACAATAACATGTGACATACGGCCGGCCCACGAAAATGTCCCTAACTTTAGGACTTTGTCATCCTAGAGAAGCTACAGCCGCACTATATAAGCGCTGAGTTACTTTTACAGCGATTTCTAATTGATACAATTTCACGATACGCTCAACATTTCCATGGGCTGCCCTGAAGGATTTGTTAGTAAAAGTGCATCGAAAGGGGACTTTCTTTTGCCAATAACTATATTGCCAATTTGTGCCTTCAAAGCCTGTACAGCTGACACATTACCTTTTGCTTTTAAATTTTGAAAGAGCTTAATTACAAATATACAAATTAATAAATTGAGGATCAAATTACAGTTCCGAGTGCCGTTTTAATGTTAAGTTTTAATAGTATACAACTCGAGTCAGATAATCAATACTCAATTTATTCATTTTGTTCCGATTGAAGTCTGCACGAGTCCAAAGAACGGAGCCATTACAAAATATGTAATACATATATTTCATTTAATTTCGTATTTTATTTAGCATATTAAAGGAAAGAGTGTATTTGCCTCAGGGGGATGAACAATAAATTCCAGAAACATTAAACAAATGTTTTATAGAGACAGAATTTCAGCAAATCCACCACAGCAATGCCTTATTAACGGTATACAAACCACAAAATCAAAAAGTTTTTTTAATACTTAATCATAAAAAAACCTCAGAAAACTGCCTTAATGTTTGGCCAATAATGATAATGACGTAATAGTTTAATGCATTAAAGGGTAAATGAGTACATAAATGTAATATTTGTATAATAATTCATACTTTGTGACTCCGTTCTCGTGAAGAACTCTTGTACCAAGAATGAAAAGGTTCTAACAAAAACACGGTGCAAATTATTGTACTTTCGCTAATTTGGACGTTTGTTCACGCTCGCTACCTTTTCATTCTAAGTTGAAAAAAAAATATTCAAATCTGACTGAATTGATTTATATACAGCAAGATTAATGCAAATAAGTCATTAAATTATTTTTCACCTCACCAGCTCAAACATGGCGATTTTGCTGTCAGATAACAGTGAACAAAATGCGATTTTGTTTCGAGCGTGAGTAGAAAGTAGCTTTTTAATTTTTTCAATATCTGACCACGAATTGTCATTCTTCAGCCAAAGGTTAATTATAAAATTCTAATCATTTGAATCTCGATGCACTCTGTTTCTTTTATATGTATATAAAAGAGAGGGATAGAAACTTATCAATTTGAAATTCGATTTTCGAATCCGACCTCGATTGAGAACAGTTCGGATACGCGTTATACCAAAAAAATCATTAAAAACACCCGAAAAAGTTTTAATTGCAACGTATTTTTTTTTCTTTATTATATTTTTATTTAACGACCGAATATTAAAATGATTGTGCCTTTTATATAAAACAATTGATCATTGCTCAAATATAATAAGATTTTTCACCTTATTACTTATTGTAAATTATATTTACTTATTGTAAAATATAATTTATAATTTCGCCATTTATCATAGATGCATATTCGAAACGTACCTTAAAAAATATCGAGTTCATATTGTAATTGTTATTTTCTTTTGCATATATTTTGTTTGGTGTTTTAGGAGTAAAAATATTAATCAATGTATAAACAAAATCTCGTAATATAATAATGTATTTATAAATAAACACGTCATGTATCTGCTAAATCTTCCAATTTGATCAAATAATGACAACAACCGTGTTGGTTGGTTGATTATAATTTCAATTAAATTATCATGTTATTCCTTTTTAAGCAGCACTTATCTATTTTCTGATTAATAATATTATTGAAATCAGCAACAAAGACTATAAACATACGTTGGAAGAAAAAACACAAAATGTCGAATATGTTCTCGCTGATGAGGTGAAAAGTTGTGTGTGCTACACGAGAGCAAAGTTTTTTGCATCTCGTGCTGTTGAGTCCCTCGCTACACTCAGGATTCTAACATAGAATCACTCGCTACGCTCGTGATTCAAACGTAGAATCCTTCGCTTGCTCGGGACTCAAAATCAGCACTCATAACAAAAAACAACTTTGCTCTGTTGTTGCACAAATAACTATTTTTAAGTTATCAATGATCACCATTGATAACTGTTTTGTAACAAACCTAATATGAGTGTTTCGTAATCCTCATTATTAAATTATTATAATATATATTATGTATGTACATATATTTTATTATTACATTATTAAGTCTTTTCATTACTTAAAAATGTTTCAGAGAATATGAAATCTAATTTAATGACCGATAAAAGTTGAAATAAAAATAAATAATTAATTGTGAATAAAGAAACGTCATCGAGAAATCTTAGTAACTGTATGTGACTTGATAGCCGCGCATTTTAAGGGCCAGCAAAAAGAAATCCAGTCCGGTGACCACGTGTTCTTTTTAATTTGTACATTTCAAGCATTTTTTACTGAGATCCTTGTTAATAGCAAAAGGGCTGTCCCAAAATTTACATGAATATGTATTTCCATTTCGAAACTGTCATAAAATTTTGTAGCGAAATGGTAACGGAATGGAACATGTAATACAAATTGGCACACATTTTCTTCTATTACGGTCAGAAAACTAGTTCTGATTAGGAATTACCTATACTAATAAGTAAAAGAAGACTTTGGGTGCGATTTTTTACAACAGTTTGTGAGTCAATAAATATTTGAAACATGGTGTTTTTTACACCCGGAAAATCTATAACTGAAAATGTTAAGTGGAGATATTGGAATAATGCACAAAAAGAGTTAAAAACGCTTTCGTAAATACTCAGTAGAGCTTTTATTTCTTGTTCTCGATGTCGTATATGGTTGAATCAAATTTTAAGGTACACTCTCTCATCGAAAACTAAACTCACTGCATCGTCACAATGACCTTAGAAGAATTATAATTCACTAAAATCAAATTTAGATTATCAAATGTTCACTAATTTTGAAGGAACCACCTCATGGGGAAAAACTTGGTACCGCAGTGGAAAATGCCCTTTTTCCTTACGTTACAGGAATACATCATCCGCGTCAACCGCGTTACCAAATGTATTCATATGTATTAGAAATAATTGTATTTAAAAAAATATATATAATTTTAAATACTTACTGTGGTGTGTGATCCACATCGTAGGTACATGTACAAGTATACAAAATCATATCTAAAGTTGAGTGTGCATACCTCGGAAAATATTATAGGATCCTTAAAAGTTGATTCTACCATTTTCTCACTAAATCAACTAAACGGGCCTTTAGCGGTCACGTTTATTGTACGATAGACAAAAGATATATACAATCATTTACTTTTGACCCGTTGTGTTATTGTTTTTTAATTCTGCCAAAGGTTTTTAAACTGTCGTGTCCTCAGCACCATTACTAAACATTTTTACCTTAACCATTTTTGGATAAGGAGTTCGAATGTCACTATTTGTCATCTATGTCGTCATATAGTTAGTTAACTGAGAACTCACACTCACTAAGTACCTGATGACAACTTGGAATAAAGCTAGTAGGTATCTCGGTTTTTACATTCAGTGAAGAGTTAGTGACAAATTCTTAGTGAGTGTTTTCTCTTAAAGGCGAGATATGGTAGTTGGAGTTTGAGGCACTTCGAGCACTTTCATCTATTGCAGAACGGGTTATTGTACTGTCGTGGAATAAACGCAATCATCATAGGTCCACGAGCATAAGGCGGTTATCACACTGCACAGGGTACTAATCCGGCGTGCGGAGCTGAGGTTTTCAACTTTGACAGTAGAATTTTAACTTCATACTAAAATCGCAGTGTATCAAATTGTTAAGTATTAACCGTGTTTACGGCGTTACAGCTCAGCCACGACTGCGCGACCAGCGGCAGCGGCGTAACAATATCATATCGACATTATGAAGCATACCACGAACCGCCGCGCGCGGTACGGAGACCAAAGTCGTGGGCTGAGCCGTTAATCATCATTGTCATCTTAGCATATATCTTTAAAATAAACGACGGCAAAAGCTGACACTATCGAGTCTGAGGCTGAGCCTAGTTTAATTATAATCATAGCAACTTGCTATTCCATGGTAATAATGCTGAGACGACAATGACGTTAAGACCGCGCGGTTAACACACGCTGAGACACGGACAGATAAACCAGCTGCACCACACACCGGAGCGGTGTCCGGTGTTGCGTGATATCCTTACTCTAGCTCCACACTCGCGAACTTGACCGAAGTTGGGCGAGGCGTAGTTGGCCAACTTCGCGAGTAGTGAGCTAGGGTTAAATAGATGCAAGCGGACGGCACCTGTAAGCGCGATGGCGTCGTTCTGTCGGAGCACGCGCGTCATGTGCGTGCGCATGGCCACCACCACGTCGTGATTCGTGAAGCAGAACAGGAACGCGACGCACACCCCCTGGGGAACGGAAACTTAGTTACTGACGAATGGGCTGAATTTGTTTCTCATACGGCTTAATAAATAGACTATATCAAAAACTAATTGGATATAAATCAAAGTTATAGTTACATATATACCGTTCATTGATATAATAGATCCACAGTATAATAGAGCCACAGACCCGAACAAAATTGTCGAAAAAAGTGGCACTGCTGTCATGTTCAAGTAGATGCCAATAACGCTTATTTATCATTTACAACAACATAATTACTTCGTACAAAATAACTCTACTCAAACGTTTAAGTGTCAAATTGGCTTACGTACTTATTACCACAAATATTTTTCGTGTAAATTAACTTTTTTAGCGTATTCTGACTCATGTCGCTTGTCAAACTTGGAAACTGGCACGAATGGAGCAGATTTTAATATTTTTACATACTAAAAATATTTTATTTATTATTTTATTTAGGTATTAAAATACATTTTTTGTTTGAACAAAATGAACTCTTCTTGTCATGTGTATATATATATTTTTAATATACAATAAAGAGTGTACATACACACATACAATAAACTCGTAAATTGTAAATAACAAATTAAGTTACGTATTTATTTAACAACTGCATAAAAGGGTCCCAACACTGCATAGACGGGATCAGTAATAATGACATTATTTCTCAACTCATCTTGTTCCGGTATGTGAAATAAGAGTACCTACAGTCCGACCAAACAGAGTAGAAATTAAAAAGTGGCAATACTGTAGTGTCGTCCCTTCTAATCAATCTAAGAAAACGAGGACAACTCTACAGTGTTGCCACTTTTTAAAGACATGTTCAAAATATTGTCATTATCATTATCCCTTTAAAGTTAAAGTTTTATTTTATTTGTCGGTGGCGTGGTATGCACGGCAGCACACGTCGCCGTGTTCTTGGCGTTCAAAGGTTTAAACTGACAGTGTCTAGACTCTGTGACAAATAAAACAATAACAACGGAGCAATTTTTTATTAATTTATGAATGTCGCCATTTTACGTTTCTTTTGATTATCATAAAAAATAATCCTTCAATTATTCTTCGCGTCTCTCTTGCTAAACGTGACCTCCATTTTTCACGTTGTTGAGGATCTAGTGGGAATCTTAAACAAAAAAACTAGGATAATTATTTATTGCGCAATGCACACCTTTATATAAAACTATAGCGACTCCTCAGATTTTTGTTCTGTGATGAGGTGCATTTTGTAAGAACAAAATTAATAATTATTTGAATCTAAATATGCTATTACATAGGATTCCTTAATTAATTAATAGAACTTTGTAGTGTTCACTTACCTTGGTAATTCCTTTAAGCGATGAAATTCTGGACTCCCTTATATTATCCAATGCTCTGTTTATCTCTCTAGCACGTTGTTAGTTCGGTATAATTCGCTTGCTTCGATATATTGGCTGAAACGTTAATTTATTAAACTCTAGCTTACTGAAAAATCAATTTGACGCGGGCTACTACTTACATTATTTTCCTCTTCGCCTTTTATCACGATTTTGTAGTTTTATTCCATAAAAAAAACATACATTTTGTATATTTAATTTGTTATGACATTTCTGTTAGAAAAAATGTCATAGCAACGTCTTGTCCATGGATGTTGCGTGCCGAACTATGAGTTGAAGCCAGGTTCATTCACCTTTGCTCATATGTTTTATCTCTTTTCCACACTGTGATGTGTTACCATGTTATTTATAAAAAAAACTTATTTTTTATAGAAATAAGAATTATCGGGCATTACCTAATTAATTTACTTTAAGCTAATTCCAACAAAAATTTATATTTTTCATATAAAACTTTCTGCGATCAAATTTACTTAGTTTTCTATGTATTATACAAAAAAAAGAACTGAATCAAAATTCTCATTTCACGGGTATGCACCTCCTACGTACTATGACAACACTAATAATAAAGAAATATCGCCGATATGTCAGAATTGTCAAAAGTCATTCACCAATTCAATGTTTTTTTTCGTGAAATAAACGTATTTCGTCGATTAACTTGCGTAATGCGCTATGTATTGCATAGTAAAGCATTGTAAAAGTAATTGGAGGCAGAAATCCGACACAAAATTTTATAGGTGAGTACTTATTTTACGAAAATGTTCAAAAATCTTACTAGCAATCAGTCTTCCTCTATTTTGCTTGTAAGCTTTGTTAATTTTTATTCAAGAACCCCACGAATAGGTTTATAATGATAAATTAGAAGTATATTTTGTTTATTTGAAGTTCAACATTGTCTTAAATGAGAAACTAAAGATTGTGTGGTTTTACAACTCGGGTGACCAATTCGTTTTCATGCATGGTATTTACTCGTATAAAATGGACCTAAATCTATCAACTTAGTACGTTTTCTATTCTCATAATTCATATTACAGAATAACATGTTTATTGTTTGTGTCTTTACAATTTACTTGAATAATATTAAATATTGCAGTTTTCCAAAAGATGAACGAAGGAGGCGGTTTTGGCTGTCGATTGTACCGATAAAGGGTTTCAGAGCGTTCGACAATTTGATGACCCTGCTGTCGAAATTGTTCTCACATGTGGAAAATAAAGAAACTGTTATAACGTCCTAGTATTTTATTATTTTTTATCCATTGACAAATACTCCCCTTATGTTTTTGTTAGTAACTATTTGTGGCGTGCTCAGGTAAAAGGAAACCTTTTGCCGGATATCATTAAGGCGGACTAAGTGCAGAGTGGCATAGAAATGCAACCAAAAATGGACTGACAAATTGGTGTCTTTTACTACAGAACGTCACATTGATACCTACACCAATGGTAAGTATATTGCTAACCTAATCCACTAATGGCTACCTCACTGTGAACTTAGCCATAGTCACACTCGTATTCACAAACACATATAAACAAAAAACGTGTACCTATACTAAAATTGCTACTATATTTAAGGATTGGCCTCATAGGTGCTCACAATACTCTGGCGTTGCGTAAAGGCGGCTAATACACGGTGAAAAAGGGACGTTGACGTATGCGTCGCGTTTTTCTCCATACATTTAGCCGTCCGTTTAAGTATCAGTAAGTAGTCTCCAGTTACACGGACACTTGAAATCAGCATTGCCTAGAATGCTAATGTTTTATCGCCGACGTAAGGCTTCCATTCCTTTCTGGTAAATTAGCCAGTGCGAGCGGGACGGCAACGCACGAAACAACAATAAAATTTAGCTATGCATATACTTTCCTATCCTACTAGGATGGGTGTTCACTTTCATGATAAAACAGTTGATCGGATTTGAATTTAATAAATTACAAAATCATCAATCATCAATCTGTTGTATATGTCAAATTCCGCGGGACATTCGTAATGTATGCTTAATCATGGACACCTTAAAGAAAGAGATGCAAGATCGGCGTGACGTAATTCAAGGTCATTTTTTCTGGCTTCAAAGGAATGTTCGGCATGCAATATCCAGTTAGTATATAAGATTCTTGGTCTTGTCTTATAAAATTGACCATTTCACGTAATTTTACTTCCAAAGCGGTGAGGTTGGATATATTTGAGCTAGGTCGTATTAACTTAATCGTTTGGCTGGTTCCCTATACTTCATAAAATTCAAAATTCATATTTTTATCTATTCTGGAACCTTTTGTCAGCGAGCCTGATATAAAAGCGCTGCCATCAGCTCAAAATTCAGTTTTCTCGTGCCTCTCAAATAAAGAGGATCTCGAAATTGGTCTGTGCAGGGCCAAAGCTTGGCCCTGCACTCAAGAGAGACCCCTTTTCCTCTTTGGCTGTCCCCTACAAGACTACTGACTCGTTCGGACGCTGAAAGGCCTTGTCAACTGCTACTTCGGGAGGCCTTGCCGGCTGCAAGAAGGAACCTTGCTGTCCTTCTGCCACTGCATATACGCCCTGCTGCTGTTGCGTATACGCCCTCCTGCTGCTGTTGCGTATACGCCCTCCTGCTGCTGTTGCGTATACGCCCTCCTGCTGCTGTTGCGTAGACGCCCTCCTACTGCCACTGCGTATACGCCCTCCTGCTGCCACTGCGTATACGCCCACCTGCTGCCACTGCGTATACGCCCAACTGCTGCCACTGCGTAGACGCCCTCCTACTGTCACTGCACATACGCCTTCCTGCTACTACTGTGATTTCGTCCACCTGCTGCAACTGCGGTGACCTGCGACCACCTGCTACGGACTCATACCAGGCTACACGGACATCGCCTCAACAGCAACCGCTCGGACCGAAGACTACCAACCTCCCCTATACTCCGTTATCCCACTGCCTTGGTGACTGAGTAAAAATAAAGAACCCTAACCCTGAACTTATTACTTTTTCTTTCTTCTTCTTTTCTCCCTTATCTTTTTCTCTCTCTCTCACGTCTGTTATCGTCAATGATACCGTTGAAGAAAATGATGGTCAAATGTAAATATGAAGGATTTAAAAAACTTGTCCTCTGTTACCTACCTCTGTGAAATTTTGTGTTCCCAATTATACTGGACCATGATAATTTTGGCTTAAATAGGTTATAACAGTACAAAAATATATTTGGGAATTTAAGTTGATTTAAGCATAGGTAACTTTTCTTTGAGTACCTATATGAATGCTTTTGCATTGCGCGTTTCAATGTCTTTTTTTTGTATAAAGTCATGTACAGTGCACACCACTTTATAGCTTTATTTACCGGTTATAATTAAAAAAATAGCAGCCGCAAAGAAGTTACATAATCGTTAAAATATTCAAGGTAGAGTTTACAACTAATTTAAGTACTGGCTTTTGCCCGCGGCGTTTGCGTTAAAACATATACACGATGATTTTTAATCGGTGATCAGGTACCAACTTTTCTAACTCAGTAATCTATGGCGGTCACGTTGAAGTCGTAATTACATGAAAACAAACTTTTATTTTACTATGATAATTTTTATTTTGAAACCAATTTTGTCTTAAATTCCTTGTCACCGAACTAATTTGTATCGGTGTGCTTACAACCTCTTTAATAATTTAATGGGAATGTCAATTTATGAGTAATTGTCATTGTCATTACATAAACAAAGTCGTAGAAAATTTCGTAAAATTTCCCGCCAAAGCGATGACACTTGACGTAGGTATCGTACTTCAATCATTTATGTAGGACGACCATGTATCTAGTGGTTATTAATTTTAAGTATGTTTTCACTTTTAATTAATTTAACAGTGAGGTAATTGCGCGAGACCTCGCGTATTAAGTTTAATTTTAGCTAAATATGAATATTTTTCTACTCCTGATTACCGATTAAAAATCATCGGTATATGTACCTACATCATCTTACGTGAACAGGGCTTTTTCTTTTTCAGTATAAAAGTAGCCTATGTGTTCAGTTAGGGTTAGGTTATCTATCTCTGTCATAGTGTGCTGTAGTGGAGTTAATAGAATGACACTTGTAACCCGAATAGTCCCGCGCCATTTTTTGATAATTTTCCAAAGGCTCGCATCTCTCTCAGAATGTGTTATTCCATTACTTCCGCATTCTCGATTCGATAAATGTTTGACAGCTGTACCTCTCGATTTCCTGTTAAATTAAATTGAATGATAATAGTTGACGCGGGCAAAGACTACAATGTAACATAGGACGCGGGTAAGTGGGACATGCTACCCGTAAATATTGTGTTTTAGGCAGAATAAAAAAAAAAACATCGCATAAAACAAAACTTCACCGCAGGATATAAAGCAGGATAAAATCCAGACTATTTTAAACATCCGAATCAAATATAATTATATGAGTTCGGTGTAGGTTTGATGCCGAATTGATGGGAATCTCTTTGACTGCTCATGAGTGCCACAGAAATGTTTAAAAATCTTTCAGTACATTACTTATACAGATATTTATTATCGTCATGAGTTGGCGAACCTCCAAACACACGATACACGGCCCGTACATATAATCTACATTTTTATGTGGCAATGGAGTTTTGTGCCTAATCAAAGTTGGCCAATTTCACAAATCGAAGTACTCGTACGAATTATTTTACAAGCTTTTATTTAACTTGCAATGTGTGTGAATCTCGCAAGTCAATTTTGAATTATCAAATGAAAAGGCTTAAAATTTAGTGACACTACTCTAAATTCAATATGGTGGAACACCCAAGATGGCGGACCAGATATTTTTAACGCGCCCCTACAATATCGACAACAAATGAAAGGGCTTGCTGAGAATAACTCAAGTGATCGATATATCGGCAATATGACGGATTCATTCTACAACTGCATACTGAGGTAGTACTAAGTAATATGAAATTCATGTCTCAGAGCTGTATTACTTAAAATACAGCAGTCCTTAACTCAGAATAATCTCACTTATTTATTAAGCGGCGGGTCTATTAAATGTGTATGATCAAATGTTCCCAGATAAAACCGAACATTACTGGATCTGAGGAGCACCTGAGGCCTCGTTTTCCCTATCAGGTTTATAACATTGAATTTAAATAACTTCATTTATACGGCTTTAATGAGGGTCTGCGGCACCAAAACTTGAAAAGGCTTGTTAAGCTTCATACTTATTTGGAATTAGATAGGCAGATTAAACATTAGGCAATGAAATCACCAAAGCTGTGTAAGCGATGCGTAGTAAAACTTTGCATGTACGAGCATAAGAAAGTTATTCACAACTTTTATCGTTGCCCAACTTCAGTGGATCTGCATATTCAATTAAAACCGTACCTAATAGGTACGGTGAGCATCAAGTCGCTGATCATTTTAATACCGAGATAATATTGTAATCCACTGTTACTGATTGTACAAGTACATTTACATACAATTACCATGCTCTTTCGATTTACTTACGACTGGCATAATTACGGAGGATAAAACAGTAAGTAATTAATCTTTGTAATTAAATGTCAGTCTTTCGAGCAAAACTTGGACTATCATTAGTTTACATTCGTCAGAATTTGTAATGAGTCATATATATTATTCACTCTCTCAATGTCTTCGATCAAATGCAATACCTACTTTCTGTAGCGTTACTGGTCAAACTCAGGTCAAACTTATTAAATATTAAGAATGATAACAATTTTTTAGAGGATGTCAATCGACCCTATTTTTATTGGGATCATGTTTGGATTGAACTAACTACACTCTAGAAGTCAGAAATGATAGTTTAAGGTCGACATTCCTTCGGAGCGCTGAAATCGCTCCATACAAATGGCGTCCAAACGTGACGTCATCTACCAGTAAAGGTAACAATATATGCACGGTAAAACAACAAATTTGATATTATGGCAGTGAAAAGCGCGCTTAAGTGCATGCCAATTATTAAATTTAATGAATTACAAGGATTACGAGAACAAATAAAAAAATCTTCTGGATTAAAAATAAAATCATCACACTTGCCTATCTTTGAAGCCACATATTTCATAGTCCCTTTATTTTTTTGTTTTCTTTTTCCTTCATTTCATGTCACGTGTAGCTATTTTTTTTCATATAACTACAGTAGAATTTAACATCAGTCATCATCCCTATTGTGAAGATTTAGTGTTTTTAATCTGTACATAGCTAATAAATAAAACACCAGTGCGAAACACTCACAATTATATTCAGTGCACGTTCTCAGCACATTTCAAGCTTTGATACCCCCAAAAGTTATTGGAAACTTGGTGTTTGTCGTCCACCAACTATTGTTAACTGCGTGAACGAGATCACACTGGGTAGGTAAACAAATATATCATGCCGACGAATAAGTGATTTATATATCCACACACAAACAGAAGGAAAGAATAACAGAAAAGGCGTTAAGCTTATTGAATTACGACATCCAGGCACGCAATTTCCTTCAAAGAATGGCCACAGATATTTTTTACGAGTACACATAGGTCACTTATCATTTATAAATTCGACATCCGGTACCCGGGTGATTATGCCTACTGATTCATAGCTCGGACTAATCATCGTAAACAAGAATTAAGAAAAAAATGTAATGGAAATACTCACAAACTTTTGGCCAATTTTGGTTTAGGTTTATAAATATAATTTATATGTCCAAATATAACCCAAAATTGGCCAAAAGTTTGTGAGTATTTACATTAGACTTTATCTTAATTCTTGTTTAGCGATTTTTAGTCCGAGTTATGCTGATTAGACATTCGCTTTGAGAAAATAGAAGATCATCATCATCAGTATCATCATATTCGATATTCAATCAATCCTAATTCCATTTCAAGAAGAGTTGCTATTAATTTAAGTACGAACATTACACATAAACATTTAAATGTCTATGACCTATTTTTAACTCCCGACGAAAAAGGGGGTGTTATAAATAAGTTTAATATGTGTATCTGTGTGTCTGTCCGTGGCATCGTAGTGCCCATACGGGTGGACCGATTTCAGTGCGGGTTTTAGGGTTCCGTACTCAAAGGGTAAAAACGGGACCCTATGACTGAGACTTCGCTGTCTGCCTGTCCGTCCGTCCGTCTGTCACCAGGCTGTATCCCAAGAACGGTGATAGCTAGACAGTTGAAATTTTCACAGATGATGTATTTCTATTGCCGCTATCTACTAAAAATAAAATAAAATATATATTTCAGGGGGGCTCCCATACAACAAACTTGTTATAGATTGTGGTACGGAACCCTTCATGCGCGAGTCGGACTCGCACTTGCCCAATTTTATTTTTAATCGAAAGCCTGGTTTGTCGAGATGTTTCTTAGCTATGTTTGATGGAAATCAGAGCTCTCATCTTCAAGATATTAACCTTCTCTCTCATCTCAGCCAATATTGAGCATGAATTCTAAATTCCTGGTGTTATATTCACTCATTAAAACAGGGTCTCATGATGACCAAGCTACGTGTTTCGGGGGTGTTTTAAATATTGTATTTATTATTTATAAAAAGTTTAAGGTTTAATTAAATAAATATGTTCGTCAGTAACAAATAGATTATGAAATAACAATTAACTAATAAAACCTTAATTGACTAAATTACACTAAATTCAAACTAAACCTTAAGTTAAATCCCCTAAGTCGTCTGGTTAGACGAATAGATAACCCTGCCCTATGGTCTAGATTAAAATGTATGAATGTTTTTTATTTATGTAATTCTCCATAGTCAGCGCATATAAATTTCCACTTGAATACCCCTTTCCGAAACGCTTAGAGATAGGTAATACAATTTCGTTGGTAGGTACTTATTACTCAGCACAGAAGTAAAATGATAATATTAATACTTTGTTTCTGAATAAGTCTCTCTCCCCGGTTTCGTTGAAACATTTATGTAAGAAAGTGCCGTCAGCGTGTGCAGAATTTCTAACGAACGTAAGAATTTGCTGAGGGGTTACTCTGAAGTTTGAAATTTCCAACGAACTACAGTTTTAAACGAGAGCATAAGAAATGACACGAGACAAACTTCGAATTACGTTCTTTCAATCCGTTTCTGTGTTGCCATTGGTGTATCATAATACTCCCCGATTCCCTTGTTACCTGTATGAATCTCATAAAATCGTGTTTAAAATAAATTATTACGACAAAATAACATTTATTCAAAGAACATGACAATTGTAATGCAACTTTTTTTTGTACTACTGGCGGCGAACATTTTTTTCCTTATAATTATTTTGATGTTATTATTATTATCAAAAGTATCAAAGAAGTTGACAGCGTCATTTGACTTTTGTATAGCTTTGGGCGAACTTCTAAACAGCCGAAATGGGCTCAGAGGCACCAAACTAAAACCTCTTTGATTTTTTTTAAATCACCGGTGCAGCCAAAAAATCTGTAACTTTTTTTTTGTGCTAAGAAAGCTTATTCCTACGACCAGTAAAAATTTCAAGCAATTCTGATATTTTCATCCATTCCCCATTGGGCCTTTTGTGTGCCGCATCGACCATAATTGATCTATTGTGGCAGCCCTGTTTAAAGCTCACAGCTGAGGCTCGTTGAGTCCAGGAATTCCCAGACTCTTTGGGCAGTGAGTTGTTGTATCTCCTCTGGGGGCACAAAGTGTTGCCCTAAGTGGATACTTCTTTTGTGCATAAGTGGTCCACAGGAGCAGAGGATATGCATAGCTGTCTCCTCTGACTCTTGGCAGAACCTGCACGTTGCGTCCTGTTCCATACCCCTTAGGAACAGGTGTTTTTTCAGCTTGCAGTGACCGGTCAAAGTTCTAGTCACCGCACAGACTTTTGACCTTTTGAGCTGTAGTAGCTCTTTAGATAACTTTTGAACAAAGCCTTTTATAAGGGTTTTGGAGTGATTTTGTCCTTTCACAGCCACCCACATCTCGATCGCCTTAGATTTGTGTAAATCGTTGAGCAGAGAATAAGCCTGGCGTTTTGTGATTTCACAGAACGGTTCTGGACCAACAAGGGGCTTGCCCGCGCCATCTCGCGAGTTTCGAGAGTGCTCGTTCAATTCCGTCAATATCGGAGTGACCTGGTACCCATCTAAGAGTGACTTTGTTGATTTCGCCTAGGGCATTTAAATTGTTTTTAGGGTTCCGTAGCCAAATGGCAAAAAACGGAACCATACTGTTGAAACTTGGTAGGTAGATGTATTCTGTGAACCGCAATAAGATTATGATGCAAAAAAAAAAAAAAAAATTGGGGGCCCCCATACTTAGAACTGAAACTCAATTTTTTTTTTCATCAAATACATAAATCTTCGAAAATGATTTCGAGGTTTCCAAAATATTTTTTTTCTAAACCGAATAGTTTGCGTGACAGACGCTTCCAAATTGGAAAAAAGTTGGTCCCCCCCCCTCTAACTTCTAAAATAGGAAAATAAAAATCTAAAAAAAACATATGATGTACATTACTATAAAAACTACCAACGAAAATTGTTTTGAACGAGATCTAGTAAGTAGTTTTTTTAATACCTAACTTTGCACCTCATTTATATGGGGCGCTATACATACCAGGTACAAACTTAAGTTAACCACTTAGGGATGGAAAGTGTTTATACGGAACCCTCGGTGCGCGAGTCCGAATCGCACTTGGCCGTTTTTTTGCATAGTTGGACTGGTCTAGATTTAACCTCTAGTGATTCCAGTGCCAACAGGGCAGCTTGGCTGTCCGAGTTGATGTATATGTGGCAGTGCCTTATGTTCTTGTCAAGGTTTATCTCTGCGCATTTGACTATGGCTATAATTATTTTGTTAACATAAATCGGCTAGTAATCAGTGACGTAGAAAGGCTGACTTGCCGGAGTGCCATAGGTACCTTGTTTTCTTATATCATTGAATTACGCACTTTAGAGTTCGTAACCACCCCACTGCTGAACTTCGAGTACGGGGTCTCCCCCTGTTGGCTCGCTGCCCGGTTCCGGATTACAATATTATCTTATAAAAATATGGCGTAAACGTTTATGGGAGCCTGAATGTCGCGGAAATTATTTGAACCGACTTCAAAAAAGTATGAGGTTCTGTTTTGATGTATGTAAACATTATAGTATAGTAGTCATGCTTTTTATTCAGTTCCATTCCAGCTCTCAGCATAAACTTATTCCCAATGTCAATATATATTTATGTCTAATCGTATTGTACACTCAAAGGTTTTTATTATAATACGAACCAAACTTTGTTTCGTTTGTCAAGAGTTGGAGAGTCGAGCGCCCGACTCCCTAGCGAATCTTATTAACATAAGGTTTTATATTTTGTGCGACTAAATCCGTTCCTTCATTTATATTGAAGAATTGCGTAGGTTGGTCGTTGATTAATAAAAAAATTAATTAATTAAAAGAAAATATAAATTTATAATATCCCCGACATAAACACAAGTAGCTGGTCATGATGAGAAACCCATTCAATGTGATAAGTATAGATAATGATTTTGAAAATGAACATAACTACCCAATTTGGAATTCTTAGCTTCAATATTGGCTGAGATCTTGTCACTTTTTCAATTAAAGCTTAATATCTTGGAATCTACTGGTCATTTTACCAACCACCAAACATGCTAAGGACCATCTCGACGGACAAGTCGTTCCATTAAAAAAAACGCACATAAATCGGTCCACCCGCTTGAGAGGTACGATGCCACAGACAGACACACAAATACACATGTTAAACTTATAACAGCCCTCGTTTTTCGTCGGGAGTTAAAAAACACATTCGATCTCTAATAAATAAGATGCTAAAGAGCCGTATGACATTACTTATAAACATTTTAGAATACGAAATACCTATACGATTTCATGTCTACGCGACGTGGACGTTTATTTTATTTTAGGTACTTATTTATTAGGTTTGCCGACATGTACAACCAGGTATCCAATGTACAACAAACAAAAAGTATTATATAGCCCAATGGATTTTTAATGGTAGGTAGGTACTAAGTTATTCTACTGGCAGCGGAATATTTTTAGTAACTGACGTTGGATGTCACTGCTGTAAACAACGAGGAAACAGGGCAAAATTTTCTGCAAATTTCAAGTATTTTTTTCATAATAAGGCAAAAAATATCGGCACGGCAATGCATCATCATTATCATCATGTTGTTTTTTTTGGCACACAGCAAATTATATTTTATTATGCATATACCTACTTACATGACGTAGCTATATACATTATTTCCATATGAACGCTGTTTTTTGGGGCACTATCGCGGGGTTAACCGTAACTTGCCAGGCTATACGTCCGGCAAAGTTCGCAAACATTCGCGATTAGTAAACCGTGCAACTTCTAGAATTCTGATGATGATGATGATGATGATATTGATGATACTACTCCACCACCAAGAAGGTATACTATCGCCGCAGGGCTTAGATTGAAATCAGTCCAGTTCACATGGCCTGTAGACAAGGGCGTGAATAGTTTTCAGTGAATAAGCAGGAAATAAAATATACTAAATCTGTGATTAACGAAATTCAAATTCAATAATCAATCACGTTCCTGGCGTAGATCGTCTCGGGAATAACTTAAGTTAAAGATATCGTCAGTTCACAACCAAAACTCAGAAAGTAACAAAATATCTACTTGAATCAATGCTCGTATCTCAGTGTCAATGTGCTTACTAGATACGAGGTTTTGAGGAGCAGTGACAGAATTTTTAGCGATTTCGGTTGTCACCAGGCAATATGCATAAAAAATAGTTACACGTATTACAATACCACACGTATATGAAGCACTATAAAACCACACATGTAAGCGGTCGTTATTATGTTTAATATAAAATGTTATAAAGGCCGGGAAGTAAAGAATTGGGCGACAAGTATTTGATAGACCCTAATAAAACGAGTTTATTGACGGTTCATAGTTCGAAGTATGATGCAATAGCAGGACATGTAGTCGTCACATATGTGCTGGTAATTTTTCCACTTAAAAAAAGCATTTGAATTTGGGACCGTAATAAAATATAATTAAATACATGAAATAGCTATGTAAAATCGTGGAAAGAAGAGGATTGCCACTTTTAAACAATAACCCCATCACAGGGTGACGGAACTATTTATTTCTCGCCTGTACATAGATTAAGTTCCTGTCTCCAGAATTTGGAAGAGTAAAATTATTATTGTAGCTCTTAGAATAAATGCCTAGAAACTTAGTTAGCGCTTGCAAGTGAAGTCAGTTTTGGTTAGCCATGGGCTAAGTTGCGTCTTAAAAACGTCTCTATGATTGGTTTGTAGACACGCACAATCACATAAAACCACGACGAGCGACTTCATCCTTTGCAAATCTGTTGTATGAATACTCTCGTTCTAGGCGTACTTATTCTAAGTTACTATGATTATTTAGTTTCAAGTTTTTATTTAGTATTCGACTGTTTTGAGATTGGGATTACATGCAGAGTGGTGTTACCTAGAGGCTAGTGAGCAGCGTGGCGATGACCTGATAGACTTTCTAGTCCGGAGTCGAGTGCAGCGGGTACAGAACGAAGGGGAAGTAGAAATACTCGACCTGCCGAGCCCTAATACAGGAAGAATGTACGTGGTAGACCTTCTCTCCAGTCGAGTCCGGTCGAGTGCAGCGGGAACAGAACGAAGGGGAAGTAGAAATGACCTGCTAAGGCCTAATATAGGAAGACTATACGTGTGAGAGTGGAGTTACCTGGAGGCTAGTGAGCAGCGCGGAGATGACCTGGTAGACCTTCTCTCCAGTCGAGTCCGGTCGAGTGCAGCAGGAACAGAACGAAGGGGAAGTAGAAATGACCTGCTAAGGCCTAATATAGGAAGAATATACGTGTGAGAGTGGAGTTACCTGGAGGCTAGTGAGCAGCGCGGAGATGACCTGTTAGACCTTCTCTCCAGTCGAGTCCGGTCGAGTGCAGCGGGAACAGAACGAAAGGGAAGTCGAAATGAGCTGCTGAGGCCTAATATAGGAAGAATATACGTGTGAGAGTGGAGTTACCCGGAGGCTAGTGAGCAGCGCGGAGATGACCTGGTAGACCTTCTCTCCAGTCGAGTCCGGTCGAGTGCAGCGGGAACAGAACGAAGGGGAAGTCGAAATGACCTGCTAAGGCCTAATATAGGAAGACTATACGTGTGAGAGTGGAGTTACCTGGAGGCTAGTGAGCAGTGCGGACATGACCTGGTAGACCTTCTCTCCAGTCGTGCCTGGCGTCGGGTGCAGCGGAATCAGAACGAAGTGCAAGCCGAACAACGGGATCTGAGCAAACACATAATTATACTGAATGAATATACACAGTTCCAACTATCGCGATGCCACATTGTTATTGATCGACCAGACGACCACCCTGTATTCCGCTGCTGCTGAGCTGATTAATGTCATTCAGTTAATACCATTCACGGTCGCTGTGCGCTCACTCTTATGTAATCGAGATTCAAACCTCTCTAATTTCGCTCAACAGCGTCGGACAATCTATGAATTCTAGGAACTCACGGACTACGCAGTAATTGGCTACTAATTACAGCACATAATTTTTTTTCGATTCAGTTCACAATTCTGTTTCTAGATCTTGTTATGCTTCAATTGAAGAACAGTTCAAGAAAACTTTTACAGATGTAGATTCGGTTCGTTGACGGAAAATGGCTTAGAAAGTTTTAATTAGTTACTTAACTTTGTTATTGTTAGCGGTACACTTATAATTATTTTTCTCATACATCCAAGGAAATGTCGTTCTTATGGTCGTGGTAATAGAACGCGAAATACATCTGTGCATAGCATTTGTTGAAGATTCGTTCTAATTTCAAATTAGAGGTCAATAAAGGAATTTCATACAACATTATGGCCGTGGCCAACAAAGAGATTGTCTTTTGTTTCAGTGGGGTTTATTTCTTTTACCTATTGATTATCTATGGCATACTGCCATTTAAAAAAAAAGTAGTTGGTGCATGTTTATTTACGTTTTATTTCTTATAGTAAACTAGATCATTCAATTAGATTAAAACAGATATTCAATAAAATAAACAAAGAATCACTTTTGTTGTAAAAAAATATGACAATATGTAATTAATAAGGTGTTGTCATTTTTTAATAAATAGAGTCATCTTAACATTTGGTGGAAAAACATTAAACCGAACAGCTTAAAATTTTTATTTTTTTTAATGTTTTTAATAAAGAAATAAATTTGTTTTTATATGAATATTATAAGTTGAACATTTGTATTATTTCCTTGGATTTATTTGTGAAAAGCACTATATGTATAAAGCCTCGGCGCGAATAGGGATTGTCGGCCTCGTATTTCTAGATGGCCTCAGTTATCACTCGGCCATCTTACTACTCGGCCGACAATCCCCTATTTCGCGGCCTCTGCAGTAATGTACTATTGTTTTTGAACAGGAACAAACAACATTTTGGGCGGTTTTGGTCAATAATAAGATCTAGCGTTTTACTGGACAGTTCTAATAAGTCTTTGTTACGTTACTTGATCAGATGACTCAGTGACTCATAGTGAGTATTAGCCTTCGATAACAAATGTTATGCACGTCTACGAGTATATTATTTTCAGCAATATGTTCGCAACATTACGTAGTAATATTGAGAGAAAAAAAATGTATTGGGTTCGAATGTTAAGATTTAAAAGTGAGTGAAGTGAGTGAGCATGTATAGTTACCAGTATAAGTGCGGCCCTTGCGGCTTTCCTGGCGGCCACTCGGGTCTGCTGGTTGGGTGTGGGGTGCAACTTGGTCACTAGGACCCGCACCACATTCACAAGGAATACTGTCAAGCATATATTCATAATTTCAGTAGGGGGAAGTCCCCTAACGCCGGACGGCACCTAACGCCGGACACTCGAACTATCTCGGCAACTAGCAACGCGAGCGGATAGCCGAATAATACAAATAGCCGAGTTGCCGTTGCCGAGCTTCCAGTTGCCGAGATAGTTCGAGTGTCCGGCGTTAAGTGCCGTCCGGCGTTAGGGGACTTCCCCCTACAGCTAAAAATCTAAACTATCTGTACCTTCGAAGGACGTAACCAAGAGTGGTGATGGAATCTAATATTCTAACAATAACAATTACAGGACACAGAAAATAAAAATTGGGAAAGTGCGAGTCCGACTCGCGCATGAAGGGTTCCGTACCATAAAACAAGTTTGTTGTATGGGAGCCCCCCTTAAATATTTATTTTATTTTATTTTTAGTATTTGTTGTTATAGCGGCAATAGAAATACATCATCTGTGAAAATTTCAACTGTCTAGCTATCACCGTTCTTGAGATACAGCCTGGTGACAGACGGACGGACGGACGGACGGACGAATAGCGAAGTCTCAGTAATAGGGTCCCGTTTTTACCCTTTGGGTTCGGAACCCTAAAAATTATAAAACAACTATTCCTTGCTTGTAACACTTTATATTACGACGACTGGACATCATTAATACTATAGAAAATTAAAGTATTATTAATAGGTGTGTCAGGAATGATATAATATATATTATATTTAGAACACTATGGAAAGCCAACACTAAGTTAAATATGAAGAAATACATACGTACAAAAATAATACCACATACGGTCGAATTGAGAACCTCTCCCTTTTTTGAAATCGAGTCGATAAGTAGGTTACACTTCACGGTCACTCATAATCAAATAAAACTGTAAAGTTGTGATAACCCAGTTTCTTTTGTTTTTAGAAAGCTAAATAAAACATGGTAGCAGCTACCAAAATAGCGGGTTTTTAATTAATTAGGGAAAACGAAGATAGCAAATAAAGCAAAGATATTTTTAACAAAAATAGGTCTCTTGTGGGACTTGGATAATGACGATAATACGCCGGATTGTTTATCTGCGACTTTCATTTGAATAAGTACATATATCGATGTGATATAAGTGTAATACTTAGCTATAATACAGGGTGTAACCGACAGCGTACCGAAAACGAAAACTGTAGTTTTAGACCATAATCACGAACTGAAAACGAGTGTTCATTTTCTCGGAAAACTCAAGGATAAGATTTTCTAAAATAAATTATAAAACTCGACGCGCAATGTATTGCGTCCAATTCTCTCGGGTGCAGACGCGCGGGGAGGGGGCACGCGGCAAGCATAGACCGGTCCGGGCGCTCCCCATTCCACTCACGCGTCAGCGCAAAACATACCGTTACGCCAATGCGCATCGAATGACATGAATGAATGCAACCACAAAAACAACGCAACCACAGATCACAACTAGTATGTAGTACCTAACACCAATAACAACTGACCGATAAATTAAAACAGTCTAACAAGATTATTTTCATTCAAGCAAGTAAAGCAAATAAAATGTGCGGGTAGGTAAACATTAAACATGCGTCCGACCGTAACAGCCAACGGGCGGGCACTGGCGGATCAATGACCGGCTAGTACCGTTATCTGACCCACTCCACACGCTTACATAATACTGTTTGTGATACGTTGCGTGTTTTGCGGAAAATGCTATTTTCATGCGATTTTTCATGAAAAATTGTTACCGGTAGAGTTCGATTAACGGAAAAATAAAGAAAAAATGAAAACTCGCGAGGAAAATTTGTGAATTTTCTCAAAGAAATTTCCACGATTTTCCAGCCCAGAATAATGGTCTGAAGCCATGGTTTCAGTTTTCGGTACACCGTCGGTTACACCCGGTATATATCTTTTGAAATTGTTTTAATTTAGTTTCACCACCCACAAATTATAGGTATGCTTAGCCCAATGGTTGACTGGTAGAGAATGCCCTATGGCATTAAGTCCGCCTTTTGTACGATAAATTCTCTCTTTTGTGCAATAAAGATTAAATAAATAAAGAAATAATACTAAGTATCAAAATTACATTTGAAAACGGGATCAACAATAATTTTACGAGAGTCTTCGCATTAATTCGATGCAGCATTGATATTAATCCTCTACTTAACAACTATCAATTCTACTTATCAACTAATACGAGTATAATGTATTAATTTCAATGAAAAAAGTTGGTTGTCTGTAAAGTCGGTTTACGGACGATAATTTTCCGTTATAATAATTATAACGTAATGAGAAAACATTGAAGAAAATATGCATAGTTTTATGAATTGAATGCCAGCCGATGGAGTGGAAGAGAGATAGATGCATCACAAGCCGAACGTGCCTCTCTACCGCTTGTTCCGCGCTCTCGCTTGCACGCTCGGCTCAAGCGGAACGTGACAATGAGTCATGTAGTTTCGTGTTGCAGCGGGCGTTCATCGATGTATAAAACGTTGTCACGTCACGCCACGTCACGTCACGTCACTTCATAAAATCGTATCGGTTACTCATTGTCATTAGAGCACAACGCAAAACCCTATAAGTAATTACAAAAAAAACTAAGTCGAATTTATAGAAAAAATATATGGAAGTGGTCGAGTTCATTAATATCCCATTGATTGTCATTATTCACTGTCACGTTGAGAATGTTTATATTTCGCGACAATTAAGGCCGTCTTTTTTCTTTCAATACCGTGCGAGTAAAGCGATCTCAATCGGTGACGTTTTGAATGACGCGATAAGCGACGTCACGATAAAAAAGTTATGGTGACTCGTTTGTTCAGTCTTAAATAGTTATCCGAGATATCAGAGGTTATTTATTTAAATTAGACTTTATTGCACAATACAAAATGGTAAATAGGGGTCTATATCGGATGTCATACAATTGTTCATCTACGCACATATCATTAGTGCTCTAAAATGTGTTCAGAAATCGTAGGAAATAACCAGCATTATTACAACCAATTTTACTATGAGATTTTTTTTTGTCTGTGGTAGTAGGTAAAATCTGTACTGTAATGTTATTACAGTGCCGATTTTTGTAAGGTTACGAGTTTAAATTAGGAACAGCTGTCAAAACACAAGTTGGTCTCTATTCTAGTATCCATAGATATTAATATTGTTATCGACACGAATCGTCAATTCAGTATGTTTTTTTATAAAAACCGCACGACATTTGATCTCGAGTGACATGAGAATATGGATACATTCGTTTGTATCCATACATTGATTTAGAAAAAAAAAACATTCGTCTTGACGGAGGTTCGAATTGCCGCCATTATTGTTGTCATTTGTTTGTTGGTTCTTTGCTGTTACGAAAGTAGAATTGTGAAGTTTATTGTAATTCACATTTTAGTTGAAAATATTGTTTCAATGTAAATGTAACTTACAACTATTACAATAAAATAATCTGTTTATGTATTTGTTCAGATTTATTTCTTACTGCATGAGTATATGTCGTTTTTAGATATTTTACAGGTAGCACTAGTGGTGCCGGTCATTTCCATAAGGCATCTGAACCCATCTTAGAGTACTTATGATATGTCGCCCCCTGCCTGCTATACGGCCACATCTCAAAAATATTTTTTTTCGGATTATTGCAGATTTGTAGTCAGAATAGGTTAATTTACGACCTTATTTCGAGAGCCATAAGAAGAAGTGTCCTTAAGAGCCTTTTTTCCACAAGTGGCCTTATGGATTTGACCAAAAATTGTCAGTTGACTCCCTGCAAGACAGCCACTTTTCAGTTGTGGCTGAATAGCATAAATTTGTAATATTTTTTTTTTAGTTGCGTCTCATAGAAATAACGTATATTCTAGTATTATTACGATGAATCCCTTTAAATATAAGCGAAATAAACGTCATTGTGCGCTGATGAGCCAAGCTGGCGCGCAATACTCTGTTGTGGAGTAAACTAGGCCAAGACTGGTAGTGCGTAGCACATCAGTTGTTGCTCCCCAAGTAGTTCCCCTTAGTCTGTGGAGTATGTAATTCGGCGTCTGTAGCTTCTTCGCATATAGGTAAGACTACGGTCTAGAGTGACACAAGTACTTTTGTGTAGGATTTAATTTAAGCGCAGTCTCTCTGAAGCATATATGTGGCTCATAATTTGCTTTCATTGTTGCAAGGATGGAATGTCGCAACTTCTGTTTTACTAGCATTGGGGCAGCCTAATCAGAAATGTCATTCCAGATTGCAAGTACTTAAGAGCTTTCTTCGAGGATTTAAATTTGCCATGCTGGTTTGTGATGGCGATGTCATCAGCTCATCACCATACATAAGTTTCCGACTCTCTGTTTTTGGAATCGGTCCTGACCCATTCCTGTTCAACCTATACACACACAATATGGGTTAAACAGGAGCAGGGCCAGGACCGATCCTTGAGGTAGTCCATTGTTCGGCTTTCTGACTTTGCTCGGAGTGCTTCCGAGGTAGACGATAAATTCCCTATTGCTGAGCATAGAGTTGATTAGTCCCACCATCTGCACCACGGTCAGGAGCTTATAGATAAGCTCCTGTCTACATACGGCATTACGCTATCGAATGCAGCTGAGAGGTCAAAAATACTACCACGGTTTTCTCTCTCCTTTGAAAATCAGCCTCTATGTGTGTTGTACGCGACATTTACCTGATCCACGTAGTTCGGACCACTACGGAATCCAGCTTGCTGCACAGGAATTATTTTGTCAACAAAAGGTTCGATTTAATTGTAGATTAGCCTCTCCAAAAATTTGTAGATGAAACTAAGTAGTAGAGGTCGGTAACCCTTTGGTTCATTGCCTGGCTTACCCGGATTGAGTGTGGCTATTATATTTGAGCAGTTGAACTTAGGTGGAATTATATTATACGAGACTAGGTAAATCGCCAATAATTGGCCACCGTTCAATAACTGGCCACTTCAAACTAAAAATGAACTCTGTTCACCTACAAACTGAATTAATTTTATTATATCGTGGCCAGTTATTGAAGGGTGGCCAGTAATTAACAGCTTATACTAAAATGAACTATATTTATAGGCGAACAGAGTTCATTTTTAGTTTGAGGTGGCCAGTTATTGAACGGTGGCTAATTATTGGCGATTTACCCTATGTCTAAATAGAACTGAGAGAGCCACATCCTAAAAATTCGTTGTAAATACCGACTCACATAAATTGGGACTTTGATTCGAACCAGTCTTCATCCAGTATTGCTAAACCTAAAAGTAGAAAACGAAAAGCTTATCCTGCACTATGAAAAGGTAATATTGTAAAGAAGTTGAAGAATTCTGGAAAACAGTACACTAATATCAACGGGAACCTAGTCCACGCTAAAACCTAAAACTATAGGGCCTCCTTGTACATGGTACATGTTATATATGGTATTATACCATATATGGTACATGTTAACACGATAATTAAAGATACAAGTGCCTTAAAGGGAAGGTACCAGATTATCATTAATTATATGCAAAATGATGATGATATCTGCATCTAGAAAGTTGGTATTAAAGCTGCATGCACTGATTATCGCTTACAGTGATGTTGTTACTGTAACAAAAGTTGATTAATAAAGGTATTTTAATTATTTTAGTGTTTGTATAATAATTTTCATGTTACCATTTTCCAATAATTCTTGTTCGGTTTTGGACGCATCTCAAAATTTCAACAAAATGTTTCTGCAATACGGCCACAACTCTAAGTACCTGTCTTAAAGGCCTCGTATCTTAAAAAATATACACGTTTTATATAAAAATATCTGTTCATGAGAAGTGTTATATCATGTAGAGTAAAAAAAGTTAAATTTATAATGAATCGACCCAAAACTCAAGGAGTAAGACCCGTTTTACTACCACGCACTACGCTCCCAAAACTTTAACAAGCGATTTCTCGAAAAAATGGTTTTTTGAGATGTGGCCGTATAGCAGGCAGGAGGCGATGTGTGTAGATAAAGTAGTGTATACAACTGTACATAATTAGGCCTTAAAACACTCGTGTGATCCTATTATGAAACTCGCTGACGCTCGTTTCATAAAACCACACTCGTGTTTTAAGGCCTCTCATTATGTATCAGTTGCATAAACTACTATAGTCCTATTGCTGTGTCGCATAACGTCTTTAGTCCGAATAAAGTATGGCAAAAACTTTGTTCCGCATATTTTTTATTTGCTCAAATTGTTGTTTCTATTATCGTTAGTCCTAGATATTATTTGTCCGATCGTTTGTTTTGCCTAAGATTCAACAGTCGAATGATTAATGTGCATAATTGTGATGTTGTATTTAATGTGCTAAAGCGAAGGGGATAAAAACTCGGTTCTGGCGTTTCGCTCGCTCGTTAGGTTCGCAGTTCAACCTAACACTCCTCCTCGCTTCGCTCGTCATCGTACTAAACCCAATCTAAGTCTGATCTGCCTTAAGGTAGAATACGTAACGATTCTGACTTCACTCTTACCATAGTTTAGGTGCTGTAATTGTAGCCATTTTAATGATAGGCAAAATAATTCTTAGGACAATGAATGTTAGAAATATTACGTTTTAGGTATCTAATTAAATTTTCGAGTTATCAATAGTAGGGCAAACATGCTTTATAACTTTAAATGAGTATGCGCAAAATGAATAGGATAAACGAGTTGTATGCCATTCAACAGTATGCCGAACATTCTCGGACATACATTTGTATACCAAAAAACGTTATGCTATACGACAGGCACTTGGTAAATAGTACAAAAGGCGGTTTTAATGCCATAAGGCATTCCCTACCAGTCAACTATATGAGTTCACTAGATCATCAGAGTTTATTATTTCGTCGCTCTTAAGATTGTCACCGCCTTTGATGATTGTATGAATTCCCGAAAGGAACTAAAGCCTTTTTATCACTCCAGTACCTCTAAAATATTCATCTTTCGCATTCGTAATTAGATTACAAGATGATCCTTTAAATTTTTGGGAGAATTCAGGTCCGGATACCTCGCCGAATTTATACTGGGCTTATTACATCTTTCGCAAATGTAATTGCGTTTAAAAATTTATTCATCCATTGTTTGTCTTTAATGAATATAATCAAATTCACGTTGAAAACTCCTAGCAGAGAGTAGAAGAAAGCTAAGTGCTTATTTTGTAGGAGTACCTAAAACATAGTTTGAACTTAAATTTCTCCTATACGTAATAGACAGAAAAATACAACTTTTCTATGCTTTTAAGAAAAACACCCCATCCACTAAATGTACCTAATACAAATTTAGTGAAACATCTATTGAATTTGAAATTTTTAATGTACCAAATTATATGGATATACCAATTTTCTTTGACATGTTTCACTAACAGTAGTTAGTAAGTAGGTAACAGCGCCCTCTCTCGCTTGCCCGTTCACTGCTGTAAAGTAGCGTGGTAAGATGTGACCCTTTCAAATAAACAATGCAAAGATCGACACACAACGTATAAGGAAAGCTAAGCAAAGGAAAAAATCGAAAGGTATTCTGACGTTAGGGTGGTGGAGAGGTTCTAATTTCAATATCGGTCTTAAGGGGCAAAAAATAATCACCTTTAAAGGGTAAACAAATCATCTTATTCCAAGATTGATACGTAATTATAAATCTATCGGCATCGCGTTGATCTAAATAACCGCAGATCTATGAATTTTAATGAAAAGTAACTTCTTGCAGTACCAAACATTATAATTATTTGAAATTTATTGAAAATCCTGTTGCGGTACGGAACCGCGAGTTTGACTTGATCGTCCAAGTCCCAAATTAAGTTCAAGGAGGCTTAAATTAAATTAAATTAAAATTAAAATAGCCTTTATTTCTAGCGTCATCATATTACAAATTATTGAATTAGTTATTATTTGAATGACAATTCTATTATAGTATGAAATTAATGAATAATACAAAGAAATTAATAAATAATAACATGCATTATTAGATTTAAATCGTTGTACTAGTTGCTAGATGCCCATTTATAGGCAAAGGCCTCCTCCATTTTTTTCCAAGCCTTGCGATCTTTAGTCGTCCTCGTCCAAGTCCCGCCTGCGATGTGTACGATGTCGTCGCTCCAGCGCCGCCGCGGCCGGTGGGCAGGGCGGGTGTCCTCGCGCGGCCGCCAGTGAAGCACTTTCTCGCTCCATCGCCCATCAGTTGTCCTCGCCACGTGCCCGGCCCAGCGCCATTTTAATTTACACGCTAGCTCAGCCGCATCTATTATCTTTGTTTGTCCCCTAATTCCTTTATTCCTTTTTCGATCTTTCAGTTTTAGTCCTAGCATGCTTCGTTCGGCTGATCTTTGGAATATTTGTAATTTACGTATTATGTCCTTCGTGAGCGACCAGGTCTGACATCCGTAGAGTAGTGTAGGAAGCACCACCGTATCCATTGCTTTCTTTTTTAGTTTTAGAGGGAGATTTGATTTAAATACTTCCTTAAGTGACCAATACTTTGCCCAGGCTGATTTAATGCGTCTTTCGACTTCGTAAGATGTTCCGTTCTCGAAGGATACATTTTGTCCAAGATATAAATAATTATCCGCGTATTCCAGCATTCCAAAATCGGTGGCTATTGGTATTTTCTCACTATTCGTCATAGCACAAGTTTTACGAGAGTTCATCTTTAATCCACATTTTTTGCTTTCCCGATCTAGCGTGTTTACCATAAATTCTAAGTCTTTGTGGTTTTCAGCAATCAATACTATGTCGTCTGCGAAACGTAAGTGGTTTAGGTACTCTCAAGGAGGCTTAGGTAAATATATACTTAAATACATAGAATATCCATGGCCCAGGAACAAATATTCGAGTTCATCATTCTCGCCAAAATTCGAACCCTGGAGTCAGTTCAGAATGGAAACTGGTCGTCTTTAAACGCGAGTGTTACATTTTAGTGAGGCAGTACTTAACAACACATAAAATAGGTCTAAGAATAACGCACAAACACAACTACGAGAGTAAGTCCGTTGTTCCAATCAGGTTGCTCCCAAGAGTGATTAAATAGATTTACTCGCATGTAAGTAAAAGAATACGGCGTTTACGTGGGTCGTGTTCACCTAATACCGATCCAATAAACTACGTGAAAAATCGGGCCGCCGTGTCTGTTCTGCCCTTGTCGCCTGTGGACTATATTATGTGTCCCACTTAAAAGAGAGTGGTTACCTTGGCGACGTGTCCAGTGTGTACTTAATATACTAAGTGTGTCCTAATGTGAAATATATTCGTTAATAATATTCAAAATCTTTACAAATACTAAGTGTATTACCTGGGTTTATATTCGACGATTTCAATGCTATGTATCCGAAATATCACCACTAGGAATACCACTATATCAATCAATGCTGGATCAATGTTTTCCTCATGGTTCCATGCTTTTGGTAATGTGCTAAATTATCTTTATTACAACAGGTAAAATAAGATGAAATATGGCAGTTTGGCGGCAAAATAGGTATATGAAACTTTGTTTTATAACTTTATCTTAGCGTTATAAATGAGGATCTGCTGAATATTGCCAAAATTTTGGGGTCCATGGTGGTAACCATTGAACCACCATCCACCAACCACCACCACCACCAACCACCATCAACAGTGGGCATATTTTAAAAGATGAATGTTTTACAAACAAAGCGAATGTTGTGTCATTTTCTATGTAATATGTCGCGCTGAATTGAATGAGACCATGCATAGGACAAATAGGCTCAATATTTTACGAGATAGAAGGGTTTGTCACCGACTTCAAAAGGTGATTAAAATCACCTTTTGTTTGGTCCTTTTTATTTATTTTTTTGTGAAACAGATCACTGGTCTTTTATACACGTAAAGATACATTTCCATAAACTTAGAATCTCAAATAAAATAACTTAGTACTATTTCGAAAATAATACCATAAAATACTTTGACATGGATACTTTAACATATTATATAGGTATGTATAAATTTATGAATCAAGTTATGTTTATATCTCATTATATTTAAATATGGGTACACACCACAATTTTTATATGAATAGGTATTGGATCTTTGTATCAATGGTTTAATAATGTATTTATGTATAAACTTTATTATATGTACATAAAAACAATTCACGTAACTTCAAAACAATAAATATGTGCATATTCGAATTTATCTATGTAAAGGATTTCTTTCAGTCAATAATCGTCAATAATCGTTACATTTGACATACCTACCATATGTCTTAGGTACCTACATTTACTACAAATACTCTTTCAAATAAAAATAAAATAAAATTAAAATCGGTCCACAATTGACGGAGTAATTGGTGAACATACATAAAAAAAAATACACACAGTCGAACATAGAACCTCGTCCTTTTTTGGAAGTCGGTTAAAAATCAACAGACAAGTGTCAAATCTGACTGTGTGCTTAGGAAAATTGGTCGATAAGGACGGCAGTGGTGTAGGGTCTCACATTGTTACAATTACTTGATCTTGGCAACCGGTGGGTCCGGTACGAAAAGCTCAAGTAACTGAGCTTTTTCTACCGGAGTCACCGGTTGCCATGCCAACCAGGGGGTTTTATTTGTAGCTCTCGCGTTACCATGATATTTACTTTCAATTTCATTCAACACCTGGGACGTATTTTTGTATTCGCTTATTGTCTTATAAGCTTTGTTTTAAACTCAGTGTTAATTTTTCTTCATTGAGATGATGTTCATGAAATCATGACAAATTGTTAGGAGATCTTAGAATGAAACTGTCTAAAAGCGTGAATCTATTTGAATCGTTAAGGCTGCCTTTCCACTGAAGCGGAGTGGAGAAAAATAAACCAATCAGGATGCGTCTTTGTGAAGCCCAAAATGAGTGCATTTCGATCTGAAGAATATGATTGATTAATTTTATAACAGCTCCGATGTATTTAGTTATGTGTCAGCTTTAAAGAGCAATTGTTATATTTAATTTCATTATAACAAAATATATAAATAGACAATTAAATTCAAATTAAAATTAAAGAACTAAAATAAAGTAAATTAAATTATGCTAAAATAAATCTACAAAACTGTGCCCCCGCGGCATAGTCCCGAAGACGCTGGCAGCATTTCCTCGCCGAATCGCAATGCTGATGCGTGATTAAGAGCAATTTAGATGTATGCATGTTTTTATTAGAAATAATAAAAGTGGAAAAAAAAGTATTTCTTGAAGGGATTATATTTGTGCGATAACTCGTATAATTGAACTGCTGACTTGTATTACTTACAATATGGTCTTATATCTTATATTTGGCAATTAACATGATTTATCCCATATGTTTCTGTAGTTTATAGTTTAGTGTATGTTTACTATAGTGACTCACATTGTTTGAAACTAGTGCCCGACCACTCAAGTGCTATAATAAGTAGGTGTCCATTAGTGGTGTTGTATCAAACAAAACCCTAGACAAGCCGGAGCATATATTGGCTTACATTTTCTTTAGTAGCAGTAAAAAATGGTGCTGGAATGTTCTGAAGTGGGCAAGCCGATGGGAATCGGGTTGTATGGACGCCACGCACGCCTCTGTTGCTCGTAGAACGTATTAAAGTATCAAACATAAATAAAAAATCAGAATATACAATATATACAACCACTCTATTTGAAATTGGTTGACAAAAAAATGGATACTCACGGAAAGTATTAAAGTATTAAACATAAACAAAACATCAGTAAATAACTACAACTTCCCTTTTTTGAAATCAGTTGATAAAAAATGTAAATAACATCTTACCGAACGAAGTAACCAAGGACGCCAGCACGGGCACGATGATTATCCAGAAAGTGTCGCTCTGGTCCATCCAGCACCTGCCAAATATAATTCAAATTAAGGACCTGCCATTCCAGCTGCTTATGCTTATATTATTAATGTAAAAACCACAGATACCTATTTAATTGGGAGCAATCAGGTTTCCAGATTTATACTTATTATTATATTTTTTCGGCAGGGTTTTGGCCTCAAAATCGACAAAAAGTTATTTTTGTACGTCGTATACCGTTAAACTATACCCAACTATAGTCCAGTACACACAACTACGAGTATATGGTCCAATTTAATTAGAGAATTACTTGTTAATATATGACAATTATAACGAATAAACTCTAAAGTGAACAACATAATTAAACAAACTTAAAACGTAGGTATAAAATCAATGATAGAACATGGATTTTGATATAAATAAAAGAGTTTTGTTTTGGACCATAGTTGGATGATTGGACAATAGTTGGGTAGTTTTACGGTAGTTTTTTAGGAATCCTTTTTTAAATCATCGATGTGACATTTGATCACATCGCTCGATTGTGTACAATATTACTTTTCACGTTTAATGCTCGTGGAGTAAGTAGTTCTTTATGTCGAGAGGGCTGCTTAAAACGGCTTTTTATGCTCTTGAGCATAAAATAATGTATTCTTTTAAAACTAAGGCAAATAGCTTACAGCCGCATACACAATAGACCTTCACTGAAATATATGTCTTTATGAGATTTAGGTTACAATCTTAATTTAGTTACGACTTAATTATGTTACTACTAAGAATAATACGGCCGTGCATTTAAGTAAAAAATTAATAAGTAACGCTAATGAATATAACTAGGCACTTATGATCTGCACCACTTTTTTTTCATTTGCGTAAAATTTGCCAAGTCAAGCCGCAGCCGACCAAGAGCAGTTGAAGCTACTAAAATTCAGCTACCCCTACAGAGTAGGCATTTTCTATTTTTTTACAAGGTAGGGTTTCATGCAGTGGGCCGCCGGACTACATAACATTACATAGACAAATTATTTTAATTACATTTTCGAAATTAATTAGATTTTCATGTTTATTATTTATTATAATTCATATAAAAACCTTCGACGTCCTCAATAAACATTGAAAAGATACATTCATTACAAAACAAGTAAATCCTTTAAATACATAGCGTAATCGTGGGACAATGGAACCGGTAAAACGTTACATCAGCAATAAATGAAACAGGACATTTGTTAATTTTCAACGATCATCGTACGAAATGTTTGAATGTTATTTATAAATTAGAAGGCGCCTGCAACTTTATTATCGTTTTTTTTTTTACCTTATTTGGGTAAAAAGTATCCTAAAACTATCTATGGATATCCAGTTATTCCTGCACCAAAATTGTTTGATACATGTCCAGCCGTTGCGGCGTGATGAGAGGTCAAAGAAATTATGACCAGCAGAGGACGCCAGACTGGCAAAGCGCCACGCGCCCATACTAAGAAAAAGACAATCCTGCATCACCCTATTAAGATTTTCCTGTTATCATGACCCCTCTCCATACAACACCGATTTTCAATACGAATCTAGTGTTTTAAAATAACATAGATATTGCACGTTATTGTGTAAGTATGTGTTTATAAATCGTTAGTATTATATTTTTCTTTATTATTAACTTTCTTACCTTGATTTGTGTTACAGCATCACTGTGGCACTGGCCAAGGAGTTTAAGTAAATTTTCAGTTTTTATCCACCCACAAATAAACACAAAGTAGGGCATAAAAGTAAGTTAAAAAAATTACCGAATAGGGCCGCGAGTGCTAAATTATAAATAAAATCAATTGGGTCAATTTAACATGATCCCCGTGTACTGAAATGCTGTTTTAAATCCTATCTGATTTTTGCTGCCTGATTCTAGTTAAAAGCCTATTTTGAATTTTTTAACATTGAGTGGTTAAAAATATTGCTGGACACGTTTTGTACAAAACTAAGAGGAACGGGACCGTAATTTAAATTCAGTTGTAAACCTTTCATCAGAAGGATTCAACGCAAAAACGACAACTACACTCGTAGTTGAGAGTACGTATACAGGGTGGAACAGATCGAGGGACTTTTAAGCAAACAGGGAATTGTTCAGACTGAGTACTTCATTTTTCACCAATGAACTATCTAAATACTTCTACTATTTTTGAGATTCAGTTTGTTAAACATTAGTGTAAAAATCTGCACATATCAACCCTCGCATCTTTTGAACATCGCGTAAGTTAAAGACAGGTGTCATTTAAAATGTAAATAAAACCTTTGAATTAGTAGGGTGGTCACTGATGGTCACTGATATTAAAATATTTTATCTTGATGACTTTTTTTTCTTTTAAATCCCGCTTTATGATTATAATAGGTCGATTGTAGATTACTCAGATGACACTATCCTGTCAGCCTAGTCTTTAGAAATGTTCCACCCTGTATATATACAGTCATCCTCAAATATACCTGCCTGTGATACGTGAAATTCAAGTAAACCGCTACACATACAGTGTGTTATAGACAAGAGGTAGAGCAGCTATGTGGCCGGCACCTCTAGCACAACTGTGACACGCGACTCTTCGCGTTCTCACGCGAGATATACTATATATCTCTTTCTGTACAACACTGTCAGAGAGTGACGGGTGATTGAGAGTCGCGAACCATACTCGTGCTAGACGGGCAGGAGAGGAAAGCCGTTGGATAAGGGCGGCGCTCTAGCGGTCCTTGGGTCGAACCTTAAAGTATTAACAGACGATCGAACAGTCCGGCGTACCGATAGGGACGCTGCTATCTGTTAGAATGAGATAGTAATATACATCTCTCATTCTAACAGATAGCAGCGTCCCTATCGGTCCGCCGCCGGACCGTTCGATCGTCTGTTACGGGTTTTATGGAGACCTTTGCCTAGCACATGGGCGTCTTTGGGTAGCATTATGATGGTGACGATGATGAGCATGTTGTACACATTGTTTGATGTTAACTTACAAGACCCGATCCAATGGTTCGGGATTAAGGCGCCATTTAAATTTGTAACGCTGCTTTTTATTTCGGCACTGTAGCTGCTGCTAACATACTTTTTTCTCAATGCATGTGTGCGATTTTTACCTTAATGTTGGGACTACAATTATTTCTGCACGGACTTCCTTTTCATTGAAGCTCTTTTTAGGGTTTCATGCCTCTAAAAGAAAATCTGAAAAATTATAGGATCACTTCGTTAATCCTCTATCTGACCATATGCACGTCCAAGACAATAGAGAGAATTTCCCGTATAACTACTAAGATTTGCACTTGACCTTTCATTTAGAAATCTCACTTAATATTAATACAAAATAAAGCCCGTACTTGTGAAGAAAAGTTTCAAAACCGGCAGGGCCAGCCTGTATTGCCACGACAGCGTGACCTAGGATCACTTATCTTACTCACACAGTATTGAAAGGAAAGTAACAGGAAGTATGTATAGCGCGACAAAGCGTCGCCTGTCACAGTTTTGCTAATAAGTAAAATGTAAGTTCCCAATTTTCGCTCGACATTAAGTCACAGATGCGCTAGAGGCACTATTAAGCATTTGTTTTGTCAATTAAAGTCACGTTTGGAATTATTTCATCACTCGCAACTCAGCCTCCGACGGCAATGCAATCCCGGGAAACTACTCGCGACCGCGAGCTAGCAATACTAGCAATCAATACGTTGTGATTGAGGACAAAAGTTACGAGTACCTACACGAAGAGGCGGTGGAAATTTTTCTGTGAGCTATACGATACCGCGCGAGTTTGTTTTGAATCGGCAAAAAATTGTAACTGTACGTTTTCTCCATCATCGAATAAGAAATCGAAAAACCTGAATCCCAACATCCGGACATGCGAAAGAAATTTTGACGAAGCCGAATCAAAAATGTCAACTAGATAATGCCATTTGGCATTAAGTCCGCCATTTGTACGGACTTGTTTTGTGCAATAAAGTTTATATAAATAAATAAGTTATGCCCGCGGCTTCGCTCGCGTTTTACCCATCTTCAACGGCTTCATATTTCAAGGCATGTTTCTATCATACAGATGCAGCGAATAATAAGAGAGGAAATTATAAAAGTTCGTTTTAGCATGATTTCTCTAGCAACTTGAGTTGTATAAACTTGAGATGGAAATATTAAACCTATGTAAACTGCTCGCTCGACAACGCGAATCCATACTCAATTACTCACAGCTTCCATACTAGCGTGTGTGCACTGCACGGCCTGTTCGAGGGGCTTGGATCGCTTGCCGCGGCAGCCGCGGTCTACTGACTGAATTCATATTATAAAAGTATTGGGGAATCGCAGACTGCTGGAGTTGGGGTCGAACATTGCCTCGCGCGGCTTTTTTTAAAAGACTTGACACGCGCCACAGGAGTAATTTGGGGAGGTTGACGCGCGGTGGGCGCACTGGGCGCAGTGGGCGCATGGACTGCGTCGTGAATAGACTGAACCGAATCAGTCTGGCTTTGGGCGAGAGGAGCTAATCCGTTGCGTAGTTTAAAAGATCTAAGAGTAGGTAGGTACATACGGCGCGTACGGTGGTGTTAGCACCACACACCTATAAGTATATCTATAGAAATACGAGTAACTGCACACATACATTTTTATCATTACTTATCATAATTAGATTAATTAGTAAACTCAAAACTTAAATCCATATTCATTCATTTCATTAAACTACCTCTACAAAAACTGCAATATCCGGCATCCGATGAAATGAACGACCTGAAGTTATTTTCATTTTATTGAAAGCTTAACATTTAATTTTGTCGACTGATATTTTTCAATATGTCCAAAATACAAATTGCAATTTCTGGCAGCAGCTTGCATATGGCAATAATGTGCGATAAAAGCAAAAGCAACAGTATGTCATCAACCACATTAAAAATATTATTTATTGGAACGCTGCTCAATTCGTTTAATATTGACAGAAAGGTAAAATATGAAAGAAAAATGTAATGTGATCCACTGCAATGTAAGCAGGACTCGAACCTGCGACCCTACGTTTCCGGCGTAGTGCTCTTACCAACTGGGCTATCACATCGTTACGCCAATCACACCAAATCTTTGATTTCATAATTCTACGCTACTGGAGCGCCCTCTGCGTCATATGCGTTAAAATGCTTATGCGCATATTTTTCTCTCATAATTTACCTTTGTGTCAATAATATATGTATAAAATAACCTAAAACATGTGGTATTTCCATATTAAAAAACAGAATCGACAAAAGATTCCATAAAAAAATACTCGTATATTGAGTTGTATTGCAAAAACTTGAGTTTTATCACTGCGGATGGTTTTGGCTTTATTATGCGAAAATTACTTGATAGAAATTCGATTATTTTGTTCTGTTTTCTTTTTGTTTACATTAGCAGCATTCACTGACTTTCAACGTTAGGTATCACTAATTTGTTGTAGCCAGTAGTATAAATCAGTATCACTAAAATCCGCAATTATGGTGTGGGCTGAAAAGAAACTCGTCAAGCTATACATTGTTTCATAAATTTTCAGGTTGGACCAATCGAAGTATGGAAATACAGCAAAAGACAGCTCCGAATCATAACGGGGGTGTTTACTGGTCACTTTGGGGTCAAAGGACTATTGGCCAAGCTGGGACTGTCTGTGGAGAAAGTGTGGCGAGGAGGCAGAGACAATGAAACACCGAATTCCTTACTTCTAAATCTGGCGAGGGCATGACATCCACACAGTATGGTCGATGTCATACCCTCGCCAGATTTAGAAGTAAGGAATTCGGTATTGGTTACCCAGAACCGAAGGAATTCCAGGCACTACCAACTGGTTCCATCATCCGATATATGGAGGTGGTGGAACAATCCTTTGAGTAAATAGATGCAACAAGGGGTAACTACACAAAAGATCCTATTGGGTCGAAGTGTATCCGTAAAGACCCCTTAATAAGATAAGATACATTGCATAGTTTTTTTTTTTTTGATGTCCTTTCTTTCTCTTTGTCTTCCTTACTTCAGTCCGTAGAGTTTCAAGACTCTGCGGTAGGTTCGTTCTAAAAGGAGGTATAGTAGTGTTTATTTTTATTAGTGTTTATTTTTTTTGTGTATATGGATGCAACTGAGTCAATATCCAAAATAACACGAGATATCTTGGGAAAACTTGCTACAAAACCTCGAAATCTTCGGGACTGTTTCGGTTTCCCGCTCATAACTTTTATGCGATGTACTTGTAAATATAAAATAATGCGTCTAATTGAGTACCATGTAATAATTCGCATAAGCAAAAAAGTAAGTAAATAAATAAATATTATGGGACAATCATACACAAATCGATCTCGTCCCAAACTAAGCAAAGCTTGTACTATGGGTACTAGACGAAGAATACATAATATATAAATAAATCTATAGATAACATCCATGGCCCAAGAACAAATATTCGAGTTCATCACACATATATTTGCCCCGGCCGGGATTTGAACCCGGGACCGCCGGCTCAGTAGGCAAGTGTCTGCAAACTGCGCCAACCGCGTCGTCAAATAGTACAAGGCCATGGTTAAAAAACGGGCGCAGCTGGGCAGTCTTGCACGACTGACGTCTTTAATATGTCCTATTCCTGCGCCACTTTCAAAATCCACCAAGACCCCATCCTTTTCATTGACACTAACAGGGTGTGACACCACAGTATTAGACATCTGTCATCTTTGGCCAGGGAAAGATGAAGCTGTGTAGAATCATAACCAGTTCAGCTAACCGTATTTTACAAGACTATGACTACCCAAACGGCCTGTTGGTCTAAGTATACTAAACAACCTGATTACATTATTGTATTAAGCGGTTTACACTCACGTGAAATTGTCACTCGTCAGTGACGAGTTTGCCGCGGCGGTGTACGGGCAGCCGTCCCTGATGAAGGGCTCCATACGAGTTCGAAACATGTCGGGCCGTTCCTGACAATTTCACGTGAGTGTAAACCGCTTAATACAATAAAGAAATATGTCTCACGAAAGTTTTAATAAAATTAACCTGATTACACGTGGGTGCAGTGCCTCAGGCATTTTTGTGGAGGCAACTAAGCTTGGGTTTTCAGCTTTAATTAAATCTGAAATGAAGGAGGAAATCATTAACATTATTTTTATTATTTTCGCTTTAGTCGCTCAAAATATTTGCCAATAAATTGAAGCTTTGCTCAAAATAATTCACCAAAGCTATTATGTACATTCGCGTCAAGCATTTATTTATCCCGAAATATTAAGAATTATACCCAATTAGTGATCCTACTCAAATATAAAGTAAAAAAAAAGTTTTTTTTTTAACATAGAAAAAACACCGGCCAAAGCATGTCGGGCCTCGCTCAGTGTACGGTTCCGTACTCCGTAGTTGCCAATCCATCACAATAGACGGGCTTAAAACCGCCGTTTTAAGCCCATCTATTGTTAAGGATGAGAGGTTTAAATTACGAGAAAGATTTCAAGCTCTAAAAAAGGTCGTAAACGCCAATGTAACTGTAATTACTGATTACCTTCTGGAAGTTATCGATTATACGAGCAGAATATTTTAATGCAGTATGGCACTTAACTAATATGTGTAACGTTCGAAGTATAAGGACACCGCGTCATTTTGAAGAAAATTATGAAATTTTGTGATAACTCAAAAACGGCTCGACCGATTTTGTACAATATAGTTTTCATTGAAAGTACTTATAAGGCCTCATTTTCATGATTTTTTAACCCGTGGTTGAAAGTAAGAGGGGGGGGTTGGAGACACTATTTATTTTATTTTCGGAGCGAATATTTATAAAACTGCTGACTTAATCAAAAAATTATGTTTGGAGACCCCTATTATTTTTGAAAGACCTATTCAACAACACCCCACACACTAGTGTTGAATAGAAAATAAAAAATTCACCCCCACTTAAGTGCGAGGGATACCCGAAAAAAATATTTTTTTTTTTAGGTTTTATTTTACCGTTTTGTCGGCGTGATACATACACATACTGAACTCATACCAAATTTCAGCTTTCTAGTACTAATTATCACGGAGCTCAGCCGCGGACGGACAGACGGACAGACAGACGGACATGGCAAAACTATAAGGGTTCGTAGTTGACTACGGAACCCTAAAAAACAACAAAAACAACTAACGTTGAATAGGACCCCAGTCAACATGATGCCACGGCAAGCCACGGCGCTGGTTTTCAGAGGGGAACTGCACGTCTACACAACTGTGACAAGCGACTCCTAGTCGCGCGACAAATATACCTGTCACCTTCCTTTCAATACCGTACGCGCAAAACAGGTGACGCTGAGTCGCGCGACAGGCGAAGTCGCGGCAATATTATGTTAGCCACGCTGCTTACAACTACCCATTTAGTTTGATGATCAGGACTCATGCTATATTTGAACGAATAATAAATAAACACATCATAAAAACCTAACGAAGGGAAAATCCAAAATATTCCAATACTGTTCTTCTCGAGAGGGTTAAAAGACATCAGCACCTCTAGCACAACTGTCACAAGCGACTATTTGTCGCGCGAGACAATTGCCTCTTTCCTTTCTGTGCAGTAATGTGAGAGGGAGACGAGTAGCGATATGTCGCGCGACAAGAGTCGCGAAGCATAGAGTTGTGCTAGAAGGGCTGAATGATCTAGATATATGGAAGGAATATTAAAAAAAAACAACTCTCGTAGTTATTATTCGTTCGATTCATTCAGGCCCGGTGATAAAATATTTCCTGCATTCGGTGTGGCCGGTAATTGAACGGCTGATTGGTCCAATAAGTCGAGAAAGAAAAAGAGCAGTCTTTCCTCTTGCAGAATGAAAAATATTTTGCGATTATGATTTTCACAAATCAGAATTATACAAATAGATACAGGATTGGGAAAGCAATGGCCGGTGTTCGCTTAAATATACGGCAATATGGCAGGATGCACCTTCTAGAATCCTGAGATCATTTTCACGACACTGCTCGAAAATGTGGTTATAGATTACCTGAATCCAGTACACAATATTGCTTATATAATTATGTTCATTTGCAAACTGTATATCTATGTATCAACACGACAACAAATGTTGCACCTTACGGTAACAGTTCGTATTCTACACTTGAATTTCATAGTAAGATACGACTTTTTAGAAAAGATTTCAGACTAATTTTCTCGGCTCGCTTAGACGGCAATTTAACCAATCAAAGCCTTATCGTCTGTTGTATATCAAATTAAATTGACCAATGAGAATGCGTTATTTATGTAGTGTATTTTTTTGTTAATCTTATAAATACCGGCAAACGAGTTTATTTTCTTAAGTAAGATAATACTCCTCAGGTTTACTTTTTAATACCTAAGCTTTTTTTAAAAGGTTTTACTCCGAAATCTTAGTTATGGGGCGTAAAATAATTTCCTAATTTCTACAATTACTAATTTTTCAGCAAATAAACAGTTTTAACTTTAAATTATATAAAATATTGAGTTCATTTTTTTATTCGCCTGAAAAGCCAGGACTCCATTGCGTGAGATGCGCGCATGCACTACGGGGCAGCCGGCCATATAAAAAAAAAACATAATGCTTAGTCCGAAATCTTAGTTATGGGGCGTAAAACAATTTCCTAATTTCTACAATTACTAATTTTTCAGCAAATAAACAGTTTTAACTTTAAATTATATAAAATAATGAGTTCATTTTTTTATTCGCCTGAAAAGCCAGGACTCCATTGCGTGAGATGCGCGCATGCACTACGGGGCAGCCGGCCATATAAAAAAAAAACATAATGCTTAGTGAATAATAGTATTGTTTAGTAAATATTAAATACTAGCTTTTGCCCGCGACTTCGTACGCGTAGAACTCGTTAATTGATATTGACAATAAAAAAAAAATCAATTAGACTTTCAGGTATTCAATAGGTAGGAATCTAGTTATTAGTTTAGTTCTGGGCTAATGGTGAAAGTGCTGGACAAAATGCAAAACATCCCCTTTTAATCTCTGGAGTTGCTAGGCTTAGTCACATTCGATTCAAGTAGCTATGCTCAGAAATGGCTCGAGATGGTGACGGTCCTTAATCAACTGACGAAGAAGTTATGGTTCTATTCACAAAAGAATATTGTGACATTATGAAACTGGGACAAAATAATTATTAGGTAGGTAAGTACTATTATTTTATCTAACTTGGTTTTTACAACTTAGTTTATTGAAGTTACAATAAGTTATCTTAAATAATTTATTTCGGTCAGTAAAAACATGTTTTTTTTTATTTGGAGACATGTGATGTGAGCAAGCTACATACTGTTCATTAGAAAAACATGGCGTGCCCAAATGTTTGTATTCCTGCTACTTTTAACGTTTGCCGTTTGTGGAACGATTTATTAATTAATAGTCATAGAAAATGCTAAACACTTTTAATGGAAACTGTAGACGTTTAAAATGAAATGGTAAATTATTCGGTATAATTGGAATACGTGGTATAAGTACACTGTTCCTTGGCTTCTCCCGTTAAAATCGTGCCCTTCACAATGTACATCCCTAATTAGGTGATTCTCAATCAAGCGCTCTTGCAAGATTTGTGTGCGTCTAAGTTGCGCATTAACAAAACAGCCCGCCTAGCATAAGCACGCTTCGCGACTCTTGTCGCGTCACATAGCATCACCCGTCACTATGTCAGAGTATAGCGAAGAAAGAGATGGGTAACATTTCTCGCGCGAGAAAGAGTCGCGTGTTAGGTCCTGGTACTGTTGATTTTCAAAACAATATATTTTTTCGTGCCAATATGGTTCATTCACACAGCCAGTTTTCGTCATGAATATAAATGTCCCTATAAACCGACCATGAAAAAAATGCTCAGTCGGTGATAGAGCCAAAAAATGGCACTCTTTTCTATTTCCTCTTATAAGTATCTCAATGAGCTTATCCTTCTCTATCAAAGCATTTGACTTAACTTAAGAGGCCTTATTCCTTTTAAAACTTATTTTTTTCATATTATGACAAATAAATTGATAATTTCAACCAACTTTCTGAAGTGAATAATACTTTTCCCCGAGTTCTAGGTAGTAACGAAGCTATTTCATGCTTTCATTGCGTGCAGTCGAAAAAAAGTTGAAAAAACTAATTTTTCGCGTCAATTTTGTCATTTTCGTGTAGGTTTTGAAACAAAAATTATCAATGAAAAATTGAAACTGTAGGTTTCAAATATATACGAATAAATCTCAATAGTCCTGTTCTAGGTAGTAACATCAATATTATGTTAAGAAACATGTTTGATCATAGAGAAAAATGTCTAAAACAATCAGCATTTTAAAAGGAATAAGGCCTCTTAAGCACGTCGATTATGTAGTAAGTAGCATATTTAGTGATTGACAATTCGGGTATTGTCGAGTAAGATCCGAGTAATACGAAAACTTTATACACTAATACTGTACTCGGCGATAAATATTGCACATCGGTCTTTAGCCCTTAATTCGACAAAAGATGACGAAGGTCACTGGTTCAAGCCTCGTTATGGTAAATAAGAGCAAAAGATTCTGGTTCGAAAAAAAAATGGCAAAAAAATTGGGTCAAAGAATTTGTTCACCCTGCCATACACGCCAAATTAAGGGTAAGAAAGAGACAATTCAACAATTGGGTGTCTACGACGATTTCCGAACACTGGCGACCGTCCATCAGTCATCGTTTAAAATTAAGAGGAACAAACGTTAATACTTTTACGTTTATAATATTATTAGGATTATTTATATATGTTGATTATCCTAAATTGGCATACTCAGTTATTTACTACTTTATTTATATTCAGTTACCAAGCGGGGGTACATCATCAAAGCACGTAAGTACTATTTACAGATGATGTGCGTAACGGAACGTGATACCTACCTGAAGGGCTACTCTGATGTTCGAAATTTTACCGTCGTATAGTGCTATTCCATTCACTCTCAAATATACTTTGATAGTAGATAGAGAAGGATGGCACTATTCGACAGTCGAATTTTGAACATCGGAGTAGCCCTGCTGGCATCACTAGTTTGACATGACCTGCCAGATGGGTGTATGACGTTCGTCAAATCAAATGTGATTGTTTGGACTTCCGGTTTGTGATTAAGATGGCCGCATGCGTTTAAGTTGCGTTGTTCATTATTTATTCATTTTTGTTGTTCAATGTGTAGTATTGATAGCGTATTGTGCAGTGATCTAACGTATGAGTGAATAGCTAATGAAGAATTCAACTTGAAGCGTTCATAGCCCTTCCTGGGTCAAGGCCCGATAGTCCGCGTGGTTTTTTGTAAATCGCTATCACTTTACAAAAAGCAAAACCTCACCGAACAACGGCATGCTCTACGAGCAAACTTGAAATTGGCGAAATCATCATTAACCTGATGGAAGCCATTTTTTAAAATTAGAATAGAATGTGATTGTTTCAAATTTGTAAAACTTTATGTTGCTTTATGTATTTGATTCTTGAAATTACGCTATTAATCGAATTTTGCGGATACGTGTTCCCATATCAGAATTTATTGTTTTTTTTTACAAAGAATAGTTTAGTATGCGTTTCGTGAAGGTCTATCGTAGGTAGATTAGTTTACGTCAAAACGATGACATGTAGGGAGTTGTTGCAACTACAATGATTTGCTCTCCATACAAACTTTAATCCCGTTTTTCGTCCCTAAAAGGTATAAAACGTGATATAAATGATAGCCTTTGTCCTATTCTGATATATAAGGTACATAACTGGAAAGTTTCATCATAATGGGTCCGGTAGTTTTTGAGATTAAGTGGAACATACATCCATCCATCCATCCAAACTTTCACGTTTATAATATTACTTGCTTTTGCCCGCGACTTCGTACGCGTAGAACTCGTTAATTGATATTGACAATAAAATCCTGCGGGTCGGCCTTCGAAATTTACTCGTTCATCTATTGCTTACTTTACAGCCTCTACAACAATGTACTATTTAAGAACTAAATTCATCTAGATTTGTAGTGCAGGAGAGTGATATAACGTCTTATATTTTATTTAGTCTAATAAGAGGGCTTCATGACAATGGACGTCTAATAAAAAAACGGGATCTTCACATAGACTGCTCTAAAAGTCAGAAATTACTGGCAAATTTTAGAATTCCTACGGAGCACAGAATAAACTCCATACAAATGGCTACAGAGACGTGATGTCATCTAAATGGGTATCAATTACCGCAGTCAGTGCCGCAAAAAATGATTTCTGATATCTCCAATTTGTAACATGGGTAGATGCAATGCAGTTTGTTCCGATAAACGTGACGGTTTATATAAAAGCTTGTCGGGTCCATAACTGTCGGCGTCCATTTCTCTTCGTCAGCGAGCGACAACATGCAATTAAACAGCCAATATCCATTAATATCCATCGAGGCGGACCAAAACAAAATTTGTGGATCAACATTTTGTAGCGCATTTAATTGTGATTTACTAACGATAGCGTACGATTATATTATAAATAGATATAAAATGATGGGTTAAATACCTAGTGAAATTTTGAATTTTCCAAAGGAAATATATGTTGGTAGGGGAGCCCAAGTGGTAAGTTGGGCTTTACTCTATAAAATAACGTTCGAGTCTAGTCATAATAATGACTTATTACATTCATTTTCATTTCATTCCTCGGATTCGGACGTAACACCATGCCGCCGTGTACGCGAGCCCGGTCTAGTACCGTGCGTCGTATATACCCCTGAGGAATCAAAAAGTGCTTGCTGCGTGACAAGCACGGATTGGCGCGCAAATTTCGCTCACTCCAGTCTTGCCTTGTACATAATATATCTACCTCTGTATGCCGCTGTGTCAGGCTTTGCTTTCAGCGGAATATTATTAGTTTTAAGACAGGCCTGACGGAAGATTAGCGGTGTGCTCTTTGCAGTATTATGCTGAGTCTGGCGGGTATTGGATATTATTACAAAAACAAACTTAGTTTAGTCTTATTTTCTTTAGTGTTTTGTTTTTTAGCTAGTTAGTTATTAAAATTGTTTAGCTTATAGATATACACCTTTAATGTAACTGTTGTCACAGTGGTTAAAAAAGCTTTTTTCTATCTAACTATCTATCCATCCTGTTATCTGTTGAGCCTCATAAATTATGGGAAAACCAAGGATAAGTCGATAGTTGCTATTTCACAGTATTTATGGAGAAGCGTTGTTTGACGTTTATTGCCTGCTGTACAGCGTTCCTCGCCGCAAACGCCGCAGCGTCACCAGCTACAAGCAACGCCATAGACACAATTGTTTGCGTGTACGTATTGAGGTGGTACTGGTTCTAATATACATATATTTGAGTTTGTACATGTGTTCCGATCCAAGCGCCGCATCGCCCCAAACGGAAAGTTCACAAGACGCATCGACTGACGTACCGCCCAACGCCTCGTGTTTCGCGTTGGTGATCCCTCAATGAGTCTTTTAACCGTTCGCCCAGTATAGTCCCTAATTGAATTAATTCCATACTTACCGATCAGTGGAGCCAGGTGTGTAGTACCGTGCTGTCGCGTATGCACCCACGATGACGAGCGACAGCCCCCAGCCGAGACCCACGAACCACCGCATCGCTACCTTGTCTTTCACGAACACCTGTTACCAACAGAAGAAACACAAGATTAGCCTGCATCTATGTGAAGTGTGTGTATAGAAATTAAGAAATCGACAGAGTGGAGAAAAGATAGTGAGTGAATGAGATAGGTTCCGGGAGTTAAATACGGTCCGCACGAAGGATTCGATGTTTCTAATGACACTTGTCCGAAATATCACTACATTTTCATATATATATGTATATGTTATGTATACATCCTAGCGATAATTATTACGTCTGTGATAGAACTACTCACAATATTTCATGGGAATCGGTTAATTAATGCATCCTGTAGCCGATATACAGTCCGAAATCTGGACAAATGGACATTCGACCAACCGAACGTCGTAATATCCGGATATACGAAAGTATTTTTGCCAAGCTAAAACGGAGACGCTTCACTCGCTCGGTCAATTAATTCATATATTCATATTTGTTCATAGAACGTTTTAGCGAAGATGAAACCGGTTAATTTAATGCCGGCGGCGCTCCCGTTTTGTTATTTTATTAAGAAAATGTCAACGTTTATACCATAACGCATATTTTCGGATAGTTTTTTTTTGTTTTGATGTGTGATGGGTCCGAGCCTTTCGGCTATACCAGGGCGGTCTGATAGTGCGGGTGGGGTCACAGAGTGGGACCTCCAGACCCGGTTTTCGGATAGTAATGTCAAAGTCCGATATTAGTTTGATATTACTACCCGAGAGTAACCCAACCGGGAAAAATTGAAGAAGAGTGGGGAGGCCTTTACCCATCAGTGGGACATCATGGGTTCAAAATAATAATAACAACAATAACCCAAGAGTAAGCGTTTTTCTTGGAATAAAAGTTTGGTTATATGCAGCCTAAGACATAGCTAGAACGAGGAAAACCCAAGACAATAATAAACGATAATGAAATAATGAACTTTATTCTGCAAGTAAGCCGTAAGGCTACAGTTTACCGGCATTTCACCAGAGGAAACCACTGTTGAGAAGAAACACCGAAAGAAACTCAACAGTCAGTCATTTACACATATACCTACAATAAGGAACCTTAGTTATTCGACGGTTAATTGCCGTGGCACAACGGAAACTCGGACACAATTTTTAAATCAGTGATTTTCTAGTAAACATTTCGGTTTACGCACCTCTATTTGTACCTATATTTATATAAAAGAAGAATTAGGGCTAATGCCAATGAAGTCTGTTTACTCACCACTACTAAAGCGATGTGTAAATGCAGACCCTCGCAAAACATCCACAGGTAGCTTGTCACCATGAAGTAGTTGGTAATTATGTGGAGCACTTGACACCATTCCTAAAACAAAATTCCTTTTAGCCCCTATAATAAAAAGTTTAGCGATAATGGACAATAAAAACGGTTTAGTGGCCATTTGGACTGAAACTGCAGTAAAAGTTTGGCAAACTTATAATAATCGCTTTAACGAGAAAGATTTTTGAGAAAAGTCGCCTTTTGCAGAAGAAGCAACTAAGTGTCAGTAATCCAACCAAAGGAGGAATTCCTTCCAACCCAAATGCAGGTACTTGGATTGAACATCCTATTTCTTACGTTTTCGCCTGCTTAAGGCGATATGTAAAGCAATGTAACACAGCATTTATTTTAAATACTCAGTAAAATGTATAAAATTATCGCGGTCTTTGCACACACTTGTCTACTTAATTGGAAAAAGTTGTTTTGTTGATTATATTTTTGGTCTTCGTTGATGAATTAACCATGCCAAAACATCGAGCTATTAAAACTTTTAAGTCATTTTGCATATATTGTTACTTAGTTTTTGCGTTTAAGTTTTTAGTTTATATTTCTAGTTAAATTTTAAATAAAAAATTAGCTATAAATAACTTGATCATGTAATTCTTGATGACTTACAACATTATCTCGGACCACGTCGACCTCATTGACGACAGTCTTGTACCACACGATCCATAGGATGTTGTTCAACGCGAACGATGCGAAGAGGTGCATGTGGATGCGAATCCTTGTGCACTGGAGGGATCTGCAAACCACGTTTTACTAAAGACACTCCAGCGGGCCTATGATGGTCGCATTTGGTCACGTGATAAACAAACGATAGAGCACCCGAAACTTTCGCACTCAAATATTAGCCAAAATAGACACCTAGATCTGATGTTTATCAGTCTACAGAGATCGGAAAATTGAGATGAAGGGATTTCCATATCGATAAACTAGCTTAGCGATATTTTTCTCGTATACTAGTGGTTGATCAATGTTTTGTTTGTAAAAATATAATTTTAGTGATAGTATGAAAATTAATACAAAAAATTACTTCATTAATTTTTTCTTTATTCAAAAAGTTCAGTTAACATCGTATTTATCTAAGGTGAGTATTTCAGAACTATTTTCCCATTGCTATTGCCATAATACGCGATCTTCTCCAAAAAAAATCTTACAAACAAAGCTGGGGCCGATTGATGAGTCTTTCTGCCTGAATTTATGAAATAGGTAATCTATTCTAAACTAAATCGATCAAAATATAGCAATCACTAGTATAGCGCAAAAGCATCGAGAGGTGAGTTTATCGTTATAGCAACTCCCCACCTGGCACTCCCAAAAGTCTGATGTCTGTTTATCTATGACGTGATAAAAATGACTCCCGTAGGCCTGCTGAAGAGAGAGACCTGGTTCTCAAAACAGCAAAAAAAACTTTAGCAATGCACTTTGGTGGGATGTTCTTTATGGTAGCCCTTTGACTACTACAAAGTTATTTCGTCGAATGTTTCATTTCGCCGAAAAATAATTTTGCAGTATTTTTATTCCTCATCAGTCATATTTTTTTTATAATTCGTGCAAATATTATCCTATTGATTAGGTTACGTTAGGCTTGTTTCATAACAATCTCAGTAGTTTACGGTTGCGAAGAAAATATTTTCTACGAAATGATTTTTCTGCGAAATGAAACATTCGACGAAAAATAATTCTAATAGGCAATATAAACATAGTTCTTACTCTGAACATCAACTACAATTTATTTCCTTCGATGAAAATTTGTATAAACTAATTATTGATATTTAATATATTATCAAATAAATTTATGCGTATTACAGCTAATAAAATAATAATAGCGTTAAACGTTGCAGAGAGCAGGGAGTTGTTAAGGGAGTACTGTCACCGTTAAAATATTTACTTGGAAAATACTATAGCGAACGCTAAGTAAAGAAGGCAACTGGATAAAAAAAACACTGGCAAGTCTTCCTTACTGTTGGAAAATTAAACATGATACCTAATGATGATAAAAGAAGAAAATAACTATTTTTTTTTTACAATTACTTACTACCTTAACGCTGGCGATGGATGTAAGTATGTAGAAAATAAACAAATTGATAACATCAAATCAATGACCGAATGCGATGTTACAGTTGCCGGGAAACTTCTTGAGCATAACCTTGACTGTGCAGTAGGCGATTTATGTTCAAATGTACATGCGTAGATCCGCCATTTATGCTCAAAAAGTTTACCGGAAACTATATTAGAATTCTTAACAAACCTAAAAACAATCAATGGGCTTACCAAAAAATACTTAAGTATGCTATAATATACTCCCGTAACTAAAAGGAAATAAACTATTACAAGGCAATCTCAGTGACTTAGTACCTAAATCTTTTAACAATATGAATTAAGGTGCTCTAAACATGAATCTTCTGTGAATCGCAAGGCTTGCGATTGCGTCAATCATTCAATCATACTGGCTAACTTGGAGTATTATGGAATATGTGGCCCGGCTCATGATATGACCCATTGGCGTTCTATCTGTCAGACGAGACGAGATGGATAGTCACAATTGGGGTCAGCATTGTCATCTCGAAAGAACTTAAATACCGGCGCGGTATTTTTTCCATCTATCTAGAAGGCATCTGACCTGACAAGGTCCTATATAAGTAATAAAATCAATCTGGAGTCGAAGCCAGGAATGTAAAAACAGCCACCATCCCCTTTGAAGGGAAGTAAAAATGCAATTAAGGTTTGGATACACGCGGTAAGTTTATACGTGGTATTTCGCGATATTACAACGTAATCCTTACCGCACCCCTAAAATACAATGTTCATTTACGCTTGAGTGTTTTAGAGATGCGGCTATCAAAACACAATCGTTCCACGTTGTAAGTATATTCAATTTTGTAACAAAATTATGTCCGAACATCCTTTCAAAGAGACTCTAACTGAAATTGTTTCAGTGGGCGGCCAAGCGAGCCATCCCCAAAGATATCTCAAAAAGGATATATGCGTCATCACATTGCCTGTACACTTATTTCATTTTAGAGTACTGCAGTCGAGTGCGACATCTCTTTTCCTTTGCCAAAGGAAAAGCGGAAACAAAATTCAATATGGGACCACATAACAGAGGAAACAATTTTGTTTTATTTTAGTATAGTACCAATAATGTTGTGCCCAAATAATAATAGGACCAAAGGGTATAAACTGTGATAGATGTGTTACCGTTTCAGCAATCAAGTAGTTTAGGTTCTCTAGTAGGAATATTCGTAACTTTTGATAACAACAAATAAATTATACGCAGAAAAGGACTTGTAATCGATACGTTAATTTACAGGGTCAATCATACGTATATAATATAAGATTCTTGTAGTCGCCCTTATTGGCCCATTTACGTATTTTTCATTCTGCACATTTTGGATCGTTAAACACCCACTACATTGACTTACCTGAAGTAAAAGAAGACCATCAGAGACAGCACGAGAGCCGCGACAGACACTGAGTAGCCCACGACGTAAACGTTGTTGATGATGCTCCGGAACTGAGGACACACGTTCAATTTTGCAGCCAAGATGTGTCATTATTTTGGACTGGAATGAGTTTAGGGAAACGAAGCACCGTTGAGAGATTTAGGATAGACATAGGCAGAGCCCGCGCTTGTGACTTTGTCACCGTAACAGTAAATTTGTCTCTTTTTCACATTTGAAATTCGAGATGAACTGTCACTGCGACAGACAGAAGTCACTCTTGCGCATTTGGCTTAGAGTGCGTTTCCATGGCGTGGTGCTGGGCGGAGTGGACTATCTTTGACCAATCACAGTGTTCAACGCTATGCGGGCAACATAGGGTCAACAGAAAAACAAATATTATTACGCACATAAGATGTTTTTGTTGATAATTAAATGCTGGGACGTACCGCATGTAGTGTATAGACAAATAAGCAGGGGTCGGACCTTCTTTCGCACGGTAGGACTAATAGAGAACTATGAAGCCGTTATTAACATTAAAATACTATTCATACTCATACTCATACTCATTCATCTATTTCATTCCAAACTGCCTTTGTGGTTATTATGGTTAACATTCCCAAGCATTCAATGACTAAAATTATGAATAAAATATTTTTTTTACAATATTTCAAACTCCTAATAGAACTCAATTTATTGTCAATATCATGAACTTTCTAATCATAAATGAATATTCAATCAATATAGAACCCAATTTACTCCAGAAAACATGGATAAAGTTGCAAATATTTACGTATTTTATGGTGGCGAAAAAAACAATGCCTACACAAATCAGGTCTTTGTATATTCTTCTGACTTTGTCCTTGACTATAAAATTAAAATTGCGAATGAAATACACTTATGAGTATGAGTATGTATAGTATTTTAATGTGAATATCGGCTCCATAGCTCTCCATTAGCCCTACCGTGCGAACGAAAGTCCGACCCCTGCAAATAAGTACCTGCGCGCCATATAGAATCCATGTAAGATTTTTTTGTAATTAATGTTATGGGTACGTGACGACGACAAAGCAATTTATTAGACGTTTTCAAAAAACACGTACACAGTTAATCTCATTATATTATCTTATATAGCCTCCTGACAACCAGCATTCATAATTTGTCAATTTAATTTTAGCCTTATGACAAATAGTTGACAGTTAAGTATTAATTGAAGTTTATGTACTATGTGTAGAACACTGGAAGTCAGGAGGATAGCTAAAAATAATAACTTGAATACATATCGTACTACACAACCGTAGCGAATAAGTGGTCTCGCCACGCCACACCGCTTGCCATTTAATATCGAGAGAACTAAATCACGTTATGCTGTTGACGGTCACGGATCGATACTTCAGTATTAAGCTGTTGCATTCAATGCCACGTGTATTGCTATTTGGCTTTTAGCCTTTGACACATTAAATGCTTGACACAGGTAGAGTGTTCTCTCTCCGACTACTCGACTTCTACGACGTGAGTAAGCCCGATTTGTATTTTAATACACTGTCCGCGTATTTTGAGTAGCGATGAGATCGCTTCTTAAACTGGCTTTGTATATCTGTAATATTTACAATTAATTTCTACTTACGTCTAAGTCCTCTAGGTCAACACACGTATTGTAATTCGTCCATGGTTTGCTATCCTCTGGTCGCCTCAACCACGTACCATTTTCCGTGCAACTATAAAAAATAATTCGATTCAGTACTGGTGTTATATCGTGGTTATATGTCCGAAACTAGCCCGTAAGAGCTTTGTGAAGTGGGATATAATCACCTACAACAGATTTAACACAAGGGGCTACATATCCGGTTTTTTTTTTCCTCGCTCCCTAAGTCAGACAGATAAAAAAAACACAGCCCCGGCCCCGCTTCGCGAAGCTAAAATTACATACTTTTTGAGCAGAAGAAGGAACAAATCTAGAGACGCTGTTACGAGGATAACAGTCTAACTTGAAAAATGGAGGATCTTCTCAATTTGGCTGTATGTTTTTGTTTGTTTGTATGTTACACGATCATTACGCCAATTGAAGACGGATTGTTTTTTTATTTGACGACACGTTTGGCTCGGTTGGTAGACACCTGCCTACTGAGTCGGCGGTCCCGGGTTCGAATCCCGGCCGGGGCAAATATTTGTGCAAAATATTTATTCTTGGGTCATGGATGTTATCTATATACGTATTTATATATTATGTATATCGTCGTCTAGTACCCATAGTACAAGCTTTGCTTAGTTTGGGACTAGGTCGATTTGTGTATGATTGTCCCTTAATATTTATTTATTTATTATTATTTATTATTTGAAAGAGTATACTCCTGTCGTAGTCCCATGTCCCAAAGAAATCGAGGGCAACGCTCAAATATTATAATCATATTTGTTTTCATGTATTTACCTTATTCAGTTAAGTTTATCAGGTTTTTGCGTCTGTTAGTAATCATCATATTATGCAGAGCTGATGATAGAAGGTATACAACTCCTTAATGGTAAGGAGTGAGGGGGTAATTCTTTAAATAGGTAGGTATTATAGGTAGGCTAAAACCGTTAGTTGTATTATTATAGTAACTGAAGTAACTCGCTCAGTTGTTCTCGGAAATACACTTTCTTCTCGTATCGGTTATTTTTTGTGAACAAGTGATTATATAAATATGAAATAGCATTATCACAACTTGATATACTTGTATAGTTTTTTTTTGCGTTAGAAAACTTCCTCGACGTTCTTTGGTATTTGTAATAAAAATATACAGCTCTAAGACTTCCTTTCAATAGCAACGTCCTTAATCGTTTCCTGATTTCACTCTGTATATATAGGTATAGATACACACATAATGTCATCTTCTCACAAGAGTCCCAACAAAGGAGTTGTAAGATCATATTATTATATTACGTGATGTCCTTGCCGCCTCGCGATGAAATGGGTATGCCTTATCTTATCATGTACACTGTGTTCTCGAACAATCCAAATGATTTTACCAGCGGATTCCTGAGGTCGTAAGGAGTAAAAAATGTTGCATGAACCTATGTCCAAATATATTTTTATACAAAATAAATAAATTGACAACATTTCATATTTTTAAGACTATCATTTTATTACTTTTCTGAATCCTGCTTAAAAAGATGAAGTAATCTCTGTTTTTATTTATTTTCTGAGATGATTATTTATCTTATTATTAATTTATAAAAACATACTCATTTTATTTTTTTTCCCCCGCCTATAAATATGAAATGTTGTCAATTACCTTTACTTCACCAGTAAAACAATAGTTTAGAACGAGCTGGCAACGTTTGTTATTGTTACCTCTTTTCATTAAAAGGGAAGTCAATGTCATAAAGAAATTTTCCTTTTATTGGCTTGAAGCTGTGAAAAAATCAAATTTCAAAGAACGTAATAAAAATATACGGCCGTTTATGCCGCAGAAAACGTGTATTTCAATTCAACACTCTTAAAGGATTCAAAATTTATGGGGTATTTTCCGTTGACCTAGAACCATGAAATTTGGTAAGTAATAGCGTAGGGTAAGTTGGTCAACACTGGATCACTCCATTTTTCAATGGCCCTATCTGCTGAAATAATTGCGTTATACAAAATATTTTTGGACTGTTGCTTTAACAATTTATTCAAGATTGGTTATATTATGCTTACAATCCTAGATTTCTAACCATCTGGACATGAAAAAGCTTTTTAAAAAAAATGGGATTTGACCCACTGTGCACTACGGGGGGTGAACAATGGGTATACCAGTAGTTCACAGTGGACCAAGGAACATTTAATAAGCATGATAAGGGTAAAACCAATAAAATACGAGCATCTTTTATTTTATTTGTCACGTTTAGTTACTAATTTAATTAACAAAACTTTCATCAGTAAGTTAAACAAAAATCGGAGACAATTTTTTTTCCGCCTTTATTATGTTACGGTCATAAAAAACTAGTAACAATCATATCGTCGGCCGTAGGTTCAATTGGGGTAAGGGACAAAATATGCAAAATGAGTTGAATATACAGTTTTGTTCAGAATTTTCTGCTCTATCGAATGGTGTATGTAAAAAAAATCTAGCTTGAAAAAAGTGTTCCTTACACTACTGATTTTTATGGGTTCAAAATCAAATCTCTCCCACAAAAACCATGTATCTGTTTTTTATTTTAATAAAGCAACATCAAATAGGGTAACTACTGCCACCAATCCACTTTGAATAAGGTAAAGGTCTTTCCAATTAAGGAATTACCTTTACATGACTTATTTTTAACGACAATTTTATGGAACTGGCTTTTACACTAATGCTTTTTCTTTGGTTCATGAATAAATAACACCCATACCTTAAAATTATTGCACGAGCTTTGAAGAAAATGCTCCTTACCCCAATTTGCCATCTTATATTTTTAACAGTGTGAACCTTACACCAATTTGGTTAAGACGATATTTGGGTTTGATCCGATTTATAGTTAGATTCCGTATCCGTTACGCGAATTTTCTCGTAAGAATCAATGAATACTTATCCCTGTTACCTTTATATACAAACACATCTAACTTCATATTACTTTAATCTATTGACAATAGAGAAAGTGTTATGTTGCAATAAAAACACCTTCATCAATTTTATAACCTTTGTTTATACGGGTATCTGTGTAAACTGGATGTTAATTTTTGGCTTTACTAAGTCAATGAAACTACGCTAAATTTGACTTATTTACATGCAAACTTTCACGATAAATGAAGGTATACAAATAAATTTGGTAAGAAAATTTCAAAAATTAGTAATTAATCCACCCAGAAATGTAAGTGTCTATTTATAGTATAATTCGTCAGTTCGGCGTCTCTGAACGACAGTAAGTACTGAACTCTTTGTCGACAGCTCGTGAGTCGTGATTGTTAGTCTACCCGTGAAGTGTTCTGTTAAGCGGATAGTTTAAAAAAGTTGGCTAAGATTGTCGGAAAAAACAATAACGAATTAAATACTAGAGGAGGTATTAACTTAGGTATTATTAATTAAGTTTTTAATTACTTTTACACATTGTATGTTTAAAAATATCTCAAGGAAGATTAGATTAACTTTCCGAGGTCTAGCTGAGTTGAAATTAGGTATATGAGGCCGGATAGTCGACATGGGTAAAACTTTATAGGTAACGATAAGGTAATCCTACTGAGATTGGGCTTCTTAAAATCGTCTCGGTACTTGATGAATTGCAAAGGAAAATTTTCACTGTCAATTAAAAGGCATTCCTAAGTATGACACACTTTAATAGTCATATGAAATTACGCTGCCGATATGTGTTGAGAAATCAAAGGATCTAACTAGAGCTCTTGCTATTCATTGACTGACATAATGATGTTGATATTGATTATGTTTCATAGCTACTATAAACAAGAACTTTTCATTTCATTGATGTTTTTCAGGTACATTACTCTTATGGTCATTTTATTATACAGCCTCATTTGACTCCTTAGGTAACAAGTTTCAAGTTTGACAAAGTAGCATAATTTTTAAAATACCCATAATAAATAATAGAATAAGTCGTTTCGTTTCATTTATGCATGTCGTTCACACTGGTATAAGTCGTATTCTTTCGTTTATGCACGTCGTTCATAATGATAAAATTGGTGCAAATAAATTAAGTTATGTCTAAATACTCGCTAACAACAAGCTAAAACAGTTTCTAGGGTCAACGCATTAGTTCTATAATTATAAAATGAAAGCCTAACACTATAGCTTGTATAAAAATGCTTAAAAAGTTCAATTTCTAAATATCTACTATTGAAAAATTGTTTTTTGTCTTCTGAAAAGTGCCGTTTTTGAGTTATCCCTTATTAACTGGAGGCACTACTATGTTATTTATTTATTTATTTACATTAATAAATCTACCAGCATTACAGCAATACGCCAAGGCACTGGCAAACTTAAGTTCTAAACTTAACTAACAAAATATCGTCCTAAGACTACATTTTATAATGGTTCAAAAACAGTAACAGACCTTACATAACGCAGACAATATAATAGATACAATAATAATTACAATAAATACAGGAAACTTCTTTAACACAAAATCCCTTAAACAAAGTAAATACATAATACCTAATTATAATTATAAAGTTTGGGCATGAATTATACATTCCATTCACAATAACGCATCACTGCAAAGTGAAGTTCGCTCCATTTATCAGTAAACAAATCACAACCTGGTTCGGAGGAAATAAAATTGTTCAGCATTGTCCGTCCACAGACAATTGGCGAGTGCTTGCGAGCTACCGTGCGTGCCCCTTCCTCCGCCAGGAGGCGGTGACTACGGCCTCTGAGATAGTTGTTGGGAAAAAATAGCTTACACATCCTCGTGACCAGATCAGAGCAGTCAGTCTCACCTCTCATAAAACGACACACAGTAACCATAAGCTCGGCACTACGTCTGACCTGCAAAGAATTATATCCAAGGATTCCTAGCAGATATTGGGTAGGGTAAAGGAAGGGATAGTACCCATACAGTTTCTTATAGAGAAAGCGAAGAAAAGGTTTTTTGGATCTTTTCTAAGAGTAGTATATATGACTTCTCATGCGGGTTCCAAATTATCGAGGCAGATTCAATCTTACTTCTAACCAGCGCCGTGTATAATAATTGCGCTACCTTAGGATCCCGAAACTCTTTCGCGTTGCGCATAATAAACCCGAGTCTTTTGTAACAATCTCCCGCAAGTGAGGTGATGTGCTGGTTAAAAGTAAGTTTTGGATCAAAAGTGACTCCAAGGTCTTTAACAGAGTTCACACGAGAGATAGGACAGCTATCTAACAGGTAGATTTTATTGAGAGGAAAGAGTGCACGGGTGAAAGTCATCATGCAGCACTTTGATGTGTTAAAGAGTAGCTTATTCTTTTTACTCCAGTCAAGCACGGCATCAATATCTTTCTGTAGTAGAACACTATCCGCGATTACATTTACACAGCGAAAAATCTTGAGATCGTCTGCGTAGAGTAAGCAGTGAGAGTGACGAACCACTTTATCTAAATCATTTATCATCAAAATGAAAAACGATGGCCCCAAAATAGAGCCTTGACTCACTCCTGACCGGGTATGGTAGGGTGGGGAGACGTAGCAACCATGACGCACAAACTGCTGTCGATCTTTGAGGTAGTCAGCGACGAGTCTGAGGAGCTTTGGGGTGAAGCCTATCTCACAAAGTTTTCCCAGTAGAAGATCATTATCGACGCGGTCGAAAGCCTTTATATTATGTTATCTAACAGAACTCCTAAAAAAGTACAAATGTAAATTGATTATTTCTGAATATTATTTAATTCTGTAACTTTTATCGTTCAACACAAGCCCTAAACTTTTAATAATTTTGCTGTTTAAATTACATTGGTTGTTTATTTCAGTAGTTGATCATAGAGGCTGAGAAATAATTAATGTGATTAGACTAAAAAAATAATCATAAATTAAAATGTGGGTTATTCCACTCGATAGAAACGTTACGTGTAACGATACAAATATTGCATGTAACGGACACACAAAAAATGCTCACACAGTTTCAATACATTTATATGCCTCTTACATTAATGTTTTAAAGGTTTCCGGTGTTAAAGATACGCCTTACGTCAAAAGTATGTACTTATTAATTTTTACAATAAACCCTTTAAGCTATTTTTTCTTTCACACATAATCTCAACTAGTCCCTTACGCCATTTCTTCATCAATATAGTAGATACAATGAATAGGTAAATTTAAGGTAAGGAACGAGACTACAGAATACTCTGTCTGTAAGGGACATCAGCAGCGAAATAAGTTGGTGTAAGGGACATGTCATTTTCTATAACATCTAAATTATGAAAACGAGCACTACATAGATAGACAGAACACTAAAATACAAGATTATGTATGAAATCAGGTCCAAAAAAGGTTCACTACAAAAAAAGTTATGAACGATTCAGTTAAAAAAAAAACTTTGACAGCCTCTCCTGAAAAATCGTATTTTGTCCCTTACCCCAATTGAACGTACGGTCGACGATTAATAACAGTCATATACAATCTAGCAATACTAGAATTTAATCACAAATCTTTTAAGAGTTTGTTATTTCAGACAAACGAGATCAGCAGTAGTAACTTAAACAAAATTAACACTCATACACTTACAAACTTCGTCAATCTACCAATTTTAAATAGAATAGAAAATCAAAAAATATTAAAAATCTAACTAACTTCCACCAACGAGATCAATATCAATAATCCAGAAATTACCGGTTCCGACCATATGCAAGATCGGTAAAAGCCATACAAAAATAGTGTCGAACTAGCTAATTCAGTAGCTCTAATAAAACTAAATACAAAAAATTAAACATATATGAAGGTATTTCACTGTTTGCTGAAGCTTGCCGAATACTCGTCCCGTTTTTAGGGTTCCGTACCCAAGTACCGTAGCTAGACCGTTGAAATTTTCACAGATGATGTATTTCTATTGCCGCTATAACAACAAATACTAAAAATAAAATAAAACAAATATTTAAGGGGGCTCCCATACAACAAACGGGATTGGTTGCGTTAACTTTGCACCTCATTTGTATCGAGCGCTATACATACCAGGTGCAAACTTAACTTAACCACTTAAGGATGGAAAGTGTTTGTACGGAACCCTCGGTGCATGAGTCCGACTCGCACTTGACCGGTTTTTAATACTAATCAGGGCTTCTTCCATTTGTTCACTAGATACACTGCCTACCTTTCTGCCTTTTTTCTCGGCATTCTGTAAAAAAACGATAGTTTTATTGTATTGAAACACTAAGTACACAGTGGGTCAGATGACCCATTGTGTCCTTGACCCACTTGACCCAGTGTCAACCCACACACCAAAAAAACAATAAAAAATTAAAAAAAAAGTAATAGATAGTTTCAGCGAAAATATACTTAAACCTCAAAATACCTTATGAACCCCTTTAACAATAAAACTAATAACCACAATTACACTTGCACTCATTTTGGAAAAACACTTTAAATTCCAACTTACGTAAATGTTAGACCCGCGGCGCTGAGATTCTCACACGCGTGGACAAGACGTTCCTCTTGCGCAATCGCACGGGCACTGAGGTAGGTAGTAGTGACGTGTTCGCCAGAGGTATCTTTTGCGCGTAGTGAAGTAATAAAAATACTGTACGTTTTGTAGTTGTGTGCGTTACCCACTGTGCACCAGCAACCCACTGTCGACCATCTTACCCTACCTTATTCTATAAGTAGGTACAGGCAAAAATCTGCGAACTATATATATGTAATAAAATTATAAAAAATATAGTCTTTGTTTAAAGTACGTAAAACAGTTTACCAACGGTAAAGTTAAGTTGGTCGCCCAGCACAGTCTATATTTTCGTTAGAGAAATATGTAGTGCTTTCTTGCGAACAATTTCGTACCGAACCCTCGTGCGCGAATCCGACTCGCACATGACCGGCTATTTATTTAATATGTTTAAGTTTATTTTAATTTTAGGTTTTTTGTACATAGTTGTTAGTAGTATTTAAGCTTTTAATTTACTGTTTCTTTGTTTTTCCTTTTAAGAAATAAATAAATTACTGATATGACTTACTTAACAAAGAAATGCGTAACATGTGTTTCCGCATAAATACCTACTTCTTTTCTACAAAAACATTTTTGATTAATCGAATCCCTTTACAAGTGCTGTGGCAAATGGTGGCTCAAATCACAATAATAATAAATAAATAAATAATAAATTAATAAAGGTGAAAGTTTGTAGTGTGTTTAATCATTCATCAAGCGCAAACGGTGTTTGACCAATTTTGATAAAATTTGGTATGGAGGTAGGTGGCACCCTGAATTAACACATAGGCTTTATTCCGAAAAAAAATAGGGTTCTTGTTGTATGAGCGGGTAATACACCGCGGGGCAAAGCTAGTTTTCATATATTAGTCAGACTAACGTTTGCCAGATATTTGCAGTGGAGCGAGATGAAATTATGGCTACGGATGTTTATAATTAATGCTACCGTAAATAAAATAGAAGAAGTTCAGTTTGGTTTATTAAAGCGGTAAAAATGTTAAGTAAATAAATTTGCAATGAATAAGAAGAACGGCCAGTATGCAGATCACTAGCTCCACTGTGTTTATATGTATGGATGTTATAGGTCTTTGCGATTCTGTCTCTGTGTCGGTCTGATCTGATTTGGACAATTTTAGAACAATATTAGCTTAAGCATCCACGGATAATTCTAGAATTTTTACTTGACTACTTACGGATAAACAATTAATCTGAAGTACTTAAGTAATTTTTAAGCGTTTTTTACGATGTTGCGAATATATTTCATGTGGTATTAACTTGACATGTCTAAAAGTTTTTCGTCTAATTTCAGTTTGCCTATCAAGTTTTACTATAATGAATGTTTTGTCTACAGTTAATACATATGTATAAATTAATTTTTCATAGTTATTATTTTGTCGAAATTCGTTTTACTTAATTTATGTTTTTCATAACTTGTTTTGTCGAATATTATTTTAACTAATCATTACATAGCCGAAAAATGTTTACTACTAAAATTTTACTGTCTAATTTAGTTTTAAAATCGAAAACTGTAAGTTAGGTTAGATTTGTATTCTGACGTGTAGAGCGAGCGGACCGTCAAAAAGGGTCAAAAACCGAAAACAGTAGGTTAGTAACCTAACCGGCTAGTGCTGCCCGGGAAAAATAATTATTAATAAACCATTTTCGTAAGAGGTTTTATAGTAGCACTGTTTCTGAGTATCTATAAGATGAGCCTAAAAATAAATCGTCTTGTTCATACTTTTTGACTATAGGTAATTTTTTTTCGAACTACGCGCATTTACTTTACGTATCTATTATATATTGTATCAGTTTTCCCACAGGAATATATCATTCTTAGACAGTGTCACTCTATTACCTCCATACTCTCTCATACATGGAATCGAGTACAAAACATGGTAAGTGCATGACAACATTTTAGTGGTAAACAGGCGTGTAGAGTGGTGATAAACTATTTTTGATCGCCCCCTAATGTAGGGCGGCGCTAGAGAACATATATCAGCCTTACATTACAAAAGTACCGCTAGTGTAGGGTATTGAAAACGGAATGCTTTGTATAAGAATAATGTAGTTCTACCGCATTTATGCATGGAGAAATAAATAGCAATGAACTTCACATTTTCCAAAGAGTGTCTTCGAAGTTATTTATAAATCCATAGTAAGGAACATAGTAGTTGATAGTAGTAAGGAAGATACTTAGGTAATAATCCCTTACCTGAACACATTAACAATCTGTAGGTTTAGTTACTTAGCTAATGCATCTAGGAATTATTAATAGGCCCATTCACATCGTTGCGTTCCGATAATAGTAGTTTATTCAAGTGATACATAATGAGAGGCCTTAAACTACGAGTGTGGTTTTATGAAACGAGCGTCAGCGAGTTTCATAATAGGATCACACGAGTGTTTTAAGGCCTAATTATGTACAGTTGTATACACTACTTTATCTACACACATATCATAAGTACTCTAAGATGGGTTCAGAAGCCATAAGGAAATGACCGGCACCACTAGTGCTACCTGTAAAATATCTAAAAATTACATATACTCATGCAGTAAGAAATAAATCTGAACAAATACATAAACAATATTTTCAACTAAAATGTGAATTACAATAAACTTAACAATTCTACTTTCGTAACAGCAAAGAACCAACAAACAAATGACAACAATAATGGCGGCAATTCGAACCTCCGTCAAGACGAATGTTTTATTTTTCTAAATCATATACGAACGAATGTATCCATATTCTCATGTCACTCGAGATCAAATGTCGTGCGGTTTTTATAAAAAAAACATACTGAATTGACGTTTCGTATCGATAACAATATTAATATCTATGGATACTAGAATAGAGACCAACTTGTGTTTTGACAGCTGTTCCTAATTTAAACTCGTAACCTTACAAAAATCGGTACTGTAATAACATTACAGTACAGATTTTACCTACTACCACAGACAAAAAAATCTCATAGTAAAATTGGTTGTAATAATGCTGATCATTTCCTACGATTTCTGAACGCATTTTAGAGCACTAATGATATGTGCGTAGATAAAATATGAAGCGATACCAGTATTGCCAGCAGCGTCTAGATAACGACGAAGTAAATTTTGCTACATTTAACCACACTCATCTAAATTATAAATAGAAAAGAATACCAATTTAGTAAGAGGAAGTATTTCACTAATAAACGTAATAAGACCATACAGCAGTCATAAATAACGTTATAATTATATGACAAGTCACATCGCGAAATTACATCTGGCCCAAAACTGCTCTTATACGTAACACATTATACGAAGTATTTATTTAGGGTGGAATCTGCAGCCAAATTCCGGAGTCCGGAATCCAGACAGCTGCTTTGCGAATGCCAGCAGCAGTGTAGGAGCCTAGCAGAGAGAGACATCGAACAGAGGGCATCAGATATCATCTATTGGCAATGAAAACACATTAAGTACAGTTGCCTTTTATAGACGCAGCGCTTAAGGTGGAATTCTATGACAAATCCGGACAGGGATGCTTTCAACAGCGCTGTCAGGGCCCAGCAGAAGAAGCCATCGAACGATGGGGGACACCAGGGGGCCTATGATGGTTGCTTTTATCACGCGATAAACAAGTGATAATGCATCCGTCACGTTTTGACAAGATGCGATTGTGAGTGACACATGCTATGTCACTTATTTATCACGTGATAAACTCAACCATCATAGGCTCCCAGACATCTATTAGCAACGAGAAAGGATTGTAGTTACCTCTTATAGACGGAGCGTTTAGGGTCAAACCCGATGACGAACTCCGGACAGATTTGCTTCCAGTGGTGGTGTCAGGGCCCAGCAGAAGAAGGCATCGAACGATGGGGGACACGAGACATCTATTGGCAACAAGAACAAATTGTAGTTACCTCTTATAGACGGAGCTTTTGGGGTCAAACCCGATGACGAACTCCGGACAGATTTGCCTCCAGTGGTGGTGTCAAGGCCCAGCAGAAGAAGCCATCGAACGATGGGGGACACCAGACATCTATTAGCAACGAGAAAGGATTCTAGTTACCTCTTATAGACGCAGCGTTTGGGGTCAAACCCGATGACGAACTCCGGACAGATTTGCCTCCAGTGGTGGTGTCAGGGCCCAGCAGAAGAAGCCATCAAACGGTGGGGGACACCAGACATCTATTAGCAACGAGAAAGGATTGTAGTTACCTCTTATAGACGGAGCGTTTGGGGTCAAACCCGATGACGAACTCCGGACGGATTTGCTTCCAGTGGTGGTGTCAGGGCCCAGCAGAAGAAGCCATCGAACGATGGGGGACACCAGACATCTATTAGCAACGAGAAAGGATTGTAGTTACCTCTTATAGACGGAGCGTTTAGGGTCAAATCCAATGACGAATTCCGGACAGGGCTGTTTCGCGATTGCCAGCGGTGGTGTCGGGTCCCAGCAGAGGAACCCGTCGAACAGCGGAGGACACCAGACGTCATCTATTGGCAACAATAATGTGTTAAGACATCAAGATTCTCTTGTAAGTGAATTCGTAATACCCATGTGAATATTATTTTAACCCTAAGGTGTGTGTGAAATATATTTATTTATCATTATCACCGCTTTATAATTAAATATATACAGCCTCAAAACAGTGTCAATGCGAAAATCAAGTTATGAAATATTATTTTACCAAAAACTAAGCGTCTTATTATTTAAATAGCATTGATTGGTACCAATGCTACTTAGGTAGTGCCACCAGAATGTTGTTTATCTAAACATAAGCAACATTCTGGTGGCACTGCCCCTTTGGTGTAGTTAACTGAAAAGTAGTCGATAAGTAGTAGCCCTCTTAGAGTAAACGGCGGTAACCCATTTTTAGAGAATTGCATTACTAGTAGAGTTGAAAATTATAAAAAGTCTACAAATGACGATCTTTTGGGGATTGGAGCTAAAACTTTTATTTGATGTACCTACTTACTCTTATTTGATGATGAAAAAGCTCTTTAAGATACATGGGTAAGGCCGCGGAAAGTTACCAATGTGACATAGAAGTAACATAAAAAGATATACGTTATGTTATCATAAAACGTAACATAAGTCGTTATAAAGCTTAGATCATACTGGAAAATATTCCCATTAAATAACGTAGCTAAGAAAAAAAATCAAGTTATAAAATTAATAGCTTTATATTGCCTGTAAATAAAATTTTCATGGCACATTAAAATCAATATAATGAAACACGCGTGTGATGGAACTAATGAAACCCAAACCGCTCTAGTGTTTTAAAGCCTCTCATTTTGTACCAGGTGGCAGTAATTACTATTTGTTCACTGCTGGTACCCAATACCAGTAACAAGACGACCGTATAATAATAAAACAGCTTTAGAATCAATGATTCTACTGTGACTTGAGGTCGAAAATAAATTATTTTCTTCTTAAAACTGTTTTTTTTATTAAGATGTTGTTTTTATTTATTTTATTATTGTACAGCAGTTTTGTTCGACTTTGTATATTTTCGGGTCATTAAAAATCTAATAAAACTCATTTTAGTTAGTATAACTGTGTGCACTTCCCTTTACAACATTTATTCGTTATGTTACGTAGAAAATACGTAACATTTTGCAAAAATGTAACATATTCGTAACGAAAGTGTAACGTATTTTTGAAAAAAAAGTGGATTTTCATGGTGAAATAAAGACATTTTTAATACAATAATACGTGTCACTTGCTTGAAAACCGTTACGCTATTGTACAAAAAAAAACTGATTAAATACAATCACTCCTTACCTTTAATATGACTGTGACTGTGTCTACTTTGAATTGCGTTTGTTGACAAACTGACCGATTTGGACTTGCTCATCGGTGTTGCCCTACTAGAATATGAGTTGCCAGTGCACGTAAACGTATTTTCGCCAAAAAATATTTAAAAACAAGCTACATAAAGCGTCACGAAAGTATTGTAACATAAGTGTGGAATGCTGATCCATTAAAATAATGTAAGATAAAAAAATAAAATGATTATATTATCATTATTCCGTAATCAGTAGAACTATCCTTATATCATAAATATTAGTTTAAAACAAAATTATGCCCATGAAAGTTGAAATATCATAAAAATAACAGAGCTTTTAGTACTCGTGGTCGAAAAATTTAACCAACTTTCGTTACGTTTTGGACGGAAATATATTTTTAGTATTTTTATAAAGGGGTTTATATTAATTATCTTACTTGCGACCATAAGAATTCCTATATCTACATATGATAAAAATATTTTTGAAACAGTAGGGGTTACCAATTTTTTTTAATCGGCTGGGTAAATTTGAAACGTCCAAATTGGTAACTTTCCGCGGCCTTACCCACATACGAAACGGGTTTAGGTACTCACGTTGCAAAAGTCGAATACGTACCGCTCGACATGTTTTGACATTGTGTGTGATAAATCCGCCGGTGACGCCCGTGTCTAGCAGCCACGTGGACAGGGCGATTGCCCGCAGTGTTTGATTAGCTGCCGCCACAATTCTTTGGCTCTTCTGATGATGAATTGCGAACCGATTCGAACATGACGTGCGATATTTGACTTCTACGACGTAAACCCGTTTCGCCTCCACACCCGCCTCACGAACAATAGAGGAGACAGTAATTATATTCAGTCAGATTTTCGTTGCGATTGAAGCCAGTTTTAGTCAATTCAGGTCTTTATCGCAGCGATTACCGCAGATGCCCAAACATTTCAGCAGAACGTGCATCGCCTTGTTATGATTTTGTAAGTTAATCGCCTTAAGCTTGAATTAATTTTACTTAGTCATGAATGTTCAGTTTCAACTTAATTTTACACAGAATACGCTGTAATTTAAAACATTTTTGATATTTAATGGTACTAGACTTGACTACATGGTCTTTGTGATGCTGTACACGAAGTTAATAGGGCATTTTCATGAGAAGTGATGAACTTTATTATGATATAATTAAGAAATATTAATATATGTTCAATTTGGTAATGGGTCTAAAAATCGGTGCAAACCTTGTTACTGTAGAAAAAAAAACGAATGGACGTACATTAAACATGGAGACCATTTAATTCATTGTTACCTTTTGTAGGTATGTAGACTGATATAAAATGCTATTGAAAAAAAAAACATATTCAACAAAATCTACTTGTATTTCTTCGTCCATGCATATCTACAGCTGACTGTATTGTACTCCTAGTTAAGTAATCAAAGTCATAATATAAACTAGTCAGACTGATAAAATATTAATGACATTTACATAATGGAATTAAATTTTACAGTGAGGGATAGGCACGAGACCTCTTGTTTGATCTCGTAATGCTATTTCTCAAGCGGGGATTTCAGACGCTTCAGGCAGACTCGTAAAATCTTTGCAAGCGTCGCCACGTCTCGATTGCCCTGCGACTCACATTAGTATGGAAATTCTAATGTCAATCAAGATATCCGTCGGTTGCTGTGGGCAGGCAAAGCTAACTGTGATATCAAATTTCGAGCGATATTTCGGACCTGCTTGATGGTCTCATGAAGCTTGGATTGCTATTTAAGTAATTTGACTTGTGATGTGACTTGAATTTTAGTAACTGAAACTCAAAATAATACAAAGTATTTAATTGTTTCACGGTCTTATTTACATCAGTCATCTCAGTCCGATAGCTTTCTGTGAAAGCCCAGCTACCCTAACTCGAAACTGATTTCCAGGATTGACTTTGATAATGTCCAAGGTATATTTTTAACGACGTGCTTATGGGTTAAGCAGCAATTTAAAAATCTTGGTGTCATTTTTAAACTTTATAATTATTTTTAATCCTCACCCATTATTACAACGAAACGGGACTTAATCGCGGGATCAAAAAGAGTCCCTTTGCGACCTCATCATCTTAGGCCTTTACATATTTGTCAGGTGATTTTATGCAATTCTGTGGCAGTAAATAAATAAATAAAAATATAGGTAAAGGGACAATCTTACACAAATCGACCTAGTCCCAAACTAAGCAAAGCTTGTACTATAGGTACTAGACGACGATATACATAATATATAAATACATATATAGATAACATCCGTGACCCAGGAACAAATATTCGAGTTCATCACACAAATATTTGTCCAGACCGGGATTCGAACCCAGGACCGCCGGCTCAGTAGGCAGCTGCCCTACAAACCGAGCCAACCGCGTCGTCGTCAGTGTTTGAAATGATTATAGAGTCCGATGCGGGAGCGACAGTGACGTCCACAAAATTGACATTTCAACAGAGGGTCGATTGATGATTGGCTTGGTGAAGCGTCAGTCAGGCTAGAGCCTGAAATCAACTTCCGTCATGACCGTTGCCCCCTTGAGTTAAAGACGTTCTCAATTTGCTACGCTCGTTAGCTTATGTTTTCCCCCAATTAGCTAGTGTGATGCCTTTGAGACCATGGACATAACATCACGTCCAAAACGTCGAATTGATTAAATAAACACCGTTTTGAACGTGACTAAGGCTCGTTTTGTAAGAATGCTTTCTTTTTCTGTTGATCAAATCGGACATCGGCATCAGGATTCAGGAAGCCTTTAAAAAGGTATTCGCATGTGCTAACAGAATATATTTAATTAAAGTTTTGTCATTTGGTGGGATATTGATGATGTGATTTGTTTTCATTGTTAGATGTTTTGAGACAAGCGCTTTACATACCTCGCTGTCAAAAAAAGATTGCCAGTCACGTACGAGTATTCTTAGCCAGCCGAGCATTTTCCCGGCCTCTATAGTAATGTACAGTCGCGGAATGAAAAGGTTGACCACCTTAAGATCTGTTTTTGCTTGCTATTAATGCAAGAGTTGTAAATTAAGAGGGGTCAAAAACCCAAGTGGGATGGGTTACGAAGTGAGCGACCTAGTTATGTAAATGTGCAAACAATACTTTATATACGACTCTGTACTTATATTTAAAAAGTTAAAGTAAAAAACCGGCCAAGAGCATGTCGGGCCACGCTCAGTGTAGGGTTCCGTAGTTGCTCATCCTTCACAATAAACTGCTGTTTTAAGCCCGAGGTTTAAGTTAAGAAAGATTTGAAAGCTCTATAAAAAGGTCGTAAACGCCCTAGAAACTGTAATCACTTATTACCTTCTGGAAGTCAACTTACGTCCTTTTAAAGAAAAAATATGAAATTTGGCGATAACTCAAAAACGGCTAGACCGATTTTGTTCAATATAGTTTTCATTGAAAGAACTTATAAGGCTTAATTTACATGAATTTTTCCAATTTTTTTTGACCCGTGGTTGAAAAGTTAGAGGGGGGGGGACACTATTTTTTTTGTCTTTGGAGCGAATATTTACAAAACTGCTGACTTTATCAAAAAATAATGTTATAAGACCCCCATTATTTTTACAAGACCTATTCAACGACACCCCACACACCAGTGTTGAAAAGAAAAAAAAAAATTCACCCCCACTTTAGGTGTTCGAGAGGTACCCGAAAAACATAAAATTTTTGAATTTTTATTTTACCGTTCTGTCGGCGTTATACATACACATACTTATACTAAATTTCAGCTTTCTAGTACTAATGATCACGGAGCTAAGCCGCGGACGGACAGACGGACAGACGGACATGGCGAAACTATAAGGGTTCCTAGTTGACTACGGAACCCTAAAAAGAGGCTTTTACAATTCCATCGAAATGTATGTCTTTTTATCCTAGCAAGCGTCGGTCCGGCCCAGGGATAGTAGCACTACAAACAGCTTTCATATGGCAAAAATAACCAAATTCAAAACATTGTTTACCGAAATGCTGCTCAATCCTTCGTTCTTCTTGCGAAATAAATAGATACTGAATCCGATTGAAAACTTGACTTACATCACTGTGGAGTGTTTTGGCGTTATTAAATATACAAAAATTACTAGAAATTTGCGGAATATATAACACATAAACAAAGAGGAAACAGGCCTAATGTTTCCTCTTTTGTTTACATCAGTGACATTCACCGACTAAAAATAAATAAATTAGGGATTCATCGGCCATCTTTGTTCATGTTAATTTCATCTCATGTTTTAATAGGTAATTTAATTTTTATTTTTTTGATAAGTTTTTTAACACGGAAGTCATGCATTGGTTATCAACCAAAAAAAACTGATACTGGCACAAGCTTCGAGCCGCCATTTACGGATTAATAATAATAACAAATAAATTAGTACCACTAAAAACCTGAAATATGGCGTGGGTTGTAAAACCCTATCCCATCAAAAACATAAATGTTAAATTAGAGCCAAGTTCTCGCATGCAACGTTGTCGACTTCGCCGACAAAAGAATTGAGATCTATATGGGCGCCAAGTTCTTTGCCCTAAAATTTTTAGATACAAGGACATGCGACATACTCAATGCATTTATTTTACTTGGGGTGTAATTCAATATCAAGATTTGACTTGGCTATATATCATTACTTTTTGTACAGAAATTATTATGATGTGTAAATTATTTAATAATTAATAATTAATTGTTAATTACTTGTGCGTGTGCTATTCTAGTACATCTTTTAAACAAAGAAAGAATTTTCCAAATCGGTGAATAAATGGAGTTCTGAGGCAAGAAGCATAAATAATAATAATAATTCAAAAAGTAAAAAAATCACTGTTTTCGATTTTTTTATGTGTACACACACAATTACCAAGCTGAATGCCCAATTTCACCTTTCTAGGTCACCTGGAAGTGGGTTAGGTTTTTGATTACTAGTCAGTCAGTCAGTCAGTGATAAATATACCGTTTTTTGGACTTTAATATCTCAATACCTATTTCACCTATATTTATGGGGGTTCTAGTTGTTCTAAAGGATCTAAATACATAAGCCAAATTTCATGTTTTTATGATAAATAGATTTGGAGTTATTGAGGGGTCAAAAGTGGCTCCAAACGGTTCGTGTAATATAACACACGGCTGCTGCTCGCCAGTTCTTGGGGTGAACTTGGCTGGACACGCTGCCGCGTGTCTAGATATGTTGGGCTATACATTTACACAACTAGAGTAGATAAACATATTTTCTCAAACATCCAATGAAATATTGTCTTTACGTTCCTTAAAATAGGCTCGGAAGTATCGCTTTTTGGGCGCAACAACTCGAGAGGACTGTAAAGGGATTTCATACTGCTTTTCAGGCCTAGGCCTGCAAAGTAACTTTTTTTTGTTCCAACAACAAGGTCATTCACACAGCTGGCTGGTTTGACAAAAAGCAGGTTTTGTTTTTAAAGGTTGGTTGTTATTGTGGAAAAGAAAATTCAAGATGGCGACTTTTTATTTTTTTTTAAAATTTCAAATTGGTGCTAGGCGGCTAAAACTCGGAATCAGGGGGCTCTCGGGGCTCAAAAATATGAATCTGAAATCTTGTCCGAAAATTCGGTCAAATTCGGAAAATATCGAAAAAAAAACATTTGTATGGAGAAAATTTCAAATTCGTTCTAGGAGGCTGAAATTCGGTGTCCGGGGGTTTTTGAGGCTCCTGAGTCAGAATCTGAAATCAGATTTTTAAAATTCGGTCAAATTCGGAAAATATGGGACAAACAATATTGTGTTATTCTTTGAAGTATATTTTTTTATTTCATTGTATGTTTGAGAAAAGCACTATACATGCCTCGTCGTGAAAACGGATTCCCGGCCTCGTATCACTATCCGGCCTCGCTCGCACGCTCGCTCGGCCGTATATACCTACTTGGCCGGAAATCCTCATTTTCCCGGCCTCTGATGTAATGTACTATTCTAGACAGATGTTAGCCTGCAAATAAAATTGATGGCCAGTAAGTGAATGACATTTTCATTTTCTTAAGTGGCCAGGTTATTGACGATTTACCCAGTACCTTGATTTTTCGAGTATGATAATGGTATTATATGGCTAATTAGTACCTAAGCGTAAATTCTGCAAAGCACTTCAAAGGAATTATAAAAGACGACACACTAAAGGTCGACGAGAAAGAGGATGACACATTAAAATATAAATTAGGCTGTTTTAGGATGAAGTGGGCGCTGAAAAGGTGAGCATATTATTAAAATAAAGAAAATGTCATTACGCTAGGTCAGTGTAGGCCGCCATGTTAAGAAGAAATTATAAATTCGTTGATGACCGGTTCTAAATACCGGTAATATTTATTTAAAAAAACTGCCCAAATTAATGCGAGGCGAGCTAGCTATTTCTTTGCCTCATTCCATGATCCAAGATCAACGGAAAGTACACTAAAAGGTTTTGATTTGTTTTCTGGACAGTCATTGAAGAACAGACTGAAAACAAACTGATCGTATAAGGGTTCCGTTTTTTCAGTATGAGGTACGGAACCCTAAAAACGGTATGGTAGGGCTCAGGAGCGTTTCAACTGCTCGTTCCCTTGTGTTACGAAATTTGGAGTCCATCACAATTCAGAAAAATAAGTGCTCTGTTATGAGTTCACCAATTAACGTATTTTTTTTAGGGTTCCGTAGTCAACTAGGAACCCTTAGAGTTTCGCCATGTCCGTCTGTGAAATTTGGTATGAGTATGTGTATGTATCACGCCTACAAAACGGTAACAAACGGTAAAACTTTATTTCGGGTACCTCCCATACACCTAAAGTGGGGGTGTTTTTTTCGTTCCAACACTAGTGTGGGTGTCGTTGAATAATTCTTCTAAAAATAATAGAGGTCTTCAAACATCATTTTTAGGGTTCCGTAGTCAACTAGGAACCCTTATAGTTTCGCCATACTGTCCGTCTGTCCGTCTGTCCGTCCGCGGCTTCGCTCCGTGATCATAAGTACTAGAAAGCTGAAATTTGGTATGAGTATGTGTATGTATCACGCCGACAAAACTGTAAAAAAAAAATAAAAAAAAATTTTTTTTGGGGTACCTTAAGTAGGGGTGAATTTTTTTTCGTACCAACACTAGTGTGTGGGGTATCGTTGAATAGGTCTTTTAAAAATAATAGGGTCTCCAAACATTATTTTTTGATAAAGTCAGCAGTTTCGTAAATATTCGCTTCTAAAATAAAAAAAATAGTGTCCCCCCCTCTAACTTTTCAACCACGGGTCAAAAAATTATGAAAAAATTCATGACCATGAGGCCTTATAAGAACTATAAATGAAAACTATATTGAACAAAATCGGTTAAGCCGTTTTTGAGTTATCGCAAAATTTCATAGTTTTCTTAAAAGGTCGTAAGTTGACTTCCAGAAGGTAATAAGTAACTACAGTTACTTGGCGTTTACGATCTTTTTATAGAGCTTGAAATCTTTCTCGTAACTTAAGCCTATTGTGAAGGATGAGTAACTACGGAACCCTACACTGAGCGTGGCCCGACATGCTCTTGGCCGGTTTTTTTGATAAAGTCAGTAGTTTTGTAAATATTCGCTCCAGAAATCCAAAAAATAGCGTCCCCCTCTAACTTTTCAACCACGGGGCAAAAAACTATGGGAAAAATTCATAAAAATGAAGCCTTATTAATGTAAACTACATTGAATAAAATCGGTCAAGCCGTTTTTTGAGTTATCGCAAAAATTCATAATTTTCTTTAAAATGACGTATGTGCCTCGCGGTGTCCTTATACTTCGAATGTTACACATATTAGTTAAGTGCCATACTGTATTAAAACATTTCGCTCAATCTGGCACGTATAATCGATAACTTCCAGAAGGTAATAGGTAATTACAGTTACTATGGCGTTTACGACCTTTTTATAGAGCTTGAAATCTTTCTCGTAATTTAAACCTCGGGCTTTAAACCGCTGTTTTAAGCCCGTATATTGTGTAGGATGGGCAACTACGGAACCCTACACTGAGCGTGGCCCGACATGCTCTTGGCTTGGCCGGTTTTTTAAATATGTTTTTTTGCGTGATAACATAAGATGATGATTTTATACTTCGGTATCTATACATATTTAAAGTAAGCCGCGGCGAGGGCGGGTTATTAATATAAACTTTATCGTAATCAGATTCGTCACTGTTGTAACTTCCCGGTTTTCCTCTCTCAAGCCATTTATTATCTCAACTGGATGGCCGCGATAAAAAAACAAATTAATAAAACTTCAAATAAGACGGTACCTATTCGACTATAGTGCAAATAAATTGTACCATTGAAAGTATCAAACCACTAAAACACACATTCATACGCAAATGTCACGGAACCAAATAACATACTACTAACGTTTGTACATTACATTAAACTATTTTTAATTTGTCAAAAACTAAAAATGAGACGTGTTTTGTTTTGACTACAATAACTTCATACGAAGTTCATACTAACCTACCGTTTTTGACATTACAAAAAGAACGAATGATGGCGCCATTAACTATATTTTGTCGACAGATTTTAAGTCATAATAATTAATAATAATAAAAAACCTGTCTAGAGCATGTCTACTGAAGTCTACGTTACACTCAATGGTGATGACTGAAAAAAGGTATATAATTTACTAAATAGGTACTATTGCGACGTCAGGAATTTGGCGTGAAAGTTTTACAGGGACCGGAAAACCCCTCTTTAAAGTTAAGCCTAATATAAGGTAACCCTAACAATTTGGTAACCATAACATAAGGTAACCTTTTCATTTGGTAACCCTATGTTAAGGTTACCCTATCATAACAGTTAACTACAACCTCAACACAGTTACACAGTTACGGTTAAAACCCTAACGCGTAAGGGTTATTTATAGCAGTTAACTCTAAACCCCATCGCGTTAGGGTTTGGAACTGAACGTTGAAGGATCGTTTTAGATGAGCGGAGTTGGCAGAATGTTTACGTATTGCCGTGTTTTTTTTTACACTAGTTTTGTTTTGACTTTTTGTTTTTTGTTGTTGTTATTAGATAATAAGTACTTTATCTTTGCTTTTTATATGTTTCTCCTACACTGATGTTGTTAATTAGTTGATAATTTGATGTGATTGTTCTGCTAATAAAAAAGTAATAATATCTAATAATAAATAACTATAATTTTCATACTGTTTTTAGGGTTCCTTAGTCAACTAGGAACCCTTATAGTTTCGCCACGTCCGTCTGTCCGTCCGTCCATCCGTCCGCGGCTTAGCTCCGTGATCATTAGTACTAGAAAGCTGAAATTTGGTATGAGTATGTGTATGTATACCTCTCGAACACCTAAAGTGGGGGTGTTTTTTTTTTTTCTTTTCAACACTAGTGTGTGGGGTGTCGTTTAATAGGTCTTGTAAAAATAATAGGGGTCTCTTAACATTATTTTTTATAAAGTCAACAGTTTTGTAAATATTCGCTCTGACAAAAATAGTGTCCCCCCCCCCCTCTAACTTTTCAACCACGGGTCAAAAAAAATCGGAAACATTCTTGTAAATGAGGCTTTATAATTACTTTTAATGAAAACTATATTGAACAAAATCGGTCGAGCTGTTTTTGAGTTATCGCCAAATTTCATATTTTTTCTTTTAAGTTGACTTCCAGAAGGTAATAAGTGATTACAGTTTCTAGGGCGTTTACGACCTTTTTATAGAGCTTGAAATCTTTCTTAACTTAAAACTCGGGCTTAAAACAGCAGTTTATTGTGAAGGATGAGCAACTACGGAACCCTACACTGAGCGTGGCCCGACATGCTCTTGGCCGGATTTTTTCTTATCGAGGAACGATCGGCAGCTTTTGCTGGTAACGTTATACCTGATAACAGTAAAAACCATCGTATAAGAACAAAAGAGTATTTTTAAGTGTGCAACGTGCTGTTTTAAAATGACAGATTAGATAAAAATGTAAGAAAGAGATGGGATTAGTATTGTTTTGAAGCATCATGGATGCTAAGCGTTAGTTACTCAGTATCCTCCAAATCGTCGAACTGGTCAGTTACAAACGGGTGCCATAAAATAACAAATAAACAAAAAAACTTTAAAATGTACTACAAAAAGCGCTTGCTGCCACTGCCATGCAATTTTCCCGAGGAATATAGTGACTTTGTAAATAAACTTAAAAGACAGAAGAAACTGGTAAGTTATGCATTCTTATTATGATTATATTTCTATTTTGTTTATCTATCGACCTTAAAGGTACTCGAACTGATATTTTTTCCTTAATAGTATCTGCAATATATTTTTTTTTCAACCATATTCTAATTATATATATACGTACCTATATTTATTTATTTCAACTTGATTGCACATTGCATTCCACAAAAACGTAGATAATAATGGCGGCTTTTTGCCATGAAATGAGGCGTTCTCCGCCAGACAACTTGTTTAAATGAATGTAGTAAATATATAATATTTAATTACCATACAAATTCGGAATACCTACTACAATGACATTTCGTAAATGTGTGTTTGTGCATTTTCATTTATTATAGATTTTGTTCAGAATATGTTGGCACATTTAGCTAAACATCTCAGTTGTATATCTTGCATTATTCCATTTTACTTACAATGTTCGGGTATCCTTAGAGCTGCTAGTTTAGCATTCCTAACAAAAAATAGGCCATGCAGGAACGTTGTACTTTATTGGACGACGCTTACATTTATTATATTAGTGACGTATTTCTTACTAAACTTAAAATGAAACACCAAATTAAGTATATATTTTTTTTTATTTCAGACTCAGTGAAATCAAGAGAGGAAGGAAGGTTATGAAAAACGTAAAGAAATTTTGGCTGAATTCAAGGAATTGTTAGAAGACGTACCGGACGATAAATTGAAGGACATGTGGGCACGTGTAAAATTTATGACAGAATTGTATCATACGGCTGTTCTAAAATTAATAAGTAATCCATAATTTAGTATTATATTTGATATGGTCTAATTTTAAACTGATTTGATTTTTTAATTGCTGTGATTTATGTCATTGTTTTTTTTTACTATGGTGTTTTTAATGTATAGGTGTTATAAGTATTAATTGTTAAGAATAGGTAGTTATTAAGACTGATTATGCATGTTAAACTGTGATGATGATATTTTTATGGTTTTAGTTATTATAATTAAACTTACTATTTTTGTTATCTGATTAAAAAATGTATATTCTAGTAAATTATTTACACACCTAAAATGTATTTTTATTTTATGAGCATAGCATGATTATAATATGGTAAATACTTTTAAAGGTATCATTATAGAAATCGCGTTGATGCTGGCAAGACGCTATTAGTGCTCAGATTAGGATAAACACAAAAATTGAATTCTTATTTTATTAATTGAAGAAAAAAAAAGACAAAATAATTATTATACTAATACATTTTAAATAACGTTCAATTATAATGATTAATTTTACTTGGATTAATTTTATTGTACAGTCGGTTAGATTTTGCTACCTAAGTAGGTATTGTGATGAGTATTTTTTTGGTATCTTCAAAACGGTGATAAAGATCAGATGATGAAACTAGAAAGTGAACGGCGCTACTTTTTAATGGTTAAATATATATATATATATATATATATTTAACCTTTGCATACCAAGGTAATTTACCAAACAAGCAACGCATCTCCGTATCAGCTTCTCCTAAAATGCTTTCATATGTCCAGATGTTCGGATTTCCGGCTGTTGTCGACTAGAGGTCCGATTCATATGAATTGTTGATTCAGTTATTAGTAATTTTTCAGTATGGCGAATATATGGGGTTTGCCGTTATAATGAATTAGTAATATGGAGACTAATGTCGTATGGTGTAGTCAGGAGTTGGATAGTGGAATTCCTTAACGGTTGCTTGTATACTTTTCGAGTGTAGGGTCTGATGGTTTGTTTTTAAGTGTACAATTGAAACTGCAATATCTCGTGTCACATCACAACTTCATTATAACTGTCTACTGAAAAAACAGATTTATCGCGTACATACATTATAAGTACCGACAAGATACTAGTAAGAGTATTAACAATAGGCAACTGAATTTTAGATCTTTTTTTACTATTCCTAACAACGTATGCTATCCCTTTAATATCAGCGGAAAGCGAAAGAGATAGTAAGTCATGGCAGGTAACAAAGAAAGAACCTTTGTTACTTAATTCAAATTCAAATTTAAAATATATTAAATAAAACGATGGTCCATGATACTAGGTTAGTCAACTTATCAAATATAGTTTCATACCTAAACTAATTAACATAACAATTAAATAATTTAATTGATTATTAATTTAAATTGTTTTATTTTTTCTTCCAAATGGATGAAAATTGTTTTTTTTTTAGTTTTCAAACCTCATACCTCTGCCATTTCAAAAGTTTCAAATAATTTTATTGACAAATATTTCATATAATTAATTAACCTAGACTTCATAAATCGGTTGAGAAATGTGACCCCTAAGCGAGACCAGCCGGAAATCCGGAAAAAATGACATCTGTCTGTGTGTAAATAAATTTCTTTTCATAGTTAAAAAAAAAGTTATAGAATACAGAATATAACAAAATTAACTTTGTTTCAAATAACATTTTAATTACTTAAAACATTTTTTTTTATGTTATTATAATTATTACGTTTTTAACTATTTTTTTTTTAATTTATTTAATCAAGACACAGAGTACAAGAAATATTCTTGTTCAAATCAATTTGAATAATAAGAATATCCACAGAACCATCATTAATATTGCTAATCTTTACAATTTAAGGGTGTAATTTTATTAAAACAATTTGAAGTTCGTTATTGACGCATACATCAACCTAAATATATACTTAGATGAAAAGGGATGAGTGAAATGCTAAGGATTATTTTTATTTTATTGTTATCGGGCTTATGGCATTTACTGCACACTAAGACGCAAACCTTACGGTTTGAGACGCGGTATTTATTATTGTTTTAAGAATAATCAAAATGCAGTTGTGCCTTAACTGAATGCCGCATTAATTGTTATATTTTTTTATCGAAACAATTCTTATCTGTATTACGGGGAATGAAGGAAATTATAGTTAATTGTGTTTGGGATAAACCAATATGTGATATCAATGGTGACGGCAAAAATAAATGAATGAGTTTTATTTTTTCCGTCTTAGATTTATTTGTCAAGCCCCAAAGGCAAAGATGAAATATGAAAAAAAAAACAAACAACACACTGTTTTCGCCGCTCAAGTTAAGCAACGCTACCATGGTAACATAAGAAGTTTCTACACTAAAGACTTAAAGTTGAATATTGACTGATTTGACGCTTTATAGCATATTGTTACAAACCTCGAAAGCCAAACACGTTTATGACTTGCAAGAGATAAGAAATTTACTGAGTTACTGTTATTCAAAAACTGACCTAATAAGACATAATTTAGGGATCATATTCGTTCGAACTCGTTCAAAAACCCTTACGTTAAGGTTATTAAGTTAGAGTTAGTAGTTATTATAACTGCTATTCAAAAACTGAACTAATAACACATTACTTAAGGATCACATTCGTTTGAACTCGGTTCAATACCCTAAAGACTCGGTTAGTGGGACGGGGTAGGTTAGTTAAGGTAGTTATTAACCGCGTTAACTGCAACAAAACAGTAACCGTATCATTGAAACAACCACATCATAGGGTTAACAATATGTAAGGGTTTTTAAAAACAACTTCTAAAATAACCTCATCAAAAACCCTTGTTAAGGTAACCGGTTCCGGTCCCTGTTTAGGTCAAAGCCAAACAAAAATAATTTGCTACTAAATATACTATAGGCTAGTCAAAGCATCCAGGAACAAAGCAAACTGTACTAAGTCATTTCGAAAAATGTCAGCTCTGGAATAATTTCGCCTTTCCTTAGTATATACGTGAGAAAACAAGCCAAGTGAGGATTGAGAGAAACTTATAAAACGCTAATAAAAACGTTTTTATTTAACAGGTTCAATGCATGGCTATTTGAAAAAAAAAAAAACATGCACAAAGTTTATTCTGGGACAGTTTTCTATGAATAACTAAATTATAGTTATAATTATACTGTACTTCATTAACCTAATTAACCACGTCCGTCTTTGGCTTCGCAATGTGGTCGACTGTCCTGTATACGAACCGTTGAACTCAATTAAAAGGGAACGTACAAGAGGAACGGGGATTGGATGAAAAAAATATATATATTTTATAGCTGGGCTAATAATTTTGGTTTAAACGTAAACGCACAAAAATCGCAAGCGATTGTCATTGTCATCGGTAGTCCTCACTTTGTGAACAAGCTGGCGGAAATGGTGGTGCCTGATATTCTTTTTGGTGGGATTCCTATCCCTCTTTCCTCTACTGTTAGGAATTTAGGTATCACCATTGACCAGACATTGTCTTGGTCTCCGCATTTCTCGGAGGTCAGCCGGAAGCTCTTCGCATCTCTTCACTCACTTAGGCGCATGCAGAACTTCCTTCCTATGTCCACCAAGCTTACTCTTGCCAGATCACTCTTGCTGCCCCTTCTGGATTATGGTGACATTGCTATGACGAATCTCAAAGAGGAACTGCTTGACAAGCTCGAGCGCTTACATAATGTGTGCATAAAATATGTTTTCGGACTGCGCAAGTACGATCACGTGTCCGCCTTTAGAGCGCAGCTGGGTTGACTGCCAATACGTCAGCGTAGAGACCTGCATGTCCTGTCATTGCTTTTTAATGTTCTCTACAACCCTGCTTCACCTCCTTACCTCAGTGAAAGGTTTAAATATATGGCCGATGGGAGTGGTCACCGCTTGCGGTCGTCTGCCAATCTGACTCTGGCTGTACCGTCTAACAAGACGCGTACTTACGCTAAATCTTTCACAGTAAGCGCTGTGAAGTTGTGGAACGAATTGCCACTGTCCCTTAGGAAGTCTCCATCTGTGGCATCGCTCAAGACGAATCTTAAGAAGTTATGGCTTTCCAATGACTTGTGAATTGGATCTACAATGTATTTATATTTATGTGTATATTTATATCCCTTATAGGGATAAGTTCGCCTTTGTACCTATATGTTGTTTGTAATAGATGTATTTTTTTAACTGTTTTTGTGTACAATAAAGTGTTTACTTACTTACTTATATCATCGCAACGCGAACGGCAACCTATCCCAAGTGATAAATTTGACTTAACCAGCGCTGCCGAGATAATATTATAAATTGCAATACTTTGTTACTTTTACTGTTCAAATATTTTTCCTCAATTTTACTACCTAAAAAACGTTCATGAGCACGGCAGCCCTTGGCCACGTTTAAAAAACAATGCAAGATTTTTATAAATTTCATTCATTCCCAATTCGCGGCCTGCTGCTTTCCTTCAAACTCCATTTTTTCTTTATTGAGAGGCGATGTCGGACTTAGTCAAACAGTTCGCACAGATTATAATCTCAATTTATCAATCTATAAAAAATATAATCTAAAAAAATAATGAGTAAAAATATTGTCACTAACCTGGACTACCTTCCGAAGCCGACCAAAAGATAGTGCTATGGTTAACATTTCCCAGATAGCATTCGTCGAGTAGCCTCCTTATCCATCGCAGTTTTGGGTCATCGTTGTTGACAGTTCGATTTGTATTTGGCATTTCCAGTTTTTTAATATTCACATTGTTATGTTTCGTGATTCGGGGACGCTGTACTGCTCACGCTGGCGGCGACATCTGTAACTAGAGATAAGTTTGGTTATCACTACGCTTTGTTTGTATTGGTTTAATTAATAAACTCAAATCTACGCCGCGCCGCCCTTCCGGCATTTCATTCATGAATAGGATACGGGTGCGCAACGTTGACTACATTTTATGGTACGCCTCCAAGTTTCAAATATTGCACGTCTTTTATTAAACAATTACTTTGTCTTTTGTTTTCTTTTGTAAACTTATTAGATTAAAAAAGATTTGTGTGTGTATGTTTGTTACTTTTTCACGCTCAAACGGCTCGACCAATTTTTATGAAATTTGGTATGGAGATAGCTGAAACCCTGGATTAAGACATAAGCTACTTTTTTCCCGAAATAATGTAGTGTCCCCGTGGGATGAGCAGGTCCACGCGGTGCAGCTAGTAATATTATATAATAAACTATATATTTTTAGAAACTACATAAATAAGATTTAAGATCATATTTTTTGTTTTGAGATGAGATTTCTGTTATACTTTTAAAATAATTGGAAATTATATTAAAAAAACACCAATGACGTTTTTCAGTTTTTTTACTTCTTAATTTTTTTTGTTGTTAGAAAGTGCATTATATTTGTCCAAAAATAGATTCCTCATTCTTCATTTATCCGAAAATGATATATCACATGCCAAATTATATATAGTTTTTTAGAAATGTTGCTTTAATTAAAACGCGGCAGCGTCGAATTCATTCTTTCTTCGATTTTTTTTTATGGAAAGGGTATAATTCCGAGTTGGTCCCGTTGGCACTAAGTCGGGATCTGATGATGTAATCTTGGAGAAATCGAGGGAACTCTTCAAATGTTATAGGGACATGTACGGTGCTTTCGGTAATTTATTGATAAAGTCAAGAATTTACATTCAGTAAATAGGATTTGGTCTAAGGAAACTGATGATGAACACCACAGATGGCCACTAGAACTTTTATATGAATCACTAAAAAGCAAAAAAAAAAGTTTTTAACAAAAAAAGAACCGGCTTCAGTAAAACGAAAAAGCCAAAAATAACCCGTTCAAGTACAGATTACATTTGACTCAACATTCGAAGTCGGTGCCAAACCTCGCGTAAACTATAATATATAAATATAAGAACTGAGTGGTTTGGGATCGACTTCGAAGGGTGAGTCAAATGTAATCTGTACTTGAACGGGTTATTTTTGGCTTATTAGTTTTACTGAAGTCGGTTCTTTTTGTTAAAATTTTTTTCATTGTGACATCTCACTACTTACCTTCTATTTATCGACGTAAATAATAATAAATTAGAATGTCTCGAACATGGCAATTGTTTCTGTTGTATTAGTAGAGAGGTTTTGGGATCAAACGAGTGGTTTAAGGCCTAATTATGTAAAGTTGCATACACTTTATCTACATACATATTCATCATCATGCGGAGTGGAGGAGCGAAGCAAATACGCAAGAGTTTCTGAAAGAGGTATTCAAGTTTCGAATGGTGTTCAGAGTTGATTTGTCTCTGCACCCACGGTACACAGCGGCCGATCTAACCGGGCCCCGAGATCCGATAGGTCACGAGAACTCATCGATTCAATTTATTATTTCGATGATCATCTTTCGTGTCAGATGTATGAGAACAGGGAAAAATTATAAGGTGATATTTTATTATAGCCATTAAATTGTTGGGTCAGTTTGAGCTGCAACTGGCAGTGTTTTATTAGTGTTTTTTAGCTGAATTCAAAATAAGGTTTTTTCTAATCGTTACCTTTTTTTTCTATCAGAACTTCTTCATTTGGGTATGGCCTAATTTTGAAGATGTTTTATTCGATAGTTGGGACTTAAATGAACAGAGGACAAAATCGTTCCGTTGTGGTGCAATATTTTATTCTTATTTTCAAGCGACTTTATTCATCTCAAGGCAATTGTTTGTCTCTTTGTTGTTATAAAGTTTGAACTCCTAATCGTTATTTTATTAATATGATAAAATCCTTGAAGAACGGATTGAACACCATAATATTTATTGTCACACAACTAGTCTATACTATTATAAAATGCCAATATTCTATTAAAAATCTTAACATGACGATGTGCGGCTAGACAGCGCCATTTTGTTGATCAAGTTTTCTTTGTCCTCTCGTCACGCCGAAACGGTTTGACGAATTTTAACCAATTTTGGTAAAGGGATAGGAGGTATCCAATAACCAAAAATTGGTTCAAATCCGTCCAGCCGTTTCGACCTGATGAGAGGCGAAACAACATTTGAAAAACAAATGGCCCTGTACTGTACAGCGGCGGCGGTACACTGCTGCATCGCACTGTTAAGATTTTTACTGCAATTGAGTTTAGGCGAGTAGGTATGTGGAATGGTGATTTCTAAAGTCCTAAGGCTTGTAATCTAGCCAACGGAAAAATCTGAAAAAATATATGTTATTTATGTCTATTTCCTTTAAAAAAATATAGTTGAGTTTTTTTTTTAACTAATAATTACCTACTATGCCAAAAATAATGTTGAAATAGGGTCGTTTTCAATTGTTAATTAATAATAATAATAATAAATAAATATTAAGGGACAATCTTACACAAATCGACCTAGTCCCAAACTAAGCAAAGCTTGTACTATGGGTACTAGACGACGATATACATAATATATAAATACATATATAGATAACATACATGACCCAGGAACAAATATTTGCACAAATATTTGCCCCGGTCGGGATTCGAACCCGGGACCGCCGACTCAGTAGGCAATTCCCTAAGGCTTCTAAACTACAAGTGATATTTACACGGCTCTTTCGGGAAAACATTGGCAATTGATTGATCTTTAATTAATCGTATTGTTTAAAAGTTAGTAATATGCAAATTCGGTCTAATAAAGCTTCAAAAAAAACTGAATCTCCGCGAGCGCGGCCGTGCGCGGGCTGCGAGCGCAGTGTAAATCTAGCCGTGGAAGGGGAAGGCTGTGTCTCTTGTTCTCGCAATTCATCATGTTACGAAAAATGGTTATAGTACCAGATCCCGCGGCGGTTTGATCTGTCCCCGTACTTGTAATTTTTTTTAATACTTTTCAGAAACACCTCGATAGTAGATTTTACTTAATCTCGTCAGTCCCTATATAATTACTGATGTAGTACAAATTCAAATTGAGTTTAGAAATTGATTTCTATCTAAAAAAAGCCCTGTGGCCACGTGGTTCGACAACGTTGTCCGACATGTTGGACGACGAGGAACTTTCATTCCTTGCTGTCCGACATGTCGGACTATCAGGATATTTTTATTCCATTTAGTTCGACAATCGGACCAAGAGGATATTTAAAATTCCACTTATTTCGATCCGCGAACCAAGAGGATTTTTAAAATTCCTAACCCAAACTTGGTCCGCCCCACGAACTACGAGGATTGCTATATACAAGCACAGAAAATATAATAAAAAACAAATATGTCCTCTTTATTGAAACTTAAAAGATCCCTACGTGTCTATTTTTATCCCATCAAAAACATAAATGTTAAATGAGAGCCAAATTCAATATCGCGTGCAACGTTGTCGACTTTGCCGACAAAATAATTGAGATCTATATATGGGTGCCAAGTTCTTTGCCCTAAAATATTTAGATACAAGAACATGCAACATACTAAAATAAATGTATGTAATAATTTCGTTTCTCAAAACTACTACAATGTTTGCTACTTCATAGTTAATAATTCTTAAATAATAACAAACAATTATTTACGCTATACATTTATTTTACTTGGGGTGTACTTCAATATCAAGAATTAACTTGGCTAGTTTTCACATACAAGCTTGTATTATATTTGAATGTATGTATTTAAACACTTTATTGTACACAAAAACAATTCAAAAAACTTCAAAAAGTAATAAAACTCAAATCACAAAAGCCGCTTCGCTTAGGGCTTCTTGCAATTCTTGTAAGTTCTGGTTCGAAATTCCATTTATATCACTTGATACACAATGCACTTGTTATGAAGCTGTTATTTTTCATGAGACCTTTTACGCCCACGTTAATCCGTGGCATGGATTAGATTCTAAGAATTGTTAATAGATGGTTTTGGGTTTCACCTCACCACGTCATAATGTGGTTATATTGTTAAGGTTAGATGTCATCACACTTAGAAGTGTGATTTTATTATTAGCGTTTATTACTATTGAAGTTGAGTCACATATTACCTAATATTTAGCTAGGCGGGCTGCGCTCACACCGGGGTCTGCAATGATGCCTAGTGTTTTAGTACAAATCAGGATGTACGGCTGTACCTATCCTCGACCTTTATTTAGGCAATGCGGGTGAGATTGGCAAACGTTCGTAGCCATTTGCAGCATTAGACACGAATCGATCGGTTTCATCACCACGCCTTACGGCCTTGTTAACAAATAACCAATAAAATACTGACCTACGATCAAACGAGAGCTTCTGTAGTGGCTTGCCACGTGCTTAACATAAGGAATATGATTGATGTTGAATTCTACAATATATTTTAGTTATATGAATAAATACCACAATGTGTCATGAAATAATAAAGTAAAAGGACTGATAAGACTTCAAATGTACGCAAATTTGATGGGATTTTTATGAAAATGTGAAGGATATATATTCACGTGTGTTTGTTTTCGGATGTTAAAGTTATTACGTAAAAATGGGCTTTCATTACTTTACAGGAAGTCGTTGATGATATTTTTCGTTACTTACGTTATCATCAAAATAAATCACTTAAATTAGGTCAAAACGAGTTTTTAGAATGAAATTAAATAGCCTGATGATATATAGTATTTCGCGAAGGTGCTACTTACATGTTAATAATGCCTAAATATTAATATACTTCGCCAAGCAAATTTTTTAAAGCTAAAACAAAGTATCCATCTAAAATCTATTTAATATTTATTAGCTAATACAGATTGTTGTTGAAATTTGATCACTAGATTATATATTGTAACATGTTTTGCCACCGTATTTTGTAGGGAAAACTTGCATTCATATTTTTACCTCAAATTTTTAATTTAAGAGAATTGAGAAAGGAAGCTTGGCATAACATTATGCACAATAATAATTAAAGCGACGTTGTTTTGACAAAACTAAACAGTTAGTATAGAATAAATAAAAGCGGGGTTTTATACTTTTATCCCGAGCATATGTTTCTCCTTAATATAATAAACTCTAACTTCAAGGTATAGTTCCAAAATAAAACAATATTGGTAAATTCGTTCCCCAGTTTTGTGCTTAGCAACATATTCAGCGATAGTGTTTTGTGTATATAAATAGATATACGTAACGTGGACGTAACCCAATGGTTTGAAATGCTCAATGTATATACTGTACTTATACCTTATGAAAATTTAAGGCTTAATAAATACACAGAAAAAGGTAATCTCAAGTTGTTAGGCCGTGATGTAAAAATTGTTAATAAATATTTATATAAAAAAAGATAATATCTACATCGCCTATTGTTTACCCCTATTGTAATGCTAAGTGTTATCTGTGTTTGTATGTCTTTCTTGTTGAGGTTTGCAATAAAGAGTGTCTATTCTATGAATCTATCTAATAGTATAATGGATACCTACGAGTTACGGAAATAAAAACACATTAAATTGGTATTTCGGACTCTGACGCATTCACGTTTCAACTGTTTCTCCTAATCACTACCAATAAAGTTTACATAAATTTAAATCAAATCGATGTTGCTCAGTGCCTCATCACAACAACCATTATAACTAAACCTACTAAAAGAGGTAGCTAATCTTAATAAATTACTGATATTATGTTATCCTTAAATGAATCTTTATTAAACATAGCAAAATTCAATTTTGTTTAAAATTGTCTTATTCTAATTATGAACGCGTTGCTGGTACAAGTGACGCGTTCATTTCTAAACTGGTTGAACTCAATTTTAATTCAAATCAGGCCGGAACTGCTTCAAGAGCATGATGCATGAATTTACGAGTAGGTACTATATTATATGAATAAGACAACATATTTTGCTCCGATTCTTATAGGTTTCTAAAAGATTAAGGTCAGGTTTAGTGTCAAATTCGACTGTATGTTCCCCCTTTTTTTGTCATTCCGCCAATTATGAATGAGTATGATGATTATTTTTTTGTTAGGTACCTAAATTACAATTCAGTTCAGAGGTGTCTTAATTTACATTCGATATTGATGTAGCGCTTTTGGAGAAAAATAAATAATATATATATATATAGTTCTCTCATTGACGTTTACAATTTTTTTGTTACATAAAGTAAAATAAAATAGTATACGTACATGCTCTCAAAATTAAGCGTTAAACCTATATACAAATGGGGTGGCCTATGTCAAATGTGTGTTGTTAAAATAGTTTTAGGTATGCGTTCACGGCTGGCACATAATACGGCGACTCGAAAAACGTTATAAATAAAAACCTGCCAAACATTTGCTTTAAATAAGTACAAAATCCGTTCTATTAATAGTGGCAAAATATACCATGATTTTCCACCATAAAAAAATAAAAAAATAATTCGCGATGCCATTTTTTACATCATCAGGTACCTATAACATATTAAGTAATTAAAGTAATTAGCGTTATAAAAAAGTTAGTAAACAAACTACAAGTAAAGTCCGATAAATCACAAACGCCGATAACATAATGAAATTACCTTACAAGTCCACAAATTCAAAATGAATGCGAAGCGCTGCGAAAAAAATGCGATGTTTAGTTAAAAGTTAGGCGCAACAGCGTTGGGCGGCTACGCGAGTTCGCGGTAAGATGTATACTGAGTGAGTCACTCGTTCTTCGCCGCACTAAGCAGAGTTGCGCCGTAAACAGTACAGACACCATGAGAAGATTTGTACATTGCGGTGTGTTTACAAAACCGATTTATTGTGTTAATAAAATGTAAACGGCTTCCTAAAGTCGATTTAAAAACGTCCGCGGCGTCTTAATTCTTTAGCTGTACAATTGCTTTTTTTGTAAAAAATATACCGGGTGTTTCCTGTAATAGGAGCAATAAATAAAAACCTAGATTCTTCCCTTGAAACTGGACAACATGTGTTAAGCAACTTCTGAAAATAACGTGTAAGAATTAAATTATATTTTGTAGAATAATGTTTAGACAAAGAAGCAATGTATTTCGAAATGTCCGATATTAGTAGAGTGACAGCTATGTCAATGCTCAGGGAATATCAATGTTGGACGACGTACTAAATACTATTTAATTTGTTTGGAATAGTAAAATTCAGAAAACTGACCTTTTTTTTAGTTGCTGAACAAATGTTGTTCAATTTGAAGAGTAGAATCCATAATCTAAACTATTATTTTTATTTAATTAAACTATGGGGAGAGGCTCATCGAAAACCGCCCACCATAGGTACTTAATTCACGCTTTACCTGCGATTATTAGGACGGAGGGAGAAAACTATAAAAGTTAAAAGAGCCTTACCAAAATACTATGTCGGCAGTATTTAATTTATTTAAATCGATTATTGTCTAGGTATTTACCTAGTACCTACCTATAGCTTGTTATTGATTAAGATTTCGATTGATATATTTAAATATTGTATAAATAGACTCACGGATCCCACAGTCAAACCGTTGAAACAGTTTTGTGGGAGGATGTACCATGGTTAAGGGTTACTTTGATCCGCGGGGTAACATTAGTCACTAGTTTTTAGGGTTCCGTAGTCAACTAGGAACCCTTCATAGTTTCGCCATGTCCGTCTGTCCGTCTGTCCGTCCGCGGCTTAGCTCCGTGGTAATTAGTACCTTGAAAGCTGAAATTTGGTATGAGTATGTGTATGTATCACGCCGACAAAACGGTAAAATAAAACTAAAAAAATAAATATTTTTCGGGTACCTTAAATTGGGGGTGAATTTTTTTTTCGTTCCGACACTAGGGTGTGGGGTGTCGTTGAATAGTTCTTAAATATTAGGGGTCTCCAAACATTATTTTTTGATAAGTCAGCAGCATAAATATTCGCTCCGAAAATAAAAAAAATTGCGTCCGCCTATAACTTTTCAACCACGGGTCAAAAAATTATGGAAAAATTCATGCTAATGAGGCCTTATAAGTACTTTCAATGAAAATATATTGAACAAAATCGGTCGAGCCGTTTTTGAGTTATCGCAAAATTTCATAATTTCCTTAAAAGAACGTAAGTTGACTTCCAGAAGGTAATAAGTAACTACTTTGGTGTTTACTACCTTTTTATAGAGCTTGAAATCTTTCTTGTAAGTTAAGTCTATTGTGATTGTGAAGGATGAGTAACTACGGAACCCTACACTGAGCGTGGCCAGACATGCTCTTGGCCGGTTTTTTTAACTACAGGAAGCTTGTTTTTGAACGCGCTTATAAAATTTCTTGGCTGGAGTAGGCAACCGCGACGGAAATACATTAAGTATGCTTTTAAAACAAGACGTTTTCAACTATTCATGCTTAAAACACCGACGCGTTTGACGACGCGGTTGGCTCAGTTTGCAAGCACCTGCCTACTGAGCGGCGGTCCCGGGTTCGAATCCCGGCCAGGGCAAATATTTGTGTGATGAACTCGAATATTTGTGCTTGGGTCATGGTTGTTCCTATGTATTTAAGTATATATTTATCTATATAAGTATGTATATCGTCGCCTAGTACCCATAACACAAGCCTCCTTGAGCTTAATTTGGGACTAGATCGATTTGTGTGAGGTTGTCTGATATTTATTTATTTATTTATTTATTTTATTTAAAACACGTCGCTGTTGAAAACTGTGACCTAGATAAGTTACTTATGTTTTTATTATTTTAATATTTAATATGTATGTTAGATTGTAAGGTATTTATCTATGGGCCTTTGATGCCTGAATTAAATAAATTATTACTATTAAAAACCGATGATACAGGTTGCCCCGTGGATCAAAGTAACCCCTTATCCACGGTATCTAATGTTATGTACTTGACGTTTGAATAAATATCTCGGAGACGGTCATGAGTATGGAAGCTCAACGAAACCAGCGCGTCATTGGAAGGCGAGAGTAGCGCCCCCTTGAACGTTTTGGCGCGCTAGACAGAGTCTTGGTGTTTAAATGATATCCAATCTTTCCAATATTTTTAACACCATAATGGAAAGTCATAGTTTTGGATTGATTCCATTTTGGTATAAGTTAATAATAAAATTATTAGTTATTTGACGACGCGATTGGCGCAGTGCTTAAACTGCCTACTGAGCCGGCGGTCCTGGGTTCGAATCCCGGCCAGGGCAGATATTTGTGTGGCGAACTCGAATATTTGTTCCTGGGCCATGGATGTTATCTACTCGTATTATATATTATGTATTTATATTTTATGTATAACGTCGTCTAATACCCATAGTACAAGCTTTGCTTAGCTTGGGACTATGTCGATTTGTGTAAAAATGTCTCTTAATATTTATTTATTTTCTTACTTAGGAAAAATATAAAAACAGAGATTACGGCTTTTTTCAAGCGGAATATAGAAAAATAATAAAATTGTAGTATTATAAATATTGTATTATTTTGAATGATCTTTTATCTTTGACATGTATTTTTCTTTTTATGTAATAATTTATCGTGTAAGTGCTTTGGTGTTATGTATGCTGTAAACTTACATTGTAATTAAATGAATAAATGAATAAACACTTGCGATACCGCAACGCTAAAATCGGCAGTGGCGCCAGCGCCGATATTAGCGGCGCGGCGCTGCACCGTGGCGATGATTCATGCTGCAAACTCTCCTGGTTTATCAGGAGATTGTATGATTTTTAAGATGGTCTCCTGATCTACTGATTACTTTTTGAACTTGAGCAAATCAACTGGTTTTTGAAAAGTTGTTGGAGCATACCGCAAAATACACCATTTTTAATGATTTTTTAACATACGCGGTCATTTGGCAACAATGACATCCGATAATCATCAACCGATTTGGATGTGGAACGGAACGCGACTGATTTTGTCTATGGGTTTTGTCATATCTAATCTGAAGGGCTACTCCGATGTTCAAAATTCGACCGTCGTAAAGTGGCGTCCCTCTCGGTCGTCTGTCTTAATATATGGGTAAACGGGACAACACTATACGCCGGCCGAATATCGAACATCGGAGTAGCCCTTCAGATTAGAAAATGACAAAACCCATAGATTCACTCTCACGCCCACCACACTTCACTTTGGGTCACCGTCGAGTGCACTACTGCCTTGGAACTGTCCCGTTTCGTTGTGCTATTAAAGTGAATTATTATAACTCAACAATACAGTGTTAATTTAATAAAGACTATTTTGTTCGAGACTACGATTAGCTAGCTTACAGACCTGAGGAAAAAATCAAGTTAATTGTGTCTTACATGTTTCATCCTGCTCGAACTACCTCCTCGTCCACAATTATATCGAATAGCTCAACTAATGTGCCACACACCACATCCGGCCATCCATCCAACCCGTCCCCAACAAATGTATATATAATTGAATATAAAAAACCGGCCCACTGCGAGTCTGACTCGCGCACCCAGGGTTCCGTACAAACTTTCACTTATCCCATTTTAATTGGCCTGGTTGAGTTAAGTTTGCACCTGAAATGTATGGCGCCGAATACAAACGAGGTACAAACTTAACGCAACCGAGTTTTCCAAATATGATGTTTGAAAAGGACTATATTTTTTATGATTTAATTACAAATGTATAGTTTTAAGATTTTTTCAAGTATTTTTAGTATGAGACGATATTACTTACTTGCCAAATTTCATAGTTTTATGTCATCGGGAAGTACCCTATCATTTTGATTCCTTGGAGAGTGTCGAGATGTAGGTTTTTTACGATATAAACGGCCGTATCTTATTTTCACGTTAACGTAGTAGTTTGGTTTTTTTAACAGCTTCAAGGGACCGTAGACTTAAGTATATGGTTTAAATTTCAACTCGATACGTCCATGCGTTCTCGAGATAAAGGGTCTTGACAGACGGACGGTCAACAAAGTGATCCTATAAGGGTTGTGTTTTTTCCGATTGAGGTACGGAACCCTAAAAACATTAAGTATGTCAAAACTCAATTAACATTAAATATCAGTTTGGATAGATTATGTATGGCTTCACTCCAAGCATGTTTTACCAGTAAACAGTTAAATTTGAGTACTAACTGACGGTTTACCTTGTGTGCCAAGATTTCACTGTTGCGTGTCATATGAACGCCTTATATGCTGCGATGTATTATTATCTGATGGCGACTCTGCCGTGATATTTTACAAGGCGGACTGCCTTTTAGTGAATGACTGCAGGACTGTACAAATGGAACCCTTTAATTAAATTAATAAATGTTTATTTAGGTACAGTAGACGATTTAAATACGTTTTTACTGAAAAGGATGTTTTCTTTCAGCGACTAAAATAATTTTACTCAATATTTTTCTTTTATAACTTAAGCAAATACTAAGACGCGGTTAAATGAAAAAAAGAGCAGAGAGCTTGTTAAACGGTCTATTTGATGAACGAGCAGTCGAATCGTCACCGGGTCAGCTTGGCGTGAAATTCTTTCGTGTGCTGGATTTGCAGATATTTTAGGGCTATTCTCGCCGAAAAGTTGCATTTCTCAACTAACTCTCATGAAATTTTGTGAGTAGTTTCTATAAGTATAAATAATAATTTTAGTCGGATCAGTTTTACAAAATTTAACAAAAGGTGTTGAAAACGTATAAAAATACATATTACAGCAATTTGTAAACAAACTACCGAGTCCTGCAGCTCACAGCGTCACGTTTAGTCGATAATTGGTGACCACTTGTTAAAGAGAAATCCAGATATTTTCTTCGCAAAAATATTATGCAGAATTCAAAAATGTAATATCTTGAATTCTGCACTCCACAACCCAAGAGGTCTGGAAGAGATCCCCCTTTAGCGATAACACCGCCTGTTGTCTACCGTTATGAAAATTATTGTGTCTGAGTTTAATTTGTAAACTTTTTTGGTGTGCAATAAAGCATTTAAAATAGACCGCGAAATCCTTCGTCATAGCCAAAATACATTAATAATTTTTTTTTAGTAAAAATCTTTTTTAAGTTAAACGGTTTCATTGAAAATTTACTAATATTGTAATAAATGATTCGGTAGGTCCATAGGTACCAGACATCACACCACTCTCCTCATCCATCTAGTGGATTGATCAGACGAAAAATAAAATCGTTGGGCGCGCGAAGTCTGCGTAAATACGGTTGACATGATAAAAAGTTTTTTATTCAATTTTTATTTTCAAGTTTTTAGTTTTTAAATTTGTTACATAAAATGTTTGCAGATGATTTCCAGTTCTGCATTGCAGGGTACGCTCACGTTGGTTATTTAACCGTACTTTGCGTTGCTCAGGTGTTTCGGACGCTACGAGCTCTTTTTCTCTCTCCCGCTGCCCTGTTATCCTGGCCTCATATGTCTCTGGTGTTTCGGGCGCTACCAGATCCCTTTGTCTCTCACGTTGGCCTAACAACCTGGCCTCATGTTACTCAGGTGTCTCTGACGCTAACCGTTTACTCCCTTTTGTGTAGTCGACTGTGAGGTTTAATTTCACTCTCTTTTAGCACGTTTTGCTCTATACTTTTCTTTCGCTTTTTTATCCGACTCCGGCAAAGCCAAAGGGAAGGGTTATAAGTTTAGCAGTCTATGTATGTACATGTATATTTATTAAGCCTCTTTTTCGTTATGTTGCTGTTTCTGTTTTACTTTTGTTTGTTTTTGTTTTATTCTTATTGTAGAGGACAACCGCGTCCGACGGCTATCGTCTACAATGGCACTCCGAAACTCAGGGATGAGTTATGGAGCGAAGTGGACTGTAGGCTAAGGTAATAACGGACGAAACGAAAACGCAAACTAAATCAGACGATATATATTTACACAAATTAACAAACAAACAAAACAACAAGGATCGGAATAACACTTAAATTTACACTTAATTAATTATAGTCTCTGTCTATGAATTTACACACTAAATCGCGGACCGATGGTACTACGCTATACTAACAAACTAACTCGCGGACCGATGGTACTACGCTACACTGTTACAAGATGGTTAATGCAAGAGAACAAGAACTGGAAGTGAAGTGAACTATGGCGGATCGATGATCAACGCTGAACTGTACTACGGAGTGGTACTCTACGTAGACTAAAGTTGCACTGTGTTTACATACAAAATTGGCCGTCCTTTTATACAAAACGGTTCAAACTCAGGGGGACGCCCGCCCTGTCTTTATACATCAAATTACAAGAGTTACACATGATTCAGCTTATAAATAACTTATTCTATAGATTGACGCTGTTTGAATCTACAATATATTTGCGTGTTTACGCTGTGGGAGCTCCCGTCTGACTGTGAGGCGTGAAAATACCTAACGATTCTTTGTCCCCGGCAAGAGGCCGTCTCGCTCGCACCGTCCGAGATATACACTCGCGCGGTCACTCTTAACGCGCTGCGCGCTGTGAGCCACGTTTAGTCTTTGATTTGTCGTGCTCTCGGACGGTTGCGGCCGGGACAATGTTCTACAAAATTACTTTATTTACTGAGATCTACAGTCTTACAAAGTTTCAAATTAATCTATATTTTTCCTCAATTTTTACATCAAACGTAAACAAACATGATTCCTTTGTCTCGCGCTGCGAGTGGAAATTACCACGATGAGTCATCTTTGTTTGCCGTGGTCTTTTACTAAGACTTGACGGGAGCTCTATATGAATAAATGATTATACACAAGGAAATTAATTAATTTCAGCCGCTTCTACGGGCAATGGTCTTATATCTAAGTTATTAAAATATTTATTTATTATTTCTCTTAAGACTAAGCGCTCTGCAAAGCTGTCCGTAACAATCTCCCCCCGTCGAGCTGCCGCGTAGACTCGGGTTGCATGGGGAGGACAGCTTCCATTCGGGCGTCGAAACACGCCGCCCTTGGTGAGCTCGTTCGCGCTCTGCACCTCGCCGTCGGGACCCGGATGTGTTGCCTCGTTCCTCTGGTCCACGGAGACGTATGTGAGTGGCCGGGCGTTGACATCGCCTCGGCCTCGGCGAGCAGCGTCGTCGGCTCCTCTTCTTGGCGCCATGGTTGGGCGCGCCGTCATGGCGCGTGATGTGGTCAGGGCGCGCGCTGTGGTAGCGCGTCGCGACGGTGGCGTCGGGTGGCGCGCTATGTTTGCGCGCGGCGTCGTCGCGTGTGACGCGACGCTCTTCTCCCCCCGTTGTGCGACAGCACTGAAGCGGGGGCAACGCCTGGCGGCGTTGAGTGTGTGCGCTGCGTGGTGGCTGCGCTTAGTGTCGGCTGCAGCTCGACACAGCCGCGGCGGGCGCTGCGGCGTGAGGCGACGCGAGCGGCGTCGCGGCCGAAGTGCCTGCGGGCGCCGCGGCGGGAGTGGCAGCAGGCGACGTGGTGGCGTCGCGGCGGGTATAGCAGCTGGCGACACGGCAGGCGTCGCATCGGGTGTGACGGCAGGCGACGCGTCAGGCGTCGCGGCCGGAGTAGCGGCGGGTGTGGCGGCAGGTGACGCGGGTGGCGTCGTGACCGGAGGAGCGGCAGGCGCCGCGGCGGCAGGCGACGCGGGTGGTGTCGCGGCCGGAGGAGCGGCAGGCGCCGCGGCGGCAGGCGACGCGGGTGGCGTCGCGGCCGGAGGAGTGGCCGGAGGAGCGGTGGGCGACGCGGTGAGCGTCACGGCAGGCGACGCGGGTGGCGTCGCGGCCGGAGGAGCGGCAGGCGACGCAGGCGGCGTCGCATCGGGTGTGGCGGCAGGCGTCGCTGCGTGCGTCATCACCCTCTGTCGTTGTGTCGGCGTCTCCTGTGGCCACTCCGCTTCAGGCTGCCACAGGAATTCGGGTCCGGCGTACCATCGGGCGCCTATGTCCAGGCGACGCGCGTTGTCGGCCCTCGTAGCGTCGTCGGCGGGATTTTTCCTTGTAGGCACCCATCTCCATTGCTCCTGGTCGTAGTTGTGTTCGGGGTGACGCCGTCGGCGTAGTCTACTTGGCCGCTTCCTCTTCTTTGCGCGTTGACGGGGTGTCTGCGCGCGTGGCGTCGTCGTGCGCGTTACGACGCCTTCCTCCCCCCGTCGACTAGTGGCGTCGAAACGGGGACAACGCTGTCGGCGTTGTTTGCGCGGCGTCGCGGCAGGCGACGCCACTGATGAAGCACGTGGTTGGGGTGACGCCGCTGGCGTCTCTTGCAGGCTTCTTTGTGGGTTCGCTGTGTGCGAGGTTACACCACGTCGGTGTATGGCGTGGCCGTCGTCTCGGCGTAGGCGGCGAGCGTCGTCGTCATCTCTCCCCGTCGGCACGTACTGTGTTCGGGGCGACGCCGCCGAAGTGGGTCGGGTGCAGGGATCGTCTTCCTCTGCTGTGGTCTGCCATCGCTTGTCTTCGGTCGGCGCGTTCCGCAGTGACATAAGTGACGCCGTCACGGGCTGGGGCTCACGTAGAGGCGTCGGGTCGTCTACGGCGTGGCAGTGCAGCACTGCATGCTGTCTGCTTGAGTGCTGCTGTGGCGCCGTCCCGAAGATCACCCAACCCAAGGGAGAGAGTTGGGCGGCGGGCTCGTTCTGTCTGCCCACGCGGAGTGCGTAAGGCAGCATCAGGTGCCAATGGTCAGCACCGATGAGGATGCGTGGGCGGGCTTGGCTGTAGCAGGCTGCGCCCATGTCGGTGAGATGCGGGAACTGCGTGACATCGCTTCTCTCCGCCCGTTGTGCGCGTAGGCCCAGGTCATCGACGGTGCGTAGCTCGATTGGATGTGCCGGGCCGCCTGTTTGGCTGCGCACGTGGGCGTGCACTCGACGGCTCTTCTCACTGGCGGCCATGGATCCCACGCCTTGTATGTGTAGGCGCGTGGTGGCGCCGTCGGCGCCGATCTCGTCAGCAAGGCTCTCTTCCATGAGCGAGATTGTTGAGCCCTGGTCCATCAGAGCATAGGCTTGCGTCTCGCCGCGTGGTCCGCCAATGATGATCGGGATGATTTTCAGTAGCACTGAAGTGGTGTGTCCGAACTCCGCAGTGTTGGCGGTAAATTCGGAAATGCACGCCGTCGTCTCGGGTGCATCGTCTGTTGTGCGCGTAGCGGGGCGCCGTCGCGGCGCTGCTGTGTGTTGCGCAGAGATTGGTTGTGGCAGAGCGGCTGGCGTAGCACTCGGCGTCGCGACGACTTGCTCAGTCGCGAAGGGGGCCGGCGCGTACGGATAGGGCGCGTACGGGACGGCGTGTTGCATCGGCGTATACGGCGCTGGGGCGTTCAACGTATACTGCGGTGCGTTCGGTGACGCGGCGAATTGCTCAGCCGCGTGGGGTGCTGGCACGTACTGGCGGTAGGCGAACGGCTCGGTGGTACACGGCGCTGTGGCGATCATCGTGTACGGCGCGTTCGGCGTCCAAGTGCGTGGCGGTGCTGGTTGCGCCCTGTCTGGCGCTTTGCTCGGCGTTGGGCTTGCATCGGCGTGTAGCAAACGGTGATGCGGGTAAGTGCACCCGGGGACGTTACAGCCGCGGGCGCGGCACTGGTCGCGGCGATGCCGGCGGTCCAGGCACGTGACGCAGAGCTTGTTGTTTCGGACCCAATCCCATCGGGCTCCGATTGTGATCTCGCGTAGCTTGCGGCAGTCAGTAGTAGGGTGAGTGCCGCCGCAGTATAAGCAGCCGTCGGCGTGCTTCGTCGCATATATGTGCGCACGATCTTCATGAGGGCGTCGTACGTCTCCTCTTCCGGCGCCGCTGCTTGTTGCTCGGTTGTCTGGGACGCGCTGCGATCCCCGTAGCTCGGCGGCGGGCGTCGGTCTTCGTGTCGGCGCCTTGGCGTGGGAAAACTCCATTTCCGCATCGCTCTCCTCCAGCAGGAATTCCGCCATGAGCATGAGTTCGCTCTCGGCGGAAGAAAGGCGCTCCTTGGCGTAGGAGCACCATCGGCTGCGTAAGTGCGGGCTTAGGCGCTCCGTCACTTCTCGAATCAGCAGCGGGTTGGCGCCGTAGCTACGGCGATCGAGGTCCACCAGCGTCGAGACGATGTTCATGACCTTGATTGCGAAGTTGTTGAGATCGATGGCGCTCGGTCCCAATGGCGGCATCCTCTTCAGCTCTTCTATGGCTCGGTCGATGAGAAGGTCAGTCCGCCCGAAGTTTTTCTTCAGTACTCGTATGATGAGCTCGGGGCGGGTCGACGAGGCAAGCATGTGTTGTACGCATTGCCTCGCCTCTCCCTTCAGGCTGTGGCGCAGGCGCGCGACGTTCTCGAATGGTGAGAATTTGTAGCGCGCAGTGCTCTCGGTGTAGCCGTTGTAAAATGTGAGCCACTCGCTCGGCTCCCCGGAGAATGGCGGCAACTCGTAGACTTGACGTGGAGGTGGCCGCATCATGGTCTCGATGGTGTCCGTCAGGCGGTCGATAGCTCGTCCTCTGCTCGTCGATCGCTCCCGCTGGCTATGTGGCGTCTGTGGCTCGTGCTGTTGCCGCCCGCGTGTCTCGCGTTGCGGCGTCCGTGCTCGAGCATGCTTCGCATCGTCCGCGTCAGCATTTTGTACGCCTGTCAGCCAGTCGTCGACTCGACGTTGAGAGTCAGCTTGAGAACCGCCGGCTCGGGATTGTTCATCGATGCGCTCCATTTCGACCGCGAGCCTCTTCTCGACGAGCTCGCGTTCCAGCCGAATTTCCTCGCAGCGAAGTTGCTTGAGCCGCTCCATAGCGGCGAGCTCCGCCTCGCGGCGGAGCACGTCCGTCGCGTTCGACGCGCGTGAGTGAAGTGATGCAGGCTTGCGCGGCGCGTGGGCTTTATCGGTGAAAGTCACGTTGAAGTCGCGCCGCTGCGCGCGGGCCTCTGATTGGTCGGCCGGCGCGGAGTGCTGTGATTGGCCGGCGTGCGCGGCCGGCGCGGTGCGCTGTGATTGGTCGAAGCGCTCGGCGCTCTTCGACAGTCGCTTCTCCAGTTCGCTGCGCCACGCCGATGTGTCGGTTGGTGGCGAAGTTGGAGCTTCTTCAGCGGGGGACTCTGGTGAGTCGGTTTGGAACTGCAGTCCCGAATGGCCCGGCCGGGCCTGGGCAGCGGGCGGTGAGTGCGTGACTGCAACATTTGTCACCGCGAACCGTTGTAGGTCGACTGCAGCTTGGGTGCGCTCACGCTGCGAGCGCGCACTCTCCTCACTCTTATTCCCTCGCGTTAAAACCATCTTGTTTGACGATTGGGAAAACCGCACTTTTCCCGCTACACAAACGAACCTAAACTAAACTAACTAATTCCGATCCGGCTACTCGAAGGACCAAACAATGTAGAGGACAACCGCGTCCGACGGCTATCGTCTACAATGGCACTCCGAAACTCAGGGATGAGTTATGGAGCGAAGTGGACTGTAGGCTAAGGTAATAACGGACGAAACGAAAACGCAAACTAAATCAGACGATATATATTTACACAAATTAACAAACAAACAAAACAACAAGGATCGGAATAACACTTAAATTTACACTTAATTAATTATAGTCTCTGTCTATGAATTTACACACTAAATCGCGGACCGATGGTACTACGCTATACTAACAAACTAACTCGCGGACCGATGGTACTACGCTACACTGTTACAAGATGGTTAATGCAAGAGAACAAGAACTGGAAGTGAAGTGAACTATGGCGGATCGATGATCAACGCTGAACTGTACTACGGAGTGGTACTCTACGTAGACTAAAGTTGCACTGTGTTTACATACAAAATTGGCCGTCCTTTTATACAAAACGGTTCAAACTCAGGGGGACGCCCGCCCTGTCTTTATACATCAAATTACAAGAGTTACACATGATTCAGCTTATAAATAACTTATTCTATAGATTGACGCTGTTTGAATCTACAATATATTTGCGTGTTTACGCTGTGGGAGCTCCCGTCTGACTGTGAGGCGTGAAAATACCTAACGATTCTTTGTCCCCGGCAAGAGGCCGTCTCGCTCGCACCGTCCGAGATATACACTCGCGCGGTCACTCTTAACGCGCTGCGCGCTGTGAGCCACGTTTAGTCTTTGATTTGTCGTGCTCTCGGACGGTTGCGGCCGGGACAATGTTCTACAAAATTACTTTATTTACTGAGATCTACAGTCTTACAAAGTTTCAAATTAATCTATATTTTTCCTCAATTTTTACATCAAACGTAAACAAACATGATTCCTTTGTCTCGCGCTGCGAGTGGAAATTACCACGATGAGTCATCTTTGTTTGCCGTGGTCTTTTACTAAGACTTGACGGGAGCTCTATATGAATAAATGATTATACACAAGGAAATTAATTAATTTCAGCCGCTTCTACGGGCAATGGTCTTATATCTAAGTTATTAAAATATTTATTTATTATTTCTCTTAAGACTAAGCGCTCTGCAAAGCTGTCCGTAACACTTATTAAACATTTTGTCCCACGAGTAATGGACATTAAAACGGTCAACCTCCCAATAGAGGGGAAAGGCTGTTATACAACAAGATGTGCCCAAGTCTTGAGGAGAAAATGCTTACGACATATAATTTATATTCACTCAAATGCCACACAGTTCTTGGCACGTTTAACCTTAACTTGGGTGTTGTACCGGGTGCGTCCCACGAGACATAACTACATAATATATAATTTCATATTAATAACGTTCACAAGATATAATGAACTTTTGCTATAACATCAAAATCAATATTTTTATTAGGAATAACGGTCAATTAGCATAATACTCATGTTGTAGAATGATTTTTTTATATAACTCTCAAATATTCTAAATTCAGTTGATATAACATACATAACGTATATCGATCATAGTATATACTTTCTTTTAGTATACCTAATGATTAGAAAATATAATAACGTATATACTAAATAGGTTATAACAGCTATGCCCAAATGCCCCTAAAATAGAACATGGGTCAAAAACCGAAAACTGTAGGTTAGGTTAGGTTGGTTTTATGACCATGGAGAGCGGAGCGAGCAAAGCGAGCGGAGCGTCAAAATGCTTGCTTGCATGGAGTTATATTAAAATTAAACAGCGAACTACTTATTGCATAAGTATGTACACAATTGATAATGGCAGATGAAATGCTGGCAAGTAAGAGTATACGTTTGAAAGAACTGCGACAAAATGGAATATGGGTCTTTTGACCACGTTATGATCGTTATATACAATAATATTATACTTAAATAACGTTATACTTAACAAAAATAGATATTTTGATGTTATATCTAACGTTCGTTATACACCTTGAACGGTATACAAAACGAGCTTATACAATATGAGCGTATATATAATATGAATATTATAGTATAAGTTTTTATGTCTTATATTACTTACCCGTTGTACCGCTAACGACGTTTCATTTTTAGCCCCCGTAACGCCACACAGTCCTCGACACGATACACAATCTTGACTTGGGTGGAACCAAGATCCATGCTTGAATTCCGATTCTAAGTTGACGAAGTTCTTTGTATCGATGAGTTGCCTAAATTTCATCATTCATATTACTGTTAAGTATTGACTGCTCTAAACTCTACGAACCACTACGCTTTCGACTTGCCCTTTCATTTGATATCCATCACTCATATTGAAACAATGATTAACTTTGGTATATCCGGCGGCCATCTTAGATGTATATATATGATGATTTTTGTCAAAGCAGTACAGTAGGTAAGTTGCAGTAGATATTCTATTACTCAAGCCCTTCCATTTGATACCCATATTGAAGGGGTAGTGAAAAAAAAACACCTGCCATCTTTTTGGCGGCCATATTGGATTTTCATTTATTTTTCATAGTGTAATCTATTCTATTAGTCGAGATCTTTTATTTGATACCCATATTGAAATCTGGTATTTTCGGCGGCCATCTTAGCTTTTTAATTTGTCGAAGCACATTACAGTATTCTATTACTCAAGCCCTTCCATTTGATACCCATATTGAAGGAGCAAAGAAAAACCCGCCATCTTGTTTGCGGCCATATTGGATTTTCATTTATTTTTATAGTGCAATCTATTCTACTAGTCAAGACATTCTATTTGATACCTACCTATATTGAAGGGGTTATGTAAAGAAAATTAACCTGCCATTTTGTCGGCGGCCATATTGGATTTACATTTTATTTTCATAAAGAAGTCTGTTCTACTAATCAAGTCCTTTTATTTGATAAGGGTATTATATAAAAAAAAAACATGCCCTTTTATTGGCGGCCATATTGGATTTTCATTTTATTTTCATAAAGAACTCTATTCTACTAATCATTTGATACCCATATTGAGAAAGTAGTGATAAAATATGTAATCCGCCATTTTGTAGCGGCGGCCATCTTGGATTGTGTGATACCGAATGTATTAAAATATATCGTCACCAAAACTAAAGATGCGTACCAAATTTCAGATCAATACGTCAACAGGAAGGGGGTCAAATTTCAATTACTAGATTTGACCCAAATAAATAATTAAACAAACAGGGCAAGCTAAATAAACTGCAGACGCCGGGAAATAAGGCTTGCCGGCTGAGTAGGTAGGATAGTGATACGAAGCCGGCAAGCCCTTTTCACGGCTGAGGCATGTATAGTGCTTTTCTCAAAAATATGCAATGAAATAAAAAAGACACCACTCAAAAGAAACATAATTCAGCTGTTTAGCCAATTCATGAACACAGTCGCCATGTTAAAAAAAAAATACTTCCCGGCCTAGGCCTTCAATTTTGTATGAAGTTCCTGTACAGTTCTCTCGAATTGTTCCGCCCGAAACGGGACGCTTCGAAACCTGTTTTAACGCACGTTATGACGATATTTCATTGCATGTTTGAGAAAAATATATTCTTCGCCTAGGCTGGGAAATAATACTACACGATTGAGTAAAGAATACAACTTCCGTATATGACGTCTCATACAAATGAGGGTCCACATCAATTTAGCCGGCTGCAGGCCAGCTGTTCAATATTTCACAGGCATTTTACTTTAAATTTTTTCAGACTGAAAATTCGTAATCGTCCTTCAAAATCATATTCATTCACGAACTGACTTTTCCCGGCCTCTGCAGTAATGCACTATTGTATTGTATGCAGCTTGAAGTCGCTTAAAAAGAAGTTGAAGTTATGGGCCTTCTATTATAATTATATTCGAGAAACACCAATCATATTAAAACATAATTAAAACTGGTAATAGAATGAAAAAATGAAAGAAGACTGCCGAAAATTAAAGTTGTCTCGTACTTAAATTGGCATGTACCAGAAAATCGTCGTTGTAATTAATTACAAAAAAAGTTCTGCAGGAATTTGCTAAATCACTTTTTAATGATTCGAACAATAAATTCTAAGATTTGAAAAGCATTTTAATGGTCACGTTACTGTAGGTTTTATGAACTTACAACTGTTATTTATTTCGGATAAAGTTAGAAAGGAACATTTAGGAAATGAATATAAAATACTGAAAAAAGCCGGCCAAATGTGAGTCGGATTTGCTCACCGAGGGTTCTGTACTAACGATGAAAGTGAAACTGGTAAAGCAGAGAGCTGTTACTAGAGATGTCGGCTTCATGTATCACTACCCGACAGAATGTTGAATAGAACGGATCTATCCGTGAGGAAGATAAAGTTCGACTACCACCCTTTCGGTAACATTTATTTATTACCATCACTGATCGGCACGACCCGTGCGACATCGCGGTACGTATTCAGCGTAGGTAATGAAATACCAACCTGATGGTAATAAATATAACTTTACATTATTTTATTACAATTATGTTCATATTAAAATCCCTATAGGAAACCCGCGGTGTAGCACGGGCCGTGCCGATCACTGATTATCGTATTAATTATTATTTATTATTTTAATTATTCGATATTAATTATTTTTAATTATGGACGAAAGAATTAAATTCAGAGACAAGAAAAAGGCAAAGTAACATCGAAAACTTAAACTAAATAGCAACGCAGAAGAAATTAATTTTCATTATTAATCCCTATCCCAGCACATCTAGCATAACTGTCATACGCAACTATTTCTCGCGCGAGATAATATTGTTACAACAAACATCTGTCAAGGATGCAGTGGCCATGGTGATGATAGGTCATTGATAGGTAGATAGGTAGGGAAGTATCCTACAGGTTTTGATTCCCTTGCAAGCGTCAATAAATAGCACAGAGGCTTGATCTTTTTATTGTGTAGATTTAGAAGTTTTGACTCCAAGAAGTAGTAGACCCAGAGTATTTGATGCCTCATGATCTTATGAAGGTTCCGTTTTCGCCGATTTAGGTAAGGAACTCTAAAAATAAAGATTCTTAGACTTTAGAAAGAGGATTTCACGATTTTATTATTTACTTAGGATAATATCGTTTTAGCTTGCTTTCTCAATTATCCCTAATTGGCCTTTCCATCGAAACATGATGCAAAAAGTTTATTCACTGTCTGGCTAGCCAAATAATATTGACAGATATTTCCTTGTGGCATCACCAATTGTCTATGATTTAAAAAACGCTAAAAGTCTGTTGTCAATTTATGTCATTCATTCAAATGGTTCGCGGTTTATACGGAAATTACTTCCTAAAAATATAAATAACTAAATAAATGACTAATATTAACAATGACCATACCGAGTGAGGTCCGCGAACTATTATTTAAGCTCGTAAATAAATTACTATAATGTGCAAAGTCGACGTGAAGCGTTGTATAACGAAAAAATGCAATGTTTACAAGTCGTAAACAATTTAGTAGGTGGGTCCTCTATAAATATTTTGATACTTTATGTACTAGTTCTAACATTTGCCAATAACTTTGATCAATGATCAGGTACGTGAATTTATTAATAACTGAATCTGTCTTAAAAAATGCTTCGAAAGTGTGACACCTAACGACTGGAAAAAAATACTGATCATGTTCTCCACATAGAGAATCAGTACATGCAAAAGGAGAATATAACTGCTGACATGAAAAGATTTGTCATAATAGTCCCTGAGCCCGCTCCAAGATTGCCTACGTAATATGACATCATGATAAAATGCATGGCACACGGTCGAAAAAGTTGTGCTGAGCGAGAATCAAACGATTGTCGCAAAGAAAATTGGCCGGAAGTTTAAGAAAATCCTTCATTTCCGGTAAAAATTTTAGGGGTGTACTTACGTCATGTGACATCAGTACGTGACACGTGGCATCATTTAGCCCTTTGATCGGAGAGCTTGGAAACATAAGTCTGCCAGTTCTGCAATGGCCGGAAGTCCTTCAAAAGTGTTGTTTACTCCAAGGTAGAGGAGGTAGTGGTAATAATGTTCAATGCGCACGATTTAACATTTTATGTTCTATTGCCAAGGAGTTCCGACTCAGCAGTCGTGGTGGGAATTGAATAGAACTATCTAGGGTAAGTGAGGGTAATAATGTACTAGTCAACGGACAAATTTAATAAAATATATAAATATCAAACCTAACCTAGGGTGCCGCCGGCGGGACCCAAGGTGTCGGTGTCTACTCTGCCGTCATAACGAAAAAGGGCACATCTAACATTTTTTTGTGAAATTGAGTTAGATAGGTACATATTCGGAAAGAGGAAAAAAAGGCGCATCTGTCTATATATTTTTTAAATTTTCACCATTTTGAATCTGACCCTTCCTCCAGCCATCTAGCGAGAGACTCTTAAGGTGTTTACCGAGACTCTTTACTATAAAATCGATCACGTAAACGACTACCTGTACAATTACCGTCGAGTCAACATATAACATAGCGGTCACCTCGTGATCCAAGTCAACGTATTTGCTGAGTTTGTCCTTCTTAGCCTTCACGAGGGTCTCGTCACGCAGGATGATGGTGTCGGCATGCACTGCCTGACGTTTGGATCTATAAGCCTGATATCAGGCTTATTGGCTATAATAGTCAGTCATTCAGAGTGAATTCCCAATAGATCATGGCACATTCTCGAGAACTGGCATCGGTGCGTACTTATAGTTCGGCACCTCAGACGCAACAAGACCGTATTGAAGAGCAAGTTGCTGATGAATGACCTTGGCTACTTGGTTATCTGTGCAGGTACTCGCCCTTAGCAAGATGAGAACAATAATATATGTATGTATGTAAGTATATCATATAAAGTATTCGTTTAAGTTTATGGTAATTATTTAATTATATTTAAGGTACCTAACCTTACGTGTGCATAGAAAATCAAAAATATTTTCTAGAGTCAAAACTATAATTCCTACTAGGTACACCACGTGTGACCAGCCGCAGATTTCTTAAATTTCCCGTTAAAACTTTTTGAGTAATATTTCATTAGCCAGACTATAAATCCGTATAATAACCTCTAGCGCTACGGTGATACATCATTCGTGTGCGCTTAGGCTTATTTCCAAGATGTTAACGTCATTCTATGTGGTTATGGCAAATTGACAGTTGTGTTTATCAAATAAATTTATAATTTCCTATATTTTCGTTTTAAACTATTTGAGTGATATTATTTACCAAAATGTCTGCCGTATTGGATTCTATTTTGGATCCCATGGAAGAAATCCGCTTCCGAAAGAAAAATGGGCAAATGTGGGCTGAAATACAGAAAGAAACACATTTCACATTCGACGAAATAGAACGTATGTAGCAAGTAATTTTACTCCCTTCGGGATCGAGACTAGGTTAGTGGGGTCTCAGTGCCTACAAAAGTTTAAAGGTTTTCCAATAACGTTCAAAAGACCCCTTGTGACCGAAGAGCTGGCATAATAGCGGCGGCTGTAGGAGGGGTCGACCCGGGCGGCCCCCAGGTGCGCTGGCTTTTAAAGGGCATTTTTATATTCAGGTCTAGGCGCCAGAACGCCAAACAGTGAATGACACACCAAGGGCGCCTGTTTGGCAAATGCTGGCCCATAGCTGGCAGATTCCTCGTACAATGGATGAGCATTACGAGTTAGTAGGGAAAATAAGGTAGGAAACGATAGGGAAAGCATGAGGCATTCATAAAAAAAAATGTCATTAATCGTGTATCATCGAAATGATGAGCTTCGCTTCGGCCTGAGAATTACTTTAAAACCTGTAAACACGGCTAGACTAGCACAACCGGCTGCGTCTTTGCTTCGAATTGTACGACACAGCGCCTCATGTCATTCTAGCATTATGTCGCAAAGAAAGAAGCAAACAATATTTATCGCGCGGCAGATAATCGCATGTCACCGAGCGTTAATGCCACAGTATAACAGCGTATCTCGATGAAGACGAAATAGAAGAAGGTAAGACTTTGATAAATTGGCCTCTAAAATATAAGTCAGCTCATATATCAATAAGACCTGACAAAACCGCTTTGCTTTTTTTGTGTCTAAATAAATCTCAGTGTTTCGACACCTATTTACCTACTAGGCAATATTTTGGGTAACACTCAATTACTGGATATCTACTGTGTTGGCACACATTTTCAGCAACGACCGCAACATTCGTCGAAAGATGCGTACCATAAAATAATAATTTATCCTTGTAATATAAAATAATATAATAGTACATTACTGCAGAGGCAGGGAAAAGTCAGTTGGTGGATGAGTATGATTTTGAAGGACGAGGCGTAGCCGAGTCCTTCAATAGGTAATACGAATCCGCGAACTGACATTCCCAGCGAGGCCTGTATACTGCTTATATGTAGTATGCTTTCTCCAAATATGCTTGGAAATAATCACCAATCTATATATTGAATTGAATATATCAGTGCCATGAAGATCATTTGGTACAATGTTTTTAGGAATACGAATAAAATTTCGGGTCCGAATCATGTTTGATTTAACGCTTTGCACGCCGATCACGAGAACCACTCGGTACGCATTTTTTCTCTAATTCGCCGGCCATTTTAATAACTGCCATGTCTAGCTCGCCGATGACGAGTACCACTCGTGACACTTTTTTTCTTAGAGTCGCGGATAAAGAATAGAATTCGTGATCAGATTTCATACTGTTTGTATTAAAATATCGAACACAGTTCGTGATCCGCTTAATAGCAACGTGTAGAAGAACGTTTAAGCTACCCGCACACATACAATTTATTAACGTGAGGCTTGGGGGAACGGCATGGCGATGCGTCGCCCGCGCTGCCTCGTCAGTGCGCTGCGCGGGCTACCTAACAAATCCATGTTAGAGTTTTTATTTTTTCATAAAACGAGTTCTTTTCAGCGACAGTTTTAAAATAAAATAAATATTATAAACACATTGTTTTATTTTTATCATTATAAAATACTAAAACACCTCTTAAATAAAAAAAGAAATTATTCCTGTATCTACGCTAATTATTATTTTATAAATCTTACAATATCACCGAAAATCGCCGGCGAACCATAGGTGGCGCCTTAAAAAATGCGCGGCGTTCTTGGGAAAAAGAGCATCACGAGTGGTGCTCGTGATCAGCTGTTGGAGCGCGGTACCGATTATAACTTACGGCGTGCAAAGTGTTAAAACAATAGTATTATGCAATAGTTGTATAAGAGGGGGCAAAAAACGCGAGTGGCATGGCATCGTAAGAAAGATCCACGAGCGTTTTGACTTACTTAAACAACGTTGTGTACAATACTTTTTCTACGACTCGACATTTTAATAAATAATATGCAAATAAACAACAAAGAAAATAATTACATGTCATGTCGCTCGGAACCGACAAAATTAAAAAAATAATAGTCTGATAAACTTATTTTTTATTGACATCTATCCACCATCCGTCAAAAAAATGAACTTATACCTAAAGGTATACGTTCACTATACTATACATTCATGCACAGAGGATAAAACTATTTTTTTAAGTTGGCAGCAATGCATTACAACAATAAGTTTTTTTTAAATTGCAAACTGTGTGAATGCAGCTGTTTATTTAGAATATGTGGTACTAAGTAAAGCTTTTTTGGCGACATTATAACATCTTTTAGCAGTGTTTTTTGGGCAGTACCTAGAGTATAGACTTTTTACAGACTTTCATAATTTATGTCTTAATATTAGAGTTAGTAACTATATAAATGACAGAAAAATGTATTGGAGTAGAAAAAATATATTAATAAGAATTTAAATTATATGAATACATAATCCGACATAATTTTACTAATTTTGGTTAAATCAACAACTTCTACACGCACCATTTTTTGTTTAGAAACCATACCATATATATCATTCGGAGAAGACCGTAAGTTCAAAATAACTTTTATATTGATTTGGACACAATAATTTCTGTTTTTTTTTTGTTTACATTTGTTATAAGTACTTATAAATACCATCATTTTATTGAAATCAGAAGTTTCGTGAAATCTCTAATAAATAACTAAGAATCATGAAAATAAATTAACCGCTTAAAATTGTTCTTTAAATTGTTTCTACGCTATTCGAAATTTATCGAAATTTAAAATACATTGACAGTAGCAGAGCAGAGAAATGTTCAGTGCGAGAACTAAACGCAGAGAACAATTAAAAAGTTTATACTAGTTCTTATTTTTTTAATTCAGTTTTTGATACTTGGCTATTGGACAGATGTCTGTATGGTGAATTATCAGTATTTGAAAAAATTAAAAGTAAAATTCTCCTTCACTTATAATGCAGTAACCGGCCAAATTAAGAGTACCCTCATTTGTATGAGACGTCATAAACGGAAGGTGTGTTTTTTACTTAATCTTCTTATTTAAATAATACTTATTTCCCGGCCGAGGCCAATAATATGTTTTTTTTTAATTTGTATTTACGCCTTATAAAAATAACGAATGATTTCGCGGTCCAGTTTTACTACATTAATGGGAACATTTCCAAGCAAATTGGAGAAAAGATATATTAAACTTACTTACATTAAATTTAATCTGAAGAACTTGTATTTCTGTTTTTCATTTATCTGAAAAGTTGATCGCGAGATATATCTTAAAATAATAAGTTTGCCTCAGACTTCCTATTTCCGTTCTCAGGAACGCAAGGTTACTAAGAAATCTTACCAGGCCAATCTAAAACGAGTTACTTTTAAAGTCAAAGACGCTTTCATATGTCCAGATTCCCAGATGTCCGGGTGGTTCTCCTGTACACAGCATTTTCCAACCAATTCTCCAGACGTTTGATGAGCACTTGAGCAGGTTCGATAATGGTATAGTTTTTTTGGCATTCATTTAATAGAATTTTGAATGGTGGAGATGAAAGTTGAATTTCCAAACAGACTCGTATATAAGTTACACAGAAAATGTAATTCAAACTCAATCGTGTGACGAAAAATCTATATCAAAGCTATGGAAATTATCGTGCCCTCTTATATCTCATTATATATAACAAAGGCTTACCTTTGTTTATTATTTTTTTGTCTCGCCACTTATGCTAGGTATATTGGAAGCCTCTGTGATGCTTTTCTTTGAGCTATTGTTACGTTATTTCTAGACGTCTTTGATGACGCCAACAATCTTGACACTTGTGAAAGTAATGTAATCACATAAGGCGCATATAGTCTATTTACGGTGTATTTTCGTATATTTTGGATATGTACGAATCCGAAATATATCGAGCAATATTATTGGATATCGAGTGACTCGTTACTTATACACGTTCGCCGGTGAGGAATCGAATATTCCTGGAAAATTGGCTGGATACGGCTTAGTTTCCGTTGATTTTGATTTGAGAAAAAAAAAAAAAAAAAAAAAAAATATTTTTATTTTATGAACAGACAGAAGTGTTGGTGGCACGAATAAAATTTTGCTAGGAAGACCCACACGATGTTATTTTATCGATAAGTTGTACCTACTTTCTTATGGCAGTAGTTATGTTATGACTATGAGATAACCGATAGTAATACCGTATATGATTTCTGTGTGAATATTGCATACGGACATAAGTTCATAATTGATTGAATGAAAAATGGTGTAGTGCATCTCTTCTCACATGTAACGACATGTCATAAAATTTACCTAAATTGGCCATTATTGCAAGGCACTCTTGGTTTCAGTTTACTTTGCATGGACATCGATTGAATATTAAAAAAATATAAGGTTGTTATAATCAATTTTTATTTGAATTTTAATATTCCTAAAATAGTATTTTATGCAACCGTTGTATAAGAGGGGGCAAAAAACGCGAGCGGCATGGGTTACGATGTGAGCGTTATGAACATCGTAAGAAAGATGCCACGAGCGTTTTTTGACCTACGCTAGGTCTTCGCACATTATAACAACTCAACGGCGACTCGATTCTATGCCAAATATTGAAATTTAAGCCCTATGTCATATTTACTAGGTTTAATTTCGACGATGCACCGACGCGTCGTCCACTCGTCGTCCACTACTAATATCATTTTTTGACATTAAACCTAGTAAATATGGCATAGGGCTTAAATTTCAATATTTGGCATAGAATCGAGTCGCCGTTGAGTTTTTATAATGTGCGAAGATCTTTATACAACGTTGCATACAATACTTTTTCTACAACTCGACATTTCATAAATAAAATGCAAATAAACAACAAAGAAAATTACATGTTCCCGCTCGGAATCAACAAAATTAAAAAAAAAATAGTCTGAATAACTTTGTTTTATTGACGTTTATCTGTCAAAAAAATATGAACTTATACATAAAGGTATATGTTCACTATACTAAACATCCATGTACTGAGGATAAAACTTTTTTTTTTAAGTTGGCAGCAATGCCTTAGTACAATATGCTTTTTTTTATTGCAAATTGTGTGAATGCAGCTGTTTATCTTGTAATCTGTGGTACTAAGTGATGCTTTTTTGGCGACATTATAACATTTATAACATCGATTAGCAGTGTTTTTTTGGGCAATAGAGTATAGACTTTTACAGACTTTCATAATTTATGTCTTTATATTAGAGTTAGTAACTATATTCGCTGGGTGCGCGATGACAGCGACAACTAGCGGTTACAATTACGGCGGGCTTTTTAATGTCAAATGGCTGACTGTCTTTTCGAATAGTAAGTAAACAAACAAATAATTTCAATGAAATATCGTAATTTTCTTTCATTTTATTAGATTATGTTAATCTATAGTGTCGATAAAACGTTGACCTTCTTTATTTCCCGTCTAAAATAGCAAAATCGATGACTTTCAGATGTAATTCACACGGACCTTTCCATGGTTGTCTTCACGAGAAGTAAGTTACAAAATAAACAAATTTAACCGAAAAACGCATTTCATGCATAATGCAACCGATCATTTATGACTGTATTTTCGTAATAATACAGATTATTTTGTTTTTTCAGTTAAACATGCCCAAATTAATTATTATAACTGGATTCTGCTCAATCAAACACAACAACGCTTTCAAATCCCAAACTACAATAAAATGGGAAACAATTCGTTTTTGCTCAACATGTCCAAAATGTAAAAGAAAATAAACGCATAAACATGCTACTCCCTACAACATACAACATATAATATTAAAAATGTTGTTCTATAGGTTATACTAAATTTTTCCGCTTGATCCATTTAATTCGTTGTTCTCGTTTCCAACTTGCTTGTGGAAATTTATTTATTTATGATTACTGTTTTTGAATTTGTGATCACTGTTTTTGCCTTTAACTACGCTGCAGGTTTCGTGCCGCATATTTATTACTTTTTAGATGCCTTAATTTCGCTAGTAAAAAGTGACAGTTGGCCTGACGAAAGTTCCTTTTTTGGCCACGGCGCGCGCTGCGATCGATTCGTGGTTCCCCCACCACCTACTTCGCACCCAGCGAATAAATGACAGAAAAAAGTACTGGAGTAGAAAAAGTATATTAAGTAACATTGATGGGTAGAAATCAGAATATTTTAGTTAATTTCTATTTATCCGGTGAACTTAATAGCTACTATGAAATGTCATTTCGTAATAAGTATTCTGTTATCGATATATTTATTATCGGAAGGATGACCCTAGTTAATTGACGTTATTGCCACGAACACTTCTATGTCTGATGATTATGAAACAATGAACTTTATTCTGCAAGTAGGCCACAAAGGTACTTTTACATGTCTGAGTCTACCGGCATTTCACAAGAGGAGACCACTGTTGAGATGAAACGCCGAAAGAAACTCAACAGTCAGTATTTTTTTTTCAGAAAAGATACTTATCTATTTCTGTAATATGAACTTAACCTAATTTGTGCCTATCTTATAATTTAGGCGTATACATAGTCCTCGAAGAAAATATATAAGTGTGCCTATAAATTAATAATAATATTATATTTTAGGTAATAAATACGGGAAAAATATAAGAAAGTATGACGGTTTATCACAATTTTTGTACGTTTGATATGCTGAGATATAACGGTGTCCCTTAACGCCTTCACTACCGCGTAGCGCTACGGGCTACGCGCGTAGCCGATAACATGGGAATTACCGTATGTAGCGAAAACTTACAACGAGCAGAGCGCCCGGCTACCGGGTTGCTGGTGTCGAAAGTGTTAAACTGGTCAGGTACATTCTAACACGAATTAAGGAGTCAGTTACTTGGCTTTTGGTTCATTCCGTGCATTATTGTCTGTCAGATAGTCCTCTACAGTATCCTCCTGAGTTCCAATGTCCCACACATAAACTACAATTAATAGTTGACTATCTATCTATTTGTCATAAGGCTTCAATTAAACTGACAAATTATGAATGCTGGTAGTAAGGATGCTATAATTATATGCCTTTGACATTAGAGATTTTTTTAATAATGTTTGAGAGACGGAATATTGTAAAAGTGTATTGTTATAAAAATTAACATTGGCCTAAAAATGATTTACGAGTACCTATATACTTTCTTGCCACGAAACTTTCGAATAGCAATTTTTTATTTATATTTCTAGTATTAAAATTGTGGATATTTGTTTTTTTTGTGAATGAATCTTGGTTCTTAACATACATTAATATGACTATAAGCACCTGAACGGATTCTTGCTTTAGTATCAGCTCTATATCACTCGAACAAAGAGGGTACTATCCTATTACACAAGCTGTCATCGATGGCCTTCACTATTTATGTAAACCCCCTTTAAATAGGGAAATATTCCACTGAAATGCGGTTGAATTGTATATAGAAAGGTGTTGTTTCAGAAATAATGGTGATATTTTTCAAAATACAAAAGCGCGACGAGAAACCAGCAGGGCCGGATTTGATTTCACGGTCAGTATACGAATAAAATAGTGGCAAAAAAGTACGCGGAAATAAATTTTTCGCTTAATTTTTCTTCAGTAGTTTGCTATATTTGTAAAGGTTGCTTGGTCGTCCAGGCAGGGCTGTATTTACCCCTAGGCCCACAAGGCCCGGGCCTAGGGGACCAGCCAGTCTAGGGGCCCCAGTCCCAGAAGCAGGATTTGCACCATAATAATGTTCTCCTTATAGGGGAGGGGGAATGCCAAGTGCCTAGGGGCCCTGGTGGCGGTCTAAGTCCGGCCCTGCGTACAGAAGGGCTGGCCTATGATGGTTGCGTTTATCACGTGATAAATAAATAAGTCATAAAAAATCTGTAACTCACTCTCGCATTTTGTCATAACGTGACGGATGCTTAATCACTTATTTATCACGCGATAAAATCAACCATCATGAAGTGAGTAATCCGGTGGGATTCGGGTTCTATGGACACTTCACTATCGATTTTCATGGATGGAACAAGAAAGGAAGATGAGACAGACGTCATCGTGCTGCATTTTCTTACGTAAACGTGTATATTTATACATCCATACGTGTGACAGGGGCAGCGGCTGAGCTGGCGGCTTCTCGGAAGCGGGATAAATATTCCGTTTTAAATTCTTATTTGTTTGTTCCACTTGCGGTGGAGACGTCCGGGTGCTGGTGTTCGGAGGCTAAGGTCTTTTTGTCTGAGCTTGGGCGGCGATTACGAGAGGCAGGCCTTGACCCTCGCTCCGAGTCATTCCTGATGCAAAGGTTGTCTATCGCGATTCAACGTGGCAACGCGGCGAGCGTGGTGGGCACCTTTGCTTTGGGGAGGACGAGGGGTGAGATTTCCGATTTAGGGTATTAGGTTAGTTTAGTTTACTTTTAATACTTTATTTTTGTAAATGTGGAAATTTGATCTGTGTAATTATTTATACATCTTTATAGGTACATAATATTCATTCCGTATTTTACACGACTATAGCCTACGGCATAGGCCGCGGGTACCTACTAGGCTGATAATGAACGGTTAGGAACTTTTCACATAAAACTTATTTCGTATGTAACTCATTTAGTCGATAACGCTATTTTGAGTGTCAATTTCTAACTGGGTTTGTTTCCCGGAATAGAATGATTAAATTGGGACAAAAAAAATCACCCAATAATATCGAAAGAGATTTTGTTTGTGAATAACATTAAATATTCGTAATGTGAATGACACGGTTTTTCAAAATACAAATATATATACATCTTGTTTGCTGAAAAAAGAAACACCATTCAATATTTCGTATCTTTTGGCATTTAAGAGGAAAATCAAGCAATACTTTTTGCAGCTACTGACTGACGGTCAAAATAACCTCAACATTATATACGAGATACGAGGGTAAAATGTTTTATCTCGTCTTATGAAGAAGAAATTTCCTTTGTTAGGGGTCTCATGAAATAAATTGTATTACCCCAATATACTCGTGATATAGTCCAGTCCAAGACTTGTTCAAAATGAAAATAACGAGATCTGGAACGGGAACAAAATAACTCGTAAAAAGCAATTGAATAATAATGTTTTTTTTTACTCAACGTTTCTCGGATCTCTTTAAGATAGAATCCTGTCCGGAACATTGATCCACAATATCTGGTAAGAGTTGGTGATGACCTCATCTAAAAACTAGAATGGAATTCACCTTGCGAGTGACAAAAAAAGAGGGGAGGCCCTAAGGCCCTAAGGCCCAACTAATTGGGACGCTTAAATTTTTTGAATTTGGATTAATGAATTTATATGCTAAATTTGGTTAAGTATACTTAGGATTCATTTACCCGACTATGGTGAAGAAAAAAAAAACGGACAAAGTTGCGAGCCCCTTCTATTTAGCTATAAAATAATGTGGTAGCTAAGCGTCGCCCTGTGAGTTAGCTTCCATACAGTCCAATATGATTTGTTTCAATACGATAGCTGTCGGCATCGCTATCAGTGGCGTTGCGTCCATACAAACCGATTCCCGTCGGCTTGCCTAATGCACGGTATTCAAGCACCTTGTCCTTATTGCTCTAGAAGAAAACATTATGCCTAACTTACTCCGGCTTACCATATAAGTTTGACAAGTCTGCAATAGTACATTACTGCAGACGCCGGCAAAGAAGGGCTTGCCGGGTGAGTGGATAGTGATACGAAGCCGGCAAGCCCTTTTCACGGCTAAGGCATGTATAGAGCATTTCTCAAACATACGGAAATAAATAAAAAATACACCACTCATAAAATAAAATTCAGCTGTTTAGCTTGTTTATGAACACAGACGTCATGTTTAAAAACCACCCACTCCTGCACCACTTCCCGGCCTAGACCTTCAATTTTTTATGAAATTCCTTTACAGTTCTCTCGACTTGTTCCGCCCGAAACGTGATAGTTCGAACTCTGTTATAACGCGCGTTATGACGACATTTCTATGCATGTTTGAGAAAATAACTATGGTGTTCCGGAATAGTTAATCACGCGTTTTGATTGGTTTACAGGGCACATTTCCGCGACGTCCTCCACACGGGTCTGGGCATGACGGACGCGTACATGATGGAGCGTGTGATGGTGGCGCTTGATCGGGGCACGTCGCCTTACGTCACCATGGCAACGTTCGCGAAAGCCATGTCTCTATATCTGCGAGGAAGTTTGGAGGAGCGCATTACGTACGCCTTCACGGTAAGTTGGAAATCATTAAAATGGCGTTTTGCGAATCCTATTCAAAAATACGCTTAAAAAGTCTTGTATCAGACCATCTCACGGTTATATATGTGACGACCAGACGCGGAGGTGGTCCATACGATTGTATTGGACCTGACTGTCAGTTAAATCATCATTTCCAATATTATAAAGTCATTTTTTCTTTCACCAGTGCTACGATCTATTAGGCGAAGGACATTTACGGAGAGAAACCATGTACCAGTTAATGAAGAAAAGTATAGCCAAAGCGTCCAGAGATGATGATGTTGAGGAAGCTGTAAAGGTACGTCATAGAAATTATAGGTATAGTCCAGTCGAGAGTTGAGCGATGCGCGCGCTCGGTAGGTTAAGAAAAGTAGTTAATATACTAAAATTAGCTTACCTATCCTTTTTGAGATAATGTAGGTATGATTTGTACGGCAAAAAATAAGTTCCACAGATAGATGCTTCGCCACTGGGAGTCTATCACGAGGTTCGTACCGTGCTGTCCTGCTCAAATCGTATTAAAAAAGGAAAGCGAAATCATGAATTTTGAACTTTGGAGTAGTCCCTTGAGAATCTCTACCAAGGTTGAATCCCCTCTGGTTTCGTGGTTGCATTAAGTATTATAATCAACTTCGCATATGAATTATGTGTATTCATCATTATGTGTATTGCTCATTAACCCCGAAGGCACGGATCTGTGCGGGATATTTGAACCATATACGTTTAAATATCAGTTAGTTTCAATTTATTTAGTAAATTTTTGGCATCGCATACGAGGGGTATAATTTCCAAATTGGATTGCGAGTACTGTATGACCGCAACAAGTCTTTGCAGTATTTTCCGTTAACCGGAAACCAAGAAATATATTTAATTCCGTTAAAGTAAATGGGTAAGGCCGCGGAAAGTTACCAATTTGGACGTTTCAAATTTACCCAGCTGAGTAAAAAAAATTGGTAGCCCCGACTGTTTCAAAAATATTTTTATCATATGTAGATATAGGAATTCTCATGGTCGCAAGTAAGATAATTAATATAAACCCCTTTATAAAAATACTAAAAATAGATTTCAGTCCAAAATGTAACGAAAGTTTGTTAAATTCTTCGACCACGAGTACTAAAAGCTCTGTTATTTTTATGATATTTCAACTTTCATGGGCATAATTTTGTTTTAAACTAAAATTTATGATATAAGGATAGTTCTATTGATTACGGAATGATGATAATATAATCATTTTATTTTTTTATCTTACATTATTTTAATGGATCAGCATTCCACACTTATGTTACAATACTTTCGTGACGCTTTATGTAGCTTGTTTTTGAATAAATTTTGGTAGAAATTAGTTTTCATGCACTAGCAACTCATATTCTAGTAGGGCAACACCGATGAGCAAGTCCAAACCCGTCAGTTTGTCAAAAAACGCAATTCAAAGTCATAGTTTCGTGAAAGTACCCCCAAAGTGTCATGTGTGATTTTAAAGGTAAGGAGTGATTGTTTTTAATCAGTTTTTTTTTTATACAATAGCGTAACGGTTTTCACGCAAGTGACACGTATTATTGTATTAAAAATGTGTTTATTTCACCATGAAAATCCACTTTTTTTTTTCAAACGTTACACTTTCGTTACGAATATGTTACATTTTTGCAAAATGTTACGTATTTTCTACGTAACATAACGAATAAATGTTGTTAAGGGAAGTGCACACAGAATATACTAACTAAAATGAGTTTTATTCGATTTTTAATGACAATAAGTTTCTGTCAAAAATTTCATTTTAGTGGCAAGCTTTTATAGCCGACTGTACTTTTCTTTGGATATCCATCAAATGCTCACAGACGATCCTAAAGAGCCCAAGCTCGGTAGGATTGCTTTTTTTATTATAGAGTTCCTATGGCCACCTTCCGGCTCCATCATCAGATCAGCCCCATGGTACCATATTATTGTATTGTCGTCAAAGTTAAGTAATTATGCAAAATTTCAGCTCAATCGGTTGACGATATCTGCTTCAAAATTGAGTTGCAAGATTTCACCCGAACAAACATACTTAGATACATACATACATACATTGCAAGTTAAATAAAATCTTTTAAAAAGATATACAAAGTCGAACAAAACTCCTGTACAATAAAAAAATAAATAAAAACAAAATCATAATAAAAAAAACTGTTAAGAAGAAAATAATTTATTTTTGACCTCAAGTCACAGTAGAATCATTGATTATAAAGCTGTTTTATTGTTATACGGTCGTCTTGTTACTAGTATTGGGTACTAGCAGTGAATAAATAGTAATTACTGCCACCTGGTACAAAATGAGAGGCTTTAAAACACTAGAGCGGTTGGGGTTTCATTTGTTCCATCACACGCGTGTTTCATTATAATGATTTTAATGTGCCATGAAAATGTTGTTTACAGGCAATATAAAACTAATAATTTTATAACTTGATTTTTTTTCTTAGCTACGTTATTTAATGGGAATATTTTCCAGTATGATCTAAGCTTTATAACGACTTATGTTACGTTTTATGATAACAAAACGTATATCTTTTTATGTTAGTTCTATGTCACATTGGTAAATTCCCGCGGCCTTACCCAAATATAGATTTTGAGTCGGTCTTATTATTATTTCTCCTGTGTTTAATTGGTTATAACTGAAACCTATACCTACTTATAAACTTAGCTCTTAGTAATAAAAAAAAACTCTATGGTGGCCCTGTAAGCTTTATAAACCTTGCGAGTTTGTTTTGAAATGCTCAATAAGTCTAATTCAGTAGTTTACATTACATTGTACAAATGCATAACATTCAGTTCACTGGGAGAGTGTCGCCTCACTACCGCCCCTCGTCTAATCGTCTCACTACCGCCCCTAACGGTATTTTGCGAAATCTTTTCATCCGCGGCAGCGAATATCTTAGCGACGCGCAGAAAAAGGGGAGCTGACTAAGTTAAGAGTTTAGAAAGTTATCATCGCTTTATGTAGATGGCGCTGGCGGTCCCTGGAAGCGGATTTCTCTCAGTGGGGTAAAGTTTAGAAAAACTGGGATGCGAGTGGTTGGTCTTAATGATAGAACCGTCAGGAAATGAATGTTAGCTCAAAATTAACCAGTGAAACAAGCATTGTAGTTGTCAAACATCTCATTATCTTCATTTCATATATAAGTTTCTTTGTCTCTTTAGAGTACTTCAATACTCGTAGTAAAAACTACGTCGTTTACTTTTTTCTGAATTGCTAACAATTCAAAAAAGTCATCCGATTCCGAGAGCTTAAACCCAGGTCATTACACGCTGAAAAAAAAATGCTGATTTCAACGGCCTATATTTACTCCATTTGCCCAAAAATAGACTGTTAGTCAATTTTATTAGTCGTTCCAGCGAATAATATTATAAAGGCATTGAGGATTGCGAGTGTGTTCGTATGTTTGTAATTTCTTCACGCTTGACTGATATTGATACAATTTGGTACGAAGTACATAGGCTACTAGTTATCCCGAAAAAACAAGCGAGTAACACCACGGGGTGTAGTTTGTAATATTTAAATTAGTCATACTTATTGCTCACGTCACGCCAGTCATTTCTGAATTTAACGGCTACCAATAAAGAGAGTAGGTAGGTATACTTATTTATAACATATAACTAGTGGCAAGAACTCGGACTCGGAACGTCAAATTCAGCCGCTGTGTGCGCGAATAAGCGGATATAAAACTATTTGTTTCCAAACCACCGTGTTGAAGTTGGAGTACCTACCCGCATCAGAAGTGGAATTTACCCTATTCTAATTGCTCTTGATTTGGATTTTCTAGCTAAATAGTTATAGCAATTGATAGCAGAACAACTAGTAGCTCCTATGTATGCGATGGAGTTATTTATTGAATGTTTATTTGCTAAAACAAATAAAGTATAAACATACTGGTAAAATCCTATTTCGCCTGCCAGTTCTTTTTATTCTGTTGATAAAATAAACGAATCATCACTACATAGTATAAAACAAAGTCGGTTCCTGCTGTCTGTCCCTATGTATGTTTAGATCTTTAAAACTACGCAACGGATTTTGATGCGGTTTTTTTTATAGAATAGAGTGATTAAAGAGGAAGGTTTATATATATAACATATGAATAATTTATCAGCATTGCGCCCGTGCGAAGCCGGCGCGGGTCGCTAGATGAACATGAAACGTAAAACATTACCTTTCTACAAAATGTCATCCAAATTAGCGCAGTTTCCGACACATCAGCAGGGCTAACATATTTACCCGCTACTTCCCTTGTCGCGCGACTCAGCAAACGCCTGTCTTGCTCACACAGTATTGAAAGTAAAGTGATAGATATTTTTGGGCTTATTATTTTCGCGGCGACAGAAATTAAAAAATTAAAGAGCAGCAAACTATTTGCATCTAAAATAATAACTATTCAGCGATTAAATATTTTGGCAATCATTTATATTAAATGAGCTTTAAACTAAGGATATTTTAAAATTCAAATAATGGCAGCTATACAATATCAGCTATGAAATAAACAAGATTACTGAAATCATAGGCGAGGTACTATAAATAATGACTTGGCGACTAATATTAGCAGAAGATCCGACTCGGCCGGGTTAGGTTAGGTTGTTTTTTTTTTATATCCCTAAAAAGCACTCCTTTTATTTTTTTTATGACCTTGATTTATTTTATATGCAATCTCCATTGAACAATTAGAGTAGGCCATTTTCAACTTTTTATCCGCTGTCATGTTTCCGCTTAATTAGTTAATTCAGTCGCCAAAACTCGATGCTAGTTTATATTGAAAAAAAAAAGCCGAAAATTGATTACTTAGCTGCTACTTTTTACTTTATACTAGCCTCCGCAATTAGTCGCCAACTTATTATTTTTGCTACCCCCTTTAATTTTTTATAAATCCCTAAATCAGATTAATTTGTCGCCGCGTTAAATACATGCCATATTTTTGATAGATTTGAGCACATTGAAAGATTTAATTATATATTGTTTATTATTATTGAATTGTATAGATATTCTATTGTTACATTAGGGTCATTTGACATATGATTAACTTTATAAATATGAATTTTGCATGCCTAATATAAGGTACAATACTGAGACTACTGACTAATACATATTTACGTACTGTTTGGCAAATAAAATATTTCATTTCATTTCATATTGGACGCGCGACCGACGAAGTCACGTGTCACAGTTTATGCTACACGTGCAGATATCATTATCTTAACATATTCTTTAAGTACTGGTTGGAACCTTCGGTATTCAGTATTTGTGGTAATTTATACACTAAAAGACGGTACAACCGCTGTCCGATGTGTGTACGAGTACAGCTAGTATAGATACTATGGGCTGCACAAACGCATAGCCCATTTATTTTATCAATTAATTAATTCATAAATGGGCCATGCAATTGTGCAGCTCATTGTACCTATTTATTAGTGATAGCCTTTATAAAATTTATAAATAAAATACCATCATATGTTTACCAATTGACTCATAAAAAAATCCCTTTGACGTGTATTCCTCTATGCTGCCATTCATAAAAGTTATTGACAAATCGTATTTAGCAGGCGGGCGAGTCGGCTGCGTCGGCTTTAGCTCGCCATTGCAATATTTTTTAACCTCAACCGGTGACATTTTTGCCATTGCAAAGTGCGAGTTTTGATTGGGTTCGGGATTGACGTAGTTTTATGTAATAAAGTTTTTATCAAACGGATTTTTATATTCACTAATTTTCGGTCGAATCGAACGTGTATATAATAGTCTGGAAAATTAGTTGTTGGCGGCAAGGTCGTCTTCTTGTGTTACCTATCATAGAAATTAAAAATGAATTTGATTGAATGTAGGTATCGGAATCTAAAAACGTTTTACAAGATAACTTATGAGAAATGATTTTTTTATCATGGCTTGCAATTGTAATATTCGACTTTATAATTCATATATATGACACGTAATGACGGCAAAATATTTTTCAACACATCTGCGATGTTGGTTCGATAAATTAAAACAAAACCATTATGTCCTAGGGCAGAAACTTGAGGCACGCGCGGACTACGTAAGTAACGTCATTACTATACTTAGGAGCAACTGTGATGTGATGTGGGAGAAAAACGTTAAATTACAAGCTGTTATAAAGGTTTTGATAAAATTACTGTGAAGTGTCACTGAGACTGTTTCACGCCTGGTACTAACGACGTGTTGAGGGTGTTGCTGCCTAAAAATTCCGCAAATTGTTAGTTTTCAGGGTTCATTTATTGAAAAAATTGATTTAATTCTCATAATAATTCGAATAAATGTATATATTTGGAAAGTATCCATCTTTGTTTCGAGAATACTCGAGGCCGCCGTGCTAAAAATAAATCTTTGAAACAGAGACACTTCCTTATAAAAAATGAATCACATCGTCATACTAATCCTTTTTGAAATGCCGTTAGTAGAAATTGGACAAAATTGCTACCTAAAAGAACCTATTAGGTACAATGGCCATTTTGCCAAAACTACCAAGTAATTATTGCAGTAAGTAGAGCGGTTTCCCTGTGATTAACAGAGGCTATGAAAAATACCTTCTTGACAAACCACCGCGACACTTTTAGACGGCTGATCACTGATCAATTGATCATTGTGACTTATTCATCGTGAAGTTATTTATCACACTAATATTATAAAGGCGAAAGTTTGTGAGTGTGTTTATGTGTTGTTACTTCTTCACGCTCAAACGCCTAGACCAATTTTATGGTAGCTGACACCTTGGATTAACACATAGGCTACATTTTATGCCGAATTAAATTTTGGTGTTCCCGTCTGATCAGCAGGTAGGTAACACCGCGAACGCAGCTAGACTTCTATAAAGTGTGATGAGAATATTGTTGAGCTGTTCATGAGAACTCCGTCTAGATAACAAAACCCAAATAGCCTCCAGACCCTGCTCCCCCCCCCCTTAATATAAACATGCTATCAAAACTGTTGCATATGTGTGCAACTAACGATAGTTGTATGTGTGCGGCTGCGCCGCTGACTCGCCTTTACAGTAAATAAAGCAGTGTGCTATAAACCAATGCTCGTATCACTCGTCTCCTCGGCCCTATATTTATCAGTGGCGACGTCTACCCACATTTTGAAAAGATGAGTGCTGTGTTTGGAGTCCTCCCGACTTTTGACCACAACATGCAAGTGTGGAAGAATTATAAAAGTCGTGTGTGTCAGTGGTTTATCGCTAATGGTATTACCGCCGCTACAGATGCGCAGGGACAAAAACGACGAGCTATTTTGCTTAGCGCACTCAACGAGAGCTCATACGAACTTGCAGCGCATTTGGCGCTGCCCAAGGATGTTCAAGAAGTGCCGTATGAAGATATTTTAACATTACTTGACGAGCATTTCACTCCTAAGTTAACCGGGTTTGGTGAGCGGCACAACTTCTACTCCGCGACGCAGCAACGAGAGGAGTCATACCCTCAGTGGGCTGCTAGACTACGAGGGCTGTCAGTGCATTGTGCGTTTAACAGCGTGGAAGAGGCACTACGTGACCGTTTCGTTATGGGTATGCTGCCGGGCAGAGAAAAAGAAAAGTTGTACGCTCAAGATGTATCAACGTTAACGTTAGCGAAGGCGGTAGAACTCGCAGAAAACATTCGTCGTGCGCGGGCTGGCGCAGCCGCGGCCGGCGCCGCTGCCGCGACCTTGGGATCGTCGGGATCGTCCGAGTTGTTTAAGATCGCGCGCGATGATAGAAAGGAGGGAAGTGCAAAGGTTAAGTGTTCAGTGTGTGGCTATTCTAACCATAGTGCGTCACAGTGTCGTTTCGCTAAGTTTACTTGTAAAAAGTGTAATAAAAAAGGCCATCTTCGCAGGATGTGCACTAGCGTAAAATATGTGGATGTGTCTGCGGATTGTCAGGGCGATAACGACGATGACGGTGAGTTGTATAACATTCGGACCGTTAGGGGTGAGCCTATGGTTGAAACAGTAAAAATCAATGGTTTAAAGTTAAAATTTCAAATTGATTCTGGTTCGGCGGTGACCGTTATTTCTTACGTAACGTACAAAACACATTTTAAGGAGGTACCATTGTCACCTACACAGAAAAAATTAGTGACTTATTCAGGCCAGCATTTACAATGCATGGGTACAGTGCGGTTAGGTGTGGAGTACGCTGGTAGCACTTCCACATTGGACGTGTTTGTCGTTGACGACGGCGGGCCGCCGTTGCTAGGCAGAGATTTTATTGCTTTGTTTAGATTGCAGCTTATGCCTGTGCAGGCTGTGCATTATTGTGAGGATAAATTAATTACAAGTAATATTGACTTGGAAAAACAGTATCCCAAGCTATTTTCAGGTAGTTTAGGGTTATTTAATAAGTATAAGGTCAAATTAAGGCTTAAAGAGGATGCAAACCAGTTTTTTTTAGAGCGCGACTTATAGCGTTTGCAGTGCGCGACGCCGTGAGCAAAGAAATTGATAGACTCGTCAATTTAGGGGTCCTTAAGCAAGTTGATCATTCCGAGTATGCCTCTCCTATAGTGCCGGTTTTGAAGAAAAATGGTTCTGTACGGTTATGTGCAGATTATTCCGTCAGTATAAATAAACAGTTGCTTATCGATCAATATCCACTGCCCACAATAAACGAATTTTTTTCCAAGTTACACGGAGGGAAAACATTTACAAAGTTCGACCTGTCTATGGCGTACAACCAGTTCGAATTAGACGAAGAATCCCAAAAGCTGACCTGTATAAACACACACCGGGGCCTGTATCGCTTTGCACGCTTAGTATACGGGCTGGCTCCGGCACCTGCGGTGTTCCAGCGGGCCCCGGCACCTGCGGTGTTCCAGCGGGCCATGGAGTGCGTGCTCGCGGGGCTCGACGGCGTGCTGTGTCTGCTGGACGACGTGCTCATCACGGGAGCCGACGCCGCGGAGCACCTAGCCAGGTTGAAGGTAGTGTTGCAAAGGTTACAGGACGCGGGACTGGTTTTACAGCGGGATAAATGCGAGTTTTTTAAAGATGAACTTAGCTACTTAGGGTATGTAATAAGTAAGGACGGTTTAAAAAAATCGCCAGAGAAAATTAAAGCAATAATCGAAGCTCCGGTACCAACAAACATTAGTCAATTACAATCATTTCTAGGACTAAGTAACTACTACCGTAATTTTGTTCCGGGCGCCTCGACAATACTCAGCCCATTATATGACCTACTTAAAAAAGATACTAAGTGGGAATGGTCAAAGTTACATAACGACGCTTTTAACAAAATTAAAACTCATTTGGTGTCTGATCAGGTTCTTACGCACTTTAATCCCAAGGCTAAACTTTTTTTGACTTGTGACGGTTCACCCACCGGCCTTGGGGCTATTTTGTCTCAATTGGATGCGGACGGGGTCGAGCGGCCAGTTGCGTTTGCCTCACGCACGCTTAACCCCGCTGTGAAAAGGTATGCTCAAATACAACGTGAAGCGACGTCTATAATCTATGGTGTGCGGCGCTTCCATCAGTATTTGTATGGTAGGGCAGAACCATTTGTGCTCAGAACCGACCACAAGCCTTTAGTTTCAATTTTTGGGCCCTACAAAGGTATTCCTGAGGTTTCAGCCAATCGCTTACAAAGGTATGCATTATTTCTAAGCGGGTATAATTACACAATAGAATATGTGCGTAGCGCAGATAACAGCGCCGATTACCTGTCCAGGGCGAGCCTGTCGGGCGAGCCTGGGCGGGGCGCAGAGCCGGCGCTCGCCGATAGTGATAATAATAATAATAATAATAAATAATAATAGTCTTTATTTCAGGCAGTGTACCCATATTTTAAACATACAAAATTAAAAATAAAATTAAAATTAAATTAAAAATACAATGTTACAAATAACTACTTACAAAATTTACACTACTAACTTACTTATTAACACTAGACAATAACAATGTTTTATACAATTTATCGTTGATTCGTCTATTTTTTGTTAGGTACGCGATGCACGTCCACCCAGTACTTAAGGATTTGGCAGTCCAGACGTTCAGACAGGGCACGGAGGATCCCGTTGTCCGACGAGCTAATGCGATCCCGAAACGACGCTATCCTCGAGCGTATGACTGCGTAAAAGTCCGGTACCCTAGCTTCCGCAAACATGCTCGACGCACTACAATAACGCGGCCGCTTCATAAGAATACGGAACGCATTATTGTACTGTATTCTTATGGTGTTAATTGCGCGTCTGGTGAAGTTAACCCACAGCTGGCATGTGTAGAAACATTGACAAAATGCCCCAAACAATGTCAACTTCACTGGGTCACTACACCGCGCGAACCTCCGCGCGAGCATATTGCACCGAATTGCCGTGGCCCTACGTTCCCGCTCAATATCGTTGTCGTCTCGTAGGTTATCCGTCACCACATGTCCTAAATATCTGAACTGCTCCACAGTTTACCTGGATGGAACTGTAGTTGAGAGCAACTACAGTTCCATCCAGGTAAACTGGGGGAACCCTATCCGGACCCTTTCCAGACTTGAAAACGAGGAATTGGGTTTTTTTGACATTATACTGTAGACCATGATCTGCAGCATACCTCTCGCAGATGCCCAAAAGTTTCCTTAAACCCCTGATTGAGGGGCTAAGAAGCACCATATCGTCTGCATAGCTTATGTTATTTATGCATGTTGAGCCAATATGGCAGCCAACTTTAGTACCCCTCAGCTCCTCAATCAGATCATCCACGTACAAACTGAAAAGGTCCGGTGAGGTTAACCCCCCCTGACGAACCCCACATTCTAACCTATATTCGCTAGAGGTGGAGTCGCCCCATCTCACTGCGTTTGATTGATTTTCATACCAGTATCTCAACAGATCCACGGTTTGCTTTGGTACGTCAGACTTCGCTAATTTTTCCCATAGTAAATTATAGTTTACAAGGTCAAAAGCGCGACTGAGGTCCAAGAAACATGCGTATACCGACGTATCCCTACGTAAATAGTGACCCACGGTAGATTTAAGGCAATATATCGCGGAATCTGTTGAGAGCCCAGTACGAAAGCCAAATTGCGCGTCATTCAACTCCAAATTTTGCTTTACAGTTGGATGCAGTAACCTCTCTAATATTTTTCCTATAATTGTACCCAGTGAAATCGGTCGGTAGTTTTTGAGACTAGAGAGATCACCGGTTCTGTTTTTCGGGACAGGCACTACCACAGTCTTCATGAGACTGTCAGGCAGATACCCGGCATTTATGCACATGTTGTACAAGTTGGCTAACACACAATATACTGTATCACCCGCATACAATATATGCTCAATACTTAGGTTGTCAAAGCCAGGAGATTTGCCGCGTTTCATTCGCCTGACAGCCATCATGACGTCCCTAGGTGTGAACTTTATTGACTCATCATTCACATATTGAAGTTTTGCCTGTGGTAGCATTTCGCATACCGGTCGAGGTTTTACTTTTAAATGATGTGAAAATAATTCAGCAATCTTACAAGGATCCGAAGCTTTTTCTACGTTAATGGGCACACTCGATTTATAATTTAATTTTCTTGTTGCTTGCCAAAATTTACTAAAGTTGTTTTCGGCCCGAGTCCTAGCTAGTATATCAAGCCGAATGTTCTCCTCATTATTTTGACACCACTTTAACTTACTCTTAAACGTTTTGCGACTGTCTATCATTCTGCGGTACAACTCACCTGAATCCGGCTTACCGCTTTCGACCCAACAGTTAAAGTGGAGGCGAGCCTTTTGATGACTATCTCTAACGTGGTAGTTCCACCCCAAAATCTGTTTTCTTTTCAAACGTGCACCGCGTACCGTCTTATTACTAACTATGGCAGCTTTCTGTAGGGTCTTAACAATATTTTCATAATATTCATCTACTAAATATAAGTGGTCAATACATATATTATGATTACACTTAATACACTGACTAGATTTTGTATACTCAATGTTGAGCAATTTCTCGGTACAGATTTTACCATAACTATTTATTTGCTCCACATCTCGATTACCCCAACGCACATTAGAAGTGTCACTTTGTAACTTTTCATCACTTTGCACGGATTTATGAGCCACAACATTGAGATCACATGTCATCATAAGAGGGTGATGGTCCGACCAAAACACTCCGTAGTTCACCCACAAATCTCTTATAGTCATTTTTGCCGCCAGAGTCAGCATACAGTGGTCCAACCATCGTCTCGCACCATTTGCGTCGCTTACAAATGTATACGTTTCCTCATTCAAGAGCTCTAGGTCCGCGCATACAAACGAGTTTTCATCACAGAAGTGTGCGAGCTCCCGGCCAAATCTTGCGCTGGGGTGTGCATTAAAATCACCAAGCACATATACGGTTTCTACCTCATTATCCGCAATGGTAGCAACGATGCTGGCAAGACAGTCGGTAAAGTCCGTTAAGTTCTCTTCTATGTCGACCGGCATGTACACACTGAAGACTAGAATTGAGCGGCCATCAAGATCTATTTTGATAGCAGCTAACCTGTCCTCTGTGCAGTCTACGACGGATACGTCTCGAAATACAGACTTCCTCCAAAGCAACGCCAAACCGCCATATGGACGCCCTTTAAGAATGCCAGCTGACGAGTCAACGGAAGTTTTCGCAAATCCCCCATAATGGTCATGTATTTCATTCACAAACCCTAATTCGTGTCCAAGGAGCCAAGTTTCCTGTAACGCTATAATGTCTGCCTGTGTACACAGAGTGCGTATTTGCTCGACTGATCGTTTAATAGACTTGCAATTGAAAGATGCCATCCTAATAAATATGTTTTGTGACGACCTATCCATTCTTATTTATATTAGAGACGGCTCGAGCCTGGCTGCATATGTTTGTTTTGTTGCAGAGCGGGGCGACTATGCCGTTAACTTTAAATGAATTGCAGGCCGCTACCAATACAGATGCAATATTAAATGTTGTAAATAGGTATATCCTCAATGGTTGGCCGAATAAAATCACCGATGTGCGTCTGAACCCTTACCATTTATGTAGAACTCAATTAGCTGTAGAAAATGGGGTTATTATGCGCGGTCACAAAGTTGTCATTCCGAAATCGTTACGCGATAAAGTTCTAGCTGAGCTACATTCGTCACATTTAGGAATAGTTAAAACCAAAGCGGAAGCCCGCGCTCGATTCTGGTTTCCTGGGATTGATAAGGCTTTGGAGACATTTTTGGGTTCGTGTGAAGTGTGCCAGCAGTTGCGGCCGTCCCCACCGCGCGCCCCGCCCGCACCGTGGCCTCAGACTGAGCGTTGTTTTGAAAGATTGCAGATAGATTTCCTGGGCCCGCTATATGGCCATATGTATTTAGTAGTGGTAGATACACATACTAAATGGCTCGAGGTATATCCAATGACTTCTACGACATCCACGGCTGTAGTCGATAAGTTATGCGAGTTTATTTCCAGATTCGGATTACCAAAAACGATCGTAAGTGACAATGGTGCTTCGTTTTGCTCTCACGAGTTCAAAAAATTTTGTAATCTTAACGCTATAAAACATGTTACGTCACCAGCCTATCACCCCGCCAGTAACGGTCAGGCTGAGAGTTTTGTTAAGATCACAAAAAAGGGTATTAAGTCGAGCATGTTAACGGGTAAAAATGACAGGCAAAGGCGATTACTCTTGTTAAGATATTTAATGGATTATCGCAATTCAATACATTCAACCACAGGCTGCGCTCCGGCACAATTAGTATTCGGACGTAAAATAAGATGCAGGCTTGATGTGTCGAATCCGTCCTCGGAGTTATCGCCCTTATCGCCCGCCGATCCGGTGATTAATAAACCTGCAAAAACCCAACAGTGTTCACCATGTAAGGAATATGAGTCACGGAATTTTAAAAAAGGCGAATTAATACTTTATAAAAAATATGTAAACAACGGTCAATTTAACTGGTGTAAAGGGACAATAAATAAAAAGATTGGCAAAGTTTTGTACTTAGTTCAAGACTATTGTACTAAGATTGTTGTAAAAAAACATAAAAATCAAATTCTTAGATATAACGGTATAAACAACGACAGCCAAGGGGACCAAAGTTTAGCAGACGTAGATGAGTACTTACCATCTCTAGTGCCTCCATCTCCGGCATCGTCGCCAACGCCGCCTCCGCCGCCTCCGCCGCCGCCGCCGCCGCCGCCGCCACCGCCGCCGCCGCCGCCGTCGCCGCCACTGTCGCGGGGCACGCCGCCTTTACCGCAGGAACCGTCACAGTCATCGCCAACGGTAGATGGGAACAGCGCCTTCCCTTCAGTTCCATTGTCTCCGACTGATAGCACTCCAGAGCTCTCGCAGGAGGGGGAAGGATCAGTGCCAAGTGAATCCGAGTTTCAAGAGGCGGAATCCTTTGCAGATGCTTCTGAGGGCATAGACGCAGAGATGGTCCCCACTGAGGCTAAGCAACAGAGTAACCAATGCATACGCCCAGAGATGCGAAGCAGGTTGCGCCGTCGTTCTCAATTAAACCTAGATTTTAAGAAATATTTTTAGTATAGTACTGTTAATATAGAGGGAGGGGTGTTGCATATGTGTGCAACTAACGATAGTTGTATGTGTGCGGCTGCGCCGCTGACTCGCCTTTACAGTAAATAAAGCAGTGTGCTATAAACCAATGCTCGTATCACTCGTCTCCTCGGCCCTATATTTATCACTATATTTTATGAAATCAAACTCTGAACAAAAAATATACAACATTGTTATCCGAAACGAGCATCAAAAAATACAGATTTATCCAAACAACCCGACCAGCCAGCTAGCCAAACTAACCAATTTGTGTCATGTTGTTTTTGGCAGGATTTTAACTAGCATTTTTGAGGTTTCGTACCTCAAAAGTAAAAAACGGAACCCTAATAGGATCACTTTGTGGTCCGTCCATCCGTCAAGACCCTTTATCTCGAAAACGCGTGGAGGTATCGAGTAAAAGTAAAACCAACAATCCCAACAAACCGATAATCCCATGGTTCGAAATCCAAGCACAGTATAGTGTCGTCCCACTCACCCAAATATGTTAGACAGGAGATTAAGATGGCCAACACTATACGATTGTCAAATTTCGAACATAGGAGTAAACCTTCTGGATTTCACTTTTATGAAATCTACAAACATACCTTACTTTTTCTTAACCCTTTCCTTACCTGATAGTTAAAGATCTCATCTACTTTACTATTACGTTTTCCACCTTTTACAATAAGTAGGTACTTAGGTTATTATTAGTGTTTTCGTTTTCTATTACATTTACCATCTGCTATTTTTTTTTTTCGTTCATGAAATGCAGCCAAAGTATAGCATAGCTTTTCATAACAGCCTTAGGAGCTCTGAAAAATATTAATATGTGCCGCATAAGCAGGTCCATCTGCAAAATTCCAGTCAAAAAACAACGAGTCTTACATTGTACATGCACATAGTTTGGGTGAAGGTGATAGATCCAGATACAGAGATGTAATATTATGCATTTCATTTTATCCTGTAGGAGTTCGTGGACATATTGCTGAAGCGGATGGACGTAGACCTAGACGGGGTGATCAATTTCAATGACTTCCACAAGGCCGTACTGGCCACGCCGTCCCTGCTGGAGAGCCTGGGCTACTGTCTGCCGGAGCGAACCGCCGTCTACTCCTTCATCGCCACCTGGTGTCCGGCCTGGGTAAAAATGTGATGATTTAAACGTATTTATCGAACTTGTAATATGTTTAGTAAATACATAAATATCTCATTTTTGTTTTTTTGCCCAGTCTCTCTGTTCTGTCGTTATGCGCTAGGGTATATTAAATAATATCTTAAAACAGTAAGACAACTTACTTAGACAGCATACACTGGCTGCGAGACTAGATATATGGCCGTTATATTTATATCGATTTTTGCGTTTCTAACTACTTTTGAGCGTTTTTCAAAAAAAGTGTACATGGCAAAATTTGAATGTCCCACACGTTCAACGTGTTTTTTTTTTACTTTACCTTTAGTATTTGGGTATATGAGTGGTATCATTTGATTCTGTAGATGTGGGGCATTTATTTTATATTTATAAAACGATTATATTATATTTATTACTAGATTTATTGCAAAATAAAGATATGAAAAGTGCTAAAATGGGTATGTCCCACGTCGACTCAGTCATGTTCAGAGGCTTGCAGAAACTCGAAATAAATTTGTATGAATATTGAATGTGGTCACACAGATAAAGTAATGAGTCTAGATTTTAGTCGTGTGCTTTATTTATAAACAAATACGGTTTATAATGCCGAAAAACTACTTTTTCCACTGTCCAAAGAAATCGACAGACCGGAACTTCCGGTTATAGTCACAAGCGATTTTAACATACTTGTGCAATCGATATTCCCCAAAAAGCGTTAATTTTTCAATCCTGGCAACATTTTAATGCTATAGGCATCGGATTTCATTGCAAATATAACGTCAGTTCCGTGAAAACGGTGACGAAAGGTGGACGTTGTGTCAGTGCGCTAAAAATAGGATTTCGAGTTAGTAACAGTTTTTTCGGTAAGTAGATTATAATTAACTTTTTAAACACAATTAGACATAGAAGAAACTATCGTAGTATCCGAAACTAAACCAAAAACACATTGAATTGGTTCAGAACACGTTGAAATTTTGATTTTAAATTGTCGAGGTAGAATTCGTCACGTCCGATTCGTGACGTGATATACTACCGGAACGATTTTGTGACGAATTGGAACTATAAAGCTTAGTACACAATCGAAATGTGACCGATGTTTTAACCGACTTCTAAAAAAGGAGTTACTTAGTTTGACCCATATGTTTGTTATACACGCATGTTTATCCGCCATTATCTCGCATTTGTCAGAACCGATTATGATGCGGTTTTCAGAAAAGTATTTGTTATCTCCGGAAAAAATTACTAAAAAGCAAAATAACAATTAAAACATTTATAAAAACCGGCTAAGAGCATGTCGGGCCACGCTTACAGTCGAGTTTTTAATTAGGCGAACTAACTTGACAGCTGAAAGTGTTGTCAGAAATGAAGAAAAAAAATTGTGATTGGTTTATGTCGATATAACCTTGTATACACCCATAAACCTTAACATATTGCAATAAGGTTTATATTTGTTTATAACTGTCAAGAAAACAAAAGGCAGACAGCGTTCTAAGCGATGTCCTAAAATAAAGTTAGTTCGATGTAAGTATTTTAATTACAACCGTTTTTAGGGTTCCGTACCCAAAGGGTAAAAACGGGACCCTATTACTGAGACTTCGCTGTCCGTCCGTCCGTCTGTCACCAGGCTGTATCTCAAGAACGGTGATAGCTAGGCAGCTGAAATTTTTACAGATGATGTATTTCTATTGCCGCTAGAACAAAAAATACTAAAAATAAAATAAAATAAATATTTAAGGGGGGCTCCCATACAACAAACTTGTTATAGATTATGGTACGGAACCCTTCATGCGCGAGTCGGACTCGCACTTGCCCAATTTTTTATTAATGAGAATTAATACTGTTATTCTATATTTTGAAATGTTCATGTTGCTATTACTTGCTAAAGGTAATCGTAACATTGTATGTTTTATTTTAAACATTTTTAATAAAACATTATTAATAATCTATAAAAATAGATAAATAACACTAATAAAACTTTCAATATTAAGATTGTCATTTACTCATGAAAGATTTTTATGTAATACATAATAATATACATGGTAAATATTTATTATTACTAGTTTAATACATGTTTTATTATTACATATATAAACTAGTAATAATATATATTATACCATTTTGATTCCGTTGCAATAAATACGATTCATGACATAATATTTTTGTGATTTTATTTCAATATATTCAATCTATGTACACTATTCCTTACATTTTCCAGTTAGTCACATGAGATTCCGTTTAGTTACTGTCCCAAGATTTGGGATGTTGAAAATAATTATTTCTGGCTGCTGCAGTGCAACAATTCACATATTTAAGCGTTAACATTACTAAATGAATATTCCTTAATGTAATAAAAAATATTATTCGTTGATTTGTCGCATTTTAATGCAAAAAAATACATGTTTTAGCAGTCATTTGGTGGCGATTGTGACGAACTGGACCTTTATTTTATCCTCAAAGCTTGCTCGTTCCATTAATTCTATAAATTAAACCCGTTTTAATTAGTTTATTGTCTGTATTTTAAATGTGTAAACTAAAACTGGTCCAAAAAATACTTCAATCAATTTATACTGAATTTTATATTAGTGACTATCCGGAACTAGTTTCACCACAATCTGAGTTTAAAATGTCGATATTTTCTATATTTTTTAATATTTTAATGCCATTTTCTCAAATAATACACTATAACTTACGGGGAATTAAATAAGCCAAGAAAATTTAAAATCGGCGTTATAAAAAAAACCGTTTTCCGGTTCGTCACGTGTACACTTTTTTTGAAAAACGCTCTTTTATGACTTGACAGTATTTATTGTCTCCACCATAAAGTAGGGTAAATCGTCAATTATTGGCCACCGTTCAATAACTGGCCACATCATACTAAAAATTATCTCAATTCACCTACAAACTGAATTCATTTTTGTATAACGTGGCCAGTTACTGAAGAATGGCCAGTAATTGACACCTTACACTAAAATTAATTCTGTTTGTAGGTGAACAGAGTTCATTTTTAATATGAGGTGGCCAGTTATTGAACGGTGGCCAGTAATTGGCGATTTACCCTATATAGTTTGTACAGTAATAATAGTTACTACCTAATGTTAAAGTTAATGAGCTTAAGAGGTACATTAGTTAACTATGCGGCGGAGGCCGGTGCCCGAACTAGGGGAAATCTGTGTGTCGGGTCACTAGGTCTCCTACCCCCAGATATTTCTGGTTGGAAGGAAGGATATGGGTATGGATAAGAAGGGAATACTCTTAGTCTCGTACACTGTTAAAACTTTACTATGCGAGGAGGAGTATATTATAATCATATAAGAGTATATACATATAATCAAACAACATGCCTGCCCATGGAATGTAATTATAGGATATTAAATATATAAAAAAGTAAAATGCCAATGCCTTATGAAATTGTAATCATCGGTTTTTCGGTGTAATTAACAATAATCGACACTGAGCAGCCACTTATTTGAGGATATTTTAGTTTTAGTCTAAAAAGAAAAACTTCTGTTGGCTTTATTATATAGAAAACTTCGAAGAAAGCACAAAAATCTATTACCAAAGCGTGTGCTAAGTTTAACGAGTGAACATGCCAATTCTTTGCGGCGCTTATTTGCCAAATTAAGAGGATCATAATCATAAGTTAAGATCAAATGTTTTCTTTGTATGACGTGGCGTGTATGATGAAAAGTTGCGTACTGTGAAATTATTTATAGAGGTCTGAAGTGGGCAGAGAAATGGAAAAAACATGTTAACTTAGTATTGCTCGCTGGGCTCGTTCCAATTTTAGAAAGTGAGTTTTGTGTGCCCCTCCCCAAGAGGAGCTGCAGTATGAGGTATGAGAAAATGGATTGAACCAGGGCAAAGTAAACCATTTTTAGGGTTCCGTAGTCAACTGGGAACCAATATAGTTTCGCCATGTCCGTCTGTCTGTCTCTCCGTCCGTGGTTTAGCTCCGTGATCATTAGTACTAGAAAGATTAAATTTGGTATGAGTATGTGTAAGTATCACGCCGTAAAATAAAACAAAAAAAAAACTTTTTTTCGGGTAGTACCTACGCCTAAAGTGGGGGTGATTTTTTTTTCGTTACAACACTAGTGTGTGGGGTGTCATTAAATAGGTCTTTTAAAAATAATAGGGGTTTCCAAAAATTGTTTTTATAGTCAGCAGTTTTGTAAATGTTCGCTCCGAAAATCTAAAAAATAGCGCCCCCCTCTAACTTTTCAACCACGGGTTAAAAAATTACGGAAAAATTCAAGAAAATGAGGCATTATATGTAAGTACTATCAATGAAAACTATATTAAATAAAATCGGTCGAGCCGTTTTTGGGTTATCGCAAAATTTCATAATTTTCTTTCAAATGACGTAAGTGCCGCGCGGTGTCCTTATACCTACTTCGAACGTGACACATATTAGTTAAGTGCCATACTGCATTAAAACATTCCGCTCAATCTGGTGCGTATAATCGATAACTTCCAGAAGGTAATAAGTAATTAGGTACAGGTACTTTGGCGTTTACGACCTTTTTATAGAGCTTGAAATCTCTCTCGTAATTTAAACCTCGGTCTATTGTGAAGGATGGGCAACTAGGGAACCCTACACTGAGCGTGGCCCGACATGCTCTTGGCCGGTTTCTCCTTTAATCGTTAGCATTCATATCATTAAACATCCTTAATCATGACTTAAATTGAAAGGTTATTTACAAAAACAACATGACTCACTAATGACACCTGGGCCCTATTTTACCACGCTGACAGGTGCGACAATTGTCAAGAAAATGTGACAATTGTCAAGCTGTCTGTTTCACCACGCTGATAGGCGTGACAAATGTCGAAACGACAAAAATATCACAGGTAGAAATTGTCAAGTTGCTTTGATTATTGTTGTTGCATAAGTAAATCCGGCCTAAAGCACACGGCGTATTTGAAACACGTCGACGACGCGCGTTTTACATGGTTCCCCATCCCCATAACAAACTGCCAACTCTCTTTTCAAGAAGGGAAGATTTCTGAAATAAAAACTGTTCCATATCATAATTACGTCCATAAAAAACGTAAATTTCATAAATGAGAAATTATTATAATATTTTATTCTATGTTTTTAAAATTCGTATTTTGCTCCTTTTTTTGCTCCCTTAATAGTTTATTTCTGGGTTAAATGAAATGAAATGAAATGAAATAATTTATTCAGTAAGTAGGCCACAAGGGCACTTTTACAAGTCAGATTGTGAGTCTACCGGCATTTCGCAAGAGGAGACCGCTCTTGAGAAGAAAAACTATCATGAAGTCTTCCCAGAGTTTCTAACGAGATCTATGTCAAATATATATTACTGTGTAGCAGTGTTGGGCGTAATTAATTATTATTGAAATGCATTCAATTCAATTAAAAGTAATTCAAAACAAGTTTTATTGTATCTGGATCGGATGGACACAATTTGTACGGTTTTTTTATGTTACTTGCGTTTGTATTCACTCTCTCAATTCACTCATTAAATCTACAGTATAAATTTAAAACTTTCGTTCAACATAATATCTCTAATGTAGGTATAATTTAACCGAATATTAAAATTAATTTTCAAATTGTTTATCCGAAATTTGTCATACTTAAAGTACAATTAATTAACAGTTTAATGCAAAAATGAAACAGAAGTGTTTATTTTTTTTTTATCTAAATTTTTGATACGCGACTATGGGGCAATTGGCTGTATGGTGAATGTTTAGTCTTCGATGAAATTAAAAGTAAAAATACAGCCTAGTAAAATTTACTCTCATTTGTATGATAAGTAGGTACGTTCTATACGGAAGGCGTGTTATTTGTACGTAAATTACGTAAATAGTTATTTCTGTCAAATCATATTTAATATAACCCTGTTTTTTCAAGAATATATACTAATTTGTGAAACGATTAATTTGTAAAACCACGAATTTGTAAAACAAATAGTTCCTAAATTACCTACTTAGGCATTGTATGTAGACTCGATTAAGGGACATAACTTTTTTTAATTTCGACTTTAAATGTATTAACTAACTACTCAATTATTTACCACTGGTTTCACACTAAAGAATAATTTTCAATTCATTCCATGCATAATCATGTAATCGTTTAGATTATAAAATATAACAATAAATATCACTAAAAAAATTACGGAGTCAAAAATTCCGGAAAATCACTACCCCGATTTTATTATCCAATTTTTTTCTTTAAACGCAAAGTTAGTAATTGCAAAGGAAAATTTATCCGTTCTCTATAATTATGTTCTTCTGTATAAAAACTCGTATCACTATCACTACTACTACAACTGCTTCCGCAGAGAGCCATTTAGCAAAATTAACAACGAAAACACTACAATGGTAACGCTAGCCTGACACAGCCTCGATTCCACGTCAAAAATTACCGACAAACCTACAAATATGTCGAGTTGGAAAAATTATTCATGTTTCACAACACCTTTGTAATTTAATTAAGATTGGACAATTGTAACAAAATGGTTGTCATGTTTATAAGCACTTCTATACAAAATAATTTTCAAAATCGTCATTTGTCACCTGTCGCTTGACAATTGTCAACTTGGTGAAATAGGGGCCTGCTCCTAAACTACCTAGTAAATTAAGGGTCAAAACACAATTACATGACACGACATTGCATCGTGTCATCGTGTCAAATCAAAATGCAATAATAAGTTGGGCGCTGTAGCCGTCTCAAGTTTTCTTACCAAAAATACCAGCACCAGTAAGCCAGCTTTTTTTGTCTGAAACAAACAGTTGGGTATAGGTATTTATTATCATATAAAAATAGACCTATAATAATTCGTCAGCCACCTGAGACGAGATGGCAATTATCACCAGGAATACGAACTTTTCGTATATTGTTAGAAAATTGTTATTTTCCAATCTCGACCAGATAAAGGGGTCTCCTTTACCGTTTCACCCTCGATTGCCCGAGTTTAATTTGTTATAATTGAATCGTTTGCCACAATGTTCATTTGCCCGACAGGTCACGTTGAGACCGTCAATTACGTAGGGTTGGGATGCTTCCAATTTTTGTGAACTATTTGAATGTATCGATGCTTAATAGTTTTGTGAATGGTCCATATGCCACACAGTGTGTGTTTCATGAAATACGAGTTAATCATCGCACACACAAATCCATAGGATGGTGATTCCATGTGATGGACACTACATTTGACCAGAAATGTGTTCTATTTTATATCCTACTAGCTGTTGCGCGCGACTTCGTCCGCGTGGAACCTTTATCTTGAAAATTGTATATCTATTATTTTCAGATCTAAGTAATATTGAAATTGCTAAACGTGCTTTTTTTGCAATTTAATACGAAATAGTAACGAACCCTTCGTACTCATGGCTTTTTTTGACTTTTTTCGGCTGATTTGCTCTAATTACGCGTTATTATTATTATAAGACTATTAGTCTTCCATTTATAAGGATTGAACTTAGAAAGAAACCAACGTGTTGCTCTGTAAACAAAGATTTATTTTATTAACAAGTGTACCTTTAACCTAACTACACTATAATCACTAACAACTAAAAACCAACCTGTAAACAAAGAAACGACATTTAAAGTTAATTCTTCCTTTCGTCAATCTCTTATTATCTTTAAATAATTAATTCATTCTTCAAGCTTTTCTTAACATGTAAAATACACGGCATTGACTGACAGATCGAAGCTCTGTCATATCGACATTACCGCTCGCTGCTTTTCCAACTGAGCAAGCAGGTTACATGTATTAAAAAAATAAATAAAACGATTATTATTTTTTTACATCTCCCCCGTTACAAGAAAATTTATTCTAAATTTTTACTCTCTCAGCAGGCTCCTCTAGCCGTCTATTTTCTTTCTTTTATTGAAGGAATTGGAATGAGCTTCGTTATATGAAATAGGTTTGACTCCGATTTTCTGTGTCCCGTATCTACCCGGTATATTGAGTTCGATATTTTTTCCACAATTTCGAACGGGCCGATTTTCAGTTCCTCTAATTTTTTTCTGTTTAGTTTATTTCCATTTTCCACGTATACCATGTCCCCTACCTTAAATTCAAAGTATCTTCTGTTTTTGTCGAACAATGTTTTGTTATAGTTATGTGATCTAATTGTATTCTCCAATGCTGCTTTCATATCAGTCCTCCAATCACTTTGGGACTTTTCCTGTTTTAATTCACTCGGAACAACCGTAACATCTGTACCATACATAAGATAACTTGGCGAAAAACCGGTGACAGAATGACTTGTTTCATTGTATCTCTTGACGCATTCATGAGCTATTGTTGTCCAAGCTCTTTTTTCCTTGGTCTCATTTATCTTGCATCGTATTTTGTTTACTATAGTTTGGTTCAGGCGTTCATTTAGGCCATTTGAGAATGCTGCGTTCACAGCCGTAAACACCATAGGTATACCCTTTTCATCTAAAAACTTCTTGAATTGTTTTGAATTAATTCCTGGGTATTGGTCGGTGAGAAGCATCCCAATAACTTCAGTTTCTGATAAATTCTTCACAAGTTTAATAAAGTCATCTGCACTCTGAGTTTTTGACGTTAAGATATATGCGTATCTAGAAAAGTGATCTACTAAGAGATGTAGATACCTTTTTGTTGATCTTGTACCTCCAAAACCTCCAATTGTGTCTATAGACATTATTTCAAAAGGCTGTGTTGCTGGGCCCAGCTGCGACATGAATCCTAATTTGCCCTGTCCCCTTGATTTATTTTTGATACAGATATCACAATCTGTACAAACTTTTTTTATATTTCTCGTTAAGTTTTTTGCTGTATAATAGGGACTGATATTTTTTTGCATTTGTTGAATTCCGATGTGGCATAGTTTTTCATGTATGTTTTTAATAAGTTTAATGCTGAATTCTTCAGATAATATTATTTTTTCTTTTGTCTTGAGCTTTTTTAAATATATATTTTGTCTTTCAATAAGTTTTTCTTTTTTACTCTGTATCATTTCATTGTTCTTCTGATCTCTTAATATGTCTTCTAGGTTGACTAAATTCACAATTTTCAATTGTTCATCTATATTTTCGCTACATTCTAAGACTGGGTTTCTACTGAGACAATCTGCTTCCACATTTAGTTTTCCTGGAGCATATTTTATTTTAAAATCGTACTGTGACAGATAATATGTCAAATCACCCAATTCTTCATCCGTGCGGGACTTCAGGTTCATGTTTTCTAGTGGCTTGTGGTCTGAATATACTGTAAATTGTTTACCTATCAGCCAGTATTGCCAATATCTCACCGCTTCTTTAATGGCCAAACATTCCAAGTATATAGCCTTCTTTTTCTTTTGAGCCTCATTCAGTTTCTTTGAAAAATAGGCAACTGGTTTTTCCTTTCCGTCAGGCTGTGTCTGCTTTAAAATAGCTCCAATTCCTACTAAGGAAGCGTCTGTAAAAATATTTATTGGTAAATCAGGATCATAAATTTCTAAAACCGGTTGAGAGCATAGCAGGCTTTTTATCGTTTCAAATGCTTCTTGACATTTATCAGACCACACGAACTTTTGATTTTTCCGTAGTAAATTATGTAACGGATCTAAGGTTATTGCACTTTTTGGGATATATTCATGATAAAAGTTGATCTTTCCTAGAAATTGTCTTACATTCTTTTGCGTTTTTGGAATCGGAAAATCCTTAATTGATATCAGGTTATCTTTCAATGGTTTAACACAGTTATTTTGAATTATGTGGCCCAGATATTTTACTTGATCAGATGCAAATGTACACTTAGTAAATTTAAGTCTGAAGCCCTCTTCCCTAATTGCTTCTAGCAGTTGTGACAAATGTTCAATATGTTCCGCAAAAGATTTCGAAAATATAAGGATATCGTCTATGTAATTGACGGCAAAATCCGTTAACTTATGTTTTCGTAATATATTGCTCAAGATCCTCTGAAATATTGCCGGCGAGGTCTTTAACCCAAAAGGTAAGCAAGTCCACTGAAATTGTCCCTCTTGTGTCACAAAACCGGTCTTTTTCCTGTCCTCTATCCTCAAAGGAATGGACCAAAATGCAGAGTTGATATCCAGAGTGGAAAAGAATTTGCAGTTCCTAGTCTTTGTCATCAAGTCGTCAATGAGTGGAAACGGTTGTGCTTGTGGCACTACTATTTTATTTAAATCCCTAAAGTCTATACATAGACGAGATCGTCTGTTTTCTTCTTTCTTGAATGCCAATGTCACAGGTGCAGCAAATGGGCTATAAGACTCTTCTATCAGTTTATTATCTAATAATCGCGATATCTGTTCTTCAATCTCCTTTCTGTCTTCGATGGTGCACCTATAAGGCCTCTTACTGCAATATTTATCTAGCAGCAAATCTATCCTTGCTTCAAATCCATTAACCGTACCAACATCATATTTATGTTTTGCAAAAGTGGATTTATATTTATTTATTAACGTATTAATTTCCGATTGTTGTTCCTCATTTAAATGGTCTATTTTAACTTTGAAGTCTTGTTCCTTTATATTCTCGTTAAAATTGATTTTATATTCATTTTTTATATTTTTATATTCTATGTTTTCTTTATTCAGTATCTTTCTTGATTCCGTGTCTTTCATTATATATGTAGTAGAAGTCGTCACTTTGTCACTATTAGTATTGTCCTTGATTTTTTTCTGAGTAATTTCCAAGTTTTCATCCTGTCTCAATCTGAAGGTTTTAATTAAGTCTAGCCCAATTAAAAAATCATATTTAAAATCTTGTTCATCAATAATGTACACATTCACGTTTTCCTCCGATTCAAATATCTTTATTTTTAAATTTGTCATACCGCTAGTTTTTTTAACACCATTAATAGTTACCAAATCTTCTTCATTAAAATTGTTCCCCTTTCCTTTTAATTTTAATAATCTTGCATTAATAAGAGAAACGTTTGATCCCGAGTCATAAACTCCATCTATTTCCAACGTATCATTCAGTAGTAGTTTAATATATATTAATGGTGTTACTATGCGTTTTTTTGAACATTTTCATTTAATTCAGCTTCTATTACTGAATTATTTACGTGTCTGATAAAATTTTTCTTTGTCCTATCATCTTCTTTCGGCTTAAACCAACAAATATTTTCCGGGTGGTAACGAGGACCTTTATTTAATTTGTCACAAATTGTACAAGGGATAAGTTCTTCGCTTTTAATATTTTTCCTGAAACTCCCATATTGTCTCTTTACGGTATAACTTCTTTTATTTACCATGTGTTCATGTTTGCTTACTTCGTTAAACAAATCCACCGTATCCTTCAATGCTTCTCGATCAATTTTGTTTAGTACATATTCTGGCAAACCAGCCGCAATGAGATCTACCAATGTTCCTGCATCCACGGACCTTCTCATATCAAGCAGGAGCTTTTCTTTTTTTATGGCATAATCTAATAACGATCCTTCCCTGTATTTAAATAATAATGCATAAGTTACTGAATTCCACCCCTTGTTCGCGAATGTCTCACAAAATTTATTTTTCCAATCGATCCATTCTGAATTCATTGTCATCTTTATAACCATGGAACTGTACCAGTCTGCGCAACTTTTGTCCATAAAAAGCCGAAGGATCTCAATCTTTTTGCTGTCATGAATCTGGAAACGTGCACATTCCTTCTCAAAAGTGTCCATCCACTGCTCGGCGTTTGCATGTTTACTGATAAATTTTTCTATCACAAATTTATCCGCAATACATTTCAAGTTTTGTTCATTCTGTTGTTTTCCTTCTGTATTTTCTAATAATTTCTCCAATATTTTTTGAAGTGTATCATTTTCTTTTTGAGGCTCCGTTGTGGACTGATCTTGACTTCTTTCCTCGAGATAACGATCACCAAATTGTATATTGCCTTCTCCATCAATATATATTTTTGCAAGGTCTTCAGTCATAGTAATCCATACTCTTCTTACTTGATACCTTTTTGATAGACTGTTTTTCACTTTATTGTAAACAGCCGTCTTCATTAATTCCTTATGGTGACCAACAGACTGCAAATCCTCCGGTATTGCATAGCTTATATTGGCACTTGTAGTTATTGAGGTTACGCAACATACATTTGTTTTCCCATCACTCCCGGGCAGTATTGTAAACTCAAACCGTAGTTTCTCCATATTGTAGCAACTTCCGCAACGAAAAATGTCGTTTTATAAGACTATTAGTCTTCCATTTATAAGGATTGAACTTAGAAAGAAACCAACGTGTTGCTCTGTAAACAAAGATTTATTTTATTAACAAGTGTACCTTTAACCTAACTACACTATAATCACTAACAACTAAAAACCAACCTGTAAACAAAGAAACGACATTTAAAGTTAATTCTTCCTTTCGTCAATCTCTTATTATCTTTAAATAATTAATTCATTCTTCAAGCTTTTCTTAACATGTAAAATACACGGCATTGACTGACAGATCGAAGCTCTGTCATATCGACATTACCGCTCGCTGCTTTTCCAACTGAGCAAGCAGGTTACATGTATTAAAAAAATAAATAAAACGATTATTATTTTTTTACATTATTAAATCAGGTACATCTACGAACGAATATCTTTACTAAATTCGATGAGTTTAAGAACGACATTTATAAATTCTTTGATTCGAATTCTTTACCCAAATTACACAAATTGTAAACCTTTACACAAATTTCAAGTACCGCACTCAAAAAAATGTTTGATCTACATACAAATTTTCAACCCCTTTTTCACCACCTTCAGGGCTGAATTTTCAAAAGCGCTGAAATATGTTTTCTTATCTTTTAATAAAATACCTTTTTACAAAGTTTCTAATTCCTAACTTAAAATACAACTTATACAACCTTTCATCCTCTTTTTAACCCCCTTAGGGGTAGAATTTTCAAAAACGCTGAAATGACTTTTGTTGTATTCTAATTATATGCCTTTATACAAAGTTTAAAATTCCGCAAGCAAAAAAAAATTTGATCTTCATTCAAATTTCCAACCCCTTATTCACCACCTTCGGGGCTGAATTTTCAAAAACGCTGAAATTACTTTTCTTGTATTTTAATAATATGCTTTTTTATAAAGTTACAAGTCCCGCACTCAAAAAATTGTTTGATCTTCATACAAACTTTAAACCCCTTTATGGGTAGAGTTTTCAAAAACGCTGAAATTACTTCTCTTGTATTCCAATTAAATGCCTTTATACAAAGTTTCAAATCCCGCAATCAAAAAAAAAATTGATCTTCGTACAAATTGTCAACCCCTTTTTCACCACCTTTGGGGCTGAATTTTCAAAAACGCTGAAATACTATTTCTTGTATTTTCATAATATGCTTTTATATTAAGTTTCAAGTCCCACACTAAAAAAAAATATTATAGTCATACATACTTTCAACCCCTTTTTAACCCTTTTAGGGGATTAATTTTTAAAAACGCTGAAATTAGTTTTCTTTTATTTTATTTTAATACATTTTTACGTAGTTTCAAGTTCCTAGCTTAAAAATAAATTTGAACCCCAAGACAAACTTTCATCCCCTGTTTAACCCCCTTAGAGGTTGAATTTTTAATAACGATCAATTTATGTATTTTTTTTATTCTTATATATGCCTTTAAAAGAAGTTTCAAAGAATTTGTAATGGATTTAAACTTTCAACCCCTTTTAAACCCTTTTAGGGGATGAATTTTTGAAAACGCTGAAATATGTTTTCTTTTATTTTATTTTGTTACATTTTTACGAAGTTTCAAGTTCCTAACATAAAAAAAACTTGGACCCCATACAACCTTTCATCCCCTACTTAACCCCCTTAGGGGTTGAATTTTTAAAAATTGCTTCTTATCTCTTGTACAGTTTATAAATGCAACCTACTGTGCAAATTTCAACTCTCTATCATTTGTAGTTTCGGCTCTGTGTTGATGAGTCAGTCAGTCAGTCAGTCAGTCAGTCAGGACACTTGCATTTATATTATATAGATAGATTATATTAACGGTATACTACTATATTAACGGTTTAAGTATTTTAACGTTATATGGACATACTTTTTTTTAAGATTTCAATTGATTCTATTTTTATTGGGATCAAGTGTATGTATGAGAGAGTGCTCTAAGAATCAGAATTGACCGTTAAAAACTCTTTTGGATTCGCTACGCTGGGTATTTTAGATACAAAGTCGTGATAAAGTCGCTAAGGCAGCCTGTCTCCTTGTGTGTATTATATTCCTTGCTGCATGTCCACTGAGGCGAAGCGGAGAGAGGAATGTGATGGTCCATTTTGCACATCTCCGCTTTGCTTCTATAGACAAACATCCTAAAGATAGATGATATCGTGATGCTCCATCTAATTGCCACCCAGGACAGAAAATACTCATTAGCTAAAGTTAATTTAATCTCAGATGAAACACGAAAACACTTATCAGAGAATTCCGTCGGATTTGTCTATTATTAAACGGTAACAAAATATCTCAAATTAAAAACTAGCAGTGATAGAGAAATGCGACGGAATATTTACACGTTTCCTGGAAAATCATGTGATCAAATGAAGTGCTTTTTCCATGAACATACTCATAAAGCTCAAAGTTAGTTTAGAGATTCTAGAAAATGTTATAATGTTTTACATTTAAATTATGAGTATCATAGTTTCATCTTGTTCCTTTTTATCCCTTTTCGCTGTATTTAAAGTCCAATTATTTTTCCATTCATTACCATTCAAGTGCCTCGCCTTTGGACGGCCGTAGTATGTTTTATCGCTGTATATTAGGGCGGATCGCTCAATGTATGAAAACATTTTTTCAATTTTTTTTAACGGAAGGATTTTTAACGTGTATATTTTTCCAAAATGGCCGTGCCACTTCCATTTTGGAAAAATATACCGTTGTGTGATGGGGCCGGGATAAGTTGCTATTCCTCAAAAAAAAAACGTTGACTTTCAGAAGTTCCATCTGATCGTGACGTTTTGGTGCATACAGCTTGTATAATATATTAATTAATCTAAAATCGCCGCCATTGTTTCTAAGAATAGATTTCGCTATCTCTCATAGTTTTTTTCATTAAAATTTCTTTTGTAACGCCGGCAGCCCTCTTAGTAACTGTAAAATGGGTGCATTGGTTAGTTCGGTCGGAAATCAGTTAGGAAATTGCAGGCGGAAATGGAACTAATACAAACTGACAGTGATGGCTATTCGGTTATGCAGCATCGCATTTCACAAATTCAGCGTAGAAAATGAATTGAAGCTGTTAGAAAATGAGAAACTGTAATACCTCATTCATGTGGCTGTATAAAACTAGCGTCGGATTTAAATGAAAATTAAAATGAAAATACATAGGTACAAAAAATCGAGTGATTATATATATTCGTTTTTCCTTCCGATGCACGAACCTCTTACAACGTGTCAAGTGTCATAATATGGGCTCTGACTCGGATTTCAACTCACCTCAAGGAAAATTTAGACCCGTATCATAATATTGATCTGATACCCTGGATTTTCAAACCACACATATCTGCGTCGAATCAATCCTTAGATCCAGTGGACATTTCCAGGGTCCGTCAACAAAAACCAGACATGTGTACGATGATCCAGTCTAATCAAGTAGGTATTTCCATCCCATATCCCATCATCAAGTCTAATAAAAAAATCTGGTGAATTGAAATGTGAAAACCGCACATGAATAAGAAAAAGAATAAGAATAATAATATTTTATTTGCAAAAATGTAGTGGTAAATACAGATGGAATAGAATGTCATTTAAAGTACATGCATTTTACTTAAAGAAGCATGCAAATTTGGTTTGTTACTAAACTACTTACGAGCTATGTTTAAAAAAAAAACAATTATATTTGACTACTAATTCATAAAATCATATATAGTTTCATTATTTCAAGAAATAATCATTTATACTGTAGTAACACTTGTCCAAACAAAATTTGTGTAATAATAATGTATGTCTGCGTTGAAGCAATCCTGAGATCCAGTGGTCAATCCCAGGGTCCACCAGCAGGTTATTTTTTTACGATACAGGCTCTAACTGCTTAGTCTGCTTATCAAAATGAATCGGAATGCGAAAAACAGATCCTGTCTGAACAAATCCTGGGATCCATTAGGCACTTCCAGGGTCCATCATCAAAACATCATAAAGATCGGGTCAGGTTCATATTATTTAGGACGTATATTTAAAAAAAGTAGCGTGTAAAACAACTACAATTACCGAGACGTAGTTTCCGTTTTGTTAGTGTAGGCAACCCTAGTGCTATAATCAACGTTTTACATTGATTCAAAATGACCAATCAGATACCTACTAGTAGGCTAGTAATTCCTACACAAAAGCGGCAAACAACAAAAAAGTGCGGCTTCTGTAGTGTTTACATTCTGTGGCATTACTGTGTTTGCGTGGGTTGGTTGACTAACTTTGTTCGAATTATTATTAAAGAAAACTTTTATTAAATTTTGCCGGCGTTCAATAGGACGAACAATCTGTTACGATAAAATTAGTATAAACATGTCACTCCGGTTTCACTTACTACGGCAATTAATATCGTTATGCGAGTTCGTGTTTGAAAATACATTGAATTACATCTCCATAAAATTTCCATGCAAATATTGAGGCACTAATGGGTGCCTAGGGATGAATATGCATACAGGCAATATACGATAAAACGATGAGTTTGTCGTTTTGTTTTAAAATATTCCCGATCGCGTACAAAGCTGCTAAATTGATTTAAAGTGCTCTTTGATGCAGTTTTATGTGCCGTTTTTATTTTTGGCGTTAATGGAAGAGAGGTTTAAAACACTTAAATAAGAAATGTGTCAACGTAAACCTTTTGGCGGACACTGTTTGTAATAAATGAAAATATTTACCTTATCTCCAGGGATCGGACTTAATTTCGCACGGTTGGACTAATAGACCGTTAATTAACATTCAAATACTATTCATACTCATACTCATTCATCTATTTAATTCCAAACTGCCTTTGTGGTTATTATGGTTAACATTCCCAAGCATTAAAGGACAAAAATTATGAATAAAATATTTTTTTTTCAATATTTCAAACTCCTAATTTAACTCAATTTATTGTCAATATCATGAACTTTCTAGTCATAAATGGATATTCGATCAATATAGAACCTAATTTACTCCAGAAAACATGGATAAAGTTGCAAATATTTACGTATTTTATGGTGGCGAAAAAAACAATGCCTATACACAAATCAGGTCTGTATATTCTTCTGACTTTGTCCTTGACTATAAAATTAAAATTGCTAATGAAGTACACTTATGAGTATGAGTATGAGTATGAGTATGAGTATGAGTATGAGTATGAGAATGAGTATGAGTATGAGTATAGTATGAGTATGAATAGTATTTTAATGTGAATATCGGCTCCATAGCTCTCCATTAGTCCTACCGTGCGAACGAAAGTCCGACCCCTGCTTATCTCCGTTCAAATGAGGAAATGACTGACAAACTGCACAAAATTTGTCGTTCTGTAGTTGTCTCCAAAAACTTGCCTAAATATAAATTGGCCGCTTTTTACGTTTTTACTAGTTTTGTGGGGTAAACTTCAGTACACATATTGTATAACAGTAATTAAATATTTATTTAGTTCCTAGATTCCTCCGGCAATTACTGAAGATTTATCTAATATTAGAAGATATAAGAAAAAGTCAGAAGCTGCAATTATATTCGTTAAATCACCATAACGGAGCTGTTATAGTGCTTAACTGGGGATATCGTATAAAGAACTGTGATTAGAAATAATAGGTAATACACTTACCTTAATTCATTTTATTAAAAATTGTACCATTTTCCATTGTACGACGACAAATTAACCATCGAATAACGGAACTTTGTAGTTAGCCTTATAGAAAAAAGCGATCGCGAAAAGTTCCATTGTGCGACAAAAATCAACGGACACAATAATGAACCTCAAAACAGTACCTTAAAGTATATTCGATGGTTAAATTGTTGTCGTACAGTGGAAAAATTGACACAAATATTAACTAAATGAGTTAAGGTAGCTAACTATTTGGTCTTCACCCATATAATTTGAAACAATAGGTTATTGTTATTTATTTATTTATTTATTTTTATTTATTTATTTAAATTAGTTACACAGCATAACAGTAAATAAACCAAGGCACTGTGAACTACAAAATTACATTAACAAAAAAACTTAAATCTAATTATATCTGTTATATCAGTTATATCTGGTTGTTGAAATACGTATTAAATAAATTATGTTAAACAAGGTTGTCATACTTGTTAAGTATTATACGTCTCTGGTTGTTGAAATAAGGATAATCGGCATTATCTACGCTGTAGGTGTGGTAGACGTTTTCATGTCGGTGGGTACTTTTTAAAAGCTTTTATTTAACTTGCAATGTATGTATGTATGTATGTATGAATGTATCTAAGTATGTTTGTTCGGGTGAAATCTTGCAACTCAATTTTGAAGCAGATATCGTCAACCGATTGAGCTGAAATTTTGCATACTTACTTAACTTTGATGACAATACAATAATATGTTACCATGGGGCTGATCTGATGATGGAGCCGGAAGGTGGCCATAGGAACTCTATAATAGAAAAAGCAATCCTACCGAGCTTGGACTCTTTCGAATCATCTCAGTGAGCATTTGATGGATATCCAAAGAAAAGTACAGTCGGCTATAAAAACTTGCCACTAAAATGTCATTTTTGACAGGAACTTATTTATTACAAGCTTTTATTTAACTTGCATTGTATGTTTAAAGTATGTTTGTTCGGGTGAAATCTTGCAACTCAATTTTGAAGCAGATATCGTCAAACGATTGAGCTGAAATTTTGCATACTTACTTAATTTTGATGACAATACAATAATATGGTACCATGGGGCTGATCTGATGATGGAGCCGAAAGGTGGCCATAGGAACTCTATAATAGAAAAAACAATCCTACCGAGCTTGGGCTCTTTAGAATCGTCCCAGTGAGCATTTGATGTATATCCAAAGAAAAGTACAGTCGGCTATAAAAGCTTGCCACTAAAATGACATTTTTGACAGAAACTTATGTTTTCAATAACTCGCAATACCTAACTATTTCTGTATAGAAAGAAAGGACATTGATAGTAGCTGTTATTGTAATCATGTCTTCTATCTCACTATTTTATTGCATTACAATTATTGTACTGTGTTTATTGCATGACAATGATTTTCTTCATAAACACAAAACTATATAAATATAATATCTTTCTTTAAATAAATAAAAACTGTAAAGTAAAGACACTACTGAGATTATTTAAAGGCAAACGCAAGCGTGTTTTATAGTACACGTATACTACGGCCATAAAAAAGGTCCTTTCCAGTTTACGAGCAACTCTGTATTGAAAAATCTATTGAAAAAGTAATGTGGCGATTGAAACAACGAGCTAGCTGGGAAAAATACTTACTCAAAAGTTGTGATATACTTGCCCTGTGGCATTTCGTGAAGAGTATTGCTGGTTAGGTTAGTCAGACAAAGAAAGTACCCGCCACTTGTAAAGCGTCATGAATAGATGCATACGCCAATGCACGCATACCTCTCTTAAGAGTTTACTCGATCTTCAGTTTCAATACAATTTGTTAATACAAGCTGGCGAACTCTTCTTTAAATCTGACCGTGCATTTCGAGAACCTAGTAGTTGTACGATCATTACGTACGTCCAATGTAGGTCAGCAGGTGGACCGTGAATTATGTATAACTGAGCTGAACAGTTTTTCGCACGATTTCAAAGTTCCCACTTGAAAATGCAGCGCCAGTTATTCGGCAACACCAATTAATGTCCTGTAGGCACTAGATAATGAACAGACAAGTGTTGAGACTGAGAGTCACTGCGGACCGGCTTTTTACTGTCGTATTCACGAAATATGTATTGCGTTCACGTTGCGCGATTCATGGTAACACTATAAATAGGTATAGTTATAAATAGGTAACGAAGCAGTGCGCTTTGGTACGTTGTATGCAAAATGATCGGTTGCTGTCGTGATACCCGGTGCGTAGCGAGCCACTTTTTTAATACAAGCTTTTATTTATTTTCACCTGTCCCGGTGTAGGTATGTACCCAGATAATCAAATCTTGCTAGTAAGATTTGCACCACTTCCCGCTGACCGACTGAGCTGAAATTTGATGCACCTATGTAGCTTCGATGACAATACAATAATATTCATGAAGCTGGTCATAGGACGATGCAATCCTACCAAGTTTGGGCTCTTTAGAATCGTCTCGTAGAGTAGTTGGCAGATGTTCAAACAAAAATACAATGGGTAGTAGAACTTGTCACAAAATATAAATTTTTGCCAAAAACTTATTTACTTACTTACACCAACTTACACTAAAAAATTAAGAACTAAGAGTAGTTTTCTCTTAGTTGACGCTAAGTTAATTACAATAATTAAGATCCTATATAAATCAAAGAAAGCTGATCACTTAAAACAATAAGTGTATCTGTAATTAAACTAATAAAGTAGGTATGTTATTAATCCTAACAATTGTATACGTTGCGTCTACTATTAATTTGTTGGCATAATTATGTAACGTGGGTTGATTCGATCCTTTACGTATCTTAGTTGAAGTTGCTAGGATCAATTAGTTAGCATAATTATTTTTCATATAAATATTGAACAAGATCTTAATTGGTTCAGTTACATAGCAATAGTAAGAGCAATCAGTTTTGCCTTATTTAATGTGTCTGTCCTTGTTAGGCTCGTATGGAGTCAAGATGCTTGATTACGACTAACGAGATATTGATAATGTATTATTGATATTCAGGATAACAACAGCCGTAAATTATCAAATTTACATAAAGTCCAATAACAGTCATCCCACTGATTACAGAAATACTGAGATATCAAAGGCACATAACAAACGCAAGATAAAATAAAATGAAATTGTGCAAATCACACTATGTTAGGTACTCACAGGTTTAAATAGTCAGTTAGAAGACATAGTTACAATTATAGCTGATATCATTGCCCTTTCTTTTTGTACAAAAATAAACAGGTATTGTGAGTTATTGAAAACATAAAAGTAAACATTGACATGAAAATATATACCACATCTACAGTGCAGATAATTTCGATTATCCTAATTTCAACTACCAGATGTATAATAACAAGTAAGTATGACAACCTATTGTTTAATATAATTGATTTACTATGTATAGTAAGTATTAAGCGGTTCACACTCACGTGAAATTGTCAGCAATGGCCCGACATATGTTTCAAACTCGCGGCAACTTTGCGACAAAGTTGCCGCGACGGTGTAGGGGTAGCAGTCCCTGTTGAAGAGATAAGAGTCCAAAACATGTTTTTTTTAGTTTCACGTGAGTGTAAACCGCTTAATACTCACGAAAGTTTTATTAAGATTGCCCAGATGTAAGCCTATTTTCCTTCCAAAAAAGGAGGAGGATCTATGTTTAACTATCCGTATTTTTTTTTCTTTTATCTTCTAAATCAGACCAATTTCTAATTAATAAAGGTGTACATAATACTCGTACATACCATCCGTCAAGCTATCTGGTATGTATGTGCACTTTTATCCATTAATTCATATTTTTAAAATGGGTAGTTTTCTCAAATGTAATTTTGACGGAGAAAAGTCGAGAGAAAACACGGAGTTTTTTTCTCAGTCTACCTTTGAAAACGGTAACTGTAAAGTTGCCGGAACGTTATGGAGGCTCAAATAATTACTATACGCAATATAATTAGTATAAATTGTTAAGAAGGTCGCGGAAAGCGCTATCTTGACCGTATACAATTTGTTTGAGACCAAAAGGAGACCAAAAGAAAGGTGGATAGACGAAATAATTAAATCAGCTGACATAGCCTGGATAAAGAAAGCACAAGAAATACTTGGATTAAAATGGAGGAGGCCTTTACTCGTTGAAAGATCCTTAATAATAATGTATATTCGTATTCTTTTAATAAAATTTAATTATTCAATTCAATATTTTAATTCATAATCATAACAATTATTGTATTTGAAATTTACTTCTGAAATAAAAATGGCTTATATTAATGGTTAACGCCAAAGGCGGCCACTTAATTGGGCAATTGTTTGGGAACAACTACATATCGATAAATTGTGTAGTTTGTCAGCCAGTTCATCATTTTGAACGGAGATAAATATTTTTATTTATTACAAACATGTCAGTGTGCGATAGAAGGTTTACGCTGGCACATTTCTAATGTATATAATTATGTTCCCGTACATAAGAATCAAATTTTTGACGATTTGTTAAATAAAGTATTCATCAAACGATGCATTTTTAATATTTCTATTAAACCTTTTTAATTTGCCATACGATTTGCCAATTGAAGTGTTTGTGAAAAGAATGATGATGATAAATAAATAAAGTAAATAATTTGTATAATGAAGGTTTAAAAGTAGCTCTTATTCTCACTAATCATTAACTAAGGCTGCCTGTCCACTAGGGCGGAGGTGTGTAAAATTAACCAATCACATTCCTCAGATTTAAATGCACTTCAAAAAGACGCAGGCTGATTGGTTGGTTGTCTCCGCTCCGCTTAGCCTTAAAACTAAAACCAATCAAAGCTAAACCTTCCATTTAAGAAAGTTTCATGTGAAAAAATTAAGAAAAGGATGTAATGATTATTATAAAGATTAAAATCTCTGAAATTAAATATACTATATAACATTTTTGCCGATCATGCAGAAACCCCTACATTGTGTAAGTTCCAAAACATTTCCGATATTAATAATATAACCATTGACGAAGTTGATTAATATATTAAAACGACAAATCGCAGAATCGTGTTGCTAATTATTAATTAGACGTAGAAGGCTTTAACATTTCTAAGGACACTTCTCACTAAACTAAAATGCCGGACTAGTTTTGAATATATTAGATACATGGTATTCGATTAAAAATGCTTTTTTCAAAATTTTAGCTCAATCAGAAACCGAGAAGAGTATGAAATTCATTTTGCAAGATTAAATTACAGACAGAGAGACACCGTCTCTATGCAGACGATTTGCAGCTTTACGCGGCAGCCAGCATCGATGATTTTGGGTCCTTGGTGTCTAAAATCAATTCGGACCTGGAATCAATCCGTGCTTGGGCTTCATCCTTTGGTTTGATGGTGAATGCCAAGAAGTCGCAGGCTATTGTCGTTGGAAGCCCACATTTTATTTCCAAGCTCTCAGATCTAGCTAAGCCAGTTATTGTCTTTGATGGTACGCCTATACCTTTCTCTTCTACTGTAAAAAAATTAGGCGTTACCATGGATCAAACTTTGTCATGGGCACCTCATATTTCTGAGATCAGTAGGAAAATTTTCGGGTCCCTTCATTCTTTGAGGCGTCTGCAGAATTTCCTTCCTCTCCATACGAAGATCATGCTTGCCCGCTCTCTTTTGCTCCCACTTCTCGACTACGGTGACGTTGCTTTCCTGGATCTCCGGGGGAGCTGCTTGACAAGCTAGAACGCCTACAAAACGTCTGTATTAGGTATATATTTGGTCTCCGCAAGTTTGATCATGTGTCTCAATACCGCGCACAACTTAAATGGCTTCCGATCCGTCAGCGTAGAGACTTGCACGTTCTTTGTCTTTTGTATAATGTCCTTTTCATTCCTTCTTCTCCTCCTTACCTTGCAGAGAAGTTCTCTTACATGGCGGATGGTAGTGGCCATCGCCTGCGGTCAAGTGCGAATCTGACTTTATCTATCCCACCGCATAAATCTCACGTTTACGATATGTCTTTTGCTGTGCGCGCCGTGAAATTATGGAATAAATTGTCTCCCGCCCTAAGGCAGACGCAGTCCGTAGCATCGCTCAAGGGGAAGTTAAAGGAATTGTGGCTATCGAACGAATGATTAGGTTGCTGTTTTTGTTATAATTATAATTTTATTTATGTTGAATATTATGTACCTATATGTATTTATATAGATATTATGTAATATGTATTATATTGACTGTTACCTATCTCTCTCTCTGTTGGTTTTTGCTTTTTCATGTGTATTATTGTATAGTTATAGTTACTCCTTTATATTGTACATGTTGCTTGGTTTGTCTACCATTTACATTAGTTTAGCACTCATTTGCTCAAAGGTTAACTGGAAGAGATCCCTTAAAGGGATAAGTTCGCATTTGTACATGCTTATTTTTTTGTAATGTGTTTTTTTTCTCGTTTTTATGTACAATAAAGTGTTTACATACATACATACACCGCCAGCGGAAACTATAGCCGTACAAGTGACTCGCAAGGAGTTTTAGTAGTACTAATTTCTTATACTGGCAACCTTCAAATCTCCGGAAACTGACGTACTTGTGCACATTATTGCCATATGAATTTGCGTTTTAATCCTGGGGTAGCTATAAACCCAACCCGTAAAAGATTTGTATGGAGGATTGTAGTTCTAAAAAATAACCGCTAGGGGCACCGTACTATGTTCCATGCAAGTTGTTTACGTTGTCGCTAGCGAATACGGTCACGTTCCGTTCAAAATGCTGATTGTTTTAGGCATTATTCTCCATGATCAAACGCATTTTAACATATTATCAATATTACTACTTAGAAGAGGGCTATTGGAAGTTATTGGTATATATTTGAAACCTACAGTTTGAATTTTTCATTGATAATTTTTGTTTCAAAAACTACTCGAATTTGGCAAAATTGACGCAGAAAACTGGGATTTTTAACTTATTTTCGACTACACGCAATGAAAGCATGAAATAGCTATGTCACTTTCTAGAGCTCATGGAAAAGTATTATTCACTATAACCTTTGGTTGAAATTATCAATATAGGTATTTGTCATGATATGAAAAAAATACATTTTAAAATGTATAAGGCCACTTAAACGATTTCGGAATAGATATTACATTTTATCAGTTATCAATATAATTGTCATAACATAAAAAAAAGAAATAAGGCCTCTTAAGTTATGGTATGGGTACCGGGCACAGGAAGAGCGCCGTCAATGTCAGGGGTTGTCAATATTTAATCTCCGAGTGTTGAGTGACAGAGTTAACTTATTCGCTGCCGGCATTCTTTGTCTTACTGTCGTTAGGAAACCTCGGTGAAATGAAATGTAAATTGCATGTAAATTGGAACAATATTGTCAAATACTTTATTCAAAGTATGGAGGATGGCGTTTCCAATCACTAGGCGGTGCTCGTAACTTCGTTTGCGCAAAAGAACAAAATATTTCATTTTAAATTTTATTATAATAGTAGTGTCTAGTTCCAGAGGCTCTGTGAGCTGAAGCCTCGCGATTTTTTTTTTTCATTTTCTACCCGCACATATCCGTTATTTTGAAGAAAGAAAGAAAGACATTTATTGCCACAACAAAAAAATAAAATAGGTACATAGATTGAACAATAAAAACATTGTCATTATATTGTCCACCCAAATTATTCTGTGTGACAAAAGGAGCGGACTCAGCATGTGCTGCGACAGACAGGCGTCTGCGCAGCGCTGGTTTTCAGGCCGTCCCTTTTCTCACTCTGAACCACATTGTCATACTTGCGGGTGCGACCAAGGTATACATGCATGCATGTGCGTGCACACAACACACCCACACATACATGCAAGTACATGAGTACATGCTAAAAGTGACATCACCTAATTTAAAATATATATATATATATTTATATGTAACAAATAATGTTCCAAAGCGAGAGCATTTATTATTAAAAACTACTATTGAGAGAATACCTGGTTAAATAATTCGATTCGATAAACTTTAATTAACATTTACATTATATTACTTTGAACTAAGCACTTAAATGGCCATAGCATTACATTAGTGCATTAGACACACAAATCTTCGGTTTCCAATTGTTTCTTTAAGAATAATAAACGCAATTTACATTTAAATGTTGGGTGGGACACATTGGATCGCAATGGGGGTGGGAGGTCATTCCAAATCTTCGAAGCCGAAAATTTGAAACTACCCCTGAAGCCTGCAGTTTTATGCAGCGGAACAGTCATTTTATTTTGCAATTTACTGCGGGTATTTCTTTCGTGCAGATCCTTTATCCACCGAATCTTATCGTATAGGTATTTTGGCTTTTGATTAAAGACTATACTATGGATTAGGCTAGCCAAATGTAGTGTTCTACGTGCGGCCATTTTTAAAATTTTCTTGTAGTTAAGGATTGGCGTGATTCGTGTTCGTTTTGGTACCGAGAAGCAAAACCTAGTACAAGCGTTCTGAACTCTTTGAATAGCCTGTGCTGTCTTAGCGTATGAATGATTCAAAAACTACTGAACTATGATACTACCTCGGTGAGGGCGGCATACTTCAGTAGTTTTGAATTTTCCTCCGCTTGTATTATCTCACACAATTCCACGCGAAACGATCGAGAAATGCGGCCTGTAGACGAGAACAGCCGGCAATCCGAACATCCAGACATACGTTTTTTTTTTGGCCAAGCTGAAACAGCCTTGCTTCCTTCGCTTGCTCGGCCAATAGAAAGTATAGGTAGTAGACCTGCAGACTTATAAAACTTGGTAGATTGATGAGTTTCCCGCCCTCTTTAATTTGATTCGGTTGTAGAGGCGCGAGAGACGTAGTGACAATGACAACGTGCTTAGCGCTCCGTCGAAGATCAGCATAAAAGTGGTTAGACAGTAATTTAGGCGTATAATGGCTTTCCAGCCGCGGTCGGCTTGTACCGGAAATTGAGAGTGACATATTACGGCCTCAATATTAGCTTTTATTGCCTACAAATAATTTGATGTGTCTCACGAGCGAGCATATTTTTTTATCTAAACTTTATTGCTCGATACAATTGGCGGACGAAATGTAAAACTAAGACATTTCTTACCAGTCGATTTATCAGGCCCAAATAATTGGTCCTCAAGTTTGTCTTTTGGAATCACATTCTTTTAACAAAACGGGACTTAGTCTCTTTGAGACCACAAATGTGGCATCATGTTCGAAACGTCGAGGTAATTAAATAAACACTTTTTGAACGCGTTTATGTCCCGTTTTGATATAATAATGTGTGAAAATCGTGTAAATTTAAATCAATGCCTAAATAGGAATATCGCGCGTTACTCAACTGGAGTTTCTATGAGTCTTTCTCGTGTTGATAGTTAAAGTTCAGAATACTTAAATAGCATAAGGGTCTTCGCACATTATAACAACTCAACGGCGACTCGATTCTATGCCAAATATTGAAATTTAAGACCAATGTCATATATTTTCTAGATTTAATAAAAAAAAATGATACCGAAGGAGTGGACGACGTGTGGTCTACGCGTCGTACACTAAGTTAAACTCCGACACGTTTGTCACGCGTTGACCACACGTCGTCCCCGCGGCGACTATGCACTTGCGACTTACGCGTGACGGGCATCCATTTGCTGGGTCCACTCGTTGACACTGCGTTATCCATTAGTGACCATTGGGTGGATCAAGTAGTTGACTAGTCATCGAAAGTGTGAGTAGATTTGCTGTCGTAGTGGCGTGGATAGTGTGCGAAGACCTTAAGTAGAAGTACAGAAAGCGGAATCTTTTGAACTTAGCTAACCGTGCGCGAACTAAAGGGCGGTGAATTTTATTCGCCTATTGCGATCGCTCCAAAAGTGAACGTTGCGCGTCATGCAGAGTCGGCAGCGCGATGTTTGTTGTCTTTTGTTTCGTACGGACGGAATATTTTTGCGTCGGCTTTGAACAAATTTTAGATACCTGTTAGGTATTATCTACCTTAAGATAGATTACGTTGTATAGTAGAGTTGTTAGTCCGCTGTTTTCTAACAAAATAGTGCGCATCGGGTTACAAGCATGAAATTTCTACCACAGATAGAATGTTCCGCGTTGATTATTCATCTCGAGGGAAGTCAGATTCGTCCCCCGTGTGGCGGGAGAGCGGGGTAAATAGGACCAAGTATACCTCTTTTACTTTCTGTATTGCTGTTCAATTAAGTCTACTAGGGCTTGTCTGGTATCGTTTTCGTGTAAAATAAATTTCACAATTTTATTTGTTATGTTATTTATGTATAGTTCCATATATAAATATGGGTGTATTGCCGTAAAAGTCCAAATCACAACAAGTTTTTTTTTTATTCAGTGTTGTAAATTACATATATTTCCTAAATATTTTCAATTTGATAATTAGTACAAAAAAAGCACATTTAATCTTGTTTCTAAAAATATTGTTGGCCACTTCTCATACAAAAAGTAGCTTATGTATATATTTTTAGAAACTAGATTAAATTTTATATTTCGCTTTATTTATTTTCAATGTAAATATTCAGAAAATATAACTAAATTACCCATCTGAATAAAAAAAACTTGTAGTGATTTTTAGCTTTTCGATAATATACCCAAATTCCTATATGAAACTATGCATAAATAACATAAATAATTAATTGCTCATATCTGTTTTACACGAAAACGATTCCGCACAAGCTCTAATAGCCTTAATTGATCAGTAATAAAAAAGAGCACTACTAGGTCCTATTCACTCCACTCTCCCGCCACGCAGGGGACGAATCTGACTTCCCTCCACATCTAAGAATTATAAACGTGGAACGCTCTATCTGTGGTAGAAATTTCATGCTTGTAACCCGATGCGCACAATTTCGCAGCTTAGCAACTGTACTAGTACTCAATTATGGCAAAATGCGGTGCGGAAGAAGTTTACACTTTCTGGTATAATTAATTCTGATTACTTGGTTTCGGACTTGTCGTAGCACGGCAGGACATCGGTGAGCTGTGCAGCTGACATTATCACTAAAATTTAATTTATAATCGTCTATGCATAAATCACATAAATAATTAATTGCTCATATCTGTTTTACACGAAAACGATTCCGCACAAGCTCTAATAGCCTTAATTGATCAGTAATAAAAAAGAGCACTACTAGGTCCTATTCACTCCACTCTCCCGCCACGCAGGGGACGAATCTGACTTCCCTCCACATCTAAGAATTATAAACGTGGAACGCTCTATCTGTGGTAGAAATTTCATGCTTGTAACCCGATGCGCACAATTTCGCGGCTTAGCAACTGTACTAGTACTCAATTATTGCAAAATGCGGTGCGGAAGAAGTTTACACTTTCTGGTATAATTAATTCTGATTACTTGGTTTCGGACTTGTCGTAGCACGGCAGGACATCGGTGAGCTGTGCAGCTGACATTATCACTAAAATTTAATTTATAATCGTAGTCATTAATTGTATACTTTATGATTATTTGTGGTTCAAATTTCCAAGTATTAAATTACTAAAATTAAAATGCTTATTTTATAATATATCATACTCGTAAATTTTAATCAAAGATCAAGATTTTCATTTGGATTTTCGACAATTATTTATGTATTTTATGATAACAAAAAGAACAATACCTACCCAAATCTGGACATCAAAATATTCTTCTAACTTTGTCATTGACAATAAAATTAGTATATATTTTTTTATTGCTCGTATATACATAACCGGGAATCGAATTTGGTCAAAATTCTGTAAGTAATCACATGTCCCATATTTTGTTCCTGTTAATTAATCTAAAATCGAAGCCATTTGTTCCGAAGAACAAATTTCTATATCTCTTATAGTTTCTGGCTTCTCCCTACTGACCCGTTTCGATTGATCACCCCGTATAGTTACTGTTAAATTCCATTTCGAATACTGAGAAAGAGGTGAGTGTAAATATATACGTATAGGTGTATCACGCGACTAACGACGTCGTAGCATGGTTGTGGTAAAGCTCGCAGCTTCATGACGCCTACGAGTTCTCTACGAGTGCTCTACGAGAGCTCTACGAGAGCTCTACGAGTGCTCTACGAGTGGTCTACGAGTGGTCTACGCCGTTGCTCAACCGCGCAGGTTAGTACGCGTTCTCAGTCCAACTTTTATTCCAATGAAACGATGATTTTTTGGGGGTTCCTAAATAACAAATATAAACTTATGTATTAATACAGACAAGCCATAGAGTATCGGTAAATTACTTTATTTGATAATTATTAAAATGCTAAGATAATTTGATTTTTCCTCAAGTTGATATTATTATCTATTGCACAGCCGTGAGCAATCACACTAAACTAGATTTGGTTTCACATACTTAAAAAAGTCAGTTTTTTTTTATCTTAAATATACACCATCCAATATAGATATAGTACTGTTAGAAAATCAGATGAAAAAATACGTCACGTTAGGCTGGACCCTTTTAACAGCGGTTGGTATTTTTAACCCTTATTCGTACGGATTTAGCACAAACAGGGTTGCTTCGACATGCAGATAGTTTTATGGTATTTTAACTAACTAGTGTAAATAAAAAAAAAGTTAAATCTCGTGTCTTTTTTCTCCTTAATGAATGAAGTTGTAGCTTGTAGAAAGGGCGTGTACTTGTATCTAAGAATGCACACGTTCGCGTTAAAATCAAAACTGACAGCTCGCTAAGGGGAAAAATCTCATGTAGTAGATCAGTTGTAATAGTAAATAATTGCTTCATCACTCTCCGGAATGGTGCTAGAGTTGCAAGATAGTATAAAAAAAAGTTTAAGATAGAGTGAATTGTGCGGAGTTGAATATTTTAATTATTTTTCTATGTTGAGTACTTCCTGAATTTATCTAGGAAAAAACGCCTACCTACTTGGTTCACGATGACTTTTATTTAAATACTGGCGACCCTGCACACGAGTACAATGCTGATAAATTATGCATGAAACCTTTCTCTTGAATTACTCTATATATTACAAAGAATCGCATCAAAATCCGTAGTTTTAAAGATCTAGTCATACAGAGACTTTGTTTTAAACTATGTAGTGATGTATAAACGACAGTTTGCTAACAAACTAAAAAACGTTTTACCTAGTTATTATTCTAACTGTAGCTATCTTATCTACACGGAAAAAAAGAGTCCTTCGAGCTTATAAGTTAAGTTACGCCTAATCTCTACCCTTTGAGTTCCGAAATAGTTTTATAGTGTCTTACAATATCAAGGTCCATTCACATATTTCGTAGTATTTTAGTAGTATTCGACTGGAATGGAATTATCGTTGAGAACTAAGTATGCCACCCTCGACTCCTCAAGGAGCGTTTTGCTTCAATGCACATCCACCCATCATTTTGCCTTGTTAAAAAATGATAGGTTACCTCATATACTTAAATAGGGTTTTATTCGAGCTTAGTAGTCTGGAATTTCTACTAAATTAGTAGTTGTAGATGGCACTAAAATCTACGGACACTTAGTCAAAAATTAGTTTACTAAAGTGAGGTATTTTATTCGTGTAACTTTTTAAGTTCGTGTGGTTTTCAATAGAACTCACTCACAGTCACGTCTTAATCATTAATTACCGGGCCCAAGATAATGATCTATTTTTAGAACATACAATTTCGTACTCCTGAGTTCCAAACTTACTTCTGACCGGCCGAAGTCGGTTTCAAATTAGAATTTATAATAATTATAATTTTACCTTATAACACCCATTTACCTACAATTTAGAAAATGTAAGCTGTAGTATAAAGTGTAATTGTTATAGTATTTACATATTTTTTACTTTTCTCATATTTTTAGTTACTATGACGTCCGACAAATTATTAAATAATCAAAAATTATTATTTTTTTGTTTTTTAAATAATTTATATTTGCAGCTACAAATTGGCTATCGCTTATTATTTTGTTGATTTAAGTAAGCTGTGATGGAGTGATTTTAGGAAAGGTGATGGCAGGGCGGCGGCGGGCCGGCGCGGGGCAGAGGGAGAGGTTTGAGCGAGGTAGCGTTGAATCCCTCCACTGTTTCTCTGGCAGGCTCTACGGGCGCACGCCTCAAGCGCCGCAGATCACTCGCGACCGCGGACGGCCCGCAATGTAGCTTCGCCCAACAGTTAAGAACAAGCCTCAAACTGTTGTCAACTTTCTCAAAAGTTGTTAAAAAAATTTCGGGTGCCCCATCAGAGGCGTCCCAGGCTGGCAGTTCAGGTGAGTGGCCCGTACTCTAGACGTGTGGCGCGTACTCCGTCGGCACGCCGCGAGGGCGCAGACGATAACGTAAAGATGGAGTATGGCGTGAGGCGGGCGCGGTGCCGTCGCAACAGGTAGGGCGGTATCGAGCGAAATACGCTCACTTTTACTTTTCGTTTAGGCAGCGTGATCCCGGCCCGGGTCCACAACCGCCATTTTCTATCGCCCGACGGCTGCCCACAACGCGGCATTTTTTTTTATACCCGCGCTAATAGCTCGCGGCGGCGGAGGCGAGCTGCTGTGGAGAGGTGGCCTTAACAAAATAACGGTGATTAATTTAAATTTACGGCCACTCTTTTGTCTTTGACTGAGACACTCGATTGTGTTTTAATTGCTGTGAAGTGAGGACGATATGTGTGACTGCTTTTAATAGGCGATGTTTTTTTATTGCGTATTCGTTTGACACTTGTTTTTTTTTATTAATAAAACATAATTTTAAAATCGTAGGGGCTAAATGAGTTGTTACATTACATTTAAGATGCATTGCGAAAATAGTTTATTCATTTCATAATTGTTGAGTCTTGAGCAATTTCGATCGGGAAAATCGATGATTATTGAATTAAACATATACTTTAATCTCTTTTATCAGTAAATATAGAACTCTTTGTACCTTCGGCCGCATGTTGTGCGAATCGTTTATCGTTTTTAAACCTCTTAACTGCATTTAAAAACATGCGCATTTTTACGAAATAAAACGTGAATTGAGAGCATTAAAAAAATGTTTAAGAATTAAATAAAATGTAGTGTGAAGAGTTGGTCCTCTTGGAAAATTAAACTTTCAATTCCATGAGTAGTGAGAAACTTAAATAGCCGTCGCCCGCTTCTCGTAATGGCGTAATATTTGGACAACTATCTAAACATTTAAATGCCTTGTTATTAAAAACAAACACACACAAAATAAAACGTACAAATACTTTTCGTTACTTTGCGTATCGTGTACCAAAAAAATAAATAAATCAATACATTTCACTTACATAAAGCAAATCAAAGAGTCCAAAATAACAATGCCTAATCCATGATTACGTACGATATGTTCGTTCTTATTTAGTTACAGTCTTTTGTAGATAGAAGCTATGTTGTTACATTATCATAATATATTTGTCCTCAATTGGTGAATTATGTTCCTACGGTGAATTAAAAAGCGCTTATAAGTAGTGGTTCTGTGAGTTGTGGCCCTCGCGAGTTTGTCGCTTAATGGTTGACATTTTTAATATTTTATCCTAATAGTCGCTATTAAAAAAAAAAACTGAACCAACAAAAAAATATATAACTAACGAAGCTACTGACTAAATTTCACGAGAATCGGTTGAGGAATGCGATCTCTTGAGAACAAAACAAATTTAAGCCAAGCGAAACCGAGTGGCCTCGCTCGCTCGATCAATAATTGATAGTAGATAATTTCATTACTTGTATAAAAAAATGTCTTAAAGTGTTGTTGATTAGCATAGGAAACTACAAAGAAACTAATTTCTTCATACAAGATCATCATTGCTTGCCGTTATCCCATTTATTTGGGGTCAGTGCAGCATGTTTTCTTCCTGCATTCTTCCCTAATACTCGTCATCTCGTCGTTTACTTCCTTCTTATTCATATCATCTTTCACACAATCCATCCATAATTTATTTGGCTTTCCTCTGCTACTATAATATCCGTCCACATTCATGCTTAACGCTTTTCTGGTTACGTGGCTTTCCTCTCTTCGCATCTAATTTCTTCATACAAGACATTGAGCGATAATGTTTGTGCACGTTTTGGAAACTGGGGGCACGGTAGTGCCTTCGCCAAGACGAGCCAAGCAAAGCGCGAGGGCACTACCTACCTATTGTCAAAGCGCTTCGTATTTTTTTGTATCCTCATAACTTGGGTTTCGATAATACTAGTTAAACAAAATTCTCGGGGTTAGGTTTTAAATATTGGACTTATTAGACATTTAAAGTTTTAATTGCATAGCTCTTATGACTTTAGATTTTTTATTAATTTACACAGAATCTTGTAAAGGCTTAATTGGCCCAGAAAAGTTAGGAACCACCGGCTACAAGAGAAAAAACGGCTATTTCATATTAAAATACCTATTACGAAATTAAATGAATGGGCAGTGGAAAACTAGGTTTTAAAAATATTGGTCTCTCGGTTTTGATTTTATTAAAGTTACATGAGATATTGACCATGGCTATCTACTGGGCATTCTGGACACGAACAATAGGTACCTACAATACAATGCAATCATTTATTGATAACACCATGTCAATCATACTTACCTACTGACAATATTATACGTGGTATTAGTTACAATAACATTATTCTAATATAATTAGGTACAATAATTTATAATAAAATTTACATGCGATACGTAGTGAGTAACATTTTGAAAATGTATTCGGCACTGTATGCAATCAGTCCTAATAGCCACTTTCATAGTTCATTTTTAAAACTGCGATAGAAGTCATAGAAGTTCCATCTCTGATAGTTGTCGGTAATCTGTTGTAAATAGAAGGGCCCATAATGTACACTGATATCGCAGATTTTGACAGTTTGTGATTAGGTGTGAGTACCTAGGATTCCCACCTCACGAGTGCCCCTAATCTCACGAACACTTAAAATCTCAGTAACAAAAATAAAAATCTACTTATTTAATTATCCTTATAAAATCAAAATTAAATAGGCTAGTAGACCCAGTTCTGAAATATATTTGAAATGGTTAATAATGATCCTACTAGCTCTAAAAAATTACTTGTATTTTTGTGAAAGCCAGAAAGCTAAATTTTATCAATTGAAAACTAGAAATTTCATGAACAGTCAAAAACGCCGTCCGCCATTTTTGCCTTTTGCTAATCTGTGGCGTGACGTAGAATTATTTTACCAGTAAAAAATCGAAATTCGACCCTCGTATAGTGCCATTCCGCTCACTCCAATATACTTTGACAGGAGATCCAGAGAGACGGCACTATTCGAAGTCGTCAAAGTAGACTTTCAGTTATCTTTACAGGACCGATGACGTCACTATCATACGCGAAAATGGCGGACAGCGTTTTAAGCATTTCAAAATACAGATTAAAAAACATATTTTCAAATTCAATTTTTTCAGTCAAATTTCACTTATGTGAATTGAAAGATATATATTCATAAACCATATATATCTGTCTTTTTATTGTCCAATTTTATTTTATTTTACTGTCCAATGGGGCCCAATGAGTGCCCAAGGCCCCAGCACTGCACTCCCGGTGCTGGATATTCAGTCGGTCCCTTGTAAAATAAAACTTTCATGTCAGAGCATGATGAGACAAAGCGCAGAACGGAATGCATAATTGCGTTAGTCGTTTGTTTCAACGACATTTTGTTGGCATACTTTACATGCTGTTTGCAAATTTACTTAAAAACTCAACATATAGGTACCTACGTAGTACGGTTGAAAGTTATTTTATTCTAGTTCGGTTATTAGTCCATGATTCATGGAAGGTTTAAAATGAGCATTTATTATTTAGTGCTATAGTAAAATATGTATCGAAGTTGCAAGCGAGGCGTACAAATAATTATGTTGGGGCAGTAGCGACGGTATGATGACATGGAGCCAGTTCGATAACATTGACATATGAGCGTTTTTCAAAAAAAGTGTACATGGCAAAATTTGAATGTCCCACACGTTCAACGTGTTTTTTTTTTACTTTACCTTTAGTATTTGGGTATATGAGTGGTATCATTTGATTCTGTAGATGTGGGGCATTTATTTTATATTTATAAAACGATTATATTATATTTATTACTAGATTTATTGCAAAATAAAGATATGAAAAGTGCTAAAATGGGTATGTCCCACGTCGACTCAGTCATGTTCAGAGGCTTGCAGAAACTCGAAATAAATTTGTATGAATATTGAATGTGGTCACACAGATAAAGTAATGAGTCTAGATTTTAGTCGTGTGCTTTATTTATAAACAAATACGGTTTATAATGCCGAAAAACTACTTTTTCCACTGTCCAAAGAAATCGACAGACCGGAACTTCCGGTTATAGTCACAAGCGATTTTAACATACTTGTGCAATCGATATTCCCCAAAAAGCGTTAATTTTTCAATCCTGGCAACATTTTAATGCTATAGGCATCGGATTTCATTGCAAATATAACGTCAGTTCCGTGAAAACGGTGACGAAAGGTGGACGTTGTGTCAGTGCGCTAAAAATAGGATTTCGAGTTAGTAACAGTTTTTTCGGTAAGTAGATTATAATTAACTTTTTAAACACAATTAGACATAGAAGAAACTATCGTAGTATCCGAAACTAAACCAAAAACACATTGAATTGGTTCAGAACACGTTGAAATTTTGATTTTAAATTGTCGAGGTAGAATTCGTCACGTCCGATTCGTGACGTGATATACTACCGGAACGATTTTGTGACGAATTGGAACTATAAAGCTTAGTACACAATCGAAATGTGACCGATGTTTTAACCGACTTCTAAAAAAGGAGTTACTTAGTTTGACCCATATGTTTGTTATACACGCATGTTTATCCGCCATTATCTCGCATTTGTCAGAACCGATTATGATGCGGTTTTCAGAAAAGTATTTGTTATCTCCGGAAAAAATTACTAAAAAGCAAAATAACAATTAAAACATTTATAAAAACCGGCTAAGAGCATGTCGGGCCACGCTTACAGTCGAGTTTTTAATTAGGCGAACTAACTTGACAGCTGAAAGTGTTGTCAGAAATGAAGAAAAAAAATTGTGATTGGTTTATGTCGATATAACCTTGTATACACCCATAAACCTTAACATATTGCAATAAGGTTTATATTTGTTTATAACTGTCAAGAAAACAAAAGGCAGACAGCGTTCTAAGCGATGTCCTAAAATAAAGTTAGTTCGATGTAAGTATTTTAATTACAACCGTTTTTAGGGTTCCGTACCCAAAGGGTAAAAACGGGACCCTATTACTGAGACTTCGCTGTCCGTCCGTCCGTCTGTCACCAGGCTGTATCTCAAGAACGGTGATAGCTAGGCAGCTGAAATTTTTACAGATGATGTATTTCTATTGCCGCTAGAACAAAAAATACTAAAAATAAAATAAAATAAATATTTAAGGGGGGCTCCCATACAACAAACTTGTTATAGATTATGGTACGGAACCCTTCATGCGCGAGTCGGACTCGCACTTGCCCAATTTTTTATTAATGAGAATTAATACTGTTATTCTATATTTTGAAATGTTCATGTTGCTATTACTTGCTAAAGGTAATCGTAACATTGTATGTTTTATTTTAAACATTTTTAATAAAACATTATTAATAATCTATAAAAATAGATAAATAACACTAATAAAACTTTCAATATTAAGATTGTCATTTACTCATGAAAGATTTTTATGTAATACATAATAATATACATGGTAAATATTTATTATTACTAGTTTAATACATGTTTTATTATTACATATATAAACTAGTAATAATATATATTATACCATTTTGATTCCGTTGCAATAAATACGATTCATGACATAATATTTTTGTGATTTTATTTCAATATATTCAATCTATGTACACTATTCCTTACATTTTCCAGTTAGTCACATGAGATTCCGTTTAGTTACTGTCCCAAGATTTGGGATGTTGAAAATAATTATTTCTGGCTGCTGCAGTGCAACAATTCACATATTTAAGCGTTAACATTACTAAATGAATATTCCTTAATGTAATAAAAAATATTATTCGTTGATTTGTCGCATTTTAATGCAAAAAAATACATGTTTTAGCAGTCATTTGGTGGCGATTGTGACGAACTGGACCTTTATTTTATCCTCAAAGCTTGCTCGTTCCATTAATTCTATAAATTAAACCCGTTTTAATTAGTTTATTGTCTGTATTTTAAATGTGTAAACTAAAACTGGTCCAAAAAATACTTCAATCAATTTATACTGAATTTTATATTAGTGACTATCCGGAACTAGTTTCACCACAATCTGAGTTTAAAATGTCGATATTTTCTATATTTTTTAATATTTTAATGCCATTTTCTCAAATAATACACTATAACTTACGGGGAATTAAATAAGCCAAGAAAATTTAAAATCGGCGTTATAAAAAAAACCGTTTTCCGGTTCGTCACGTGTACACTTTTTTTGAAAAACGCTCATATATTATATCCACTTTAACTATAGGTGTGTATCAGGGGCATACATGTTTGTGCAATATTTAAATTTGTAACAATCTGATTTATTTTATAAGTTCATTTATTTAAATTAAATTAATAGAGTATAATTTAAATTAATAGAGTATAATTATTGTTATAGTGGACATATAGCGCTGATATTTCAAACAGATGACATTACTCACTAGAAACGTGGAATTTAACCCCACGTAGTTTAAATATTAGATTATTTCGAAATCAGTGTCAGATCAATAAAGAAAACATTTAAAATAACATATTTATAGGATTAAATGCCCCATGACGCAGGCAGCACTCCCACGCCGTATGGCTATGGAAAGCCTTTGCGCGTGAAAACTGCCCGCGCGTGGGCAAAAGGCCCAAAAGTGGCAAATTGTTTATTTTAAAGTGATAAGATAATAAGTAGGAATTTGTTATAGCTTCAATCTTATTCTCGGTTCCGCGTGGGTTTGTTCATATTTTAGTTTCATGGCCAATGTCGTATTAAGTACTCGTATTTTTAAAATAGGTCACCGTGGTCGATTACTGGCATGGTTATATCTAGACGGGCTTTCTACGGTACGGCCGTACTTAACAGCCTGCGCACTAGCACGCAACTATATGCCCTGCTTCGCCTTCCGCCTTCGTAGCTTATCCTAGAGGGGCACACCCCACTACCAATTATGTCGCATATTACGCGAGCAATTGATACTAATGCGATTCCCTGGCGATCCTTGCAAAAAATATTAAAATATAATGGTAAATCCAGAACCTTTTTTGTTTGGGCTGTTATTTTTCGCGTCTTCATCCGTGTTAAACTTTTTTACTTACCGTGATCGGGTAAAAAATATTCTATTACCATCTTTGGGTCTCCAGCTATTCTGGTACCAAAATTGGTGAAAATCCGTCAAGCCGTTTCTTAGTGATAAGCGCACCAAGTTATTTTAAAACACACACACAAAAAATATATATACAAATAGTTGCTTGTCCGTCTTCTCACGAATCGGATGATTAATCGGGAGTGGATTACAAGTTTACAGGATATTTCAAAGTTAATACTTTTAACTTGAAAGTCGGTTACTTACTTTAAAGTCGGTAGGTTAGTCAGAAGTCCGCGGTAAGCTGGAAATCAGTTTCATATTGATGAACCAACAAGGTGCCTATCGATCCATGGTTTCGATTGATAGATTTTAAGGCCATTTCTACAAGCGCCTATTATAAAAAAATGCGGGGTCTATCTAAACGGCGAAAGGGCCCATGATTTTCAATGTAAATTCAACAAAAATCCATTAGTATTAATCCTATGATAGCAGAGATCTTCTGACGATGCGATTTTCTTAATGGCAAATTATTATTCACCGCATCTGTACGTATAGGTTAAGATCCCACTTTTTCAATGAAATGAGCTTAAATGGGACCTTTTAACTGGGGATTTCACAGTGACTTTAGATTGTCCATCAATATTTAGAAACCTGCAATGCTTTGTCCCCTCTTTTGGGGGTATTTCGGATTGAGGGCATTTATTATAAGTATTTTTTCGATATTCGTGTTTTATCTGCCATTCTAGTCAACTTACCTAGTCAGTGCAGAAGCGGTTGTTTGATATAGTCTTTAATTCAAATGTGCAAGGAAGTCTGACTAAATTATTTTATTATCGATTTGTCCGTTACATTAATAAATACATATTTGTATCAATCGAGTCAAATACTCCCACCTGAAAGGCCGACAACGCAGCGGTAATCGCTTTCCATAAATAAAATAAAATAAATAAATAAATATTAAGGGACAATCATACACAAATCGACCTAGTCCCAAACTAAGCAAAGCTTGTACTATGGGTACTAGACGACGATATACATAATATATAAATACATATATAGATAACATCCATGACCCAAGAACAAATATTTGCACAAATATTTGCCCCGGCCGGGATTCGAACCCTGGACCGCCGACTCAGTAGGCAGGTGTCTACCAACCGAGCCAAACGCGGCGTCCACGTTTCCATGATTTCCATCAGGCGATCCTTTTGTTCGTTTGCCCCCTCTGGCATAACAAAAAATATCTTAATTTCAATAGTAATCCAGTGAATAAAGGGGTTTTACCTTACAAACGGTCCGGTAGTTTTGAATTTTTATATGTTGTCTAGGTTTTTTTCTAGCTAAAATGTTCGTAGACGAAGATAGTAAGCAAAAATCTGCAGAAAGTGCCGGTTTTTTTGCCATTTTGAAAATAGCGGCGGGCGCTGGGGATATTGTGTATTTTGCATTTTAAAATTGAAGGAATGGGTATAGTATTAGGTAAAAAAATATATATATCTTCACTACATAGTATAAAACAAAGTCGCTTTCTCTGTTCCTATGTCCCTTTTTTATGCTTAAATCTTTAAAACTACGCAACGGATTTTAATGCCGTTTTTTTAATGGATAGAGTGATTCAAGAGGAAGGTTTATATGCATAATCTGTTAGCATTTCACCCGTGCGAAGCCGGGGCGGGTCGCTAGTATATTATAAACCATAAATACTACGCTTTCAGCATCATCGGCACTGCCGCAGGGACCTGTTTTAGATTTAGTTTAACTTTATTGTGTTCTAGTTTATTTTTCGGTTTAGTTTTATTGTATTTTTATTGTTATCAAATTTAACTATACACAATGTGCCACGATATCCATAAATGCGTCATCCTTCAACTATCGAATTGGATTTTATGATAAGTTATAGCACGCTTTTTACAATAATCAACATTATTTAAAAAACGACTATAGTCTAAAGCATTTTTATATAAAATAAGTCGTATTTTAAGTGTACCTACTCTGAAAGAACGTGAAAAGTATTAAAAGCGCGAGCAAAACGCCGTTACAGCAGCGGCACTCAGACTGTTAAGTATACCGTGTCATAATGGATTGTTTTCGACCCTTTTTCATTTCAATCCAATACACGTAACAAGGAATCGACTGAATTTTATGCATAGATTGAATATACACGGCAAAGTGACGTGGACCATTTTTAAACCCCAAGAATTTTCCTACTAGGTATACTTACATAATGTATACGGTATTAAGAGGCCTTATTCCTTTTAAAACTTGTTTTTTTTTCATATAATGACAAATATATTGAGCTTTTTTAAGTGAATAATACTTTTCACCGAGTTCTAGAAAGTAACATATAGCTAAAACAATTTAAACAGATTATATCGCGTATATTAATTATTTGAGCCTCCCTGACGTTTCAGTACCTTTACAGATACCGTTGTCAAAGGTTGACTGAGAAAAACACAATTTTTCTGTGTCAAAGTTACATTTGTGCAAACTACCCATTTTGTAAATATTAATTTAAAAATAAAGGTGTTCATACATGCCAGATGGGCCTAATGTGTAAAGACAGTTACACATGTGCCAGAAGGGCATTTATTATTTATTTAAAATATCTACCAACGGTTCACTAAAGGCTTACTGAGGAGAAAGAACCGCCAAAGAAAACTCCCAGATTGCCTTATTTATTACTATAAAATACTTTTAAACTAAAACTCTACATACACTACTTTTGACACTAATTTGTTTTACACCGTTCGAGGCCCAAGGTTTCCAGTCTTGTGTCTTGCTTGATCCTTGATAAGATGTACAACAGGATCCCAAGCCGGTGGTAATGACAAACCATCTTCTCTATTGAAATTGGGATATTTTTTGATTTCAATAGCCTCGCGCAACATTCTGGGAAAATATCGTTTCTCTCTGGCAAGGATTGAAGTGTTATCAAATTTAATTGAATGGTTTGGTTTGTCCATGACATGCTCGCAGACTGCAGACCTGTTGCAACGACGGTGCTTGACATCGGCTACATGCTCCTTAACCCGTGTAGCTATACTACGTTTCGTTTGGCCAATGTATGACAGACCACACTCGCAGTCCAGCTTGTAAACACCAGCACTCTGCAGAGGGATGCTACACTTCACGGGCCTCAGGTATTGAGACATCTTCTTCATCGGCTTGAAATATGTTTTAATGGAAGCCCGTTTCAAGATGTTTCCAATCCTATCCGTGACCCCTTTCACATATGGCAGGACCGCAGGTTTACGCTCGACTGTAGGAGTCTTCACACGGGGTTTCTGGTTGAGGCGTGGTATCTTGAGCCCATTGGCCCAAAGCGCACGCTTGACATGCTGTAGTTCATCAGTCAAATGTTGGTCGTCACAGATTCCCTTGGCTCTCTGAAACAAAGATTTACCCACTGTAGCAAGTTGACTAGGATGGTAATGTGATTTGCCATTTAAATACCTATCAGTGTGAGTAGGCTTTCTATAAACAGTATGACCTATTGTATTATCAGACCTTCTCAACACACTGACATCTAAGAAGGCTAGTGAATTGTCATTTTCTAACTCCATTGTAAACTTTATTTTCTCATGAATGGAGTTTAAATGGTCTAGGAAAACTGAAACACTAGATTTAGGTAAAATAGTAAAGGTATCATCTACGTATCTTTTAAAGATCCTCGGCTTAACAGGTGACGATGAGAGTGATTTCTCCTCGAAGTCCTCCATGAAGATATCGGCGACAACAGGAGATACTGGAGACCCCATAGCCACACCATCCACTTGCACGTAGAATTCACCGTTCCATAGCATATAGCCAGATGTAAGGCAGTGTTCTAATAATTCAGCATATTCCATTGCCATATTCTGTTCACGTAGCCTCCTCCTCACAATATTGATGCAATCCTGTACTGGTAGGCATGTAAAGAGGGACTGGACATCAAAACTAACCACAATTTCATTATCAGTTAGTATCAGATCTTTAATTTCAGTGATGAAATGGTATGAATCCCGTGTGTATGCCTGCGTCTTTCCCCGCAACGAAGAAAGAACCCCAGCTAGGTACTGAGCCAAGCGATAGGTGGGAGCATCGATTTGACTCACTATAGGGCGTAGAGGCGCATCTTGTTTGTGTATTTTTGGCAAACCATACAACTTTGGTGGCAACGGGCAGGAGGGAACTAAACTTTTGACATCTAGATTAAGGCTCTCGGAGTGCTTGCTTATTAGCTCAGTAGTAGATTTTAACACTTACTGATAATGAAATTATGGTTAGTTTTGATGTCCCGTCCCTCTTTACATGCCTACCAGTACAGGATTGCATCAATATTGTGAGGAGGCTACGTGAACAGAATATGGCAATGGAATATGCTGAATTATTAGAACACTGCCTTACATCTGGCTATATGCTATGGAACGGTGAATTCTACGTGCAAGTGGATGGTGTGGCTATGGGGTCTCCAGTATCTCCTGTTGTCGCCGATATCTTCATGGAGGACTTCGAGGAGAAAGCACTCTCATCGTCACCTGTTAAGCCGAGGATCTTTAAAGATACGTAGATGATACCTTTACTATTTTACCTAAATCTAGTGTTTCAGTTTTCCTAGACCATTTAAACTCCATTCATGAGAAAATAAAGTTTACAATGGAGTTAGAAAATGACAATTCACTAGCCTTCTTAGATGTCAGTGTGTTGAGAAGGTCTGATAATACAATAGGTCATACTGTTTATAGAAAGCCTACTCACACTGATACGTATTTAAATGGCAAATCACATCACCATCCTAGTCAACTTGCTACAGTGGGTAAATCTTTGTTTCAGAGAGCCAAGGGAATCTGTGACGACCAACATTTGACTGATGAACTACAGCATGTCAAGCGTGCGCTTTGGGCTAATGGGCTCAAGATACCACGCCTCAACCAGAAACCCCGTGTGAAGACTCCTACAGTCGAGCGTAAACCTGCGGTCCTGCCATATGTGAAAGGGGTCACGGATAGGATTGGAAACATCTTGAAACGGGCTTCCATTAAAACATATTTCAAGCCGATGAAGAAGATGTCTCAATACCTGAGGCCCGTGAAGTGTAGCATCCCTCTGCAGAGTGCTGGTGTTTACAAGCTGGACTGCGAGTGTGGTCTGTCATACATTGGCCAAACGAAACGTAGTATAGCTACACGGGTTAAGGAGCATGTAGCCGATGTCAAGCACCGTCGTTGCAACAGGTCTGCAGTCTGCGAGCATGTCATGGACAAACCAAACCATTCAATTAAATTTGATAACACTTCAATCCTTGCCAGAGAGAAACGATATTTTCCCAGAATGTTGCGCGAGGCTATTGAAATCAAAAAATATCCCAATTTCACTAGAGAAGATGGTTTGTCATTACCACCGGCTTGGGATCCTGTTGTACATCTTATCAAGGATCAAGCAAGACACAAGACTGGAAACCTTGGGCCTCGAACGGTGTCAAAACAAATTAGTGTCAAAAGTAGTATATGTAGAGTTTTTGTTTAAAAGTATTTTATAGTAATAAATAAGGCAATCTGGGAGTTTTCTTTGGCGGTTCTTTCTCCTCAGTAAGCCTTTAGTGAACCGCTGGTAGATATTTTAAATAAATAATAAATGCCCTTCTGGCACATGTGTAACTGTCTTTACACATTAGGCCCATCTGGCATGTATGAACACCTTTATTTTTAAATTAATATTTACAAAATGGGTAGTTTGCACAAATGTAACTTTGACAGAGAAAAATTATGTTTTTCTCAGTCAACCTTTGACAACGGTATCTGTAAAGGTACTGAAACGTCAGGGAGGCTCAAATAATTAATATACGCGATATAATCCGTTTAAATTGTTTTATTTAAATGTGTGACAGTCGCGGAAACCGAAGAAAATATTAACTTATAGCTATTTCATGCTTGGATTGCGTGCAGTCGAAAATAAGTTAAAAAACCAAGTTTTCTGAATTTTGACAATTTCGAGTACTTTTTGAAACAAAAATTATCAATAAAAAATTCAAATATATACAAATATATCGCAATGGCCCTGTTCTAGGTAGTAACATTGATAATATGTTAGGAAACATGTTTGATCATATAAAAAAAATGTCTAAAACAATCAGCAATTTTAAACGGATAAGGAGCCTTAATATTTTTTTTTATTAATATGTAGTGTTTGCGAAGTAGCATAAAAAATCACGTACAAAACAAATTTCAATAGAATATAGTGTGTGTTTTTATAAAAATATAGCACAAACAAGCGTGCCTTGCGCTGTATTATTTTGATCAGTACTTTATAAACCGCAATAAAAAAGAGGACGTTTTCAAATCGACAACCAAGGTTATTTTCATGTTGTTACCTCTGAACTCCGTCATTTATGACCCGAATTTGTTTATTTAAGATAATAGCCGTGAAATAGTCCCATTCTTGCCAGACGCAACGAGTGCTCGGATTACAATAGTCTACTTGTATTGAATTTGCCCCCTATGACAAAAAAAAAGAGGAATTTGTGTCGATTATATTTTATCTAATTATTTAAGATTAATATGGAGTCTTTTAACTTAGTTTAAATTATAGCTACGAGGCGATTGATTTTATTTCTATTAATAATGCAAACTTACACTCAACTGACATTTATAAAAATGCACAAAAACATAATTTGGTAGATACGATGTCATTGACAGATAGACATGTTTAACTTAAATATAACACCTACCTACTATTTGTAGTTTGCGTCGAGGGTTAAAATATTGTATTTAAAAGATGATAGGTTAAATAGTTAACCTAGAGTTAATTTTTAATTAATAATTCTTAATACAGCTTAGTACCGTAATCTGATTGAATGTATTACATTTATCGAGGGTTCGGATTAAAACATAGTGAACTAAAATTGTAGAATCAACAAGTTGATTTATTCGGCCCGCGTTTAAAACGGAAATTTGTTTACAAGCTTATCTCTTAACTCGACATGTGCCGACCATAATAGAATCAAGTAATCTTCTATACTATTATAAAACGTAGATATTTTGTTAAAACCCAATTTTCTATGCAGCTACCTGTTTTGTTTTGGTATGGAAATATATTACAGCGTCCTTTATAGGTTAGAGCATCTTTGTGAGCTCATGACGCCCGGATGGATGTATTTTAATCAATTTTGGAACAGGGGTAGGGACTTCTGGACTTCTAAAGATGGTTTGAAATACTTGTTCGTCGGCTACGGTAGGTAAAGGAGGATTGCGTGGATGAAGTTGCGTATTGGCTGTATTTTTTTGTTTCAATAACTTGGAAACAATAAGTCTATGACTATGGCATGTTTAGGCTTTTTTTTTGTTTAGGTATTTTATCTTCGTCCTAAATAAACAAGTTATACGAACAATATTTTAGGATGCGCTACGGGAACGCGATGAAATCAATTTTACTGTCTTGATATAAGTAAAATGAATAAAAGTATAACGGATCAAACATGTGGCAAAACACAAACGCCGTCGCTGGACAATATTTGAAATGAATGAAATTGCTGAGGTATTGGTTTATTGCCTGATTTTTTTATGTGTATTGCCATAATAAAATACACGAAGAGCTCATTCGAACTTTTCATCAAATTTTGATGGTTTGTTTTATAGAACAAAATGTGTATAATAAAAGATAATCTACTTTTCTGAGTTTAACACTGCTTTAGCATTTTTAATTCTTTATAAATTTGTACCTTTGCAAATGGTGGACTTCTTGTCAAAAGATATTTTCTACCAGTCATCCAAAGGCCCAAACAGATATAATAGAAGTTGGTGCCTACAATGCAGAATTTTAATTGTAATAGGAGCGTCTCAGATAGTATACTTATAAGTATTTTTATACATAATTCCACATGGCTGATCACTTTAATTTTTAACTAGAAGGTCCCTCGCCTGTTACCCCGCGAACTTTGTATACTTACGTGGAAGAAAATGACATATCCTTTCTTTTTGCTTCTCCGTTGTCGAGTAAAAAGTAGCTATTCTATAACCATCTGGCGATGCACAGCTGCTCTTGTACCTACCAAAAATGTTTGCAATCAGTCAGCCGATTAGGCGTGATAAATAATAATAATAATAATAATAATAATAATAATTTATTGATAAAACATAATGTACAGAGGTGACGGTTAAATTCTATACTTAAAAAACAAATAAATTCATAATTTACATAACCTGAACTAGGGTTGCCCCTGTGTTTCAGGCAATGGGAAAGCCTTTACATTATTTAATTTAAGTACATATTCATCTATCTTACAGTAATCTTATTGTAGCTTAACTACTAAAATTTACACTAAAGAACTTAATTCAACTAAACAAATATTTATTTCATGACAGTCAGTAAGTTCTCTGTATCTTCGTACGTCATAGTTTGTAGTGACTCACGAAGCGCTTTCTTACATTGAGCGAAGCTTAGTGGATATAGGTCCAATTTCGCATTTAATCTATTGTAAAGAAATGGTCCCAGAAATATGAAAAATCTTGTAGAAAAAGCATGTTTTGCTTGCATGTTATAGGAGCAAACAATATCTTTACGCCTCTTGTTTTTATATTCGGTGCTGTAAGGAGTTATGCAGTGCTGCCTTAAAACTGTGCCGTGGATAAATAACTGACGAACTGTTAGTACTCTACATTCACTGTATATAAGGTTAGTAGGGTAGAGGTAAGGACGATAGGTATGGACCTTTAGGATTGCTCTTTGGGCTCTTTCTAATTTTAGTATTGTGGTTTTAGCCAAACCTCCCCATGACGTTATGCAATACGTTATTATTGATTGGCAAAGAGCAAAATAAACCGTCTTGAGGAGCTGCTCATCCGCAATTGACCGCAGTTTTTTGAAAACAAATATTAACTTACGGATTCTATTACATAGACAAACAATTATTTTTTACAGGTTAATAATGATCGTAACATTATTTAACACGCATTTCTAGTGACATCAGATTAGGTAAGGACCAGGATCAATACGGAATAACGTCAATTTCCGAGCGTTATGTTGTCATGATAATTACATAATGACCAAGTAATAGGCTGGTTGACCCATTTTAGAAATAATGATCTTATTAGCTCTAAAAAAATGAATTTTATTTTTGTGAGAGGTTAAAGCTACATTTTATTAGTTGAAACTAGAAATTTCATGAACAGGCAAAAACGCCATCCGCCACTTTTCCCTTTTGCTTATCAGTGGCAGACGTAAATAAATAAATAAATATCGGACAACCTCACAAAAATCAATCTAGTCCCACAGTAAGCTCTAGTAGGCTTGTGCTATGGACACTAGACGACGATAAACATACTTATATAAATAAATACATACTTAAATACAAATAACATCCATGACCCGGGCACAAATATTCCAGTTTATCACACAAATATTTGCCGGGATTCGAACCCGGGACCGTCGGCTCAGTAGGCAGTTGCTTAACCACTGCGCCAACCGCGTCGTAAAATACGGCTACTCCGATGTTCGAAATTCGACCGTCTTATAGTGCCGTCCCGCTCTCTCAAATATACTTTGACAGGAGATCGAGATGGAGTCGCGGAAGTTGCAATTAAGTTTTCTTTACGAGACCGGTGACGTCACTATTATGAGTGAAAATGGCGGACAGCGTTTTAAGCATTTCAAAGTACGGAATAGAAACCATATTTTCAAATTCAATTTTTTCAGCACTACTTTTATGATCTGAAAAATACAATATAATTATTTAGGTTTCCTATGACAGGTTGGCATGAGTCAACTAGCCTAATATTATTCAATTTCGACAGTGCAGCGTACGGGAATGGATGACACTTAATACTCTCGTAGTTTGTTCACAAAAATATTTTATCGAGCAACACCTTTTGCCAACATGTTACTGGGGCCATGTCATATACGATGAATGTTAAAATATGTAAGCAAACAACATCGCGACCTATCACAATAAAATGTTAAAATGTTACGTTCTTATTCATTTTCGTATACAAAAGTTATTAACCAATTATGGTACAGCTCCTCTGGCATAACTGTGACGCTTTGTCGCTCGACATATCTAACTCTCTCCGTTCAATACCGTGCAAGCAAGACAGGTATGCTAACCCTGCCGGTGTCTATCTGGAGATCCTAAGTTGTTTATTTAAATAAAGGTAGTTTCTCGACTTAATAAACAAGTCGTATTATATTTTGAATGACTTCTTAGATGATAATATTATGATGATGATTAGTCATGTGCATACCTCGAACAAATCATGCGGATGACGTAAAAATGACGTACCTAATTTTGCACACAGGATGTCTGTATTGCAACATCCGTATGACATATTGCACGAAGTAACAGATTAACCGCGTATAATTTCAAGAAATCTATACAGAATTAATTAATTAGCAATACACGTTTTTACCACGTATTTCCAAAAACGGAAAATTACAACAATATTCTTGTAAAAGCGACATTCTTTTGCCTCTATTGAAAAAATTGTAAAGAAAAATCTAAATAATTACGAAGTCACTTTATTGTTCAACTGAATGACAATGTCAGTCAAAGATGTTATGTACCTACTCTGCTCATGTCAAGTGGCGATATCGTTTTATTAAAGAGGTTGATAATTGATAAGTAGTAATTGTTTATGAAAATACTTTTTGAAATCATCCTATGAGTGGTTTGACGTCATCCGCATGATTTGTTCGAGGTATGGATGTGAATGCAAAGTAAGCATTATTTTAGTCGGTAAAATTAGTTTGTTTGTAATGTAACATGAGAGTACCTACATTATGTTGTTTCTCACCGAGCGAATAGCTTTAGTGAGGAATACCCGGCAGTGTGTACCCGGCGTATTCCTTATAATTATGGTTGAGGAAGGCCATGGCTGAGATATGCGTCATGCTCGTTAACGAGTGCCGTTTGTGGGGTTCGGTCTGTTCATACTAGCAAGAGCCAAATTAGTTGTGTAGTAACTGCTTAAGAGCTTAACAGTGTATAATTAACTGTACTCGATTGAAGTTATTTTTTATTTTTGACTCAGACTCTTAGAGACTGTATACATCTCTAACAAACTTAGTGTACTGTACAATGACGCTCAGAGACCTTATACATCTCTGAGGAATGAAATTTAACTATTATCATACTTATTTTTATTATTATATTTTTGTAAATTGTGACGCCTAGAGACCATTTAGGTACTTAAGTCTCTAAGAAATGTAGTTTTAATATTTATATATTTTATTCTTTTATATAGTTTCTTATTCAGTCCTTAACTTTTCTGAGAATTTAAAATAATTATTTTGTTTTGCATGTTGTAACGCCTAGAGACCATGTACGAGTACATCTAGGAAACTTAAATTAAGTGATGATTTTGTAGCATCAGTTATTTATTTTGACGCCTTGAGAGCTTATACCTACATCTCAACGGAGTTAAATTATTCCATTAACTAATTATATCTTTATTGCATGTCCTGAGGCCTAGAGACCTTCTACAACTCTGAAAAATTCACCCTATTTTATATAATTATTATTTATTACTGTGAACATTGATTTGGAGAATCTTGTACATTTATCATTGTAATAGTTTTGAACTATAATTTAATAAAAAAATGACTAACTGTTGAGTTTTTTTCGGCTTTCTTCTTGTGAAATTCCGGTAGATTCAGATTTAGGCATGTGAAAGTGCCCTTGTGGCCTACTTACAGCATAAACGTTTTGATTTTGATTTTGTTTTGAAGTTCTGTATGTAGGGTACATATGTAAACACTTTAGTGAACATAAAAGTACAAAACCGAGAAATACAATTCAAAATAATATAAGCATGTGCGAACTCTTCCCGTTAACCTTTATTTCTATGAAACTAACATCGAAATTGTATAAAATTTTGACAATTATCTCTAAATTAGCTAATAATCGTAAATTGTTTGATTGCTTTATATGAATGTACTATAAATTAAGTCATCCTTTCATCACACCAATATTGTAAAGGCAAAAAATTGTGAGCGTGTTTGTATGTTTGTATGTAGTTACTTCTTCACGCTCAAACGGATGGACCAATTTTGTTTAAATCTGTTTGGACGTATCTGAGTCCCTGAATTAACACAAAGGTACTTATATCACGAAAAATGTAGTGTTTCCGTAGATGAGCGGGTAACACCGCAGGGCGCAGCTAGTAGTGAGATAAAAACGAAGAGCATTCGTTAAATCTCGTTTTATGGCCATACAGCCAAAAATGCTATTAACCGATGAATAGAAACGAACAATGTGCATTTTTGCAACGAAATGGAAAAATGGGAAAACCATTGTTGTATCCCTTATAGGGATAAGTTCGCCTTTGTGAGTGTCTATTGTTTTGAAGTTTTGTGAATTGTTTTTATGTACAATAAACTGTAGGTACATACATACATACTTATTGAAGATTCCCTTTTGGTGTGTTGTGTCTGTTTCTACTGATATGCCTTTTACACAGGTCCCTATAATATAATATGTTTAAATCTTAGAGCATACACTACTGGGGACGCCTTTTGTACTATTTTCCCTCTGCCAAAGGTTTATGATTTATAAAAACTATTTCAATAATCGATTACACGCATTTTGGTTATCGCTCTCAGTGGACATAACGCTCCGTAAAAATATCTTTATGTATTGTTTTGAATAGTAAAATAGTAGTTTATGTGACTGTACATAACGAAGGGCATTAAACACGAGTGTGGGTTTAAACGAGCCGAAGGCGAGTTTCATAATAAAATCACACGAGTGTTTTAATGTCTAATTATGTACAGTTACATACACTACTTTATCTACCCACATATAATAAGCCTCCATGCTGCATTCAGGAGCCGCACATTATGACCACCATAAGAATAGACTGTTTTCTTAGAACAAATTTCATATATCATATCAGATATCAAGAGGCGTCGCCGAAAAATATATCTATATCATCTTGATCGTTCATTTTATGGTTTAAATCAACAAATCGAACAATTTTATGCAACAAAACAAATTTTAACCGGTAGGTAATGGCGGCAAAGAAGTTTTCTGCCAGCTGTCATAGTTTTTTTTTAAATTCAGAGACAAACTGGAGTCGGCCACAACTATCATATCGTTCGATATCTTATATACTTACGTGCGACATTTGTCAAATTTGATTGCAATAGTTATTTGTTATACAAGGGGGGAAAGTTGTATTTTACCCGCGAGTGTTTATTTGAAACACGAGCTAGCGAAAGGATCCTATGATTGACCACGAGCGAAGCGAGTGGTTCAAAATAGAATCCTGAGCGTAGCGAGTGTTTCAATACACGAGACGTAAAAGAACTTTTCGCCCGAGTATAACACAAAACTTTTCACCTCACTACAGCGAGGAAAAAAGAATAAGGGTTTGCAATTTATGCAATAATCAACCAATTTGCCATTTATTAAAACTAAGGTCTAATTAGCTTTCATGTAGGTATTTTAAACGGGATTTTTCAGAAAATAAGCTCATGTCAAATTTTACTTTAGCTGCGTTGAAACGTCAAAACTCTTTCTCCACATGTGGATAAAAAGCGATTTTCTCAATAGATATCAAACAAACAAACTGGGCTTTCCGAGCTAGTGAGGTGAAAATTGACAATTCATTTCGAACTAAACGTCATCTCGGCTGATATTAGAATAGAGGTCAAATCAAATTTCTTTGGTTTTCAGAGATGTTCGAAATTTGAATGAATAATATAATCGAAATCGATGTTATTATTTAGCAATATAACATTATTACAGATAAGAAATTTGTTTTAACAAAACAGTCTATTTTATGGTGATCATAATGTGCGGTTTTTGAACGCATCATGGAGGGTTTATGATATTTGGATAGATAAAAACGTTAATACTAGGTCTTGTTTGCTAAGAAGATGGAACATTGTTTTAATAGTATCTCTAATTTTGTTTTATGTACCAATAATATTATTACATATATTTACAATAAACTAACTTCGATTACAAAACAGACTTCAAAGTAATAATCGGTTTAACTTCTGACGGGGCCACAGAATAAAGACACTACAGAAGCCGCACTCTTCTGTTACTTGCCGCTTTTGAAAAGGAATTAGCCTACTGCTATCTGATTGGTAATTTTGAATGACGTGCGACGCTGTTGGTTGTAGCTTCTGTGGGGCGTGTCACACTTAGGGTTGTCTACACCAACAAAAGGGAAACTACTTCTCGGTAGGTATTTGTACTTGTTTTACAAGCTTCTTTTAATAAATACGTCCAATATAAGACGGACCTGGCGCGAATTTTATAATGATGGGCTCTAAGGGTGCCTACTGGATCTTTGGATTGGTTTAACGTAAACATGTGCGGTTTTAGCTTTTCAAACTACCTTGATTAGCATTAAGATCTAGTATCATAAAATTTACCAGGTGATGGACCCTGGAAGTGCCTACTAGATCTTAGGACTGGATCAACGTAGACATGTGCAGTTTTCGCATTCCGATTCACTTTGGTAAGCAGATAGAGCCAGATCATAGCATGTTTCAGGGTCCTTCGTAAAGTAAATTGTATGACACAGGCTCTAAATGTTCATTGAAGTGAGTAGAAAAACGAAAATCACATCCAAGATCCATCATCAGGTCAATTTTATGATACTGGGTCTAAATGTTCATTGAGGTGAATCGTCGAAATGTGAAAACAGAACGTCTGCGTTAAACCAATCTCAAGATTCAGTGGAGTATTTCCAGGGACCATCATCCGGTAAATTTTATGATGCTGGCTCTAAATGTTTATTAAGGTGAGTAGTAAAACGAAAACCACACATGTCTGCGTTGAACCAATCCTGAGATCTAGTAGGTAAGTGTCCCATCTGAATGAATAGAAAAACCGTAATACCTACTCTTATTAAATAAAATAAAAATTAATTGGTTTACATTTTACGGAGATAATCGGTGACAAAAGCTATAATACAGTACCCGAAGGTACCCGGAAAAAGTTTTTTTTTTAGTTTTTATTTTATCGTTTTGTCGGCGTGGTACATACACATACTCATACCAAAAAATAAATACAGTGAAACATAGAACCTCCTCCTTTTTTAGAAGTCGATGAAAAAGAGAGCTTATCGCTAAATAGACATATGCCAGTAGAAACATCGAATTCAGCCTCTACAGCTGTAATATGCACGAACGAACAAAAACATGACAAACAACGTTCGCACGTCCGTACCGCTAACAAACATCAAACTACACGCTTCACGTATTCATACTACAAGTATTCCGTGTTGGATGTTTGTGTTCACCATGTTTTTGTTCGTACGTGCGACGACTAACCGACTCCACGATCACAACCGATCGTTTTGAGGTGCATAATGGCACACTACTCCGCCTTCTACTTTTGTACTTACATGATGCAATTGCGCGCGCGATCGTAGCCAGCCGAACGCATCGGTCGGTCGTGCCGCCACAGCTCACGACGAGTAACGTCGCCTCTTACACAAACAACCAGTAAATTATACCGTAATAATTACCAGTATCTCATGCTGCCTTTATTATATGTACCTTCTGTATTTTTTATTCTGTGACATTATGGGACAGGGACTCTAGGTCTATGTGGGGTTACCGACGTTCACTTCGTAAATGGAAGGCTTTATGTCACGATGCCTTGTTGGTAGGTAATTCGTTTTCGCTCGGTGTTTCCGCCTTTTGTGGCTGCACAAACCTCCTCCTTTTTTTATTAGCAGCGGGTAATTTTTCACGCTAGAAGCCTTTCAAGAGGATTCCTCGCTGCCTCACGTTGTGACCTATTTAAACTTAAACGCAGTTAGATCGATTAAATTAACACGATAACCTGTAAAGACTCGCATTTTATAAAGTTTCGAGAGAGAATGGTGATTAAAAAACTTCGCAATTTAAAGGTGAATATAATGACGAAGCTATTTTAAAGTTTTAATCTATCGATAAAAAGCTCTCGAATAAAACTTAGTTAGATAGTAATAATATAGAAAACGCTATATCTATATAGAATGTTCTTTCGTTTGATTTTGGCTATGAGAATTGTTGGTATCTTATTGGTAGTTCTATTTTGATTCCAATTGTAAACACCCTTATAGGTAATTACCTTAAATAAGGAAAGATACATTTATTAAATTACTTTTAACTTTTTATTGTAATGTTCCCTTTACTGATATTTACAAGGCACACAAACCATGCCTTTGTAAAGTGCAGCTATTCAAGAGGGACTTTTGTTTTGAGCGGTATTTTTATTTATGAAGGAAAACACACGCAAAGAAAAAATACGTACCTAATCCTTAACAAACTTATGAGCAAATTGTACCTAACTTAACCTATTGGGACTAAAACTATAAGTACAGATATCCTTAATTAATCGCAGTTGGGCAGGCTGGAGCTGGCCGCGTTATCCGCGCTGGACGGCAATGCCAATTCGTTGGGCGAGGAAAGAGCCAGCCCTACGAATCCTGGAGGACCGGATGAACAAGTAGCTCAGTTTTACGAAAAACTTCGTTGCTTACGGCTCCCATGGCTATGCCATAGGGTTTCCTTGTCAAACACCGAAACTACGTAGATATTTCACGGAGCTGCGTACTTGCGGCGCTTGGCTGCTTTTGCCGCAGGAACCGCTCCACCTGCGTTCCATAATGAAATAATGAACTTTATTCAGCAAGTAGGCCACAAGGGCACTTTTACATGTCTGAGTCTACCGGAATTTCACAAGAGACCACTGTTGAGAAGAAACGCCAAAAGAAACTCAACAGTCAGTCATTTTTTCAGAAATCAAAGATGTCAATATGGTATGGTATGGTATTGTATTGAATTGATATTTGGGGTAACCAAAGTAGAAACCAAAAAAGGAATAAGCTTGTAATTTTCGCTTAAGTAATGTGTGTATCTACAGTCGCTACAACAACAAATAACGAAATAAGGATTACATTTCCATTATCTAGTCGTATGTAAGCTACATAAAGTCACAATTAACCGTTATTTGAAATGAAAGCAATGCAGATTTTCCAAATATGTTAAGAACCGCAAAAAAATACTTATTTTGACTCTTGTATTGGCCATTTAGTGACGTAGAGTAATTGAAAAGATTTCTTATTTTAAAGACTACTATTTTATTATTTTTCTGTATTAAGCTTTTAAATAGGACGTAATAGGGTAATTTTTAAAAAAAAAATCCTGAGATTACTAATAATATAATTATTAATTTATTAAAATTTATTTATGTCATAGTTGTGGAGTTATTACATTCTAAAATGTAATAACTCCACAACTATGACATAATGGAAAGGTTACTTTATTAGTCTGGTGTCTAATTAAAAAAAAAACTAATGACGTTGAGCTTGTTGATGACATTGTTGACAGCTTAATTTTTTTCGTGGATAAATCGAAGACTACAATCCTATGCAGGCACAGTTGTCGTAGATTTCGGTTATTTCATGTATTTTCTTATATTTCTTTACATACAGAAAAATAAATTCAAATATTTTTTTTGGGTGTACACGACGCAAAGCTCCCTCGATCTCTATATTTTTTTACACCTATTTTAAATATGAAATGTTGTCATTTCGTTGCTCGCTGCCGACTCTGCGCCTTAACTAACAGTTAGGCGCAATAGACCGGAAGCTAGCCGGCTACTGGCTTATAGGAGACGTGCGGAATACACCAATCACATCACTTTTGTGATTTGTCGATTCCGCTCCTCTCCGCTCCGCTCCGCTCCGCTTCAGTGTAGACGTACCCAATCCCTACAATGCAACTTCGTCGTGGATTTCATTTCTGCGTACAATAAATCCGTTATGAAATGGGAAAGATGATAGAGATTTAAATACGTTGTAATATACATCGTTTTTTTATTGTAATTGGTTGAGATAAATACTGTTGTCTAGTTATTTAGTTAGTAGTTGCGGCGTGGGTAATTTGACCTAAAACACACAAAGAGGTGTGGGACACCCTTGGGTATAACTTTAATAGAGGACTTACGGCTTACTTATAGCCATGATAGTTAGTATCGATTAGTAGATAGTGCAAATGAAACATTTTTCTCAAATATGCTATGAAATATTGACATTGTGTTCCATAGGCTTGGAAAAACGTGAGAAAGTTTCGGGAGCGGCGGAAGAGATGATATTTCTTCAGTTTCTTCTACCAACATTTCAGGCGCTTTGCCGGGAAAGCAACCTTCTTTTGTTTCGATGTCAATTTTTTACACAACGTCATAGCGGTCAGTCGTTAAAAAAAAAGATTATCGTTATGATATCCTGTCTTAAAAATACTCATAAAAAAATAAGTGATATTTGCAGTTTACGTTAAAATTTACTTACTTTTAATACATGTCACCTGTATAACGTACCTACATTACTTTTAATATTAATTTCAAACAATTCCAACTAAAATAAGGATTTTTTTCTTCCGATTGGAACAGAAAAAAAATCAGATTTGTTTATTATCTGATCTGATCAGATCGGATATTGGTGTCTGGAAGTGTATAAAAGAATATTTTCGCATTTATTTTATATATTATACAAAACAAAAGTTTATATGGTATCCTTGTAAATTTTTGATTATGTGATTTGTCTTAATTGTTAGATGTTTTTATTTTCATATCATTTTCATATCATCATCACTATACATACCTCGGCGTGAAAAAGGATTGCAGGCGCCATATCCTAGCTGACCAAGAAATGCGATCGGCATGCAATCCCCATTTTCTCGGCCTCTATAATAATGTATTATTCCTCCATTTGTTTTACTACTTAGTACTTACATACCTATTACTTATTTGGCCTAATTTCAACATTTGACACTCTGCTTTATTAGTGATGAGCTATTCAACTGAGACCTGAGACTGTAAATAAATAGGTATTCCTTCTGATTGAGGTTGGTGAAAAATGCTAAAAGTACTAATAATGATGGAAGCGAGCTATTTTACCGTATCTAATGTTAAATGTTAATTAATAGCTGTCAATAAATGCAGCTTAAATAGCGTGGATGATATTGGTAATTTGGGCCTTGAGAATACGAATAGGTACCTATCTACCTACTTACATAACACAAGGACTTTTAGTGCTCCTAATCTTGTTCCTAGTAAATATAATTAATTATTCTGGTTTTTTTATAGCCGACGATTTTTTTTTCCAATAAATAATAATAAATATAACACTCACCCTTAGATATAAACCCTACCACTAAAATAATTTGCACCTCGTGGTAAGGTTAGCAGAAAACTCATAGCTGTACGTACTTCTGTAAGTCTATTCAGATTACTGACTCAGAGGTCAATCGGCAACTATAAGGTTTGTATTTCACAACTAAGAGCCAAGGATCAGTGAACTTTGTGTTAGAGGTTAATGTGAATCGGTCCAGTTGAGTTAAATGGCCTTTAGCGGGCGAGTACAAAATAATTGTTAAGGACCAATACATATATATATATACGATAACGACGGGACGTGAAAATATATGTATGTAAAACTAAATCTACATTTGTAATAGATATGAGTATATTACGGGGTATTAATATATTTCATAATAATTAATTCAGCCGTCTCCTAACTGCTGCGAGATCCTAAACTTGGTATGTTGCGATAATGTGTTTTTTGTTTTTTTTTCGAAATAAGTAGCAGTAATATAATAATCGCATATATTTGGAGTCAGATTATGAACCCCTTTCATTAGATACCTCACATGTTGATTCAGAACACAAAATATCAAAATCCCATACAAAAAATACATAGATGACGCTAAAACTCCTTCCTGCACTAAAATTCAAGACAGTTATCCTTCTTAAAATGTTCTTAGGGTTGAGAAGGTTCATCCTGCCAAAGAAAACCTTCCTGATCATCAAATGCCGTATATTACGCTTATATGTTGTGATCACCGCCCACTAAATGGAACGGACGCGATATATGCATTTTGACTTTAGTAGTTGTTTGTGTGTATGTCTGTCAGAGTTTTTCTGGAGAGTTATTGAACCGGTTTCGAGTTTTTTTTTAAAAGGCTATAATTTCAGAGCTTTTTTATATATGTTTTGGTTTACCAGGGGGCACGCACGCCCAGCCGGCTTTTGTGTAATTTTTTTTTTTAATTTCGGCACTGTAGCTCGAATCCTCAATAAGCAGTTTTCAAGCTTATACATTATGTACCGTAATTCTACTAAGATATCGTACTTCTACCGTATATGCGCCATGCGGTAAAAGAATGAGTAACCTACAAAGTTTCTGGTTTTTCGTCCGATTACCAACCTATTATTGGATATAATACATATTATCCTGGATTCACATTTTAATATTAAACGGCGAGAGATACGCCATTGTTGATTATAGTGATTCTTCTATTTGGGTCGACCTATGTGTGGGAGTCCTAAAGAAGCCGTAAAAATATCTAAGGAAGGCGATTTTATTTGTAGATACGAGTATATTTCGCTCAAACCATTTCACCATTATTGTATTCTTAACATATTTTTTCATATAGTTTGAAACTTATATCGATTATATTTCTTTACTAAAGTTGTATCGATCTGGGCGCATATTAAATTTAGTAATGTGTTGCTTTTATAATTGTACTATATATGGGATATATATGTATAAAAATAATAAATAGGTAAATAAATATCGGACAACCTCACACAAATCGATCTAGTCCCAAATTAAGCTCAAGAAGGCTTGTGTTATGGGTACTAGACTACGATATATATACTTATATAGATAAATGTATACTTAAATACATAGGAACAACCATGACCCAAGCACAAATATTCGAGTTCATCACACAAATATTTGCCCTGGCCGGGATTCGAACCCGGGACCGCTGCTCAGTAGGCAGGTGCTTGCAAACTGAGCCAACCGCGTCGTCAAATACATATATATATACCATATGGCAAACATGGATACATATATTATACATGTTTTTGTTATATGGACTTATGAGGTTTGCAGGCCAATTTAAAATTCATGCCAATTAAAAGAGATCTAACTCACCGATATAAAATTTACATAATATGTTTACAATATCGGTCGAATATTATCACTAAAGTAAAAATAAAGTGGCGAGATCTCGGACAGATGTTATTGCAAATTCTGATATTAAGCCCCGGTGGGTATTAATCTAAAGAAGTTACTATGCCTTTAGCTTCTTTTGATAACATTCCTTTCCTTTGTACCAAGGACAACGGCAAATTTTAAAGTTACCGAGCGCACTAAGCGGCTTAAGGCCACGTACAATAAACGACTTACGTCTTGACAAAAGAAGATATTCTATAAAACTCACCACGGAAGTGTTCATAATAAAAATGTTATTTTATTTTCATCAAGTCATCACCTTGTTGAACGCTTTATCTAAGAAAAATCAATTGAACGAGACTTTTAATGTTCAAACGGCGTATTTATTAATTATTTATACCTTGATTTCATCCGGATCAAAACAACAAAGGCAGAAGGCCTGAAGGCAGATTTTTTGATAATTGTTACTGATTTTATAATATTGTTAATAGCAGATAAAACAATTTTATTGTACTTTGAACACGGGTAGACAATTACTGTTAACACGCTTATTTACACATGAAACGGACAGAAGATTAATGTTTTGAGCCTATTTAAGAATAAGAGTAAGAACTAAAACTGTCCAAAATATCACCATTATATGTAGACTTTAACGGTGTGTTCTACTTATTATCATAACCTTTGAATTAAATACGCAAATCCAATCCAAATATTTCGATCCACGATAGGTATATGTCCGTTGTATGGCAGATATATCGCGTCAATAACACTCGAATACGAACACTAATTCATTCATCTAGCTTTATAAAAAAATCTGTGCCTACACACAAAGGTGAATTTGGAATAGTCTCGTTCAATAAAACAATTGATATGGATTACATCACATCATTTTAGTTCATTTATGTTAGTTTCAGTAGCTCTACAGCTTCCGTTTCCACAGGGCCGACGGAGAAGCGAAACTGTTATCCGCATCGGACGAACTGAGATGATCTAATAATGTACACCGTGTCCAATAAGTTCGAATACAAACTTTTAGCACTTGCTGTATAGACATACGGATTGCTGGTATATATATATATTAATTTAAAAAGTATATCGCCATAAACATAATACAATAATTTCAAACGTCACGTATTTTTAGTTTGGTTTTAATCCACGATGAAGCACTTTCGTGAAGAAATTATTAGGAAATTTCGTAATGGCGACAAGCCAGGTGCTATCTTCAGGGCGTTACAACCCCATGGAATTAAACGGAATCTAGTTTATACTACTATCAAAGGTATAAAGAGACCTCTTCTACAGAGGGCAGAAAAAGATCCGGTCGCCCACGTTCAGCTAGAACCGAAAAAGTGATTAAGTGTATAAGAGAGCGAATTCGGCGGAAAAAACACCGTTCTATTAGAAAATTAGCTGCTGATCTGAAAATTTCCAGGAGATCGGTACATAATATATTGAAAGTAGATCTTGGATGTAATGCCTACAAAAAACGAAAAGTACATGGCATTTCAGAACCGACCAAGAAAAAGAGAGTAGAAAGATCCAGCACCATACTTTCTTGGCACGCAGGGGATGAATTTGTTTTCTCTAACGAGAAACTCTTTGTATTAGAGCAGCCTCATAATGCCCAGAACGACCGGTTGTGGGCAGCAAGGATAGAAGACATCCCAGACTATGAAAAGAATGTTCCTAGGTTCCAGAGCTCACCATCAGTGATGGTTTGGGGCGCTCTTTGTAAGAGGGGCAAATTGCCTTTAGTATTTATTGATAAAGGCGTTAAAATCAATGCGGAATATTATAAATTGGAGGTTTTGGAAAAAAATGTTGCCCCAAATTTAAAAACTATGTTCGTAGATGACTATAATGTTTTTCAACAAGACGGAGCTTAGCTTAGCTTAGAGACATACGGCAAACGCTGTTCAGGCTTGGTGCAAAACTAATTTGACCGATTTTTTGCCGAAAAATGAATGGCCACCGAGTTCTCCAGATTTAAACGTATTAGATTATTTTGTATGGTCTTACATGCTCTCGAAACTAAATACTTATAAAGTCGCAAACCTGAACCATTTTAAAGAGGTTATCGTGCAAATTTGGGACGATATGCCGATGGAAGCGGTGCGTGCCGCGTGTGACTCTTTTGAGAAACGTTTGAAGCTGGTAAAAAAAGTTAAAGGTGGAGTAATTCCAAAACATTTGTTGTAAATATTGTATATAAGTGTGCCTTTCATATAATATAATTTTCATTACATAAACTATGCGTACATTTATTTTATTAAGGATCGTAACTGTATTTGAACTTATTGGACACGGTGTACGTTTTATAACCCCGCTTAAATTGTTTTATTTAAACTATGAAAGGGATCTGTCGTCACCTTTTTTAATAAAGAGCTTTAAAATCCTAAGTTTTCATTAGTTGGGTTAATTTCACTAAGTTATGTTTGTTATAAACAGCCATTTAAGCCTGTAAATTATATCTATTTAATCAATCTACCGATAATGACTAACGTGCCATAAAGTGGGGTCTTAAGATTTTTTCGAATTGAGGAAATCACGATTTCTCCGTCGGAAAATACGCTCGGATCGTATAACTGTATCAAAAGCTTTCGATAAGTAATTACATTAGGACAAACTACCTCAAGTTAACTCACTGGCCGGACAATGGAGGCCCGCGTCTCTGATTTTATGGGCTCGTACTAACCCGGTTCGGCCCGTCCTGGTTTTAAATGTCTACTCAACCGTTTTACAGTCACAGCCAGTGAACATGTTACTTTCCACAACCGACATTACTTAGTATATACAATCAATCACTGGTATCTGTATTTTTAATATCTGTGGAAAAAAGATGGTATAGTTAGGTATTCATTTCGTGTAATAAATAGCGGTCTGGCGAAACTGCTAAAGTTACCCCTGCAGGTTTTATCTAAATATTTTATGTACGTACCGAGGCTATTTTAAACTACAATCTAAGCTGACCCGACATACATCGTTCGGTCATATGCTTAATTTTTATGGTAAAATTTGAGTGGGGTTTTACTTCGGCATTTTTTCCAAATGTTCTCTTTATATGAACCTTTTTCGAACTTCAAGAAATATACAATAAGTTTCAGTCATCAATTGAATTTTTGAGCCTGAGCTTTTATAGCAAACTGTTGATTGAGCTTTTATAGCCGACTGTACTTTTCTTTGGACAGAAGATTCTAGAGACCCCAAACTCGGTAGAATTGCTTTATCTTTTATAAAGTTTCTAGGGCCACCTTTCAGATTCATCATCGGACCAGTGTCGTGGTAGAATATTATTGTATTATCATCAAAGTTAAATAGGTATTCAAAATTTCAGCGCAATCGGTTAAATTGCAAGTTAAACAAAAACTTGTAAAAATATATAGCTCAATGGGTCCAACCATTCCCGTTTTTCACTAAGCAACACATTTAGCGATTCATTTTAACTATAGAATTCAACAATTCTTATATGCGCACCAACAAAAAAAAAATTATTTAAACATTAATTTTTAAATTGGTAGACACTGGGTATTAAACTAATACTATTTTCGAATTTGCTCACAAATAATGCAAACATAGTATACCTACACTGTCTACTCTGTGAACAATGTAATAGATCGTTTGATTCATTGGGACGCGCTGGTAAATTGTATTATGAAGTAACAATTAGTAAATGAATTAGCTCAGGGGCTTTACAAGTTTATTAACATTGAAGAAATGACAGATTTTCCACTGAATCTCTTTGTGATATTACACCGATAGACAGCAGCTTTGTAGGTTAATGACAGTAACGACACTCAATTCTCTTTTGTACGTAGAATATCATTAAATTAAATGCTCGACAAAGATCTTTTTTTTTCAGGTAGAGAGAGTTTATCGTTGCCCGAGGAAAATGTCAGTCCCAATTTAATAGTAGCTAGATCATTTAACAAGGGACTAAACAGCCAATGGTGGCAAAAATGGTGCCAGGTTTTTTTTTGAAATATACATTTAGTTTTTTTTTTATATTTGCAACCCTAAGTAGGTCTATTTCTCAAATTTAAAACTGCAAACATAGTAAGTGCCTTGTCTAAACTGTATAAGTAAGTACGACCACCCGGTCTTTCACAACTAAGATGTGACGTAGTAACGTCGCCCGTCAACGTAAAATAATCTTATTTACGAGAACAGCTAGACAAATTACTAAAAAACACTGACATCGCCATAGATATGCCTATAATAAACTCCTTCGAATTCAAATACTCCCTTTTTAATAAAAAATATAATAACGGAGTTCTGAGATAACAAACGTATAAAATCCACTGCACGTTATAGTAATCGTAACGCGAAACGTTGCGTACAACAGTGCGTCGCAGTGAGTTCACGCTGAGTTTTGATAGACAGAGACAAAGTTGTTTTGTATTGATTGATTTCCACGTCAAGACGACGCATCATCAACATTGTGTGTCGCTGTAACGTTATGCGTCGCGTTGAAGTAACGTGAAATTTGTGTCCTGAGCCTGACTATAGCGCAATTGATTGCAAACTTTAAGGATCGAATACAGACTACATTCAGATTTGACAGTTCTCTGTTGATGTTTGTAGTGAGGTAGCCAAGACATATCGTTTGCCAAATCTAATGATTGGTTAATGAATGGTTGATCGAATCGATTTTATCGACGTACTTTTTTTTCGCATCTGCATATATTTTTCTTTATTTTGTGTATATTCAAAGTTTTGAGCTACGAGCCGTCGGACTCACTGGAGAGTTCTATGTAAAATAGTTATTTGTTTTATTGTTCTTTCTTCAGGTTGTCAATTTATCGATTTCATCGATTTCTACCAATTTACAGAAATAGTACATGAATCGAAATGCAAGATTTGGTGACAACACAGCTTTAAAAAAAAGCACGTAGTACGTAACTGTTTATGTAATGATTTATCATCGTTTAATACTTCAACACCGTGATAAGAAAAAATAAAACATGAATTCAATTGTATCAAATAGAAAGTAAAAAACGTTTATAGATACTAGAAAACCACTATGACATTGCTTGTTTTTTTTTTATGAAGTTCAATAAGTCGTGCAGATTTACGTTATGTGGGCCCTGTGATGTGTCAAATGTGTGTATAAAAAATAATCATACTATAGGTAACCCTATAAGGGGGTGGGGTAACTACCTATGTCAATAAACAATAAAAGTCACAGCCGCAGTCACAAACTTGTTAAAAAATTATGGATGCTTTGTCATTTATCTTGACATTTATTTTGACGACGCGGTTGGCGCAGTGGTTAAGCAACTGCCTACTGAGCTGACGGTCCCGGGTTCGAATCCCGGCAAGGGCAAATATTTGTGTGATGAACAAGAATATTTGTGCCTGGGTCATGGATGTTCTATGTATTTAAGTATTATTTATTTATCTATATAAGTATGTATATCGCCGCCTAGTACCCATAACACAAGCCTTCTTGAGCTTAATTTGGGACTAGGTTGAATTGTGTGGGGTTGTCTGATATTTATTATTTATTTATTATGTATTGTGAAGGTAGTACTTCACTATCGGTGCTAATTGGCCACCGACATAAAAATAAAGTCATTTTTATATTTAGAATAAGACGTGTGACATCCGTCAATGAAATAAAATGTATAGTTAGTCTTTCTTTGGCCTCCGGGCAATAAACATCTAGAACGTACCTCTACTCTTTTAATAGCCCCATCTGACTGCACCCCCGCAGTCTTACAAGTGGTGGAAGTGCTAAAATTATATATAGAGTCGCGCGATCTTTGAAAAGTTCCCTCGCTCCCAAATAATCCTTGTCCACAGAAAAAGAAGAATAAATGCACATATTGCAATTACGAGCTGCTGATATACGATTGACGGTATACTATAAAGAATAAGCGAACAAGAAGAAGAAGCACACATATTGCAACAAGTCATTGGTATTGTATGTATTCACGGCACTGCCGTAAAGGAGCAGGTCGACAAACGGGTGAAGTTGACATATTGAATCACCCATTATCATTTTTCATTTCGTGCGATTTTAAACTGTTTGTGCATTTGATTTGTTTGGATTTCATACGAAAATGGAAACAAACACTTTTAATGGCTTATCAGATATCGACGATTTTATTTTTCAATTCAAAATATTGGCCCAAGTGAAAAAATATGAACCAGCACAATCACAAGCGGCGATCGCAGCGTATTTATCGGGACCTGCGTTACAATTTTATAAAGCTAACCACGCAACTTTCACATCATTCGAAGATGTTTTGACAAAATTAAAGAACGAATTCCCATCGAGCCAAAATTATGTACAATGTTTTTATTATCGTCGTCAGGAGACTCATGAATCACCAATAATATTCTATTATGCTCTAGAAGCACTGGCATCTAAGGCTGGGAACATAGGAGAAGCCGATTTCATAACACATTTCATCAAAAATTTACATGACAGCGCTAAATTTTTCTTTACAACATCAGCAATCAACACCAAGGCAGAGCTAAAAACGGCTATTCATCGGTACAATGAGTATCATTCGCAAGAGCAAAAACCCTCAATAGTTATCCCCATTAACGAGACTCCATATCCAATGATCCAAAGCCAACAGGGTGAACAATCACTATCGCCAATAAATATTTCATCCCGAAACGTGTCTACGGCACCCCATCAGCATTTTCTACACCGATACCAGTACGATAATGATGTTTCATTTTTCATGTATACTGCTGCGGAGACCAAAGGCTGTCTCAGCACTCTGGGATTTCAGCAACTGGTCGCCTGGATGCTTCTCGCATCCCTCGTCCACGCGGAGGCCAAAGGCTAAGCTAAGTCTATTAAGTCGAATGACACTTGGGGTAGTCAAGTTGGTGCCTTGCCTTTTTAGCGGGGTTTCTGTCAAGGCGAAGCCAATGTCAGACAACATGTCGGATTACGTAATATGCCATAGGCTAGTGTCCGCACATGTCCTGACCCTGGTTATCTCTTAGCAAGAGACCATCTGGGTATGTATGTATGGGTATGGGTATCCCTGCATAGGTAGGGACCTCTTATGTGTTAGGCAGGAGTAGTTTTGTCTAGTGTTTCTATAGTAAGACGAATGTCCCTCGTCCACCCCGAGCCGGCGGGAAATGTGAAGGTTGTACTTCACTATCGGTGCTAATTGGCCACCGACATAAAAATAAAGTCATTTTTATATTTAGAATAAGACGTGTGACATCCGTCAATGAAATAAAATGTATAGTTAGTCTTTCTTTGGCCTCCGGGCAATAAACATCTAGTACCTCTACTCTTTTAATAGCCCCATCTGACTGCACCCCCGCAGTCTTACAGTATCTATCACTTGAATAAGGCAAACATTAATATTCTATACTGCCCTGCGGAGACATGAGATTCCTTAGGATTTCTGTTCCCGTTCCCTTCAAAGTCTGTACACATCTGTTTTTCGTTAAATCATAGATCCGCTGATTTATTTAATAGTATAAATAAAGGATTTTATTTTTAGTAAATGAAAGAAGATGTACAATCGAAAGCAACATGTCCAGCGCCCTCGTTTGTTTCTTGAATACGTTTTTTACGTTATTCTCGTAGCTATCGTACTAAAAAACTTCAACCATTTTAACTAGCTTTTTTAGGAATCCGTAGTCAACTAGGAACCCTTATAGTTTCGCCATGTCCGTCTGTCTGTCCGTCTGTCCGTCCGTGGCTTAGCTCCGTGATCATTAGTACTAGAAAGCTGAAATTTGGTATGTATCTCGCCGACAAAACGGTAAAATAAAAACTAAAAAAAATTTTTACTAGTTAGCTGCTACATTTTTTAGGTACACCTAAAGTGGCGGTGATTTTTTTTTTCGTTCCAACTCCAGTGTGTGGGGTGTCGTTGAATAGGTCTTTTAAAAATAATAGTGGTCTTAAAATTCATTTTTTTGATAATGTCAGCAGTTTTATAAATATTTGCTCCGAAAATAAAAAAAATAGTGTTCCCCCTCTAACGTTTCAACCACGGGTCAAAAAATTATGGGAAAATTCATGAAAATGAGGCCTTATAATTACTTTCAAAGAAAACTATATTGAATAAAATCGCTACAGCCGTTTTTGAGTTATCGCACAAATTCATAATTTTCTTTATAATGACGTAAGTGCCGCGCGGTGTCCCTACACTTCGAACGTTACACATATTGATAAGTGTCATACTATATTAAAATATTTCGCTCAATCTGGCGCGTATAATCGATATAATTAATTACTGTTACTTTGGCGCTTACGACCTTTTTATAGAGCTTGAAGGATGGGCAAATACGGAACCCTAAAGCACAGAATAAAGACACTACAGAAGCCTCACTCTTTTGTTATTTGCCGCTTTTGCAAAAGCATTAGCCTACTCGTATCCGATTGGCCATTTTTAATGACGTACGACGTTGTTGGTTCTAGCTTCTTTGGGGCGTGTCATACTCCTAGGGTTGCCTACAATGCCTACATTAGCAAAAGGGAAACTACTTCTTTGTGTTTATATTATTTTAAAAGCTACTTTTAACAAAATACGTTCAAAATAAGAGGAACCTAGCGCGATCTTTATAATTATGGGCTCTAAGAGTGCCTACTGGATCTTTGGATTGGTTTAACGTAAACATGTGCGATTTTATGCTTTTCGAACCATTTTGATTAGCATTAAGATCCAGTATTATAAAATTGACCGGATTTTGTATCCTGGAAGTGCTTACTAGATCTCAGGCCTGGTTAAACCCAGTCACGTGCAGTTTTCGTATTCTGATTCACTTTGATGAGCAAGTAGAGAATGTGTTAAAAAAATTATTTTAGCCTTTGGAAGTTTGTAGAATGAAACATTTTTATTTATATTATCATTGGTTTTACACCCGTTTACATAACATTTAATTTTTATGCATCAATGATTGATTCAATCGACGACAATCAATGACAATAAATGGTTTATATTTGTATACATAGAAATAAGCCCGTTTCTAGCGGCCGTTTATGTTCTGGGATTATTACATTTTATTTGTTCGATATTTTCCGAAGTCGAGCGAATTTTGAAAATCCAATTTCATATTCTGTCTCGGATGACCCAAAAAACCCCCGATACCGAGTTTTAACACCCTAGGACTAATTTGAAATTTAAAAAAAAACTAGATTACCATTTTTATTTCTTTTTTTCCGCGACTGTACTCGGGTGGGGGTCCCCTATGACATTCGTTCGAGCACCCCCTACCCGTTTCCAGCCATTTACGAGATACGGGACCCTTAAAAAAAATCTCCATACAAATCTTGTTGTTTCGATATTTTCCGACTTTGACTGAATTTTTGGACATATCGATTTCAGATTCATATTTGTGAGCCCCAAATGCCCCTTGATACCAAGTTTCAGCCCCCTAGCACCAATCGGAAATTTTGAAAAAAAAAGCCATTCGCCATTTTGAATTTAATTTGGTTCGCTAATTTTCACATTCATAAGCGAAGACGAACAAGACACGGCGCGCACCCTGTGCGCTAAACGCAGCAATGCGGTCTAAATCTGTACGTTCGTGTACGTGATGTAGAGTTTGTGGACACGTCCACACGCGCATTGCGTTTGTAGTAGTGTACCTATCGCAGCGCGGTTGTATGAAGCTTAGTCTCTGTTTCGTTTCTTTACTCATGTGGAACCAGTCCTGAGATCCAGTAGGTACTTCCATGATCCATCAACAGGTAAATTTTATGGTACTGAATCCAAATGTTCATTGTGGTGAATCGAAATGTAAAAACCGCACATGTCTGCGTTGAACCAATCTTGAGATCCAGTCCCTATTTCCAGGGTCCATCATCAGGTCAATTTTATGATACTGCCACATACTGCCTGTAAATGCTTAGTAAAGTGAGCAGAAAAACCACACTTGTCTACATTGAACTAGTCCCGAGATCTAGTAGGTAAATGTTCCATCATCAGATCATGACAATGTCAATGGGAAAACCGTAGCAGTAACCGTATTCTCTTACTAATAAAAAATATAATTACCTATATATTTACACTTTACGGAGATAATCGGTGAACTTACGTTCAAAACGATTCAATGTAGCGAACACTGAATGTCTTCCTTTTTAAAGTTGGTTAAAAATAATAAAAAATCACAATAATATGTAATAATAAAAATGTAATCGATGCGTTGTCTTCGCTTCGAACGTGCTGACCCTAGCCGAATAAAGGCGGGACGATGGGCGGGCCGGGTCACAATTGTGACCCGAAATTAGTAGGTATAATTTTTGACACTTCAGCGGAGTGAAACCCCCTTGCCTAAAGTAAAATCCACAGACCTACGGACCAAATTGACAAGTAAGTATGAACAAATGTTGCCACAGTTTGGCCAGTGACGTTCTCATCGATATTAAAATTATTGTTCCATCGTAGGTTTAAGGTCCACCCAGACGGGACAATCAAATTGGCAATTTGATCGGCTAATCTATATACCAACTTTTTCCAGTGATTTTGACAGATCAAAAGGTCTGTAGACCCCTAATTAGAGATAAAAATTTAAAGTCAAACCAGCAATAATGTACATGAGAATTATATATTTATGATTATTGATAGTTTATTGAATACATACATTTAATTAAATGAATTAATAAAATTATTGTTCTTTATTTTCAAATTCCCAACAATGTGGTCCATCTTTTTAACAAAAAAAAGCGGGTATCTTCAGAAATAGTTGACCGCTGTTTACAAACTACTTTTATGTATCTAACGATATACGTTATCATTGCTATTACGAGTGTTTATTGAAATTGTTACGTGTTATTATGGATTCGCAAGATGCGGGACCAGAACCATGTTCATCCGCCTCCGACAAAAGGAGAAAAAAATCAATTAGTGAAACTGAAAAAAAGACGATTCATCGAGTTTACGTTTATATTTATAATGAGATGGTAGACAGATTGCAGGACGAACAAGATATCCCAGAGGACATTCATGTCAATAAAAACGAGTGTGTCATGAAAACATCCGAAATTCTTGGTATTTCGAGAAGCTCAGTTTTTAAAGTTTTGAAGGAATACAAAGAACAAGAGAAGTTTACTTCGCCTCTGAAACCCGGTCCAAAATTAACGTTCAAAGATAAGGTGGACGAATTTAATTTTGCGGCAATACGTCAAAAAGTGCATATGTTTTTTGATGTTCAATGAAATTCATATATAATAAGTAAAAAGAAAGCAGTTAGGCTAAAATAGAAATAGAAAATAATGTTTTAGAATTAAGTTGATTGCTGTGCCCTAGCATTATGATGTTAATAAGGGGGGCGAAGGTTATTCGCGTCCGCAGGAATTTTTACCCTAGATGCCCTGCACGTGTCCCCCGGGTGGTGCTAAAGAATAACCAAATTTCGGCGGCTGCACTGCTTGATCGTCACCTAAGAGCCTCGCAGCGAGATACAAAGAAACAATGAATCACAGCTTCGATCCGAAAATGTCTAAGAATATCCCAGAATGCGCTGAAAAGCGCCCATTGACAAAGGATGTTGGACCCTCAGTTCGCATCTGCCAAATAAACGTAGAGGGAATTAGTAGATCTAAGAGTGACTATATCTCTAAATTACTTGTAGAACATAAGATTGACATTCTGAACATCCAAGAGACGCACACTAAGGACGATCAAGACATCCAAGAAAGGGGACAAATTGCTGGCTACAGACTACTCAAAGCCCTCAACCACCCAAAATACGGCATCGCCACATATGCTAGGTCAGACCTGGAGGAGACAAGCATATTAGTATTACACTCCGACGATTCTCTTAACAACTTTATCATTGCCATCCAGGTAGCTGACTACACCATAGTAAACGTATATAAGCCTCCGGGTGCCTCTTGGGCCACAAACGGCCTACCCACTTTCGCACACCCGTGTATTTACTCCGGTGACTTCAATAGCCACCACACCCTGTGGCGCTACTCTCAGGATGACACCAACGGGCTCGCCTTGGTTCAATGGGCCGAGACATCAGACTTGTACTTGGTGTTCGATGCAAAGGATAAGGGAACGTTCCACTCTGCGCGTTGGAAAAAGGACTATAACCCGGACCTTACCTTCGTGACGAAAGACGCCGTAAGCAAACCTCTCCCTATCTCTCGAGTCGTTCTGGAGAGCTTTCCCAACAGCCAACATAGACCAGTGGTTCTGGACGCGGGCTTGAAAATTCCTGTAACGAACTCAATGCCGCTGCCTAGGTGGAATTTCAATCGTGCGGACTGGATAGGGTTTTCTGAAAAAGTGGATGCTGGTGCCCGGTTTATCCCCCCTAAATCCCAAAACTATCACCGCTTTGTGGGCCTAGTTCTGAAAACTGCTAAATCACACGTCTGTCGAGGCTACAGGAAAGAGTACATCCCGGGTTGGAGTGCCGAGAGCGAACAGTTATACGAGGACTACCAAAAGACTGGAGATTGCTCAGTGGGTGCTGAACTTTTACACTCACTTGATGCCAATCGCTCCAAAAAGTGGAAAGAAACAGTTCACTCAATGGATTTCAAGCACTCTAGTCGCAAGGCCTGGCGCGTGCTCAACCAACTTACCGGGAAAAAAGCTGACCCGCGTACAGATACCTCTCTTCATCCTAACCATATAGCCAACAGAATCGTCGCTGTATCCAGGGTAAAGGGAGTCAAAGAAGACACAAAGACGGTAAAAAAGAACATGAAACAACTTAAGAAAAACATAATTTCAGAACCAGAACTTTCAAGACCATTTACTACTGATGAAATTAGTTGTGCTATAAAGACTTTAAAGAGTGGTAAAGCAGCAGGGGCCGACGGGGTCTATAACGAGTTCCTCCGTCATCTCGGCCCTAACGCTATCAGATGGTTGACCGTCTTTTTCTCCGACATCTTGCTAACCAACTCCCTTCCACGAGCTTTTAGAGAATCCAAGGTCATCGCTCTACTGAAACCCGGCAAGAAAGACGACGACCCTTCTAGCTACCGCCCGATTTCCTTATTGAGTAGTTGCTACAAGCTTCTGGAAAAAGTGCTGCTGAATCGCATTCTACCGTTCATCGATAAAGTTATACCGGTGGAACAGGCGGGCTTTAGATGCGGGCGAAGCTGTACTGATCAGGTCCTATCGCTTACCACACATCTGGAGACCGGATTCCAAAACAAACTTAAGTCGGGTGCTGCCTTCGTAGATCTCACTGCCGCCTATGACACTGTATGGAGAGAGGGCCTACTTTACAAACTGCTCTCGGTGGTTCCAAATTTGGAAGTGGTGCAGCTGATATCTAATATGCTCTCACAGCGCAGATTTTCCGTGCATCTTGGATCCAAGGTCAGTAACACAAGGCAGCTGAACAATGGCCTCCCACAGGGCTCTGTTCTCGCCCCCACCTTGTTCAACCTATACATACATGACCTTCCTGCTACTCACTCGAGAAAATTCATATATGCCGACGACATTTGCCTTGTGACCCAGAGCAGAGATTTCGGCGTCCTCGAGCGCACCCTGTCAGCCGACATGGAGACACTTGCGAGATACTTTAAAACTTGGCGCCTGATCCCCAGCACCAGTAAAACTGAAGTCTGCTGCTTCCATCTCCACAACCAACTCGCCAAGCGCGAACTGCGAGTCCCTTTAAACGGGTCCATCTTGAGGCATAACTTCAACGCAAAGTATCTTGGTGTAACTCTCGACCGGTCGTTGACTTTTAAAAAACACCTAACCAAAACATCGCGTAAACTTCAGACACGGAACAACATCGTCCAGAAGCTCGCAGGTACCAGCTGGGGTGCAAATAATTCATAATAATTCATAATTCTTTATTGCATTATCATGTAGTACATAAGATGTGACATTAAAAGGTTAAGTCCATAACATGAACCCTGTTAGGGCACAGCAATGCAGTTAGTAGTGGGTGTTAGCAGGTGCTTAATTAGGTACAGCGGAAGAGGTTTAAATACAATTGGTAATAGTGAGGTGCTTCGCTCGGCGTCGCTGTCTCTGGTCTACTCCGCGGCAGAATACTGCGCTCCCGTATGGCTGGGTAGCTCACATACAAATAAGGTAGACGTCGAGTTGAACAAGGCCATGCGTTGCATTTCCGGAACACTGGGGTCAACTCCGTGCCATTGGCTACCCGTGCTTTGCCGAATCCTGCCTCCAGACTTAAGAAGGAAAGAAGCGTTATTACGTGAAGTTTCGAAGATTAGGGGTACCCCCACTCTTCCGCTGACCGCAGAGTTTATGGCGCCCACCAAACCCCGTTTGAAATCCAGGTCTCCGGCATACAAGATAGCTGCGACGCTACTGCGGGAAAGCTTTGATGGCAGGCGGGAATGGTTACAAACCTGGCACTCGATAATGGGTGACAAATTCGGGAACCAAATTACACCGGGACAAAAAGTCGAGGGAGCTGAGCTGCCGAGACGTGATTGGTGCAACCTAAATCGCCTGCGCACAGGCCACGGTCGATGTGGTCAATATAAACATCGCTGCGGATGGGTAGATTCCCCTCGATGTACCTGTGGTGCTGAGGTGCAATCAGTAAAACACATCATCACAGAGTGCCCTCTAACAAGATACACTGGATCCATGGAGGACCTGATCGTCCTGAGCGACGAGACTAGAAAATGGCTGACGTCACTGAAATTGGATTTGTAATTACTTATAGTTAAATGAATTGTTTCTTTTGTTATCTGAAATAACATGCCATACGAATAATAATGATGTTAATTGTAATATGTGTGCAATAAAAAGTTTGAGTTTGTGTTTGAAAAAAACGAGGCCCCGACTGTTGCAAAGGTAAATTGTATTGCGATTTTCAATTATTTCCGTTAAGTTTGTTGTATATGTAATATAGTCTGACAACCCAAGTCCGACAGTAGAATATTTATATATTTAGGCTCGGAAACCTTTTTATGATTTAAAACTAGTGCGTAAAAACGCATTTTATCCATCCACTACCTCGAAAATCAAACAAACCAAAATTTGTACCTCTTATTTGAAACTAATATACTTATTTTTGATTTAAACTAGTCTGTTATTTGTACTTTACAACTTGTCGATATATTGTTATCGACATATACCTTTCACTATTTTTATTTTGCTGTTCCTGGTATCATTTTACCTGTCAGTCATTTGTCAATTTAGTCCGTAGGTCTGTGGATTTTAGTTTACACTGAGCATGGCCCGACATGCTCTTGGCCGGTTTTTTCAATTTAGGTTATTAATTATTATAAACAGTATGAAAGTTAATTATTAAAAAACACATACACTGTTTTCCAAGTAGCAGCATCAGCACAAGTTCTAAGAAAGCCTAAATCACGAGTATCAAAAGAGTTCCCTCTATTTCTCTAGGTCTAGGATCCCATACTATATGACTACGAGTGTATGTTGAATAATACCGAACCTAATTTTCGTATGGGCTCGAAATAATTTACATGTTAGAAACGAAAGGAAAGGTTTTTGTTCGGTACAGTTTAATGAATGTTTGATGAGCCCTGTCATTGTGTGTCATTGACATAAAACCTTTGGGACGGATTATTTTAATCAAGAGCACTTGTTCGATGGAGCTTTCTTCGATTTAGCAATGTGGGTTTTATCATTCTTTTACCCTTATCCCATTTATTTGGGGACGGCGCAGCATGATTTCTTCCTCCATTCTTCCCTATTACTAGTCATCTCGTCGTTTACTTCCTTCTTATTCATTATTTCACACAATCCATCCATCTTTTCTTTGGCCTTCCTGTTCTTCTACAATTATCCGTCCACATTCTTGCTTTATCGTGGCATCATAAACTTTTGGCTATTCGGGCTAACAAGTTATATTTTATAGAAAGAGATATAGTAAAATTAGAATAAACATGACACAAGAATTAATGTATGAATGAATGTTTGATGTTATGCGTCCATATAAACACAACCATATATATACAACCTACTGTTTGAAATATTCATTAATAATTTTTGTTCCAAAAACTAATTATTAATTATTAACATTCACGGGACAGCATGCCCTTAAATAGAGCCTTATCCGTTTTTATTTCATTAGTTTGTGAAAATCGTACATATTGAAACCAATATCCTGTATATTACCTACTCTCCTGAGACTTCATTCAAATAAAACAATTTAAACAAATTATGTCGCGTATTTTTTAATCCCCGTGTTGCCGAGTAGTACAGAAACAGGAAACAGTGTAATTTGAATAGCGGTTACAAATGATAATTTTGAATGTAACAATTTGTACATGCGTATGAAACAAGGCGAAACCGCCTAGTAGTACATACATAAATCCACTATCAAACGTATGTAATGCATTAAGGAGTAGGTTTAATCAATCTTCCGCCTTTCGAATTGCAACTCTGCACGATCCATCGAAAGTTATTTTACCGAGCTTATACCACCATATTCGTTTACTTACATGCCGCTAGAAACGCATCCATTAGCTGTACATATATAAACTCATCGAGGCTTTTATTAATAATTTGTTTCGTTCTGCTATGCATGATTTTTTATATCTTACTAACTCAGTACAGTACAGCTGCAGAGTATAAGTGAGACTATTTAACAGTTCGTGATGACTACTTGGAATTAACAGCTTCATTGGCAATTACCCCACTCGTCCATCTTACGTCTATTCCGCTACCAATTTTATTCCGTTCCTGGAACTTGATCAGAATAAGTCAGACGTGTGCTGACCACATACCCTGCGGCCTACGTATCGGCCGTGACTGCCTCCCTTCGCTGGCCGTTTGTGGCGAGCGCGCCAACGCCAGACATGGCATCCAGATATCTACGAAAAGATAAATTCATATCCCTAATCACCCACTCAAACTATGGCTTTTACAAGCAATTTTTTACTTGCAATACTCACATTATGTCCAAGACAACTTATTTGCTCACTCTTTGGCGTAAAAAGTATATTGCATTTATAAAAAAAAGAAGCCCCTACTGCTATTCGATTGAACTGTTTGACGTATACGTATTGAAGTTATACTTATTATTATATATACGTTATTTTCGACTGCACGCAATGAAAGCATGAAATAGCTAAGTTACTACCTACCTAGAACTCGGGGAAAAGTATATATCAATATGTTTGTCAAAACATGAAAATATATATTTTTTAAGGCAATCGTGCCTCTTAATACTACTCATAGTTTTACCATACATATTATATTGAGCAAATTCGTGAAGCGACATCAAAATCCCCCGCCCCACTAAATATTTGGGAAACTATAAGACGTATCCTAAAAGCTTTTCAACTATTTATTAACTTTTAAATGCAGCATACGGTAAAAATCGAAATGTGTTGATACCTATTGATATTCTTCATTATGTAAATTCAACGATGTTGCAACGAAATCCTTAGAAACTTTAAGTCTCATTTGGTTCATCATTAACTCCTGGTGGCTATTATAATTATCATTAAAAAGACATGTTTAGTACAGGAAATTCTAAGCAAATTGTACATTATTTTATAGTCGGTAACTGATTGACGAAGATCAATTTGTCTCTGTTTTATATACTTTGCATGTGGGCGCAAACATATTTAAGAGCGTTTAGTTATAGATGGATTGGAAGTAGGTATGCTTAGTGCCTTCAGTATAAATTCCTTTGATTTAATTTCCCGATAAGTTCTTAAACTCTTGTAAAGTCTTAATACCTAAACTACATATATATTTACTCAGAATCAAGCAAGAGAGCATCTAAAGGAAATCCTTTTGAAATTCTAAAATTAAAGTATACCTATTGAGAGAATTGCGTTGTTAGTAATTTAACAGATGCGCAGATATTTCCACCGTGTAAACCGAAATAATTGCCTCGGATAACTTCTTATAAATTGCACAATGCTAGTTAGAAATATCGATACGTTAGCAATATTCCGCTCCAGTTAGTGAACATCAGGTGAAGCTTGAAAAATAAATTTATTCGCTTGGAAACGTTCTAACTCGGGATGAACTTTGACAAGGTCTTCCATCCAGTTAGGTGCACGCAATGCAACTTACGCGTATCATTTGACTTGACATCTAACTCTTGTTTTGTGAATGCAGCGATTGGACATTTTAAATCTGGAATACGGTGTTAACTATTTCTATGCCCAGTAGTTAAATTCGGATGTTTCGAATTTCAACCTACTCAAGAAAAAGGAGGAAGTTCTCAAAACGACGTATACTAGGTATTTATTATTATTATTATTATATATTTTTCAAATGGCCAAAAATTTATTCAGAGACAAGAAAAGGCAAAGCAAAGTAACAGAGAAAACTTAAACATAATGGCAACGCAGGAGAAATATGTAGGTATGTATAAAACGTATTTATTATTACTTTTTAACAATTGAAATTTTGACCGAACTAATTAGTAATTTGTCGTGCTGTGTACTAGTACTATACGGCACGTATAGTACTTATAAGAAAATTAGATTGAAATGTATAGAAAATTTGCCAAAATTAAAGGACAACTTTTATCTATCAGGATATGTAGGTTATAGAGCCAAGTTTAATTTTATTTACTCTCCCCCCCTCTCAGGCTGAGCGTCGAATTTATTGTAATCCAATTACTTTTATGAGATAATCGAAAAAAAAAAGGTATGAATAAGGACAGTTTGTATATTAATCAAGGGACCAATTATAACAATCTCATCTCTGAAAAAAACAATAAATTTTCAGAAGCTTGCTCTGAAAATGTTAAAAGGAAGAAAATGGCGGAGTATTTTATTTGTGTTCGACTTCATCTTTAATTTACTACACGAAGAAAGTAATATCGCTTAAAACGTCGGTGCACAAATGTTATTTTACAAAATAGATGATTTTTAAAGTGATATCGTTACATACAAATTTAAATATCATTTCACTTTTAGATACTAGCCAATGAGTCAGATTTTCACCCCGTATTTATTCCGTGAGATAAATAATTAAGTATTTACTTAATACTAATTTATCCTCACCAGACCCCGTTATCAGTGGTGAAGAAACATTGGAAACACTAGGGCTGGCACTACACATTAATATTTTTACTTGAATAATTTGATACTTATACCTATTTGATAACAAAAAATAAACCTACTTATTTTATTCATAAGTAGGTACATATAATGTGAATAGTAAGTAAAGTAAAAAAGGTTTCATTTGGTTGTTGAACTCTATAATAATGGGTACTAAATTGACATCGGTTTGTCAAAATATGATTGATGTCATATAAATACTTAATTTTATGTTCACTATGTTTAGTAAAAATATGAATTTCCTGGATATTCGTGCTGAATTTTCTCAGTTAAATGGAGCGAATGGCAAAACTGGAATAAACCAGTAAATAAACAGTTCTGTTGTTTTATTTACAATTTTGCCATCCAAATATCAGACGGTATTAACAAAATATTATATATTTATCTATCAGCGACTGACCTAAAAAATATATTATATCCATATCAAAATATTCATATCGTTAAATCTGTTATATTCGGTGAATTTCGGCCTTTACGTAATAGTTAATAACGATGAGTGAAATATAATATTCAAAAAATTTAAACATAAATCTTTTTACCCACTTCTTGTATATTATGTGTATTTAACATTTCGTAACATATATACAGATTCAGTGGCAATGCAATAATAAATCAAAAATAATGTGTTTCAATTTAAAAATATATAAATCCATAAATAAATAGCATTACATAAAGAGGCAAGTAAATTGCCAAGAAGACGAAAACAGAAGTATAACCTTTTTTTGCTTCGCACACCAAACTTCGGATTTTCCGACACAGTAAGTGTATAACTTACCATGCGTATGGCGGGTAAATACTATTACTATTGATCGATCCATCCGTTGTACTCGAGAGACACATATTTTGCATGCAGAAGACAAACCTTTTCGCATATAAAAATTGTCACATTATTCCTATTGTCAAAAGCCAACTAAGCGTTACGAGGTGATGTGTCCATAAACCGAGCTTTACTTTACGCTGTAAATATATACATAAACAACTCATATCGGGTTATTGTTGGCGAGCAGGCGAAGGTTTTATTCGCTCTTAAACCGTTATTAAGTTGGACGGCGTGTTTAAACACCTGTTGATTGCCCGATGTTACACCAATTTGTATTCTATGCCCGGGTAGTAGCCTGTTGCGTGGTTTTGAGCGCGGAGAATGGCTTTGTTTGACCTCTAGGGTGGAAAAGTATAAGTGCAACTTTTTAAGATCGTAATGAAGTAACCTTGTTCTTTTTTGTAGCTGACTTATAATCATACTCAGGTTTCAGACTTTTCATAGGACGGTAGTACGTTATAGAGCTATATACTTAGAACCGACATTAACATTAAAATTTAATTAATACTTATGCTCATAAATTTATTTATATATGAAGTGGCTTTATACTTAATTATTACTAAAATGACATACAGTAAATTGCCATATGTAATATTACAAGCTCGTAGAATTTATTAACGCTTTTACGCAAGACACGGCTGGATATTCGATCAATATAGAATAAAATAATATACTGAAATTGATAAATTATACGTGTGTATTTTTCAATTTACTTTAACTCCTAAATATTCATTTAAATTGTATGATTTACGGAGCTTGTAATATTATAAGTGTCTCATTAGCTTATGAAAATACCACATTTCAATTTCTTAGAATTCAAAAGGGGGTGCAATAAACTATCCTTAAAAGATAGACATAGGTATGCCATCGCGATTTCAGTATTCTATTTTATTCTATATTGATCGAATATCCAGCCGTGTCTCGTAAAAGCGTAAGTAAATTCTACGAGTTTGTAATATTACGGGCAATTTATTGTATATGTCATGTATAAAAGAGCAAAAATATCACCATAGTTACGTCGATTTAGTGTGCCAGCTACGAGTAGTTCCTGCACGTTCCATTTAAACCATTTAAAAAAAAATGAAGTCATGTCAGATGTCCCTCAGATATGACGTCGGACAATTACGTAAACTGACAGACTTCCCTAATGGAAAGGTAGCCGTAATATGTCGCGTGGATGGAATTTTTATAGAAGTTTCGTACTTTAAATATCCTGTAAAAGTTTTGAGACCTGACCCTGTTCTATGGAAATTGTTCGCAACTTGCACTGTTGTTGCGATTCTAATAGACGAAAGAAGTATTCTAAGAGGTGCATTTTTTTTCCGCTAGCTGTGCCCGCGGTTCCGCCCGCGTGTAATTCGGTCTGTGTCAGTAAGCTGCTAATACCTCACCGTTTAAACCTTCCCTGGACTACAACAAACATTCAAAACCAAAATCAGTGAAATCTGCCCAGCCGTTCTCTAGTTTTTGCGAGTCAAACGAACAGCAAATGATTATATATAGATAGATAGATTAAATTCCTAAATTAAATAGATTTTTAAATTTGTATAGTTATAGTTACTCCTTTGTATTGTACATGTTGCTTGGTTTGTCTACCATTTACATTTGTTTAGCACTCATTTGCTCAAAGGTTAACTGGAAGAGATCCCTTAAAGGGATAAGTTCGCCTTTGTACATGCTTATTCCTTTGTAATGTGTTTTTCTTGTTTTTATGTACAATAAAGTGTTTACATACATACATACATACAAATTCCTTGCACACAAGTGTGCATGACTTCAAATGCATAAAACAAGAGAATCAACAACGATTTGTGAAAACGGCTACTTATAAATTCAGAATTTATCAAATAAGACACCCTTTCGACAAACAACGTAGGCACTTATAGTAGATCACAGACGACTTAGGGTTAAGTGCTCTGTGTAGTAGGTAATCAAATCTATTAATTAAATGCATAGATACCGTCCAACCGTCCATAGTCCTTCTCCTTTTGGTTTTGTATGGACGCGCGGCGCCATGCCATTAGTTGGTAATAATTTCTTTGTCCTCACATTGCGCCGAAACGGCTGGATAAACTTTAACCAATTATAGTACAGGGATAGCTGGACATCCAAATATATAATATTCTCTTCGGTTTCCGCGACTGTCACACATTTAAATAAAACAATTAAAACGGATTATATCGCGTATATTAATTATTTGAGCCTCCCTGTGTTACGGTACCTTTACAGATACCGTTGTCAAAGGCTGACTATTTTTTTTTAATGGCAACCGGTAACAGTTAAGCGACCATTACTGTCAATGTCTCGTTGCCAATCGCACTCGGCGACTAGATGTAGGGTGGATCGCTCTTATATGAGAAAAAAAAACCTTACTCATTTAACTTCTAATAGTTCTTAAACGTTGTAGCATAGTATAAAGATGCGAGATGATTTTTTTATATTTATAAGATAACCTTTTTTGTCTCCGCATAGCTGTTAAAGAATTAAATAAATGTGGAAATAAGTACAATTAAAAAAAACACTGAGGCGAATTTATTAGCCTAATATGATCACAAGGTTAAAAAACATTATTAAGAGGATATAAATTTATTAAATTAACAGTAAGAGTTATTCAGAAACTATTATTATTTGTGGACATCTTTTATTGGCTTTTGTTGTACTATATTGTCAATTATTACAAATTGTATTGCTGTTGATGCCCCAAATAAATAAATAAAATAAAATTATAAAACCTATTCATATTATTACTATTTTGCCTTAAAATCTCTCTTACACAATTTTTTCTTGAGGTTAACTTTGAAAGAATCAGGCCTTCTTTTAAATGAATAACTATGTATCTAATGAGAATAACTATTGTAAACGTCATATATATAATTATAAATGCGGTTAGAGTTTTGAAAAATTTGGGTCTAGTATAGGTTTTTAGGAAACTTCAACGACCTTGCGGTGGCAAAAAACCTATTCCGATTGCTATCGTGTAGAACTAAATCTTAATCGTAATCCACTAGAGCAAGTTTTTATTAGGTACTATTAGAACATTAAATTCCAAAAAAATAAATTTTGATCCACATAGAGGATTGATACCACGTTGTACGGTGAGTTGAGAAAATCGTGCTTTTTGTTAAGTGATTGCGGATTACAAAAAACCACACGGACAATCGGGCCTTGACCCAGGAAGGGCTATGTACGCTTCAAGTTTGATCACTGCACAATACGCTATGAATACTACACATTGAACAACAAAAATGAATAAATAACGAACAACAAAACTTAAACGCATGCGGCCATCTTGAGTCACGGACCGGAAGCCAAAGGTTGACTGAGAAAAGCACAATTTTTCTCTGTCAAGGTTACATTTGTGCAAACTACCCATTTTATAAATATTAATTTAAAATAAAGGTGTTCATACATACCAGATGGGCCTAATGTGTAAAGACAGTTACACATGTGCCAGAAGGGCATTTATTATTTTTATTTAAAATATCTACTAGCGGTTCACTATAAGGCTTACTGAGGAGAAAGAACCGCCGGAAGAAAACTCCGAGATTGCCTTATTTATTACTATGATATACTTTTAAACGAAAACTCTACATATTACTACTTTTAACACTAATCTGTTTTACACCAGATTAGTGTTAAAAGTAGTATATTTATTTATTTATTTCAACTTTATTGCACAAAACAAGTCAGTACAAATGGCGGACTTAATGCCAAATGGCATTCTCTACCAGTCAACCATAGGGCCAAACAGAGATACTAGAAGTGGGTGCAAATTAGAAATCTGATGGTACAGAGAGGATCTAGAGTACAAGTAAATACAAAATATTATATAGCTGTTTATACAAAAATACATATACCTACACACTTTAATATAATATATATACAGATATATACATAATATTATATATATATATATATATATAAATATATACGAAAGTCTACAACATGGGATGATGGATGAACTATATGAGCTCTTGTTCCAGCAGATGCTTACGCAGCATACACTTGAAAGCTACCTATATATATATATATGTAGAGTTTTAGTTTTATGTACAACAGGATCCCAAGCTGGTGTTAATGACAAACCATCTTCTCTATTGAAATTGGGATATTTTTTGATTTCAATAGCCTCGCGCAACATCCTGGGAAAATATCGTTTCTCTCTGGCAAGGATTGAAGTGTTATCAAACTTCATTGAATGGTTTGGTTTGTCCATGACATGCTCGCAGACTGCAGACCTGTTGCAACGACGGTGCTTGACATTGGCTACATGCTCCTTAACCCGTGTAGCTATACTACGTTTCGTTTGGCCGATGTATGACAGACCGCACTCGCAGTCGTTTGTAAACACCAGCACTCTGCAAAGGGATGCTGGATGAAAGGGGTGCTTGTTCTTCCTGGTTTGGTAAGGGGCGACACCCAAACTATCATGTGTTTCGCACTACACAAAAATAAATTCAAACGTCAATAAGCGGCCATGTCCTTAAGAAATAAATAAACGACACGGTAATAAAGTATTATGTCATCATAGAATAAATAAGTAAACAAAAACTTTCAGTGCCTACGTCTTCAATCACGTATGCGTATGACTTTGGATGCACTCCGGTGGCCCTTTTGATGCCCGAGCCTGTCCGATATTGTGAAAAAAGAGACTGGTATTTTATGTCGCGCGACAAACATTCTCGTGTCATAGTTGAGCAACAGGTTATTGTCATTCCTCAAGTGCTAGCATGGTCAACATCAAAAGTAGCTGACAAATTTACTACTGGCATATGTCTAATTGCATACCTACTAAAATTGTACAATTGTTGGCTGTACAATCAGACCTGCAAAAAATCAGTTAGGTGCCTAAAACAAAGTTATGAATTTTATATTACCTCGTATTTTGAAGCTAACCTACTGTTAAATTTTACACAGAACTGTATCGGGTTCACCGAGGAAAATCTTAAAATCGCGATGTAATATTTCCTTGCTACTTGAACAATGCAGTGTGTCGAATATTTCACGGGAGAGCAACTAAGTATTATGAGCGAGTGAAATCTGTTAAAATTCACTAATTATACTTGCACCGTAGTAGCGGTAGCACAACGGGCCGCATGTCTGAACCATGACCATGACCATGACGTATACATACATACATCCTCCGGGGAGCAAACGTCATAAAAGAGCTCCAGATCCTGTTTAATTATTCACTGTACGGACCGGCCCGTAAATTAAACGCTTTCACGTTCCAGACATTGTATATTATCGCTTTAATTACATTTAGCATTTGCAACAAGACTTAAGAAAACATGAAGCGAATTTAACACGTATTTTTGAAGATCATCTTTCAAAGGTTATTTCACGCGTGGTTTAGCTTTTCTTATCGGGGTGCGGATTGTTAGAGGGCGGGTATTATACGAGTGGTTTAATATTTACCTCCGTTTTTCATCTTGTTTGATATTTGTTAAAGAATCATTTAACGAACTCGTCTGGCATATTTTCATTTGTAATAGCGGTCAAATGTAAATATGTTTGACTACGTCTCGTTGTTTCATGTTTTTACTAATACTCATTAGACAAATGATATAAAATAATCGATAACCGCCTCGCTCGCTCGCAATTTCATTTTAAACATTACCGTACTTATGTTAGTTACCTTTTAAAATTACAGTAGTATATTCTGTTTTTACTAATTAACGCAAACAAATAATTGTGTCGTTAAAGTTCAGTACTGTACGTTAATTTATAGAAAGCTAATAAGGCATAAACTATTATTTATATTGTCGTCTATTAGCAAACAATTTCGGTAACGTTAATACCTGACATCGGAAAATTTTAAGTGACAGCTAAAATTTCCCACGTCGATAATTCGATAAATTATCTTATTGACACTTTACCCTATACATACTTGTTCATTGATGCTCGTGTTTGTAAAAGTATAATTTTAAGTATAGTTACAAGCATGATAATTAAATAACTTAATTCTGTGTTACTTTATTTTATAAGGATCATTAAAAGGCCTGTCGTCATCGTATTTTTCTTCAGTGAGTGTTTTTAGTTGTTTTCAAATTCACTGTCAAAGTAATTGATAGTTTCCATAGCTGGGGGGGAGCAAACACTAGTAAATCGGTATCGATATCTATAGCTAACTCCCTACCTGACTCTCACAAAAGTCCGATGTCTCCTTATTACTGAGACAGCAGTCGTTAATATGTTGTTCTCGGCAAATATCCATGTTATCAACATCTCCGCCTACTGGTGGTTTTCGGCCCCTCGTTCGGGAAATCGATTGTACCTCGACATGCGCGAAACATTAAATGTTAATCCATCTAAATCTCGTATTAAAAACCAGAAGTATTATTTTCATTGCAATTTATTTAAGGAAAACTTTTTGTTATTTACGTACAATACGTGTTAAGGTTCTTATATACATGCAAGCAAGTCTAGACAGGTCAACAAAACTGTAAAGATTAAAGCTAACCAAACGGCTGGCGTTAAAAAAAATCTCTATAAGAAACACTAAGCCACATCTGAAAGTGGCATAGTGTTTCTTCTAGGACTGTACCTACGTATAGAATAAGATCCGTACGTATAGAATGGGCAATCCGACTGGGATAGGACTCTATAAGGATGGCACGCCATTGGAACCTATACTTATTTTACTTCGGGAGGTAAGTATATTGAGGTAAGTATATTGGCACGTAGTCTTTAGACCAATAAATTGACCATTCGACGGACATATGGCAGTGATGTGGCTGATGTAATTCGATTGTTGTTATCAAAGTTGCATTATAACTGCATTTTTGTAGAGGCTGGAAATTCAGTAATAGATGAACGAGTTAGTTTGAATAGCTTCGATAGTACGAATTCATTTATTACAGTTTTGGCCGAGACTATAGGTACATAATGCTTTTCACGATCAATGCGAGAAAAAAATATTGACACAAAATAGCAAGATTGACGTACTCATAATGACGAGTACGTTTACCCCGCCAGAATGTTTTATTCTTAGTTTACTTCGATGAGCCCGTTTTTATATTTAGTGGCCAGAACTAAAATCATACACATACGATTTTATCCGGTCCTTTAGAATAAACTAGCCTCCAAAAGGGAGAAAAACATTAGTTATTAGCCCTCGTGCATTTGGCAAAATAATCGGATCAGATAACAGAAGAGTCATCGCTGTACACAGCATCTTTGTAGCACATAACAGTGACTGCTTTCGGAGTTCAAGTTTTAAGTTGGCTCGATAGGGCATCGCTAAAGTCATAACAATACCTAATGTTATCGCAGTAAGATACATGTGTTATACCATTTTTGAATCAGCATAACATGCCTAATTTATTGACGTTATTTGTTTGTTTCGTTTCTAATAAAAATAAAACATGGCAGATGGTCAAACTTGAAATTCGTGTTTTTGTGACAAATTAAATCAAGATTAATCAAGTTTTCTTGAGCATTTCACAATAGTTACTGACAAAATAACACTTTACACTTCTGAATTAGCTATTCATGATTTGATACATACAAAAAACTGTCATTAAGAGCTTTCCGTGTCGATGCTAGTACTAAAAATGTAAGAACAAAGAGGAAAATTCTCAAAAGTTTTTATTTCGGTAATAACACGAAAACCGTGCATCTTTTACTGAGGTCATGTTAGGTTGGTTGGGTTCCTCTTGAGCTGACCTACCTCCAGTGTCACTGTGACGTGGTACTTCTGGGACACCCTGTATAAAAAATATAAACTACATTAAAAGGAGAGAATACAAGGTTTGGCTCAAATGCTGCCCAGAGATGAAAATACGTTTAACGAGTTCCCTGCGTTACTTTCTATCAGAAAAAACATATATTTTCAAAATACGTCCTGGAGAAAAAAAATGAACATGATTTTTTGTTTTTAAGGTTTTACGATTTTTCGGTTTCTTAGTGAGCAAACGCATTTCGTTTTACTTTGCACTTTTTGTTATTACACGACTGCCAGAAAAAAGAAGTGTAATGTTTTCAAAGTTCACGTATGTATGTATGTGTGTATGTCCGATTCTTTATTCCACCATAACTTCTAAACGCCTGAACCGATTTAGATGTGTGTGGTGTAGTTAGAAGCCTTTTTGACGACGCGTTTGGCGCAGTTTGTAGACACCTGCCTACTGAGCCGGCGCTCCTGGGTTCGAATCCCCGCCGGGGCGAATATTTGTGTGATGAAGTCGAATATTTATCCTGGGTCATGAATGTTATCTATATAATTATGTATGTATATATTATGTATATCGTCGTCTAGTACCCATAGTAGTACAAGCTTTGCTTAGTTTGGGACTAGGTCGATTTGTGTATGATTGTCCCTTAATATTTATTTCTTTCAACATCCCGGGTGACATAGGATACATTTTTTTAACTGTTTTTAAGACTGAACCGAAACAGAGTCGGTTTTCAGCCCCCGTAACAGGCGGGGTTTCGATCAGGATACAGCACCACACATTCATACAGTGAGGCAGATTAAATATACAGAAGACGGAAGAGTATAATCGGCCCCTGTGCTTAGCGAGAAGGCTTTTGACTTCATCGAGACCTAGTCGGATTTGGAATCTTTGCAGCGATGCCAAGTCGATCGGCGATACATCCAAGTGTTGAAAGGTCTTTACAATGCCGCGACCATGGCGGTCGAAATCCAGAACCGGCAGTCTGAACCTATCGCCATGCATCGTGGTGTGAGACAAGGGGATGTTATATAACCCAAATTGTTCACAAATGCATTGGAGGATATGTTCAAGACGTTGGACTGGAAAGGACAAAGCATTAACATAAACTGTGAGTACTGTGGCGACTGCCGGGGGATAACTTCAGTGGTATATTAAAAGAGCAGAGGTACGTTAATTAATATCTTTATTGCCCGGAGGCCAGATAAAGAATGAATATATTTTTTACAATTACTACAATCATTGACGGACGTCATTCGTCCATTCTGAAATTCAAACAATCTTTATTTCTTAAATCAGTGGCCAGGCACCGATCGTGAAGATACCATCTTCACATTTCCCGCCGTCTCGGGATAGACGAGGGACGTTCGTCTTACTATATAAACGCTAGACAAAACTACTCCTGCCTAACATATTAGAGGTCCCTACCTATGCAGGAATACCCATACATTCATACCCAGATGGTCTCTTGCTAAGAGATAACCAGGGTCAGGACATGAACAGACACTAGCCTATGGCATGTTACGTAATCTGACATGTTGTCTGACATTGGCTTTGCCTTGACAAAAAACCTGCTAAAAAGGCAAGGCACCAACTTATCCCGAATGTTATTCGACTAATTAATAAAGCATAGACCATTCGATACATCAAGCTTCAACAATTTAATCGCCTAGTGTAAAACCGACTAACCTGATTAAATCGTATCGAATGTTCCCACCTTAACTGCCTGGAGTATGACATATGACACACGTCGCATGCTCCAAACAATTGTACCACGATATGTCACTGCCCTTATATTAGATGCCTGACACATTGTCTATGACACTTGTCTCAAACATCCATACAGAACTAACAAATAGTGACAACCGTCTATCACTATCTTTATATTAGAATCCTGGCGCATATATATTAAATATGCCCCAGAAATCTGTACCATCGAACCAATACCTTTTATCCTAAATAAATATCTGGAATAAATATTTCTACTTTATTCCAAATATTTTTACCAAACTTAAATAAAAATAAATTATAACCTCATAATTGATTTTACGACCATAGACCAAAGCAGTACACGTCGTATTGACATGTCAAAATGCTATGTCACTGTCGAAAAACCAATCATTAATAAGACACGAAACGAAAGTTAACTTTATTGAGACTTAAAAATTATTAAATTAACGCAGACGCAACAACAAACAAAAACAAAAATAACAATCTTCAGTCTGCAGCCGGCCCGATGCAGGCTACATGAAGTCCTTGGCACCACAGCCAAGACCTCATGCTCCTGCCGCCCCTGGAGGATGAATGCGCGAGGCATTCAGTCACACCAGCAGCTGAAATCCCAAGGAACTGGGACAGCTATGGCCCTTGCAGTGTTGGATTACATGAAAAAGAAAAACATATTAGTATACACAAATTAAAATGCTGGAAATAAAGTGTTATAATTAATTATTGGAACTCTGTGAAAGTAATAAGTTAAAATCATCTCAAGTAAAGGTATTGAAAGTGGAATCAATTCAAAGTGCAATAAATTTATAGTGCAATAAATTTATAGTGCAAGTAATAAAAAATTATGCTTCCTATAGTAATATCCTAGAAATGGAGCTGAAATATAGTAGAAAGAAATAAAGAAATTAAATTATATTTACAACGGCGATAATTATAAATGCAACAAACAATTGCATCCAAGTACTGTCAGCCTGAATTAAAAATTTCTGAAAAATAATAGTTTTATTATTTACACCCTAGAAGTATAGAATTGTTTATATTAATTAGAATTAACGATTAAAGAATTTCTTTAATCTGTTAACATGAATTATCACGTTCTTGGCACGACCATTAGGAGTGAGTTTTTGTACCACATAATTCAATGAAGACAATCGGTGAACAATCTTATATGGTCCTACAAATAATCTACAAAGTTTTAAACTTCTTCCAGTCAACCGTCTTGGTTTTATAATCATGACCAAATCATCAGGTTCATATTGAACTGATTTTGTCTTCTTGTCATATTGTAGTTTTTGTGAACGCTGAGCCTTTTCAATATTTTTCATTGCTTTCTCTGATAAATCTTGTATGTAGTTCATTTTCTTCTTTAATGTAGTTTGTTCTTCCTCATGAATTCTTAGTTTCAAATCTTGATTAAAATATGGCTCCCTTCCAAAAACTATATGATATGGCGCGACGCCTGTAGATGCTTGAACTGAAGTATTGTATGAGAAGACAATTCTTGGTAATGCTGACGACCAGTCCTTCTGATCTTCTTGTATACATTTTGACATGGCTGTTGTCAATGTCTTGAAGAATCTTTCTATTAAGCCATTCGCCTGTGGATAATAATTAACTATATTAAACTATATTATAAGATATTAATTAACGTACCTCTGCTCTTTTAATATACCACTGAAGTTACCCCGCACCTCCACCAAGTGTGGCGACTGCCGGGGGATAACTTCAGTGGTATATTAAAAGAGCAGAGGTACGTTAATTAATATCTTTATTGCCCGGAGGCCAGATAAAGAATGAATATATTTTTTACAATTACTACAATCATTGACGGACGTCATTCGTCCATTCTGAAATTCAAACAATCTTTATTTCTTAAATCAGTGGCCAGGCACCGATCGTGAAGATACCATCTTCACAGTACCTTTCACACTTGCGATTTGCAGACGACATTGTCATCGTAGCGGAAACGCTGGAAGATTTGTAATATATGCTGAACGGCCTACATAGCTGAGTCTTCAAAACGCATTGGCCTCCGGATGAACTTGTACAAAACCAAGGTTATGTTCAATGAACATGTTGATCCGGAACCAATTCCGGTACAGGGCAGCTTTCTCCAGGTTGTTAAAGAGTATGTTTACCTTATAAAGTTTGTCACTACATTGATACGAATGCAGGAACATGGCAGTTACTAAGGGATATCGAAACAAGAACACAAGACCTCACAATGGATGACTACTGTGTAATACTTATTGGCGCAGCTGATTTTTATAGCACAAGGGACTATTACCAAAGTGTTAGTTTCATTAGGTCTAAGTTAGTAAATATACAACATACGAGCAATGTAATAATATGTACACCAAATTTCAAACTGCATAATTCAGTAATATTCAATAACGAATTGAGTTGTTTAATAGGATTTTATACAGAGATATAAGTAAATATGAATACGCCTACTTGTTAGATATCAATAAAAACTTAGATTATACATACAGTATGTTCAATAGACGATCAGGTACAATAAATAGTAAGGCATCAAAAGTCATATTTAGGGACTTAAAGGATAAAATTCTAGAAATAGATAGTCAAAATCATGTGGGATTTCATCTCAGTTCGCCTGTCATAATTGAAGACACAATTCACAGTTCTGAACTAAGAATATCACGCGAAGGGTCGAATCATATCAGCACCCAAACAGACAATATTTTTTTTTCGGCTAAAGAACTCAACTTGAAAGGCGTTGTTCCTGTAACTAAAGACGATGTGTTAAGAGTCTTACACCAGAATATAGCAGGTTTGACTAGCAAAACAAAGCTAATAGAGTTGACGTTAAATAAGTTGGAGGAAGGTGTTATGCCTTTGCATGTATTATGCTTCAGCAAAACTTTTGTAAAAGCGGAAAGTGAACGAAATAAACATATTAACAGGTATCACCTATCCGCGTCTTATTCGAGGACGCATCACAAGAGAGGTGGGGTCTGTATATTCTGTCAAAATTACCTAGAAACGCGGGAAATTGCATTCTTGCGCGAATTTTGTGAAAATTATATCTTTGAATGTTGTGGTATAGAAATCCTATCAATTAAATATATTGTTATATGTATATACAGAACGCCAACAGCAAACGTGTCTCGCTTCTTACATAAACTAGAAAAACTAATGCATAGACTCAAGCATAAAACGAAATCTAAAGTAGTAATCGTAGGAGACTTTAATATAGATACTTTAAAGACTACAGTCATTTCCAAAGAGCTTACAAGAATTGTATTAGGTAATAATTGTAAGTTGCATATTGTTTCGCCAACACGCTAAAAGTCTTGCCTTGACCAAATACTATCTAATGTAGGTACCTGACGCATGTAGTGAAATCTATAAACTGGGCTTATCAGATCATGAAACTGCTCAATGCCTTACAATCCCTGTTTTAAATAAAACAAAACAAATTTCGTCCACGTTCAGCTATATTAGAGACTACAGCGAAGAAAATATTTTGAAATTTCTTAGCTGTCTGAATGCGTTGTCCTGGTCCGATGTGTATAACGAAAATAATATGACCAAGGCGTTCAACAATTTCTATGACCTCTTTACACTATTTTATTATTTATGTTTCCCAGTCATCAAAATTAAACATACGGTACGACCCAAAACCGTTAACTGGTTTTCTACATGTCTAAAAAAATCCGTAGTAACAAGAAGACATTTACGTTTCACTTACTACAAACACTCAGGGAAAACACAACATAACTATTATAAAAACAAGTACCAAACTTATTCCAAGCTCCTTAAACGATGTATTAATCAAGCCCAAAAAATCGTGAACTCAAGATACATAAACAAATCAAAAAACATATGCAAAGCTACATGGGATATTATTAAAAATACGACAAATAACAACTCTTATGGACATAGCGTTAATAAATTAGTTATAAATGATAATATTATAAATGATCCCACTGACATTGCTAACATATTTAATAATTATTACATAAACATGACAAATTCCAGAACTAATCATAGGAAACAATCTGATAGGTTATCCATAAAATCAAATGCTGCTAATTTGTTCTTAGTTCCTTCTGACAAGGAAGAAATAGCTAAAATTATTAACTCACTAAAATCCACTAACTCAACCGGCTATGACGACATACGAACTGACATATTAAAAAAAGCAAATTGCTAATTTCCACTGTATTCAGTTATCTGGTTAACTTATCTTTCACGACTGGAATTTTCCCAGAGTCATTGAAATTATCCTTAGTTAAACTTCTCCATAAAAAGGGTAGTAAAGTAAATATCGAGAACTACAGGCCTATTTCACTTATACCCGTTTTCTCAAAGATACTTGAAAAGGCCATGCAATCGCGTATTACAATTTTTCTGGAAAAATTTAACATAATTAAAAAGGAGCAGTATGGCTTCGAGAAGCGTAAATCGACATCGCTAGCTGTTTTATCATTAATGAATAGTGTTTTAGAGTATTTGGACAAGAGTGTATCCACAACCGCTATTTTTTTTGACATGAGCATAGCTTTCGATTTCGTATCACACGATATACTCCTTAGAAAGTGCGAACAATATGGACTAAGAGGAATAGTTAACGACTGGCTTGGAAGCTATTTACATGGAAGAAGCCAGTTTGTGGAAATAACTAACATTGATCTTGGCCATATGGTGACTAAATTTAAATCTTCCGCTAGGGTAAATGCAGTTGGTGTGCCACAGGGTAGCATCTTGGGTCCATTACTTTTTCTGTTATATATTAACGACCTTCCCGATATCACAGAATTTAAATGCACACTATTTGCGGATGATCTATCTATAGTTATTCCTGGCCACAATTTGCAAATATACAACGAAGACATAAATGGTACCTTATCTAAAATCATAGTATGGTTGCAAAATAACAACCTAAATGTTAATCTGGAAAAGACTACATATATACAGTTTATAAATAAAGGGGGTCGTAAACACCATCTAGCGGTATCTTCTCAGGGACAGGCGATTAAGGAATCATCACAAACACCTTTCCTAGGAATTACCATAGACGACAAATGCTCATGGAACGAACATATTGATAACCTATGTAACAAACTAAACTCATTCGCTTATGCTCTTTGGCGACTTGTAAAAATTAGTAGTAAGCAAGTTGCATTACAAGCGTATCATGGTTATGTGTGTTCCTTGCTCAGATATGGTATCCTATTATGGGGTAACTCTTCTCATGCAGGTAGGGCACTAATAGCACAAAAACAATGCATAAGGTCAATGTGTAACCTAAATGTTCAGTCGTCTTGCAGACCTATGTTTAAAGATCTGAAACTATTGACAGTGCCATGTATGTACATATACGAAATTTGTTTGTTTGCTAAAACTCATCCATGTCTGTTCAAAACTAGTAAAGAAATATGCAATTTTAACACAAGATATCCTAATCGTCTGGTCATGCCGTCAAAAAAAACAAAATTATATAGTAGAAACACCTATTGTATGAGTGTGTCTATTTATAATATATTAAGCGAAGACATAAAAAATCAGCCTATAAATTTGTTTAAACGCAAACTTAAAAGTTGGCTAACAGATAACTGTTTTTACTCTGTTAATGAATATTTTGACTACGTAAATAGGTTAAAAATGTGACTCGCATGAAATTTCAATTGTATTGGCATTGATTATTTTGATAATTATGTTACACTTTATTTTATTTTTTTATATTTTGCATGCCAGAAGCTGGTGAAGTGTGTGAGACCTGTTTTTTCTTACATTGTGACCTACTGTAACCACATTTTAAGCAAAATAAAGAGATTTGATTTGATTTTGATTTGATTTGGGCAAATATTGCAGTTGGGTAAAAACAACTTCAAGAAAGAGGCTAATAGAAGAACAAAACTGGGCTGGGCAGCATATGGCAAATTTCGTCGGTTCTTCACATCGCCAATTCCACAATGTCAAGACGAAAGTTTTCAATCAGTGCGTCCTACCGTAATGACATACGGTGCCGAGACGTGGATACTCACGGTTGGGCTAGTCCACAAATTAAAAGTCGGCCAGAGATCTATGGAAAGGGCGATGCTCGGTGTTTCTCTGTAGGATCGAATTCGGAATGAAGTGATCCGTCAGAGAACCAAAGTTACCGGCATAGTTGACCGTATTAGCAATTTGAAGTGGCAGTGGGCTGGCCATATTAGCCGAAGAACCGATAACCGGTGGGGTAAATGTGTTCTTGAGAGGAGACCGCGGATCGGCAAGCGTAGTGTGGGACGCCCTCAGACTAGGTGGAGCGATGATTTTTGCAGGGTGGGTGGCAAGAGCTGGATGAGAGTAGCCGAGGATCGTTCACAATGGCGTGAAGTTGGAGAGGCCTATGTCCAGCAGTGGACAAGAATAGGCTGATGATGATGATGAATCGAGATCTCGGGCTAGAGTGGATACGTAACTAAATATCAATTGCTGTTCATGTTTCACAGACTGACTGTTGTGCGGACGTTATGTGCCTGGTTTGGTTCTTAGGGTGGGCTAGGCATCAAGAAGTTGTTAGGCGCCCTTTTTAATTCCTCGATACAATTATTATCGATGACTATGACTACAATTAGAACTGCACTGTTAATACTATTAACGTTAGAAATAAATAATTTAGTTACCAACAAAAAGTTTTTTTTTTCATGACTCCTGGGATAGATCTTAAAGCGCTTTAGTATACAGTCTAGTGTTAGCCTAAGGAACATTATGTGTTTAGTCTGGGCAGCACTTGGGCCAACTCCCATACAAAAGTGGTCAATCTCCAAGCAGCCTCGCTTCGGCAGCCAGTCGAACTTACGAGGGCTGTTCCGAAAATAGCTAGTCAACGGCGTACTATTAATTGTATTCGTTTAATTTTACTGTAGCCTAAAGGCAAATTTCATTACGAACTCTTTCGCGTAAGAGTCACTGGCCAGTGACATTCAGTTATTTTTTTATGAAATCAGAAACAAAACATGTCTGTCACTTTTTGTTCGCAAAAATGGAGCTAACGCGGGAAGCATTTCGTGCTATGATATATTATGATTATAAACGAGGGTTAACTTACAAGGATTCTCATGAAAATTTAACTAGTGTTTTTGGGGCCTTATCCCCATCTGTTGCCACTGTCAGTTACTGGTTCCGTGAATTTAAGCGTGGGCGGAGCGACATCAAAGATGAGCCTAGACCGGGGCGACCGCCAACGGCAGTCACTCTAGAAAATGTTATCAAGGTGGAATGGCTAATCAAGGAATCTCGAAACATTACCCACCGAGAGATTCAGGACGAACTGAATATTGGATCCCGGGCAGTTTCTACCATTTTGCATGACCACCTTCAAGTTCGGAAGGTTTCGTCTCGATGGATACCACATTTTCTCACACAGGAGCAAAAAGACATACGTGTCGATTGGTGCAAATTTATGCTAAAAAAATTTGATAATGGTAATTCACAACAAGTGAGCTACATTGTGACATCCGACGAATCTTGGATATATAGCTACGACCCATTTACAAAACAGCAATCAACACAATGGGTCTTTGAAGAAGATGATTTACCTACTAAAGTAGTTCGCGGTCGAAGCGTCAACAAAAAAATGGTTGGTGTTTTTTTTCGACGTAGTGGACCTGTAGCCGTAATTCCACTTGAAGATCGGAAAACAGTTACCAGCCAATGGTACACTGAAGTTTGCTTACCACAGGCCTTCCAGGAGCTGAACGTCAGTCGTCCAAGTACTGGAGCTCGGGGCATCATTTTTCATCAAGATAATGCTCCGGCCCACACGGCTGCCAGAACCACGGAATATATTAGCAAATCAGGAGTGCAATTGCTACCACACCCTGCATACAGCCCTGACCTGGCTCCGTGCGATTTTTTTCTGTTCCCCACGTTAAAAAAATCATTACGTGGGCGACGATTTTCGACGGCGGATGAAGCAGTGGACGAATTCAGGCGACTTTTTTTTGACCTTCCGCAAGAACAGTTTTTCTCCTGTTTTGAAAGTTGGTTCAGTCGTATGCATAAGTGCATAAAGGCAGCAGGGGAATACTTTGAAAAGTTGTAAATAAAGTTTTATTATATTCCTTATAGTTTTTGTTTAACTAAAAAAATTCGGAACAGATGAAAAATGAGGATGTTTAAAAATTTGCGTGCTCATCCAATGCAGTGCAGTACGCGGAGGCTAAAGGGGTAAAAATATTAATGACGCATTCTTATGGGTCTATTTAATTTGAAATGCAGCAGACAATCAGTTTTTATTGGTTCTATTGTTGTTTAAGTACCACCAAAATTTACTATGAAATCCATGTAGAGATACGATCTGTTACCGTGCCGTGCTTCATTTTTGACGTGTTTGCGAGGCTCATAGATTCAAATGTACAACTACGTATAAGCAGTTTTGTGTACTGGATTTAGTTCGTCTATGGCCACATTTTTCAGCAGTGTCATGAAAATTATATCGACAAGTTGTTGTGTGAGGTAATTAGAGTAGGTACCTACATCGCGAAATAATACTAAATATAGCAATGATATTTAAACGAAATGTGTTTACTTTGAATTTAACCACTGCATCTAGATGGACGATTTAACGACCCTAGTCTATTTACTTAAACTATATAAGCTTTGTAATCGTAAGTGAAGATTACATTTCCACATACTCGCTGCTTTGGATGAAATTTATCTAATGACAGTCTAAATAAACGGAATTGAAGAGTCCCCTAACATAACTTGTGTAATTGCTTTTCTTGTGGTCCAGAACACATGCTCGCGAAACAATCTCTTCAAAGGAGATGTTAAAACTCTAAATCGTGGCAAGGTCGTTTACTACTCTCCCATGACCTACTTATTTTATCATGGGCCTCATCCGGGTCGGCGTACCCAGACACGGAACAAGCTTCGCAAATCGGGTTATATCGCAATAAGTATTAATTTTCATGTATCATGTTTCAGTGTAGCAGGTAAATATAATAATGATGTAAAGATGTTAGAGGAAAATAACATGCACTTGTCGTATTTTGGTGAAAGGATCACTAAAAATTATTCCTATGTACAATGTACAAAAAAAATGCTTGAACTGATAAAACTGTTATATTATAATCATTGTACTTATATTTGTCAAATTGGTACTTTTTATGTTCCAAGTGGAGAGCGATTGTTTTAAAGTTAAGCTGCTTGTCAAATGAATAAGTAAAATGCATACATCGGGGATTTCGGAGCGGGAACGATTTGAAAAAGAGTAGAGATAAACAGATACGTTAGTCTGAGAAAATATCATATTATGCCTAATGAATAACTACCTCTCTGCGAATTGTATACACTCTATGAGACAGTTTTATTTTAATTCATGTAGTACTTTAGCTTTATTACCAAGCCTCTTTAGATAACAATAAAAATAACTTTAATTAATTACCTGCACTAAATTTAGTAGTTGACACGATTTTCTGAAAAAACTATCAATATTTTTTCTATAATTGGAACAGTTAATCTGCGGCGTCTTGCTGTAAATATCAATTTCAATGAACTGAACGATCTTTCCACGTCGACAGTTGTAATAGGTGCAGTGCATATTTAAACTTTTTGAAGGAATCAATTGATGTACGAGAATTTTGCGATTAAAGTTCAATTTCTTTGCCTTTTAACAATTAATTTATAATTTTTAGCGTGCTATAGCCAGAATATTTATTCAACACCTTTTTTTGAGCCAATATGGCTACTATGACATTAGCTATTTGCCGACCGACATCATCCGTGGTTTCGTCAACACTGCCGTAAATATATTAATTTTTAAGCTCATTCCGTATTGTATTCATTTTTTTTACTTAAATGAACTGAAGAACTTTTACAGTTTTTACAAATTTACCGGTATAGTTGCCGGCAAACTTTTTGAACAAAGATAGCGGATCTGCGCATGTACACAAATCATTCGCATTTGTACGTAAATCGGCTACTGCGCAGTCAAGGTTAATATCGGATTGCTTACTTGCGTCCATGGTATATTACAGCCCACAAAAAAAATTCACGAGCTCACTATTGAAATCATATTTTATACTTGTATGTTTATTGGACGCAACGTGTCGCGTTACACCAAATTTCGTTTGAGCGAAGCTAACATTGCATTTGGTGCCAAAAATAAAGAATCTCGAACTAAATAAAGAATCTGGATTATTTTCTATCCACGAACGCACAAACTCGTAACGAGCTTTTTTCTTGGAGGCATATTTGTATTGATTATTATATAGTATTTTTAAAATGAAATTGCATTGTAATTTATCTACTAGACAAGGGTACGGTATGACAATAAGTGTCTAATATAATGTCAATATTGACACCCGATATCTATTAATTATTTGCTTATAAATGAGTAGGAACTTAACTGAAGAGGTTGATAATGACTGACCATTATAACATGTGAACCTATATTAATGATTATTATTTTATATTTTTCAATTAATTATTCATGACGTAGAAACCTGCTAGAGTACATTCTGTTTTTTAAGTCAATACCTACTCTTTGGCTAATGTCAAACGTTCCCGCTCTGAAAACCCCGATGTATGAAAATGACACATCAAACGACAGCAGTCAAATATATGCCAAAAACATACTGCAGACCTATAATAAATATTTATCTTAATTGCTGCAATATACGTTAAGTCCATATTACCTACTGTAATATCTAGTTAAGTATAATTTACTAAAAATCTGAATGTTGAGTTTCTTTCAGCGTTTCTTCTCAACAGTGGTCCCCTTGTAAATGTCGATAGAGTCAGACTATATGTATAAAAATATCGGCCAAGTGCGAGTGGGATTCGCGCACGAAGGGTTCCGTTCCATTATCTGTAAGTTTGTTGTATGGGAACCCCCCTTCAATATTTATTTAATTTTATTTGTAGTATTTGTTGATATAGCGGCAATAGGAATACATCATCTGTGAAAATTTCAACTGTCTAGCTATCACCGTTCTTGAGATACAGCCTGGTGACAGACGGACGGACGGACGGACAGCGAAGTCTCAGTAATAGGGTCCCGTTTTTACCCTTTGGGTACAGAACCCTAAAAATGCCCCTGTAACTTACTTACAGAATAAAGTTAATAATTATTTAATTAACCAAATATGTTTATACAGTCAGATAATTTTTAGTAGGTAGGTAAAATATTTTGGATCATTTTAACCTTTACAAAAAGAATAAATGTTTGCGTACATGGCACAACCAATGTTCAGTAGATCCGTTCACGCGCGGCACAATAAAACTGACCGCACGGCTTTATTTTACTGTATGTAATATATGTATATGCTGCACACTTGTTGCTACAGCTAATAAACTCGCCGTTTTTGAAGCATCGGAAGCTCTCATAAATTGAATTCGCAAACGATAAAAGGAAGGCTGAATCATTACACTTCGTACCAATTAAAAACGGTTATATGGTAAACAGATTTGTTATATTAATTGTATTTGTTTGTTATTGGTTACCTATAGTCGAAATGCTTTCGCATGCGATTTAAATTTTACCAATGTTACCAAGTTATTGCCCACTAATGACTCCATTTGTTACCAACCCTTAAATGGGTGGAGAATATTATAAACCATATAATGATGTTGAGTAGTATCTAGGCACTGTAGCAATAGACATCTTTATTTATAGCCCTAAATCGAATTATATTATATTTTCGAATGTTTGCCCATGAATGGAAGTTTTAGCCTAAATATCCTTAGGGAACCAATGCATGATGGGGACTTTTAAAGCAAAGCTACATTTCTTAGAAAAATACTTTGAAAAATGTTTAATCAGAGGCCGGCTTATTTAAGTAAAACTAACAAAAATCTAAGTAGGTACCTAAATTAGGTGGCCACAGAAAAAACTGGACATTGACTTCGAATCGAATGATTAAGACAGTTACTGTATAAATAGATGGCTTCGCTTAGTTTGATCCTCTAGTATTCCAAACAGTAATAGTTAATTAAGACGTTCCAAATAATAATTAACCAGAGGTTAGCTGTGCCACTGTAGTTTCCCCCTTTCTTGGAAGTTTCTCCCTTGTATTAGTCCCTTGCTACTTTTTAGACCAGAAAATAAATTGTTATAAGTAGCATTTCTTGCTTTTCCCTGTCCGGGTATAAATTAGCCAAGATAATCAAAAATCTACAAGTAGAAGCGAATTCGATTCCGATTAAATTGCGTGACCGAAGTGTACGTATATAGAAAATAAAATACCTTATGTTCGTCGACGCGATGTCACTACATATTTACCGGGAACAAGTTTAATTGCGAGCCACTTTGACCTATCCAATGGCCTTGAATCGACTAAACTCAATTTAATAAAATTGTTCGAGAGTAAGTAAGAAGACGATCTACAGCAAAAGGGAATTTGGCTTAGTGTACTTGCATGGCCCTTGTATTCTCACAAGTGGTTTGAGATGTGAGGCGTAGCAAACAGACGAGAATACCTACCTACTGTAAACAACAAATAAGCTTCTTAGAGGTAATAAGTATAAGGGCTCTCAATACTGGACAATTTCTAAATAAAATATATTCTAGTATCGGAAAGTTAGCAATATATAAATAAGCCTAGTTCCACAGATTTCAATGTGTTTGAATTAAACTAGAAACATTAGTACCTTATAAAGTTATATAGGTAGGTACCTATATTTTTATTAATAAAGCGTAGATACGTTCATTTTACGCAACAGGCAACAAAGTAGAATACACAAACGATTTTGTTCTTTTACTTACTAAACAAAGTTGGCCACAATGGCAATGTCAACCTGTCGCGTCACCCAATTCCGCGTGTAAGCTGTAGAAATTCAATGTTTCGTTTCGAATTTCGCGGGGAAAAAGTCTTTGTTTCGTCTCGGCACACGCTTTGCATGTTTGTAAGAACAATCACTGAAGCTACGTGCCTCAACCCCTCGCTTCGATACCCTCCGCGATATAACTGTACTCCACAAATTGGAGACGAGAACGGTTCGATTTTGAATTTCAAGTGAGTCGTGAATTATTTATTCCTTTACTTTGCTTGTTAATTGGTAATATTGACATTGGAACTGTCGATATAGTTACTATAGGTGAAAGTACATTACGTAACAAGGGTGGTAAACAAGGTATTACAAACGAGTGTCTAATAGAAGCCCGAAGCCGAAGGCGAGAGCTTTAATGCCACGAGTTAGAAATTTCTTTTACCACCAGAGTCACGTACGACGTTTTTCATCACACTTGGGAGGAAATAAAACAAAAGTAATAAATAGCAATCAATACCAAAAAAATTATAAAACAAAACTACGTAACTACAATATTTAATACAATTTAATATTTGTCCAGCTCAAAGAGATAGGTAATACTTTTATTAAGAGCGGCGTTTGTACCTTCTTGAATTAAGGAATAAAATATATAGGTTTAGCAACACGAATTTCTCGTAGCAAAGAAAATTGAGAAGACATGTCGGTAGATAATTCAGAAAACAAAATTTACTCCAATTATAAAGGCGACCTGAAACCAAATAACTAAATTAATCTTTGCACATATTCTTTCTTTCTTCTTCTTCTTCTTTCTTTACTGTTAGCATTGTTTCATGAAACTTGAAGACAATTCAATCAAAAGGAATTACTTGAAAATATAGGCAAATTTTAATTTATCTAAGTATTCTCGACTTACCTTCGTTGTTTATATATTTATTTTCAATAACATCCAGTTAAGACTGCATTTTTTTTAGATTGTTTGTGCCGCCTTGTTGCCGCATTGATAATAATTTCGAGCGGAATCCTTTCCTTAGAGATTCTTTTATTTGATTTGATGGCATTGATTACGTAGATAGTCAGTTCATTTAATTTAACAGAAATACAACGACGAAAATATAAAAAACGCGATTAAATTCACCATAAAAAATAACAAGTCACTATTACAGTAACATGTACCTAGTACATTTTTTGTCTGATTTCTGCCGCCATGTTGACATGTCAGACCGCCGACCAATCAGAGGCCGTTCCTGTAGACTATCCACAGAAAATGTTAATAAGTATTGCGTTTGGATATTGTATAATGAGCGAAAAATAATTATTAAAATAGAAATTTACAAAGTACAATAAAACAAACGAATAATTCATATCAACGTATTTCAATATATATGATTATTATTATCTACTCTTCTCTTTAAATAAGCATATAAAACATTACATTAAAAAGTAACTTTTTAATAAAAACTTTTTGGTCTACATATTACAACTAAACGTCAAGATTTCAATGAAAATAAAACTTACCGCCCTGGGGCGTAATTTACGATTAACCGCCCGCTTTTCTAGAATGTAAACCCTTGATTTACGAGCAAGTGTGATGAAAATCACTTTAAAAAAGCATTATGAATCAGAATAATTCAGTGAATAAAGGGATTTTACCATACAAACGGTCCGGTAGTTCTGAATTTTTGATATATTGTCTAGGATGATTAGTGCTACCCGAACCCCGAAATTATGTTTGAAGTGGTTTCGCAGCCCGATATTGCGTGCATTTTAAATGTGCATATCTCCGTGACTAGCAGTTATAAAAACAAAATTTTAAATGGAAATTATAGGAAATTAAATTCTCCACAATATTGCGTCAGCTTTTTTCTAGTTAAAATGCACCTAAACGCATGCAATACAGCCAAAACCGAAGAAAATTGCCGGTATTTTTCAATATGGCGGCGCGGAGGAGCCTAAACAACCTAGAAAACATATCAAATATTCAGAACTACCGGACCGTCCGAAGGGCCAGCCCCAGTTGTTTAGGCTCTATTCACCGAACTGGAATGAATGATACCGTATCCGTGTAAACAATCTGGCGTCAACTTTCTTATTTCACTTCGGTATAGTACCTACCTACCGTGATAAAGCACGGGATTCTGCTAAACTAAAGGCATCGCAATGTTACATCGTGTAAGTAAAGTTAGGTATCGCTATGTGTTATTGGCGTTATGCCAGTAATTTTATTTACGACAATGCGACTTACTAAATACAAAATTGCCGTGCCTTAGAATATCATCCTGCCTCCGTTAGGGGCGCTTCTTCTCGCTTTCTTTACGCTTCTTCATTTGAAAATGATTTATCTACTTCGAACTCTTTCTATCAACAACAATGAACTTTGATATCTCGACGTAATGGCGTTTTCAGCAGGAAATAAGAAATGTAAAATAAGAGAATTTATGAGTATAAAGTTTTATTCATGCCGAAGAAATAGTTTCACAACTCTCTTCTCCATGTTATCTTTAGTAAGTCGAAGTTTGTTAACTACCTCGGTCTCCTTAATACTCATCATACCCTACATAATATACTTATTATAAGATGTAAGCAGTATGCCGAATAAAAGAAAATTATATTGCTATTTCTGTAGAACATTATTTTTGTGAAAAAAACCTGCATTCACTTATAAACCGACTTTATAAAGATAGTAATTGGAGTCGACGCGTATTTTGATGTTGTTATCTACCAACCATAGAACTCCTAAACTTGACCCCAAATTGTATTTCTTTTGTTAGGGTTCCGTAGTCAACTAGGAACCCTTATAGTTTCGCCATGTCCGTCTATACGTCTGTCTGTCCGTCCGCGCCCCGCGGCTTAGCTCCGTTATCATTAGTACTAGAAAGCTGAAAATTGGTATGAGTGTGTGTATCACGCCGCAAAACGGTAAAACAAAAACTAAAGAAATAACTTTTTTTCGGGTACCTCTCGTACAACTAAAGTGGCGGTGATTTTTTTTCGTTCCTACACTAGTGTGCGGGTAGTCGTTGAATAGTTATTTTAAAAATAAAAGGGGTCTCCAAACATATTTTTTTGATAAAGTCAGTTGTAAATATTCGCTCCGGAAATCCAAAAAATAACGTCCCCCGTCTTAGTTTTCAACCACGCGTCAAAAAATTATGGGAAAATTCATGAAAATGAGGTCTCATAAGTACTTTCAATGAAAACTATATTGAATAAAATCGGTCGAGCCGTTTTTGAGGTATCGCAAAATATCATAATTTCTTTAAAATGACGTATGTGCCGCGCGGTGTCCTTATACATCTAACGTTACACATATTAGTTAAGTGCCATACTGCATTAAAACATTCCGCTCAATCTAGCGCGTATTAATCGATAACGTCCAGAAGATAATACGTAATAAGTACGTTGGCGTTCACGACCTCTTTATAGAGCTTGAAATATTTCTCGTAAGCCCGTCTATTGTGATTGTGAAGGATGGGCAACTATGGAACCCTAGGTACACCACAGATCGTATAGTACTAGCCTACACTGAGCGTGGCCCGACATGTTCTTGGCCGGTTTTTTCATATTCAGTATTTACCTTTTTTGACGTAATCCATGGCGAATTAAAGGAACTAAGGAGTTCGATAACTCTTCGGAGGCACACGTTCAGAAAGGTTGAATTTTTCATATCAACTCATAGTGTTTTTTTTTTAATAACATATATTGTACACATGACAGCACCCATATAACGTAAATGTGCATGATCTATTGAATTTGATAACGATAATAAATCAATACAGCAGTATAAACAGTTACGTACTACGTGCTTTTCTTTTTAAAAGCTGTGTTGTGACCAAATCTATCGTTTCGATTCATGTGCTATTTCTGTAAATTGTTAGAAATCGATTAAATAGATAAATGTATAACCTGAACAAAGAACAATAAAACAAATTAAAATTCTACCGAACTTATGTTCGGTCATATGATTTTTTTTTTAAGATATGGAATGCGTTTTTGATAATTATTTGATTTTTCCACGAATTGTAATAATAATATGCATTTTATTGGTGAAATAGTTCACAAGTAATAAAAAATAAATGCAATTGCAAATAAAATTACAGCGCGACCAACTTAACTGTCAAACGGCGAAAATAGTAGTCTAAGATCCGAAGCTAAATCGATCTTCACCGAGCTGATAATAGAATGAAACATATTTTATTATGAATTTAGTATATTAGAAAATATATTAAAAATGGGTTTGCTAAAATATCCTGGACAGGCTATTTATAATGATTATAAAAAAACAACAACGAGACATGCAACATCGAGATAATAAAATTTTATCCTGGGTTAAAGTATAAAACGTATAGAACTAATAATATATTTGTCTTAGCTACATCACTACAAACATCAACAGACAAGACAAGTGTCAAATATTTGTTAAAGATAAAAAAAGAATCACTGTAGCTTCCAGAAAGCGTGACAGTAGGATTTGTCCTCGTTGACATTACTATTTTATTTTGTATCATCGTCACTACATAGTATAAAACAAAGTCGCTTCCTGCTGTCTGTCTGTCTGTCCCTATGTATGCTTAGATCTTTTTAAACTACGCAACGGATTTTGATGCAGCTTTTACTAAATATATGGATTCAAGAGGAAGGTTTATTTATGTAATACATGCATAATATAGTAGAGGAACACTGAACATTTTAGAGGTTTCTATGTGATGTCGTAAATAGACACATTTTTTGCGCTTACATTAGGTACTAACGCTGGCTGAACCCTAAGAGATAGTTCAAAATAATGTACTACAGTATTGTACACCTTAGAGAGGTCTACAAAAAAGTCCGCGTTGGTACATGTCTATCTCTTAGGGATAACCCACAATAAACATTTTTTATCCTTTACTTTTTACGAGAAATAATGTTTTATTTACGAAGCAATTTAATCAATTCAGCATTAATCCTTATCCAATTAAGTACCCTAAATACATTGTGCATTTAATATAGATCAATATGGCCCTTCACAGCGTATTTTCGAAGATATTACTTAATTAAAATGCAGGGACATAGCGGTTGCGGCGGATCCGGCCGAGGGGACGGCGGCGCGTGCCTATAAATAGCACTGCACCCGTGCGAAGCCGGGGCAGGTCGCTAGTATTATATTATAATATTACTGAGCTATGATATACAAAGTTTAACATGAAATATACATATATACTAACTTGCTGCCCGCCGTGAAAACCACAACCTAGAAGTCTGACGATACGCTCCGTGTCCTGGCCGAATCTGCGCCTATTATAAACACTTAAAAAAAACTAAGGGTAGCTACTGCTGCCGGCAGCAGGACAGGGCACAGTTGTGCTACAGGTGTTTAGCACTACACAAGAGCGCTAAAATATACATACCTACTCGTATACCTATACTTCGGGACATAACTCATTCTAAATATCTTGTGTGATGCGTAAATTGCTGGTCTTGTTAATTCCATTTTATTAACAACTAGCTGTGCCCGCGTCTCCGCACGCGTGGAAATTGGTCTGTGTCAGTAACGACTGATTCACCCTTAATTTCTCTCTGTCTCACCTGGAGGCGGAACTTGAAGTAAAGTGAATACGATAGATGACTGTTGTCCAGACTAAATATTTTCGATCATCCAAATCGGTCCTCCAGTCAAATCAGTCTAAGCATGAAAAGGTAAATAAATAAATAAATAAAATAAATATTAAGGGACAATCATACACAAATCGATCTAGTCCCAAACTAAGCAAAGCTTGTACTATGGGTACTAGACGACGATATACATAATATATAAATACATATATAGATAACATCCATGACCCAAGAACAAAATATTTTGCACAAATATTTGCCCCGGCCGGGATTCGAACCCGGGACCGCCGACTCAGTAGGCAGGTGTCTACAAACCGAGCCAAACGCGTCGTCAACACACACAGAAAAAAGAAATATACACATAAAAATTAGGTCTTATTAGTTAGAAGTAAGATTAGAGGAAAGGAGAATAGATATCAAACGTGAGGCCGTTTATAACATTATATTTACAGTTATGTTTATGTATGCACAACTAAATACGTACATATAATTATATCTATAGTTACATACAAATACCTAAGTGGGTATGTATAGTTCGTTTTTTTTAACACATATTTGACACATGGGTGGACCCATGTAACGTAAATCTGCACGAACTATTGAATAAAAAAATTAAAAAAACAAGCAATCACATTGTAATTGCTATACCGCGGGGTTTTCGGTGCACGAATGATTTGACGCCTACTGTCGGCATAATATTGTCATTGTACTTATTCTATATTATTTTGCGCCTCAGGTCGAATTATTCCTGATTTATTTTTCTAGCTCTTAATGATAAACTCTTTGGAGAAATTTATAACAACACAGCCAGCATTGAACTGCATGCTCGTATTCATAATCGGAAAAGGTGTCAAACAGGGCGACCCGCTGTCTCGAAAATTGTTCACCAGCTGCCTCCAAAAAGCAGGCGGTCTCGTGGAAAAGGATGGGCAGTATCGTTAGCGGCACAAGGTTGACAAACCTACGCTTCGCTGCAATAATAATATATATAAAAAAAAAAACAAGACATGATGAACAACTTGACATAAACTGTTCACAAAAGGGTAGTCAAAATATGACGATGAAATCTTGAGCACATTGAATCGTTCATCTCAGTTTTATGTGAAAAATGTCGCTTGTGACATTTTACGAACGACGCATCGATATACCGCGGGACATAATTTCACGTTTCATATTCAGCGCACGTACTTACGGCTCTCACCCTCGAGATCCTCGATTTCGGTGGAATGTTCATTGAAAATTAAATGTAGAGAAAAAATGTTCGCGACGATATATTGGGAATCAATTTATGAGGTACGTGATAAATAAAAATATGTATATTATTTAATAATACGCTGATATCTGCTGATACATAATATAAGGCGCGATAGAAAACGGTCGATGTACGAGTACGTTTACGCTGACAGAGAAAAGGCGACCTAGAAATTCTTACGCTAGTGTAGCTTTTGCTCACGTGCCTAAGTCTCGTCTCAAGCCCGTTCAGGTCGTTCAGAATAAGTTCTTGCGCAGGATGACAGGTATGTGACCAACCTGAGCCTTCACGAAGACATAGAACTTCCCACCATGTTTGGTTTTTTCAAAAAAGCGTCCAAGCACTTCTTCGATATAGCTCCCAACCACGGGAACCCCCTTATAAGGAAGGCAGCCGACTACCTTCCTCGAGCTCCCGATCCCTCTGTGGATCCACCTCACAGATAGTTATTTCAAAGAGGTCGGTTTACCCGACGTCCGAAGCATGTGCTTTCTGACCCAGACGCTGAGATCACGGAAACCATCCAAGCGATGGTCGCCGCGAACTCTCCGAACGGCACGGCAGCGTAAATCTCCGCCGGCGGGGAACTACTGCTACTTAGTTCGCATTTTTTCTTTATTATAACCCGATTCTCTATCCTCACTCCTCCCGCTCTAATTTTTTTATTTATACCGTGATACAGTCCGAGTCATGTCTTAAAGAAAAAAACAAAAAGCAAACATTTAGCCGTGGCGTAAGTGTCCTTGCTAGTTGCTGCCCAAGGGCGCGGGGCGTCGCAAGCCGATTTTTAGGCTTCCCAATGTCCGGATGTCCAGATGTTTAGATGTTCGAATGTCCAGTTGTCCAGATTTCCGGGTGTTCTCGCCCAGCGGTCACATTTCTCAACCGATTTTGATGTAATTTTGTGAGTAGGTTTTGATAAATATACATATTTTTTTGTCCATTCAGTTCTTCTTTTTTTTTCAAAATTTTAATGTTTGGGCTGGTAACGTTAAGAATATATACATTTCAGTAATTTCGAGGCAGACGCCCATGATGCTGCCTTATATGGATGATACATCTCCAGCTAGCTTCAGGGTTATTAGGGTATAGCGAGTGTGGTGTCTAGCACAACTGTGACACGCGACTCTTTCTCGCGTGATAAATATTACCTACCTCTTTCTTCGCCGTATTGTAAGAGAGTGACGGGTGATGCTATGTCGTACGACAGGAGTCGCGAAGCGTATAGTTGCGGGCGTAGGTTTAGGTACTGATGGGCACCAAAGGTGTACAAAAAGCAGGCTAAATTTAAAATTTAAGGACGCGTTTTGAAGCGGAACACGACTATGTATATATACATATATATAGGTATGACTGAAAAGTAATACACATAACATACATAGTATTTTAAAGTATTTCAAAATGTATACGATTTGTCTGTGACAAATACGTATCTTTAATGAGAAGTTTGGAGATGAGCTAACCAATTAATAATAATCGAAGTACAGTACATATAAAATTGCCACGCGTGATGGCTTCTTTGTTTATTTACTCCAGACTATTTCTGAGTTCCAGTAACTAGTTTATCCACCTACTGCGGTGAGTGGTTATCATTTTCACTTTGCTCTGACTTGTTGAGTCGACACGCGCTTTTAGTTTATATATAGAACTGATATTAGTGGGATGTTCCCCCTTCAACAAAAATTAAAATCAACAACCAAACAAATACACAGCTACAAATTCATTATTTTCTTAAAGCAGTAACGTGTGCTAGCGTAAACGAAATGTTTACCATGGAGCGAAAAATTCAGTTATCAATTGTCGAAAGAGTCGGACTTTTTGAAAATGAGGGGGAAATGAATATTGCCAGGTATTCTCGCGTAGGGAAAAGTTAGTTTACACGAGAAAATGCGCACAATTACATCCGCGACGGCGAAAAAAAAGTTGTCTTCTTTACCGTAGTCGGTATAAAGGAGGATACATTTTGCTCACAATATACCATGGGCGTATATAGGGGGGGTGGCCGGGTGGGCCGTGACCACCCCAATATGGCCTAGTGCCCACCCCATGATTTTGGGTTACGGATAGAAATTCATGGCTTCATCTCAAAGACCATGGCTAGGACCCCACCCACGCCCCGTCTGTAAAAAATCTTAGATACGCCAATGCAATATACACTTATACAAACAGACGTACAACTGCCATCAAATATAAACACAAACACACACTCTATAGCCTTGACGATAAGAGTCGTGTTCAGATATTTATGATGCGATATATTTGATGGCATGTGATGATGACCGTACGAGCATAAAATAAATATATTATTTCCCTCAGACCTCCCATCTCGATATAGGCTACCTATCTGCACGTCTAGCTGTGACACGCCAATCTTTGTAGCGTGACAAAATAAATGTACCTATGTATGTATGTAATATGTATGTAAACACTTTATTGTACACAAAAACAAAACTTAAAAAAACAATAAAATGTACAAAGCCGAACTTATCCCCTAGGGATCTCTTCCAGTTAACCTTTGAGCAAATGAGAAAATAATAGGATATCCAAGAACAAGAGAAGTGTGTACAACAACGCCACTATGTCGGTCCGAGTACAAGACCAGCGTACGGAGCCGATTCCGTTGCGAAGGTGTGTGAGGCAAGGGGATGTTATGTATATCTCCGAAGCTCTTCACCAACGCAATGGAAGACGCCTTCAAGCTTTTGGAATGGCAAGGACTAAGGCATCAATATTAACGGCGAGTACATCACGCACCTTCGGTTTGCCGACGACATCGTGGTCATGGCAGAGACGCTGGAGGATCTCGGTATGATGCTCGAAGGTCCCAACAGGTGGGCCTTAAGATAAACATGGACAAAACGAAGATTATGTCGAATGTCCATGTAGCACCCACCCCAGTAATGGTTGGTAACTGGGTCCTCGAAGTTTTTGACGAATACGTCTATCTGGGACAAACAATTCAGTTAGGTCCAACTTCGAGAAAGAGATCAATTGGTGGATTCAACTCTGATGGGCAGCGTTCGGGAAACTGCGAAGTGTCTTCTCGTCCAACATACCTCGCTGCTTGAAGACGAAAGTCTTCAACCAGTGCGTATTACCGGTGATGACCTACGGAGCCGAGACGTGGTCTCTAAGTATGGGCCTTTTAAGGAAGCTCAGCGTCACTCAGCGAGCTATGGAAAGAGAGAGCTATGCTCGGGATTTGTCTACGAGATCGAATCAGAAATGAGGAGATTCGTAGACGAACCAAGGTCATCGACATAGCAAACCGGGTAAGCAAGCTGAAGTGGCAATGGGCGGGGCACGTAGCTCGAAGGACCGATGGCCGTTGGGGCAGAAAGGTTCTCGAGTGGAGACCACGTATCGGCAAGCGCAGTGTATTACGACCACCCACAAGGTGGTCGGACGACGTGGTTAGAGTTGCGGGTACTCGCTGGATGCGGGTCGCTGCTATCCGGCCCATGTGGAAATCTATTGAGGAGGCCTGTGTCCAGCAGTGGACGTCCTATGGCTGAAATGATGATGATGATGATGATGATCCAAGAAGATAGACAAACGAACAAGTTAGTATGCACAGATACACTAAGGACTAATAATGTCTTAATATAATAAAATATGTGTAATTCCAAAATATAATACATATTGTAGATATACTCAGTATCCATTAAGAAAATAAATTTTACTGAAGCTTAAGCGTTATAATGAGAACATCGTCTACAGCTAGATGTTTTTTTTTACTTGATGGCAGCTTTAATTGGGAGCAAGTCTTTGAACGCTCATGCGTATTACGACAGCGCGAACTTTGCCGTATTTTCAAATATTCGTATAGCATTTTTCCGTTTGACATATATTTCAATACTAAAATTAGCCGGGTAAGTAATATAAGATATAAGAACTTATGCTATAATATTCATATTATATACGCTCATATTGTATAAGCTTGTTTTGTATACCGTTCAAGGTGTATAACGAACGTTGGATATAACATCAAAATATCTATTTTTGTTAAGTATAACGTTATTTAAGTATAATATCATTGTAAATAACGATCATAACGTATAACGTTCATAATATCTCAGATTTATAATGTATATTACTCAATACATCTAACACCAAAATGCATAATGCTCGTATAGAATAACCGTCTGCACATCAATTGTGTACATACTTATGCTATAGTTCGCTGTAAAATTTTAATATAATTATGTACCTCCATGCAAGCAAGCATTTTAACGCTCCGCTCGCTTCGCTCACTCCGCTATCCATGGTCATAAAACAAACCTAACCTAACCTACAGTTTTCGGTTTTTGACCCATATTCCATTTTGTCGCAGTTCTTCCAAAACGGTATACTCGTATTCGCCAGAATTTCATCTGCCATTATCATTGTGTACATACTTATGCAATAGTTCGCTGTTAAATTTTAATATACCTCCATGCAAGGAAGCATTTTGACGCTCCGCTATCCATGGTCATAAAACAAACCTAACCTAACCTACAGTTTTCGGTTTTTGACCCATATTCTATTTTATCACAGTTCTTCCAAACGGTTATACTCTTACTTGCCAGAATTTCATCAGCCATTATCAATTGTGAACATACGTATGTCGTATGCAATAGTTCGCTGTTAAATTTTAATGTAGGTACCTCCATGCAAGCAAGTATTTTGACGCTCCGCTCGCTTTGCTCGCTCCGCTATCCATGGTCATAAAACAAACCTAACCTAACCTACAGTTTTCGGTTTTTGACCCATGTTCCATTTTAGGGGCATAGGGGTAGCAGTTGTAACCTAACATATAGTATATCATACGCTATTATGTTTTCTAATCATTATACTAAAAGAAAGTATATACTATGATCGATATAGGTTATGTATGTTATATCAACTGAATTTAGAGTATTTGAGTGTTATATAAAAAAATATTCTACAACATGAGTATTATACTAATTGACCGTTATTCCTAATAAAAATATTGATTTTGATGTTATAGCAAAAGTTCATTATATCTTGTGAACGTTATTAATATGAAATTATATATTATGTAGTTATATCTCATGGGACGCACCCAAATTAGCCAAATCGGTTCAGCCGTTCTCGAGTTTTAGCGGGACAACCGGCCCTCCTAACAGACGTGAGCGGGCGTTACACTTTTTCATGAGTGACTCCGAGCCGCAACCTAATTTAAGACGGTGTCACGTCAAAAAATATTTTGTACAGTTTTTTGAAAACCGCTTGACACATTGCTCACTCCTGTCATTTGTACCTCCTTTAACAATGTCACTAACCATTTGAATATGAGTAAATACCTACCCTTAATATGAAAGAAAATGTCATTACGGAAACGGTGGAATGTCGTATAGGTGAAAAACTTTACTAAAGAACTAGATGTATGCAGTAGAAACGTGTCTGTATAATTGAAGGGGTGTATTTACAAAAACAACATAACTGACTAGACTGGTTGACCTACTGTCAATAGAAATGTTTCGTTATAAGTGTCAACCAGTCTAGGTAGTTATGTTGTTTTTGTAAACACCCCTTCAATTAAAGTATTATTATGGCAATGCCAAAACTCGCGCATTTATTTAAATAACCGAGTTGTACCTCTGCACATTTATACACCAAAATTAACACAGTATTAGGCTTTCGCTGTATTAGGCTAGAACGTGTAGAATGTGGAATAAACTGACGCTCGTGGATTCGATTTTCAAGAACAGTTCAGCAACACATTTGTTACTGTTAAGCGCTTACCATCGGGCAAACCGTCTGCTCATTTGCCCCCTATCTATACATATAATAAAGCTGATGAGGGTCGAAAGTCAGTACATGGAAGATATTCGAAAAATAGTTGGCAGGGGATACTTAGAATCGATAACAGAACACGTTCCAACAGCTTTTAGAATTTCTGTATGTTTATCTGTTTATTTGATCGCGCATCACTTGAAAATGGCTGAACGTATCGCGTGCGGAGCCACGGGCACAGCTAGTATTATAATAAAATAAAAGATCGTATTATTGTGACATTTCTTCGCACGCCTCATAAGAAGCGTTTCATAATTAAGTAAGCAGGGCGAATACCGCCATACCCTCGCCCCGCCATGCAAGCTACCGCTACGTGACCGGCCCAAGAAAATCTTTATACGTATTTATTTAGCAATATTGTATTATTACGCAGTAGACTTCCTCGCAATTTCATGTATATATTCTCATTAAACAGATATGTAATATGTGTTTTGAATGCCGAAGGTTATTTGCTTGAATATTTAATTAGATACATACAAAACCTTACGGAAGAAATGATTAAGTATGTTCGAAAAGTACTTTCTTTTCCAAGATTCGTAAAACCAACACCGTTCAAACCAGCACCAAATTTCATTTAAAAACCTCGATTTGACGTTCACGCAAATCTATAATAACACTAAAGTTTAAAAAAATATACTTAAAAAATTATTCGACATAAAAATGAACTAACTAATCGTAGATTCTGACTCCAAATAACGTAATATTGGCGGGAAAATATACAGTATAAATTCCTTTGTAAAACGTAATAATAATAATATTTAGTAATAAAACATAGTAATAAGAATTATTATAAGAAGTCATCTACTTAATACTTGTGCCTGAACTAGGAAAAATGTTCCCAATTGGGAAAAAATCGGATTAGGGTAAATCGCCAATTACTGGCCACCGTTCAATAACTGGCCACTTCATACTAAAAATTAACTCTGCCTACTTACAAACTGAACTCATTTTAGTATGACGTGGCCAGTTATTGAAGGTTGGCCAGTAATTAACACCTTATACTAAAATGAATTATGTTTGTTGGTGAACAGAGTTCATTTTTAGTATGAGGTGGCCAGTTATTGAACGGTGGCCAGTAATTGGCGATTTACCCTATATGGGAAACATTTGTTTTATTAGTACTGCAATGAAAGGACATATGGTATAATTAGACAAGTAGGTATCGCTCGACCCTTGTCATGGGTAGGTACTTAGTGTAGGTACTTTATCGAAATTACCTTTTTGAATTTTATCATAACTCGATACACTTTACAGAAGTCCCCCGCCGCTTCTGTCCGGTAGGCATGTTCGCGAATGGTTCGCGATAATCTCAAATACAAAACTGTTTGTTAAGGTTTTGTGTAAATTGGTTGATATACGACTGTTATGATCATTATTGAAGATGCCGGAAAAAATCAAGCCGTCTGGGTGTTTTCATCGAACTCGCTGCGTAATCCGTTTAGAATAAGTATAAAAATCTATTGTTAGCTAGCTATTATAGCTCTTTTATACATCTACAAAGTAGGTACGTGTGCTGCAAATACGCTACTAAATAGTTGATAATATTCGTGTATTTATTCGGTAGTCTATTGAAGAATGTTGCTCTTACTAAGTCACCTCGAAATTGTTGAATTCTTGACGGGATCAATCAAGTGACACGAATAGTTTCAGCTTTGTTAGGCGGCGTGATAGATAGGTATACGTATAAGTAACATGATCATAATTTTATTAGATAAGCACCTACTTATAGAATGGTAAATGATAGTTAGAAGTTATGTACCTATTTTAAGCTTTATGAAGTACAGAGCATAATTTGTCAGATTTATAGAGCCATCTATGGTCATACGGACTTATTCAGTCGTAAAAGAAAATACGAATTATGTATATCGTATACAAAAATAAAACCGGTCAAGTGCGAGTCGGACTCGCGCACCGAGGGTTCCGTACAAACACTTTCCATCCTTAAGTGGTTTAGTTAAGTTTGCACCTGGTATGTACAGCGCTCCATACAAATGAGGTGCAAAGTAAACGCAACCAATCCCGTTTGTTGTATGGGAGCCCCCCTTAAATATTTATTTTAATTTATTTTTAGTATTTTTCGTTATAGCGGCAATAGAAATACATCATCTGTGAAAATTTCAACTGCCTAGCTATCACCGTTCTTGAGATACAGCCTGGTGACAGACGGACGGACGGACGGACGGACAGCGAAGTCTCAGTAATAGGGTCCCGTTTTTACCCTTTGGGTACGGAACCCTAAAAACATTTCTAAAAATAGCTATTAACTAGTCATCTCTACGGCTGGATAGATTTACACATAATATATTTATTCACTCACGATCTAGTCACCTTTCAAACAATGATTTCTTTTTTCAACTAAGTATTATTAATACTTTATTTTTTATTTTCTCATCTTGTCACATATTTTACAATAAAATAATCACTTTTCACGACACTGCTCGAAAATGTGGTTATTTTCACAAAGAATAACCGATGCATGAGAAGTTGTGTGTTCGGAGAATTACTGAACGAGATACTATAGGTACGTGGTATAAAATAAGCGCTAATTCAATTTTGATAATACTTACGAGTATATGGGACCACCTCTGGCTCTGAAGTATGATATACCAAACAAAAAAAAGGTTTATTAAAATCGATTACGGTAACAAGCATACAGTCGATATTAGAACTTTCTACTTTATTAAAGTCGGGTAAAAATTATATTTCTTTTTTAAGGCAGATAATAATCCGAGTGACCCAAATTCATACTCGGGGGTTCATATAACTTCGTAACGTCTATGTGTGTGCCTTTTACATTTAAAATTACTCAGTTAATTAACAAGCCGTAGCTCAAACTACTCGTAATAAAAACATCATTAAAAGTCTGAAAGCGTTCTGTCATAGTTTAGTATCACGAGAATGATCTTACTCGTGTTTCTAACAAAAAATGCTTCCATAACAGGTGAGTCATGCGCCGTGAAAAAAGAAACGAACACGTCACGTTGGTTCATTTCTACAGCTTAACGGGCATTCCATTTTCCCTCTGAACCTTTAATTGTTTGAGCCATATAACACATTGTGCATTGATTACAATACAATCAAGTCACACTACAGTCCGTAACATTGCACGGAATCAACATAACGCCAAATAAACTTCGTGTACTCAATCTAATGGAAGATCGCTCCACAAATTTTCGATGTATGTTATATGCAAAAGGTCAAATACTTCGTAAAATATTCGTACTTATTCGCAAATATGTGTGATATTTGGGTTGCCTTAAGGGCTTATGAAAGTTATAAGTTATATAAGCAAGGCGTTCTTTTCTTATTTATTACCGACAAAACACAACGCACCATTTGATTTTATGGTGACTTTGCTTTGTGTTTATATTTTTAACCATTTTCTGAAAATTTGTGGTAATTTAAAAAAGGGTTTTTGTCACACTTTTTTAAGATGCCATATACAGTCAGTAAACTAGAAAAAAAAAACAAAAATATGTTACCTATATGTATTATTATTGTGCTATAATATGCATATCCATTTGCATACATATTTTTTTTATAATTTTCTGTTATTTAATGACTATGACATATACACAAACATACTGATAAGTTGTAATATGTTTTTTACGCCTTACAATTAAATAAATAAATAACGAGAATTATTTTCTGGATCTCGATATCTATAATTTGTAAAATGATTGTAAATTTTACGTGATGGATTGTTGGCACTGCTTTTACCAACCGCCAGGCACGACCGCGAACCTCGATAAAGCGAGTATTTCTAAAAATCCCAAAAAAGAGGATTTCGACAGGTTTTCGCTTCATAAATGGAAACTGTTGATGTCGGTAACATCATCTAGGTAACTGAAAATATTACTCCTTCAACTAAATGATTTTTACAAAACCCCCTTCAATCCTTGATGTTTTATGGTCGGAGTCCCATGCATTCAAAAGTTATTTCAGTATTAATCGTTACGTACTGGTTGTCTTAAAAGTAAATTAGATGATTATGGAGAACTTAATAGTTGTGGTTTTAAATGGAAAGGTCTTATTACTTAACGCCCATCACCATAGACCAAATGTTCACTTCACTACCCCGCTGTTTACCCCTAGTTTATTTTACGCGAACTAGTGATGGTCGCATTAGCCGCGGTAAAATTAGGCGATAAATTAAATGATAAATCATCCGTGACTGTCGCGCGTCAAGCGTATAATTAATATGTATCGAAAAATAATGGATTCTTTATAATTTCGTCACGGACTACGACTGATCTGCTATTCGTTATCATTTAAATCCCTTTGTGGAACAACATACTCGCTATTTTTACCGCAAGCGAAGACTAACTTAAATGGACCCTCTATGCATCTAACATGTCGTCGACTACGAGGGTAGTCCCAGAAGTATCCGACCTGACAAAGAAAACAAAAGAAAATCTAAATTTTTATTTTTTATTTTTTTTCTACATAATCTCTTTTTAGTTCTATGTACTTGGCCCAGCGATGTTCGATAGCTTCAACACCTTGTTTGTAGTGAGATTGGTCGAGCTCGTCGAAATACCCATCAACCGCAGCCTCCAGTTCATCATTGCTGGCAAATCTTTTACCACCAAGCCGAATCGGGCGAATAGGGTGCATGAGGAAGTAATTCGAACTTTAAATCGCGGATTTTGGTCATGGCCTTGGTACACGTGTGTACTGGTGCATTGTCTTGGTGAAACAAAATTTTTTTTTCGCTAGATGCGGTCGTTTTTGACAGATTTGTTCACTCAATTGATGCAAAAGGTTAGCATAATACTCGCCAGTGATAGTCTTTCCTTTCTGAAGATAATCTATGAAGATTATCCCACGGCAATCCCAAAAAACGGAGGCCATGACCTTTCCTGCTGATGGAACGGTTTTTGCCTTCTTTGGGGCCGGTTCTCCTCTTCGAGTCCATTGCTTCGACTGTTCTTTCGTCTCTGGTGTGAAATAATGCACCCACGTTTCATCCATAGTGATAAAACGCCGCAAAAACTCCGCTTTATTGTTATGAAATTTTGCCAGACACTCGGTTGAAATATCTTCGCGACGTCGTTTCTGTTCGTCTGTGAGCAATCGCGGCCCACCTTGCGCACATCTTTTTCATACCCAAATTTTCAGTTAATATGCGGTGTACCTACAGCACTTTTTGAAATCCCTGCCATGTCTGCTAGCTCGCGTACTTTCAATCGACGGTCATCTAATACCATTTTGTGGATTTTTTTAACTGTTTCTGGCGTAGTCACTTCATTTGGTCGACCACATCGATGTTCATCTTCGCAACTAGAGCGACCTCGTACCTGCCACCCAATATTTTGCTGTTGTAAACGATGGAGCAGACTCCCCCAAAGTAGAATCTAGCTCCGATTTAATGCTAGTTGGACTAAAACCTTTCAAATGAAAGTATTGTATCACATAACGATGGCCAATTTTCTCCATGTCTGAAAATTTGTTCACAGCGTCCACTATTGATGGCTACTAAACAAAAGACAAACGACGCTACGTGTTCGAATTTCAAATTTAAACTTTATAAAATGCGTTCTTTTTAAAAAGAGTATTTACTCAAAATAAAAACCTCTTTAAATGTGTCAGGTCGGGTTCTTCTGGGACTGCCCTCGTATATTTACGTCCATATAATAAGAGCGTTCTGTCCTAAATTTAACATTAAATTAAAACTTATCAATGTACCTTACTGTAAGCAACTGCAAAAGCAATTAAGAATCCTAATAATTAATCGCATATCAAATTCGATGTAATAGACTCTAGGTGTATCGGTTTAAAAATAACTAACGAGGTATTTGTTCACAGGTGAACAAGCCAGAAACCCGGAACCCTCTCGCACCGAACCCTTCGTCCGCCGCCTCGGAAACGGAATGGCGGGAATAATCTCGAAGCTCAAGAGCGTGAACACCCAAAACCCGCCGCCACTCGAGAGCAACCCCATCATGCAGTACTTCGAGATCGGCAAGGAAAGTAGCAACGCGGGGCCTGGCCTCGTGTGGCGCGTGCACGACGCTTACAGAAAGAGCGATGGAAAGGTAAGTGCGGTTTACTGACCAATAAGCTTAAAGTGAGCATAATCTCATAAATCTTGCCGAGAGCAACCCCATCATGAGAGAGCCGGAAGTAAGTGTAAGATGCCTCCAGAAAGAGCGATGGAAAGGTAAGTCTTTACTAAAAAATGTGTAAATTTCGGGCATAATCTCCAAGCTCAAGAGCGTGATCACTCTTTCAAAATCGCAAGGAGAGTAGAAACGCAGGATCTGGTTTCGTGTGGCACCGTCAGAAAGAGAGTTGGGAAGGTAAGTAGGCGATATTCCTCTTACTGCTGATTTTTACACTGCATAAAAAGTAGTTAATTTGAGTGATCAGGAATTTAGCTTATTATATTTCTGGACCCATTTCACAACCATTAAAAAAGTTATCCAGAAAGGCGATTGGAGTAAATGGGAAATTAAACAGTTTGGATTTCTTTTTTTATGCGATACAAAAGGAAGCTTAGAACGATATCTTGATTGGTTTATTCTATACGTACAGGTACCCAAGGGATATTACGCGACCTGACTAGTAAAACACATCTGTCTGTCATACAGAGTACAGTTTGAACTGTAATTAAATAAAAAAACATATATTTGGAATTTCACATAACGTGTAGGTTTAACTAATATGCACCGACACAAACTCCCTTCCAAACGTTTCAATAACCTTTAGGGTTGTCAAGGGGTTACTTTCGAGCCTTACGAGAGAAACATATCTATAAAAAGAATCCACTTTAATCACGGGAGACACGTGTATAAAGTGTTAATTACATTATTAGACGTCGTATACCAAATGCTATTTACTCCCAAAGGAAGTTCGGGTTCTGCCATGTATTACTCCGACTTTGTAATGGGCATGGCGAAACCACAAAGGGTACACGTACAAGTACACGTAAATCAAAGTGTACACGTACGCCTATACAAAAAGATAAGATATACTATTGACAAAACCTAAATTGGTTCTAGAAGTAGTCATAAATTGGTGTAAAACACAAACTGTACACCTAAAAAGTAGCGGGGCGCAAACTAGTTATTGTTGATCAAATATGAATTGCACCAATGCACAATGCGTGTCATCATTTGCAACAGCTTATTCTTTCTCTTTTAAAACGGTCATAAAACCATTAACGTTTTATTAAAGGGCCGCTCGCATTTTATGAATGGCAGGAGCGTGATTGCGGCTCCTCACTTCTTTCTCCTTACTGAATCGGTGTGAATCATTTTTAATCAACAACAGTAGGCCAGATGCATCTTTCCAAAGCGTAACAGGTACCTAAACAGATTGCCATTCAATTAAAACTTGTTGAGATTGACGACGTGGTTCGCGCACTTTGCAGTGCACCTGCCAACTAAATATAAAGAGATTTTTTTTTTATTGGTAAAAATTAATACATTTTACATGTCATAATTTTTTAAATTAGGTTAAATTAGATTTTTCATAACAATAACAATACATGCTAAGTTATAAGTAAATAAAAGTATTAGGTACCTTTAGGGCCCTGTTCAATACGATGTTAGGATCAATGACCGCTACGCATGGATAATAAAAACTCATCGATTCATCATCGAATCATCGATAAGATAAAGATAATTTACTGACAAAAAGAATACAAACAATCAGTAAAAGTCCCTGCCTTCTGAGCTAGGAGAAAACCTGTGTTACAGAAGGCAAAACTGAGCCGGTGGTCCGGGACTCGCATCCCGGCCAGGGCAAATATTTGTGTGACGAACTTGTTCCTGGGTCAGGGATGTTATCTATATATGTATTTATATATTATGTATATCGTCGTTTAGTATCCTTAGTACAAGATTTGCTTAGTTTGGGAGTTTGAGACTAAGTAGGTAGATTTGTGTAAGACTGTCCCTTAATATTTATTTTCACCTCACTCGCTCAGAAAACCTCCGTTTATAGGGCGAAATCTGCGTGCAAAAGTCCATTTTATCCGCTAGCGTGCAAAAGTCATTTGAAGTGACTGATTCATCAGTCGATAAATCTTCGAATAACCAATCAACGCACGCTAATAAAGGGCGATCTGGTCAGGCCGGCTAAAATCACATGTACGTTTGAATACTTCTTTTAAAAAAAAAAACACCTACAATATCACGTCCAGAAACCTAGCTGGTTTGTGGTTACAGATTTTTAAGTTTTTTATTTTGTGTGCACTTTATTTTATGTTGAATATGTTTATATATATATTAATAGTAAGTATTTCAGTTTCATTTACATATTTTGACTAGAAAATATATTAAATAAAACACAAATTTTAATATTTATTTGTTATAAAAGTTGGAACATAAGAGTTTAATTTTTGAACGAATGCGAAGATATTGCTTCGAACGCTTACGCTTACGAACGAATGCGAATTTGAAGCGTCCGCGTTCCGAGAAAAAAATAACTAATTATAAAGTTGGAAGTTTTCACAATTCACGTAAACAACGTAATTTTTTTCTGTGGAGAATACATACTGTTGTCTTACTTTATAGGAAATATTGAAATCAAGAAAGTTGAGCCCAATTTGGAGTATTTATTAAATGCTAAAAGCCTGCTTCAAACGAAAAAGGATTTGTTATAAATATTTGGAGACGATAAGTAATTTACCGAAACTATTGGCGTTTTCAAAGAAGATAAACCCGAAATAATCTTGTTCGGATCCCATCGTCCAATAACTTCCAAAGCAAGTGTTATGGAAAATACTTCCGAGTGGCCAACTAATCCTTCCCAGAATGCCATTCTCCCACATTCACAACGAATGTGTCAAGTAGTTTCAAATACAAATATAATTTCTACTAAAAGAAAGTACTAAGAAAAACTCAACGACAAAATATACACGAAGATAATACAAATTACGGCCATATTACTTTTAATTTTTAATATGTGTGCTTCTCTCATATTTATTTGGTTTGGATTTGAGTGTGTTATGTTTTAAATTTGATGTGTTTTAAATAGAAGGCAAAATTAAATATGATTATTTTTATGTTTTAATTGTTTTTCTTGAATCTTGCATTTTCCTCGCTGTAGTGAGGTGAAAAGTTGTGTGTTCCGCATAGCTGCAAAATTATTTAGCTTCTCGTGTCTTGAAAGCCTCGCTACGCTCAGAAATCTATCTTAGATTCCTTCGCTCGCTCAGCTTTCAATTTCAACACTCGCGCCAAATAACAACTTTGCAGCCTTGCATAACAAATAACTATTGTTTATAGAGCGTGCCAGGAATCAGGAATAGATATGCATTAGGTACTTACATGTATTCGAAATTTATAACCCTTATTCTGACTGTTGGGCTAAAATTATAATTGTTAATTTTATGATACGTCTATTCCTAAATAGATGTGACAACACGACATACTTTAGTTTAATTTGAATTCAATAGTGCAAATAAACATACAAACTTCTAAAATGAACTAGTTAACTCTTAGTGGAAATGCTCTTGGAGCTTGCTTTATGTGGCACAGTTTACTATTTGTTTTGAAGATAGAAATAACATTGTCGCATACGTAGTATTCGCACACAAATGGAAATGTTCCAAGCCACATGGAAACTATTAAAAATAAATATACGAGTTAAATAAAAAATGAGTTTTACGTGTTGTGACTGTGTCATATAAAAATATTCGATAGATGAGTCGTTTTCAATTGCATTGTACATGTAAAGGCTTAATAAAAACATGATGGCCAAGTCATTACATTTATTATAAAGATAAATATGTTTCATATTAATTCGGGCACTACAACGGTCATGGTAATATGTTTTTAGTTATGTAATCCGGTGAAAATGTATGTCAAAGTTGTCATATAGGCGAAGGGTCACTTTGATAGGTATTGAATAAATTAACCGACTTTGTTTTATATTGTATCTCACAACTTTTTTCGGTAGAAGGTTGCGAGACTTGCAATTTGTTTACATGTAATGTTTTTGATGGGATTATACAATTTTAGATTTGTGTTGTAAATTAGTTTTCTATGGAGACGAGTCATGATTTCAGGAAAGATCTTGATAGCGCGATGCAGGAAATGTCTTTTGATTTGTAGGTATAGCGCTTGGCGCCATGCCGGTCTTGCGCCATCTGTTGGTCATAATTTCTTTGTCCTCTCATCACGCCGAAACGGCTAGACTAATGGTACTGGGATATCGGGCCACAACACAATGATTTTAGGATACTTTTTGCCCGTCTACGGTAGAGCAAAAAAACGCAGTCGAACGTGCGGGTATCACTTAGTGTTTAAAATAAAATAAATTGTTCACTCATATGTTTTGTTCCTCTAGTCTGCGTCGGCAACTGTTTAGTTTTAAAGTCGGCTCTCCAATGGAAAACAAAGCAGCGGCTAAGCTTTGCATTATGCTGAGTGAGGATTCTCTTACGGGTCGTCTGTGCCAGTGACTGTTTAGCTTAAATGTTAATATTTAGACGTTGTATACATTTGTTTACTACCTTATTGTAGATGAAATAGGTACTCCGTTAAAATAAGCGAACTTTTATTCTTACAATAAAATCCAGTAGCATTACAAGAATGATCTCAGCGCGATGCATATTTAAGCTTCTTTTCCCATATACGATCAGTTCACGTTAAGTTTGCACCTAGTAACTATGGCTTCGGATTGAAATGAGATTCAAACGTTTCGTTCTCGTCTGTTTCCTCCTCAAAAACGTAACCAATCTTTACGAAATTTTAGGAACTGAATAAATAGGAAGGAAATGTTCTGTGCCGCACCGTTTCCACTTTTGCGTAAATCATTATAGAATTTCTGTACTGAATAGGCGTTCGTTTACAGCGAAATATTGGTTAAAAACAGACGCCTAGAACACAAATTCTATAATAATTGGCGCAAATATCAAAACTGTGACACAGAACATAACATTACCTTCCCATTCAGAGGACATATATATCACTGTTCCTTTTTTATACTATTAGTTTACGCTAAGTTTGCACCTGGTAACTATGGCGGCGCATACAAATGATATTCAAACTTAAGGTATATAACCGGGTTATACAAATCCAGGTCTCCTTCTCGTCTGTTTCCTTGGCGGTATTTTTGCCAAAAACATACGCCTAGTCCACACAATTTTATAATCCATACTAATGTTATAAATGCGAAAGTGTGTCTGTCTGTCACGCTTAAACCGCTGAATCGATTTTGATGAAATTTGGCATGGAGATAGCTTAAGATCCGAGGATGGACATAGGATAGTTTTCATCCTGGAAATTATCCCTAAAAAGATTGAAAAGTGAGCAAGTAATTCATGATGACATTGATGACCCTGTAGGAAATGTAATGATTAGACCAAAAGCACAATTTCTCTTACATTTGCTTAATCGCTTTTAATAATACCTTTTATTAATTAAGGTGATTAGATGGATATCTATCGTGTTGTACGAGGTTGCTTCCATACTTCCAAGTTCCACGTGGACGTAGTCGCGGGCAAAAGCTAGTAAGTAATAAGCGCAAAAATCGAAACGGTCCGACACAGAACATTAAATTTCCTTCCCATTCAGTTCCTACAATTTCGTAAAGATTGGCTTAGATTTGGAGAAGGAAATAGACGCCAACGAAGCCACGATGTGTATGAAAAAATGAGGCATGATATTCCCTCTTTAACGGTATAGGCATTGATTACGGACACCATCGTAAGGGCAATGAATATATATACTAACGTAAAAAGAAACGACAGCAACACTTGTGTGCAGTAACAAAACTCGCGGCTATGTGTGCGTGTCGAGGGGCAGCGCGGCCGAGTGCGGGACGCGCGCAGTGGTGAGGGGCATTCACGTGAATGCCTTGTCGAAGGATTCGGCATTACAAGGTCACCGACGCCCGAGTTACACCAATAGGCCGCTGTCGCGCCTGTGGTAAGGGTTAATTAACGCTGACACGAAACGGGTTCTGCTTTACCAATGACAGTTATCGGAATCTCAGAAACAGCCTGATAGTAAAATAACGGCCCACTCTACTCCGTCTAACTTCGCGTCACGCAATATTGGCTGTAACAAAGTTGACACGAATTTAAAATGGCATCTAACTAAGAATAGTAGTAATGGCAGATATTTCCAAGCAGACTATACTTTGGTGGGTTATATTTATCGTATGGCATAACAAAACAATGGATCAGTAAAAAAACTATCAAATTATATATATAAAAAGAGAAAACCTATAATTAGAATTTAGCCCGTTTCAGGTAGACAGCTGCCGCATTGGAGATGATCTCGAAGTCGCCTGGATGGCCTGTGTATTTAGTTAGGGGGCACTCCCAGACCAAATGGTCGATAGTCTGTTTAGGGTGTCCGCAGTCACAAGCTGGGGTCGGGCTCCAACCCCATTTGTGCCATAGGTAGGCGCAATTACCCACTCCCGTCCTCAGTCGGTTTAGGGCGGTCCAGAGCCGGCGGGGTTCCTTGAATCCAGCAGGAGGTTCTTGAGGAGTGAAAGAGAAGGGGTTTGAGGAATCATTATGAGGTTCCATTCTTCAACCCAAGCCTCGTCTAAGCTCCAGGAGTCCTGTATTTCAGGCATCAGCAGTGCTGGAGGGTTCCTAGACCTTAACCTTTTCGGCCCGAAGTCTGCGAGGTCTTCATGTATGGGTAGGGTGTGGCTGCAGTGAGTTTTAGAGGCTTCTCGGTGAAGACATCTTTCTCTTCTCAGGTGTGCTGGAGCTATGTTGCTGAGGATCGGGAGCCAGTGGGAGGAGGTGGGTTTGAGACAGCCGGATATGAGTCGGAGAGTGTGGTTAAGTTGCCTGTCAACGGCTGGGACGTGGGCACTTTTCATCCACACAGGAGCGCAGTACTCAGCCGTTGAAAACACCAGTGCCAAAGCTGTAGTTCGAAGGCAAGAGGCGGTAGCTCCCCAGCTAGTACCTGTGAGCTTCTGAACAAGGTTGTTCTTGGTCTTTAGTTTGGCTGCTACCTTCTTTAGGTGGTATTTGAAGGCTAGGCTCCTGTCTAGTGTAACTCCCAGGTACTTAGGGTAACTAAGGTAGGGTACTGTTGTGCGTTAAGAGAGAGCCCCTAAACAAGACAGCCAGTGACTTTTCCGCAAGCTTGTTATTGAGGTGGAAACAACACACTTCGGTCTTTGTGGGGTTTGGGCACAAGCGCCATCGGGAAAAGTAGTCATCCAGGATGGACAGGTCTTTTTCTAGGATTGGTTCCGTGGCTTCCATGCATTGGTGCTGGGTGATGAGGGCCAGGTCGTCGGCGTATCCAAACTTGCGCGAGGTTGTGGCCGGGAGGTCATGAATATAAAGGTTAAAAAGTAAGGGCGCCAGGACTGAGCCCTGGGGAAGACCGTTATTCAGAACCCTAACGCTGCTGGATTCGTCTCCGAGGAAAACTTGCACAGGCCTGTTGGTGAGAGTGTTTTCGATAAGTCTGAAGATCTTCATGCAGGGAATTGCTTTCAAGAGCTTATACAGCAGTCCCTGGCGTCAGACTGTATCATATGCGGCAGTGAGATCGATGAAGGCAGCAGAAGATTTAAGTCTTTTGTTGAATCCGTTCTCTATGTGTGTCGTAAGTGCAAGGACCTGATCACAGCAGCTACGGTTGGGCCTGAAGCCGGCCTGTTCTGGAGGGATAACTGCATTGACGGTGTCTTGGATGCGGTTGTATACGAGTCTCTCCAGTATTTTTTTAAACAACGCTCAAGAGGGCGATCGGTCTAAAACTATCAGCTCTGTCGTTAGGTTTTCCTGGATTGAGGATGGCAATTACTTTAGACCGTTTGAGCGCAGTGGGCACCCGGCCAGAGTCAATTATAGCGCTATAAAACCTCGCCAGCCAAGCTCGTGTCCTCGGTCCGCTGTTGATAAGGAACTCAGGGAAGATCTCATCTTCTCCGCAGGCTTTGTCTGCCAAAATGTGGGTCATTGCCTTTGTAATTCGTCCATAGTGACTAGGTGACAATAAGCGTTGGAAGGGGTTATAGCAGATTTAAGTGCCGTTAGTTCTTTACGGATCATTTTTGTATGAAGCTTGTGGTTGGGTGCTTTTGATAGTCTGATCATTCTATCGGCGATAATGTTTGGACTAACTTTTGGTTTGGGGCCTTGTATAGCAGAACCGTCAGTCAGCTTTCTCACCAAGTGCCATGCTTTCTTGCTAGAGTGGGTAAAATTCATATTTTCGACAGTTTTCTCCCACTTATCTCTTCGAGCATCGTCTAAGGACTTGATGATTCTATGAGCTGTAGTACGGTCTCCAGTTAATTGGAAGTCTTTCCATAGAGCCTCTGTGTCATCGTTCCAGCAAGGCACGTATCTCCGCCGAAATCCTCGCGGAATGAATTCCTTAGCAGTTGTTAGAACTAGTTTCCGAAAGCGGTCATAGTTTTGTGGGATAGGAGGTATCCATCTGACGCCGTTGTCCAGTTTTTTCTTATAGTCTTCCCAACTTGCCTTTTGGAAATTCCAGCGAGGAACAGGGTAGGATGGCACAATAGGGATTTTCCGGCCGATGTCAAGTACGACTGGGCGATGCTGGCTGTGTGGGAACTCTCCAAGAACAGATCTTAGTATTGGCACCGGGTTGTCTTCGTCGTCTTTTGTGGAGAACACCAGGTCAGGGTTATAGTCTTTGCCCCATCTCGCGGACCTGAAGGTCCCCCTACTTTTGCTGTCGAACACAATCTCCTACGTATAAGGCAGGGTGCGTAAGTGTAGGCAGGATGGGGTCTGGCCAGTTACTATTAGGTGGTTTATCGTTACAGATTTGCAGTTCGCCTATCTGCACAATTGTCGTTGCAGTATTCTCGGCGTTTGTCGTATTACTAACCAAGGAGCAGGTGGGTGCGATAGACTGCCTGGCATATACAGCAGTGCCGTACTGACCGTGGTACGTTGCCGCGATTAAGACGTAGTCCTGGATCACTCCTCTGTGGTGCAACTGGGTGGCGTCTTTTGTGTGGGTTTCCTGAATGAGGGCAACGTCGATGTCATATTCAACCAGAACTTTCTGCATGCATTCTGTTTTAGAAAGGCTGATGCCTTCTATGTTCAATGAGCAGACCCGGATGGAGGGTCCTATGTCCATTGTAGTGTGGCTCCGGGGAGCGTTGGTAGTTGCAGTTCTTGTTGGCATCTCCTCTCCAAGTAGATGGCAGCGAGGGCAAATATAAGAATTGATCGTAAACCAGTGAGTGCTGCGAGGTCCAGATGGGACAGTGCAGCTGCCAATTTTGTTACTCTTTTAGCACCACCCGGGGATCACGTGTAGGGTAATCTAAGGTAGTTCCTACGGACGCAGAGTAACATCGATCCCCAACTTTGGGGGGTAAAGACATATCAAGGAGGGCGGAACAGATAAGCAAAAGCGGGAATAAAACATGAAAATATCTAAATAAAACAAAAAAGTAAATAGAGGGGATGGAGCAGGATTGTTTTTTGTAATCTATACCTCTATACCGTAAATAAAGGTTGGAGTTATGAGATACATATAGCTTACTCGACTAGGCTTTAGCAAAACTATGGTAATGCTTTTTTTCTGTGATAAAGGTGGCAGGAAGGTTACTCCAATGTTCGAAATATTATGACACGAGACCGAGAGGGATGCCACTCGAATTTCGATCTTTGAAGTAGCCGTTTAGGAACCTTCTAGTGATACAATAAAATGCTTCAATTTCCATTTTTTCTCCGGACGATTTAGTTGCAAGTGCAGTGCTATTTGTTAAATTTCAGAATTTGCTCTTGCAATATACCTAGTACATTACTGCCGAGGCAGGGAAAAGTCAGTTCGTGGATGAGTATGATTTTGATGGACGAGGCGTAGCCGAGTCCTTCAATAATACGAATCTGCGAACTGACATTCCCGCCGAGGCTTATTTATAGTGCTTTTCTCCAAGTATGCTTGGAAATAATAACCAATCTACATTTTATTTAATATAATCAGTGCCATGATTTGGTTCTTATTTTTTTAGGAATAGGAATAAAAATTTGGGTCCGAATCATGTTTGATTTAAAAATATATATATTAATAAGAATTTAAATTAAATGAAAAAACAAAAATTTTCAACTCACTCATTAGATACCATCATATAATTAAAATTAAAACTTTCGTGAGAAATCTCTAATAAATAACTAAGAATCATGAAAGTAAATTAACCGCATATAAGATTATTATTTATATTGTTTGTCCGTTATTCAAAATTTTTCGACATTTAAAATACATTGACAGTAGCAGAGCAGAAAAATGTTCAGTGCAAGAACTAAACGCAGAGAACAATTAAAAAGTTCATACTAGTTTTGATTTTTTCAATTTAGTGGACAATTGGCTGTATGGTGAATTATCAAAGTCTTTGATAAAATTAAAAGTGAAAATGCAGTCACCGGCCAAATTAAGAGTACCCCCATTCCATTTGTATGAGACGTCATAAACGGAAGGTGTGTTTTTTACTTAATCGTCTTATTTAAATAATATTCATTTCCTGACCGAGGCCAATTGTATATACTTTTTTTAATTTGTATTAAAGGCTTATAAAAATAACGAACGATTTCGCGGTCCAGTTTTACTACATTAATGGGAACATTTCCAAGCAAGTTGGAGAAAAGGATATTAATATCTGTATTAGGTATATATTTGGTCTCCGCAAGTTTGATCATATGTCTCAATACCGCGCTCAACTTAAATCGCTTCCGATCCGTCAGCGTAGAGACTTGCACGTTCTTCGTCTTTTGTATAATGTCCTTTTCATTCCTTCTTCTCCTCCTTACCTTGCAGAGAAGTTCTCTTACATGGCGGATGGTAGTGGCCATCGCCTGCGGTCAAGTGCGAATCTGACTTTATCCATCCCACCGCATAAATCTCACGTTTACGATATGTCTTTTGCTGTGCGCGCCGTGAAATTATGGAATAAATTGTCTCCCGCCCTAAGGCAGACGCAGTCCGTAGCATCTCTCAAGGGGAAGTTAAAGGAATTGTGGCTGTCGAACGAATGATTAGGTTGCTGTTTTTGTTACAATTATAATTTTATTTATGTTGAATATTATGTATATGTATTTATATAGATATTATGTAATATGTATTATATTGACTGTTACCTATCTCTCTCTCTGTTGGTTTTTGCATTTTCATGTGTATTATTGTATAGTTATAGTTACTTCTTTATATTGTACATGTTGCTTGGTTTGTCTACCATTTACATTTGTTTAGCACTCATTTGCTCAAAGGTTAACTGGAAGAGATCCCTTAACCACTAGATTGCTTTTGGTAACTACGGCTACCTGTCACCGCTCTTATTTTATTATATAAATAGAGTCCAACTCAAAATTCGAAGCAATTGAGTGGTTAAAGGGATAAGTTCGCCTTTGTACATGCTTATTTTTTTGTAATGTGTTTTTTCTTGTTTTTATGTACAATAAAGTGTTTACATACATACATTAATTATTCATGCAAGAACTTTGGTGTCATAATGAAATTGGAACGACATTTTCAGTAGCTTAAATATGAGCGTAATTATAATAACACTAGTATAATTTAGGCTTTGTAAACTGTGGCTTAGAATTCCTGGCCATATAAAAACTTTACCTTTAAAGGTCCCTGCTCCATTGATTTGATGACGTTTAACTACGAATATATCTCCAATAGACAAGATAGCATTTTATTTTAAGGATATCGTTCGATCATATTTTTTATTGGGATCAAATGTCTACATAGAATTCTCTTGTTTATAATTTAAAAATTTTAGTATTGATTTTAATTGTTATTATATTAATCTTTTCTTAAAATCATTTTTAATTATGAGTTTATTATTTTTAACGATCACTATACGTATTCGTATAATTTTGATATGAATGAAACGTGTAATGTAATTATTATCGTGAAATAAAATATTTTATCTAATCTTATCCTTTCTCATTTTTTTCTAACTGAATAATGGTACATAAATGCTTAGGTTTTACCTTACTACACAGCCAAAGAATTGTAAAGTACCTATCCACAGAATTTACCTGGTAAACCCCGTCATTCCCTCTTGTACAAACTAAACAAGTAGAAACTAAGTTCTCGATACTTATGTAACATTAATGGCCACCTTCGGACAAGATTAACTGTAACGATTCAAGGTATACTGGCTTAAAACTAAGTTATTCCTAAATCGCACTTACAGTACTTAGGTACCACAAGATATAACATTATTGCAGAGCTATGCAACTCCGAAACGTGTGAGAAGAACAGATATTTAGATGATAAAATCGTGCAACGTTCACGATCAGTCGATCACATGACTTCTAGAAGTCGTATAAAAATTGAATTTGATGTTATATTTATCACTAGCTTTTGCCCGCGACTACGTCCGCGTGGAACTTGGAAGTATGGAAGCAACCTCGTACAACACGATAGATATCCACCTAATCACCTTAATTAATAAAAGGGATTATTAAAAATGCCTAAGCAAATGTAAAAGCAATTGTGCTTTTGGTCTAATCATTACTTTTCCTACAGGGTCATCAATGTCATCATGAATTACTTACTCACTTTTCAATCTTTTTAGGGATAATTTCCAGGATGAAAACTATCCTATGTCCTTCCTCGGATCTTAAACTAACTATCTCCATCCCAAATTTCATCAAAATCGATTCAGCGGTTTAAGCGTGAAGAGGTAACAGACAGACAGACACACTTTCGCATTTATAATATTAGTATGGATTACCTCTTAAACATCTTTTCTCTTAATTATCAACGCCTTTCAACCAAAACGCCATTTACAGTGACATTAAAACGTAGGTGTACAGTTTCTTCTCCCGTAAACATTTCTACCTGTTTTTACGAGCGTTTCTGGTAACCTTGGGATTGTATTATGGCGGTAAGTCGGAACTATGGGGCTAAGTCTCCGAATTCCGTCCAATGCCATACAATGTGCTTTGGAAAAAGTTACATGTTAAGATATTAAGAGACATCTTTCATATTAGTTATGTATACTCTGAAATCGGTTTTAATATTATTCCGTGTAACCAAGTGTAACGAATAATATTAAAACCGATTTCAGAGTATACATAACTAATATGAAAGATGTCTCTTAATATCTTAACATGTAAGCTCGTCTGTAAGTTAGTGCTACCTCAACATAATAAATATTGCAAATAATTGAGGTCTCAGATATTAATTCTCTGGATAGACTCATTTCAATTGAAGTATATAATAGACGCATAAAAATGGAGCGATTGGACCGGGTTCAGATCGTACCGTATGTGGTGATGCTCACATGCTCACAGTAATGTCATAGTGAGGCATATTTTGGCGCGCATGCGTTTTTGAATTTGCTTTTATCACACTAAATTAAGGCTATGATTTGTAAGTGTGTTTGTATGTATGTTTGTTACTTCTTCACGCTCAAACGACTCTACCAATTTTGATAAAATTCGGTATGGAGGTAGCTGAGACCCTGGAGTAACACATGGGCTACTTTTTATACCGAAAAAGTGTAATGTTTCCGTAGGATGAGCAAGGAATTTAAATATATTTGCTACTCTTTGAGACTCAACAGCTTGACCGATTTTATAAAATATTGAAACATCTAATGGCCCATTATTATTAATGTGGGTACACACCACAATATTTATTAGGTATTTTTTAAATATATGTATCAATGCTTTTTGATGTGAATAAACCGCGCAAATGGCCATAAAATGATTTTCGATAGCAATAAATATTTGATAAACAAAAATATTTTCCCCGGCTCTGGATGAAACGAAACGCTATCTGTTGATAGTTTTCTAAAAGATTATATTTTTCCATACATTCACACTTCCATACTCCATAAGCTAGTATAATACTCGGAGAAAACTCCTTTTTCGATGGTAAGTCGTAAAATTATTACCGTCGTGCTGTGTCGGCGCGCCGCGTCGTCTTTCTCGAACCGCAGTCCTATTACAAATTTACAACAGCACCCGTTAAATTAATTAAAACACTCAATTGAATTCAAAGCATAGTACTACAGCCGTAAGTAGGTCGCGTGGTTATGTTTTAATCGTATGGATTATATACTGGTAAGATAATTTATTTACAAATCAATTTATCATCTTTAAACTAAAGTAGCCGCTGATGACAAGTTTTGTGCAGTATACAAAAAACAACACTCGTCTGAGGTTTTATTTTATTTATTTTTTATTTTATTTATTTAAGAAGTTCAACAGCGTTTACATTAAAAAATGACGAGCTTAATGATTATACATTATATATAGCCAATAACAGAACTCCCTAGATTATACAAATAAGAGTCTGAGTGAGGACACGAAACGAGCGTGCTTAAGGCACGCAAACAATAAAATATGCTATTAACAATGATTATCTAGTGAGAAAAAAGAAAACGACTATTTCTTTTTTTAATGACATATGATTAGATGTGAGCGAAGGAGAGCTACTACCAGGTTATGCGTGTGTGTGTGTGTGTGTGTGTGTGTGTGTGTGTGTGTGTGTGTGTGTGTGTGTGTGTGTGTGTGTGTGTGTGTGTGTGTGCGTGTGCGTGTGCGTGTGCGTGTGCGTGTGCGTGTGTGTGTGTGTGTGCGTGTGTGTGAGAGAGTGTACGTGGGTGTGTGAGCGTATCTGTGTATTTGGGAGTGTATGTATGCGATAATCAGGGAAGCCCTTTTATAATAGACGACTTGAATAGGATTCTTGAAGATGAGAATGGATCTGTATCGTGAAATGATTTATTAAAACTGCGTAAAATTCTGATTAGAATAGAGTTTTGACCGTAATTAGTACGATGTAGTGGGACATGAAATAGTCGAGTATTGCGAAGACGTCGAGGAGGGGCACGGAGCCCGAGCTGCGACAGCAGTGTCGGACAATCTAAGCGACCATTCAGCACATCGTAGAGGAACATCATGTCTGACAGGGTCCTACGGGCATTGAGAGGGGTAATGTTATGATATGCGCAGCTATCTTCATATGTGTCAAACCTTTTACGTGTGCGGTAATTCAAATATTTGATAAATTTCTCTTGAATGTGTTCTATTCTGTGTATATGAGTGATGTACTGGGGTGACCAAACTGAGCAAGCGTATTCGAGTATGCTGTGAACATAAGCAAAGTAAATTGTTTTAATGCATGTCATATCTGTAATGGGACGACAGACTCTAATGACGAATCCCAGACTTTTATATGCCTTACTCACTACAATATCGATGTGATCTTTCATGGTAAGTTTACTATCAAGATGAACTCCCAGATCACAAACGGCATGTGTTTTTTTCTGTAGGTGATCCTTGAATGACATAATAAATAGTAAATAGTAAGATATTACGTTTATTTTTGTACGTTTATCTTGATTCTGTTATTGATATAATACTCAGGTAGTCGGTCTAGATCAGACTGGAGATTTAGACAATGTGAAGGTGTACGGATATCAAGAAAAAAAATCGTATCATCAGCATACATTAAAAAGTTAGAGTGGGTAAAGCAATTATATATATCGTACAGGTATATATTATACAGAAGGGGGCCTAAGTGCGATCCTTGTGGGACCCCAGAAGTGACACTGACGAAGACGAAGACGAATTATTATTTTTATAATGCTGATTGTTTTAGACATTTTCCCTTTTTTTTTCAAACATGTTTCTTAACATATTATTGATGTTACTACCTAGGTATATTTGAAACCTGAAGTTTGAATTTTTCTTTAATAATTATTATTTCAAAAACTACTCGAAATCGACAAAATTCACGCGGAAAATTAGTATTTCAACTTATTTTCGACTGCACGCAATGAAATAGCTATGTTACTACCTAGAATTCGGGGAAAGTATTATTCACTTCAATAAGTTGGTTGAAATTATTGTCATAATATGAAAAAAAAAACAATGAGATAAGGCCTTATTCCGATATAAATAGTTTACATATCATGCATATCTCAAATTAAAAGATTCCTATTTCAATTTCAATTGACATTTCATATTTATAACAGGTGGAAATTAATATAGAGATCGACAGGGCTTTATGTCGTGTACCTTAAAAAAAATCTTTGAATTTATTCTTCTGTATTTAAAGAAATATAAGAAAATACATCAAATAACTGCAATCTAAGACAATACGGGCTGAATAGGGTTGTTGTCTAAACCAAAGAGCGAAAATATATATATATATTTTTTATTTGACGTTGACAGATGACAGATGCATACCGAGTTTTATTAAGTTTTTTTTTAATAAGAAAACCGACTAAAGTAACCGTTCCATTAAGTTCCTTCCTTAGTTATGTAACTAAAATATTTAATACAATTTAATATTTGTCCAGCTCATGGTGATAATACTTTTACTAAGTGCGGCGTTTGTACCTTCTTGAATTGAGGAATAAAATATATAGGTTTAGCAACACGAATTTCTCGTAGCAGAGTAAATTGAGAAGACATGGCGGTAGATATTTCAGAAAACAAAATGCGACCTGAAACCAAATAACTAAATTAATCTTCGCACATATTTATGTACCTACTTAACTTATACATTGAGACAGAAACATAATTTAATTTAGTTCTATAGTACAAAGTTTTCTATTTTTTAGGGTTCCGTAGTCAACTAGGAACCCATATAGTTTCGCCATGTCCGTCTGTCCGTCTGTCTGTCTGTCTGTCCGTCCGCGGCTTAGCTCCGTAATCATTAGTACTAGAAAGCTGAAATTTGGTGTGAGTATGTGTAGGTATGTATATGTACGAGTATCACGCCGACAAAACGGTAAAATAAAAACTAAAAAAGAAACATTTTTTCGGGTACCTTCAAAGAGGGGGTGAAATTTTTTTTTTCGTTCCAACTCTTGTGTGCGGGGTGTCGTTGAATAGGTCTTTAAAAAATAATGGGGGCCTTTAAACATCATTTTTGATAAAGTTAGCAGTTTTGTAAATATTCGCCCCGAATAAGAGCTCGCATGTTGACTTCATGTTGACTGAATGCTGATTCTATTATGATGTAATAAAACCAAATATTATTGTAACGCGTTCTTGCAAATAAATAGGTATTTCTATTTCTATTTCTCTAAAGAGCAGAGTAGATAATAATTATCATAAAAGTATATTAACACGTTGAAATAAGCATATAAAACATTACATTAAAACATCGTAAAACTAAACGTCAAGAAAAAAATACTTACCGCCCTAGGGCGTAATTTACGATTTATCGCACGCTTTTCTAGCATGTAAACCCTTGATTTACAAGCAAGTGTGATGAAAAGTATTAAACTCAAACAATAACTAAATAGGTAATAGCTTTTTGCACACCTTCTGGATGTGCCGTGATAAATTGATAATATTAGATAATATAGGTATATAATAATAATTTGTGATAAATTCTTTGATGCATATATGTATAATAATGATACGATATTTAATTTCTGAAATTAGTAAGAAATACGAAATCCATGTTAAAAATGAGACTTTATGATCATGTCATTTCAGTCAGTGTCATTCTAGTAGTAGATAGTATAATAATGTATCTTCATGCAGATTTCTATGGAGAGAATTTGGACAAGACAGACACGGCAATGGATTGAGATGGCCTGCTTGTCTTTAGTGGCAGAGCTCAAGCTCAAATCCCCCAACCCAATACTATAAAGACAAAGTATCTCGCTTTGATTACGGAACCCCAAAAAGTAACAATAAAGGCAAGCAATAAATAAATATCAGACACCTCACACAAGGGTCGATTGCAAAGAAATTGTACATAGTTAACTAAAAATCACGATCGCTTACTTTGTGTGACGAAAGTTAGTCATACAAAATATATGGGTAACTTTCGTCACACAAAGGAATCAATTAAATTTTTGTTTTAATTATAGCCCTTAACTATGTACAATTTTAATTTTATTAAAACTTTCGTGAGACATATTTAATTATTGTATTAAGCGGTTTACACTCACGTGAAATTGTCAGGAACGGCCCGACATGTTTCGAACTCGTATGGAGCCCTTCATCAGGGACGGCTGCCCGTACACCGCCGCGGCGATGACGCTCAGAAAAACAAAACTAAGCTAAGTATAGATGGCGGTCAGTGACGAGTTTGCCGCGGCGGTGTACAGGCAGCCGTCCCTGACGAAGGGCTCCATACCATACGAGTTCGAAACATGTCGGGCCGTTCCTGACAATTTCACGTGAGTGTAAACCGCTTAATACAATAATTATGTACAATTTTTTTGCAATCGTCCCACAAATCTATCTACTTAGTCCCAAATGAAGCTCAAGAAGGCTTTTGTTATGGGTACTAGACAAGATACATACTTATTTAGACAAATATATACTTAAATACATAGAACAACCACGACCCAAACACAAATATTCGATTTCATCACACAAATATATGCCCTGGCCGGGATTCGAACCCGGGACCGCTGGCTCAGTACGCAGGTGCTTACAAAGTGAGCCAACCGCGTCGGAGCTTCGCCATTAGTCACAAAATTATCACTTAAGGGCTTTTTATTCAATTATTCAAACTATCTTGGGCTAATAGTAGGTTTGGCGCAAATATTTCATCAAAGTAATTAAAACTTAAGATTAGGGTGGCGGTCGGTAGGCTTTGATCAGTATATAGCGATCTCAATTAATTAAGGCGGCATGGGTCTGACGCTTACCTTGAATTGTCAGATTACCATGGTTCTAACCGCGGGGGGGGGGGCAGACTACAAATTGAGATACTTAGTTGCGTTGTGTTCGCATTCCTGTTACACTACACTCACGGTCAAATAATTCGCGACACTAACATAAATGGGATAACAAATGTTTTGATTAGACTTTAAAGTAGAGAAAATGTATTTATTTTACTTATTTAAATATAAAGTAATAATAATTTTAAGAAAACTCAAGATTCACGTCACCAAATTATGCTTTCCGGGAATATAGCACAAGTCACGAATGGAGTGCCCATACTACCCAGCGAAACAGACAAGAAAGTAGGTACCTTAGCCTTTTCAAACAATAAATTAATCTTTCAAATCGGTCCCACCGTCTTCGAGTATGTAATCGGGGAACATAAGGCAAGTGACCCGTATTCTTTGACCACGAGTGTATTGCCTGAGGAATTCTAGAATCGGTGCATTTTCAAGCATACACGTGTAATCGAGGTGAGATCTAAATAAATAGACAGCCGTGAATCGTCCCACGGCTGGGCGTGAGTCAAGGTCTTTGGAGTCTTATTTACCATCTATAATAGCATTATTTCAATTGAGCACTTCTCTAGAAACTCGACTTAGCGATATTTTTCTCTCTTGTACTTCGTGTGTAGTGCTTAACGTATTTACATTGCATTGTAACAATAAGTACGACTCAGAACACTGGACACTAAGTATAGATGAAGTCTCAATACCAACAAAATGACAATGTTCATGGTTCATGTAGCTAATATGGAAATTATGAAATGATTAATTAAAGAGTCTACTTTTGAAAATGAATGAAAGCAAATTAATCGTAATCGGTAAACTCGATGTTCTCGTATTTTCGTTATTACACTCTAGGCATTACAGAAATAGTATGAATGTGCAAACAGGCCATTTCTTAAGAATGTATCTACAAAATCTCATATTACATGATTGTTAGACAAATTCTTATTGAAATCAATTGTGAGACATATTTATAAGCTTTTGATCCTAATTACAGACAATAAATAACTTTTTCCCATAATCGATTTGTTAGTTAACCACGCATGCAAACAAATGATCATTTAAGTTTTTACCATTCTAAGTTATAAGTAATTGTATGAATATTATATACTTCGAATGAAACGACTCATATAATAATGATCGAACTTCGCTTGAGAAGTTCGTTTGATCATCTATTATTTATGAAACAAAATTTATAAAAATATGTGTATTTGGATGTAATGAAACCTTTTTTTTTTTAACCCGGAGAAATGCATTGAATTGCATACCACTACGTAACATGAGGCCCTCGGGGGTAGAGTCAAATATTACGCATTGGTGATGTGGGGCTCTCTAATCCGCGAAGGACTAGCGTAATACCCACTAAAACTCTGGGATGCTGCCAACCCGTGCCGTAGTGGTGATGCCATGGGATCGCGATCGGTGTAATGAAAACTAACTTAGGTAACCTATTGGGACCTAAACTATACCGGGTGATCAATCCAAATGGGTCAGTAGGGAGAAGTCACAAACTACAAGAGATAGGGACCATGACGTCGATTTAGGATTTAATAAAAACTGCGTTATTTTTTTTTTATAAGTCTCATACATAATTTCATACATTACCCGGTCAAAACCGCTGTAAAGATTATTACAATACGACATGCGATTACTTACAGAATTTTAAACAGGTGCAATTCCCATAACCACATAACCATGTATGAGATTTATAAAAAAAGAATGAATGCGGTTTTGTTAAATCTAAAATTGACGCCATGGTTTCTAAGAACAGATTTCCCTATCTCCTATAGGTTTCGTTTTCTCCCTACTGACCCATTTGGATTGGTCACTCTGTATAATGTACAGTGACGTTGGCTTCGGTAGTTTATCAGCGGCATAGTTCAACTTTTTAATCTTGTTTCATAATTAGATGGATTCCGTTAAGACTTAGCGATTAAAATATTCACTTTCGCTCCACTACGCTAAGCAATAATAAGATAAGTACTTATTGTTCTTAATGTTTACTCACTTTCTTAAGGTTGTCTGGAAGAGAGAGCTTTTTAGCGATAAGACCGGCTGTTGTTACCAACTGCATTGTTTTTTGCAATTTGTTTGTGTTATCTTAATTTCTGTTTTGTGGTGCACAATAAAGAGTATTATTTTTTATTTTTTTCAATCAGGGTAATAATAATAACAATAACGCAACTTTATAGATATGCATTTCATAGTATCGCATACAGTATCGTATACTTACTATAGGAATGGTTCCCTAAAGACACGCGACCAACGAATGAGACCCACTGCTTCCAATTATGAGACGCTGCGCCACGTGACCAGATGCTAGACAGTGGGTGTCGCTCCGAATGCTATCTTCAAATCGCTTTCTTGTAAAGCAAAGGCTCTTACAGATCCGTTAAGGCTTATGTTTAAGGGAGCACCAGATATAGTAAAATGGCTAGGTATCAAAAATAGTAAATGAGCACCAAAATTGATCCCCAAATTAATTTAAAATGATAACCAAAGGTTTATTTCTGATCACCAGATAGAGTAAAATTTATTGGCAATAAAATCTCTATACAACCAAGAATATAGTGAATGAGCACCAAATTTAGAACACCAACTTTATGTAAAATTATAACCATATAAATTTCGCAACTTACTATCCTATTTAAGGCAAATAACTCCACATTAATATTTTTTAACCCAAAAAAAGTAAACGTTATCCAAAAATTTATCACCATTTTAGTATGAAATTACATTCAAGTATATATGTCATCTTGTAACCTAAAAACTTAAATTTAAAACCCATAATATTTATTAAGTGATCAGTTTCTGGGTAGGTATTGCCTGAAATTCAGCCTAACCCAAGCTCACTAATCAAAATCATTTTGGAATCACATTAGGTGCGCGCGGAGCGGTACTTAATTTTGAGTTAATATACTATACTTGGTAGTATGCCTACATTTTAAATCAATCATAAGGGTATTAATATATGTACGTTATATGGACTGAGGAATAATCATACATACAAATTGTTAATATCTCTGGAACTGAGCAGAGTTCATCTTTCTATAGACGACATTTTATTTTCTATGCATGAGCAGGAATCCACTGATTAAATTATTTAGATTCCTCCCAAGTGCCCTGTATATATTCCACCCTATGTGATGTTCTACCAATAACCAGATATCTTTATTTTTTTATAACTTCGTTGAATGTATATGAAAATGTGAGAAAACGGCCATTATAAAACCCGATTACGGCCGAGAGCAGTTGCCTCAATTATACAAATTTAATCTTCTTAACTATATTTACTTTTCTGTAAATATAGAATTATTCGTAAGAATACTGAAATGTTTCCTTGTTTTAGTAAAACGTTATTGGCATAACATACAATAGATAATGCGTAGACAATTGCAAGATCTAACAGGGTATTTATAATTCATTGTGAAAATATGAATTGGTTTTGGGTCGTTACAATGAAAACAATCACTTTATTTTGTTTGGGAATATATTAAAAAATTAAACTTATGCCGTAAACTTTTAACGTTTATGCCGCAATAAACGTTAATTTCGACACTCTCAAGAGAATCAAAGTATTAGGGTATTTTCCGTTAACCAAAAACGATTAAATTTGGCAAGTAGTTATACTACTACTTCTTATACTACTAAAGTATAAGAACAATTCTGAAAACGCTACATTTATTATTACATCGTAAAAAAATACAGTCTTTATTTAAAGTATGTAATCGATCATCGAGGTTAAGCAACGGTGTAAATCTGTACAGAACCCTCGAAAGGCGCGTCCGACTTGTGCTTGCCCGGTTTTTTGAATCCTATGTGATATTTAAAATTTTACATGACACAAGCTGTTAACTCTTAACCACAGAAAATGGAAAATCGAACTATTATTTTACTGCGAATAACCCAATGATCGATTAGAACTCTATTATTTCTATTAATATTTCTTCTCTCTCCATTTCTCCATTTCAACGCCATCCATCACTTTTGACGTGTGCCTACTTGACAAGTGGTGATATCCCTAGAACATCGCAACTTCGTCAATTCGGACGTGCTAAATTTTCTTTTCCTTTGTATGTGACGGCATAAATAACAGGCGCATACTTTAAATTGACCGCGTAGTGAAATTAGTCCGTTACGTTTTATTTGTGGGATTGGGCAGGCCACGTTTGCCGTATGCATCCAGAAAGATGGGCCAGCATAGCCACTAAGTGGGTGCCCAAAGATGGACGACGCAGACGGGGCAGGCCCAGACGGAGATGGCGGGATGACCTGGAAGCATTTCTCAGCCACTGGCCGGAACAGGCACTAAACAGGGACCTGTGGAAGTCTGAGGGAGAGGCCTTTGCCCAGCAGTGGGACACAAACACAGGCTAGCAAAAAAAAAAAAAAAAAGCTAGGCGCAATCAAGTGGGATTAATCCTTCGCCCATAGCTCGCCGAACGATAGTCACCCTATGCAACTAAAACAAATAAAAAAAAAACATATCAAAGTCAACAAAGCGGTGTAAATATAACCAGTAATTAAGTTTAGTATTGTTTGCAAAATATGTATATAAAAAGTGAAATACAGTAAAGAAATTACAAAATATAAATACATTATAAAACACCTAACCTAGGGAACCGTCGGCAGCGGGGCAGGGCTCAGGCTACCGGTGGCTAGGGCTGCAGGGAGAGGAACCTTCTGACAATGCGCGCCGTGTCCTGGAGTACCGCCTTCTGTATCTAACTGTAGCCATCTAACGAGAGTCTCTTAAGGTGTTTGTCGAGACTCACCGGGACGGCGGCATGCCCGACAAATGTCGTCCGTACTCGTGTCGTCCTTCAAGATATATCTCCGATAATTGTTCGTCATAATTGCTCCGTCCACAATTGCACAGACAAAACCTTCAGTTTCCCCGAAAAGATTACCGAAGCGTAGCCAGTTCACCGACGCGAGCAGATCTACATCGGGCCCTGTAAGGTCCTTGTGCGTGTTATTTTTGTTCGAAGAAAGGATGTAAGGAGCTTGTATAAAATGGGTAAGCACGTGATGGGTCTATAGTTTTTCGCTTCCGTGGTAAATACTACAAAGTTGTGTTGCCAGACGTTGATGATGACTGATGATTTGGTGTAGGAACGCCCGGCCAGAGACAGGCGGGCTGTCGATCGCTTGATTACGTTCATTCAGCCCAATTCCCAGTTGGACCCAACGGTTACTGTCCCGGCAGCGCTCCCATACAGCCTTCTTCCTCGAATCTTCTTGTTCTCCTGCAGAAGGAAAGGACATCTTTAAGGTAAATGTCCCTCAGCTCCTCCTCTTCTAGTTTATCTTTCCCGAAGATGCTATAGCGTACTATCGCATACATGCCACACGCTGCTATAACATGCTTACTTGTCTCCTCATGGCCACAGTGCAAGCAGCATGGATTACTTACTACACCCATAATGTTTAGGTGCCTGTTAAGGCTATTGTGTCCCGTGATTATACCTGTTAATAATCTGAGATTTTTCTTACCTAGTTTCAGGAGATACCTGGTCCTTTTCCTGTTTATGCCTCCTAGGATCTTCGATTGTCGACAGTCCGTTGTCTCACGCCATTGTCTGATAGTTGCCAGACGTTCGTGTGAGGATCGAAACCACTTGATCCAAAAGTTGTGCAGCCCGTCTGGCCCAGGACTTTTCCAGTTCCGGGTCTTACTGGCCGCACAACTCACATCATCGGAGCTGTCTGACAACATTCATCCATTCGCCTATTATTATTATTATCTCCTTTATTAATGACAATTCTTCTTATTATTATTATTATTTTCGAACGGGTTATTATTATTATCTCCTTTATAAATTTAAAGTCTTAAGTTAGGTTTTTACAATAAAGCTATATTAAAAGTAAAATACGATAAAGAAATTACAAAATACATTCTAAAAAACCAAACGATGACGATTTGCCTAATGAGCGACTCTTCAGTGGTGGTTAATAAATCTTCGATTTATCGCTACTCCAATTACAAAAGCAATAGTCCACTGCATTAAATCGAGATCTGGATTTTGACTACCTATATAGTGCGGTCATTTTCAAATGATCACTCAGGGAGATTCATATTCCCTACAACATTTTTTTATGGATATGCCTAGCAGTACGAATACAAAATAAAAATAGAACAGATGTTTGGTAAACGTCCAAATGTTGCACATTCTAATTTCAGTAATTATTATCAGCCTCTCCATCTTTAACAGTGTCAACCATTGGAAATGTACATAAGTTTAACTCAACATCAGTGTGCATATTTGCACCTGGATAGTTCTGCATAGTCGACCCGGTTATTATAGCCAACGAGAGTCAGGGGAGTTGAATGACATTTTGAAAGATTAATCTACCCAGCGACGCCCATTGCCTACTGTTAGTATGGGTCGCGGCCCCGCTTTAATTCTTATGAATTTCTTTTGCGAGTACTTTCGCCGCTTGGACATACAACGTTTAGATACCTTTATAATCTTCTGGTTTTAAATTTAAATAAATATTGGCAATCCTGTGGCATTATTCATAACAATGTACGGTTTACATTGTAAGGTGCATGACCACTGAAATGGAGCGGAGAAAATGATCCAATCAGGATGTGTTAGTGAAGCACAAAAGCGAGAAATGGTAATGGTCCATTTTTCACAGCTCCGCTCCGATCTACTTCAGTGGAAGGGCAACCTGGTCTGAAGTCTTTCCCTTGAGTTATTATTAGTTGTTAATCAAAATATTTTTTTTTTAGTTAACTTTTTGTAAAGTATTAAATAACCATTATTAACTTACTATTCGACCATAAGCTTTTCGGCTATTTCTCTAAATACGTCTCATTTAGTCATCCACATTTTCATATTTATTTATTAATTTGTCCCGGCGTCTATTTTTAATCAAATATTGCATGTTAAACTTCAATCACTTCTCGGTATCTGATTAAACTGAATTTTATATGCATTATACGGCCTTAAATCGAACGACAATGCAATATCATTATAACAATGGACCTACAACAAGGTCATTATAGGAACTCTTTAATAAAACTATGCAACTCCATCGTACTCAGACCCGTTTAATCCTCTTAACCAGTTATTAACGATTGCGAAACACTTACTTTTATTTATACATAAGTATAAATTAGGCATATGATAATTCATATATTATTGGTAAACCTTTATTAATACTTCGATTGATAGGGTCAGTCGCGACAAGTACACCAAACGACATAAAGTGCACCCTACCATAAAAATACCGCAAAGTGCAATTTCATAGACTACTTACATGTAAAGCCTGACCAGAAATATATGAGGATGCGCCATATAGCGGAATTTCACTGGCACTAATTTCTTACACTGGCAATGATTTTATGATGGTTTGTCAACAATGTCAATGTCATTCGTGGTGATTTCTTTCCAAGACAAACATTTAAAATTATCCAAAGAAAATGCCGAAAACCATTCACAGTCGTGAACGTAGGATTATAAATAAAGTGGACATGTATTTATACACGAAAAAGAGTCTGGAAAAGAGTGCACTCCATTAAATTATATTACGAGGTTAACATAGTGGAACTGACAGGTATTTAAAAGTAATGTCATTATAGTAAGTTGCTATTGGTTGCAAAATTGTTGCCATATTAACCTTATAAATAGCGCCCTCTTGAAAACCCTCATATATTTCTGGTCAGGCTTTACGTTTGAATACTTCTTAAAAAAAACACCTACAATATCACATCCAGAAACCTGGTTTGTGGTTACAGATTTTTAAGTTTTTATTTTTTCTACACCATATTTTATGTTTAATATGGTTATATACATTAATAGTAAGTATTTGAGTTTCATTTACATATTTTGACTAGTAAATATATTAAATACAACACAAATTTTAATATTTACTTGTTATAAAAGTTGGAACAAAAGAGTGTAATTTCTGAACGCACTCGAGAAAAAAATAAAAAAATAAGAAGTTGGAAGTTTTTACAATTCACGTAAACAACGTAAATTTGTTCTGTGGAGAATACATGCTGTTGTCTTACTTTATAGAAATATCGAAAACAAGAAAGTTAAGCCCAATTTGGAGTATTTATTCAATGCTAAAAGCCTGCATTCAAACGAAAAAGGATTTGTTATAAATATTTGGAGACGATAAGTAATTTACCGAAACTATTGGCGTTTTTAAAGAAGATAAAGCCGAAATAATCTTGTTCGGATCCCATCGTCCAATAACTTCCAAGCAAGCAAGTGTTATGTAAAATACTTCCGAGTGGCCATATAATATAACAGGGCTTAAGAAAAACTCAACGATAAAATATAAGTACACGACTATAATACAAAGTACGGCCATATTACTTTGAATTTTTGATATGTGTGCTTCTCTCGTATTTATTTGGTTTGGATTTGAGTGTGTTATGTTTTCAATTTGATGTGTTAAATAGAAGGCAAAATTAAATATGATTATTTTTATGTTTTAATTGTTTTTCTTCAATCTTGCATTTTCCTCGCTGTAGTGAGGTGAAAAGTTGTGTATTCCGCATGGCTGCAAATAACAATTTCACCTCACTCGCTCGCAAAACCTCCGTTTATAGCGCGAAATCTGCGTGCAAAAGTCTATTTTATCCGCTAGCGTGCAAAAGTCATTTGAATTTCGAACACAATGATTTTGATTATCTGTGGTCCATGTCAATTATTATATTTAAAACTCCTACAACGCGTGACTTATTTCATCAGTTGATAAATCTTCGAATAACCAATCAGCGCACACTAATAAAGGTAATAACCCAAAGGTTGTCTGGAAGAGATCGCTCTTTAGTGATAAGACCGCCTGTTGTCTACCGTTTTTAATTTGTTTATATGTGATTTCTTGTGTAAATGTTTTTTGGTGTGCAATAAAGCGTACTTGTTTTGTATTGTATTGTATAAAGGGCGATCTGATCAGGTCGGCTAAAATGACATGTACGTTTGGATACGTCTTTATTAAAAAAAATACACATACAATATCATGTTCAGAAACCTGATTTGTGGTTACTGATTTTTAAGTTTTTATTTTTATACACTTTATTTTATGTTGACTCGTATGTTTTATTGTAAATATTCATAGTATTTCAGTTTCATTTATATATTTGGCTAGTTTATAAATTAAATACAACACAATTTTTAACCCATTATAGACTAGCGGTACCGTATGGGACCATTTATTTGCGTAATTTAATTGCGCGTGATTGACCAAATTGCGGCGCGTAAGTTCAACTCTCATTGGTTAAAATTGAACTAGAAAAAAGAAATAACAACTTTGCAGCCTTGCATAACAAATAACAATCGTTGTCTGTGCGAGTTTAAGGCGATATGTCAGTGGCGAGCAAGCAGCGTCTTCGTAGTCTACTAGCCACCGGATAGATTCGAATGTGATACTGGTCCGACTATACGGTGCATACTATTATTGTGACGTAGCAATTAATTTCGTGTTTTTAAAAGTCGACTCATTCCACGTGCGGTTGCGTTGAATACAAATCAATTTTAAATATATATATATATTATACTAATATTATTTTCCATGATAGTTAATGATAGATCGTTATAGTTAGTTAAAAAAAAGTGATATTTATTTTCTTCTTTTAAAAGCCACCGGATGCAAAGCGTTCCGGATGGTTTCTAGGAGTCAAAGGAAGTCTAAAAATAGTACAAACTTATAAGTTTCGAAACGGAGATATATCTCCGCTTCGTAAATATTCCCAGTGCACTTGTATGCAACTAGAGGATCTGGTGAGAAAATAAAATATGAAGTACTTACGGTCGGGTCGGGAAATAACTTGCGATGCTATTTCGGTGCTCCGGTAAACGAATGGCCTATTGGAAAATCCAGATGTCTTACTAAAATAGAAGCCAAACCACGCGATGTAGGTACATGTTATTTCTTTCACTGTCAGGAAACTCGTAGCGCATCTAGCGTCTAGCGTAGCCGGTAATATGGGAAATCGGAAATGGGAAATGGGAAATAGCGCCCACAGAGTGGGCCCCCGGCGACAAATGCGTTAAATAAAATGTTTAGGCATTGATTAACAGTCGCCGTCGGGTCAGTAGGCAGCTGAAGTACTACAGCGCCAACCGTGTCGTAAAACCTTTGTGACTACACATTAATGCTGTTTTAATTTATTAAACATTATCAATGCAGTTTTAAATAAAGCTTTTTTTTTATATATACATGACATATTAAGCTAGAGTCTGGCTAGACAAATAATGTTGACAGATATTTCCTTGTGGTATCACCAATTGTCTATGATTTAAACAATTTGGTAGGTGGGTCCTCCATAAATGTTTTTGATACTTTATGTGCTACGTAGTTCTAACATTCCCATTGAGTTGAAATTGGGCATGTAATTTTTTTGGTGATGGATTAATATTATGGTATTATCGAGCTAGATGGGTAAGGACCAAATTCTTTGCAAATACTGTCATACATTAATGTCCACCTCATCTCAAACTAAAAATAGAACATTTATCGTTAATTTGTAGAGTAGAAAAACACGCCAAATAACAGTTCCTATTAACCCAATCATCAATAAACGAATGGATTTTCAGAATAGTTAATAAAAAAAATATTCAGAAATATTTTTTTTTTATCTTTATTATATTATTTCCCATACAAAATGAATATGTCCGTACTCAGCTTTCTCGAGAATATATTGATTTTGTTTTAAAGTACGAACGCCTTAACTTATACAGTTTATTTGTATATATAGTCTTAGGTTTTGTTAAGACGCAGGTATAGTTTAATATTCGATATCCTTCATCATTTTAAATTTTGCGGCAATTTTATGCATGTCCTAAATATTCTTCCATTGTGCAACCTCCAGTTGTGCGACGACACTACACGGAACTTACAACGCTATTCCAGTAGATTCTTCAATTATTTTAATGGAACACTGACTCCGAACTTGCAAGCTTGACTTCGATAGTGCTGCCATGTTGTTTTTACTGACAGTCGAGCATCGTGTTGGTGGAAGCTCCGCGTACCGTTAAAATTCTGTGACTTCTTATGTAATTTTATTGTTTTCCATCAGGCTTTCTCTGCTTGCGAATGATTAACTGCAAACTATATTGTATATTGTTGCTACACATCAAAGTTCACTAGTAATACTCGTTTATTTTATTGAGTGTGAAACATTTCTGGTCAGGTCGTGAAGTAATTTGCCTCCATTGTGCGACGAGTGACACAACATTGTGCGACGAGTGTCACAACGGAAATTCGTCGAAACGAAGACAACGTTACCAATTGTGCTTATTACAAGCTTTTATTTAGTTTCACCTGTCCCGATGTTTATTTATTATTCATCTTCAAACTACTTTTTTTCCGGTGTGACACATTCCATTGTGATTTCCGTTGTCCAACGATGCAAAGAATTTGGTCCTTACCCAGATCTTATTTACACTACGTGTGCATAGAAAAAAAAACAAGTATCAAAACAATAACTCCTACTACACAAAGGGTGGTCAGCCGCAGATTTTTTTAATTTCCCGCCAAAACATTCGAGTAATATTTCAGTAGCCAGACTATATTTCGATTTATAATAATTACAGTATGTTGTAGTCTGTGCGGAAAAAGAACAGTCGTAGGATTATTTTGTATTGGAGCCTAATTACTTAGGTGGACTATTAAATATATAATACGCCATAATTTAATATTAAGTAAATACAACATAAATACCCGTCATAGCGGACACACGTTCTGTGACTTTTGTTAAGTCAATACTGGGGATTATAGCCGCTTTTTCCCGCTGACAAAATCGTAATATTAAATATTATTTCCCTTGTGTAACTATGTGCGGTTTAACCCCATTTCGACATTATTTTATAATAATAATAATAATAATAATAACTCTTTATTACTTTCAGAGTTACACAACACATATAGCACAACATAATTAAGATAGGACAAGATTTAGCTTGCCGCCAGCATAAACGCTGTTGACAAATTTTGTCTTGTGATATAAGAGAGAAACCACTACGCTGCTGGAGGCTAGCTTTATAAATTTATGAATTTATGACAATTGAGAAATGCACTGCAGCAGTACAGTGCATTTCTCAATTGCTTCAAAACAGTGTATTGTAGAACGAAATAACAGAGGCCCCCAAACTAGGATATGCCTGTATTTCACTGATATTTTACAACAAGTTTAGGCGCGAATAAAGCGAACCTGACAGGTCGAGCCACAGATTAGCCGCTATTTTTATGACCGCCTGAACGGCGCTCCCACAGTTGAGGGGATATAGAATTTGTGCGCCTAGGCGTCCGTTTGCGGCGGAAATTTACATACTCAAAAACAGACGCCTACTACAGAAATTGTATAATAATAAGCTATAAATCGAAACAGTGCGACATAGAACTTTTCTACCCTAGTTTTAGCTGAGGAAACGACACCTCGATTTGTATAGAAAAACGAGCCGTCGTATTTCCTCTTAGTGGACTCAAAATGCGTATCAATCTAACAAATGGCCTCGTTATTTTTAAAATACATGTACTATGGGCTGCAGAATGCAATGCAATTCCGGGGCCATGCTATTCTGCAGCTCATTGTACATAGTTAAGGGCTTTAATTAAAACATAACTTAATTGATTCCTTTGTGTAACGATAGTTACCCATATCTTTTGTATGAGTAACTTTCATAACACAAATGAAGCGATCGTAATTTTGTTTTTATTAAGCCTTGAACTATGTACCTATTTACATGTATTTTGAAAATGACTCTATCTCTGCACGACGTATAGTTACGTCCTCACAATAGTCACTGAGCCTTGCCATCGCACTCACAGCTCTAACTTTGATAAATCTAATTAAGGAGACCTCTTTCCACCAGCATACAACTTCTTACCACCGTGAAACCAACAAACAGACGGTCACACATTTATTTAAGCCTCACAATTACAATATTCCAATTTTACGTCAGAGATTAAATTAACTTTGATTGAAGCAACCGTTGCGGTGGCGCTTAATTAATTTAAATGTGTATGAACATTAAATTGCGACGAGACTGCCGCATCGCGATACGAACGCTTCAGTCAACTACAAAATGTTATTCAAAGCAGACTCGGATCTACGAGTTGCAAGCGGCTTTATGACTGCATTCAAATTATGATGTTAAAGTTGAAATACTACTACCACTTTCACTCAAAAAGTAATCAGAGACTAAAATTTACGTGTTCATTTAAAATGACTGTCCCCGGGCCACAATAGCGAATATATCAAAAAAATAAAGTTCACTCATATTTTAATAAAATTGTAGGTAATATATGGGCCAATTTAAGATACAAGTTCATTCGTTTCTTGATTAGGTGCCTTCATTGTTATACTCCCAAGTAATTATTTTGCCGAGACGTCAATATTCAACATGACTTGAAAACGGCTAAACACTAGTATGAAATAATCTTCACAGGTGTCATACATTATTGACACAATCTAATTGTTTATTGCAGGTGACTATACGAAAGTCTTGGCTAATATTTTGATTACATTACCTCTTAACGTCGTTACAACGATAGTAAATAAATGCTCCTTTAAAAGCTTGCAGCATTATTTTCATAAAGCATTATTTAATGATATAGATAATAAAGTACCATTCCACTCTTCCGTAAAATTATATTATCGTAGCACCTTGTTTAATAAACATTCACCATCCTACGTATATCTATGTGTTTTATATTTCTTACTTTGTTACTTTGATGCTATCTTTTTTTGATTTAGATACTTTCTGTAAGATTGGCTGGTTACACAACAACCATTTATGTAGACAACTGCGAAATCCTAAAAATGCTCACCGAGTTCCTTAAGCTTCCTGTTCACTAAAGCAGAGAATTTTACACAGCAACGTTCCAGTGGAGAGGCAGCTTTAGTCGGGTCTTTTTCGCGACAGAGGGTTGTTGCCAAACCGTCGATAGTTATTTTTGGATACTTTACCTTAAAAACTCAAATGGTTTTAAGCATTTTGAAGGTGAAGTGAAAGTACGCCCACGCGCATTCTTCTCTTGGTTAAAGATATATTGTAGCTAATGTTTGTCAGAAAATAATTAACAAGTCGTAATTATGAAATCATCCGATTTATAGGATTTTTAGAAGCTCTTCTAGTTGAACATTAGGTACGATTTGGTTTGCTTTATGATAATCCTGAAAAGGCTATTTTGGAGAAAAATATACCTATGCAATCGATTTGATGGCAGTCAAGACAAACTTTTAGATTTATTGTGAACTAGTAACTCATGACTATTTAAAATTATTAAGATTTAACCAGGCTTCAGTTAAAAAACTGTACTTTTTATCCCCGGAAGAGATAGAATAGCAAGAAAATTGTAGCCTGTCACTTTTCTTTCAATACCGTGTGAGTAAGACAGGTGAAGCTGAGTTGTGCGACAAGTGAAGTCGCATCAAGATATGCTAGCCCGGCTGGTTAATATAGAAACACCTGGAAGCGAGTCGGTTCAAGATCAAAGAAAGAAGATCTATGCAGTGGTAATCTACTAGATCTACCGATTATTAGATCTAGCTTAAGAACTCAGATTATAATTAAAGTCTCTTAGGTAATAAAAATATAAGAGAATTAAGGATATCTTATCTCAAAGCTTTACCACAGGCTTTACTGAAATATCAGCTTCGTGAAGTAACTGATAACCAACAAGAGATGAATGAGCCTGAAGTGCCACTAACCAAAGAATCATCAAACTCGGCTAACAGCTATCAAAGATGGCGGCAGATACGTAAAAATCATTCAGGTGAATTGAAAACCTCCTCGTTTTAGAATTCCGTTGATAAATGGATTGTACTCCGGAAAATACGTATTACGGATCAAGATCATGTTTGCGAGGCCATTTTTGAATAGAAGTTCTGATCAATTTATGCCGCTGCAGTCGAGCAGTGGCAATTGAGATGCACGATTAGGAAAGGGACCGATGGTTTTATTTAAGGGTATTTATGTGGCTTCGCGTGCTCATTAAGTATTAAAATTTTCGATTTTTTTATAACATTTAATTTATTATTGGAAATTAAATAACAATGGACCGTTAAATTAAAATTGAGCCTAAAAAATAAAACTACATCTAAAATCTAAAACAAATTACAATAAAGCTAAAATAAATCTAGAAAACTGTGCCCCCGCGGCCTTTTCCCGACTCCCGAAGACGCTGGCAGCATTTCCTCGCTGAATCGCAATGCTGATGCGTTGTGGGAGGAAGCTGCCAGCTCTTCGGTTACCAGTAGATTCAATGAGCCTTTTACTGAGGTCATTCATCACCTCTCGACTCGACCCCAAAAGGAACAAAATTATATTCGGGGCAGAGACCCCTGTACTTGTTCATTTTTAACTTTTCGGCCGCCTCTGCTGCCGCCGCCGCCCTGCCTGAAGTTCCGCGGAGGTGGGAAGGGGCCAGTGTGTGTGCAACTGGCGTCACACACCAGCACCCGGCCCAGTCTCCACGGAATCAACGACATTCCGTCAGGTCTCTTGCCATCGTCTGCCCGGTGGCCCCAAGATGGCCGGCACTTTGACGGTGGCAAGCGAACGGCGGATTGTGTCATTGAGGGCGGCGTGTCTGGAAAAGCTGCCGGCGCTTTTCTGACAAGACAGTCCGTGGTGTCCCATTGAATCGACTTCATTGCCGCAGGGGCACTTGTGTGGGGCACAAATCTGGACTCCAAGACGCAGGCAGGTGGCTATGCGAAAAGTATCGGATTCCATAAATGTTCCCTTATTGGTAGATGGGTGATGCCTGGAGCCAATGGCCTGCTTCTATGGCGCCTGCCGCTAAAATTCTGGCTCGTTCAGGATCACTGCTGTGGTTTAGAAGGATATCGTACGTTAATTTAGACACGATGTCATCCCAGGCCCTTTGCGATTTTTTTATTTTGAGGGATATCCTTACCCGGGCAAGCAATTGACCAAGCTCTCTTTGCCTCCGTTAAGCCCGCAGTCTCATAGTTTAAAGGACAGGCCTTTAAAATTTTACCTATGAGGTCTCATGTCTCATGTCTCCGAACCACAGCGCTTGCACTGGTTTACTCGATGGCTGAGTACTGCGCTCCAGTCTGGATGAATAGTGTTCATACCTCAGCCATTGATACGCAGCCAACCAGACTCTCCGTCTAATAACAGGATGCCTTAAGCCAACACCCACCCACTGGCTCTTAGCAACATAGCTCCTGCGAACCTGTGAAGAGAAAAATGCCTCCAACGCGAACTAGCGAAAGCGCACCGTAGTCCTGACTTACCAATCCACCAAGACCTCGAGGGCTTCGGAAGAAAACGCCTCAAATCCCGAAACCCCCCTGCATTACTGATGGGAAATTCCCCGACCACCCGTACCCTGGAGGAAGCATGGACCGAAGAATGGGAAGCCCTCAGAGACCAAGCGAACCCTTTCGCTGCTCTATCCCTGCGAGTGCCCCCAGCGGGCTTCAAGGAACCCCGCCGGGTGTGGTCCGCTCTCAACCGCATAAGAACAGGAGTTGGCAACTGCGGACACCACTGGTACAAATGGGGCTGGAGCTCCTCTCCTGCCTGTAACTGTGGGCATCCAGACCAGACCATCAACCACATCATTCTGGAATGCCCCTTTACTAAATACGCAGGCCATGTAGACGATTTTAAGATCCTATCAGAAGAAGCAGTCGCGTACCTGGGAAGGGCAAAATTCTAACTATAAATTATTTTTATATGTAATCCAGTGACTTCATACATGCCATACGATAAATATCCTATGAGGTCTGCGGAGCTGTGGACGGAAGACAAGAAAGCTGGTGCGGATATGGATGAAATTTTGCGCGTCCCTATACCACCAAAGCGAATGGGAAGGGACGCTTGGGTCCAGGACTTTTCGTTAAGATGAATGTTCAGAATGGATTCTACGTTTGCTTTGATTAAAAATTCCATTTGTAATAATTCATTTTGGAGTTTAGAGAAAGGGCAGCAGCGAAGCAAGTAAGTGAATTTTGGGACGAAAAGACAGAATTTTAAAATAGAAATTGCGTAATGAGGGCTAATTTCAAGGAGACGACTTTCGTAATTTTTGAATTTAGAAATGGACTTTAGATTATGGTTCGAGGTCTCTTCAAAAATAGGGGACCCTAGGAGGCAAAGTGAGTTTCTGTCCACAATTTTAATATTGGGTGTAAGGGCATACAATTTTTGTTTTATGTCTTGATAATTTAGTGCAAGGTTTTGGATAAAAAGTTTGCACTTGCATAAATTTAGCTTTAAGCCCATGGACAGAAATTTAGCTTTGATTGTTGCAAGGTCAAGCAGCACGGTGTCTAAGTCACCTCGTAGGGTTCCGTCGTCAAGATACCAGACATTGAATTAGGATTTTAAATTTTGAATAACCGGATTAATAGCTAACCTGAAAATTTCTGGCCCGAGGGGATCGCCTTGCTGACAGCCTACTTCAGATGATATAACGTTTTTGCGGTAAATTAAATTTGATGGCTCTGCATAACAGTGCAGGAGGTAATTGTAGAGTTAGGGAACATTGTTTTTAACTTCAGTCAGCAAGACGTCTTTGTCTACCGAATTGAAGGCGTTTTTCACATTAATTCTGAACAAAATATCGCAAGGTTCGTTGGAAAGGAATGTTCGCAAGGCATGGACGGCTGCCTCAGAACCTCCTTTTGTCCCAAAACCAAGTTGAAGTGGTTTGAAAAGTGTTTGTAATTTTGAAACTATGTATCTTACTGCAATTTTGGAGGCGAGACGTCTGAGAGTGGAACCAACGGCGATTGGCCTCACCCCTCCGTCCTTTTTAGTGAGAGTGATGAGGTATGCGCCATATAAAATAAGAACTATGATTGGGTTGACGTTACCCAAGTACATATTATTGATTAATTTAGTAAGTAACTCAACTAGGCGCTCGCCCGCATCACCCACGGAGTGAGACGAGTGAGAGGCCATCCAGGCCTGCGGAGGAACCGATTTTGAAAGATGAAATTCCTTCGATGACGTATCTTTTTTTTATTTGGATGCAGGCCTGGTTTGCCGCTGGTGGGTCGAAAAAATATGGTAATGGAGGACCTGGGGGATGTTTAGACTGTAGGGCCGAAAGGGTGTCAGGGGTATCGGGAGCTAGCACGTCGATGGAAAATAGGAGACTAGCGGCGCCTTTTGAGATCACCATCACTCACCTTAGATTCTACGGTTTAGCGACGATTGAACGATGTGGAGATTTCTTTTGGAACTATGGGAGGTGTGGAATGTCTACACCGCAGTTATTTTTATTTTTCTGAGTGAATGATATAGAAGAACCATCATCGTGAGCATGGAGGACATGAAAAGCGAAAAGCAAAAGGTTATGCCAGTCGTCAATTCAGCTATCCTCGGTGCATTTTTTTATTAAGTTTGATAGATGAGTTGCGACGGTGATTCTAGCGCCGCGAGGAATCCGTTTAACTACACTGGAACATGTTTCTTAAGATTGCTGAGATGAAGGTGAAATGGGGTGGATGGTTAAGTGGTGGCGGAAGGCGGAGTAAGATGGTGATTGAGTACTGGAACAGGATTCTGGCTGAGCCAGCATCTATGAGTTTTTGATACATGTATGTTGAGACCTTTGATTGATTTAAAAGATTTGTTGCAAATTTGGGAAATATGTCTAGACGACGTGCTAACAACCGGTTTAGTCGCAGATTGCATCCACACACATTAATAGGAAAACAAAGAACAATAAGCTTAATAAATACTACAAAAACAAAGCAAAAAGGATATAAAAATACATTGTCACGGAGTGAAGAACACCGATTGCACTGGAGGTATGTACAGGGTTTCAAGAAAAAGCAGCTTCGTCGGCTCATTAACTAGGATAATATTATTCAGCAAAATGTTCGCATTTTGTTGTGTAAATAATGCTTGACAACATTTTCTTGACATATGTCGCAGCTAACGGAGCGCTATGGCTCAGCATGCAGGCACGCGCTGCCAACTCCGTGTAAAAAGGAACGATATCTATAATAAATACACTTTGTTGAAATGCTTTATAACGCAGAAAAATTGGTATTTCAATTATATTCACGAAAAGATCTGGAGATAAAATATTTTTTGTGTTGTCTCGTTGCTAGGCAGTTATGTCATATGTTTTTTATTAAGTAAGTAAGGATATTCGCAGAAGCAATGTTATCTCCCGAATTTCATTTCGATTAGATAATATAATGTTTTCCCGGAAACTTGTTTTTTAACTGTACTTTCTTTAATATGAAACGTAAATAACCCTAATCGTAAGTGGGACTAGGATGAAAGGACAACTATAGTCTGAATAAGATAGACTAGACCCGGTACCTTCATAATAAATACAATTATTCGATACGAAGGTACATTAATTTGTTAATAATAAATGACTGTCATCAAGGGAAATTGTGAATCCTCCTCAAGTGAATTTTAGGCTGCCGGCTGTATACATAATTTATGTGTCTTGGCCTCCAGTTTTAAATACCAGTTACCCGAGTTTGTGGTCTGGTCGCAAAATAAATAATTAAAAGACCCATCACTTTCCGACTCGAATTCGTTTATCCGTCGTGTGAATGAGTGTGAATAAAAGTGTGATTGATTTGTAACCAGGGTGTAGTTCGTTAGTTTACCGTGAAAATGCCATGATATGATTGAAGTTATAAAAACCATAATTATGTATTTTTATGAGGTACTTGTAAGTTAACGTTTTTCTTTGTGTTTTTTTTATTGTTGATGAAGTGGGAATGCTTTTACGCCTAGCCGGGGCTAGGGAGGACATTTGGGGCTATGTGGGAATCCCCTAAGTGCAATGAGACTACCCACTAAACCCACTCCGGCGCTTTCCTTCCGTGTCGGAAGTGGGGTAAGTATTTAACTTAACCTAACTTATTATTTGAGCGCGACGACCCAAATTGCTCTGAAATGCTCTGAAACCAGTCCGCGACACGCTTCACTATCACCTCTCGCGAGTTACGGATGCTAAGTTCCCTGGGATTTTTTGGACTTATGGGTCATGTCTATAGCTCTGTGTAAGACCACGTTTAAAAAAAATACTATAACCGGCCACAAGTGTTGAATGCGGTGATTTAACGCTCTCAGACAGGTTGTTTTTAAAGTCATTTCTGATGTTTATGGTCGTATAAAGATTACTCATTAGACCGGTGCTGTGAAAGATGTATTAGAGGTTTATCGAAAGGGTATTATTTTGTATTCGCAAATGGATCGAATGTTTCATTTCGTCGTAGTTTTATTTAGTGGAAAGATTTTTTTCTGAAACCGTAAACTATTTGGGATTGTTACAAAACAAACCTAACCTAACCTAACCTAATCAATTGGATGATATTTTCAATAATTATGTTATGAAAAATTTATGACTTCAGAGGGAAAAATCGTTGAAATGAGACTACAGAAGACATTTTCTTCTTTTAAAAGTCAGAACACGGTTCGTAAATGTACCAGCTGAATTTAATACCTATGTCTACATTGATGCCTACAAATAACGCAAATACAAATCGCTCAACATCCACAGTCTATTTCATGTTTTAAACGTAACGTTTATTCAGTTTATTACACTTTGTTATTCATTTATTTAATTTTGTGGCATACATGTCGCATAGAAAAATAAAATCAGTTGAACTTATACTTTAGACTACGGAGCTCCTGTGCAGACCATACAACACATCATCTACAACTATCATATCGTAAATACGGTGGGATATGACAGCGATCAATTGAAGTCCCTGGCTTCTGAGCTAGGTTAACCTGAGTTACAGAAGTCAGTGTTAGAATTGCCTCATAATATATCTACCCGTTTAGGCATACCTAATATGTAAGTGAGTGTTTATGTGTGTATGTGAAGTCTAAAGTGTAAACGCTGCCCGATGGGTGAAGGAGATAGATGTAAATTATAGCTTGTTAATAATAAGTACTAGTAGTGCTACCGGTTTTTACCCTTTGGGTACGGAACCCTAAAAAGTGCAGACACCTTGTACATGAAATGCATCTTAAGTCGAAAGAGATAGGATTTACATTCAAAGAGAGGACATATTAAGTATGCATAGATAACAACGATGTATAGATTAAATCTATACGAGTACATATGTCCTCTATTTGAATGTAAATCCTATTTCTTTCCCTAGTACTGAGACTTCGCTGTCCGTCCGTCCGTCCGTCTGTCACCAGGCTGTATCTCAAGAACGGTGATAGCTATTTTCACAGATGATGTATTTCTATTGCCGCTATAACAACAAATACTAAAAATAAAATAAATATTTAAGGGGGCTCCCATACCTACAACAAACTTGTTATAGATTATGGTACGGAACCCATCATGCGCGAGTCGGACTCGCACTTGCCCAATATTTTTTTTGTGTTTAGGTTTACCGTAGTACTCTGTGAATTAACGAAGAATAGAGATTATGGCATTGTTTAAAGCTAACAAAGATAAGTACACTCGGCCAACAAAAATGATTCCTACTATAGTGACATCGAACAATTCCACTAGCTCTGGTTATTGGCTCGCCGTCACAAATGTCGACGATTGACCACCTGATGGTAAGTGACTACGGGGTCATTAGTTACTGACGAATGGCTTATTTGTTTTAGGAACTGCTTTATTTCCGTAGTTGGTAAATAATACATTTATTATACAGCCACTTAACAATCCGGCGCGTAGTCATTCTCCTGATTTGCTGCTATCGATACTGGAGTCATTCCGGTTTATATAAATAACCTGCCGCATAATAGTAAGGTGAAAAAGATCCTCACACAAGATTATATCATTTTTCTCCCCCATCAATAAATGACATATAGTCTGAACGTCATGTAAATAGTTTAATACTTTTATAAAGTCTATGTGGAACCATTCCCGACAACTCAATGTAAATAATATTTCACATTCCTTACACGTTCGTACTATAGTCGGTTTGTATCATTTTCATTAAAAGATTCCAGAGCAAATAGTATATAACGCCGGCGCCAGTAGCAAGCCGGTGACAACAGCGCTTCTGCAAATTAAACGTTTGATGTAACGAACTAAGCGGATTCGAACAGCACGGAACTGCCGTAAATATTTGGAAATGCTGAGTAATTATGGAATAGGGTGAGCTCTGAATTTACTGCGACTGTTACGCAGTACCTCGTAGTAATAATGCTAATGAGAGGAAACGAATGCTGCAAATAATTCACTATCGCAATAAAATTAGGATATACCAATTTATACGACCTATGTTAATTCAGACACCATTTCTGGAAATAGGGCTCTTTGCTATACACAATTAGATTCTGACAACACGACATCTGTGAAAAGTAATACGTCTCACTTGTCATTGCTGTTTTTCAGTACAAAACAAGTCAATAGTGACGTATAAACAATTAAACGTGTTTAATTTAACGAACGCATGAATTAATTACCTATTTTTTATACCTTAAATTGACTTATATTTTACGGTTTCATTTAAAATCATTTAAAGTTTTATAGATGATCACTCAATAGTCAGTAATTAAGACCTCTTTGATTTTATCTTATGGAATAGAGTTGACCCTGTTCACCCCTTGAAATTTTTAAACTCTGTCAAAAACTACCGCAAATCTGAAGACATCGGTATGTATCGCAATAATGTTTGATAATAGTTCAACTTTTTTATTGTGTAATTTTCATTTTCAAGCTTTGTATGACCATGAACGCAGTGCAGCCATAAAAGAGCCGCATGGTTGACGGAAAAGCAATTTGAAAATGCCAACGTTAAACTTGCCGTATATCCTGAGATGAAATGATTTTTTTTTATTCATTATTGCAAATAAATATATGCAAATAAAGTTATACCTACTTCCTCAATTCCAAGTAAGCTGTAATTTTGCAGTATATATATGTTAGCGGAGAGTCTGTAATAGATGGATTGAAACGACCGAGTGATGGACAAACTGTATTTAATCGACCTTCTCCTTCGAATATCTGAGCAAGAGTGCCGGCCCATTTTTGGGTAATTTTTTAACCAGAGTTCCGATCTTGCAGCCTTTTATAAGGTACTCATGCACTCCAGATAAAATTAAATTTCGTTTAATAACAAAAAGACCAAAAATAAATTCATTGAAATATTTATTTGGAGCATTGCTTTTAATGGGTGGACCATGACGCAAAAGGACCGCGAGGCGCTGGAGTCATTTGAAATGTGGTGCTGGCAAAGGATGGAGAAGTTCAGTTGGATGGAAAAAGTTACCAGAAAAAAGGAAATTGCTGAAAATTATAAAGAATAGGAGGGGGAAAAAGTTAGGCTACCTTATACGACATGATCAGGGTTCGGAAATTCGGATCTATATTAACCTAAAGTTGACAAAATCCTATTGCTATCTCACTTATACGTCAAACAAAGCCGCCTATACCTACGACCGAATAACAAAGCCGCCGCCGAAGTTTAGTTAAATATCGATCCGAATTTCCGAACCCTGGACATGATGCTTTTATAAATAACATCATAGAAGGAAAGGTTGAGGGGAAGCGAGGAAGAAGAAAGCCAAGAATAAATTACATAAAACAATTAAAAAGAAGATAGACGCCATGTCGTATAGGGAAGTCAATGAAGTGGCTATAGAGTTAGATGGAACTACATACTTCCTCAGCAACACCGACAAGAGTTTAACTCTTACATTTATGAAGATGAGCTACATTGATTAAATTAGTATTTTAGTTAAATTCTTATATTTATGTTATTGTTGGAGAACTTGGAGAGGCGCTTACATAATAGGTATAGGTATGTAATTCGGACGACAATGCAATATTATCGTAAAATAGAGCTGATCTGGTGATTGAGAAGGTCTTACCGCAACCAGCTCATCGAGTTTGATTCGTCATGAACAACTAACTGTAAAAAAATACAGTCTTAAATAATACTTGTTATGATACATGTTTAATTTATTTATCATATGGCAAACACGTGCTTAGGTACTGATGGTCTAAATTTACAATTGGTTGGTCTTCCACTTGCCCTGCGATTTTGCGTTTTGCTAGTAGGTATTCCATGATGATCTGGCATAATGTCTGCTCTGGTAGTGATATAAGCGGTATGAATAGAGAACGCTTATGAACTACAATAAAAATTACTTCGAAAACAGAGAGCAGTTAATAGCCATATTGTTAAAACACTAATTAAAGCTATTCGGGACGACCTTGCTGTGGTCAGAGAGCAGGTAACAGTCAGCCAGGCCGGCAGCCACTAAATCAAGCACACTGAAATTATAATTACTCGTATTTAAACCAGCTACTAACTAAATGACTTGTAAAGTAAAATACCAGCCTTATGTATGTGTTTTTAATCCAAATTGAGGGTTATTATTTTAGGAGTCTATGTATTTTATGTTTGTATTTATGTAAGTGCTCCGTAAAGCCAAAAATAACTCTTCGTATTTTGATGAATGAGAGGACTTACTGGTCCGGATGACGAGATCTATATTATTTACCGAATTCAAAAGACGAAGGCGAAGTTAGGTTGAAATGTTAGACCTTGTGTATGACGAACTTCTTTCAAACTTTTCTTATCGTTCTTGGAGAGCGTAAATACCAAACCACTTATCTCACTTTGAAATGATTGCAGAACGAGGCTCCATGTTATTCGCTTTCACTTATAATGTTTTTCTACTTTTAATCCCTTAGGCCAATTACTCAGTATAATTTGAAAATGTTTGCGTGCCTCTGATGAATAAGTATGTAGGTACATATATACGTAATACGCTGTCAATTGATACTTATATCATTCCAATTTAAGTAATTAATATCGTAACGCAATTAGAAGCATTAAAGCTTATCTGCAACGCATCTTATGATAATTGATGTTTAATAATTGAAACAAAAATTGAGTGCTTTATAATCTGAACGATACGCTGTCAAATTAAATATTGAAAATAAAACAACAGCGCTAGTAACAGTTGGCTTTTAACATGTGGTGTTTATAAGAGCCGGCTAGACCTGTGAATGCTGTGAGGCCACAGATTACTTGATAAGACTTCTTGAACTCTCAGTGTGGTACACCTGAGGCTAGGTCGCTCTTAAGGGTAGGAGGAGCCCATCTAGCAGTCTCAGTTGTATCGGTTTCCATCCTGGAGCTTGATATATAATGTATATATTCATCTCGCATGCTCGTAAAATTCTTGTTTATGTTGGGCGTAAGGAGGCTTAAGCGGCTTTTTATGCACTTGTGCATCATTTATTCTATTCAGGAATATGACCTATACATGCAGGCATTTTCTACCTTACGTATATATTTTTTTATATAGTACGAAGCCTGCCTCGTGTATTAAATAAGGCATTCCTAATTAAGGCTATTAAGTTTACCAGGTGTTGTATACAGAGATGTGAAGTTACATTACCTCTATATTTCGTCAGGGTAATGTATGTTATGTGAACTTAGAAAATACCTAGGTATATTAGGTAATTTTGTTGTGCAGGTAGGTTTTTAGGTACTTATACAATTTTAGTTTTTCTACGGTCTGTAAAGCTCACTTTAATTAAAATTTACACACGTGTTTGCATATTTAACGTGTATGTTAAAGTTACACATTAACAATGTTTATTGTTAAACCAACTTTATAAATTTATGAAACACGTAATGTCTCATTTTTTAATGTGGTTAACTGGTTACTCACCACAATCTCTATATTAAACTATTGATACAAAGATATCAAATCTCAAAGAAAAATTGAAATGAGTTACCTGGGAAACGAGACCGGAAATCGAACCTGGTACCTCTGGATTGTCAGTCCAGTGCGTTAACCACTTCGCTACCCGAACTCCAACCAACCTTTCGAATTTTTCCTTATGCTTCGTAGGTATGTCGATCTTTGCATTGTTTATTTAAAAGGTTTTTACACCTTAGCCCAGGTTTCATTAGCTCATTTAAATTTTTGTTTGAGGTTTGATATCTTTGTATCAATCGTTTAAATCAACTATGTTTCGATGTACCAAATAGAAACCATGACAACAAGCCAATATGAATCGGAAAAAGTGACTATTAGGTACCGACTATACGGCTAAAATAAACACAAAGTAGGACAAGATCTTAGTAGACAAACAACTTTAAATACTTATACAACGCAAGCTACTTTAAGAGGGATCTCGTAGGTGAGTAGTCCCAACAGCGCCGGTGCGTACCCACGCCTTATTTTCTTAATGGATTCTGCGTCTCAGGTTGCTTTTTAAATACGACCTTGATGAGTGAAAGCTGTAAGAGGATAAATTTTTGTATTTAATTTATAAGAATCCCCCTATGTTGTCTTTTCGCCTGCTTGTAAACAGTACCCTTACCACAGAATAAAGAAACTACGGTAGCCGCCCTCTTTTGTTATTTGCCGCTTTTGCAAAAGAATAGCCTACTAGTATCTGATTGGTCATTTTGAATGACGTGCAAGGTCGTTGGTTGTAGCATGTTGTGGGTGTGTCAGGGTTGCCTACACCAACAAAACGGAAACTATCTTGGTACTTGTTTTACGCTACTATTTAAACGCTCACCAAAATGGTTTTTATGAATGAATGAATGAATGAATGAATAAGCTTTATTTCAGAACTCAGGATTCCATAGTTGTTAGTTATAAAAACTTATAGCTACGTTAGTTAATACCTATTTACTACAAACATCTTAAATACAAAACAAACTAATCTAAATTTCGTGCAACACTAGTGATCTGCCCCATCCAGTGTTTAAATATTGGACAGTCATATTTATCGGAAATTATATTCAGAATTCTGTTGGAGCTTTGCCTTATTCTACCCAAAAGAGAAATCCATCTGTGCGCGCTTCACAGAACATGCCAGAGGCACTACATCTGCTCGGCAGGCGCAACAGAATTCTGAATATATTGTTGTATTGCACTCGCAGGGCGCTGTAGGCTCGCTTCGTATACCGGACCCACAGGTTGCTCGAATAAAAGCTCTGACAGTACGCCTTAAATAGGGTTACTTTGACTGCCGGCGTGCACCGAGCAAACCTGCGGGCCAGCATATTTCCCCGAACCGCCAATGCCCTGCGTTCTCTGTCATTATCCTGGTCATCATTGAGATCACTGGCAATTATGTGACCAAGATATTTAAAACTATCCACGATTTTAAGTGGTGCACCGTTGAGTATAACTGGGGGTATATGGTAGGGCTGGATTTTTCCCGCCTTAAAAACCATCACCTCCCTTTTTTTTGCATTATACTCAAGGCCATGAGAGTTAGCATACGCCTCACAGACCCCCAACAATTGCGCCAGAGCACTGACCGCCGGTGCCAGCAGCACCATGTCGTCAGCATAGCTGATGTTATTCACACTAACACCATCTATGTAACATCCTGCATGCATGCTGCTGAGACCGGTTATCAACTCATTGACGTACAGGTTGAACAGTCTGGGAGACGTAATGCCACGCTGTCTAACACCACACTCGAGTTTATATTCAGACGACAAGGTATCTGCCCATCTCACTTGGTTCGATTGGTTTGAATACCAGTACTCAATAATTTTAACACATTCATCTGGCATGCCTGTTTCACCAAGTTTCCGCCTCACATATTTTTATAGCATGTAAGAAAAATAAATATTAGCTTTATTTATACAATAGTTTGTGATACACTATTTGGTGAGCATTCATCCGTTTTGGCAAGTATTAAGAATTTATTGGAAGTAATTTATCAACATATTTGGTAGGCGTTTAAACACAAGCCCTTGTTTTATATGCTACTTTTATTAAATATTCAATACGTCCTAATAAGATGCCCTGACCTGATCTTTGTGTCGATGGACCTACTGGATCTCAGGATTCCATCAAGGTACATAAAGTGCAGTTTTCGCATCCTGATGCACTTTGATGAGCAGTTAGAGCCAGTATCTTAAAATTTACCTGATGGTGGACCCTGGAAATGGCCACTGGATATCAGGATTGCCACAACGCAGATACACATTTCACATTTCGATTCACCTCAATGGATATTGATTTAGATTCAGAAATTTCAAATTGGCCTGATGGTAGACCCCGAAACATCTTCGGTTTTCGTTTCTCTACTCAACTTCCAGTAGGAATTTCCAGGATCCAGCATCGGGTAATTTTTATGATAGATGTTTATTTAGGTGAATAGAAAAAAGAAAGCCACACATGTCTGCTGCGAACCAATTCAAAGATCAAGTAGGTCAGTCCCATCATCAGATTCTGACTTAATGACAATGGGAAAACCGTAGTTGTATACTCTTTTGAATAAAAAAATAACGCTTTACATTTCACGGAGAAATTCAGTGAACATACACACAAAAAGATTAAATACAGTCGAACAGTTACTCTTCCTTTTTGAAGTTGGTTAAAAATTATTAATAATCATAAAAATATATGTATAAAAAAATATAATCAATGCGTTGATTCCGCTGAATAAAGACGGAGCGATGGGCGGGCCGGGTCACAATTGTAACCAGATATTTTGTAGGTATTTTTTGTGACATGTGGCGCGCAATGAATCCACGGCGTAAACGATTTGTATGGAGAATAGTACAGCTCCCCTAATGCTTACTTGCTAAAACTACTCTCCATAAAAATCGGTAAGGGCACAGTTAACATGTTAAATACGGAGACGTAATTAATGTAATCGAAAGAAGGCGCCATTCCATTCTATTTACCTATACCACTTTACATATATAGCGTTTTTAGAAAAAAAGGTTAGGGACACAGGAACGCTTTTTCCCAATTTATCCAAATTTTGTTGTATCAGATTGCCATTAGGTATACAAAAATATACGATACAATTTACGTAAAATTCTATAAAACCCTTACCTACTTTGGATCGAGCACTTTGGGCACATACCTACAATCATAATTTAGTCGCCTATAACTCGAGAACTCATTGTTTTCTACTTACTTGTGATAGTTTTCCAATAGAGTAATTTTATTATATGCGCTATATAATTAACTATAATTCAGATTTAGTTTATTTAGAAGACTAGGCAATTTTTGCCAACGATCAAAGTGGGATTTAATCTAGAAAAAAATATACATTCGGTCTTGTCAAATTTCAAGAATGTGGTTTTAAATATTAAATTGGTATTGTGTTAATTTATAATGTGAGCTTGAAATATTATATTGAAAATTCGCGTCAATACATGTTTATAGGAAAGAATACATGTTCAAGGTAGCATTCGGTTCTTAGCGACCGCGACCTTGCGACCTTGATGCACGCCTGATTCATAACGGAGACTCGCGACTATTTGTCACTTTCCTTTCAGTATCGTGCAAGCAAGACAGGTGACGCTGAGTCGTGCGACAAGGAGGTCGCGGCAAGAAATGCTAGTCGTAATAGTGACTTTTCGGTAGGCGATTGATAGCATTCTGCAACGCGGCCGAGGCGAGGCGAGCGACAACCTTTGCTCACTTTTGCTGTATTGCAGTTACTGGACGGTCGTCTCTTAGCCGGGTCGCTCGCTGGCCACGCCCATTTGTCGCGCTACGCAGTCGCTTGCATACATCAGCGTTTCATAGTAATCCATACAAAACAGTGAATTGCGGACGCGTCCAGTCACGTTCATGTGTCGCAGTTGCGCGTCGCGGTCGCGGGTCGCGCGTCGTGGTCGCTCCGAATGCTACCTTTAAATGCTATTGATATTGTATGAATTTGTAATGTGGGCTGGAATCCTGAACGCATCCGGCTGGAATGAGCTATGAAAATCCGTGTCAATATATGGATAGCTGGACTTAAATTGCAAATACAAACACAAGCTTATAAATATGGGCTTAGGTTTACGTTCGATGTAACGAACAAACATTAGCGCAGCGAACACCGTTGATTGGCATAGGCCAGCGAGTCACATTTTGTTCTAGCTTCGTTAACCGAACTTGTTTTGTTCTACTTATTAAATAATACTAGAGGCCCGTTGCGGCGTCGAACCGCCGCTAGAATATGGAAATCCGGTAGTGTTACAGAAAATAACTACTTTATCGATCAGAAGTTTTTGGCGAACGAAGAATAAATACTGTAAAAAAACACGTTAAAATGATGTTTTAAAAACGTTAAAACATGCCAGGCTAGAGCCAGGCCTGATAGCCAACTGCCAGCTTTATCGTGACAACTTTTTCAACTATTTTGTAAAAATAACTTGTGCATTAATGACATGTGATCTGTTTCACAAATAAAATGCATATTATTCGATTTATGAAATAAATTAATTCTAAAAATAATCCTATATCTTAAAAAAATAATTGACATATTTTCATAGGACCGAACATAAGATTGGTAGAATTTTAATTTGTTGTTCTTTCTTCAGGGCATAAATTTATCGATTTGATCGATTTCTATCAATTTCCAGAAATAGCACATGAATCGAAACGACAGATTTGGGCACTCAGTGCTACGCAGGTTTTAAAAAGGAAATCATGTAGTGCGCAACTGTTTATGTATTCATTTATAATCGTAAATACTTAAAAATTGTGATAATAAAAATTGTTACATAAACTCAATTGTATGAAATAGAGAGTATAAATCGTTTATAGATACGCGAAAAACCACTATTATCAATGCTTGTTTTTTTTAATGAAATTCAATAGATCGTGCAAAGTTTCTTAATATGGGTGCTGCCATGTCATCATCATTAATCATTTGTTCAATAACAATTACACATTGTGTTTGAAATTCTTACGCTAGGTATACTTAATCAAACCCTATTTACTAATCTAAATAAATAACTGACCAACAATACTCCACCATAAAAATAAAAAAAAGGAATGTGTCAAATATGTGTAATAAATAAAATCCAATACATAAAACAGCTAAAAATGTTTGAAAAAAGAATATTAAGACACATTTTTTTCAATCAATTTAGAGCTTAAGGCCTAATACCCGAATTCAAAATTTAAACTTTCGTCTTTCCTCTCATTGAAATAGTGTCTGACAGAAGAGTGAGGGAGATGATATCTATACTCTCAAGTCTATGATATAAACCTAATTTTAGAGTTCCTTACCATAGTCGGTAAAAACAAAGCCTTATAAAATCTATTTGTTTTGTTGACAGCAGAATTTGTCAAATTTTATTTTGAATGAGAATAAGAATGATCAGCCAGACGTCATTAATTCAAATATGATTTATTCTTGAGAGCGTCGATTTTTTGAAATTTGCATCATATGTAGGTTATTTCTACCATTAAGTTTCGCATGTTAGGGTTACATGTTAATTATTCTACATTGCCAACTCGTCCACAATGTCAGCTCGTCTATATTCCCATCTGGGTCACAATGCCAACTTGTCTACACACCCAACACGTCCACATTGCTAACTCGTTCATACGCCCAACTCATCTGCATCGCCAACTCCTCTATATTACCAATTCGTCTCCATTGGCAACTCGTCCATAATCCCAATTTGTCCACAATGCCAACTCGACCATATTGCTAACTCGTCCATATACCCAACTCGTCCACAATTCCAACGCGTCCATATTGCTTACTCGTCCACAATGCCAAGTCGTCCACATTACCAACTCGTCCATACACCCAACTCATCTACATTGCCAACTCGTCTTCATTTCCAACTCATTAACAATGCCAACTCGTCCACAAATACAACTCGTCCACATTTCCAACTTTTCCATAGGCCCAACTCATCCACAATTCCAAGTCGTCCACATTTCCAAGTCGTCCATATTCCCAACTCGACGATACACCCAACTCGTCTATACAAACTCGTCCTTATTGTCAGCCCGTCTTTATTTTCAACTCATCAATATTCCCAACTCGACGATACACCCAACTCGTCTACGATACCAACTTGTCCTTATTATCAGCTCGTCTTTATTGCCAAATCTTCCATATCACCAACTCGTCCTTATTACCAAGTCGTCTTCATTGCCAACTCGTTTATATTCCCAACTCATCCACAATGCCGACGCGTCCATATTGCTTGGTCGTCCACAATGCCAACTCGTCCACATTGCCCACTTGTCCATGTTCCCAACTTGTCAATTTTACCAACTCATCCACATTGCCAACTCATCCACATTTCCAACTCGTCCATATTCCCAACTCGACAATACACCCAACTCGTCTACAATACCAACTTGTCCTTATTATCAGCTCGTCTTTATTGCCAAATCTTCCATATCACCAACTCGTCCGTATTACCAAGTCGTCTTCATTGCCAACTCGTCCACATTCTCAACTCGTCCACATTTCCAACTCGTCCATTTTAACAACTCATCCATATTACCAATGTAGATACATTCCCAACTTAGCTACATTGTCAAGTACCTAGTCCATATTCTCAACTCGACCACATTTCCCATCCCGTCGACATACAAGCGGAAGGACTAACTTTTTTCTTGTAAAATACCATTTAATTTACTATAACTCATGCCATTTTCCTTGGAATTATTTTTTTGATGGAATTAGGTATATAATCATATTTATAATAATCTATCATTTTACTTATTTGTAGGACGTTTAAATTTGTTATACTACATTTTTTCTACTTTGATTTACTATTGTAAAACTCGCCTATAAAAATAATCTATTCTTGAATGACGGTCAGTTTTTTTAGTCTTGCAAGCACCAGTCCCATCCCAGTTGAGATGAACTTGACGCCTTTCACCGAGACTGGTGGGAGATTGCTCGGGACAGGGACGCATGGAAGAATGAGAGGGAGGCCTTTGCCCAGCAGTGGGACAATATAGGCTCTTAATATATATATATATATATATAAGCACCAGTCCAACTCGCACTTTTTACTCGCGGCTTTTTCCTCCACATTTTTAACAGGTATGCGAAAAAAGTTTCCATATCAACATTTTAAAAAGAAAAACAACCTGGCAAATTAGGTCATTGGGTCATTGACATAATAGCCCCCAATAAAAAATACATTTAAAGTTGACAGAATATGGTTACTGTCATTCATTGTCAACAAACTGTAAAATTATTTTTGCATATTCGTAATTTCGTACATGTTTTAAGTGTTGCGGATATTATGTTGCCGACTCATAAATAATATTTCATCATGCTGAACAACTTACTACAGGTTTGTGAGCAAATCATGCTGATTATTATTTGGTCATCTTATGTCAATATAGGGATCACAGGTCACGTGGTTAGCGCACAGTAGTTTTTTCAAATCCATTTTTCAGTACTTTTTCAGGAAAAAATTAAAAATCCAAGAGTTTTATGCACCTCTCCAGCATTAGACGAATCTAATGACATATCATTTATCAAAATCGGACCATAACTGTAGATCTGATGGGATGTACAAAAATCGGCCTCGCGTAATATATATATAGATAACTGTGAGTGATATTAAACAGTTGACATTTGATACGATACAGATACGAATATAAATATTAATCGCTGATATCTTTTGTACTTTATTTATACAGGGTGACTGGAAATACAAAACACTTGATTGTGGCTCAGTTAATGATAAATATTATATTACATTTAGTCAATTCTTAAAATTAGCTATCTTTAACCATCGTTAATTTTCTAACTGAGTGTGTGTGAGTGATTCTGATTACTTAATGGCTAATGGTTACTGCAAATTCAATAGCTAACTGTCATATCGGTCACTCGCCGTTATTTACCTACGTTAGTTACGTCAATCGAAGTTTACACATTTTTAACTGAAATAATCCCTGAGTAAGCACTGTACCTTGCGATGTAAAATAAAAAAACATTATCCATTATTTGAATGTTAGTCTAGAGATTAAACGACGCATTTACTTCTAACACAAAATCTTACATTAATATAATTTGACAAGTGACAATTAGTAATCAAAACACGTTTACTCCATAAATGCTATTGCTATGTCAGATGATAGCCAAATACTGCCCTGCTAAGGTAAAAGGCGACCTTTTGCTATGGAGCTTCATACAAAAAGGTCGCCTTTTACCTTAGCACGGCAGAATAGTACGAAGTACTTAAAACCTATTTGCTTTAAATCATAGTGGTAGGGTAACTGCATCGAGCCTACAAAAATAAGATAATTTAAAACTTAAAAATAAGATAGTTTCGACTATTCTAGAAACATGAGACTTAGTGCCGGGGCTTACATTAGGGATGATGTGTGCAAAACACTAATTTCGTATTACCAATTTTAAGTCACCCTATAGGTACCTATAGTACTATTACGTATTCTGTGTTTTAGTGATACGACTCGCCTTTGCATTATTCACCTATCAAAAATGTGCATCTCCATGATAAATTAAAAGCATAACGGTGACGGTAGAACAGCGCATATCGCTAAAGTAGAAATGTAGTGGTAAACTCTCGGAAGAAGTTGGTGTCGAATTTCGAATAGAGGCCCAGTAGTCTGTTCTTTAATACAATTCTATTACATAACACATGCACCGGTCAATGAGTGTGTCATTTTGTCTAAATTTATTTATTTATTTAATCTTTATTGCACAAAAGAAAACTTATCGTACAAAAGGCGGACTTAATGCCATGAGGCATTCTCTACCAGTCAACCTTCGGGCAAAGCAGATAAATTGTGGGCGGTGCAACTAACTTAAACAAGTTTTAATAAATAATATTTAGATAAATACATATATTATATAATGTATACACATATAAATAAATACAGATGAAACATACTAATCAGATAACCTAAGAATTCACAACTCTGCTAGCGTAGAGGTCACGCAAACATTTTTTGAAAGCGCATTTGTTCGGAGCTTGTTTGATCTTGAGGGGAAGGCGGTTCCAGAGAGGGGAAACTTGGACGGTGAACGATTTGGACATAAAACCAGTACGGTGACGAGGGATGGAGAGAGACAGATTGCCAGAAGAGCGAAATTGACGGTCACGGGTTACACCATAATAGTGAAAGAAGTTTTTGAGATACTCGGGAGATTTTCGGGATCTGAACACTTGAAGATAAACAACGGAACAAGAATATGAATACATACAATTGACAACATTTCATATTTATGACAGGTGGAAATTAATATAGAGATCGACAGGGCTTTATGTCGTGTACCTTAAAAAAAATCTTTGAATTTATTCTTCTGTATTTAAAGAAATATAAGAAAATACATCAAATAACTGCAATCTAAGACAATACGGGCTGAATAGGGTTGTTGTCTAAACCAGAGCGAAAAAAATTTTTTTTTTTTTATTTGACGTTGACAGATGACAGATGCATACCGAGTTTTATTAAGTTTTTTTTAAATAAGAAAACCGACTAAAGTAGTCGTTCCATTAAGTTCTGGTTTTGGTGTTGCCACATTTTAAAATGAGTATGTTTTTATAAATTAAAAATAAAATAAATAATCATCTCAGAAAATAAATAAAAACAGAGATTACTTCATCTTTTTAAGCAGAATTCAGAAAAGTAATAAAATGATAGTCTTAAAAATATGAAATGTTGTCAATTACATATAAGCTCAGTATATACCACGCTCTGTTATAATTAATTTATTATTTGGTTAATCGAGTTACTGGGCGTTCAAAAGGCAAAATACATTACACATATTTACATTAAAATAATGAAACCTTTTCCTTATTACTTTTTTAGGTTTCTGATGAGAAATTAAAAATAAAATTAATTGTGAGTGGTTCTTGCTACTTTATTCGTATTGTGAGATTATCCTTTAGAATGTATGCGTTCTGTGGTATGAAAATTGGATTCTGTCACTTCCACGCCACTCGATCTTCGTTAACTACCTTCTTGACTCAATGTTTCGCCACAAAACTAGTAAGATAAGATACTCGTAGACACAAAAACGCATTTGCTTTTAAGGTTGTGGTCAAGATTATAATGCCATTTCTCACTGACAAAACGTTTTTTATGTTATTTCAATTCAACTACTAATTGTTAATCCTTACATTCGATATAATTTTCTACTATATTTGTGACTAAATATTTCGTTCTTATTTTCATGCGCTAAAAGCGCTAACTCACTGACCTAAAAATAAAATCATATGCTTCAAAATATACAACTCTTAGAGAAACTAACCTTGTTCATTCATTTAAAAGATCGCATTACGTGTGACCACAAATTCTCTTCCTTGGGTAAGTAGGTATAATAAGATCTTTTGAACGCTCATTGTCGTACAAGGGTGAATTTAGATGCCATCACGCGGATTTAATGCTATAAGTAGTTATTTAGGGTTTAAGTGGCAGTAAGTTTTCGTAACAGCGTCGTAATGACGATACTCGATCCGCCCAACGTGTTCTATTGAGGATAAAATTGGGACCGGTGTTCGACTATCAGAAGCTACAAGTATCCGCGACCCCGACTTGACCGTCCTGGGCCCACAGACCCTCCCCCTCCCCTCCTGTCCCCCTTCTGGGCCAATCGCGGCGTACCCTGCTCCACGACCTCGAATGAAATTTAGGGGTCGGTCGCTTGAATGCCTTACATGACTTTCAGTGCTGACATTATTTATATTATTATGAGGGAAAACTCTTTAGAAACGCGTTGCCTTACAAGCTACCAAGTTTGTAAGGTTGATGCTTATATTTATCATGTATGTTGTGCTCTTGCCTACGGTGCGGTTGCAAAGTTTCGTCAGTTTCGTTTACTCAAAGTACATAATCGTAGAAAGCAAGACTTTTGGTATTCTTATGTTATGTTTTCTTGCAGAACTATGTTTAATAAAGCTTAGCGTTAAATTAAGTTTCTATCCTATCATTGAGTTTCATACTGAGTTTCATCTAGAAGTCAATACTCGTATTAAAGAGAGTGCCTTGTAAAAGGAGAAATAAATTAATAGATTGTACTCTTCAAACTGAACAACATTTATTCAGCAACTTAAAAATGGTCAGTTTTCAGATGTTCATTATTTCAAAGATATTAAATATTATTTTCAATGTACGGCGTCCAAGGAATAGTATCGATGCGGTTTTGTGACCTAATTCACATGTAAGTTTACAAACAATTAAAATATACTTATAACTTTTATATTGTGTAGATTTTTATGCGTGACTTAGCTGTATTCGTAAATAAAATGTCTTTCTGTAGTAACTAAAATATTGGCAATAAAAAAACATATAAAGATAACAAAAACCCCAACTTCAAAAACAAATACAGTCAAATTGGTGCTACGAGTCACACTTAGCTGACTGACACTGATTTTTTGCAGTGTGCGTTTAGTTTTTTTTTTTTTTTTCGTGGAGGGAGGAATTCCTTATAGGATGCTGCCAGGCCGGACCTGACAGCATGCCCGACTCTGCGGAGTGTGGCAACCACTCTTTGCGAGTGGGTGTCACACCCAGCAGCCTATGGACTAAAACCTCCCCCGCTTTTTGTAAAGTGTGATCTGGAACACGCCGCGCTGTCGGTTTACACTTTGTGTCACAGCTTGATTTTAGTTGGTGTGCAAGTTGAGTGTTTCTGAGGGTGTATGATTTAAATGATAAAGACGAACAAATGGCCGTTTGGCCGCCCAGCCGCGCGCTCAGAGAAACCCTTTGCTTAGCACCGAATGCTCTAGCTCGGTTTTATATAGCCCGGTAGCGCTAATTGAATGACGCGTGTCTTCGGCCGTGGCAGCTCGCTCCATCTACAAACAGGTACAATACAAAATGCTTTATTGCACACCAAAAAAAAAGTTTGCAAATTATAAACACAGAAATACTAATTTTAATAACGGTAGACAACAGGCGGTCTTGTCGCTAAAGACTAAAGTATAAACCACACAATGGTGATGCAAAAGGGGAAGGGAGAACAAGATAACGTCGTACACATCGTTCGGTCAGGCAGAGTATGATTATTTGGTGTATATTCATCATCAGATCATTCAATAGGCGCGTAGACAATTATTCTATTTTTTATTGGGATCAAATGTCTATATGGGACTAACTACATTTAAACTGCTCTAAATGTCAGAACAGAAATGACCGTCAAAGTTCATCATTCCTACGGAGCGCTAAGAATACTCTATACAAATGGCCACGGCATTTGTTTGTTGGGTACCAATAATTGTATGGAGACAATAAGTAATTTACCATTTTCACCGTTAATAGTGCGTTTTAGTTCATAGTTGGCGTATAATTGTTGTTTTGTTAAATTATGAGAATTCTGAAGTTTCAAAATTTCTTTTGGATTTAAATAAAATCAAAATTTGCGTCTTACCTTTGAAGTCACATATTTCAAAAACGCATTTTTTTCGGATATTTGCCTTTGTTCTATGACATATTGAACTAATTTTATTCATATAGGCACCCTTCGCTGAGCACGGGCATGCTCATGTCCGCTTTTTATACACTACCTACGTGTATTTTTGTTTCCGAGCAGAGTATTTATAAGATTATTTAATTTGTATTTATCATAAAATATATGGTTAAGACGCTTTGGAGGTCTTGTTTAAAACAGCAACAATATACGGATAATTAAAACTTATTGTGTTGAAACGGGTCTCTGGCGGTATTTCTTATTAAATTTTATTGTTCAAAGTTACGTCGTAGTTACATGCGACGTGGTCTCGGACACACTGTTGAATGTTACGCTGCGCTGTTACAATAAGTTTTAATTATAATTTTCAAATGGTTTCCGCGATAATCACTCACTTAAAATTGCATCCAAATTTATTCTGATGACCACCTGCCGACTCCTTCATCAGATGAATTCCAGTTCCTCGTTTTGTCCTGAGTTCTTTTGTCCCTATTTTACTAACCCTCAATTCATTAACCTGAAATTGTATTCACCCTATTTAGTTATTCAGTAGCTCTGAACTTGGAACTCCACATTTTCATAATAACTATTTTTAAAACCTAATTCTCTGTATTCTTTATAAGCTTGCCCGATTTATTTAGACTGCTTATATCGTTATTTATGCTACTACCTAAAATTTACTAATTATTTTCAAACCTTAACCTAATTTTCAAACTATATCCCTAAAAGGCGCAAGGTATCTGTTGTGGTCGCAATTCTAACCAAGCCTACTTTACTGGTAGCAGCTTAATTCATATTAGGTAATAATCTTGATATTTAGTACGAGTTATAATTAGAATATTTAAATTATGAGGCTAAACTCTAAAATCTTAAACTATACAAATAACTACTTCGTACAGACCGGCAACCTGGCATATAGTTACCACCGCGAGGTACGTTGATAGTAAGTGGTGAAATTTGGGCTGTGTTAAATAATGATAATCACTTTTTAACTAAAAAATAACCGACTTCAATGTGCGAAATGGACCATACAATAACACTTATATGATTTTCTCATCGATATCTTTATCAGAATCAAATGGATCGCCAAATTTAAATGGAAACACGGGAAGCACCAGCTTTCAAATAAAAAAAAGAATCATCAAAATTGGTTCAACCAGTCGAAAGTTCTGAGGTATCAAACATTAAAAAAACAGTCGAATTGGGAACACCTCTCCTTTTTTGAAGTCGGTTAAAAACAATAATAAGTATTGAATAATTACCCAGTCAGCAGCAGAATTATTAACGTATTTTAGTGGTTGCCGATAAATTTACTCAATGCACGTAGGTAATCCGATAATTTTGTTATGTTATGATTCGTGGATACGGATTTAATTTTGCGTTACTGAGTTTCGAATAAATAAGCTTTTACACGAGCTGAATTGTTGAAATATACTCTTATTTATAATTAATACACTTTTTTGGGTTCCGTAACCAAAGGGTAAAAATGGGACCCTATTACTAAGCCTCCGCTGTCCGTCTGTCACGCGGCTGTATCTCATGAATGAATATACTCGTAGCTAGAAAGTACAGTTAAATTTTCACAGATGATATTAAAATAAATATTTAAGTGGGGATCCTATACAACAAACGTGATCGGTTGCGTTAACTTTGCACCTATTATGTATTCAAGCGCCATAAATACCAGGTTCAAACTTAACTTAACCCGGCCAGTTAAGATGGGATAAGTGTTTGTACGGAACATTCGGTGCGCAAGTCAGATTCGCACTTGGCCGGTGTTTTCTTTTATTAAATTGTAAGTTTGATTTTAGCTTAACGCACTGCCCTTTTAAAGAGAGGGTAGAGTCAGAATCCTAACCAAAGACAAGATAAATATGGCTGCCGTCGGGAGTAGCCAGCCGGTAGGCTTAGCTTGGGTCTTTGTTCTACCAAATGCGGTTTGTCAATAGTTGTAACGGCACCCGCACTTTAGTTGGTGCGGTCGCCGCACCCCGCGTCCAACATTACACTAACAACTATCGAAATACATTTAAGACCAAATAGAGAATCTTCTGTGGTCTTCTGTTCTGTGTGAGAGGGAAAGTAAGGTAAATAAGAAAGATTGTTATAACATTCTCTTTCCCGAGAGAAGTGGCATATAGGAAGTAGTTAAAATCATACAATCGCTTTAAGATGTCCCTTTTAAGTCCCTTAAAAGTTAATGTTCCAAATTTAGTGCTATTTCGTCGCTTTCGTATTTGATGGGTTATATAAATCATTTTTACTGTTCGATATAAATTTAACAGTTCCTTAAATGGCTTAAGAGGTGAGTGAGAAACAAATTGATTGCAGCAGTGTCGGTTCGAAACTGAGAACATAGTACAGCTAAGAAATCGTAAGCAGTATCATGAAGGCACATTATGCCGTCTTGACTTTAACAAATTCAAAGTCAAGTTATAATATTAAGAGAGTTGTGCCTATTTTAATTTTCTATATTTCGAGGAGAAGTATAAATGTATAAAATATTTCTAGAAGTATAAAATATTTAAAATTATCTATGATACTATTAATTCGTTGATGATTAACCTGAGTAATAATATACGAAATTACAAAGGACAACTAACACACTTTACTAAAAAAAATTAACTTGTTATTATGAAGAGTTCTATCAATACGCTTTGCCATGCACTAAATATTATACAATACTAGCGTTTGCCCGCGACCACGTACGCGTGGAACTTGATAAAAGGGATTATTAAAAGCGCCTAAGCAAATGTAAGAGCAATTGTGATTTTGGTCTGATAATTACATTTCCTACAGGTTCACCGCACCCCAACAGAAATGTTCATTCACTTTTCAATCTTTTTAGGTATAGTTTCCAGGATGAAAACTATCCTATGTCCTTCCTCGGATCTTAAAGTATTTCTATGCCAAATTTCATCAAAATCGATTCAGCAGTTTAAGCGTGAAGAGGTAACAGACAGACAGACACACTTTCGCATTTATAATATTAGTATGGATACATAGTACATCTATTTCGATAAGGTTTCAACTTTGTAGCTCCCTCATCCTATTTTAATTCAATTTGTAGGCTTCCTTATGGCGCTGGTATGAAGTTAACTTCATGATGAGAACAGTTACACTGCGATCACTCGACCGCCGACAGCGCGAGCATTAAGCTAAGGAGATAAAATGTAAGAGTTAAAATAGTGAGTAGATCAGGTTTCATTGCGATAGCCGACAACCGCCCGCGCGAGCACCAAAGCTGTGCTTACGTGTCTTCAATATCAACAAATTGTACTAGAGAATGCCTTATGGCATTAACTCCGCCTTTTGTACGTTAAGTTTATGTCTCTTGTGCAAAAAGTTGAAACAAAAAAATGATCTCCCACCCATAGAGAAATAGTCGACTGGTTGACCCACCAGGAGGTCCATATTTCATGAAGTTAAAGTAGTGACGAGGACAGTTACACTGCGACACAGGCGACCGCCGACCGCGCGGCCATTAAGGTTTGCTTACATCCCTTCGATCCCTACAAAATCCTCTCCATACAGAAAGGATCGACTATTCAAACCTCCTGAACTTTGTATGAAGTTAATGTAGTGACGCAGACAGCAGTGATGGCCATTTTGTGATTGAATTCTGATTACATGATTACTTAAAATAACTTTCGTAATCCACTACCGATTATTTCATTACTTCTAATGTTATGAAGTGAAAACCAAGGAATCAGTAAACATCAATGATAACATTACAATAACAGGAATCGATTACTTAGTTGATTACTTCCAGATTACCAATTTCTAAAGCTATACCACGACCGACATAAAATATTATTTTCAGCTTTTCCCAATGGCCGAATTGACAAAAATATTTTATTAAGAACTATTGGGAATAGCGCCAACTCTCGCGGTCCTTACACTACTACTAGGGATCGTGTGTGTAGACGCACAGCCTATTGAAGCATTTCAAAACATGTGACGCAATGAGCGCTCTAGTAGCGTACAATATGGAATCACTTTTGATGTGATTGACGATACGATGTGACAGCTCAGTTGGGAGAGCGTGACGTTGGAAACGGAGGATTGCAGGTTGGAGTCTTTTTCATACTACGGCTTTGTGTCAATATGTAAAAAAAATTGGCACTTTCACATGAAAAACATAATCGACCCCATTTTCCCCTCCCGCTCCCGCTTAATACAGAAACTCACCTGTCAGCGCCTCATCAAAGCTTAAGAGAAAATTGTATGTGAAACAATAAATTGCCTTTTGTTATTCAACAAGTGCACTAGAACGATACCAGGGATCAAAATTATGCATAATACGGTAGGATTATGAATTATGCATTTATAGGACGCGGAAAGCGTTAGGAAACCTATGGCGAACAAGAGGACGATAAGAAAAGACCAATACTTTCAAGTGCATGGATCGGTGACGGCTCAGTATTCGGGATTGAAAATTATAACCATATTTTTTTATAAAGATGCATTTAGATTCAAAGTAGGTACATTATCCTTTCACTCTTATATTTCGTGAAGTAAATTATATGTACACAGGTAATTATAATTGATATACAAATTCATTATGAATTGATGATGCAAATAAACAAATAACATTTCAAAGATAAAATATTTTGCTACGTTTATTTTATTCCGTTGCTCTATTTTGAATAAATGTACTCTCACATTGTTAATGGTTTAATAACATTCCCGTTGATCCGGCTGACAGTAGCAATCACTACCAAACACGATTTTCGACCTGGCGTAAAAAACAACATCGTTTATTGGGAAACTTTCAGTAAATAATTTTCACTTGATTTTGTGTGCTTAAGCTGTAAATGGGTATTATACGCTACACTTTGTCACTATAAAATCCCTTTCACGTCCTTTAAAAGTTAATATTCCAAATTGAGTGCTACTGCTTCACTTTCGTATTTGATAGGTTATAAAAACCATTTTCACTGTTCGATAAAAATTTAACTGTTTCTTAAATGGTTTGAGAGGTGAGAGACAAACGAATTGCGGAAGTGTTGGTTCGAAACTGAAAACATAGTGCAGCTCAGGGTTTATTAGGGAAACTTTGAGAAATTTCACTTGATCTGTGCGCTTAAGTTTTAATTACTTTACGATACAATTTGTCACTCTTACTAAATAAATCACACGTTTCTCATACACAATTTCACCATCTATTGCCTTGCGTTTAACCGCCTTTAGGGAATACATTTCCAAAAAATAATGTATAGGTTATACATACACGAAAATAATTATTATCATTCTTACTCAACGAATCTCACATTCACTTTCATCTTTCCTCCTTATGGTATACATCTCAAAAAATGCTGAAAGTGTTTATTTTAGTATTTATTATAATCGCTTTACATGAAATATGAGCAGTCCTACGCATGAACCCCACCTTTTTCATCCAAACTTTCGTCTCGCATTAAACCCATTGTGGGGAAAAAATTTCACAAAGGCCGAAATTTTCATCCTATTTAACCCCTTTAACGTAGTAGTTATCAAAAATCATGAAATTATTTCGTTGCTTTTAGATGGAGAATCTGTAGACACATTTTTTATATCGCTTACAAAAAAAAAACAATTTCTCAATCGATCGAATTTCTCAAAAGACAATCAATGTCTCCCTTAGGGAATGAATTATGAAATATCCCTACTTATTCCTAACCTACATTTTATGCTTGATCTTTTCTAGAAATTTGAAGTTCCTAGGTTCCGTACTTTCGGTTCTACCTTGATGTGTCATTCAGTAGTCAGGACAGTCAGGACAGGTGTCCTGAAATGATAAAATGCGTGTAAATCTACCACGATTACGACATATTGTAAAAAAAGCAACATATAGCATTGAAAATAAATATGACATGACACTGTATTGTGGCAAGAGCACGCAAGACACAGCATCGTAGGTACCACGACACGATACGACATCGTCGGAAATGTTAAGGAAAAAATCTCGGCCTAAATCGGCCTTTCATACCTCGGTTAACACTCTTGTATTTAATATATAAGTAAATTCCGAGTTTAGAGCAATTTTCTTCCCGCGCAAAAAGCCATTATTAGATAAGACAAAGCTGCAAAAAATCCCAAACGATCAAAAAAGTTTTATAAAGTAAAAGTTTTTAAAATCATGCCAGATATTTACATGAAACTCAAAGGCTCGGCCCTTAAAGAATGTTGATCGTTGTTCGCTGAATTCGCTATCTAAGGGTCCGCTAATAATTGACTGTACATTACAGCTAGATTCCCGAACATGTTGCAGAGGCTGGAAAGTAAGCAATAGATTAGCGTGTAAGTTTGAGGGCCGACCCAGTGGGAAGTACGAAATACGAGTTCATCTAGGTTGCTTTGCAGTTTAGGTGTTATAATGATAAATACTTTATAAAACGCTGAGTGTATAATAAACGATCCGCATGAGTTTATAAAATATTATGTATTCATACCTTACAAAACTTTCAACTATGTAATTCTTGTTCGAGGTTAATATTTAGTGAGACAATCCTACGGTACGTTTCTCTCTGAACCGTCATCGTTCCGATACGTAGTATTAACAATAACATACTTAAAACTTATAATTTAGTGAGTCGATATTTTTTTGCATTAATCACATCACAAAAACAACAATAATAAATTACAGATTAATTGCACTATGGCGAGAGAGCTGAATAACGCATACGAACGCATGCAAGCAATTCAAAAATTGAACGATTAATGGGTTTGGTATACAGCTAATTAAAAAAATATTATAAATAAATATTATTATACACATATGTATTTAATTTAAATATACAAATAAATGTTTATTTGTTCAAAACAACCAATAGCTTTTGAAATTGTTTTATTATATAAACACACTTCTATACTACTAATTCTAAAATTGTATTGTAAATCAGTTGTCTATTGATATGGTCACAATCATTATATCAGGAAAAATCCTTAGAGGAAAGATTTGTATGGGCCCGCGGCGCCAGCCTTAATCCAGCCGTTAGTTTCGTATTATGGGGCTTATATTTTACTTAGATTCTGGTTGTATTATTTAATTATCGCACTCTTCCAGCTATTTGTGACCCTAAAAGAAATTATGTTGGATTTGGTTTTGCGTGTTATTACGAACGCTAGTACAAGGGCATCTTATAACTTAAGATGACAGCGTTGTTCTGCAAAGAAAATATTTTCAGTACCTAGTTAAATACATATAAAACCATTTTCTTCGTTGCATATAACCCAAGAACGAACGTCAGGCTCCCAAGCAGCAACCAGGTGAACTATTTTTAAAATATGCGAATTCATCCGTTGGGTAGTAAATGTAAATTACCGTTCTTAATATTAAAACATTTTATTGTGCATACCAAGGGAAATATCATAACTTTAAAAATTGCCTTCAAAAATTCCTCACGCTGATACAATTTTCACGAGTCGGCGAGCAGCAGCCGACTAAGTTTTACAACGCCATCTACCCCGCTAAGAAGAGTAGGTATACATACGTATACAAGCGTAGCGTTGCTCTCGAACTTTTACTAACTTACTAGCCCACGCACAGTTTAAACGAGTGTCGTAGTTGGCTTAACAAACTGTGGGATATTCTTGTCACTTCGAAATTACCGACTCCGTATTTGTTTATATTTGTATGACGAGAATTAACGTCATTTCTTTACTTTTATTTATTATTTACTTTTATATATTATTTAAATGTTTATCACACCAACTACTCATTTTAGTTTACCTACTTTTGGTTTTCTCTACCTACTACCCAAAGGTTGTCTGTAAAAAAGCTGTTAGCGTAAGATCACATCACGTTGGATTTATGGTTATAAAGATTTTTTGCTGTAGGTATTATATTGAAATAGAAATAGAACTATTATTTATTGCAACCAAGTTCTTAAGTCTAGGTATTAGGAACAAGGACCCTTGGCGGGTGTAGCAAAGTATAGTTTTACATATGTCTTAATTAGTGGGTGGCGATGGGTGTGGGTAGTAAATATAAATTAGAGTTTATGATCTTATTACCTATTTAATAATTGTTATATATTATAATTATAATCTTAATCAATAGAAAATACTTTAAATTAAAATAAAATCTTTTACTAACTCCCCAACTCACAGCTTATACGAGTGTCGCAGTCTACAGAATACGAGTATATAGTACTGACTAGCTTTTTATGTAAGTTCTAAATTACTGACTGATCTTATTTGTTTCAGGAATGCTCAGTATTCGTATTCGACAAGAGAATAGCTGAGAAGCTGTACAAACCGAAGCGCAAAGAGAGCATGTTGGATCGCATCCGCGCCTGCGTCGCGTTGCTTGAAAAATTACGTCACCCGAAGATGCTGCAGATCATTCACTCGTTGGAGGAGGGTCACAATACTATCGCCTTCGCCTCTGAGCCTGTGTTGGCCAGTCTACACAACATCCTAGCCTGGCATGTGAGTCAACTTACACAATCCAACTTACACACCACCCATGCTTAATATACCAGCGGGTGAAGAAACACAACTATCCTCCCGGCTTACCTTTTTTGATGAAAATGCACCCTCTTCTACGATTCCAGGAAAAAGTAAACCCTTTTAAAGTTTTTATTCGTACACAAGTTACACATAATCCTAGCCTGGCAAATACCTAAGCCAATTTGCACAGTAACCACTGGAAGTGATAGTGACAAAGCTATTATCCTCGGCTCCGAGACTGACTTTTCACAAAATTGTTCAAGACGGCACCAGCATAGCAAATTCTCTATTCTATACTTATATTTCTTCTGGCGTTAATATCACACTTAATTAACATGCTAGCATGTAAAAAGCTTTAAATGTTAAACCATCTATCGCTTTAAAATAAAACAATTTAAACGACCCTCCATGATGTTTCGTTAGTTTTTCATTTAATTGTGCTGTTGATTTTGTATCAATAAATAAAAATTGCGTGTTTCTCAGTCAACCATTGAAAACGGTAACTGGAAAGCTACCGGAACGTTAAGGAGGCTCAAATAATTAATATACCCCATATAATTTGTTTAAATTAGTTTATTTAAATGTGTGACTGTCGCGGAAATCGAATAAAATACGACCTATAGCTTCTTTCTCTGGATATCGTTTCTGGGCTAATAAAAAAGTAAGAACCATACAAAATGTACGGAACGAAAACCTCAAACCTCGTTAAACTGGCGCCGTATGCAACAGCTCGGTTGCAGCTCTCTTGAATTTATTGGTCCATACTAAGTACTTATCAATATTTTATGACGGTGTATTTTAAAGAGCATGCAGCGGAGCTTTGTGGCCTGAGCCCTGCTCCGCCTTTTTGAAATCGGATTACGCCGCGAGCACGAGGCAGGATTCATCCACATATTCTTGGATTCCGCACGATTTACTTCGTTCCGCTTATTCTTATTGAAATTCAGTATTGGCTACCTTTCGTTTCTTTAATCTTAAGGCAACATAGAACAATATTTTTTTTACACATAAGACGTGTTTACGTAGGATGACTTTGTCTACACTATTTTAACGTGGCTGCGAGCGAAACGTGTCCGTTTTAGCTTGGCCAATAATTAATTCGTATGTCCGAATTCCGAATTCCACATGTTCGCATGCTGTTCTCGCCTATGGGTCGCATTTCCCAATCGATGTTCGTAAAATTGTGTGAGCAAGATCCATAACTATGAATTTATATGTCCATTCGGTTTTCCGAATTTCTTTAAAATGGCGAGGATATAAGGGTGAAAACGTAAAAAAAAAACATATTTTAGAAATAAAAAAAATGTTTGCTAGGACTACAGCTCGTTGAGCCACTATTTTAATACTAGCTTTTGCCCTCGCGCGCGTCCCTGTGTAATTTTCTATCGTTTCATTTTAAATTAAAGAAGAGCAATGCAACAGCCTTTTTTTCCCCTTAATCTTGGATAATACATATCGGTGTCATATAGGTAAATAAAGTCTAACTCGAAACTATGATATGAATAGTCCTCAAGTGATCAATAATCGGTTTAATGATTGCCGACGACGATAAGTGATATACGAGTAATGTACAGCGTGTATACATATTTGATATAACCGCAAATTGAAGCCAGACGTTTTAGTGATATAATCTGATATTTATAACAATTATTAATTTTGTGTTAACTGCCATAGCGTAATTAATTTTAGATTTCTGAGCAGCAATGTATGGCGTACATTATAAGTTATTACTAGTGCCAGTTGTGACATCTCGATGTTATGTGTCAACAAACAAAAACAAAGAAATACATTGCGTGCTGAATTATTTTATATAGGAAAAAAGCTCGATTTTTCTAATAATTTACGGATCAATATGTTAATAAGTGCCTATACTAAGACCCCGTAAAGTTTGCGGTTATATCAAATTTACGCGCTACTACTTGTATGTTACTAATTTATTTATTATTGACTATGGTATTATTTATGACAAAGACTCTCCTTAAAAAGAACGATTGGGCTCAAATGCCCCCAATTTTATTCCGTTTTAGTGAAAAGTCAATATCTCGCTGCCAGTTTCAGTAACGAGCCCAACTCGATAACGTTAATGAAATTTTCCCTTGATTTCGTGTCTACGGCCTGCCAACTAAGTTATTGCGGACACCTACCTCCCTCCCTGTTGTCACACAAGTATTTGGTATCTAGCAAATAATTTTTATACGATTATAAAATTCTAGATCTGTATTGAAAATTATTTTTCTACGGAGAAGGGTCATAACGATACCTCCTACGTATACTGATACAACTGACATTTTTACGATTTTGGTTTTTATGCATATTTAGGATCAAAATACTTATATCTACATGTTATAAACTTTTCATGACAAAATTACTGCTAGTTTTCGAAATAAAGTGACGTATACTGATACAACTAACACCGTCTTTTAATTTAGAACATCGTATACTGAGATAAGTCGCTTGTACCACTATACGCAGTACACCTATCGGGGAAGGGCGTCGCGGGCGTGGCACAAGTGGCAGTTATCTCAGTATGCTTGCTCGTCGTCGTTGCGGACGTAAGATATCCCACTATGCGCGACGGACAGTCGATGCGGCCTACGTCTTTTCTACCTACTACGTATCAAATTAGGCTTACTTTTGGTTATGATACAGTTTTCTCCAATCAGTACCGATGGTTGTTTGGAGTACAATAATAGCTATATGTCGCCATTACCTACGGATAAACCAGAGTCACCACTAGCGCTGACATCCGTCTGGGTTTCCCCGGATTTGTCCTAGTTTGAGGCCGTCCGGGGGAAAATAAAGCAATTATTTTTTTAATTTTATTATTTTCGGGGAATATGTGATTTACGCCAAATGTCCGGGCTTTTGAGTCTTTGTCCATGTTTGGCGAATTAAGAGATGACAGCTGCTTAGTTGGCACGACAGGCAATCGTAAAATAAAATAGCAAAAAAGATGTCGGTAACTTACGTGTAATTTAAATAATATGTGGATCAACGAACAAAAAAAGTAAAAATCTAATCACGAGTTTAAATAAAATAAAAATACGGGAAAAACAAGCCAAGAAAACAAAAAATAAACATGTAAGACAAAAATTACGTAAAATTTTAGTGTGAACGGTTTTTTTTTTAAATAATAAATAAATATTAAGGGACCATCTTACACAAATCGACCCAGTGTCCCAAGCAAAGTAAAGCTTGTACTATGGGTACTAGACGACGATATATACATAATTTATAAAGTACATTTAGAGATAACATCCATGACCAGGAATAAATATTCAAGTTCGTAACACACATTTTTGCTGGCGGAAGTTTGAATTTCATTGAAATATAATATAATTTGTACAAGGAGTGGTTTAATTCTACCAAATACGAAGCGCAAGCTTATTCTGTTCGACAATACCGTGATATTTTCAGTCAAAATATTAAGTTGACGCTTGTCACATTTACGAGAATTTGAAAACACCTACTGAAAAACAAACAACCAAACACATTGGCACATGGAGGAAAGAGATTGGAAATAAATAGGAAAAAAAAACTCAAACTTAATAAAATGCGAGTGCTGTATTCGACCTTCAAAAACCTTGTCATCTCCTCACGGTAATATTAAGCGTGTTTTATTACAAAAAAAACTTAAACTGTATAATTTCACAGCATTTGGTTTGGGAATGCTACTTGTTAGGTAAGGTGGAAGTACTAGTACTCGACATTGCAAGGGATATTTATTTTATGTTTCGTAATAGTACGTTAATTTACACGTCTATCGCAAATTTATTCATCCCTTATGAGAGGTATGACTTTTACCTTTATTAAATGGTATTTATACCATATAATGATCATATAAAAAAATCTCGTAATGTAATGAAATGTAAGTCAATAGGATTGTCCCAGTACATGTCACGTGCTTTTGCAGGCAGTCAGTTTGTATATTTTATTATTTTGCGTGTGAAATTCGATAGCTACAAACATTTCTCATGTATTCATTCTATTTTCTATGAAAGTAACGGTAATCTTATCTTATTTATCGCAGTTGAAAGTATGGTGACGCGTATTAGTACCGCGTCGAGTACTAGTACTTCCACCTTACTGTTGACATGACTAAATGACAAATTATTTGACTTAATTAAATTAATACTTCAAGATGATGTAGATGAATTCAGGTTTTGGTCTGACAATTGTGATGGACAAAATAGGAACTGGAATCTACCATATATAAATAATAAAACAGTAATAATGTTGATAATACCGCTGTAACAAAGACAAAAAACACCATTCCTTAAATGCGGGCTGTGATTTTAATCACCTTTTAAATAAACGTAATTTTAGTGTAAATTTGCTTTATTTATTGTCTTTCAAAAGTAATTTGTTTAAATATCCTAAATACCTACTTCTGAACTTTCTATATTGGACATAACATACAAAATAACCTTAACAGTATACTGGTACATAACGGATCCATTCAGGCGTATACTGGTACAAATGACAAATCAGATGAAACTAACCGATCAGATCCATCCAAACACGAGCTTTTAGTTTGTTTATATATCTAATAAATGGTACATGTCGCATAATAGGCATAGTAATAATATAATTATCCATATTCATCTAATCATAGTTTACGACGTATACTGGACCAAGTGGTACTTGTCTCAGTATACCCGAAAACTAGAACTCGTAAATTTCACGTATACTGGTATAACTACCTTTTTTTCTAAAAGTACAATTAATTTTGAAATAGTAAATATGTAGATTTAAGTAAAATATATTCACTAAAATTATTTGAAAATTTCATTACATTATTTCAACGTATGAGTTAGTTATGGCACTTTATACCTTTGAACAGCCCTCCTGTAAAATCGTGATTTTGCACTTGTATCAGTATACGTAGGAGGTGTCGATAATTTCAGATAATCTTAAAATCGTGATGCAGGATCGTCATTTGTTTTGTATGAGCGCTCGGTGCCTTGCCAACCTGGCGCCATCTGTTTTCATAAATTCCGCTGAAACGGCTGGACAAATTTTTACTACTACTACAAATAGCTGACCCATCCAATGATAGTTCTAAAAGATAGAATACTTTTAATCCGTTTCCGTCTACGGTAAAAAAAAATACGCGAAGTTGCGGGCTCCTTCTAGTTCGCTATATGTATTTTCTCAAAAATTGCATGTAATGTTGCCTTACCATCGCTAGATAGACTACAGTAAGTGGAACATACCGAAGACTTTTAAGAAGTGTCCAGTAAACAGCGAGATTTTAAATTTGGAATCAATATTTGTCCAGTAAGTAAGTATGTAATTCCTATTACGTATCAAGATATTTGAATATCGAAACACGATTTACATCGTCACCGACCTATAAAAAAACTAAGGATGTGAAGGCGATGAGGTCGTATATAAATGTAAAAAGGATGCATTCCACAAATTGTTTATATATAAGTACAGTGCGAGAGCAAATTGTAGAAATTAAAAAGTGGCGTCCCTTTTTCATAGATTAAATAGAAAGAGACGACATTGCAGTATACACTTGCAATTTACACTAAGAGCAAATGTAAAATAAAAAGAGGTTAGTACTATTGGCAGTATAAACGTAACTCAAGATGCATATTTAAAAAAAAAAGTAGCGACAAGGTTTAGTGCGGAAGTTTGTATGCAGCGTTTAGTTCATAATTGTGCTGTGTAAAATGACAATGATATTTCGGAATTCCTTCCTTTTTTGTGTCGTTTAGAAAAAACCTCGGAGTTAAAATTTAAGGTAAGCTTTATGATATAAAAATTAGTTAGTAAATACAACAATGTATAACAATAATTAAATTTTATCTTTAAGACTTACATTTGTAAGACAGTGCAAATAATAATTAAACGCAGTATTTATAAAAAAAGAAATTAAGGCGGGATTTAAATTAAAAGACAAAAATTAAAATTTGTTTGTGTGATCTATTACAATAAGTCAGCAAAAATGAGTTCAGACGAGTCTGATTCCGAATAGACGGCACTCCTCCATACTTAAAAGCGGAGGCAGAGTTAGCTAAAATAATTTCCTTCCGACTAAATCCAAGGAGATATAAAAAAATACAAGAGATTCATTAAATGGAAGGACGAAAATCAAGTTAATAGTTGGTCAGATAATGTGTGATAAGGTCTGAATATTTCAACAATCTTTCTGAGACAATCGGATGGCTACAAAGGAAAGAAATCACAAATATTCAGCAGCAAAATATAGAAAAGTTTAAATAAAACAATTTAAACGGATTATATCGCGTATATTAATTATTTGAGCCTCCCTGACGTAACGTAGTATAGCTACACGGGTTAAGGAGCATGTAGCCGATGTCAAGCACCGTCGTTGCAACAGGTCTGCAGTCTGCGAGCATGTCATGGACAAACCAAACCATTCAATTAAGTTTGATAACACTTCAATCCTTGCCAGAGAGAAACGATATTTTCCCAGAATGTTGCGCGAGGCTATTGAAATCAAAAAATATCCCAATTTCAATAGAGAAGATGGTTTGTCATTACCACCGGCTTGGGATCCTGTTGTACATCTTATCAAGGATCAAGCAAGACACAAGACTGGAAACCTTGGGCTTCGAACGGTGTAAAACAAATTAGTGTCAAAAGTAGTATATGTAGAGTTTTTGTTTAAAAGTATTTTATAGTAATAAATAAGGCAATCTGGGAGTTTTCTTTGGCGATTCTTTCTCCTCAGTAAGCCTTTAGTGAACCGCTGGTAGATATTTTAAATAAATAATAAATGCCCTTCTGGCACATGTGTAACTGTCTTTACACATTAGGCCCATCTGGCATGTATGAACACCTTTATTTTTAAATTAATATTTACAGAATGGGTAGTTTGCACAAATGTAACTTTGACAGAGAAAAATTGTGTTTTTCTCAGTCAACCTTTGACAACGGTATCTGTAAAGGTACTGAAACGTCAGGGAGGCTCAAATAATTAATATACGCGATATAATCCGTTTAAATTGTTTTATTTAAATGTGTGACAGTCGCGGAAACCGAAGAAAATATAGAAAAGTTCTTAAATCAAGTTCTAGATGATAAACATTTTGGCGATGAAGGTAAATAAATGCTGCCACTATTTGATAACGATATAACTATATCTTTTATCCAAGTATAAACTCATAATTATTTTTGCTATAGGTTGTTATCATGGGAGCTAATGGTGCCTGCGACGACGAATATCAGAATGTGTAATAATAAAAATGGGATATAACAAAAGTATTCATTGGAAAATGGCCGAATATGAATGTCACCTATAAAATATAATTTTAATCTAATTTTCTTGTTTAATTTTTGAGAAAAGCACTATACTTGCTTCGACCGTAAGAGCCATCCTGGCTTCGTATTATATCCGGACCTCGCCTACGGCTCGTTTCGTCTAATTCCTACTCGGCCAGTATGGCTTACTTACTGGTCTCTGCCGTAATGTGTTACAGGTCGGTAAAATCATGTCATGTATAAAATGCTAAGAGACGAGCTAGGGACTCTGCTTCAGCTCCGCCAAAGTTATTTCGGAGGTCCAGATGTTTGGATCTTCGGATTTGTGGCTGTCCTCGCCTATGCCCAAAATCAACTGAATCTGATGTTTTATGAGTAGGTTTGATAAAAATATAGAAATTTTGTCGATGCATTTTATTCCAAATACAAAATGGCGGGGATATAAATACAATTTGCGGCGAATGAAACTTGTGAGTCACTAGTTTTAAAATTTGATGATCTCTCAACGAGTGAAGGAGTCACATCGAGACTCGAGTGTGTACGTACATATGTCGAGAGTTAGCACTGGGAATAAGGTGCACACATTAATTTACACTTTACTTTTTAGAAGATCTGGAGTATATGTAGAGAGCACAATTCACAAAGAACGTTGTGCATATTTGTACGATACTGTTATTATTACTCAGCTATGAAATGTACTTATATAGTCTGGCTAATGAAATATTACGTGAAGATTTGGCGGGAAATTAAAAAAATCTGCGGCTGGTCACACTTTGTGTAGTAGGAATTATATTTTTGATACTAGAACTATTTTTGATATTTTATGCACGCGTAAGGTACCTAAGAAAACAAGTTAAATATATGTTGACGTGCACATAGTCAGCTCACATTATTTCTAACACTATGTATGTACAGTACAGTCAACAACAAACACATATGTTTACACTTACTTTCTAACCATATACAAGGCCAAAAATTAAAATGTAGTGTTATTAAAACCTAGCTCGACAATACCATATTAATCCATCACCAAAAAAATTGTATAAGTTCTAAATAGCAAATTTGAATGTTTGAAAGAACTAGTGCATAAAGTATCAAAATGATTAATAGAGGACCCACCTACTAAATTATTTAAATCATAGACAATTGGTGATACCACAAGGAAATATCTGTCAATATTATTTGGCTAGCCAGACTGTTTCCTTTAGTCCCATCTCGTAGCCAGATTTGGTAGCTAGCTACGAAATGGGAAAACACATTTCCCATTTCGTAGCTAGGTACCAAATCTGGCTACGAGATGGGAAAATCATTCCCATTTGGTAGCTACCTACGAAATGGGAAATGTGTTTTCCCATCTTGTAGCTAGCTACCAAATCTGGCTACGAGATGGGAAAATCATTCCCATTTGGTAGCTACCTACGAAATGGGAAATGTGTTTTCCCATCTTGTAGCTAGCTACCAAATCTGGCTACGAAATGGGACTAAAGGGACTTTTTATCTTACAGTAATAATAAATCTTTCCAGTGCTCTGTGAGTTGGGGTTGCTGGATAGGTGCAGACCCTGAACACCAATGCGTTTTTTTTTTAATTTACGTAAATTTATAAGGTTTGCGTGATTGATTTAATTAATTAAGTACAATATAATTAAAATGAACTTGACATTGTGAATATTGTGATTTGACTATATTTTTATTTTGTAATGTAATTTTTATTAATAGTAAATTCAAAAGTGCGTTTAATTTTAATTTTATTAATAGTAAATTTAATTATTTAATTGTTTTCTACAATGTTTTCAGTTTGCAATAAATAAACAGGCTTTTTATTTTATTTATTTATTGTGCTTTATTTATTATACGAATTATTTAATATACATACCTTATAAATAATGTAAATAATTGTAACTTTTTTGGAACCCGACTGCCTGCGTCTTGGAGTCCAGATTTGTGCCCCACACAAGTTCCCCTGTGGCAGTGAAGTCGATTCACTGGGACACCACGGACTTTCCTGTCAGAAAAGCGCCGGCCGCTTCTCCAGACACGCCGCCCCCAATGACACAATCCGCCGTTCGCTTGCCACCGTCAACGTGCCGGCAATATTGGAACCACCGGGCATCGCACGTGACGATGGCAAGAGACCCGACGGAATGTCGTTGATTCCGTGGAAATTGGGCCAGGTGCTGGTGTCCACCTCCACGGAACAGCGGGCAGGGCGGGGGCGGTAGCAGAGGCGGGCGAAAAATTCAAAATTAATAAAAATAGGGGTCTCGGCCCCGAATTTAATTTTGTTCCTTTTGGGGTCGAGACCTTAGGTCCGTGGGGCCCCAGTGCCCACAAACTACTAAATGAGATTAGTAAAAGGCTCATTGAGTCCACTGGTGACCGAAGAGCTGGCAGCTTCCTCGCACAACGCATCAGCATTGCGATTCAGCGAGGAAATACTGCCAGCGTCGTTTGTAGATATTTTAGCTTAATTTAATTTACTTTATTTTAGATTTTAGTTCTTTAGTTTTATTTTAATTTAATTGTCCTTTTATATATTTTGTTATGTTTATTGTCTATAATCTATTCGTATTATCTCCAATAAATATATAATAATGTAAGATAGATGTTGGTACAGTCAAGGAAATTGAACCACGTACCATTTCGCTCTTGGCACAATGACAATAAGGGTACAAAAGGTACGCGTTTCAGTTTCTTTTACAGGTACATCTTTTTCAGTTGAAGTTAGAATAATAATATTCCGGCATTCGCCTCTCCAGTGATCTGTGAGTTGGCGAACTTTCGTACCTCGTCTCTCTTGGGAAAATCCGGCCCTGCTTGGCAAGAGTTGTTTCGTGCACTTGGACAGTTACAGACCCTGGAGCACCAATTTGTGTGTTTTTTGACTCAACGTCAATTTATATGGTTTCTGAATCATGTGTCATTTATTATTTTTAATAACATTTACGGTAGGGCTTAGGAATGTAACTCCTATACTCACTAGTCTTTATAACACAACTGGGGGTGACCTTACAAACGGTCCGGTAGTTCTGGATGGTTAGTGAGTGTTTAAAATGCAAAATGCACAATTCCCCCACACGAAGATATAGGCAAACATCTGAATAGATTGCCGGATTTTTTAAATTTGATGGCGGGCGCGGCGGAGGGTTAATTGTGCATTTTGCATTTTAAACACTCATCACTAACCATCCTAGACAGCGTATAATTAATTCAGAATTACGTTTGTTTCCCTTTAATCACTGGATTATTAGTGACTGGCGTCTGTAACTGTTTTTTTTATAGTCACTGTTCAGTGTTCACTATGATAAACAATATTCTTACAAAAAAAGCTGAAGGATGTCACCGTTAAGTCTGCGCCGCCAACATTTTTGCCTTTCGCTACGTGCGGTAATTGCATAGTGTAAATAATCAAAATAACAAATTAACTTCAAAACCGTTCTTGGTGATAGTCTTCATTGGCGCTTAGTTTTAATTAAACAATATCTTAAGATGTTTCAGCTTTGGTTCAAATTGGAACAAACCTGGCAAGTTAGGAATTTGAGTGTTCTGCATTAGTTTAACGAAGTAGCCGAGTAGCGTCGCTTTTATGTCCGTGACATGTAGTATGAGAGACAACAGCCGATATAGGTTTAAGATACATATGTATATATAAAACTAGGATTATTTATTTTAATTTTTTAATATTTGTACAATTCTAGCTGTTTCACTGTAATCGTTTTTTTTATTTAGATAAAATATTGAATATTTGTATAGAATCTTTTTTATCGATTCTTATTTTTTTTTTATGTGGTAATACCACATTTTATTTTTATAAATAATGACACAAAGCTGGTATTACCACATAAAAAAAAATAAGAATCGATAAAAAAGATTCTATACAAATATTTAGAACGCCATCTCTCTCGCAGTCTTCACACTTGCTGTAAAGCAATGGGGATTGGAGATCGTGTGTGTAAAACGCACATCCTAGGGTATGGCTAATGCGCATAAGCATTTCAAAAACATATATGACACAGAGGGCGCTCCAATGGCGTAAAGAATTAAGGGATGAAAGATTTGGTGTGATTGACGTAGCGGTCGGATAGCTCAGTTGGGAGAGCAATGCGCCGGAAACGCAGAGGTCGCGGGTTCAAACCCCGCTTCGATTGTAGTAGATCGCATTCAATTTTTCTTTCTTAATTTACCTTTGTGTCATTATTTATAAAATATTGAAATTGAATAATATTACGCGATTGAATCGTATAATATACCTGTATTTAGTATTCAATTCATGAAGTAGTCTACTGTAGCTGCCATAAAATAAATTATAAAATAATATAAATTATAAAATAAGGTTAAATATTAAAGGGACCTTAGAAAAAACATATTATTCGCGTATCACGTGGAAAAAAACTTTTCACTCTTCGCTTCACTTTTGCTTGCACGCTCGCCCTCGCTATTTTCGAAATTTCTTGGTGAAGCGCACAACAATGTAAGTTGGGTGCGTCATTTTCAGACTTTGCTTAGGTATAGGTTTATTTTACTGCTCCAAAGGTAGATGCTGTGAGTGTTTCATTCTGTGGGGTGCAAGTAATAATATACAAATGTTACGATAATTGTTTCCGGGTTGTCACTAAAGTTATCATACTCATAATATTGCATTTATTCCATTACTTGTTATTTTACTAATATGACTATTTGACTATTTATTCAAGATATGTCAGATCGACTGGCTCTTCTACTATGCCCTTTAATTAATACACATAGTTACATGACTTATTTACCAGAACAGAAACGTGAAATCTCTCTGAGAAGCACCCAGATGAAGCACATTAGAATTACCCAACCAGGTATTTAAATACCATACTAACTCAGTATTTAACATTGAGATAAGTGGACGTATAACATAATGTTTTCTATATTTGTAAATGCATCTATAGGAATTATCCAAACTAACAAATCAGCTACTACCAGCATCCATAATAATTTAATATATATAGGACTAGAAGACTTCGACAACTTAGTCCCCAAAAAACTTTTGGCGTAGTCGAGTAAACAGTATCCTATAACCATCGTCGGCTGTCCAGTTATATCTACATCAAAATTGGTAAAAATGCGTCCAGCTATTTAGGCGTGATGAGCGGACAAAAATATGTTTACCAACAAATGGCGCCGTACGGCAAGCGCCTACATAATTCCTTCATCGCGCTGTTAAGGTGTTTCTTGGAATAATCTCTCTTATTCGAAAACTGATTTTCAATACAATGTTATCAGTTTTCTATTTCTGGAAAAATCTTAGCGTGATACAGAATCGTCATTTGTTTTGTATGGGCGCGCGCGATCTGGCGCCATCTGTTTTCATAATTTCCTTTGTTTTCCTTTAAAACGGCTGAACGAATTGTAACCAGTTTCGGTACAGGATAACTTTCGTACCTCGTCTCTCTTGGGAAAATCCGGCCCTGCTTGGCAAGAGTTGTTTCGTGCACTTGGACAGTTACAGATGTGCTCCAGGGCACCAATTTGTGTGTTTTTTGACTCAACGTCAATTTATATGGTTTCTGAATCATGTGTCATTTATTATTTTTAATAACATTTACGGTAGGGCTTAGGAATGTAACTCCTATACTCACTAGTCTTTATAACACAACTGGGGGTGACCTTACAAACGGTCCGGTAGTTCTGGATGGTTAGTGAGTGTTTAAAATGCAAAATGCACAATTCCCCCACACGAAGATATAGGCAAACATCTGAATAGATTGCCGGATTTTTTAAATTTGATGGCGGGCGCGGCGGAGGGTTAATTGTGCATTTTGCATTTTAAACACTCACCACTAACCATCCTAGACAGCGTATAATTAATTCAGAATTACGTTTGTTTCCCTTTAATCACTGGATTATTAGTGACTGGCGTCTGTAACTGTTTTTTTTATAGTCACTGTTCAGTGTTCACTATGATAAACAATATTCTTACAAAAAAAGCTGAAGGATGTCACCGTTAAGTCTGCGCCGCCAACATTTTTGCCTTTCGCTACGTGCGGTAATTGCATAGTGTAAATAATCAAAATAACAAATTAACTTCAAAACCGTTCTTGGTGATAGTCTTCATTGGCGCTTAGTTTTAATTAAACAATATCTTAAGATGTTTCAGCTTTGGTTCAAATTGGAACAAACCTGGCAAGTTAGGAATTTGAGTGTTCTGCATTAGTTTAACGAAGTAGCCGAGTAGCGTCGCTTTTATGTCCGTGACATGTAGTATGAGAGACAACAGCCGATATAGGTTTAAGATACATATGTATATATAAAACTAGGATTATTTATTTTAATTTTTTAATATTTGTACAATTCTAGCTGTTTCACTGTAATCGTTTTTTTTATTTAGATAAAATATTGAATATTTGTATAGAATCTTTTTTATCGATTCTTATTTTTTTTTATGTGGTAATACCACATTTTATTTTTATAAATAATGACACAAAGCTGGTATTACCACATAAAAAAAAAAATAAGAATCGATAAAAAAGATTCTATACAAATATTTAGAACGCCATCTCTCTCGCAGTCTTCACACTTGCTGTAAAGCAATGGGGATTGGAGATCGTGTGTGTAAAACGCACATCCTAGGGTATGGCTAATGCGCATAAGCATTTCAAAAACATATATGACACAGAGGGCGCTCCAATGGCGTAAAGAATTAAGGGATGAAAGATTTGGTGTGATTGACGTAGCGGTCGGATAGCTCAGTTGGGAGAGCAATGCGCCGGAAACGCAGAGGTCGCGGGTTCAAACCCCGCTTCGATTGTAGTAGATCGCATTCAATTTTTCTTTCTTAATTTACCTTTGTGTCATTATTTATAAAATATTGAAATTGAATAATATTACGCGATTGAATCGTATAATATACCTGTATTTAGTATTCAATTCATGAAGTAGTCTACTGTAGCTGCCATAAAATAAATTATAAAATAATATAAATTATAAAATAAGGTTAAATATTAAAGGGACCTTAGAAAAAACATATTATTCGCGTATCACGTGGAAAAAAACTTTTCACTCTTCGCTTCACTTTTGCTTGCACGCTCGCCCTCGCTATTTTCGAAATTTCTTGGTGAAGCGCACAACAATGTAAGTTGGGTGCGTCATTTTCAGACTTTGCTTAGGTATAGGTTTATTTTACTGCTCCAAAGGTAGATGCTGTGAGTGTTTCATTCTGTGGGGTGCAAGTAATAATATACAAATGTTACGATAATTGTTTCCGGGTTGTCACTAAAGTTATCATACTCATAATATTGCATTTATTCCATTACTTGTTATTTTACTAATATGACTATTTGACTATTTATTCAAGATATGTCAGATCGACTGGCTCTTCTACTATGCCCTTTAATTAATACACATAGTTACATGACTTATTTACCAGAACAGAAACGTGAAATCTCTCTGAGAAGCACCCAGATGAAGCACATTAGAATTACCCAACCAGGTATTTAAATACCATACTAACTCAGTATTTAACATTGAGATAAGTGGACGTATAACATAATGTTTTCTATATTTGTAAATGCATCTATAGGAATTATCCAAACTAACAAATCAGCTACTACCAGCATCCATACACTTTAATAATTTAATATATATAGGACTAGAAGACTTCGACAACTTAGTCCCCAAAAAACTTTTGGCGTAGTCGAGTAAACAGTATCCTATAACCATCGTCGGCTGTCCAGTTATATCTACATCAAAATTGGTAAAAATGCGTCCAGCTATTTAGGCGTGATGAGCGGACAAAAATATGTTTACCAACAAATGGCGCCGTACGGCAAGCGCCTACATAATTCCTTCATCGCGCTGTTAAGGTGTTTCTTGGAATAATCTCTCTTATTCGAAAACTGATTTTCAATACAATGTTATCAGTTTTCTATGAAGAGTGGTCATGATTTCTGGAAAAATCTTAGCGTGATACAGAATCGTCATTTGTTTTGTATGGGCGCGCGCGATCTGGCGCCATCTGTTTTCATAATTTTCTTTGTTTTCCTTTAAAACGGCTGAACGAATTGTAACCAGTTTCGGTACAGGATAGCTGGAAATCCGAAGATGGTCATAAGATACTTTTTACCCTACTACGGTATATACGCGTACGAAGTTGCGTCTAGTAAGGAAATATTTATATGAAAAAAAATACAGGAAGTCAAATAGGTATTACTGATATTTGTGTCATATCACTTATTCGAGAAATTCTATACCTACCTAGGTACATATTCTTTTAGAACCTCTAGGCAAAGTCGGTTATATTCAAAGCTCCGGCTTTTGAAGGTGCCTAGTTAATTCATTATTTATGGTGACAAAGAGTAATCACGCGTTTATCATAACGTCACCGGCATCACATATACTTAAAATTAGACAAGCTCTCAATCACCACCCTGCCTTTTTTATGGTTCGGTGGCCGAGAGACAGACGAACTTCACAATATCTTAGTGGTTCTCACTGAGGATCAGGCTGTTACCTATGATGATATTTTTTAGTTCCAAGCCCCTTCTTGGTCTAAGATATGGTGATTACAACGGTTATTGACTACTTCTTATTTTGAAACCTCTGTAAAACAAGACGTAATATTAAAATAAAAAAGAAACGGAAATCTTGAAGTGAACAATCTATAGGTACTTTTAACGAATACCATCCTGGATGTAATGATATTGTCTGCTTTGAACTTTCAACTTCAAGTCAGTTATTCAAATGTGGTTGAAATAAAGTAAGATAAAAATGATCGCGCCTCAAATATGTTTCAGTAATATATTTAAACAAAATTTGTTTTTTTTTTAGTTAAAACAAAATATTACCTATATTAAATAATCTATTTGCAATCAAATTACCTTAATATATTTGAGGCTTGTTCACCCTTGCCAATACTAACATGTATAGCAGGGAGGGTGTCATATATATTTTAGTGACTGTACAGTCGCCATCAGATATATCGCAGCATATAAGGCGTTCATAAATATCTGAACACGACTCTTATTGACTTGGCGTTACAGTACATGTTCAGATATTTATGACCGCCTTATATGCTGTGATATATCTGATGGCGACTGTACATCGAGGCTTCAATACTCAAACTGTCGAACTTCATGAAGGAGGAGTTGTGGCCGAAAGTTGTGGTACTCTAACGTTCTCGCGTACGGCTGCATGACACTTAGAAGTGGCTCATACGTCGCAACGCGCTAATAGTATTATATTATACATACTTACGTATATTAGTACATCAATGTCGAGCAATGGACGTGCGTCATACATTCGAAAAAGGCATCTTGATGTACTACTACGAGTATAGTCGTACCTAGTGCATTCGAGCGACCGTCCGTCTGGCCTCGTCTGGAACTACCTCAACAATAGAAGGCTTATTACGTCCCATCCCGGATTGCATGAAATATATACCTTATCCTTAGAAGGCATAACGTTATTATATGTATAAACAGCGTGTATATTTGATATAACCGCATATTGTAGCCAGACGGAGATTTTAGTGCTATAATTTGATATTTATAACAATTATTAATTTAGCGTTAATTGCCATAGCGTAATTAATTTAAGTTTTTTTTTCTGAACAGCAATCTATGGCGTAGTTATTACTTATTACTATAGTGACAGTTGTGACATCACGATGTTAAGTGTCAACGAACAACAACAAACAAATACATTGCGTGCTGAAACTGCTGAATTATTATATAAGAAAAAAAAACCGTTTTTTTTTAATAATTTACGGATCAATATATTAATACGTGCCTATACTAAGACCCCGTAAAGTTTGCGGTTAATATCAAATATACACACTGTATATCGTCGATCTTAGAATTCATCACTTCATGACGCGGCCAACCATTTCATGAAACGGTTGTATTTTATGATATGGAAAATACTTGCCGTCATGGTGTGGTCCGATCATATCAGTGAGTCTATCACCGTTTGACATGCGTTGCACGATAAATATCCAAACGCGTGACTACTTCATCATATGTTCACTTGACTGTGGTTAGGTACATCGTAGCGAATCGCACAACTATAAGCTTGAAATGAGGACTAGCAAAATACCGATTTATTAATTATAAAACTTATAAAATTTTAACAAAAAATAGAACCGACTTCAGTAAAACTAAAAAGCCAAAAATAACCCGTTCAAGTACAGATTACCTTTGACTCACCCTTTGAAGTCGATCCCAAACCACTCAGTTATTATATTTATATTTTATAGTTTACGTGAGGTTTGGCCCCGACTTCAAAGGGTGAGTCAAAGGTAATCTGTACTTGAACGGGTTATTTTTGGCTTTTTAGTTTTACTGAAGTCTATTTTTTGTTAAAAATTTTTTTTTTGCTTTTTAGTGATTGTTAAAAACACTTATGGCAGGGGTGATCAGGGAGGTCTTGAAGGCATGCATCTCGTTTGAATTATCTCCTAACTCCTAACCGTTGAGGAGTTGTACCTTCCATCATCAGCTCAGCATTGGAAGATGATGACCACCATATGCAAATACTTAAATAATTTTATAAAATATGTGAAAAATATTATAAGTGCCTATAAAATTTCAGGAATTCCTTCGATTCCTCTTGGATCTCGTCATCCGATCTTCACCAAAATTTTATGGGACCAACCTTGAGATGTCTATTCATGAACCTAAAAAGAATTTTCCAAATCGACTCATAAATGACGGAGTTCTGAGGTAACAAACATTAAAAAAAAAAAAAAAAAAAAAAAACATACAACCGAACTGAGAACCCCCTCCTTTTTTTGAAGTCGGTTAAAAAGTACCTATTATGCCGTACTTTTGAAAAAAAAACACTTAATATCCTTCGTTAATTCGTATCTCATTTTATTTGCAACGATACCACCCAGAATTTAGCTTCTGATTTAAATAAATGCGGATACGCTATAAATACAGTGTTAACACACTCGTAACCTTGACAGAGAACCCTGTTTGCTTTCATCAAGTCTTCAGATATGTTATGTTATATAAAACTTGACTACACGTAAAAAAATTAGACGAACTTACACTAATTTTGCGTGAATACACAAGAAATAGTAAAAGCTACTAAGCGCACGTCGGACCATGCTTAACTATGAGACGCGTAGCTGGTACTAAAAAAAGTAAAAAACAAACAAACAGACAATCTAGATTGGTTTTCCGAATCCCTAAAGGGACACTACTTTCGCAGTGTAATATACTTATTTATTTATTTATTTAAATTAGTTACACAACATAACCTACATTACAAAAAAATACTTAAATCTAATTTGATTTAGGCGACGTAACAGCGTGGCTTCGTTGCGTCGTCCGATCTGGTGCAGGATTCGGCAGATTGCCCCGGAACTGTCGAAACACAACACCCTTCGGCCAGAAGTCTGCACTTGCGATGGTGCCTTGCAGCGGCCGCGGCACGCGCAACACAAATGAGCTGAAGTGCACGTAGTGGCGGGACTGTAGCTGGTGCACGCTCAGCGAGAAGCCAGTCTTCCGGCGGGCGTACTCCACCACATCGTCAGCCACGGCGGAGTGATGTAAGCGCGACACATAGAGCGCTTTACTCGGTGTCGCAATCCGAAGACCAGAACCAACCGGCTCGGCAGTGCCACTCAGAGTCTTGCGGGTCTACGCTACTTGCTCTTCCTTTCGACCAGTGTGAATCCCTCCTTATCCACATTGGTGCGGGAGGACTTTTCCTTATCATGAACCCGTACTGAGGCCCGGTTAGCTGCGACAGACTGACCGCCGACGTCTTAAACAAGCAACGTCGTTATCATCCGAAATCTGGGACGGCAGGATAGAGGCATCCGTCGCCACAAACTCCGGAATCCGCTCTTGGTTTTCCTTCAGGATTTTTTTAACATCCGCAAGGGTCTTTTTTCCGGTTTCATCCCCTTTTCGATGAGGTACCTACATATGTGCCGACGATCCCAAGGGACTGGCACAACACCTGCTTCGCTTCACAGATGTCCTCGACGGTGAAACTCGATGCCCACTCACTAAACTAGACAGCGGTTTCCCCATCCATCTTGCCTTCCAGCAGTAGCTTCTCCTTCTGCTTCAGAAAGGCGAGGAAATCGTTCACGACGTATTGAGCCATCGCGTCGATTCGCTAGCAGCGGCCGGGTCGCGCTATATATCGCAATTAATATTTAATTACACATCAATGCGTCTACGTCGCTTGGCGCATTGAACACAACTATATTGTATCTATTTACGAGTTTGTAAATTTTGATTGAATCATAACCCGGTGTTTATTGGATAGGTCTGTTTTACTTGATAAGAGTGCAAGGGATCGGCAACATTGTTTACATGCTTAGTGGCTATGACAGAGATTGATTCTAGGCTTCCTATATCTTCCCAAAACGCACAGACCTCGATTTATAACCTAATTACATGCGTCACATCGGTGGAACCACGAAGAACATACTACGTTACTTGATCAATTACTTAGACGCATGATAGATAAGACATCGTTGGAATCCTCGCGCCTAATTGTTTTGTTCGTGTAGTAGGTTTAATTTTAAACATTTTTGTCTCGTGTTGACAGTGAAAGCTAACTAGGTGTCGTCTTCCAGGAGTCGACTCCTATCCTGCCGGGCGGCCAGGTCCCCGTGATGCCACACCCGGTATCGCTGGGCCCGCCCGGGATGCAGAACCCGCAGATGAACACCAACCAGCAGCGGCCGCCGTTCGCTAGGGAGTACTTCTTCCTGGACATCGAGCTGCGATACGGTTTGCTACAGGTACATATATCCCCATCCCATTATAAAAAGTCCCAGACTACGGCACTTATTTGGGAAAAAGTAAGAAAAGCATAACTATTGCTAAAAGTCACACTAAATATCACAACGCACAAGAAGAATACAGGAACAAGATCTAACATAGACTAAGTTTTGAGAGATAACTAAACGTGGATATAATTTCACCACTGAGGGTGAGCTACTTCAACTACTACGATATACGATTATCGTCGATAATTAATGGTGCTGGCGGCTATATAGAGGACTGGCAATTATTTTCTTAATTCGGGGATATTATCGTCTTTACCGTACCGTATCAGACGATTTGAGATAAAACCCGCTTATTATTTGACATGGATGGTATTATTGACATATGTCCTGGAATTTTATTAAAATATTATATTATATCGTAAATTCAGTACATAAACTTTTATTAAAATATAAAAGTTGGTCGATATACTTCTACCAATGACGGCTGCTGTCTTCGCAAATAATGATGTTACATACTTTTAAGTTTAAAATAGGTATGTAACCTAAACAAGAAAAATATAAATTTAAAAGTAAATTGCAGAATCAAATTCACAAATGTATTTTCTGCTAGCCTTAGGAAATTCTGCCCGGAATCCTAGCGGCGTAGCCTTTTTGAAGAATATAAAATCAGAATAACCTTAGCGGAATATCCGGAAGACCGCCGGAATAAAATATATTTGGGTTGTATTTCGAAAACTGATTCGAAACACATAATCGTACCTAGAGCGGTAGATTTACTTCGCCGCGAGTGAAATACTCGTAGCAGTTGGTGACGACGAGCGACAGAGATCAAATTGTATGCGGTTTGCGCTGAACACGCGTCAAGTCAACGTTTTATGGTATGTAGTAGTATTTGAAAGTACATATTCCGCTATACAAAATATAATTTTATTGTACATTGCATTAGTAGGTACTTTATAGAAGACTAGCTGTTGCCCGCGACTTCGTCCGCGTGGAACCTTTATCTTGAAAATTTTACATCTTTATTATTTTCAGATCTATAAGTAATGTTGAAATTGCTTAACGTGCTTTTTTTGCAGTTGTTTACGAAATACATAGTAACGAACCCTTCGTACGCGAGTCCGACTCGCTCTTGGCCTTTTTTATTTTTTTTATAAGTCATAAGTCATAAGTATTTATTCATTTAACAATTTACATTGCGTTTGAAATCACACTTTCGGCTAATTAGCTCTAATTACGCGGTATCACTATAAAATCATGTACCTACATCTACGAACGAATAACTTTACTAAATTCGATGTGTTTAAAAAAAAAATATCTTATCTTTTAATAAAATACCTTTTTACAAAGTTTCTAATTCCGAACTTAAAATACAACTTATACCCCATACAACCTTTCATCCTCTTTTTAACCCCCTTAGGGGTAGAATTTTCAAAAACGCTGAAATTACTTTTCTTGTATTCTATTCCTTTACACAAAAATTCAAGTCCCGCGCTCAAAAAAATACCTAATTCCTTTTTTACCACCTTAGGGGGTGAATTTTCAAAAACGCTGAAATCAGTTTTCTTCCATTTTATTTTAATACCTTTTACAAAGTTTCAAGTTCCTAGACTAAAAAAAACTTGTACCCCATACAAACTTTGCACCCCTATTTAAACCTCTTAGGGGAGGTATTTCCAAAAATCCCTTCTCATCCCTAGCCCACGTTATAAAAGTAACCTACTGTGCAAAAATCAACTCTCTAACATTAGTAATTTCGGCTGTGCGTTGATGAGTCAGTCAGGACTTCTTCTTTTATATAGATTATTTACAATCGTACCTATAATATAAAATAAATAAATATTATGAGACAATCATACACAAATCGATCTAGTCCCAAACTAAGCAAAGCTTGTACTATGGGTACTAGACGACGATATACATAATAATATATAAATACATATATAGATAACATCCATGACCCAAGAACAAATATACTTGAGTATTACTAATTGTGACGTTCTCAACTACAAGGATCAACTTTGTAAATTAATTAAATACAGGACCAGATTATACTTAATCACAAACATTACAAAGTCTTGGCTTCGTGGTGTGAAACAGAAAAGAAGTTGTAACAATAATAGACTCTAGTTTCCTGTAGCGAAAAGGAATATTTATATCCGATTACAAACAACATTAATTTTAACTTAGATTAAACTCCAAAACGCTTGCTTTGGTAGCTCGGTCAAAAAAACATTGGTCATCACCATCATGGAGTTCGACACGTTTAATCTACGAAAGTGACAAACATATGGTAATGACGCAAGCCGAATAGCCTCTATCGGCCAGTTGGCCACCTCTGGATAAATGTATAATTATTTGTTGTATTTACTTCATTGTTAATATTTGATTTACGCTATAGCAGACGTTATTGCTTAGTAAAAATCCTCAACATAATTTGAGACGATCGTTACTGTCATAAAGTTAGAATCGCATAAGGCATACAACTATGAAATTAAGCAACTGGTTGAAAACATCAATAGTCTTATAGGTAAGGGCCCTTGTTGGCCCGGAAAGTCGTTAGAAACTCAGGTTCAAATACGTCAAACCCCGCCCGTACCATTTTTATCTTCCATGTAAATAACTGTTCTACGCAGCAGACGTTACAATGTCAAAATAGGTATGTTTAAGCAGTCCCCGAAGGCGGAGAGATTTCTCGATATCAATTGATAATTTCACGCTATTACCAGAAATTTATACTGATTTTTGCTATTTGAACTACGTATGTTGACATTTTAAAAGTAGATTTATAACAAAGTTAGACAACGAACCTGTCATATTTTGAAATATACTCCAATAAAAACAAAATACATACTCGTATGTATAGTCTGGCTAATGAAATAATACTCGAAGTTTTGGCGGGAAATTAATAAAATCTGTGGCTGGTCACACTTTGTGTAGTAGGAACTATAGTTTTGATACTAGAAATTATATTTGATTTTCTATGCACACGTAAGGCACCTAAGAAAATAAGTTAAATATATGTTGACGTGCAGTTATAGCCAGCTCACATAATTTCTACCACTATGTACATTCTACGACAAACACATATGTTTACACCTTCTGACCATTATACAAGGCGAAAAATTAAATGTAGTTTAAATAAGACCTAGCTCGATAATACCATATATTATTAATCCATCACCCAAAAAAAAATACATTAAGTACTATGCCAAATTTAAACTCCATCGGAATGTTAGAATTAGAACTAGTACAATAAAAGATCAAAATTATTTATAGAGGACCCACCTACTAAATTGTTTAAATCATAAACAAATGCCACAAGGAAATATCTGTCAACATTATTTGGCTAGCCAGACTCTATTCATCTGAACGACAAGAAAAATATCAAAACACTTACATGGAGTAGACACATTAATAAAGTAGTAAGTATTCATAATTTCAAAACCGCTGAACAGGTTTATACAAATTTTAATATAAGTAACAACTTTATTAAAATACCTTTCTAATAGACAACATATGTTAACTATAGGTCACCAAACCACAGGTGAAGTTTTTTATCTACAAAATAAAGCAGGATCTCCATTCCTCCACAATTCATTTCATTTCGAGTAGTAAGTATATAATAGTTATTTTTTTATGCAAGTATATAATAGTTATTTTGTTATGCAAGGCTGCAAAGTTGTTATTTGGCGCGAGTGTTGAAATTGAATTCCTGAGCGTAGCGAGGCTTTCAAGACACGAGAAGCTAAATAATTTTGCAGCCATGCGGAACACACAACTTTTCACCTCACTACAGCGAGGAAAATGCAAGACTCAAGAAAAACAATTAAAACATAAAAATAATCACATTTAATTTTGCCTTCTATTTAACACATCAAAATTAAAACATAACACTCCAATCCAAACCAAATAAATACGAGAGAAGCACACATATTAAAAATTAAAAATAATATGGCCGTAATTTGTATTATCGTCGTGTATATTTTATCGTTGAGTTTTTCTTAAGCACTGTTATATTATATTTGTATTTGAAACTACTTGACACATTCGTTGTGAATGAGGGAGAATGGCATTCTGGGAAGGATTAGTTGGCCACTCGGAAGTATTTTCCATAACACTTGCTTTGGAAGTTATTGGACGACGGGATCTGAACAAGATTTTTTTTCGGCTTTATCTTCTTTAAAATCCTCTATCGTTTCCTTTTTCGTTTTAATGCAGGCTTTTAGCATTGAATAAATACTCCAAATTGGGCTTAACTTTCTTGTTTTCGATATTTCCATAAAGTAAGACAACAGTATGTATTCTCCACAGAACAAATTTACGTTGTTTACGTGAACTGTGAAAACTTCCAACTTTTTTTTTTCTCGGGTACGTTCAAAAATTACACTCTTATGTTCCAACTTTTATAACAAATAAATATTAAAATATGTGTTGTATTTAATATATTTACTAGTCAAAATATATTTTGACATTATACATGTAAATAAAACTGAAATACTTACTATTTAATATATATAAACATATTCAACATAAAATAAAGTGTAGAAAAAATAAAAACTTGAAAATCTGTAACCACAAACCAGGTTTCTGGACGTGATAATGTAGGTGTCTTTTTTTAAAGAAGTATTTAAACGTACATATGATTTTAGCCGGCCTGACCAGATCGCCCTTTATTAGCGTACGTTGATTCGTTATTCGAAGATTTATCGACTGATAAAATCAATCACGCGTTGAAGGAGTCTTAAATATAAAAAAAGTTACATGGACCACAGATAATCAAAATCGTCGTGTTCGAAATTCAAATGACTTTTGCACGCTAGCGGATAAAATAGACTTTTGCACGAAGATTTCACCCTATAAACGGAGATTTTCCGAGCGTGTGAGGTGAAAATATATTTATTTATGAAAGTGTGTTGTCAGTATTAGAGAATTTTACTATTTTAAATTAAACAATGTTTGTGCGCTTACTATTTAAATTTATATTGTTAAAATACTTATATAGATCATCAATAGTGGCAACCTTTTAATATTTCTAAGGGCAGTGTAATAAATCATTACATTTCCTCTACAGTGATAGCTCATAAATAAACTCAACATAAAACAATCTTCTTTCTACTTGTTGTAAAAGATGCGAACGTATGCAGGTAATTTTAACACACAACACTTTTTATAATTACGCTCCGTACAACAAAGTAATATTTTCATTTCATTTGTTAATTAAAAATGGCCCACACATAGTAAACGTTTCTTTTGTACCTGTTCTCATTAAATATCTGTGGTAGTGGCCCCGGAATATTCACCTGGATATTGTATTATTAAATAGAATCTACTCTATTTTTTTTCCGCGAGAACCTATAGAAAAGCCGCACTCTTATTTGGATGAAAGTTATTTAGACTTTTCGAGTTCTTACATACAGCCGGCGTATTATAATGAGGTCGCTGAACCTACATATTGCAACTGCTTCTATTCAGAATCAGAATTTTTTAAACACTAGTTTTCATGAGTACAAAAAAAGACCCTAACTGACATTTCTTTCGATTAAAGGCTTACTGAAATGTCTGTAGGATTCAATGGCAATTTTTTTCGCTTATTTTTGAGCTCTTTTTGTTAGTGATAATAATCGATTAACCGACTGGTCGGATGGATAATAACTCGGCATAATTACTTGTCAATTTCTAACTAGTTGAGATTTAAACTGCTAAATAAAGTAAATGTTTTTGTTAGAAAACAATAACAACAGTGTATAAAAATAAACAATATTGTAACGTGGTGATGTTTCCAAGGACCTTGTCAAACCTTAATTCAAACCAACCGTGTAGTCGAATTAAATTGACTTACAATCTGTCTCGTGAAAGCAGCGAAATGGGTGAAATGCCCACCGCATCGGGCATAAACTAAATGGAGCTGTGTAAAAAGTGTCCTTTTAGGTCGCAAAATTGGAAGCAGTTAGCTTGCGCACAAACTGTCGGAGTGTGATAGGAAATCACATTAACGGTGTCCCGCGCAAACGTGATGTAGTGTTCTTTTTGATCCCCGACGGAAAAAGAAGTGGTATCAGTTTATCGTGTCCCTGTTTGTCGGCCAGCGGCATCGTAGTCACTTAATGGATGAACTGATTTTCATCTTCTGTCTTGTCTGGGAGAAGACCCGTGACCGGTCTTTAGGCCACTTTCATTTATATGGACGTTGATATATTTATTTCTTAAATACTACGTATATTATAACAAATATATAACTTATATAAAATAAGAAGCTAATATTTACAAAAAAAGGAAAATACCGAGGGCGCTTTAAAAAGCGGAATAAGATAACATTATGTCACGCTATCCGTATAGCCGTCCTATAGCTCAGATACGAGAGCACTGCTCCGGTCAAGCAAGGTCGTGGCTTCCATTCCCACTAGCACCTCAGTGGATTGCGTAAAATTTTGACTTCTTATTTATCCTTTTATTTATATATAAATATGAAATGTGGTATCACCACATAAAATAGGATCAACATTGATTCGTATGTACCTACGTATATAACTTGCGAATATTTAAATCAATTTCACAAGGTAACTAATCATATTTATACTAATGTACATACCTAAATAGTTAGTGATATCCAAAAGGCTGATTACTGGAGATAAGTTGTAAATTTAGGATCCATTCAGCCGTTAGCAGATGTTTACGAAATCATATCGTACATTTTCTTGTTTAACTGATTACTCGTTTCAATTAGCCTATGACGCGTTTATGAGCGATACATAAATGATAAAGCATTTTTCTACTCCAGTACTTTTTTCTGTCATTTATATAGTTACCAACTCTAATATAAAGACATAAATTATGAAAGTCTGTAAAAGTCTATACTCTACTGCTCAAAAACACACTGCTAACCGATGTTATAATGTCGCCAAAAAACCATCACTTAGTACCTCAGATTACATGATAAACAGATGCATTCACACAATTTGCAAATTAAAAAAAAAACTTGTGTACTAAGGCATTGCTGCCAACTTAAAAAAAAAAGTTTTATCTTCAGTGCATGGATATTTAGTACTAGCTTTTTCCCGCGACTACGTCCACGTGGAACTTGGAAGTATGGAAGCAACCTCGTACAACACTATAGATATCCACCTAATCACCTTAATTAATAAAAGGGATTATTTAAAGCGCCTAAACAAATGTAAGAGCAATTGTGCTTTTGGTCTAATCATTACTTTTCCTACAGGGTCATCAATGTCATCATGAATTACTTTTCAATCTGTTTAGGGATAATTTCCAGGATGAAAACTATCCTATGTCCTTCCTCGGATCTTAAACTATCTCCATGCCAAATTTCATCAAAATCGATTCAGCGGTTTAAGCGTGAAGAGGTAACAGACAGACAGACAGACAGACAGACAGACACACTTTCGCATTTATAATATTAGTATGGATGGTGATCGTATACCTTTATGTATAAGTTAATATTTTTTTGACAGATGGATGTCAATAAAAAAAAAAGTTTATCAGAGACAATTTTTCTTTTTAATTTTGTTGATTCCGAGCGGGAACATGTAATTATTTTCTTTGTTGTTTATTTGCATTTTATTTATGAAATGTCGAGTCGTAGAAAAAGTATTGTATGCAACGTTGTATAAGTAGGTCAAAAAACGCTCGTGGCATCTTTCCTACGATGTTCGCTACGCTCACATCGTAACCCATGCCACTCGCGTTTTTTGCCCCCTCTTATACAACGGTTGCATAAAATACAAATAAACAACAAAGAAAATAATTACATGTTCCCGCTCGAAATCAACAAAATTAAAAAAAAGAATAGTCTCTGATAAACTTTTTTTTTATTGACGTCCATCTGTCAAAAAAATATGAACTTATACATAAAGGTATACATACGTTCACTATACTAAACATCTGTCAAAAAAATATGAACTTAAACATAAAGGTATACGTTCACGATAATAAACATCCATGCACTGAAGGTAAAACTTTTTTTTTTAAGTTGGCAGCAATGCTTTAGTACAATAAGTTTTTTTTTAATTGCAACTTGTGTGAATGCAGCTGTTTATCTTGTAATCTGTGGTACTAAGTGATGCTTTTTTGGCGACATTATAACATCGTTTAGCAGTGTTGTTTTGGGCAATAGAGTATAGACTTTTACAGACTTTCATAATTTATGTCTTTATATTAGAGTTAGTAAATATATAAATGACAGAAAAAAGTACTGGAGTAGAAAAAATACTATTTCGGCACACAGCTGTTCGCCCGATAGACCGCTCGTGCAATGGTTTATTATAAAGCGGTGCATATTTCAGAACTTCTGTGTTGGAATAAAGCAAATCGTGTAAATTCTACGTTTAACGTCACAACTACAAAAATATATTTTAAGTGAAGCGAGTATGATTTCAGCAATTAGAGTTATCCTATTTTGTTACCCTTTTTATGGCTAAAGGCTCTGGGCGGTACTAGTGTTCTTAAAAGGTTTTTAAAAGCAAATACAAATACCTATCCTTACTTTATTTCACCGCCCACTTTACAGATTTTTTGTGAGTGCTCAGAACCCGGGCCTAATTTGGAAAATCATATGCCGCTTGTATTACTAAGGGATAATTTTCACATACAACACACTATGATTTGAATAATTAACCTGCCTAGCGTACCACCAACACAAAGAGCCGCCTAATCTCTTAATCCATTCCAAGTACGTTTAACGTCATGCTATTTCGATTGAATTCATCCCATTCAATGGACTTTAATCAAGACAGCGGTATTTGGATCCACGCAGCTATAATAGGATTAAGAGCTGTGTAGTTGCGAGTTGGAAATCGATCTCGATCTGGTCGCATCAACGTATAACTTGTGACTTACGCAAGTACCCAAGGACCTACCTAAGGACTTACCCAAGTAACACACAGGGACCTAATTTCAGAATGCCGTTTAAGAGATCGCTAAACATCAAATCCCTATTAGATAACAGTGATGTTGCCTTTGAACTGTCATTAAAATACGATGAGCTTCAAGTGACATCTCATCTCAATTTTGGAAATACGAAGGCGATAATGATTGTCGAAAATTATATTCATATGCATATGAATTTCTGTTCTGAACGAAACTTAAATGACTAATTTCACGCACTACCCGGTCAAGTTAAGTTAAGTATTGTCTATGCCATCACATACAAAGAAGACGCAAATTAAGGGCGACCGGATTTGCGAAGTTGCGATGTTCTAGGGATATCGCCACTTGTCAAGTAGGGACACGTCAAAAGTGACGGATGGCGATGAAATTGAGAGATCTCCATCATCTCTCCAAAATTGGTCGAATTACCCTCCTGGCTGTATAATAAGCGGTTATACAGCTCTTACTCAGCTGTAATAAGCTTTATTAAAAGCTCTTATTCAGCATGTGTGACACGTGGGTAGTGTTTATTCAAGTAGATAGGCAGGGAAAAATATTATTGTAGAGTTAAACAATTATTTATCTATCTATAAGTGAGGGTTGGCCATTGCCAGGCATAGGCCTCCCAGCAAAGCGCAGCGTTGGACTAGGTGGACTGGATTGATGACCGTAATATATATATGGACGGTTTTATTTAGGCCTACCTAAATATTTTTTTTATTATGTTTTCTTGTCAATTAGCCCAAGCTTTTATCACAGAAACTTTACATCGCAAAAGCGTTTTTATACTAGAAAATAACCCGATTGCGACGTTTGGTTATGTTAGCACCTTACACTCACGGCTCTGAGTACCCTTCAATAAAACTGCTGAGATTACTCAACTTGTTTGCTGGACGGTTTCTAGGCGCGTACTAGGGCAGTAAAGTGCCCGCAATCTTTCTGTTGTATTTATTTTCAGTAGAAGAACCTACTGCGAATTGTTATTTTATCAAATTATGCACGAGGTTAGAAATGAAAATTACTTTTTTCATTGGATTGAATACAATGGGGAACTGATGGAATTTTTATAAAATCTTCAATTATTTTTTATAGGTTGGAATAAACCCTCACAATCCCAGAAAAACGTTTCAGACTTTTTTGGAGCTTTAATAAATATAAAAATTAAAATGTTTTTCCCACCTTGTACGGACGACATTGCAACGGCATCCTAGGAAACTAAACCCAAGAGTTCATACGCATATAATACTGAGAATTTCATTAATACAGAGACATTTGCACTGTTTACCAACTTAATTAGTGGTTTATTAAAGTAGATCCGGTATCAGGTAAACGGTTAATATTAATTTTACGTTATAAATTTTCACGTGAATCTAGAAATATAGCATCCTATTTTTAGATTAGTCTATTTCCTGGTCAGTACCGCAATACCTTCTTTTTAATAGTTGGATTGATCGGATACGTGGGAATTTCAGAGGGTTGTGCCACGCGCTCACCGATTACAGTGTAATAACCAGCAATCAAAGATTTCATAGCATGGTCACAGTGTAAAAACTAACAGTGGGCCGACGCCTTTGATGTTTGCGTAAATGCCGACACCGCTCAAGGTTACCGTATCTACCAAGGGTTGTCACAGACTTACGCAACTGCCCAAAAAAGGAGGGTAATGTTTTTAGGGTTCGTGTATGTATGTATGTATGTGTACTAATTTTACATATGGCGTCCATTTTGGAAATAAAGATGGCGGACGTCACTTTTTAAAAAGTCGACATGGGTGCCGTTTTCTAGGTTTCTGGGGGTGTAGATTTCAAAAATAGATATCACTGCTACACACATCGACACCCATTTCGAAAAGTGACGTCCGCCATCTTGGATTTCAAAATGGACGTCATTTTCGTATCCGGAACCCCGAGGAACATCGGAGATGACACCCATATCGATTTTTAAGAAAAAATAATGTCCGCCATCTTGGATTTCAAAATGGACGCCATTTTCGTAATCGGTACCCCGCGGACCCTCAAAAATAAATTAAAAATCAGACATGATTCATCAACAAACAATTTCTTACTTTTTAAATAAAGTCTAAGTTAAACCTTACGTAACTCGTAATTACTTTTATTTTTGTAATAAAAATTTGTTGAAGTAAAATAAAATATTGAAAATATACAAAAATGGATGACGACGGCAGTGGGGGAGTAAAGGTCAAACTCGTAATTACTTAAAATAACCTATAAATCATGTCCGACATTTTGAATTTAAAAATTCATGTGACATATCATATCATTATATATTTTTGTTTAGGTACACAGAAACAAACAATTAGCGATATTTCTGCGGTATTTCAATTTTTACTGGCAGGCGTAACGCTTTTATATCCGCCATTTTGTTTACGTTAGCATGACATGAGAAAATTTATTACTTAGGCACTATAAAATAATATTAAAAATATAATATTTACCTTTCTATTGACCGAGGAAATCTATGGAATCGTAGTTCTTTATTTTTAAAAGATGACGACATGCATTGTCGCACAGCACATGTCGTATGCACCATTTTAATTATGTTTTGCAAGACGCGTCAGCCCTGGAAGTCATCTCCCGCAATACTAACAATTTCGTCGTATGACACATGGGGAGCGCCCCTCCCGCCGCCGCCTCTGTCACCCCGCACGATTGCCCTGTCTAGACGCCTTCGTCGACCGACTGTATTGTTTCTTAGACTGTGGCATGGTACATGGGTGAATTGCAGAAAATATGTACCTTTTGAATTTCGTAACTAAACTGAGAGTAAACGAAATTGATAATTGCTGTAACGAAACTGATAACATAAAGCGTCGGACTCAATACAATACAATACAAGTACTCTTTATTGCACACCTCATAAAATATACAGGAGAAATACAATGCAAAACATTACAATTAGAGGTAAACAAAAGGCAGTCTTATCGCTAAAGAGCGATCTCTTCCAGACAACCTTTGGGTAGTGGCGAACTTGAAAAAAAATATTTTATTATTAGGCGGTGCAAAAAACGGATAATAATAATATAAACATAAAAAACAAATAAATACATAAATATAAAAAACAATAAATAAATAAATAAATACATACATACATTCAGCCAACAGATAATAGGACCATATGAATAAACGAATTATGAAAGGGATAGATAGTGTTCTTTCAGTTGAGTTTTGAAAGAAACAAGAGATTTAGCGCGCCTTAAGCTAACAGACAAGAGACTCCACAAACAGACAGCTTTAAAAGTAAACGAATTATTATAAAATTCACGGACACATGAAATATAACTAGTTATGTTTTATGGTTTCGTTCGCAAAATTATTTAATAAAACATTTTAGTTTCAATTAGCAATATTTATTAATGATTTTTGTGAATAACACACACACACACACTAACACACTAATAACATCAAAATATGATCTAAATAATTAATGTCTTACAGTAGCCAGGCCAGTCAACTATTTCTGGATCCAGACTCTGCTTCCTATTAGATTTATTTTGAAAATTGATTTCCAAAAAAAAACTGAAAATGCTAAAATAAATCAATTACGGAATTGAAGCAGAGGCAAAAATATTACAGTCCATATTCAGATAGGTTATAGACCCATATTTTTTTATAGTACGAACTAACCCTTACATTTTATCAGTTTCTTTACATAACGAAAAATAACGAAACTGAGACAAGATATATGAGAAATCACAACCTAAAACCATATTTTTCTACAAACGTGCAATGCATTGATCTAGAACTATGTAAACTTGGAAAATTCAGGGTAAAACCGATCGGCAATGAATAAACTGGAGTACGAAAATAAAGATTTTATCCGAGAAAATCGCCGTTAATCAGCCTGAGATTTTTTAGCTCATTTACACAAGACTATCGATATCTTTCGACTTCGTTGAAAATAAAGCGGCGGTCGCCGTGTTTAACATTTTGGAAAACGTCAGTGTTGCCCGAATAAGAAAAAAACATTCTACTAAGAACTGAGACATTTCCTTAGGATTTAATGCTCCGTAACTAACCCTGAGTAACGAAACTAAGTTGGGACAAGTTTATCAATATCAATCAATATAAAAAATTCACAACTATTTATAATCAAAGCAAATATATATGGACAGAATTTAAAGATGATCTAAAAAGGACTGAATATTGTACAGTTAAACTTTAAAATAAATAATATAATCGTAAGAAACTTCCTAGATAAAAATACGCTCAGAGTTGGGACATGAACATAATATATGAAGTAACTGCGTACCTCTTAGGAAAATTACTTAAAAAATAAAATAAAAACCGGCCAAGGGCATGTCGGGCCACGCTCAGTGTAGGGTTCCGTAGTTACCCATCTTATCCTTCACAATAGACGAAATTACGAGAAAGATTTAAATTACGAGGAAGATTTCAAGCACTATAGAAAGGTCGTTAACGCCAATTTAACAGTAATTACTTATTACCTTCTGGAAGTTATCGATTATACGCGCCAGATTGAGCGAAATATTTTAATATAGTATGGCACTTAAACAATATTTGTAACGTTCGAAGTGTACACTTAGAGACACCGCGCGGCACTTACGTCATTTTAAAGAAAATTATAAATTTTGCGATAACTCAAAAACGGCTCAACCGATTTTATTCAATATAGTTTTCATTTAAAGTACTTATAAGGCCTCATTTTCATGAATTTTTCCATATTTTTTTTACCCGTGGTTGAAAAGTTAGAAGTGGGGGACACTATTTTTTTTATTTTCGGAGCGAATATTTACAAAACTGCTGACTTTATCAAAAAATTATGTTTGGAGACCCCTCTTATTTTCGCAAAAGATTTACGGAGCAAATACCTGCCTGCCATTTCACTTTTAGCAAATAAAACGGCTATTTTTATCTAAATAGTTAAATCTATGTTAGTGTGCCTTTAATATAAGTTCCAAATGTAGCAATAATTTTAACATATTATAAAAAAAAACTATTTTTATATATCTATCTAGAATCTAAATTTTAGAATTTTTCGATCTTATACTTGGATTCCATTAATATCGAAATTAATATGTTAGAATATTATAGCTTTTGTGCCGCTACTATCATTAAAATCTGTAAATATTTTTAGTATGTGTTGTATAATGATTGTGTTCTATTTATGTATATATGTCCTTACGTCTATTGGCTGCTTACAAAATTTTTTGCTAAGCCGGTGGGTTGGCATCCCCAAAATTAATATACATAGTTCGCGCAAACCTTCTAGATTTATTAATGGTTTTAATCTTTCTCTAATTTCGTTACTTAGAGTTTCAAACACGATTAATTCAAAGAGTATGAGATGAACTTCTATTTGAATGTTAATATTGACTCGGCTCTACAGCTGGCTTAGTCCTACTATACTAGAAACTGTGACGCCTGGTTATCACTTTTGGCACTGCAAGTACCTGAAGATTCATAGGAATAATATCAAAGCGTACCAACAAATTACTGAGTCGTCTCTGCTTTCGAATCGCTTCGCTAATTGATCCTCAGCGAACAACAGAAGACACCCGTATCTATCTATACCTATAGTTTCGCTTTCCATTAAGTGAATTGTTCTATTTGTTCTCAATTTGAAACCGAGCCTTCCTTTTGATGTAGCGCTGTCAACAAGCTGCAGTGTTTTTACTTTGAAAAACAATCGAAGCACGAACTGTTCCTCTTCTTGTCTCAGTTTCTGCATCACTAGCGGTCGTATTCTTCGATTTTGCTTTGCATAATTTATCAAAGTAAACAAGCCTTGGAATATTTTTTATTCTATTTATATAGAGGAGACGTGTATATATTGTTGCAAACCATATCGTCTATAGGTATTGTGGATCCAAATGTAAATGCAATGAGAGAGAATTTCGCAAATGTGTGTTACCACGCACCACTAAGGTTTAAGCTGACTCTTTGTGTAAAAAGAGCACCTCCTTTCTTAAATTGATTGAAGTGACATGACAGATTTATCTGAGTAATAAACAACCTTTTCTGTCACAAATAGTGCGTGTTTTAAAAAAAAAACTGTGTTCTCTCGCTGGTACCTAATGTAGTCGAGGCAACATAAATAATCGCATTACGCCGGGTACATTGTTTTACGCTTCGGCCGCACGTCTCGATGGAAACGGGTCTACCCAAGTTTATCCGTCCTTTTAGTGGCTACAACCCTTGAGACGTTAGCACTCGCTCTCTATGGATTTCAGGATTCTGCCTCTAAGGGATATTGGAAAACAATGGCGTCTTAAGAGCCCGTATATGCAAAATTCGCTATCTTCATCGATCTAGATCTCAATATTTATAACGATTAGGTATTTGTTCTTTCGAAATATTATACTTAAACTGTTTATATTCAAGCTGTGAAAGTGAAAACTTGATTGGCATAATTTTCTTGATAGCTTTATTTTTCAAACCTAACCCTTTTTTGGATGTTTTTGGTTGGAACTCTACGACCCTCCCATTTTTAACAATGTTATTTGCATGTAAAGATGTAAAATTGTAAGTTCTCAAACCTGTAAAGGGTATTTCTACCATTTCGTGTAAATCGGCAGACAGGAGGAGAATTTTTTATTTTTTATTTTTTTCTATGCCAATGGGAAGAAATAGGAAAAAGAATAACTGTAATATAACCTATTTAGAATTATACCCAAAATTTACCGAGATATAAGTAATTTTGTTTTTTCAAATGGAATGGTAATGAACTACGGAATATGGTAATGATATAAAGTGGTATGGTAATGAAAATGTGGTGTTGGTAATGAAGGATTAAGCAAAAAGCCTATATTAGATATTTTTTTATTTCTTCCTATCCTTAGTAATTACTCTATGAAAGAGTGATTACGACATATTCACAAAAAAGGAAAAAAAAACAGTCTCATAAAAAGTAGTGCAGCAGTGCACATGTTTTTGATCTATCATACTTTACTAAAAAAAATATAACTATCTTTTAAATTCTGATTGTTATTGTATATTATACACATTAACATTCCAGAACAAAGTATTAGTTAAGTATATGTTTTACTCAAAACTAATTCGTAAACATTTAGTAGTTTTATGAATAGAAATCCACATCTAATTCTACAAACGCCTAAATAACCTAACAGTACAGAATTTCGAAATGAGTTAAATTTACAACGTACTGTGTAGTGCAATTTAACCTAATAATGTTACTTTTTGCTTTCAATTTTACCTACTTCAAACCATATAAGTCCCTAGAATAAGTTTTTTATTATTCTTATTTTTATGTCAAATTGTATACCCATAAATAGTATCTCACAAATTGCTGCGCCCTACTTCAGGATACATGATGTGATCTCAAATTTGTAACTTTACCACCTGTTTTGTAAAACCATTATGTGCAATAAAGTATTGAGTGTATAATTAACCATTTAACGTCTAATCATCAGTTGAAATCCACTTCTTAGAATACTTTACTTATTATATTGTGTAACCCGAATTAATATTACAATAACAAAGTTTTAGTTGTGAATTTGACTCAAACGAATTGGTTAATATTTAACAGTCTTGACAATAGAACGCAACATAGATTCTGTACCACAATAGAACATTTCAATTAGACTTCAAACAACGTGATGTAGGAAGTTCTTCATAATTATAATGATTTAAGATTATATTTCAAAACTTAAAAAATGTTAAATTCATCGTCAGATGAAGAACTGTCAAAAAATTTGCTCACTTTTTTAGATAAACACTTCTAAAAAAGTGAGCAAATTTTTCGACAGTTCTTTAAGTTTAGAAGTACTTTCTTGTTTATAATTTGCTCCAACTTTCGTTCCTTTATCATTTTCCTCTGAAGAACCATTACTAATTGTGGCCTTCAGTATTTTACAGCCCGTTCCAGTTTTAGCAATACTTTTCTTTATTTTCTCTTGTGTCGGTTTCTTAACTCGCATACAAGACAGGACGAGATCAACATCTGCATCCAGAACACCTTACGCTGCAGCGCGGCACTTCATAGGGTGTTGTTGTCCAAGCTCCTCAGCAGATCTACAAAAATACGGATATACAAAACCGTCATCATACCTATATTAATGTATGGCTGTGAGGCTTGGACGCTGACCCTTAGGGAGGAGAAAAGTTTGTTAGTTGCAGAAAGAAAGGTGTTCAGAAAGATTCTGGGACCTACTCAAAGAGAAGATGGAAGCTGGAGGATCCGCAAAAACACGGAGATCGCCGAACTAGTAGCCGAACTTAAGATCATTGGCGAAACCAAGGCACATCGTCTTCGCTGGATTGGCCACGTCGAGAGAATTGGGGACGATCGAAATGTCAAGATAGCATACTTAGGCCGACCAATTGGACGACGTCCTATTGGTCACCCCAAGTTTCGCTGGAAAGACATGGTTGAGGCGGATCTGCGTGAGCTAGGAGTTAGCGACAGCTGGCACGAAGTGGTGCTGGATCGGGCAAGATGGCGTGCTCTTGTGTTGGAGGCCAAAACTCATTTTGGGTTGCTGCGCCAAAGTAGTTAGTTTAGTTTCTTTATTTTACTTTCCGTATATGACGTTTGGTTCTGATCACTTTTATTTTCTTTCTTAGAGTCAACAACAGTTCTTTTTGGGGTGACTGGAATCTGTTTTAATAAAAGATTCGTTAGTCCAATGTCGTTTTATATTCGAAAGTAAAGCGATAGTTATGCTTTGAGTAGCTCCACTCGCCTTGACATGAGCAGCTCTGATATTATGTTGCAACTGTTGTGTTTGTTCTAAAGTGGTTAAGTTTTCTATTATTGGGGAAGGACAGGTTGACTCGTTTTCCACTGCTTTAAAAAATCTTTCGGTGGTACGTTGATGCATAAAGTCTTTTATTTCTACAAAAGCATTGTCAGATGCAGGGATAATATCAATGAACCCTATAACGAAGATAAATAAAAAAATCGCAAAAAATATATATAACGTTCTGCATACATATACCCACTGAAAACGTATTGTCACGTAAAAGAGGAACGGATAGAAGATAGGATTTTCACAATTTTAATACTTAAATTCATTACCAGTATTTTATATTCATTACCATTCGCCTAAAAGTGACTGGTAAATCATGGTAATGAAGAGGATGGTAATGAATTTTCTTTACCTTTTGCAGATTTACTCATTATAAACAACTGCAATCGTAGGTATATTCATACACTAAGTTTTCGAACTTAATGTTGCTTATTTAAGTATCAACAGTACAATAAAACTCTAAAGCATTAATATCAAAACAGCACGAATGGCAATGAAAAAAAATCGTACCAATTCCAAAATCTCGCCACGAATTATTTTTTTACAAAATTATGGCACGCGTCCACTCTCTTCACTATTCATTGAGTCGACTGAGGTGGGATCGCGAGTGGAAGGGACAACGCATAAAATACTACTTTGTACGTCTACAGGCCGATGTTGCCATTGCAAATTTAATTGATGGTAATGAAGTTTTTTGATGAACAAAAATATTTTGCTATACAATCAACGTAAATAAGAATTATACGACTGTTAGACTCTCAAAGTTATATCCCTTATTACATAGTTCAACCATATCAGAGATTAAATTTAATGTGATACATGTAAAATAGATTAGTTATTCGCTGTCTAATCTATACATTTGTGTTCTGAACGGTGATGGTAATGAATTTTTCACATGTTATTTTTTTTTATATTTATTTATTTTGCAATAGTATAATATATTTTAGATGCAAAGTATACCCATGTACCTGACACAATACATAAAAAATATTTGAAGTCAATTTGACACTTAATACATGTTTTTTTTTCTACGAACATGTGATTTGCACGAAATGGTAGAAATACAAGGTTTTCAATATAAATGTCCACGTTTATATTAAACAACAATTATTTGATTATGGATATATCATATTTATTAAAAGACAAAAACTTAGCAAAATACATGTCACAGCATCCACAGCACAGGTTTCGTCCAATCACAAATAGATGTATCCACCACAAGTTTCGTCAATAAGCAATGGCACAGATTCATAGGTATATTATCCGCAACATGCATCGTCACAATGTGCACCGTAAAACTACACTAACGCACTGCCTGATAAGTACCCGGCTCAAACGTCCCAAAGATACCCGCCGCATTCCCACGTTGGATTGCCAAAGAGATACGCTGAACCAGGTACGAACCCGACCTTTCATCACAACCCCTATCCCTCATACGTTTACCAAGGGCTCGTATAAATTGCTTCGCTTCAGAACACCACGGCCCAGCAGTCTCAACGGCCAGAGGAATGAAGTCATACATCGGTTTCAAGTTAGAATACTTGGCGTGCTTGAGCTTAGCCGCGTTTTCCGCAGCGCCTCCAGCCGACCGCGTTGTCTGCGCAAGATGAGACGTTGCGAAAGTGCTTACACAAGTAGCATCCCACAACAGACTTCGCCCTTTCGCCCAAGGAACCAGTGTAAGACCATCAGGCCTCTTGCCATCTAGACGACTGAGACCCTGGGGCTCCAATACGCAAGGCAGATTCGCCGACACCATAGCCCGCCGTACAATATCATTGATAGCGTGATGTCGGGGAAATCTACCTGCACATCGCACACAACTTAGCCCGTGGTGACCATTGGCTTCAACCATCACCCCACAAACGCAAAGGTGAGGTTCACACACTCTACATCCAAGCCGTAAAGCAACTCCTACCCTAAGAGAATCATCATCCAATAAGGTCCCCAGGTGTGACGAAGGCAAAGCGTTTAACCAAGCTCCCGACTCAGGCTCGATTACAGCCTTAAGCCGAGCCAGCTCAGCGATTATTTGATTTGGCGCTTACGCCATCCTGATGTCTGAGCAGCGCGCAAACTATGCCCGTCTCAGCTATCGCGTGCGAAAGTAACTAGAGCTATCCCTTTTCCTTTTTTCAATCAGTATTTCCTGAGCTTCCTGCACGACAGACGTGTGTCACTGTTCACGCACCTCTCTAACTTTATATAGCCCTGCAAGGGGTTTTACATTACAATCCACGCCATATTGCGGATTTTCAGTGGTACTAAATTATTTTACTGGCAACGACAAATATTTGGTAACTGACGTTGAAAGTCGGTGAATGTCACACAGTCTTTCAAACACCGTTTTTATCTCACGCCCATTTTTTTCAAAAATACGATACATATTATTATTACGAATATCAGACTAAAACTGCCACATCGATAGGTCCTGTAGATTTATTTTGTTTAATTACTAAGTTTGCTCATATCCGTGTCATGAAATTTACATTTCCTTTTATTGCTTAAGAACAGGTCTACTTACAAATTTTTTTATTAAGCCACATGAACCTGCATTTTTTTTCGTACACGTACTGTGATTACTTTCGGAGATAATATTGTTTTTAGGCTTCGGTTTTATTTTTGTATTTCATATTTACCCCGTATTAGGCGGAGATAGTACACGATAGCATGTAAATTTAATGACCCAAATAAGAGCAACTTTGATGATTTAAAAAAAAAAGTACGGGACCTATCGATGTGGGAGTTTTAGTCTGATGTTCGTAATGGTAATATGTATGTTTTGAAAAAACCGGCGTAAGACAAAAACGGGGTTTGTAAAAGACTGTGTGTCACTGATGTAAACAAAGAGGAAACAGGACTAAATATTCCGCAAATTTCAAGTATTTTTTGCATACCTAATAAAGCCAAAACTATCCACAGTGATGAAAGTCAAGTTTTTTCAATATTTATTTCGCAAGAAGAACGAAGGATTGAGCTGCATTCCGGTAAACAATGTTTTGAATTTTGATAATTACAAATCCTTGACTGCTCGTTTAATAATGCAAATATGACGTATGCACATTAGTGCCATATGAAAGCTGTTTGTATCCCTGGGCCGGACCGACGCTTGCTAGGCTATACATCGATTTTACCACGTTTATGGACGAAATAGCACTATTTACATAATTGGAAAGAACAAACGAAGAAGTTGCATAATTTTATTTGCGCGGCTAAACTACGATTTCTAATTCAAGACCAAAAAAACTACCACAAGGTTGCCACTACAACAAAATATGTTTACAATAGTAAATTCCTTTTTCTTTTTTAAACACGCTAAGATAATTTATTTATTGGTAACTTTAACTCTATGTTTTAACAAAATAACTAGATATATTTATTATTGCATAATTACGAGAGGAGATAATAAAAACTTAAACATCGGAGATTTTTGGTACAAAATCTGGTATTGTACTTGTAACATTGTGCATTTGGTGCAAGCCAAGAAACAAACTCAAATGTAATTTAAATGTTGTCAATTTTGACAGTGACGTATCTGTCGTAGTTTTTTTGGTCTTGAATTAGAAATCGTAGTATAGTCTTAGTTTTAACTCGAGATATGAGAGCAATAATGTGCGAGATGTGTTGAGAGTTGCGGGGTACCAAATCGCTCGAGCCGACAAGGGTGGGCTCTTAAAGAGTAGTTTTGTTTAAAATATGATAGGTTTATACAACTTGTATTTCTTCTTTATATATATATATATATATTAAAACGACTAAGAACCTTCTCTTTTTGAAGTCGTTTATAATTCAGATGAATTTACCATAACATAAAAAAACCGGCCAAGTGCGAGTCGGACTCGCGCACCGAGGGTTCCGTACAAACCTGCAAGGTTTACAAAGTTCTTATAATTTTTTTTTTTCACGGGTTAAAGGCAATTAGATCTAAGTATTTGATATGAATTTCAACTTGATAGCTCTACGCGTTCATGAGGAAAAAAGTAATAAGTTTATATTTATTAAAAAATATATATTTTGTAATGTAACTAAAAATTTAAGGTTTTCGGAATTTTTCCTTTATGTGTGCTATAAAACGTTGCTTCATGCCAAATTTCAAGATTCTAGGTCGACTGGAAGTACCCTTTAGGTTTTGATTCCCTTGCGCGTACTTGCGAGTTTCAAAATATGCAGCTTAAATTGCTGTTTCTTTTGATTGCGTTGACATAGAAGTTTGATTTTGTTACAGCTTAAAGGTATTATAGACCTGAGTATTTGGTATGAATTTCAATTTAATACCTCTACGCGTTTATGAGGAAATGGGTAGTAAGTTTAAAATTATTAAAAAAATATATATTATGTGATGTAACTAAAAATTTATGGTTTTCGTAATTTTTCCTTTATCTATGGTATAAGACGTTGCTTCGTACCAAATTTCAAGATTCTGAGTTCACGGGAAGCACCCTGTAGGTTTTGATTCCCTTGCAAGTGTCGAAAATTTGCGGCATAAACGGCTGTATCTTTTGATTGCGTTGGCTTAGAAGTTTGATTTTTTCACAGCTTCAAGGGACAGTAGACCTGAGTAATTGATATAAATTTCAGCTTCATACCTCCACGCGTTCCTGAGAAAAAGGGTCTTGACAGACGGACGGACGGACGGACAGACGGACAACAAAGTGATCCTATAAGGGTTCCGTTTTTTCCTTTTGAGGTACGGAACCCTAAAAACAACGACAGACTCGACCGAGTAATCATTATAAAAACACATGTGCATATAATATATACTCATATTTAACTCCGTCATTTAAAAAGCGATGTCGACTCCTTCTTAATCTGAAAACTTGAGTTTCCCATTTGTTTATATTCGTCAACAATCATTTCTATGATGGGAACCGCGTTCCCATCATAGAAATGATTGATGATCCGATCGGTTTTTTATTTCTTAGTTCGATTTTATTAAAAGAAAATACTATTAGGAATTAGCTAATCCGCCATAATAACATCCTACTCTTAAGTCATTATAAATGTTAATATTGAAGCGAAAATCAGTAACAATACCACATATTATTTAGGTACATAGAGAGCACCTATTAAGCATAATATATAATCCCTTTATCTCCCGTTCCTAATTGCTCGATATAATCACGACAAAGCCACGCCTTACTGAATAGAAACTTCGAATCTCTATCCAAAAACTCTTTGACGTGCCCTTGTGTAACGATCCAAAATTACGAGGAAAGCAGTTAAGCGTATCCACTGTACTGTACCCAGTGAACTACTTGAATCGGAACATTTATTTGTGTTGAACCATCAAATATGAAATAATACAGATTTCGGACTCGAGTTTATTTACTTTTAATTAGACCCACTACTACGCAAATTGAAACTCCCAGTTTTGTGTGTAAGTAGTGGACCAAAAAGTTGGACGAGATCAAGGCGAAGTTAGTCGTACAAAACGTAAAAGAAAGCGATTGGAAAAAGTACCGTTGTGCGACATAAATTCACGATACAATAAAGAACCTTAAAATAGACCCTTGAAGTGCGTTATTCGACGGTTAATTGTCTTCGAATAACGGATACTTTGATACAAATTTTAATTGAGTGATGTCATTCCCACACTAAAAAATATATTTAAAAATACTTTTTGTTTTTCACGGGTGCAGAAAGTGAAAAGGTGCTCCATATAGGTCCGAATAGACTGCAATATTTACATATGTTGCATTAGGGGTACAGACTGATGTTGAATTGAGCAATACAATACTTTCGGGGTTAGTGACGTCATGTCGCGCTAGGCATTTATATGGAACGTTTAAGAAATATCTTACTTTATCAGTAATTTCTGACTATTATTATTTTATGTATAAGTTATTATTAGTAAGTTTGGTAAACCAGACTACAAAAAAATGTTTACTTTTTGCTACACCCTGACAGGGTCCTTGTACCTAGTTATTAAGTACTTGGTTGCAATAAATATTATTATTATTATTATGTACCTCTTAATTTGAATACTTTTTTTTAATATCAGTGATCAGATGACAAATATTCTGACTCTTAGAGTACTTAACTGTCACGAGTCACCAATAGACATCTGATCACAATGAAAAATAGGATCGAATAAATAAATAAATAATTTTAGAATATAAATATTGACGCAAAGGTAAATTACCAAATAATTTTTATACCTTTGTGTCAATATTAATAAAAATAAAAATGTGGTATTTCCAATAGCTTTTTGTTTCGGCCGCTATTCCGCTGATTAGAACTGAGCTGCGTCCATCCACCAATAGGATCACTTAGCGTCACTCGGTGCAGTTCGCTGCTGGTGGTTATTTTCCTCGCACATCATGTCTACTTATTATATGTATTTTTTTATTTTTTTACTGGGACTCGGTACATTATTTGATTTAAAAGAACATGGACCTTCAAGACACCTATTTAGAATACAGTTTTTTAAACCCTCGACGAGAATTGGTGTTTTAGTTTAACTTGTGTAACAGCGCCTGTCGGTAGTATGGTAGCTCGTCTCCTCAGCGGTCAATGCCAAACCAAGACGCTTTCATTGGAACTAGTCGCAATATATATCCTCAGCCAATATCGAAGCTAGGCATTCCGTACATATAATTTCAGATTTAGTAACATTTTCTATTGTTTACTCCTTAAATAAGAGTCTATGATGGCCAGCTACTTATGTTGGGGTATTTTAATTTCATTTAGTTGTACGGTATGACACACCACGTATATGTATGTTGTATGCATGGTATGAGCCACATCCACTTAGGCCCGAGTGAATTGTAGTAGTTTTATAATATTGGAATAGACATCTCAAGGCCAGCCGGTATTCGCAAATTGTTTTCTACGCTCAAAGCGGTGCATGTTTACATTCTACAAGACGGAATCGTCATGTAGAGCGAGCGAAGATATTGTTTGTACAATACCAGGTATTGTATAAACAATATCTTAGCTCGAAGGTCCTGCCGAATGCTGATCGACAGTTCGATATATTATGTTTATTCGCCAACATCGTTATAGTTTTGATCAAAATACGTATGTACAGCTATGTAAACCCCATATTTATGCATCCCTACAGGTAATTTCTTCCAGTTACCCTACCTTCATGTGCCTTAAGTCTTAAGCCTATATTCAAATTTGAAGTATCGCATCTATTCAGCAGATGTTTACACTTTATTAAGGTAAAATGAAGAGAAGTTGGTTAACTCTAACTTTGACCTTTGTTTAAATTTAATTAAGTACGGCCTTTACGGATGCATAAGTTTTCTAAAATCAATACTAAGTCTGAGCGCAACTTTGGTGACGTACGTTTAAAAAATTCAGACCTTGGCGAAATTTCGTCCCAAATTTAATAAGTTATATTTGAGGTATGAAACTGGTGGCCCTTTTCTGAGCGCTCTGAAAGATGGCGTCTGACAAAAATAAAAAACCTAACCTCAACTTAAAAATACTAATAATTATAGAATACTTAACCTTAAATATACTAATCGATGGAATACAGAAAAGTCACTCTATAATTTATTGGGTATTGGTCTGGTTTCTTTTTTCCCTAAATTTTTCTCGTCGTCTGGTCGTTGGATTCGTTCTTCATCATGTCATATTTCACACAATCTTTTCTTCGACTTTCTTCTTCTACCTCTCTCCGTGTTGATATTCAACGCTTAAATATTGTAGTTAGAACTGAATATAAATTTTATTGCAACGGCACGCTCATTGTAATATTGGCAGTTTATTGTAATAAGTCAATTTATTATCGTTGTTATTTGTGTGAGAAATTATTATGACAGTATGACGTTTTGCACAAAGTAACTATTTACATTTGTTAATCAAATTGAAACCAACTGTTATTTTAAACGTAAAGTTGAAGTGTCCCGCACGGATCCGTGTTTAAGCATACGAAGGGTTAAAATTGGCCAATGTGCTTGTGTTTTATAACGAACTTCGAACCGGATTGCATAAATAGGGCCGCTTATAATTCCTACTGACGCTCTGCGCAGTTTTAGTTTGATTAAACTTCTACACCTTTACCGCAGATTAGATAAAAAGATAAGCCGTATCTAACCATGTCTTTTTATGATATAAAATATAACGTGGTCTTTGAGGTACAAAAATCTACTGAGCGTGAAGCTTCCTCTTTTTAATGGGAGCATTAAGGTTTCATTTAAGTAGTTACGTCCTATTCCGGCCGTATTCAAAGGATTGTCGCAACCGTCACTGGGGGCCTCGTCCTCTTTCTCAATTAAGTGACTTTTGATATTAGTTTTTCTATTTATCACCTTATTTTATTGCTATTGATAATCATAAAGTTGCACATACAACAAACACATACGATACGTTACAATCGTTTGACAAAAAAACACCGACTAAATCGTATTTCGAAGAGCAACTAAAAACTATAGGTATATGTGTCTCACAACAGAACTAACATAGTAAACGTACGACATAGGTGTATCATTTGTAAGGTTTAATTTAAATCCCCTATGGCCAGCAATAACGATTATTTCCTGTGTCGTTACCGGTGCATTGTTCTTGCTTGTTGCTAGGAAACCAACTAACTGTTTAGAACTATTTTTACTGGCAACGACAAATGTATGGTGACTGACGTTGAAAGCCAGTAAGTATCACTGATATAAACAAAGACGAAACAGTATTAAAACATTAGTAGATAAACCGACGCAAACAAAGATCCGGGCACGTTGTCGTGGCCAATGCGTAATGTTTATATCATATCATAGATGAGGCTCGCTTCTAAAATACCATAATATTTTAGTATTAACTGTAGTCTAAAAAATGACAAATATTTATGGTATGATATTGTTGTACAGATCATCGAAGCACTGCACTACTTGCACTACACGGCGCGCCAGATCCACCGGAACGTCTGCCCGCAAGTAATCATCGTGACCAAGCGCGGTACTTGGAAACTGTTCGGCTTGGAGTTCATCGGTAAGTGGTTATTATGCGAGTAAAACATAATTGATGATAATCAATTTAATATTGATGATGATGATCGTTGAGGGCTAGAATGTAATTTTCCAAATTTCCCTTTTGTTCTTCGCAGCTGCCTCAGACTTATCTATCCTGTTGTTAGGAGCTTGGGGTTCGTGTTATATGGAAAAAGCACAAATTAGTCCACTAATTAACATACACACTTTACTACGAAACTACCAACTCACAATTTACACAAATTACCTCTAAAACGTTGGACACGCTAATCGCTTAAAGATTCGTCGCTCTGATTTATCACTTTGTTCGCACTGTATCGTAGTTAAAACTTAACTGACTCTTTGCCGGCTATGGGCGTCCTTTTTATACTTCTAGGAATAACACTTTCGAACACTAAAGATACATGCTTTGCTTGTCTAATCCAGTAGGTCCTAGTCGAAGCATCGGGGACATTCTGATTCATTGATGTCTCTTTCTAACGGTGCTATCTTTGTCACTCACTTCTCGAATGCTCCGAGTATATCTACCTCTTTTTAATAGTGCTATATCTGTCACTCTGTGCTATATCTGGAAATTTCGCTATATACTGAAATGTACTTCAAAGCCTATAAGGGGTCTCGAAAACGCCTCAAAACGGAGTTTCAGGTTATAGCGTCATCTGATAGAGGGTGTCCTGAAACTGGCTAAAAGTATGTTTCAGCCGCCTGAAAATGACGACATCTTATCACCATTTTGATTGTACTCTTATGTGATAGAGCTACTTCTGAAACGAAATGAGTTTTCGGCCTGCTGAAAACGCTTCTAAAGCTCTGATATTGAAATCTGAAGTTTTGTTTCGTATGGACGCGCGGTGCCATATATGTCAGTCTGGTGTCATCTGTTAGTCATAATTAGTTTGCCCTCACATCACGCCGAAACGGCTAGACGAATATTTACCAATTTTGGTACAGAGATAGGTGGACATCCAAAAATGGCTATAGGATACTTTTCACCCGACTTTAGTAAAGAAAAATTAGCGGACGAAGTTGCAAGCATCTGTTTTAAAAGTTTTTTGTATAAAGTGCGACGCTATTTATCCGAACAAAATTGGAAGGTAGGCACAGTAAGAGGCTGTTCGAGGCAACACACCTTTACATTAGACCGCTTTTCCATTTAAGCGAATCGGAAAATGAACCAAAAAAGGCTGCATCATTCTGAAGCCCAAAATAAGTGCATTTAAATCTGACGAATGTCGTGGGTCCATTTTACACAGCTTCACTCCGCTCTGCTCCAGTGGACTGGCAGGCTTACATCCTAAGCCAGATTGAATTAAATCAACTGTGCGTTTTTAAGTGACATTGACAAGTTGGCGTTATTAACCTTTGAAGATACGTGAATTGCTGAACTGATCATACTTTATATTATATAACCTATAATCGGAAAAATGTACTGAGATAACAGGTTTCATAGGACTCATCGTTCGCCGCGCGCGCGGGGTATTAGTGGTGATATTTCATGTATATATGTCATTAGAAACATCGGACTTAGCCCCTGGGCTCCACCTAGCGAGTTACCCGCCACATTACGAACTTTCCCAACACCATTTAAAGGGTTTGTCACTGTTATTAAAAGTTAGTACAAGTTCACAATGGGTAATATATAATCATAAAGTCAAAAGGTCAAAACTTAAACTATAATTTAGGACAACCTCTGGCATTACGAATGGAAGGGAAGCTGTTGTATAAGGTGCTTTCAAGTAATTAGTATACTCGCCTCTGGAAGTATACTCTAAGTATAAATAATTTATTATGTTCATATAAAATTATAGACTTTTGGTAGAGATTTTGGTATATAGAAGCAACCTGTTAATGAGATAATAATAAACTGGCCACGTCAGTTCAACCAAAAAAAGCCGTACCTTTTGACAATTCCAGTAAAATAAATGTAGTGGCTACTATCCTGTTAAGTGTTTAACTTGCTAATATTTATTGAAATATTATCATAAAACTAGTTGTTAACTAAGTCCACCTACAGCTGGCCGAAAAATGTAGATAATTTAAACATTAAAAGGAACGATTTTCACTTGACAGAAAGTGTTAAACATCTTGTCAGTTAATGCTCAGGCGGTTTACGTTTAAGCGGGATTGCTATTTATTTTTAACCGACTTCAAAAAAGGAGGAGGTTCTCAATTCGAACTATTTTTTTTTTTCTATGTATGTTACTCGATATCTCCGAGAATCGTGAACCGATTTTAATTTTTTTTTTTGTTAATGAAATTACAAGAAAATGTCATATGAAAAGTGACGAGGAACAGTTTTTATTTAAATTTGATAGATTTGATGTAACAAAGAAGTATTTGGTGCTAAATTTGGAAGCACCTTATGGGTTAGGACCAAAAAGTTTGATGAAATTAAAACTTCAAAGGCGTAGTTAGCCATACAAAACTAGGAAATAAAAGCGATTGGAATAAGTTCCGTTGTGCGACAAAAATTAACGAAACAATAAGGATCCTTAAAATAGAACCTTTTGGTACGTCATTGGAAGGTTACCTGTCGTGGCACAACGGAGAATTTGATACAAATATTAATTGAGTGAGTTAAGGTGGTAAACTTTTTGGTCTTCATCCTTATATATTGAATGGCATGGACATGAAGAAAATCGCCTTATGGATCTGTTAAAAATTCAATTTTCTTTTTTGAAACATTTATTGCAAACAGTTTTTATAATTACTTTGGTAACGAGAGAAACGATTTTATAGAACCCGGTCGTTAGTTAGAAGTGCATCGATGTATTGAAATTATCTATCGGAATAGTTTCTTTGTGCATTTCATCGTTCAAAGCAGCTTTTAAAATCTATTTTCCGCACAATGAAGACGAAATGTATTCGCTTATTGAGTAGGTATCCGAGCAAGATGCCGTAGACGAAGATTGTTAAACGTTCTGCTCGTTACGGAGGTTAAAAGAAAATAAATAAACAGGAAATGGGCTCGTTGGAAATATCGTTTGTCGTCACTTGTTACCGTCTTTGTCTTACATTAGAGTAAATTCGACTCTAATGAATACTATTACACCCACGTTTTATAAAGTTACTGAGAATCTTGTTTTTTGATCACCAGATGAGATGCATGTTTGTTCGTCATTTGTTATGTAAATAGTATCAATGGAAATCAATGAAAGTAGATACGCTGAAGGTTGATTCTCATTCACTCGCCGTTTCTGCCATATAAGCAAATATTTTTTTAATACTTAATGATCAGATGTAGATACATATTGGTCAAAATGCTCGAAGATTGACCCAGATAGGTCCAGGTATAAGGATGCTCCTCACCGCACGCATTCGCCTGTAATATAACAAAAAAAAAAAAAAAAAAACTGTGGCACCCTAAGATAGTTTTTCCGTTGGGGATGAGCAGTAATATCGTAATATTTAAAACTAAATCGGTACCGAAGCAGAAGTAGCCTGAAATAAATTCGTTAATAATCATAATCATAATCATCTTTATTCATAAGAAAAGTTACATGTCAGCAGAATATAATTCGCATTTACATTGCAATACGTAAATTGTATCTCGTTAAATTAAAATAAATTAAATATAATTGATTATTTCAATAAAATACATTACAATTTATTATTTTATGTACGTACAAGTAATACCTATTATTTATCCCAGTTTAGAAATTCTTCTATACTGTAGAACGATTGCTCAACTAGCCATTTTTAGGGATCCGTAGTCAACTAGGAACCCTTATAGTTTCGCCATGTCCGTCTGTCCGTCCGTCCGTCCGCGGCTTAGCTCTGTGATCATTAGTACTAGAAAGCTGAAATTTTGGTATGTGTATGTATAACGCCAACAGAACGGTAAAATAAAATTAAAAAAAAAAATATTTTCGGGTACCTCTCGAACACCTAAAGTGGGGGTGAATTTTTTTTTCTTTTCAATATTGGTGTGTGGGGTGTCGTTGAATAGGTCTTGTAAAAATAATAGGGGTCTTTTAACATTATTTTTTGATAAAGTCAGCATTTTTGTAAATATTCGCTCCAAAAACAAAAAACCCCCCTCTAACTTTTCAACCACGGGTCAAAAAAATTTGAAAAAAATCATGTTAATGAGGCCTTATAAGTACTTTCAATGAAAACTATATTGAATAAAATCGGTCCAGCCGTTGTTGAGTTATCGCCAAATTTCATATTTTTTCTTTAAGAGGTCGTAAGTTGACTTCCAGAAGGTAATAAGTGATTACAGTTTCTAGGGCGTTTACGACCTTTTTATAGAGCTTAAAATCTTTCTTTACGTAAACCTCGGGCTTAAAACAGCAGTTTATTGTGAAGGATGAGCATCTACGGAACCCTACACTGAGCGTGGCCCGACATGCTCTTGGCCGGTTTTTTTAGTTTAAATTTAAAACTGGCAAGGCTGGCGTGTCTTTTATATGTGAAGGTAGTTTATTGTATATGACTGGTCCCATTACATACATTGTTTTGGAGGATTTAATATATTAAATATACATGATTGTTTCAGAAAATATTCTCGGACCTGACCCCACCGAAATGCTGACTGTGGCGCCATGGTCCATCAAAGTGGCCAAGATTGCGCAGCCGAATCTCGACTACTTGGGTAAGTAGATGGAGACAGATATTTGCACCTGTTCACGCCGACTTGCAGCATGAATGTATTATTTATAGCATAGTAAGTTGGAGGCAAATACTAGTTTTAATAGTATCGTATTCCTTAGAGGTAAACGATGAAGAGGACATATTACTGCTTCTTTTTTATACTGTCAGTTTACATTAAGTTTTCACCTGGTAGCTATGGTGTCGCATACCAATGATGTTCAAAGTTAACGTAACCGGGTTACACAAATCGAGGCTTCGTTCTCGTCTGTTTCCTCCGCGGTCCGACACAAAACATTAAATTTCCTTCCCATTCAGTTCCAAATATTTCGTAATGATTGGTTTAGTTTTGGACCCCTTAACGAAAGAAACGAGAACGAAACCTCGATTTGTATTGAAAAATAAGCAATGATATTTCCTCTTAAGGCTTGATTCGACTACAACTACTCGACTATCTGAATGTAAGCGTTATGCCTGGGATAAAAGTTTAGTTAAAATCGCCCTAAATGGTAAGAAAAATAAGGAATAGAATATATATCTTCTGTCTGTTTAGGTTTGTACTTGAGAGCAGTGCAGGAAAGATGAATTTCAAATATCGAACGTACATTTCTACATTAAATTTTCATACACTACAGAAGCTGCAAGCTTTCCTTTGCAAAGTGTTTTACCTATATTTACACCATCAATTCCATTACCTTATTAATTAACTACATACGCCAGTTATATTGTTTTATCATTAGTTTAATGTCCTTGCTATGTATATGTATATTTTAATGTACAATGAAGAGTTTACATACATACATACATACATACATACATATTGTTCGACGATGGATTGCATCATGATAATTATAATAATACGTACCTATATAAAGTGATTCCAAATTAAGTACTGTTGTCCTCGCTTCTAGTAGTATGCTTAAGCATAGACCATTTAAATCTTTATCCAAATTTTTAGAGAAAATTGGTGAAACAACTTTGATATGTTAAGGCCCTGTTAATGAGTTAATGAATAGTCAGTGATTAAGGCCTCTTTGATTTTATCTTATGGATCCTTTTGACTGTCACCCGTGTTCATTTTCGATATATTTTTTAGAATGTTCAAGTTTTACAAAAGTGACTTTTCCAAATATTGTGTTAAGTTTTTAATTTGCTAATACTTGTTGATAATTTAAAAAATGGCTAGTTGTTTATTTACCTCTATTAGTTTTTGACATGCAACGATTTTTATTTGCCAGAATGTGTAAAGCATCTTGTCAGTTGAATGCACAGGCTGATTGCGTTTGCGTACTATTATTATTTATGTATTTTGTTCAGCATATTAAAACAAAAATATCATACAAAAAGTGTACTTTCATTTACATTAAGATACTTGTTTTGTCAAGTGAAAATTATACAGGTTGTTTGGAATAACGATGTAAGAACTTTAGGGGGTGATACAGGGAACTTTTTGGAAGAGTCAAAATTTTCCAATTCGTACCATAAATTGACATGAAAACGGGTTCAAACTCTGTATCAACTCCTAAAGTTCCTACATCGTTATTATAAATTATACAGGATGATTAGATAAACATAAACAACTATAGGACATTCATTAAGCTAGAGACAATGCAGACAATAGTAGTTGTTATGGATAATTGTCGACCGCCGGCTGAGCCCTCACTATCACTATACCGACTTTGAGTTGCAAATAGTTTTTGTTCTCTAACTCCATTTGCACCCAACAGTCTGCAATTTCACACACGCTTGTACCATACTCGTATTTATTATATACAACAAAAGTAATAAAAGTGGGGATGTTGTGATTATTTTATCGTTACAGATACTTTAGACTCATTTTAGCGCACTAATCGATCGATAAATGTACATAAATTATAAGTAAATACATATAAATGTTGGACTTAATGCCAAATGGTTATCTCAACTACATACATATACAACCGGTTAGTCATATTTGCGTTCTAAATATGAAATACCAATTACCAAAGTACAACAACTACCGACACAAAATCTGAAGTGAAAAATTAAATTTAAATATTTATTCTCTCTCTCTCTCTCTCTCTTTCTTTCTATTAAAGCCTGACCAGAAATATATGAGGATGCGCCATATTGCGGAATTTCTTTGGAACTAATTTCTTTCACTGACAATGATTTTATGATGGCTTGGCAACAATGGCACTGTACTGTCATATGTGGTGGTTTATTTAAAAAACAAATATTTAAACAAATGCATAAAACCATTCACAGCCGTGAGCGTAATATTATAAGTAAAATGTAATACACGTGTTTACTATACACGGAAAACAGTCAGGATAAGAGTGCACTCCGTTAAATGATATTACGAGGTTAACTTACGAACTGACAGGTATTTAAACTAATGTCATATAAATCTTTAAAATAGCGCCTTCTTGACAACCCTCATCTTTCTGGTCAGGCTTTACTTCATTACATTGCTCGTAAATTATTATAATTCTTATGAAGTTGTTCTCTAATGCAATCCGTGACAATGTGATGATGATATTCGGATCTTGACGACCGCAACGCCTGACTGCGATGGATTTCTTTATGACATGACTTGGAGATGTATCATCGATTCATCGCTCGCGCATCAGTAGTCGATCTTTGTACCTATTGGAGTACGTATAACCCGCTAAAACTGGATTATCTCCGCGCCACAGACAGGATTTGGGGAGGGTGACATTGGTGCGCATGGACTACGTCGTGAATAGACTAACCGCGATTGGTCACAGCTTTCGATGGATTACTGTGAAACACTGAAATCTTCATGATTTCTTGGCCATCCATAAGTGTCGGTGAGTGACGACTGTAGGCCTCACGTCTAAAGCCAAAAATTGTCAAGAAAGGGGATTCCTGAAGCTAGTTGCCTTAGTCAAATATAGGTTAAAGCGCAACGTATAAAGATGTCTTGTATCTATTTATGATGATTATTACGGCAGAATATGAGTGCCTACTTCTATGATATTGTGTGACAAATACACGTTCATAAGAATTATAAATATAAATATTCATGTAATAACCCGGTCTAAGAAGATTAAGTTGTGTAAAATACAAGCATCCGCTGTCGTGGGCCTGCTTGTAATTAATAACCATTATGGTGCTTAAGGCCCTTTTCATTCTGCCAGATTATTACAGTACTATGAGTTAACGTGACCGAACTCGCTAGCGACAGCGTAAATTATTTGTATGGAGAATAGTACAGCGCGCCTAGCGGGTGTCTTTATTCTGTGCTAGCGGTTACTTTCTAGAACTACAATTCTTTCCGCCTTTACGCAGTCTCTACCGAGTTACTATCACTGTAAATTCATGGTAAGGGTACTAGTATTATTTCAACTATGTTATTTGTGAATCCTTTTTACAGTTGCAGACGTTGTACTAGTCAATCCAAAAAATATTAGTAACAAAACACATTAACTGAAGTTCCAATTAATAAAGGTTGGCATAGTACTGGAAGTAGGAATATGAAATCTTTTAGTGTTAGAAGTAAAAATTCAGCTTTAACCTTTTGAACGCTTTTCCTCCCATGTCAAAATGTGGCTTATACGCCAATATTTAGTTGAAAAAATTGGGCAAGTGCGAGTCCGCCTCGCGCATGATGGGTTCAGTACCATAATCTATAACAAGTTTGTTGTATGGGAGCCCCCCTTAAATAATTATTTTATTTTATTTTTAGTATTTGTTGTTATAGCGGCAATAGAAATACATCATCTGTGAAATTTTCAACCGTCCAGCTATCACCGTTCTTGAGATACAGCCTGGTGACGGACGGACGGACGGACGGACGGACAGCGAAGTCTCAGTAATAGGGTCCCATTTTACGCTTTGGGTACGGAACCCTAAAAAGAAAGAGCGAAAATATAACTTATCTTTATCTGTCAGCAGGAAAATTGCTTTGACAGCGTCCGCCATTACCCATTTAGTGGTCGTTGGCGTGGTAGGCACGACAGCACACGACCACTTTAGTGGCTCTTGGCCCTTTTTGCGTTAATAGATGAAATAATATCTCATGGACTTTGGTTTTTAAATATAGATTTTATTAATAATAGTCTGAGAATGATGGTTCTCTTAAGAGGCCTTAATCCTTTTAAAATGCTGATTGTTTTAGATATTTTTCTCTATGTTCGAACGTTTTTTAACATATCGTTGATGTTAGTACCTAGAACTCGGGGAAAAGTATTATTCACTTCAAAAATTTGGTTATAATTATCAATATATTTGTCATAATATAAAAAAAATATTTTAAAAGGAATAAGGCCTTCTAAAACGTTTCGTTATATTCGCATTCGTAGTAACATAACGGTACGCCAATCTGGTGCTCGTCGGAGCCTCAATCCAGCTTCGTATCCGGCACGGTTCTGATTAGATTTTAATTTACCCACCTAATGTAACAGCTCAAACGAACTTATACCGGAGATTGCAAACACTCAGCTGAGAACGCTATTACCGGAACTATTCCGACTTCACCGAAGTACCATAAAACTGATGTCCTTTATGCAGACTCCAGATGTAGTCTAGCGTATTTGGAGGAAATTAATAGCAAAGTATTAATTTCTGTAAGATCCCAACTAATCTTAGAAAATATTATTAGAAAATATTAATAGTATAACGTTGACCAGAAACAGATGGATTAAGTATCAAAAACGATACTACTGAAATGACACGTCGTAATCAACTCAAAGTCAATTGAGACCTTGTCAAGCTGAGTCACATTCACATATTGCCAATTGACATGGATTCAATTTGTTATTTAAGTCATTTCAGAAGTAAAATGTAGTATCATATTTGATACCATACGCATTTAAGGGTGGTTGTTTACGAATTATATTGTTAATACTTTACAATGCATCTGTTCGAAAAGAGCGTTTTCTACGCAATCAAACTGTGCGTAAAGTACTACTTTGCCCTTGGAACCTTAGATGAATCGTCCATGGCTTTGCCACACTAGTATTTGACAGCCCGACGCAGAGGGGATTTATTATTTTTAAAAGTGTGATAAATTATAGTCAAATACCGATTGTTATTATATAAAAAAGTGCAATCAAACCAATACTTCATTAAACACGTTATTAATTACATTAACTTACTAACGAACTTTAAATCCCCATTCATTAAAATACATTTGGCTGAATGTACACGCGCTCGTGCCATTTTGTCATAAGACGAATATTGAAAAAATGCTTTTTGCACATGCGCTGAAGTAGATATGTCGAGCGCGATCTACAAAATAACTCCGCCAGTTTTTATTCAATTCTTGTTTATTTCGAAGTTATTCTGCTGCTAAAATAATGTCGAGTGCAAGTGACAAATTAATAAATTTAAACGGGTAAGTAATAGAACATATATAAACAATAGATATAACACTCATTAGACATAGGTTCAATTGGAATAAATTTAATTGGTATAATATTCAATTTGTATACTAAACGAAACATTAACAATAAAATGCATATTTTCATAGTATATAATGAACTGTAGGTATAATGACATTGTATATAACCATCTAGTGGTATAACATTTTAAACACTTAATTAGTATTACATATAATAATATACATTTACTCGAAACATCGAAGCAATCGAAGCATCGAAGTAATGTTAGAAACCGTAAGCCACGTTGGACCTGCGCGGCTCGCTCGCTTCGCTAGCTCGTTAGGGTCAAAGTTCAACCTAACACTCCTCCTCGCTTCGCTCGTCGTCGTACCTAACCTAAGCCAAGTCAGATCTGCCTTAAGGTGAAACATGGGAATGTTAGGAATCGTAAACCAAGTCAGACCTGCGCGACTCGCTCGCGTCGCTAGCTCGTTAGGGTCTCAGTTCAACCTAACACTCCTCCTCGCTTCGCTCGTCGTCGTACCTAACTTAAGCCAAGTTGGACCTGCTTTACCTGCCTTGCCTGCGCTCGTTTCGCTCTTACAGATATAGGTAAGTACTCCGATTTTTTTTATTCCGATTTTCAAAAATCCGAAATTTATCAGTTTTAAAAGTGAAAACTGCGATAATTGAAAATACGAAACTTTATTTTACCGAATGTTAAAATTCCGAAAAAGCTATGAAATTTCGGAAAATTCTAAATCGGAATTCTGTTTTTCGGGCTAGAGCCACGTCGGGCTTTTAACCACGTCGTCTTCGATGTTATAATTCACGGAAATTAAAAAACTCGGACTTCGGGATATTAAATTTCGTGGTTTTTAGCGGCAGCAGCAACGCGCTTCTCAGGGTATTGGCCGAAAGACTTGACTGCCCGATTATGAAGACTTGGGTTGAGATTGCTATTGGGAGAGCGAAGTAGACGACGCTACGTTATCTGTACCTCGCACTCTCAGAAGCTAACATAATTATTTTTTCCTTTTTAATGTCTACTAACATAGTTGATAAGATCGCTGACTAACACAAATATGGATCTTTATGGTCTGAATTAAATGATTTTTATTTTATTTTTTTTTATTTTATTTAACGTACGGAATTTTATTTCTTAGGAATAATAAATAAGAAAAATCGGATTAAAATATTTGGGAGTATTTGGGTGTTCCCTATAAAATGGTATTAAGTAGGTATGTCATATAAATATAATATTATTTTATATGATAGATATTTCAAATGTCATATGTCATGATTGTTATACAAAATACATATTATAGCTAAGATTATTAGAGAAAATAACCATTATAACATATGATATTATATGAATTGAATGTTATACCTATCAAGCCTTATATTTCATGAAAATATGGTGTTTCTTATTACATATATCGTGCATTATATCTTTTGTATGTTTATAAATTGAAATTATACCAAAAGTTTGTATATAATATGGGACGCACCGAATTTAAACTCGTAAAATGTCTGACCAGGCCTGCTGGATAAATCAAATGAAAATACTTTCTTCCTATGCAAACAGTCTTTGTAAACATTAAAGTATTTTCTATTTTCTCGTACATGCATTGTAAAGTTTGTATGAAACTCTTGTGCAGGATGTTTGCGGACTCGTGTTTATTTAATCAGTCGCTCGTGCCTCGCTCGTGAATAAAAATGACAGTCAAAATTATTTATGGAGGACCCACCTGCCAAATTGTTTGAATCATAGACAATTGGTGATACCACAAAGATACTCGTATATCTGTCAACATTATTTGGCTAGCCAGACTCGACACACTTGTATCATAAATAACTATTGTGTTATATATTCATGAATTGCAATACCAAGCAGTATAGCGAAAGGTCGTTCGACCTGATTATTTATGGCGAATGTTTAACCCATATTTTGCTGTTCTCTCTCTCGCCCTCTCCCTCGCCTTCATCGAAAAAAATATTAATAAAAAGAGCTAACGTGTTTTGTATTTAAAAGGTATGCTATATACAATAGGTGCAGAGTGTTATAATAAGGTACTTATTATTTATTGTGATTTTGTCAGTTGCTTTTAATCGTATTATCAACTAATTAACATCTAGTGGAGGCAAGTAAATACTTATCTCATTCATATTGAACCAACTACCACTTTACGGACCTTGTTTATTTCAGTCAGGCTTGAACGCACATTGGATTGGCGCAAGGTAGAGCTGTTAGTATCCCCAGATGTATCAGCATAAATATAATCTGAATACATAACAGAAAGTCCCTTATTTGATATGCAAATGCTACACGAGTTGACCGGCCACTGCTGCATAAAATGTGCCGCGGGATTCAAAGTATTATGCCGTGTTGCTTACCTGAGAATACGAGGAACATTAAAGCGAGCAGCGAATGGTTGACCATACATGCTCAATTGCTTACTTGATACCTTTTTTTTATTATAAATTAGAAAGTAATTAGTGTATGTACATACACTAATTACTTTCTAATTTATAATATACTACAACAACAAGCAATTGTAAAAGTCACGTATATTGGAGAGAGTCACGTATTCGGGAAAAACACACCTCTGAAGTATGATCTTCCAAAACAAAAAAAAATCATCAAATCGGTTCATAATTGGCTGAATAATTGCGTAGATAACATAAAAAAAAAACATTTTTTTAAAGTCGGTTCTAAATTTTGACTTCAAATACCGAACTAGTTTTAATCTTACCAATGTGCTAAATTTACGTATCCAAGAAAACAAAGAAAAACAAAAACGTTATCTTGTATTTGATTTCATCAGTGACGTGCGTCTTTGGTGGCTGAAAAGACCAATACGCAATCAGCATATCTGACCGCATACCTGTCAGTCGTTGGCCGTGGTTGATGCAGAATCCTCTTGATTTACCGTATTATAGATTTAGAATATCTATATAATAAACTTCACCTCAAAAGAAACCTTTAATAACCTTGATGAATTTGCATCGTTTCGTGGCACCTGGCACCTGAGTTCGGAGTTGCGCGTCGGTTGTTAAAACTTTAACGAACTCGTATACCGCGTTCCGCATGCCAACAGGCGCATAAACAATAACTTCCTGGCCTTGTGCAAGTAGTCTCAATAGGAGTGATTTAAACTAGAACTATATTGTACATGGTCTGTCTAAGCCTTGAAATTTGGTTGAATGTTTCCAGCAATTGGATAAAGTACAAAGTAAGCTAAATTTGAACTGAACTGAACGCGTACCTTATTGATCCTTATTATAATTTTTAACCCCCGACGAAAAAAAGAGGGGTGTTATAAGTTTAACATGTGTATCAGTGAATCTGTGTGTCTGTCTGTGGCATCGTAGCGCCCAAGCGGATGGACCGATTTAAGTGCAGTTTTTTTATTGAAAGACTTTTCCGTCAAGATGGTTCTTAGCTATGTTTGGTGGAAGTAGGACCAGTAGTTTCCAAGATATTCAGCTTTAATTGGAACAAGTGACAAGATCTCAGCCAATATTGAAGCCAAGGATTCCAAATTTTGGTTAAATGTTAAGTATTATTAGCATTCTCTATATCACTCACTAAATGAGGATCTCATAATGACCAGGTAGTTGTTAATGGATCTCAGCCAATATTGAAGCCAAGGATTTCAAATTTTGGTTAAATGTTAAGTATTATTAGCATTTTCTATACCTATAACTCACTAAATGAGGATCTGATGATGCCAGGTAGTTGTTAATGGATCTCAGCCAATATTGAAGCCAAGGATTCCAAATTTTGGTTAAATGTTAAGTATTATTAGCATTTTCAATATCACTTACTAAATGAAGGTCTCATGATGATCAGCTAGTTGTTAATGGATCACAGCCAATATTGAAGCTAAGGATTCCAAATTTTGGTTAAATGTTAAGTATTATTAGTATTTTCTATATCACTAACTAAATGAAGGTCTCATGATGACCAGGTAGTTGTTAATGGATCTCAGCCAACATTGAAGCCAAGGATTCCAAATTTTGGCTAATTGTTAAGTATAATTAGCATTATTTATATCACACAATAAATGAAGGTCTCATGATTACCAGGTAGTTGTTAATGGATCTCAGCCAATATTGAAGCCAATAATTCCAAACGCTGGATAAATGTTAAGTTTTATTAGCATTTTCCTTTTCACTCACTAAGTGAAGATCTCATGATAATCATCTAGCAGGGCTGGACTAAGAGGGCCAGGGCCCCTAGGCACTTGGCATTTGGGGCTCCCTCCCCTATAAGGAGAACATTATTATGGTACAAGTCCTGCGTCTGGGTCTGGGTCCCTAGACTAGCTGGGCCCCTAGGCCCGGGCCTTGTGGGCCTAGGGGTAAATACAGCCGTGCCATCTAGTTGTGAAAGTCGTAATCAACAATTTAATAAAATTTTGACAGTACAATAATTTGGTACCATGCAGCTGAAGATGGCCGTAGGAAATCCTTAACAGCGCAGAATAAACCCATGGTGTTTGGGCTCGTCTGATTGTTTTTGATGAGCAATTAACGTTTGTGTAAGAAAGTACAGTTGATATTAAACCGACTCAGAAAAACTTTTTACATTTCTGTCACAATACTGGGTCACTGTTTCTAAGTTTTGCAATTCTGCTAAAGCTGAATTGTCATTAGGACTATTGAACAAATTCTTTGATTGAGGTCACAAATACCTTGCAAGATTTTAACGCGACTAAAGGACACGTACAAGCTTTAGCAAAAGTACTCGTCTAAGTGAATACCAGCTTTTTAGGATTCTGTAGTCAACAAGGAACCCTTATAGTTTCACCATGTCCGTCCGTCCGTCCAAAAAACTTAGGATCCTATCTAAGGTGAGGCGGTACTTCACGCCGAGACAGATGCTTCAATTATATCAGGCGCAAGTCCGATCATGCATGGAGTACTGCTGCCATCTTTGGGATGGGTCCGCCAAATACCAACTGGCCGCCTTGGATTCAATTGACAAACGTGCGAAGAAGCTCATTGGCGACCCTGCCTTAGTTCAGGAAAAGCTGCAAAACCTCGAACACCGCAGGAAAGTCGCCTGTTTATCGGTTTTCTACCGGATACACTTTGGTGAGTGTGCACTAGGACTGCATGAATTAATTCCACCGTCTCCGTTCAGACAATACAGTACTCGGCGCGGACTTGGATTCCACCCTTATGTTGTCGATATACCACTGATTCGTACGAAACGCTTTGCGTCTACTTTCCTTATGAGGACAGCTAAGGAATGGAACTCTCTTCCTGCGCACCTGTTTCCTGAAAAATATAACTTGGATCTCTTCAAGTCGAGAGTGAATAGGCATCTTCTAGCCAAGCATGCTCCATCTTAGGCCTTATTGTCACTTAACATCAGGTGCAATCGAGGTTAAATGCATGGCTATTTTGAATAAAAAAAATAAAAAAAAGTCCGTCCGTCTGTCTACCGCTTAGCTCAGAGACATAGTGGTAGAATAAATTTTTAAAAACTTTTTTTGTGTACCTGCCTTACACGTAAAAAAGTGGGTATGTAATTTTTTTTAACGGTTTATCTCAATGTGTGGGCTATCGGTGATTAGGTCTTTCAAAACTAAGTCAAGTTACCTAGCATCAACTGCAATTTGTATGGAGCTAAGTAAGCCACCCGTACTAGTTGGATCCTGTAGAATAGAAACCTGGTTCTGTTTTAGGCCATAAGTAGCAGGTTCTTTCGACTCATCCAGTGCATTTAAAGTATATATTTTGATTGTCTTGGCTAATAACTACGCCATTTTGTCATTAGAAGCATTAACTAGATTGACTTTGACGATTTTTTCCCAGAATACCTATTGCTTAAGGCTATTACAATGTATTACAATGTACTGAAAATCGTAAGTGGGAAGCCCAAAATGCATACTTGCAAATTTGTTTTGAAAAATATATATCGTTTCATTTAGGTAAGTATAGTACTAGTTATCTAAGCTAAGCTAATCCACTTACCTGCATTCACAATGGTATTGTGTCTAATACAATCCTATCTGCTTTTGTTCTCGTAAGCGCCAACCAGTTACTTACAAAAAAAGGTTAGAACTTCATTGCGTGGATATTGAATTTTCAACCTTATTCCTTGTTGAATAGGTTTAAAATGTTTATTGACGAGAGTTCATAGTCCTTTTTCAAGAGAATACGTTCTTGTGGAGAGTCGGACGGTTGTAAAGTTCCAAAAAAGTTATGATTACCATTTATTCTGTTAGTGCATTTTGTGTCCAAGGAAATAGAGTTGATAATCTATATTAACCTTCCAAGGTGGTTACAATCTGCTTTTACTGCGAGCTCGTTATCTTAATTTGTGGTTTACCAGTTGTGGTTTGTTCAAATTTCAGATTTAGGTATCCAGTTCTTAAGTGGATTAGCTTAGCTTAGATAATTTTTACTATACTGAGCGGTCCCCCGAACGCAAGGAAGCTTGGATTATTTTTCTACTTTTCATTGTAAAGGCACATTTCGTAGATTTTATTTCTTTCTTTTTATAGGTTGTCATGTCGGGGGTTTTTTTTAATTTTATTTCATTTTTTTATCATTATCGTTACCTAGTGAGTTCACCACATTCACCACAACAGACAGTTCACCATGATTCCACCTAGAATGGAAGAAAAACAAATAATACAAAGTAAAAATTATAACAGCTATCATAAAATTGTTAATGAACACTGTTAGCCATAATATGAGCCATATGATGATATGGTGTATGTGAGTCAATAAATATTACGTATAGTGCGGTTTGTAGGTGGTACAGAATGTAACAGATATTCTAAGGCTGTGTTCACGCAGGCCACGTGTTATATTGTGCGGTCACGTTGAAAACAATCCGTCCGATCTAGCGGTCCAGTGTGTTGCACCGATCGTGTTATAAATGGAAATACATACAATAACTATTAAATCTCCGCGTGGTGTGTTGTTTCCACGCATGGTCAGCGTAAAGACTATGATGTAACACTCTGTTTATCTGGGCAGCTCCTGAGGTGCAGACCAACGGCAACTGCAACATCCTGTCGGACATGTTCTCGCTGGGGCTCGTGATCTGCGCTGTGTTCAACAGCGGCAAGCCACTCATCCAGGCCAACAACAACCCCATGCTATATGTCAAGCAAATCGAATTTGTGAGTACTAGGCTCCTCTTGAATGGCTGTTTACAGACATATTGCAAGGTGCAGACCAACGGAGACTGCAACATCCTCTATGTCAAGCAAATAGATTTTGTGAGTGAGTAATGCAAGCTTATTTTTGATACGTATTATTGAGTGAATTTGGATATTCTGTAAAAAAAAGTATTTAGTATGACCTTAAGAAACTTATGTTATGATCTAAATAAACCTAAGTAACATAAACCTATTGGGGCCTAAACTATATGTAACAATTTCGATTAACTTTGCACAATCAACGTACCTCCCGGCAATGGGAACGATCCTATCGTGTTATTCAGCGCCGCATAATCAAATAGTTCGTAGAGGTCGCAGGTTCGAGTCTTGCTTAGATTGTAATAGATGACATTAAATTTTTCTTTCGTAATTTGCCTTTGTGTCAATTTATAATCAAATAGGTTTGAAATCCCTTCACAAATATAATTTAAAAAACCTAACATACTAATCCAGTATAGATTTTTAATCTGCTGGTGGTAAATGACACTAAAATATAAAAATAGATTCATATTTATTTTTAACAGTTGGACGATCAAGTAGGTGCCGTGCTTCCGCGCGTGCCCGCTGGCCTCCAGGAGGCCGTGCAACGTCTACTGTCGCGTGATCCGCATCCGCGACCCACCACACAGCTACTGCCACTCATCAAGTACTTCAAGTGAGTAACGACTCTAACCTTCTAGACCAACTGGCCGGGACTTCGATCGTCGCGGAGGCGTCATTTTGATACTCACATTACAATAAACTATCGCTTATTGTTTAGGTGTCAGAGCGAGGTGGCAATCCATGCCATGCAGTTCCTGGACGTGATCACGATGAAGGACCCTGCACAGAAGGCCAACTTCTACCGCGTCACTCTCATCGACGCACTGCCATACATACCGAAGGTACGGTAGTGGACCCTATAAGTAGTTGAAGGGGTAACAGTTAATTTGTTAATAGGTGTCAGAGCGAGGTGGTAACCCATGCCACGCAATTCCTGGGCAGTATCACCATGAACCCTGCACAGAAAACTTAAATAAGTAAAATACTAAATAGTTAACTCCTACCGCGTCACTCTCATCGACGCACTGCCATGCATACCGAAGGACTATAAACGCACATAGCCAGCATGAAGCCTAAACCTTTAATTATTATTATTTTCTACGATAATGAAGTTAACGTGAGGTTTGGGACCGACTTCAAAAATAAACTGAAAGCTAATAATCCGATCATGTACAAATTACATTCGAATCATTCAGTTTGTTTTTGAAGGCGGTTCTTATTTAATTTTTAGCTTTTTAGTGATTTAATTAATATATTTACTATAAAGAAGAGTTGGGAAGGTCTTGTTTGTATGCATTTCGTATGAATTATCCCCTAACTCCTAACCGTTAAGGAGCTATACCTTCCATCATCAGCTCAGTATCCTGAGACGATGCTTTAACATTAGAAAATATATGAAAACCATTTTTAATCCCTGTAACATTTGAGGGTTGCCATCGATTTCCCTGGTATCCCATCATCAGATCCTGGCTTGGTGACAATGGAACCTTAGAGGTACATAAGAATACAACTGACGGTCTTCACCTACCCATAATATTGAAATAATTGTCCAATAACTCTTAAACATTAAGGTTCCATTGGCCCATAAGGGGGCCATTGACCCTTTCATCATCAGGTCAGCATAATGAGACGATGACTACCAGACAAATGTCTAAATAACTTTCTAAAATAATTGTATGAAAAACATTGTTAGTGCTTACACCATTTGAGGGCTGCCTTTGATATCCCTGGGATCCCATAAGCAGATCCGGATTGGGTGACAATAGAACCACCTTAGGAGTGTACTCTTTCAAATAATCAATTTACAATATATAATAATAAATTTTGAGAATCGGTCCACAATTGACGGAGAAATCGGTGGACATACATAAAGAAAATACATAAGTACATACAGTCGAACATACTTAGAACCTCCTACTTTTTGTAAAGTCGGTAATAAAAGATTATATCTGTGTAAATAATGTATGTATATGTATCTGTAATACGAATGTTGTCACTTGTCACCTAATGACCAGAATTCGTATGTTATTGTTACATACTTCCATTCACCGCTGCAGAACCTTTCAAAGTAGTTAGTTATTTTGCAACTCCAAAAATACCATTCTAAAGAATTTCTCGCGTATAACTTTTATAAAGTTCCTTTAGAAGTAGCTTTGTCAAAAAGAAACTAATTAAAAAGTATAATCTCAGCCTATAAGTAGGTAACCCGCATTTTTTTATTTCTCCAGCGAGCCCAAAGTGATCACCGGTAAATTTTAACTTTTTAATTACACGATCAGGCCAAAAGGCTGCACAAGTGATCTAAAGAAAGCAGAAAATATTTAAAAATTTACTTGAGCGTTAAAATTCTATTCTCGGTGCGGCACTTCAACCTTTTATCCAAGCTCCAATTTTATACTATTCGGAGCATATAAATTTCTATTTGTGCACATCCAGATATTTATAAGATTAAGAGGCCTTTTAAAAAATATTTATTTTATATATATATATTGATAATTTCAACCAACTTGTTAAAGTGAATAATACTTTTCCCCGAGTTCAAGGACATAGTTATTTCATGCTTTCATTGCATTCAGTCGAAAATAAGTTTAAAAGACTAATTTTCAACTGTAGGTTTCAAATATATACCAATAAATCCCAATAGCCCTGTTCTAGGTAGTAACATCAATAATTTGTTAAGAAAAATGTTTGATCATAGTGAAAAAAAATCTAAAACAATCAGTAAAACTGATTCGCCAACCAATCCGGAGAAAGTTGGCGTAATAGACTCGGGAAACGGGTTTGTGTTTCAGAAACTTCGCTGGCAGCATGTTTGGCCCGCTCTGCAGTTGGAGGTGCGCACGGCGGAGGTGCTGTCGGCCGTCCTACAGCCAGTCATCTGGCTCACCAACGAATCCACTCCCGACGAGTTCGCCCACTACGTGCTACCCACCCTCAAGTAAATACTACTCACTGTTAACCACTAGAAATCAAACCTTCCATTACCCTGATCAGGTGGACTATGGATAAAATTTTAGATATTTTTTCAGAAACTTGATGAACTCGCCTAAGACCGTCCAAGCTTCGGTCACGATCCTCGAGAGTCTACACATCATTTTGAAGAAGTGCAAAAAAGATGCGGTCAGCAATGAAATTCTGCCAATGCTCTACGACGCGATGGATAACACAAATAACCAAATACAGGTTTGCCAATTAGTTTCCGACAGCGATCGAGCGGTTAATTAGATATTTACTGACCCATGCTGTGCAAATACACATCACTTGAGTAACAAAAATTGTTATTTGCAGACGTCATCCCTAATTGCCATGCAAAACGTCTCTGACTATATCGAAGACAGGGCTCTTCACGGAATCGTCCTGGGCAAAGTCAAATTGCTACTGGAGAAAAATCAAAGCGATGTTAAAATAATAAGCTTAATACTCGGCTTTTATGAAAAGATCCTCCTCAGACTGGAGAGGACGCATATTCTCGAACAAGTGATCCCGACACTTCTGAGCATGAGGTTGAGCGACCCCGATATTATCAACCGGGTTGTCCGTAAGTACTTACACCCTCCATGAAACTTTGAGCGAACGGTTCTGGCGCTTTTTTTATTATGATGTTATTAAGTAAGTAACCTTTCCTTGTACTTTCCTATCCTTATCTTCGTAGGGTATAATTTTGCGCTGCGAATTAACGCGATGGTGTGCGATTTTTAGCTTCCGCGAAATTATTGCAGTGCGCGTGTTGACCAGTATTTTTCAGATTTAACAATTTTGTCACCTTTGCCATTTTATTACAGGCCTTTACAAATCAATGCTCATGGAGAGGAAATTCGGTTTAACTACAAGCGTGATGGCGACCAAGATGATTCCATCACTCGCTCCGCAAACCGTTAATCCAGCTCTGAACGTCGATCAGTTCACTAACCTAATGGAGGTATTGCCTTGTTATGACCAAACATCGTTAACTAATGTGCAATTCACGTAATATTCTAAAAACTTAATTGAATTAGGTTCTTATCCTTAACATTTCCGCCCGTAATAAGGAAATTCGTGACAGAATCAATTTAAATTAAAGATTCTAGTCTAGTATGACGGGAATATCATAATAGTTCCCAATGGTTGGTTGTCACGAGGCAACTTGTATAATAAATTGTGTTGCATTTTTATTGTCCACTAAGAGGTGCCCGCAACTTACCCACCTATATTTTTTATTTTCCGTAGACGGATAAAAATAATCCTATAACCATTTTTGAATGTCCAGCTATCCTTGTACCAAAATTGGTTGAAATTTGTCCAGCCGTTTCGGCGTGAAAAGAAAACATTGAAAATTATGACAATATCAGAAAACTGCTGCGTGATATTTTAGGCTCTGAAAAGTTCGAGACTATACGTTAACACTTGGTACTGCCTGTTCCAGATTCTGTACGACATGTTGGACAACATTGACAAGAACCAGCGCTACAAGCTGAAGCTGGAGGGCCTGGGTCTACCGAGCCCCGAGCGTCACCGCCCACTGCGCCACCAGATGAGCACGGACAACATGAACGTGCCGCCCTTCAACATCCCCAACCTGCGTGTGGAGCAACGCAAGACCTCCAGCGCTGAAGACATGGCGCGCAAGAACTCCATCAGTGGACCGACTGTTACCACGGGCAGCGTTGGTGGCGGATTCAAGAGTAAGACTAAATTCCTTCTCATTTTAAGTCCAATAAAATTTAAAACATTAAGTTTCCCAGAGGTTTACGCGACTATTATACTTTATCTGAACGTAAATTTAAGAGAATCTATAAAACAAATGCGAATAATTTATATTATTTTTTAGGTACTGGAATCGGGCAGTGGTTCTTTGGCTCGAGCAACTCTACCAACAATGATAGCAACTTCCTGCGAGTGGCCAGCGCTTTCCCTAATCGTCGCCTCTCCGATAATACTCTCATGACTCCCAAAATCCGTATCGCTCCCTCTTGCGCGTCCTCCCCCGGTGGTACACCAGGAGGTAACTCAGGATTACCCACCAGACGCCATTCCAGCATTGGCCCACAGGAACGCCGTGGCTCGGCAGTCAATCTGTCACCGCCTACCGTAAGTAAAGCACATTTAGCAACGCTTTTAATGTCTTTAGTCAGTTCTATTTATCATAGATTGTAGTAAATATATAGATTGTAGTTTATTCAGACTAATCAGGAGTAGAATTTGAAATCTCTAGCAATGAATTCTTGAATTGAACGCACGTACAACTGCGTGAGGAGGCCGTTGGTAATGGTAAGGCGGGTGTGTCGGCAAGCGGCACGATGTTGTGTGCAGAGTGGAGTAGTGATTTTGGTGGTTATTTGGTTTTGGCAGGGCTACCAGTACAGGGGACGCGGTGGCTCAGGCTCGAGCTTGTCCGTGCCGTCATCGTCACAATGCGTCGTAAGTTATGTGCATCGCGTACGCCTGCCTGGCTACGTGCTCTTCCTGAACCCTCTATTAAATGTCGACATGGAACGGCTTGTCATATTGAATGTGGTCTATCTTCTGCGGTCGTGTCTTCTTCCCACACCGACAGGGAGAGATGTCTCATCGCTCACATCGCCATCATAAAAATACATCTGCACGAACCCGGTTGGCGTCTCTATCATGTAATGAACTCTTACTGTCCGTTCACTAGACCTCTCATCGCATTATCATTACCGCTACATATCTTCAATTCTGCGAGTTGATCGTGGCAATGCAACCTTCAGGGGAAATGTTGCATGTTTGCAAGTCTGTCCTGTAATAAATCGCGATGCATGTAGGGACCTCGGCGTTAATTGTATCCCAATCTCAGAGTTGGAGTAGCTCCTCACTGAATGCTATCATTTGTTGTCACACGCAGCGTAGGCACGCCGATGGTTTCTGTGTTGTGTGTCTGATCCCTTAACCATACAATTGGCAGTAGAATCGAACATTTACACAATTGGTTTAGTACAAATGGTTAATATAACACTACAAAACTAATTACTTACCCATCCATTGCCATACCATATCAATCCATATCGCCGAATATTAATCTATATCGCTAATGAAACATTATGAAAAAGTATTTAATCTATTAAGTGCTATGATTGAATACCTTTTGAGAGTTTGTGATAAATATGATCTTTCAGGGTGGTCAAGAGAACATACACATATTTCTTTGCCAGCTCTTAATAGGTATAGATAAATCTCTAAAAATAAAATTATTTTTTCTAAAACAGTGGGGAACAATTTGTAACGCATTTCTCCAGACAACATGGGAGTTTGAATAGTAAATGTGTCCGTCTTAGGCAAAATGCACCACTTCACTGACTTCCCGGTAACGATTGTTACAATAAAATGCAGTAACTAAGTGCCACAGTTTTGCTGCAGACGTTCGCATTGTACGTCTATACCTAAACACACATACTTCATGTATTTAGTCGACATGATCGTTGGTGGACACCGAATTTTATGTTTGATGTTACAAGTTAAATATCGTTAGCTAATATCTATGTATCTTAATGTATGTAAGGCTCTGCGCCGAACGTTTATAACGCTATCTCATTCACTGTTGCTGTTTGTTCTTCTACGCAGCTTGCACGGAGCATGATCGTGAGTACAGTTTCTCTCCTAGACACATTTCCGTTAAAGCGTTGTGGACGCGTAGGGAGCTTCGTAGAGATGCAGCCCAAACTGCGAGCTGAGCGCGTTCTGGAGTGGCAATCCTCCGCAAGGCATATCTACGCTGCCACTTCACTTTAACGGATAGTTCCGTCACTGTACTTGTTTGACTGCGGCTACGCCGATCTCTGTCGATACTTTTCGCCTCCCTACGCGTGCTCCCTATTCGATTCACTTCGCTCTACGGCAATGAGTCGAAAGGACGATGGCACAAGTTCGGGGCGCTGCATATTCTCTGATCATAAGCGTAATCAACTATAGAAACGCTACACAAAGATGTTGCCTGGCCGTAAATATTTGTTTTTACGATTCACTGATTGAGCTCCTGTAAACTCCGCGAAAACTTACTCGGCAACATCTCCGTGAATTATTGATTCATCCGTAGAGTAGATGTTAACGACTAGGTAAACTGAATCACAAGAATTTCCATAAACCCAACACGCTTAAGTACGCCTGAGCTAAAAGTGATTACGATTTAAATTAATAGCATGTAGTAGTTGAACTCTACTCATTGTGTAGCAGGCATTATTTAAACGGAATCATAAAGGAGTTTAACTTTACAGTGGAATTCTACTCTTAACTATAATTTGAAATGGTATCACTTGCGACAGCATGCGACATGTGTGTCATATTTGTGCATATGGCAGAGATAGTAGCGGAAACTAGTGCAATGCACGTGTATTAACATTATTTTAAGTCATATAGCATTATGTTTTTGTTAACAATTGCTCATCTTTTTGACTTAACTTGAGTAGTCAATTGAAAAAGGATAATTTCTCAATCCCAAAAAAAGCACAGTTCAAAATGATTCACAATGTGGTAATTGCGCTCGAATTTCAAATCGTTGCTGTTTTTCTATTGGTTTTTGTGTGCTTAAATCAGTGATTTATCAGCCGATGACAAAAGATGTTGTGTGTTAACTAGGGCGGATCCATGCCGAATACATCATCGAGCGTACCGTTCCTGCTGACGTCATCGATGCAGTCAATCCGGTCGCGGCGGCCGTCGGCGTGCCTCAGCGGCTCGCAGGGCTCCGGCATTCTGCAGCAGCTCAGCAGCGGCATGGTAAGGCACCTGCCCGTCGGCTCCTCGAGCTCCGTGCACAACAAGTTGCCCACGCACTGGAGCGCCCTGCAGGGCGCCACCAGCGCTGGCTACAACGCGCTCCAGCACACGGCCATCGCCGTCAGGAAGTGCCCCTCGCTCAATATTACACTGACGCGTTAAACACGCCAATTTCAACACACCCATCACTCGAAGCCCCCGAAGAGACGTTACCCCAAATCTATAATTCTGGATCTCGTTTGTTACTTCGTACAAGTGTGCATTTACTGCGTGAGTGTCTGAGAGCTGTGGCTCGCAGTAGCGTCTCTTCGGTGCGCGCGTTTGGTGGAGCGCCGCTGCGCCGCGCCCGCGCCGCGCCCCGCGGTCCCCGTCGACAGAAGCTTTCGTAACAGTCGTCTATACGGCAATCCCCGTCCGACCCCTCAGTGTTTAGTAGTTTCAAAATATTGATGTTGTATCACCACATTAGATTTATTTGCCATTACTTTTTAGAAATATACTTATCTCTTTGGTTTACTGTTCGTTTCGATGTATTTAATAGATATTTCCTCGAGGTCGATGTGGGTTTTGACGAGGTTTGAGTTTGGTTCTAAAAGTAATTCTGAAACGAAATGGAAAATTTGTAAGCTTTAATCGAAATAATGTGGACATATCACTCGTTTGTCGGTCATACTTATTTAAAAAGAAATGTTATAAAATGTCCGAGTCTAATAAAATTAAGAATTAAATCGAAAATTTGAACAGAAGTTACCGAGCTGATATGATGTGTACAGCAAGATGATAATGGTGCTGTGATATGGTATTGTTATAGAAAAAATTAGAGTCTACTTTAACGTAGGGAATGATCCATTCTGATAAAAGATTAAGTAACTATAATGTTCGTTACTCCTTTGAGTATCTGCATTTACCAAAATAATTTTTGTGCCAAAACTACTTTAAACTATTTATTAAGTTACAACATTTTTAATATTGGATCTTAAGTCCCGAATAAGGGAAAATTATACTAATTTAGATTTTGTGGTTCCGAAGTATTCTGCGGAAAGGAAGTCTTGCGACCAAAATCCAAGACGCGGAAAGACGAACACCAAATTGTGAACTTATACGATTGACTTCGTTTGAGCTTATGGTTAAGGATTGTTATAGGGAAAACAAGTGGAAAGTAGTTAGTCAAGTTCGTCCAAGCACTGTTCTGAAGTTGCTGCTAGAACATTTTAATTCTACTTCGACTGAGAAAAGAATTTAAAATGCCGGTAAAACAAAGCCGGTTATTTCTGTCGCACGTCTACTGTTATTTAAGATTGCACGTCGAATTTTCAATTTTTACTCTATCTGTGTACCTAACTCTTAACAAGGGACAAAGTTGGTTTATAACGACATTGGAAGGAAAAAGGTAGGTTGGGCTGTTTGAGTGTAAGAATCTGAATTAGAACATTCTTTGATTGCGTAAATTTTATATTTATAATATTTAAAAAATCCAAAAATGCTTGAGCATGCAACATTAAGCTTACAAATAAAGCAGCAATAGATTACAAATTTAACTTAGAACATACAATCATTGATCACTGTAGTCGTTTAAAGATTTTAATTAAAATTTCGTGGCTGTGTAGTTATCCGGTATATTTATTTTATATCGAGCGCACTTCCGTGATCGTAGTGGGCTCTCAACCAGGGAGTAAATAGGCGGATAGTGGGTAGCATCCGCCTCAGTATCCGAATATACACTGTCCTTGCGCCACCAATGTGACTGCCCATATCCTATCTGCCGTAAACTTCACCAAATGTATCGCATTTACAGCGTAAAATGCAGCAGTACAAGGCCTAGGATTTTTATAAGTAGAACTATCAAAAGGATCCTTGCTTAGATTTTATTCTATTCATCTGGATGTTTTTTTCCAGTTAGTCAGCATAGTTTGTTAAATAATATCTAAATTATTGGTAGATTCTCTTCTACTTGAAGATACCAGTACGTCATCCGCTTTTTTTTCTTTACCGGTCGGGTAAAACATCATATCCTTTAACCATCTGGAGATGCCCAACTAACTCGTGTAGCAAACATTGTTGAAATCGTTCCAGCCGTTTAGGCTTGATGTGAGGACAAAGATTATTTTTTTACAGTATTTCATTGAAGATAAGTATTTCATTGAAGAATATAAACTATATTGGGCGCCACATCTAGTACCTAACGTATACACGGTCCAGTTTGCGCACAGGTTTACAACTGAAATTTTAATGAGTAGCGTAGTTTACAATATAAGTTATTTGGTTGTCCTTATAAATTGTTTATGAAACACCACCCATTATAATCAGTAAATAGATACATTAAATAAAGAATTGCTTTCGGATACACACTTAAAAATTACCAATCCTGCGGGTCTTGATGGTTGCGTTAATTATGCGTTAAATAAGTGACACAGCATCCATCACTTTCTGACAAGGTGACTGCGAGAGTGACGGGCGTTTATCATTTATGTATTGCGTGATGAACACACAACCATCAAATCATAGGCCTGCGAAGTGTCATCGTATCTAATGATTGAAGTATAAAACAACATAAAGCATAGTATCATAAAATAAATCTGAATATTGGCATGAATTTGACATTAGACTAATAAGATTTTATAAAAATGGAAGTAAATACAGAGTTTTCCCTGCGGCAATTCTTTATTCATGATTATCTTTACATACTTTTCATTAGTTACAATTAACGCGTCAGCCTCATTTCCGCGCCATATTTTTTATTTGCTTTTTAGATTTCTATCCACGCGTGCACTCTGGTAGATCTTACTTTATTTTCTCTCCGTAATTTTTCAGCCCTGGCCATGTTGATGCTTATTATTCAGATGTCTAATTACTGTAAAAATGACACATTTCTACGTCATTTTACAATAAGACACGTTTGCTTCCATACATAATTCTGAAATACCTACACTATTTCTTTATTGATGTCCTGGTTTCGTAGAGCAATCACCTATCAGGTAAAATAATTATTACCTACAACAAAACATTTATCTCCAATCTCTACTCGATCGATGGTCTCAAAACTTTACTCCAAGTGAGTTCGTAATTTATCCTTCCTCTCATATATTTAAACTTGATTGCCGTTGCTACGAAACCAGAACTTAGTTTTTATCGAATTCTTAAGATTAGCGGTTCTGTATTCAGATATTCTTATAAGAATTACTATGGAAGGCAAACTTTTTTTATCTAATCTGACGTAGATACATACACTGATTCCGGCTTATCAGCTTTGTCAATACCGGCAAGCAGTATCGTAGACTACCCCTAACTACCTACCGAAATCTACACCTCACGATACACTTTCCACTTTAAGCATGTTGAAGTGATGCTTTAAATTAGATGATCCCATTGCTTTGGCGTAGAAAATGCGTAGTGTTTGTTTGTTTGGTACCCATGTCTTAGGGGTAGTGCGTAGCGTAGCAGGGACGGGGGCCGCGCGGCCGAACCAGGCAGAGTCGCCGCGCCGGCTCCACATGAATCCAGTCGCACGCGCTTGTTTTAATCACTTTATGTTGTGGTTGCTTACAGTACCAGCTGTTTTCGGGGCGTACGTAAAGAGTTTCGTTAACGATATAGCCGCGTAGCGTTTATCGAGCGCGGTCTTTGCGCCGCCGTCGAACGCGCCGCCTGCGACGACTTCTCGACGCTCCGCGGCCCCTGCCTCACGCCCATCTCGACTCACACATCCATATTACATATGAATAGCACGTGCTCTGTGACAATGGTCGTGATCCCGCACGTGTCTTATGATTTTAAACAACGACACTGGAATGTGTAGAACCTACCCGTGCTAATGTTTAACATTTAACACCTAATACTTCGATCATTTCACGCATGTAACCTGATTTGATTTATTATTGCGTGCAGTAATAGCACATTATTACATACATACTTCTACTCGTATATCGACTCTTAGAATGTTTTAAGATTTAATTATAATATAAACTGCTTTTAGATTGAAAACGGCGCAATTGATTAATATAAAATGAAGAGCTTATTATTATACTTAACATATTGAGTAACATAATTGTACATTTTAATTTCCAGTGAGAAAGACTGAATTTAAAATATTGTCCTTATATTGTTTTAGCGGGCCATGACATCATTTAAAACCAAATAAGATAAAAAGAAACGATAAATAAAATCGTACATTTTACTACATTATCATTGCGACTTAATGAATTGTAATTAGATTGATACGAAATTATATTTGCTTGGAGAAGTTCTACTGTAGGTCATCTGCTAGAAACTTGTTTACTGTAATATAGGAAAATATAATACCTTACTGATGAGTCAAAATAAAACGTAAAAAATAACAAATTTATGGGTTGTAATTTATTTGCGACTTAATCATTATGTTCCGGGATGAAATAGGTTCATTGATGCTCGTATTTATTAATAATGATTGTGTAAATTATATTTACGCGCTGCTCCGCTGACTAAAAATTATATTTTTCTTATTGTTTCACCTGCATGCGTGAAGCACCTCAATAATTCTTAATTTAAAGTTCCCTGAAGACCTAACTAATCCAATAACACTAAGCGTACTAGTGTTAAAAATAAGGGACTTAAGGATTCGAGTATCATTTACTTATTTACACAAGAAGAAATAATTGCATGACCAATTCGGCCCCGAAGCCCTCGAATGATTTATTTTTAAAATGTGTTTGATATCATAATCATCAACATTTTTACATTATCAATAGTGAAATGAAAGTTCTGGAAACATAACTTGATAAGTACTTGCACAGCACTCGGTTTCACTTCTCCATAGATCGCAAATCGACACAATGGTAGCATGCACGTAATTTTAACATTCGTAGTGGTGTTTTATTTTAGAATTTATCTTTTAAATATATATTTCAATGTTATTAATATTATTATTTGAGAATTATATTCAATTATTCTTGTTTAATGCAAACGTTAATTGAGGGGAAACATGACTTTTAATGTAATTGAATTTAAATAAAAATCAATGGATAATAAGAAACAAAATCTATTCTTGCCGTGAAACTATTATGAATCAAAGAAATCATACCAACCTACCTTCAACCAGTCCAAAATACATAGGATGATCTCTTGACAAATTAATTCGTTAATTAATTAATTATTTTTTTAATATAATATGTCATAAGACAAATTTATATTTCTACAAAATGTGTGTGAATGTTACTAAACGACGGTACCTACTGTTATTGGACATTCAATACTCATACAATTTATTAGTCTCTTGAAAAACGACACTCGAGTCATTTTACTATTTAACACGAAAATAAACAATATTTCTGTAATAAATATATTTAAACAATCACAAGTCACTTTGTAAACTAAACTTAGATTTAAATAAAATGAAAGCAGTCTGTGAAGCCAGACGTCGGTACAACTACTTGGAAACTCGGGCGTATTGAAGTTTACCGGGCGGGCGTTGGGAATAGTTTGTCGCAAAACTAGTCCCATCTCATTACTTTTACTGTAAAATAGATATTTGCTTTTGTGACATTTCGACAAGTTTCCGAAACTAGGTACGAATTACGAAACTATTTTTGTATTCCATTTTTACTTCGACGAACGATCTTGAAGCAATGGTACTTGTCAAATATATGGTAGTTTAGTATACAAAATTGTACGGTGTATATGTAACATTGGATTATCTAACAGTATTTAAAAGGTTTTGATGTAAACTGGTAAATGAGTTGTTTGGCGAAGCAAAGCGCCGAGAGGCCGGAGCCACACCGCGGCTCAGTGTGATGTTAGGTAAGGTTCAAGGTTAATGTAACCTCAAAATATTTTGAATTATGAACCGAGTAATTAGGGGTAGTAGGTAAATAAAGTTTTATTATTTATTTTATATATTTTAATATAAAATGTGATAAAATATCGATGCAAAAGCATGGCATCGGTCCAGATTCAGTGAGAAGGGTCTTCGGTGCCCTGGTAAGATAGGTTTTTGAAGTTTTTCTCACATTATAGCGTAATTTAACTATCACTTGACATACTAGTAATCTGTAAGTTTTAAACTCTCCTAACTTGACAGAAGCAATCTGCAAGTACAAAGATGGAATAGAAAGCAATCGAAATTGATTTACCTATATTAAGAAGGATATTTATTGTGCACCTACCTGCAATCCACCTACAATCTAGAAACGAATAGTCTAACTAGTCTTACCAAAGAAAAATATTTACACATATATGTTTGTTATTTATGCATTGCACCGCTCGCTCACAACAACGCAAGATTACAAGTAATAAATATGGTATTGTACTTATACCTGTTGGTTAACCCTAATCTTAGAGCAACACGTCCCTGTTAGACCAAAGGGGCTGTTTTACAGACCTAGGTATATATGTGAAAAGCATATTGTCACTACAACAGTAACATTTATCATACCAACAATTCACACAGATACTTATGTATGTCACAACTGTGTAATACAACTCATATAGCCAAGAACCAACTGAATCTAAATGAAGTAACTTCCGACAAATATAGTTAGATCATTGTAATTTGCCTGTTTGAAGTTTTGTTATGGGAAACTTCTAAAGTAATTAAAATTTTCCTTGCCACACTGTACTATGATAGAGAATGTACTATGGGCTGCACAAATTCTGAAGCTCATTGGACATCTACTTTCAGTCCGTGTTGCTCTAAGTTCCTAATACCACAGATTAATATAATAGCTAATACTTTAACCGACTATAGGTATTTGCAATATAAGGGCGCCGCGCATTCGTGGACCGCCGCGTCGTCTAACGCACGGCGGCGGCAATAGGAAAGGAGTACCTGACATAGAGAAAAGATAAGAGTTACTAAATACATAAATGTCTATTTTTATATATCACAAAGTCTACAATGAAGATTAAAGCAATAGGCGTTATTAAATGTTTTATGTTTTGAAATACCTAACACTGAACACTAATAATAATGTTTCTTATGTAGGTCTAGGTTAGCATACCCAGATTGTCATATCCGTTGTGTAAAAAAAGATTTCCTTAAGCTAGTTCAATTTAGTTTTGCTATTTGTTCAAATGTTCAGAAATGCGCTTCAGTATCAGCTTTGTTTTGTTATTTGTAAATACATGTTCGGCTAAAGAAAGTAGAATTAAATAAATGGATACATTGTTTTGTATAATCAGTAATAAAAATCTTAAATCTTTCGTAATAAACTCATGCACGAAAAAATACCCACTGAAACATATTTATCAAATCTCGAGTCATATAACAAAGCTCATTGCACCGAACTCTTCCTAACTAAGCTTCATCATTCAGTGATCATCCTAGTGTGTGATTAGTTTTTAAAGTATTTCATAAAAAACCTATACACATTGCATCAATACGTCATATTCATAGTTGTTAGATTTGATCAGACATTTTTACCAATAATTTTCCACGTTTGTAATACGTAATTATATAAAGTTGGAAGATACAACGTTGATTAAGTTATTGGGCGCGAGCCGGGACGAGGCATGTGCTAATGACCCAATTTCAAAGTAATCTCAGGAGCTCTGCGCAGTAGGACGAACATGTACGTACACACTCGTATATAAGTATACAGTTCCACCTGTCTCAGCTGATACTGAAGTACATTACTTAGTCTAAAAAGATGTAACTATATAGTCAAGGCATAGCTATTAATACTGATGATAGCACATTAATCTACATTATAAGAATGTCCGGAATGTGAGAATTAGTGGTAAGCTGGAATCGAGGAGATAATTAGGCGGAAGCTTTACTTTGTGGTAACGACGCCTTATATTTGTCTTATCAAAATTGACGCTTATTGATCTATTGATGTTACAATATACCCCCCATATTTTATTATCGTTACCTTTCCAAAGATGATATTTTAATCATTAAGCTGTAGAAATTCATTATCTATGGTAGTACGCTCATCAGGAAAATAGACTTAATTTAATAAATGTTACCGTTTAATTTGTGTTATCTTTACTATTATAGTAAATTAGATATCCAATTGTATGATAAAGTACTTTTTCGACACACTTACTCGTAAAGTGGCCCTCATTAAACCGTTTTTATGGCCGCAAAGTATCCTATACAATACGCGTGTTTCATACTTTTCTTTATCACAGGTTTTCGTTTCAACAGAGATAATTACATAAAAAATAAGTAAAGTTTTTGTGAATAATATAATTATTTTCATCAAATTATTTAATTTTGTCATATAATTGTTATTTCTTTCCATTATAATCAAGTAAATATATATTTTATTATACTTTTAATATTTGGTTGTTTGACGGTTTCGCTATTGCCTTCATTGAGCAAAACTAATTGCAACACGCCCAAAAAATTCATCTGCGCGCCATTTTGCACAATTTGTTTATTCGTAGTTTACATGTTTACTTTGTTTGAGATTGATTTTATTTAGAAAAATGGAGTGGATTTCAAGTAATGCAGCAGATTTTGATGTAGAATTGACGTTTCCGGAAATACTTGATGAAGCTAAAAATCCTATTGACAGCTTATTGCCATGGAAATCTAAAGAAAAATATCTAATAGCCTACGAAAATTTCACAACAGTCTTTACTCAAGATTCGAATAACGAAGATATTAATAATACCGGAACACAACCCAATCAAACAATTCACAATTTGTAAGCGGGTGTATTTTTTCGTCGCAAGTGTGTTGAAAAACGTCGTATAAAACGCGTGTGCATTGTGGTCATTACAATCTCGGCTCCATTACGCCCTCGCCTTTGGCTCGGGCTGCAAACCCGCCTCGACTGAAATGACCAAATTAGCACACTTGTATCATAACGTACTAATAACTACATAAATGTGATCTTATTCGGTAGGTTGTACCTATAACAAATATAAAATGTCTATTAGGTAAGCGTATGGATCTTGTGATTATAACGTTTCACACAAGAACATATTTGGGTAATCTCACCAAAACCTGAAATTATTATCCTAGCAAATTTCACAAAAACAGGGTGAATAATTTAGGTAAATGTACCTACTAACTATTTCCTTGCGACCTGCAGTACTGTATGTGGCTAGCGGTTTCAGTAAAAATTTCTGGTGTGTGCAAAAATATAAAAAAATTGAATCAATTTAATGGGTCCCTGCGTATCCCAAAACCAGATTAAACCATTTTAAATTTCAAATGGTTCAAATCAACAACCTTTACAGCTATGGCTCATTGTTTACAATACGATAAGTTTATAAAAATACCTTGAACTTAAGAACTTGAGCATAAAAAATTAAGATTAAAATAAATCATTTAAGTTCACTTGTCCTAAAAAAATACAGGTAATTTGTAAAAGCGTTTTAATGACACTTATAACCTATTACATGTTGTTAGCTGGTAGGACTATTGTTTTGTCCATATTGCTCAATTATAGTATTAGTTCAGAGAAAATAAAAGTTGAAATTATATTTGACAAATATTACATATTAAATCATCATTCTCCATATTAATAAATAAATCAAATGAAGTTTTGTAGTTAAATTCGTGATACAGAATTTAACTATATCACAAAACATTTCTTCATGGAGGCAATATTATAGCTGATGTGGTCAATTATGGCTCTACAAAGGAGTAGTGCCACAGAGTTTAGGAGTGCCATAATTTGTGTTTTTTTCTAATATCGACTAAAATTGCTGTACCATCAAAAAATCGTAAATTGCTTGTATAGAGCATTCCCTCACATAAATTATTTTTTAACCCTCATCAATACTATGATACTTTGTCTTGGAGAACATCATGTAAATAATATCATATGCTATAAGTACCACCATATCATATGCATACGGAATAAAAATAAAAATAGTGAAATTTACGTGATCGAATTTCGGAGTTTTTGTGAGAACTACCCATTAAAATATATTAACTATTATATATATCTTACTATGTTTGATATAATCTATGTGCCTATTTGAGAGAATGTTATTTAATCTATCCCTTGTAAGGTGGCTGGCAGCCTTATCCCGCTATTCCAATGTGCTAACTTACGGCTTGTGACCAATCATAATACTATTTTCGAGATTCATTCTTCTGGTTGTGGTGTATGCTCAGTGTTAGTAATACCTACTTAATAAGCATTTTACACTTATGTAATAATATAGTACAGCCTTCGTATTCCCCGTCAGGCCGGGCCTCGCCCGCAGCCCTCGAGGCAAGTAGCTAATGATCATTAAATATCTACTTCATAGTATGTACATCTTTTACTAAATAGTCGATGTGATTTTTAGGTATGAACATGCCTACGTATGTTACATGTACCTACCTAGAGTAATTGATAAATATGTACTTGAATTTTTAATAAATATTGTACTATTCTTATAGTAGTTAATATATTGTAAGAGATATGTAATTCTCTCCCTTGTGATCTTGTTCTGTGACTCTAAATTATTCTCTAAACTCGACTGCTATTTCTTCTAAGGCAAAAAAAAAAACATTCGACAATACTTTTATAAGCTCTTTCTTACCTGTCGCTAAGGAGCGCAGCCTGCTAGTTCTGTACGTTTAGGTCGCCTTTACGCTTCCTACCTAGAGCTTAACCATTGGGTGTCTCTGTATACATAAATGTTATAGTTATCTTCTTAAATTCTATTGAGGTATGCAATACATACGCAAAAATATTGCCTTAATTGGTTTCTAATTTTCGACATAATCACTGATATAATTAATACTAATATCAGACATATAAACTTCAGAAGAACATATCACTAAAAGCATACTTCGCGTTTTCTATCCTTGTAGCGTCGACTAGTGGCAACTTTTTGTAAACGTGAACATTTAATTATTATCAGGACAGATTAACATGTAGTATATCAAATATTGCTTAGAAATAACCTTAATTAATTACACGTGGATGTTATTTGTAATTCTATTCTTATTAGTTACTCTCTAACATAGATTAAAAAAAGATCACCGAGATATAGGCACCTACGGTCGTAGAACATGAGTTAATGATTTATTCGAAAGGTAAGTAGATGTTCCATAGTTCGATGTGTCGGGGCCATAATATATATTATATCACTACACACATCTTTTCGTTTCTCACACAATTAAGTATTACTATTTTCTCGTTGGTATCTTTGTAATTTAAGACACGAATGTATAATTTCCAATTTATATATATTTTCTTGAATGGCCCCTTAGGATTCAAATACATAATATTCATATAGCCACCAATATTGTCCGTAGATTAAATGTTTTACTCAATAAGCTACAATTTTATCTGACAGTGAGTAGAAATGTAATAATATAATTGTGATGTTTGTCAGTCCCTATTGGCTCCGGTAGATCGAGTAATCAGACAAGTCCTAACACGAGACCGATACTAATAATATGTTTATCCTTTGCCGTTCTAATGTATACGTGAATCATGTAGAACATTAATGAAATAAACGAGTCTACAAATATCTATATATGGTGTTGTTATTTCTCCCTGTCCTAAGCTATGTACTCGTACCTAAATAAAATATTATCTACTGTTAGGGTAGCTGTTTCATCCTCTGACGGTACGTAAATGACTATGAAAAATCTGGATCAACCAAGAGGAGAGTGCTTCTATTACATTCCATATCTCTAAAATAAAAGTACACGCAATTTATGGTGGACTATTACACTGCACGCGATATAATCCGTTTAATAGTAGATTGTTCAGACAAGTTCTGAAAGACACCAATTTCACTCGAGATATTTTGGCGCCCCACGGTGGGCTGCGCGACTAAGTAAGGCGTTTATAATTAATCGGGGGGCACGGCAGTGCCCCCGCCAAGTCGAGCGCGAAGCAAACACTGCCGTACCATCCTTTACTGGAACCATTTCGCCGCATTTTCAGGCCCCTATTTGAGCACCTTTGGATAAGACCAGAACACAGAAATTTTCGTCATCCAGTAAGCTATAATTACATACTTAAAATCCAAAATTTCAAGTCTGTAGGTCATTTAGTTCCGAAGTTAATCGAAAGCAAAGTTTCGCATTTACGACACTCACTCACTCACTCATGATCATCAGTAAAGAACTAGTACTTCCCATAAATTCAGAGAGCTGAAAATTGGTACAGAGTTAGGGTTTAATGGCCACATAAAGCGAAAACTATAAAAATTGGCCAAGTGCGAGTCCGACTCGCGCATGAAGGGTTCCGTACCATAAAACAAGTTTGTTGTATGGGGGCCCTTAAATATTTATTTTATTTTATTTGTAGTATTTGTTGTTATAGCGGCAATAGAAATAGATCATCTGTGAAAATTTCAACTGTCTAGCTATCACCGTTCTTGATATACAGCCTAGTGACAGACGGACGGACGGACGGACGGACGGACGGACGGACAGCGAAGTCTCAGTAATAGGGTCTCGTTTTTACCCTTTGGGTACGGAACCCTAAAAACTAGGATAATCGAAGATCTGGAGTACTCTGATTAGAAAACACAAGAGCCCAACCAAACTATTAGAGATCGACATACCGCCTTTACAAAAAATATTCAACTTGTTGTGTTCGGTTGGCCGCCGTCGTGACTGATCGTCTCTCCTGATGATGGATCGCGTACCGATTCGAAACATGTCGAGTGTTATTCGATTTCTACGACGTGAGTAAACCCGTTTAAGTATTTTAATATTCAACTTGGTGGGCCGCTTCATTTGATGTCAAAAACCCAAGGTCTGAAGTATTTTGACGACGCGTTTGGCTCGGTTTGTAAACACCTGCCTACTGAGCCGGCGATCCCGGGTTCGAGTCCCGGCCAGGGCAAATATTTGTGTGATGAACTCGAATATTTGTGCTTGGGTCATGGTTGTTCTATGTATTTAAGTATATATTTATCTATATAAGTATGTATATCGTCGTCCAGTACCCATAACACAAGCTTTCTAGAGCTTAATTTGGGACTAGATCGATTTGTGTGAGGTTGTCCGATATTTATTTATTTATTTATTATTTATTTGATGAAGAACCCTCAGCTGGTCTCAGCTGTATTAGAGATATGGTAATGCCCCCTTCTACTATTGGTACATAAAAAAATCGACTGTCATTGCAAAAATCCAGCGTAGTGGGACACATCTTCTAATTTAATCTAGCCTAGAGCGTCCCACAGCTGGGCGGGTTACGTATTACAATCCCGAAAGTTCATAATACCTACAGTTGAAATACCGTTGGTCAAAATACCGAAAATCAAAATACCGATAAACCGAAGCTCAAATTACCTATTTTCAGAAAATCGAAAGTTCAAAATCTCGAAATGGGGAAATTGCACAGATAGAGACAATATTTTTATTGTACAAAAACGTTGCATCAGAGCAATATTTGGCATTAAGAGGCGAGATTCCTGTCGTCCGCACTTTATAGACAACTCTATACTCACCGTGCCATGCTTGTATATTCTGGAGGTGTCTGTATTTGTACACAAATATAAAAATCAATTTATAGAATTGCAGCAGGTACGCACACGTAATGTTCGATCGCAATATAAGCATAAAAGTTATATACGCCTGCTTCAAAATTAGCATTAACCTCCAGAAACGCATACAGCATGTGCATTATAATTTATAATAAATTGCCTGACTTTAAATGTCAAAATATACATCTGTTAAAAAAAAATGTTAAGACATGGCTGGTACATAAATGTTACTATAGTGTTAATGATTATTTGGATGACGTTATTTGACCTATTATGTATTTAATTAAAATTATGATATTATTTTGCATTGCACATTCTTGTACTGAAATTTAAATTAATTAATTTCGTTGTTTCTATATTATTATTCTAAAATGTATGTACGCCTGAAAAGGCAGGGTTTCGTGATACGATACGATGTATCAAGCAATGATGACTGCAAATGTTACCCAATTTCCCACATACATTAAATAAATCATTTCATTTTATTTCATTTCAAATTTTATAATCCCGAAATTTTTAAAATCTCGAAATTTTCAATGAGCACTTTAAAAGTGTCAGGACACTAAACTAATCTGACTTTTCCGTGGAACCGATCTGCTCCGGTGCTGCGGGATGTTCAGCCCCTCCGCCCTAGCGTAAGAAAGTGCGGCACCTACGGCGGCCGGGGGCTGCCCTCCCTCCGCGCCTCCGGGCTTTTATATACCTACACTCTAGGAGTAGGGCAGACAAGACCACGTGGAATCGGGGTTGACAGCTTCGGTTCTGTGGCAAGTCGATTAAGAAAAGCAAAGAGTCCGGGAAAGTAGGAAATTAAGAATGACACTAAATATTCGATATTATGATAAAACATTATGTCATGGACTGCCAACCGAACCGAACTTGTCTGGAACCGAAGCTGTCAACGCTCGCCTCCGCAGCTTCGGCTTTTTAGTCACCTTCGGCGACCAGCCTCAGCCGCTGCGACTCGCTTGATGCCCGCACTTTCTTACGCTAGGGCCACAGTATAATAAAGAGTACTAACGTACTAGGGCGGAGGGGCTGCACATCCCGCAGCGCCGGAGCAGATCGGTTCCACAGAAGAGTTCACTTATAAATAGTAAGTAGTAGGCAAGTAGGTTACGTAATTTAGGTTAATACGAGTATTCTGTGTATAAAATAAACATTAGAATCTGTAAGACTACAGAAATACGAGATAATTCTCGAGAGTTTAAATAATATTCCGGATTACAACCTTCAGGCAGGATCATAGTCTTCGGGATTACAGTCTTCGGGATTACATTCTTCGGGATTACAGTCTTCGGGATTATAATATTCGGTATTTCATCCTTTCCATCAAACGTTCTTTCGGGATTTTAAACTTTCGGTCAAATAAACATTCGACATTTTAATTTTCGGCCTTCCGTCCATAGGTCTTATGATATTCGGTATTTTGAACTTCGGCATTGTAATACGTACCCGCTGGGCGAATGCCTCCCCTTCTGCTTTTAATACGAATATAAATAAAATTAAAGGAAAACTCTGGACAAGACTAGACTGGCTTTTATACTTATACTCACAAGTTTACAAGAAGAAATAGTCGAACGATTAACTTTATTCTACTCGAACATTACACAAATTAAATAAACAAATTACACCAAAATATTAATTTCGCTCAAAATTTGGTCTAAATATAATGCATTGGACTAAGAGTGGCGGTGATACCCGCACACGTCGCTAGATGGCGCTGACTGTATTTTAAAACGCGCCGTCGTTTGTTTTTCCGATAATCTTATATGGCGAAGTGGCAACCGGCCGCGTTACAGTCGTTTACGACATTCTTCTACTGCGCTTGGAAACGTTTGCTAGGGATTAGGAGGGATTATTTGCATTTCGTTGATTTCGCTTATTATTTCGTGAGGTTTGCTAAAGTGAATTAGCAGGTTGTTATAAAACAATATGCCCACGTTTCTACAAAAAGAAGTGAAATCCCACCAAAAACATTCTGTAAAAAACTAGCCAAGTCTCGATGGAGCCGCTTGTTTATCTCTAAAAAGTAATGAAATCTAGACAAAGTCGTACCAAGTCTAAGGTTCCTTACTGCGATTTCTTTATTATTATAGTTAATGTTGTGTGACTTGGCCGTTGAAGGGTACACAAGGGTATAAAACCAGGTGCTCCATGACACCATTGCAACAATCTGTCGCCAGAACCGCTAAAAGTCAATTTTGTTTACACGTAATGTTATATCTTTTGTAACTACCTATGTGTGTTAAGCGAGATAATAACCCATACTGGTGTACCCTTCAACGGCCTAGTCACACAACATTAACTATAATAATAAAGAAATCGCAGTAAGGAACCTTAGACTTGGTACGACTTTGTCTAGATTTCATTACTTTTTAGAGATAAACAAGCGGCTCCATCGAGACTTGGCTAGTTTTTTACAGAATGTTTTTGGTGGGATTATTTTGTCCATTACCTACTTAATTTTTTTAATGGAAATATCATATAAAATATTTGTAAAGCACAGGTTTTTAAGGATCATTAAAAAAAATACTACATGTCCTTCATTAATTAATTAATTAATTAAATAAATAATATTACCTACATGTTATGTACTTATGTCATTAGTATATAAGTACAATCTAATAAACGTTTAACGTTAATTGACAGTACAGATATTTTACTTCTGAGTAATTGCTTCTTTGAAGTGATCAATGGATGTGAGTTCAGTAGACGTCTGCTATTAGACCCGTGTCATTTTTCTGGCATGATTGCGCCTAAACGTGCAATGATTGCGCATCTGATATAAAACCCATTGAAAAGGATCCCATTTACCATTGACTACACATCTGAAAAACAAAACATAGTTAATAAACAAACTCGTAAGATTTGTGTAGCGTTGCTATACATTGGACTACGCAGGAGTAGAAGGCTTCTTACTAGCCAGTCTGGAAATATCCGCAAAGAATGGTTTATGGACGTTACTTTAAACACATTTTTCTTCTGGATTTCATTGATTTGAAGATTTTTTTATTAAAAATGGTTGTGGCGTAGACCCATCGTTATATCTATATTTTTAATAACCATGTCAAATAAATAAGATAAAAAGAAAATACATAACTGATTCTTGAAGATCCATTGTTGTAAATGGTCACTTTTCAATACAAATTTCTAAAAATAGCAGCTATTAGTGAGCGGTCACTTAATGAGACACTAATAAAGGGGACGCGTTCAAACGTAAATTGTGTTCACTTTCGCGTTCCCTTAAGGAATGGAAAACGTTATTTTATTATGATTTCGTATATTTATTTAATTTCTTAGGTTAAGTTTTTTTACAATAAATTTATATAAAAAGTAAAATACAACAACGTAATTACAAAATATAGATACATTATAAAAAAACCTAACCTAGGGTGCCGCCGGCAGCGGGGCGGGGCCCAGGCTACCGGTGGTTAGGGCTTTATTATGATTATTATTATATGTTTTCCTTGCGGGTCCTATGGGACCCTTTGCTCTGGTGGAGTCTGTCATGGCTTGTCTTTTAGGACAAGCCCCCGAGAAAAGCCTTAAAACTAACTTATCCTAACTTAACCTAAAGCATCCGGTCCCCCTGTGTGGGGTCACGAGTTTGAGTGTGAGGCAGGACGACTGGAGCTACAGCTAGGGACTCAATCGTTCTGCTTCCGCCCGTTGCGCTCCCAGTGCGGTGCCCTGGAATCTGGTTTTTTGTCTTGCTGGGGGCTTCCACCTGGTATTTCCGGATGGAAGCCCTCCGTGTTGATGTATCACAGTGAGAAGTGTACTAACTGCGTTGGGGTGTGTATTTGACGGTGAGTTCTTGTGTCTTTGTCATGGTCGTGTTTGTGCGTGTCAGCGTTGGGATCGGGTGCTGAGTCTATTGACTCAGTATCTGACTCCTCGTCCGACCAGTATTTATGTCTACGCATTATCACGGGGGGGTTCCGTTGTCCGCAAAGTGTTGCGATAGTTTGTTCAGCCTGCGACGTAAAGTAGACACATCTGGATCTGGGGTGTAATTTATTGAGTTTGTAATGAGTGGATTTTTACTGGTGCCAGTGCCAGCCTTCTCATAAAATCGATCAGAACATTTTCTGATCCAGGCTTGCAGCTCTAAGTGTTGGTCGCGATCGCGATGAAGCTCCGTGTTCCTAATGTACGGCGGAGCCCCTGCCGTAGACCTTAAGAATTTAATTTGCAGCACCTGAAGGGACTGGATCCTCGAAGGCGCTGCATGGGCGAAGGCAGGACTCGCGTATGTACGAGAACACGGGCCTTACGCACGTTTTGTATATGGTTAACTTTTTTCTCCTGGACATTTTGCTATTTCTATATAATAGGAAATGTAGTCAGCTTAAATAAAAGGCTGATTTGTCTCTAACCTTTTTGATGTGATGTGCCAATGAAAACAATTAGTTATCCGGAATATTATGGTTGAGTAAAATTAATTTATCTGCCAATGACATGACAGCAATCGATATTAATATACCCTAATATTTTTTAAATTATGGATACTATCGAAAGCGCTGTGCGCCCGAGCGCAATGAGAGCGCCAAAATATATGAGAAATCATTTCTTTTTTAATTTATTTATTGTATGTTGTGTGTTGTTCTGCCCGTCTAGCACGATTACGCTTCGCGGCTCTTATCGCGCGACAAATCATCGCCCGTCACTCTCTCACAGTACAGCGAAGAAAGAGATAGGTAAAAAGAGTCGCGTGTCACAGTTGTGGTAGAGGTGCTGCTGTACAGTTTGGATCTGGATACCTTGTGCGAGTGATAGGTACAAGCCTTATTGTTTTAAAAGAAGTCCGGGTGGCTTTTTTCAAACAGGAAGATTTCATAGATGTACGTTGATAGCACAGTACCTATTAATTAAATTTTCTTACAAGGGAAGAAATGAAGTCATTAAATGTGTGCGTGATTGCGGTATCCTTGGTACCTACAAGTTTCTGTCAATCGCCATAATTCATATGCGTAGGCAAAACGAATTCAATTTACTACATAAAATATATGTCTAAGTAGGTAATCTTTCTAAGATATTTATCATCCAACGCGATGCCGAGAAATTAATTTGGGTCCACCTTTTATAAGGCTTTGCCTATGGATGACGTTGGTCAGTTTATTTTTCATCACACTTTGCTCGTAAACAAGGGCTTACATGCTAGAAAAGCGGGCGGTAAGTAGTAAATTACGCCCTAGGGCGGTAAGTTATTATTATCACACTAAGGGTTTACATGCCGGTAGAAAACCGGGCGGTAAAGCGTATATTATGCCCTAAGGCGGTAAGTTGTATATTACGCCCTAGGGCGGTAAGTAATTTTGGTATTGACTACTACTACTTTTGTTTTATTTCCTTCAAAGTGTGATGAAAAACGTCGTACATGACTGGTGGAAAAGGAATTCCAAGCTCGTCTCATTAAAGCCCTCGCCTGCGGCTTCGGGCTTCTAATACTCGTTTGTGATTCCTCGTTTACCACTCTTGTTACGTAATGTACTATTACGTCTAGGCCGTAAGTGGGTTGCCCGCTTTTATTACAATCTTCGGCTCCATTGCGCCTTCGGCTCGGGCTGCAAACCCGCCTCGACTGTAATGACCTTAGCACACTTGTATCATAATGTACTATCACGATGACATGAAGGAGTTAAAAAAATTATATAAATGAGAATGAAACACACAACGGCTTTTTAAAATCTTTATTATTAAAAGCTACACACAATTAGTGTATGATAATAAACATGAATAATGATTGAATGTTTGACTGACGACATTTACAACCCACCCGATAGATACCTCATCAGTCTATACGTTCCTTTTGTAAACTTTTCAAACATCTGTGAAGTTCGTGAAATAGATACGAGAAAAAAGCCTGGTACCATTTTGGTATATGTACCTACCACCAACGCCAAACACGATTTTGCTTAATTGATAATATTAAGTGGTTACTACTGGTTAAAGTCCGGCAAATTGGTATACTTTGTATAATGTTTGATCAGTCACTCTGGAGTGCGTATATAGGTACATATATTTAATGTAGGCGAGTGAAACTTTGACATTACCATCGACTCTTGACCTAAACTATCTTTTTCAAGCATACCTACAGTACATATCCTAGCGAACTAAGATAAAGCTCTCATTATATCTGCTATTGTCATTATCATTACCAATTTTCTTGTTTTACTTCGTACTAGATACTTATCTGATACTCTTGTTTTACTTCGTACTAGATAGTAAACGATATAAAGCCTGACCAGAAATATATGAGGATGCGCCATAATGCGGAATTTCACTGGAACTAATTTCTTACACTGGCAATGATTTTATGATGGTTTGTCAACAATGCCAATGTCGTTCGTGGTGATTTCTTTAAAAGACAAATATTTAAAATTATCGAAGGAAAATGCCGAAAACCATTCACAGTCGTCAACGTAACATTATAAATAAAGTGTACATGTGTTTACTACACGAAAAACAGTCAGGAAAAGAGTGCATTCCATTAAATGGTATTACGAGGTTAACATAGTGGAACTGACAGGTATTTAAAACTAATGTCATAATAGTGGGTTGCGATTGGCTGCAAAATTGTTGCCATATAAATCTTATAAATAGCGCCCTCTTGACAATCCTCATATATTGCTAGTCAGGCTTTACAATATGTAACTAGTAGTTAGTTACAGTAAAAAAAACAATTATCGTGATAATACCAATAGCATTGATTATTATAAATCCAAACAAGGTCATTTTAAATAAATTAGGCAGAGTTCTGGTTAAGTTTGACGATATTAACACAGAAATAGACCCTTTCCTATCTATCAAATAGATGCCAATGTGTATGGTATTTTACCTACCGAGTAGGTACAATTGCTGAAAACACTTATATATTGTAAGAACACAAATATTAGGAAGGTATATTTAAATGTATCCATCACAAAGTTCGAAGAGTTTACAAAGATATACTTACACTCTAATCAACAATCCCGCACTCAGTATCCAAATATCAGTCTCGCCTTTTCAAGCCTTGGCCATCCCACTTTGAAATTCTTATCTACAATAATAAGCATGGAAAATACGTAACTATTGGCTAATCTTATTTTATGATAATTCGGAATGTCTATTTAATCTTGACGAGGTCAGCTGTGTCCAGATTCCATTTAGCCATACAAGGTGATAGGTATTTGTCTAATGACTAGGAGTTTTCTTCTTTGACAGGGTAAACAATATTAGATAAGAGCATCTTGACTTTCTCGCACAGCATCGAAGGAAAAGAAACACATGAACTTAGAGGAAGCTATTTCTTGGAAAATAATCTATATTTTTTAAGAACGTTTACTATTTCCAAATATTTCCATCATATCAGTAAACGAAACTCAATGTAGCAACTATTCGTGCGAACGCTTCCGTTATGTAATCCGTGCAAATTACCACAATATTGACAATATCCTTATTAGATAGATAGGTACATTGAGGCTTTCAGATAACCTCGCTCGATGTCAGTGATATAGGAATACCAAAATATCCAAAGCCGATCGTTTCTGACTGCTCGATCGGTTCTGCACGTGAGAAGACAGTTCCGTTCAGGTTTACAAAAGCATATCGGAACTTATGGAGTAAAACTATGTCGCCTACTAAGACACCAGCACGTAATTGCAAGAACATATTGTACAAGATATCGGCTTACTACAGCAACTTGAGTAGGTACAACAAGTAATTGAAGCAACCTAGTTCTTAGAGTTCGGTCATTAGACATTGATTACCTCGTGTGTGCTCAGGTTGTGCGCGCAGCTCGCTATGTGGCATTCACATCACATCATTAAACACTACTTATGCAAAAAGAGACCTTTCTTAAGCCCCTTCTGTTTTGTAAATACGTCACACACAGACACCCCATTTCGGACAGCATAAAATGGTCAATTTGAGCCAAAAGTTACAGGATTTCAATCGAACTCGTTGCAGACTTTATCGATTTCTCTCACTCTTTTCGAAAATTAATTAACTAGGCCTCCATATTTTGCCATGTTTTGTCTCATTCAACATCTCATATCCATTTTGCAAAAAGACGGACAGATTATTACGCGCACGTCAGCGTTTTATACGGGAATCAGTAGGTAGGCATCTAACCTATAAAAGCAGAGGGCAACAGTGTCGACATTTTACTTAGTCGTAGAAGGTGTGCTACTGTACACCCTTGTCGCCATCTCGTGGCTTCTCACAAGATTTGAGTGACAGTAGCTTAAAGCGACAAGGTTCTCCGGGTACGAGAATTAATTTCCCTTTCTATTGAGAGTAGGGTTGCTATCTGGACACAGTTTCACTCTGTGATATGGTAACTGTAACATTTCCCAGTGAAAGTATTAAATACTTCTGGAAAGTTTAAACGAATTTTGCCTACGAATCAGTAAAATGGATTATTCCAACAGCTTATTTATTATTTTAGGCGGTATGCTTTTATCCGTAAGCTCTAGTGATCAAAATCATAGTCATATTAAAATAATGATATAGTATGAGCATGTAACTATAAAACTAAGCTAATTCACTGTAACAACTTGAATGCAAAATCGAAATGCCAGTTCACGTTTATACCTACTCCCATTTTTAGGGTTCCGTACCCAAAGGGTAAAAACGGGACCCTATTACCGAGACTTCGCTGTCCGGCCGTCTGTCACCATGCTGTATCTCAAGAACCGTGATAGCTTGACAGTTGAAATTTTCACAGATGATGTATTTCTATTGCCGCTATAACAACAAATATTAAAAATAAAATAAATATTCCCATACAAACTTGTTAAAGATTATGGTACGGAACCCTTCATGCGCGAGTCGGACTCGCACTTGCCCAATTTTTATCACTTCCAAAAGCCTTGCGTGTTTAGAAACCAATGAAAAATGATCACCGATCAGTTGAAAGTGGTTGAAACATACCGCCCTCGAATTTATGTCGAAGACATGGTAATACACAATATGTCAACTGGAAAATATTAAGATAGCCTTCATATACTTAGGTAGGTATCTATAATTCTTACGTTAATTATAATTATATTTATTATCTAATTATACTCTGTATAATAATAATAATAGTTAAATATTAACTAAACTAACATCGTTTATTCTATTAAACTATAAAATTTGCTGATATCTAAATAAATAAACATTAATTAAAAAAATATAAATTAATAATAAATAAGAGAGTTATATAGATGGAACCACTATAAGATTATAATTAATTTGATATGAAAAACAATTAAATGCGTTCTTCTACCTAATAGTAAGAGAACATCAACGTGAATTTGGCGGAATGACAGGATATGGGCAAGAGATTCCGTTAATGTTGTGGCCCTCGCCCTTACTGTAGTGCCCGCCCACCTGTTCATATACAAAAATAACCGCTTAATACATAATACCACAATAATAAACCACTAAATAAGTTAAAAGAACCACTAAATAAATAATAGAATTGTCTCTAGCTTCAAAAAACGTGTTACTGAAAAAAGGATGAAAATAACAAAATTATCTATAGTAGGTACGGAGGGAAGGGACCAAATTCATCAGCTCATCATCACGCAGCATACTATAAGCCGTGTGTGCGGGGTCTGTGTGTGCATATTGATTGTTAATTTAATATAATAGACGTAACTACCACAATTATCTGCTACGCGTGTGATGCTGACAGCTCCCCTTTACGTATGGAGTTTCGGGACTGGAATAATGCTCATTACCAAGAGCTGACACTGAAGTCTTAATGCTGGAACTCGGGTGGGAAAACTACGGAGTTCCGGACAAAAAGCAATCTTTCTCATAGAACTGCCGATCGCATTCAACACTTACAAAGGAAACTCCGAGTATAAAGCTAACGCGTTAATTATCTTAAACACTTATACGGCGGGCAATGATATGTCCGTTATTGGGTAGGATAGGAAAAAAATAAAGAAAAAAAGTAAACAAAATGTACGTTACCATAAACATTAATTATATTTCTAACGTCACATTAATTACATCAATGATCAAGTGAACTTAAAATACACCACTACCTTACACATCACATTTTCAATAAAATAGCAAATTAATTATGAACGGTCTGTCCCCACAGACCGGCTGGCGCATCCGGGGACTATTCCAAACAGATCGCTGTAAACATCCACTCTAAATTGACATTTATCTCTATTTGTGAGAAATATTCGTGCTGCAAGTCTAGTTAATTGCAGTAAGGCACCGACGGAACCCGATTTTCTCCGGGTTGCTTACTTTAAGACATTCTAGCACATTATCTCGTTACCCTCGAAGATAATGTAAGCCGACTTCGCTCTGGCTTATCCGCGGCTAAGTGTGACACCGCGCCGTATAGGTTATAAGGATATTAATTAGATCGAAATAATCCGCGGATGCACCTCCTTACACGACGAATAGGCGAATAAATGACTGCTATAATAACATTAAATTTTATGATAAACATTTACCTAAACATCAATATTTTGTGTAATGGATTAAAAGCTATTGGAACATGTATACTTGTATAGCGCTAGTGATCAGTTGTAGGAACGTTCAATAGATTTAATGCATTCTAAACACTGTTCTTTCGAATAATTAAAGCAAGTTTCAATAATAGGGCACTAATGAACGTTAGTGCAACTGAGTGAACAAAGATATTGCTAAGTAGCAGTAAGCATCTGGTCCCATTACAGAATAGCCCAGTTTGATCTTCAAAATAAGGCGATAATGCCACCCTATAGCTGACCACGCTGATATGGCGAGGCGAATGCTCGCCTTACTATATTTACTAAAGTTCAATTTCAATATCAGTCTCATGACAACGTTTTCGCCAAGCGATGACTCCTGTATCGTATTGAGCTCTAGTAGGGGTAATAATACGAGCATGGCCCACCTGCGTGGGGGGAGGGGGCGCCGCTACCCGCACCTATACAACACTTTATAATAATTCAATTGTAAACCTACATGTATGTCTTTTAATTCAAAACAGCATTGCAAAAAAAAAACCATAAAGAGCAGTCGAAATAATAATTGTATAAATCAAATTGTTTTTTATTCTACCTTTTTTAATAATTTGAAAATAATGATTTAAACCGCGTATATACAAAATAGTAACGTCGCTATTATTTTACACTGCATATTATCAGCCACCCGCCCGCGCCGATCAAAGAACCGAACGCGCAGGTACAATATTCATCTCGGTGGCCGAGATGGTCATAAGACATTATTCTTATAACATTTTAGAACAAAAATAAAAATAAACCATTTAAAAAAACAATTGCATTAAAAAGTAAATTTAAATAAATGATGCATTTTCTTTGCTTAATACTTATAACAATGGACATCATCCAAATAATTAGGCTAAATTTACAATCTCTGCAGAGAGATTTTATATCAAAAAAATTCAATACATGTGTATCCTTCTATCTATTCCCAATAGTAAGGATAGATAACGTACTATTCCCAGTATAGAGACTCTCAGGAAAAATTAATTCCGTAGTGAAACCTAATATCTCAAAGGTAGAACAAAGAACTTTGGTGTATAATTATAATTACAACTTTACGACCATATTACGCCACTGTTAAAATTTATGATGAAGTTTATTTCCGCTGAAAACAATATAAAGATGCAATGAAGTAACTAATAATATCCCAAGCTTTTCGGAGCACGAATGTTTGACATTAGCCAAAGAGTAGCAATTCATGTGAAAAACAGAAAGTACTAGTGAGAGCTAATTTTTGAATTAGTTCCGTTTACTTATAAATATATGTATATACTTTTCACAGAGGCAGGTATTAATGTAAACTCCAGTTTTTAATTAGGCGAACTAACTTGACAGTTCATTGCACACGAATCTCGCTAGTGTTGTTAATATCGATATTTAAAAAAAAACCAGTTCCTACCAAAGGTTTAGTTAAACAGCATTTAAAAAAGTAGACATTACGTGTTTCATACATTTTGAATTATTGTGTTTGAAATCTAAGTAATAATTTTATTACACGAATCAATAATTAAAAAACGGTTGGTATTAAAATACTTACATCGAACGAACTTTATTTTAGGACATCGCTAAGAACGCTGTCCGCCTTTTTGTTTTCTTGACAGTTCCATGGTACTATCGAATACACTGTTAACTGTACATTTGTAAACGAATATAAACCTTATTACAACGTGATTAAGGTCTATGGGTGTATTGTTAAGGTTATATCGACATAAACCAATCACAATTTATTTTTTCTATTTCTGACAACACTCAGCTGTCAAGTTAGTTCGCCTAATTAAAAACTGGATTTTAGGCACAATAGGAATGTTTTGTACTCAACTCTTGGACAAGAAGTATTCGGGCTCCCAAAATGCCGGGTTATGCTAATAATAATGTATATTGGAGCGATGGACATTTAGACAAATTTTATTAAACATAATATGATTTAAAGTTGCCCCGCTCTTCTAATAGACTCACACGACGTTGACATTGTGATCCAAGGACTATTACAGAAACAAATACTTTAAATATTTTATTTATGAATTATCATATATCGAATTATCATGACATAATCAGTGCACAAGTATTTATATTAAACAGCATAAAGTCAAGTTCCTAAGTTTTGGAACTCTGTCAAAGGAGTCATACTGAAATTTGGGAAAACTGTAAAGTAATTCCATGAAATATTATTGATATAATTGAAATAACGTCCACGAACAAGTGCGAAATGAGTAACGTAATGTTGTAGCCGCGAGCGCGTGCTGCAGATTTGGGAGTTCAGGACAGAATTAACTTATTTAGGGTTTTCTTCGCTTTTTTTGGCTGGCTTCGCTTCTTTCTTTGCTCTGCAATAAACAAAATTATATTGGTATACACTTCATTTTCTTTCAACTTGACTCCCTTTTGACTTTTAATAGCTAGAGCGAAGCAAAGTTCTATCTAAAATTCGTTAAAAGGCAGTCTAGTATTTATTTGTAGTGAGAAACGTAACGATTTCCGGGGATTCTTTCGTGTTATGGAATAGTATTATGTAGGTATTCAATTCTTAAATCACATCACAAATTTTAAAAGTATCCTTAAAACAACCGCGTATTTTTCCGAAGGAATTCTAATCCCACTTTGAAGGAGGTTAATAAATAGCCGAAGCGAGAATCATCCGTTTTGTATAGAGATAAACTACTTTTAAAATAAACCCGCGTTAATATGGACAAAATTCATTGTTGTAATAATAATAAATATTACTTGAAAAAAAACCACTAATATTGCGTTAAGTCCTTATTATTCTTTAGTAAAAGTATAGTCAACCATGGGCTCGTGACATCAGTCAAGTAAATTAAAATGCCTACAGTTTGACGGCGCGGTTGGCGCAGTGGTTAAGCAACTGCCTACTGAGCCGACGGTCCCGGGTTCGAATCCCGGCAAGGGCAAATATTTGTGTGATGAACACGAATATTCGTGCCTGGGTCATGGATGTTCTATGTATTTAAGTATTTATTTATAAGTATGTATATCGTCGCCTAGTACCCATAACACAAGCCTTCTTGAGCTTAATTTGGGACTAAGGTTGATTTGTGTGAGGTTGTCTGATATTTATTTATTTATTTATATTTACAGTCCATGAGCTGTAATAAAGTTAGCGATTCGCGTTCTAAAAATATTATTCGCTCTTATCACAATGACAGTTAAAATAAGTACACGTTTCAGTTTCCTTGAGCGCACCATAGGTATGTACTCACTCGGTGGTGTCTAGGAACCGCGCGGCGGAGGCGTATCGCATAGGATCGTAGTCCTCGGAGCTGGAGGCACGGTTGCGCGCCATGTTGCGCATGTGCTCGCGGAAGGCGCGCCTTACGGAGTCGCTGTCGACTGGCGCAGGCCGCTCGCTGGCCTCGCGGACGCTCTCTGCATCATACCAAACAATACCATTAGCATATGTTGATTTGGAGTTCTTACGGACAACCTGAGACACTCACAAAGAAAACTTAAGTCCTATAAGTAACTATAACAATACCAACTGAGGAACAACACAGCCACAAACAATACGGAAGTCGTGATTGTATTATCGGAAATGTTACGATTGTAGATGAAAATGGCTATACTTACACAGAGTAAATAGAAAAACTAAGTTTACTCAAGTATATATTCGTTGATTATCAAATTGCCGAATTATGCGAGCCGCAAAACTAATCTTTAAAAATGTAAAACATATAAATAGCAGAATAAGAACATTGTTGGTGTCTAACTCGATTTATTTTCAGTAATTTTTCATCATATAAATTTAGTTTAAACAACATTTAATTCGATAATTTAATTGAAACCAGAGGCTCTGTTAACTGTAAACCGAGTTTGTTTTTTTTTTCGCCATTTTGAAAAACATTGAAAATCTAAATCGACAATAAAACTGTGTAATTATCGAACCTACTCACAAAATAGGCGAGGAAAGCTGTTAAGCACGTCCAAACAGGCGGATATACGAAAAAAAAAATCAAATTGAAACGGAGTGGCTTTACTCGCTCGGTCAATTAAAGGCATTAGAAATTAACAACTCTAGAAATAGAACTAAATTCCCAATTTAGCTACGTCCGTGAGCAAATACGCTTTTCGTATTTGTGAAGGACGTGTTCGCAGTTCCGTCTATCAGTAGTTAATCTTAATCACAGAGCGTTTCAAAGCCCTCGAACTAAGTTCTTAAGAGAATTAACTTATGCCCGACTAAAGGAAGTTCGCTTCTGCAAATACTCGCATCGCAGACCGTTTCAAAGCGAGCAGATTAAATGTGTAATGGCTCCGGAAAGATTTTGATTAAAATCTGATCAAGCTAGAGTCGGACGTTGGGTACAAGTTACGTTTAAAGGTCATCTGATTGCAAAGTTATCAGTAAACATTGATAGCCGTTGTGTCGACGGCGGCCTTACACTTTTTAACGTAGGAATCAAGAATTCAAGATATATAAATAAGGGATATATTTACGAGGGCGGGATGATAAGTAACTAGCCTTAGCTATTTAAAAAGTTTGCATTTAAAATTAAACTGGCATAATTTAAAATTCGCGTCTCTGGCTATCTGTGTTCGAAATTTGAATTTGATGGCTTAAATATTTTATTGATTTTCTGTCATTGTAAAATATATTGTGACGATTGTTTTCAAAATGGATAAAATTGAACAAAGAGCGGTGATAAAGTTTCTTTATATGAAGGGTATGAAGGGGATAGCTATTTATGAAGTGTTAAAGAATGTTTTGGGTGAATGTGTTCTTTCTTACGCCACAGTAAAAAACTGGGTGGCTGAATTTAAACGAGGCCGTACAAGTGTCCAAGATGAAGCCCGCTGCGGACGTCCAAAAAGCGTCACTACTCCGGAAATGGTCTCCAAAGTGCACGATTGGTTTTGGAAGATCGACGATTGAAGTTATCAGATATAGCTGACACTACAGGGATCTCGAAGGAACGGGTACATCATATTCTAAGTCAAGAATTAAATATGAAAAAGTTATCCGCCCGTTGGGTGCCGCGATTGCTTACGCACGATCAAAAAAGAATCCGCATGCTTAATTCGAAGGAATGTTTGGATCGTTTTCAGAAAAATAAAGCTGATTTTTTGCGTCGATTTGTAACAACAGATGAAACATGGGTTCACCACTACACGCCAGAATCAAAAATTCAATCAAAACAGTGGACTGAATCTGGATGTTCAGCTCCAAAAACAGCTATGGCTGTAAAGTCGGCTGGAAAAGTTGTGGCTTCCGTCTTTTGGGATGCAAGTGGAATTTTGATGATAGACTACCTTCCCAAAGGTGAAACTATTAATGGGGAATACTATGCTAATCTTTTGGATAAGCTTCATCAATGCATTCAGCAAAAACGACCCGGTTTGGCAAAAAAAAAAACATCTTCCATCAAGACAACGCAAGGGTTCACACATGTGTTAAAGCTATGGCCAAAATCGACGAATTAAAGTATGATTTGCTGCCCCATCCACCTTATTCGCCTGATCTGGCACCATCTGACTTCCACCTGTTCCCGAAGCTTAAAACTTTTTTGGGTGGACAGAAATTTTCCACTAATGATGCCGTCATAGCCGCTGTAGAGGAGTATTTTGGAGGCCTCGAAAGGAATCACTTTATGGAGGGCATCGCAGCTTTAGAGCGAAGATGGAATAAGTGCATAGAGCTACGCGGAGACTATGTCGAAAAATAAAATTTGTTTTAACACCGAAACTCAAGTATTTTCTACTAAAGCTAGTTACTTATCATCCCACCCTCGTAAATGCACATCTGTATAATTTTTCAGTACACTAGGTAACTCCACTAACTAACTGAATGCATACCAGAAAAACGAGTGCTGTGCAAAAAAAATTGATCAACTGAACATGTCCTACAAAAAAAACTTAAACATCATACAAAACGAGATGACCTTTTTAACCGAATTCACACCAAAAATATGGTCCGTACATCAGATATATTTGAAAGTTTCACCAAAAATACTGACTTGCACACTAATTATCCTCGCACTGCACACTAAGATAAAGAAAATTTGAAAAAGTTATGGCTTTTCAATCCTTGATCTCGTCTATTAATATTATAGTTCAATGCTAATAAGACTGAATATTTATTATTATGATATTATATATATTTATTAGTTTATGTTTAATACAATATATACGTTTGTAATTATATGTATATTTATTTATCTTAAGGTTATATTTACATTTAGTATATTTGCACGTTTTAGTTTGTTCGTTTGTCTATCACTTCAATGTCTAGTTTTCTGTCTCATTTGCTCAAAGGTTAACTGGAAGAAATCCCTTACAGGGATAAGTTCGCCCTTGTACACATGTATTGTTTTTGAATTTTTGTCATCATTGTTTTATGTGCAATAAAGTGTTTACATACATACATACATAAGATCCGACTCGGCCGGGTTAGGCTATTTTTTTTTTTATATCCAGTTAAACAGTTTTGCAAATACCCTTAAATAGTATATTGAATTCGCATTATTTAGTGTGCATAATTAGTGTGCAAGTCAGTATTTTTGGTGAAACTTTCAAATATTTTGATCGAAAAAAGGGAATATACAGATATCGATTTAAATACATGCCTATAAATAATAATATCTTTGACAAAATACTGCGACGTGAATTGCGATTATGTTTACAAGTTAACTATGAACATCAGCGATAAGTTAACTACATTAAGTTGTACATATGTATCAGAAAGCTACACAAGAAAAGTTGTTCATTTTCATAGATTGAATCGATCCCTGTATTTGAATGGTAACATAGGGAGGTTTATGATCATTGATCATACGGGGATCATAAACCTCCCTTAATATTTATTTATGAATACTCAATCAGTAGATATCGATACCTTCGTTCACACTCGTACCAATTACAATTATTTTGCCAATGAAATTTAAACCACATATAGTTGTGCACTAACGTCCTAATTGCAACGACTTTTTCCAAAAAGTTAGTACGATTGTGCTCTAAGGTATCGATATGTGGATCATAACAAAATAAGTTTTTAACAATTACAATTCATTTATTATGAAATTATTATAAATGGTCTGAAAACGGTGCCCTTTCATTAAGCATGAATCTCTATATCCCGTGACATCCTACGTTATCTGAGTTGCTGAATATTTGGCTGCGCTATGCCCGGGGGGTACACCGTCGCTTTTCATTTATAAAGCCCTCTTGTGCTGTAACATTCCATAATTCGTCACAAATAACCCACTCTATTGTATGTACAAAAGGATAAGCCAAATGGTGTATGACGATATAGACAATCTATATAATGATTTTACAACCCACACCTAGATGATGGTAAGTACTAAATTATTTCACTGGCAACGACAAATTTTTGGTAACTGACGTTGAAAGTCGCTGAATGTCACTTTTGAAAACAAAGAGGAAACAGGACTAAATATTCCGCAAATTTCAAGTGTTTTTTGCATAATACAGCCAAAACTATCCACAGTGATGAAAGTCAAGTTTTTTTTCAATATGATTCAGTATTTATTTCGCAAGAAGAACGAAGGATTGAGCAGCATTCCGGTAAACAATGTTTTGAATTTTGATAATGACAAATCCTTGACTGACGTTTAATTATGCAAATATGACGTAGGTATGCACATTATTGCCATATGAAAGCTGCTTTTAACGCTACTATCCTATCTATCTATGGAGATATATATTTGCATGCTAGTATTAATAGTACATATAGCAGAATAAGCCGCCTAATGTCTATGTTCACCTGTTGACAATAGGCTATTTGACTGATGTTGAATTCTACAGCGTACTGTAGTTATATGAATAAAATTAGCTAAATATTTCACGAAACAAAGAAAAAAAATCCAGAAACATGTATCTTTTTTGGAAATATGTGACTTCAAAGGTACGCAAATTTTATGATATTTTTTTTTAATCCAAAATAAATTTTGAAAATGTTTTCAGAAGCCTCATAATTTTACGAAACAATAATTGTATGACAACTATGAACGTAAACGCACTTTTTCACGGTGAAAATTACAAATTTCTTAATTTTTCCATACAATTATTGGTACCTATACCGGCCTGTGACGTCACTAGCCTGACGCGTTTTGTATGGAGCGTTTTTAGCGCTACGTAGGAATGTTGAACTTTGACGGTCATTTCTGACTTTTAGAGCAGTTTAAATGTAGTCAGTCCCATATAGACATTTGATCACAATAAAAAATAGAATCGATTGACATCCTCAAAAAAAATTAGTCAACATGTCTATTCACTGTACCCACTTATTCTATGCAAATAAATTATTCTTATTCTTATTCTTATCCTTGGGCCGGACCGACGCTTGCCAGGCTGTACTAGATATGAGCGCCGCGCCGGCGCGCCGCCGTCGCCGCGGATTCGAGTCGGCGCGCCGCCGCCGTGTGAAATACGCGGCGCGCCGGCGCAACAAGTTGCGATTTGCTTTCTCGCTCGCACTCGTAACGTACCCCACCCGCGTCCGCGTTCGGTCGCACGATGGCTTCAATCGAGTCAAGTATTTTGTTGAGTGAACGCGTGTTTTTTTTTTTGAGCCGCGTCATAATATGAGTCTGACACGATGATGAGTTCTTAAAATGTGTTTAACGTACCTGGCGCCACCTAGCTTTTGAAATTGATTGTGTTGTGACTAAGAGATAGTGATAAAATTTTTTGTGATGTTAAAAAATATGCTTGTTAAGTTTTAATATTTAAATAAAACAATTTAAACGGATTAGATCGCGTATATTAATTATTTGAGCCTCCCTGACGTTTCAGTACCTTTACAGATACCGTTGAAAAAAGGTTGACAGAGAAAAACATATTTTTTCTCTGTCAAAGTTACATTTGTGCAAACTACCCATTTTATAAATATTAATTTAAAAAATAAAGGTGTTCGTAAATGCCAGATGGGCCTAATGTGTAAAGACAGTTAGTTACACATGTGCCAGAAGGGTATTTATTATTTTATTTAAAATATCTACCAGCGGTTCACTATAAGGCTTACTGAGGAGAAAGAACCGCCAAAGAAAACTCCCACATTGCCTTATTACTATAAAATACTTTTAAACAAAACTCTACATATACTACTTTTAATACTAATTTGTTTTACACCGTTCGAGGCCCAAGGTTTCCAGTCTTGTGTCTTGCTTGATCCTTGATAAGATGTACAACAGGATCCCAAGCCAGTGGTAATGACAAACCATCTTCTCTATTGAAATTGGGATATTTTTTGATTTCAATAGCCTCGCCCAACATTCTGGGAAAATATCGTTTCTCTCTGGCAAGGATTGAAGTGTTATCAAACTTAATTGAATGGTTTGGTTTGTCCATGACATGCTCGCAGACTGCAGACCAGTTTTCTTTGGCGGTTCTTTCTCCTCAGTAAGCCTTATAGTGAACCGCTGGTAGATATTTTAAATAAAATAATAAATACCCTTCTGGCACATGTGTAAACAAATACAAGAGAAATGCATAGAACAAAATCTCCCTCTGTTCATGTGTTTTGTTGACCTTGAAAAGGCGTTTGACCGTGTCCCACGATCGGCTCTCTGGTTGATTTTGAGAAAAAGTGGCTGTCCTGAAAAGCTAATAAACCTTATAAGGCAGTTTCATGACAACATGCAGGCTTAGGTTCAGCACAACAGTGAATTTTCAGATACCTTTCCGGTGACTAGTGGTGTAAAGCAAGGTTGCGTTATGGCTCCAACTTTGTTCGCTCTGTACTTTTCTGCTGTAATGAAAGACGCTCTTACTCGTAGCAATGAATCAATTGCTCTGAACGTATGATCGGACAAAGGAGTGTTTGACCTCTCACGTTTCAGGGCCAAAAGTAAAGTCAGGAAGGCATCACTGCTTGAAATCTTATATGCCGATGATGTCTGCCTGATGGCTAGCAGCTTAGATGCACTCCAGAGCTCTATGGCTTCTCTGAATGACTCGTGTTATAGATTTGGTCTGGTAATAAGCGTAACCAAAACTCAAGTTCTCAAACAACCACCTAGAGACTGCAGTGCTGATGAAACTCAAATAACATTGGGTGGTTCAGTACTGCAGGAAGTTACAAGCTTTAAATATCTAGGTAGCCAAATCCGATCCGACAATAGCCTTGCCTCAGAGATACCTACACGTTCATAGCATCACGAGATACATAGCCAAAGCTGCAGCTACCTTCGGCAAGTTAAACCAACGTGTTTGGAACTCACACGACTTGAAACTGCCAACCAAGCTTTCCGTGTACAAGGCCCTGGTTCTCCCAATACTTACGTACGCCGCTGAGGCGTGGTGCCTGTACAAAGGAGACATCAGAAGGCTTGATACTTTCCATATGCGGTGTTTACGTCGCATACTTCGCATTCGATGGCAGGATCGTGTGACCAACACGGAGGTACTACGACGAGCTGGCATGTCCTGCATGGAGGCTATATTGATCAGACACCAGCTACGATAGTGTGGCCACGTTAGCCGCATGGAAGACTGCAGAGTGCAGACTCCCAAAAACCGTTTTTTACTCGGAGCTCGCTAGTGGAAAACGCAATCACGGGGGGCAGTTCCTGCGCTACAAGGACGTTTTTAAAGTGAAGATTGTGATGGTTTTATGTGCTTTTTATGTTATTTCGATTATAAATCTGACAATTTTCATTCAGTGTTATTTTTTGTTTTGTGTAATTAGTTATATTTGTGTGCAATTAAAAAAATATGATTATTTACATACTTGGTTCCTTTATTAAAATAAATAATAGTCAGAAAACCAGGTTTTTTCTCTCTCTCATAAAAATCTAAAGCTCAAGGTCACGCCGCCGACGCCGCCGCCGCCGCGGAATTTTGCCTATCACGCCGCCGCCGCGGAATTGGCCATCGGCGCTCATATCTAGGCTGTACGCACCGTTGATGAACGACTCGAACGTCTGCGGCGGGCGCGACTGGCGCAAGCAGCGACGCTTGCGGCTGGGCATTCCGGACAGGTACGCGTCGCTGTAGGGCTCCTGCGCCTCCGCCATGTTGCGCTGGTCGCGCGTGAACACCGGCACCCACTCCTCGCCCCAGTGTTGTAGCAGCACTACGGGCGGGACCTGGAAACGCGTATTTATCAAGTACGTGCAATAGAGCATTGGCGTATCTAAGATTCTCTTTCAGGTTGGGCCTGGGTTGGGGCCTAGTCATGGCCTATGAGTTGAAGTCATGAATTTCTATGGGTAGCCCAAAATCCTGGGGTGGGCACTCGACCATATTGGGGTGAGCACGGCCCCACCCGGCCACCCCCCTGAATACGCCAATGGCAATAGAGCATTTCACCAGAATGTCGCTTACGGAAAATTCTAGGAGGCCAGTTCGCGGATTTATAAGCGGTATTTTCTTGGAACAGTCTGCATCATAATTATAGTTAATAGATCTGTTTCATCAGTTCTAATCAATTTTGTGAAACCGCTATCCCATACCAAATTTCAGAACCGGCATTGGGTTTTCCAGCAAGACTCTGCCCCAGCCCATAAAGCAAATTCTACTCAATCGTGGCTCGCTTGCAATAACATCGACTGCATAAGGCATGAAGATTGGCAGTCTTCTAACCCAGACCTCAATCCTCTGGACTACAAATTATGGCAATATTTAGAGGAAAAGGTCTGGAAAACCTCATACAAAAATAACTTGCAGCAACCGTGGCCATTTGACATGAGTGTGGTGCATCAGTCGCCTGGCCGCGACAAGAACGAACTTCTATAGAATTAACGTGTTGGGCATTTGGAATAAAAAATCTATACTTAAAATTCGCTGTATTACAAGCTTTACTACAACATAAATAACTTTATTACAACATAAACAGCTTTTTCCTTCTGATATCATATCTAGAATGGAGTTATCATGGGTGGCCGTACCAAACGTATCAAACGTACGATTATTTTAACTTTGTTGCACACAAAAGAAGCCGTTCTATCAAATGTATGCATCCACTCCATTCCTGTTACCAAACTCTTAATCACTATGAATATTATTGTAGATATACATGAGGATATGTATGTTTCTTTAGAAAATAAATTAAATAGTGATTATTATTCTGTAAGTAAGACTCAATGGCACTTAGGTATAGGTAGTTAGGTGTTTGATGAACAGATAAATTGGTAGAAAAGATAACCTGATAATTACAATCCTCTCAAAAATCCCTGTTAAGTCTTTCCAAATTTATTTTCTTTTCGCCGTGTTTAGGTTAGACTATTGCTGATTATATAAGTATTCTGTTGATCAAACAATCGATTATATAAACATAAATAAATTTTAATAGTAATGTACTCATTTTAACAGTGATTTAATTTGAAACTTACGAATCCCATCGTGTTAGACTGCGAATCAGGAGAGGTCCTCTGTGGCGCAGAATCGCGCTCTGGTCGGCTTGGCCTGTTTGTACAAAACATATGTTTCAAGTTTAGAAATGTTGGCTGTATAGAATAGTGTTAGAGTATTTGATTATGTTCTTACAGCTATATAATTTAATATTTTATTTGTAGTTTGCATTGCTGTATTTTCTAGTAAATACCCATTGACGTAATAATTACATGGACACACAATCAGACGGAAAAAATGGCACCCTCCCAACTAATGCAAAATCACAAATCGCATTAGTTGGGCGATCAGTCTCGTTTAGACCATGACACGTGACGGGTCTCAAAAGTGACTAAATTTTCAGTGAAAAATTACAGAAATAACAACTATAAAATAAAGGAACAGGACGGAATATTCTTTTTTACTTAAGTTCTATTGATTAATTAACGAATCCTATGTAAAATCATAGCAATTTTTGTATTAGAATTATTAACTTTGTCCCTACAAAATGCAACTCATCACAGAACAAAAATCGAAGGAGTCGCTATAGTTTTATATTTTATTAATAAATTAAGGAGTGCAATAAATAATTATCCTTTTTTTTTTATTCAAGATTCCCATTCTCAGCAACGTAAAAATGGAGATCACATTTAGCAAGAGACAAACGCGAAGAATAATTGAAGCAAAATAATTCGTCTCTCGTGTGTTCGGCATAATCATGTTTTTTTTATGTTAATCAACAGAAGCGTAAAATGGTGACATTCATAAATTACTAAAAAATTGCTCTGTTGTTATTGTTTTATTTTGTCACAGAGTCTAGACACTGTCAGTTTAAACCTTTGAACGCCAAGAACACATAAAGGCGACGGCGACGTGTGCTGCCGTGCATACCACGCCACCGACAAATAAGATCAAACTTTAAGGGTTAATAATGTCAATATTTTGCACTTGTCTTACTCTCATTTCACATACTGGAACAAGGAGAAATAATGTCATTATTACTGATCCCTTCTATCGGAAACTTTTTATGCAGTTGTTAAATAAAAACGTACCTAAATTTGTTATTAACAATTTACAATAAAAACGTAACTTAATTAGTTATTAACAATTTACGAGTTTATTTAGTTCAATCAAAAAATATATTTTAATACCTAAATAAAATAATAGTGAAAATATTTTTAGTATGTAAAAATATTAAAATCTGATCCATTCGTGCCATGTTCCAAGTTTGACAAGAGACTTCAGTCAGAATATGCTAAAAAAGTTAATTTACACGTAAAATATTTGTGGTAATAAGTAATTAAGTCAATTTGATACTTAAACGTTTAATCAAAGAGTTCTTTTGTACGAAGTCAATATGTTGCTGCAAATTATAAATAAGCGTTATTGGCATCTACTTGAACATGACAACGGTGCCACTTTATTTGACACTTTTGTTCGGGTCTGTGGCTCTATAATAAATAATACCTCAATGTAAATACCTTACATTTATTTAATATAGGCAATTTGTAATAAAACCTTAACCTAAGTATAAAAACTTATTTCATATTCTAAATATTCCAAACCAAAGGAATTTGCTTTGAATGAAATTATCTGTAATTTATATGGTTTCATTATGAATATACAATTAGTATTTATTGAAAATAACGTTTTTAAAGAGATATATTCCCTTGTATGAATTTCATAGTTGTGTTTTTAGTAATGTGATGTAATAATGAAATCAAACCACGTCTGTGCTATTCATAGGTCTACTGTAAAAAATGAAATTTTGGCAGCTGATTTACGGGTGAATATCCTAGTAGGATGTTATGAATATGCAGCTATGTATCTCGTGTCATTTGTAGTTCCGATCTCTACCGATAATTGTCGAGTGTCAAAGTGAAGATAATCGTACTTGTATTTAGAATGTTATTATTGTTCATTGTTTTAATATTCTAAACATTAAATTGTCACGACGGAGTCATGCATGACGGAAATGCTTCAATAATAGTATTTTAGAGCAGAAAAATTACGTTCTCAGCTCCTGTGGTAAGCCAAGCCAAGGACACTTTTGGTGTAAACACGCTGTCATTTGATTTACAATAAATGTTAGGCCGTGTTCAGACCGGGCTGACTGTCGGCCGCCGAATGTGTGAATATGCATGGAAACTGCGTAACGTTCGCTCTCTTTGGGCGGCCGACAGACAGTCAGCCCGGTCTGAACACGGCCTTATAGTGTTCCGTTGTCTTTACGTACCTCGAACTCTGGCTAGGCGCCGAGCGCGACGGCTGCGGCTCGTTGGCAGGCACCGCCTCATTAGACTCCGGACGGGCCGCGCAGGCCGCCTCGCCGTCCGACGTGGTGCTGGTGACGTCGGAGGCGCTGGTGGGCGCGGGCGTCGCTGGGGCCGCAGGGACCTGCTCGTTCGGCTCCAGTGCCGGGACATCGTCTGGCACGATTGGAGATACCTCCATCGGGGTCGGCTCTTGGGGCGCTGCCGCTGCCGCTGCCGCCTGTCCAGGGGAAAATAGGGCAATCCCTAAAAGGCGTCTAAAAGTTTTTGCCAATATATCAATATATATTGGCAAAAACTTTTAGACGCCTTTTTTACAATAGCCGCGTGAGCAGCAGAGACAAAGTTTGGAGTTCCAAAATTCAAATCTATAAAATCACCAATGAAATACTTTTTTTTTTTGTTTTCATGCTTAGTTCCGTTGGGGCAGCCCGTGTAATCTTCAAAATCGATGCAAAATATACTCGGCTACATAAACACACAAAAAGGTTTTGCAAGTTTTGAAAAGCGACGAAATATATTTGACACAGATTAGACAGATGCCTTATTTGCCAATACTCCCTATTTTCAAGTTACCATGAGCTCATAAAACCTAAATGTCAAATTGTAACATTCTTAAAATGAACGAAATTCATTATGACTTTGACTTAAAACGGCATATTCTCTAAATGCCTGAATATTGAAATGCACAATTCCTTCAATTACCGAATGGCAGAAATGACAAAATATCAAAACAACTCAACCTCAAAATACCTAAATTCAGGCATTTTTCCAAAAATGCCTAATTTTTTTTACGAGTGTTTATTTGATATTATCCACCGATCTTTTACCTCCATCAATCTACCGCTCTCCTAAAGTCGAGTGTCCACACTGTCCACAGAGATGTTGACGAGATATGTGATAGTTGCATAGATATAGTATAGATAGTTGACATATATTACTTCAATTACAAGTGGCCAGCATTAAAGTAGGATAGGTATTCTATGAAAATGGTTAACTACGGAGTTTGTGCAGTAAAAGGATAATTTGCAATGTAAGTATTATCTTCATGTAGTATAAATTTAGGTATTTTGAGGTTTGGTTGTTTTAAGCATATGTTGTTTTGCCATAATGCTGTTTTGAAGTTTAGGTATTATGAGCCTAAGGTATTTTGAACATCGGCGATATTAAGGTTTCGGTTGATTGTGAAAAAAATTTAGGCATCCTGCAATTTAGGTATTTTGAGACCATGAAGTTTTGAGATCTGGGAATATTGATAATGAGGTGAAATGAGATTTTGTGGTTATAAGCCCAAAGCTTATCACTACTCACATACATCCTTTTGCGAGGGCCAAACCGCAGGCAAAAGCTAGTACAGTATGTTTATTATTTATCGATATATTTACTTACGGGCGATGTACACACTATTTCAATATCAATCCCAGTCAAACAATTGGGATAGCAAAATTCATAATCAATATTGTAAGAGCAATATCAACTGAATGTCACATTTTAACAGAACCAGATAAGCAAGGTCTGTTTATTATACTCATAACTGACATTACGCATGTTTTTTTTTCCATTGGCTTTGTGAAAAAGTTTGATAGGAGAAGACAAGTGTAATTAATAGATTAGTTTAATCAGTGGCCAACCCGTCTATGCAAAATACAAGTATAGTTCGTCCGAATCTCTAGGAGCAAGTCCTGCCAAATCGGCACAAGTGGAAAACCACCTTTTCACCTCACCAGCTCAAACATGGCGATTTGGCTGTCAGATAACAGTGAACAAAATGCGATTTTGTTTCGAGCGTGAGTAGACAGTAGCTTTTTAATTTTTTCACTATCTGACCACGAATTGTCAGTATTCAACCAAAGGTTAATTATAAAATTCTAATCGTTTGAATCTCGATGCACTCTGTTTTTTTCATATGTATATAAAAGAGAGGGATAGAAACTTATCAATTTGAAATTCGATTTTCGAATCCGACCTCGATTGAGAACAGTTCGGATACGCGTTATACCAAAAAAATCATTAAAAACACCCGAAAAAGTTTTAATTGCAACGTTTTTTTTTTTCTTTATTATATTTTTATTTAACGACCGAATATTAAAACTATTGTGCCTTTTAAATAAAACAATAGATCATTGCTCTAATAAAATAAGATTTTTTTACTTATTACTTATTGTAAACATAATAATAATTTATAATTTCACCATTTATCATAGATGCATATTCGAAACGTACCTTAAAAAGTATCGAGTTCATATTGTAATTGTTGTTAAGACTAAGGAAAAGGTCAAAGGACAGACCACCAGTTCTTCATTTCAATTATATTACACATCAATTTGCAGTTTTATCCGATATATGCCAGACCCACATTAAATGACAAGCCGAGTAAACAGTTTTCTTTTATTATGTGTAAGGAATTAAATTGGGATAAAATAATAACATTTATTTTATTTACTATCTTTCCGTGTGTTTGGTTTAACGGTCAGTGCAACAGTAATGCCATGGTATAAAAAAATAAGGTATGGCGCTACGGAATGACAGGCGAGAGTTGTGTCGTCCCGGTATGATTGGTCGGTTGGTTCTGTCAATCAGTTTCTGTGTTGCCAGTAGTGTATCATAAATCATAATACTCCCCGATTCTCTTGTTACCTCTATTAATCTCATCAAATCGTGAGTAACACTCAATTATTAAGACAAAATAGAACTTAGTCGTTCTGTGAATTATTAAAATATAAAATATTTTTAAAGACATTTGTATGGGGATGGTATTATGCATAACCTTTTAAGGTATTTATATGTTACGTACAGGTGTTAAGATTTACACCAATAATCTGCTTAAACAACAATCTTAATGCATAAATGCATAATTATTACTTTTTGTACGATTGGCGGCAAACGATTTTCTCCTTGCTTAAATTAATTAATTTGTTACCATAAAGCGGCACTAATCAGTGACGTGACATGAGTGATGCATTTACAGTCCTTGAGCTCATAGATTGGGATTCGAGTTTAGGTGAAATCGGAGAGGTTCTTATCTCGATAGCGTAACCGCGAGCGAGACAGGTATAAAACTTGAATCACATCCTGCCGGCTCACGTATTGTATATTTATTTGTAATGTAACACCTCGCTAGCTCAATATTACAGAGTCCTGTGTTACATTTTCAGGGTAGTTGAGATAAAGCTCGACATGAATATTTAATTCGTTAAAATTTAATCATAGAACCATGTTTTGTTGAGCTAGCGAACTCGAGGCGCAAACACGTTATGTTAGTTTGCTATAATAATAATAATAGTTTGCTAAGCACTTACGGAAGGCGGGTTCCGTATGACGAATTGCTGAATGGGATCGACCTGGGTGATCGCGTTCAAGCTATTGATCACGACGCCGAGGTTCTCCATGCCGAGTGTGATGAGGACTTGCTGGACATCTTCGTTGCCGAGATTTCGCACTTTTTCCTCCTGTTTCGTAAAATATGCATTATAATACATGCTAACAAGCGTATGATCCTTGTTTGTTGGGAATCAGATTATGCTAGGATTGATCGCTCAAACCCGATAAGTGAAGAGACAAAAGGTTTCAGAAATTAGAACTATATGTAGTGTGCATATAGATCTTATTTATCTGGTTTGACTTCTCATCTACATTTGTAAATTGTATAAGGTGAGTGGTCATTATTTCAGGAAAAATCTTAAAGTGCAGGATTTGTATGGGTAAGCCATACAGCGTCATCCGTTGATACCATTTTCTTTGTCCTCACATCACGCCGAAGTGGCTGGATGGCATTTTGGTTCAGGAATCGCTGGACATCCAAAGATGGTTAAAGTATACTTTTTACCCAACTACAGTAAAGAAAAACAAATTACGCGGACGAAGTCGCGCACCTTCTAAGATATATTTGTATTTTCAATAATAGTACATTACTGCAGAGGCCGCGAAATAGGGGATTGTTGGCCGAGTAGTAATAGAGATGGCCGAGTGATAACGAGGCCATCTAGAGATATGAGGCCGATAATCCCTGTTCGCGCCGAGGCTTGTATAGTGCTTTTCTCAAATAAATCCAAGGAAATAATACAAATGTTCAACTTATATATTCATATAAAAACAAATTTATTTCAAATTTAATAAAAAAAAACAAAAGTATTTTTTTAAGCTGTTCGGGTCAATGTTTTTGCCACCAAATGTTAAGATGATTCTATTTATTAAAAAATTACAACACCTTATTAATTAGATATTGTTATATTTTTTAACAATAAACGTGATTCCTTGTTTATTTTATTGAATATCTGATTTAATCTAATTTAATAATCTAGTTAAATATAAGAAATAAAACGTAAATATACATGCACAAACTAAGTTTTTTTTTATTGGCAGTATGCCATAGATTATCAATAAAAGAAATAAACCCCACTGAAACAAAAGACAATCTCTTTGTTGGCTACGGCCAATAATGTTGTATGAAATTCCTTTATATCGTTCTAATTTGAAATTAGAACGAATCTTCAACAATTGCTATACAAAGACGTATTTCGCGGTCTATTACCACGATCATAAGAACGACATTTCCTTGGATGTTTGAGAAAATGTATTTGTATTTGTATATTAATAAAAAACCTAGCCCGTCCACTACACTAAGCGGCGAGTCACTAATGCCCGTCTTCACCGGGTAAGGACGTCGCCGGGTTCTCTGCTCTAAACATACAAGTGTCGTTTAATAATAAGCAGTACTCACCATGAAAGCCCTAAACACCGTGCGCAGCCCGGCCACTCCCTCGCGGCAGCAGTACGCCAGGAGCGTGCATATGTCGGTGAACAGATGCGAGAACATCGCGTAGAAGCGCGCCACGAATGCCTCGGTGTTGGACTCGGACATGACCGACGCCACGATGGCCGGCAGGCGGGACGCGATCAGAGCGCGCATCGACGCGACCAGGTTGAACTCGGAGCGCAACGGTACGATGGTTTCCTGCGAAGGTTAGTCGTGCATTGGTATAGCACGTTGAATAGGATGAAACGTGAGTCAGTTTTAAAACCGAAGGCGAAACGCCGAGACGCGTCTCTACGACGCAGCATGACAAATAATATCTGTCTATTTTCATTATGTTATGTGTCACTCGAGAGAATTACCATTTTTATTATCAAGATGATTTTATTGACGAATCTGTAACGCTAAATAAAAAAGAAGTGGGGTCCCGTCAGTCTTTGAACTCGTTGCCTCATTTTCTCAAAGCAAAAGGTCATTCATCCACCAAAACATTGTTCGTCGTGAGGAATTTAGGCAGGGTAAACTCCTAATATTTTAAAAGGTTCACGTTAATTGAATTGTTGTAAAGGCGCGAAGAATTAGATGGTCCATATCTTACCATACCACCAGTGGTAACGAACATGATATCGATTGGAGCGTACCAGGCTGTGTTGAAGGCAAAAGAGGTCGTCGGCAGTCTCGAGGTATGGTCGCTCCAGTTGCCGCAGGAGATTAATCCCTGAAGGCAGACCTCACAGCACTCACCACCCGTCGGAGGAACTCCTCGTGCTCGTCCACCAGGAAGTCGGCGGCAGTCTCGAGGTATGGTCGCTCCAGTTGCCGCAGGAGATTAATCCCTGAAGGCAGACCACACAGCACTCACCACCCGTCGGAGGAACTCCTCGTGCTCGTCCACCAGGAAGTCGGCGGCAGTCTCGAGGTATGGTCGCTCCAGTTGCCGCAGGAGATTAATCCCTGAAGGCAGACCTCACAGCACTCACCACCCGTCGGAGGAACTCCTCGTGCTCGTCCACCAGGAAGTCGGCGACGGTCTCGAAGGTGTGGTCGCTCCAGTTGCCGCAGGAGATTAATCCCTGAAGGCAGACCTCACAGCACTCACCACCCGTCGGAGGAACTCCTCGTGCTCGTCCACCAGGAAGTCGGCGACGGTCTCGAAGGTGTGGTCGCTCCAGTTGCCGCAGGAGATTAATCCCTGAAGGCAGACCACACAGCACTCACCACCCGTCGGAGGAACTCCTCGTGCTCGTCCACCAGGAAGTCGGCGACGGTCTCGAAGGTGTGGTCGCTCCAGTTGCCGCAGGAGATTAATCCCTGAAGGCAGACCTCACAGCACTCACCACCCGTCGGAGGAACTCCTCGTGCTCGTCCACCAGGAAGTCGGCGACGGTCTCGAAGGTGTGGTCGCTCCAGTTGCCGCAGGAGATTAATCCCTAAAGGCAGACCTCACAGCACTCACCACCCGTCGGAGGAACTCCTCGTGCTCGTCCACCAGGAAGTCGGCGACGGTCTCGAAGGTGTGGTCGCTCCAGTTGCCGCAGGAGATTAATCCCTGAAGGCAGACCACACAGCACTCACCACCCGTCGGAGGAACTCCTCGTGCTCGTCCACCAGGAAGTCGGCGACGGTCTCGAAGGTGTGGTCGCTCCAGTTGCCGCAGGAGATTAATCCCTGAAGGCAGACCACACAGCACTCACCACCCGTCGGAGGAACTCCTCGTGCTCGTCCACCAGGAAGTCGGCGACGGTCTCGAAGGTGTGGTCGCTCCAGTTGCCGCAGGAGATTAATCCCTGAAGGCAGACCACACAGCACTCACCACCCGTCGGAGGAACTCCTCGTGCTCGTCCACCAGGAAGTCGGCGACGGTCTCGAAGGTGTGGTCGCTCCAGTTGCCGCAGGAGATTAATCCCTGAAGGCAGACCACACAGAACTCACCACCCGTCGGAGGAACTCCTCGTGCTCGTCCACCAGGAAGTCGGCGACGGTCTCGAAGGTGTGGTCGCTCCAGTTGCCGCAGGAGATTAATCCCTGAAGGCAGACCACACAGCACTCACCACCCGTCGGAGGAACTCCTCGTGCTCGTCCACCAGGAAGTCGGCGACGGTCTCGAAGGTGTGGTCGCTCTGGACCCCTCCGGAGCGCACGAGCAGCTCCTGCAGGTAGACGCGCAGCATCTGCCGGAGTGGCTGGAACTCGTTGGGCACCAGCGCCGGCTCGCCGGACACGATCTGCATCGGCTCCGCGAGGAAGAGGTGACGGGCCTACAGGGAAGCGTATGCTTAATACCCATATTCCGAGCGTCATGGTTTACCTATAATATTTTTGACCTATGATGAGTTCTGTGACACTTGAAAATTTTTCGAACTAAGCATGCTATGTTCGCAAAATATTTTTTTAAAATAATTTATATTTCGAAGCAAAATAAAAAAAAAATGTACTTTTTAAAAATATATAGCAATATCAAGTGTCCATTAAATAAACTCCAACGAATACAATGGAAAAATATTTAGTTTTTTAAATGACGCAATGTGTGAAACGGAACAGAGTAGTGACGTGACACAACATTATCGGCAATTGCCGCGGTTCATTATTATACTACAGGACTGTGAGCGTTTCGTTCGGATAGACAGGTTGCAAGATGAATTGATCATTAATGTCGCCGATGATTCAGATACCACAGATTCCAACAGTAGTAATGAGAGTGCAATTTCTTCTAAAACTGGCGAAAAAATAAATATGTACTTGTATTTTTTGTTTTATTTTAACCAATTGATTAGCACATACAATACTTTCTTTTCTACTAAGTATTATGGTAGGTAGGTTTATATTTTATTTGTTTGCCGACCATACTTTGCCATGAAAACTGCAAGTTGTTAACGATCTCTAGCTGATGTAACCAAACTTTACACGTTCCACGCGAATGAAGCCGTGGGCGGAAAACAGGAAAAATATTATTTTTTTAAATATAAAACCACTTCTCCGAAAATAGGTACTAATAACTCTTAGAAAAATCGATAGTTCACTCGATAAATACTAAATCTCTAAAACTGTCAAACTCGAAACGTCACAGAACTCATCATAGGTGAAAAATTGTGTAGACGGTGTGATGACAGTGATGAGTCCCAATAGTAAACTGCTAAAAATAAGTATTCAAATATTTATTTACCAAGAGTCCAATTAATTAAAACAATCATGTCGATGTCAAAAAGCGGAAACTCTGTAAACACCAATGAATTCCCTTGGCGTTTACGCTTTTTGCCGTCGAAGTATATATAATACAGGCATAAATCGTCGTATATCGTCGGCATAATCGTCATCGTCGATTGTGTGGCTCCCATACGAATCAACATTATGCTTTACTACTGGAAAAAGTACAAAAAGCCTTTCTCAGGTTTTTATATAAAAAAATGTATGGGTACTACCCGTTCATGTACCCAACCAAATATCTTCTGGGAACACTCGGCTACAATTCACTAGAGGTTAGGCGAAAGTTTTGTTTGCTGACTACCGCATGTCGAATCCTGCGCGGCGAGTCCGACTGTCCTGAGCTTGTAGGCCGCCTCGTGCGACTGTTTGTTCCTGACGTCCCTAGGATAGCTCTCAGACCGCGGCAGCGCGATCTCTTGATGGCGCCGGCGGCGCGTATTGTGTCTCGGAAAAATTCCCCACTTGTTCGCGCTCTTGTGCTACTCAATGCGTTCCTGACATCAGCACCGGAGTGTGATTTGTTTGCGTGGCGATGGGCGGTTGTGTGCACTGAATGTTTGAGATTTTGTGAGGAATTGGATGATCGATGATAATTAATATTATTATTATTTGTTTGTGTTGCTGTTTTATGTTTATGTTGGTTTTTCTATGAATAATGTAAGTTTCATGGCGCATTAGTTAAGAAACTGTAATGTCATGTAAACGTGTTTAAATAAAAATAAATAAAAATAAATAAATAAAGAATGAAATTGGAGGGACTTTCTTTAATTTTGCCGTGAATCGCACAATATTTACTAACGTTTGATTATAATTTGTATAAACTACTTACAACGGCCACGAGGAAAGCATTTGTGAACGAGGCGTGGCTCGGCTCGCTGGTCAACAGATCTATCATGGTCTGAATATTGTTCTGAAATACAAAAACTAAAATTAAAAAAAAATGTCAGGATGTACGTCGGAATATGGATCAATAGTATGAATACAGGGATAGTGCACCGAATTTTCGTCGGCGGTGGAACACATACCATTGACCGCAAATATCTCTTCGTTGTAGTATTTGTCAGAGTCGGATAAGAACCGGGCCAACAAAATTGTTGGTTCAACCCAATTACCGGAAGATCTAGAGAGAGACCTAATATTATTTGGACAATATTTGGACCTAATATTATTTTTTACTGGCGGACATGAAATAATGTTCATCCGAAGACATCGTAAGAGATAGGGCGGAGTAGAGAAAGAAAATATGAACGGCTAACTCCATCAACACGTGGGACACATAGCTAGCTGAGAGAACACTCTACCTGCGTGAAGTTGGGATTCCTCTCGCGAAGGACTTCAATATTCTGGGCAGCAGCGCGGTCGGCGCGCACGCGCGCATGCGCGGCGGCCTGGTGCTGCTGTTGCTCCCTGTGTTCACAACAACACTTTAACCTAACGGACCATCCATGCCTCTGTTAGGCATTGCAATGTCAGTGAGTTTTTTTTTACAAATTTTTATTTAACTTGCATTGTATGTTTAAAGTATGTTTGTTCGTGAATTGTGAAGCAGACATCGTCAACCGATATCCGCTTCAAAATTGAACTGAAATTCTGCATACTTACTTAACTTTGATGACAAACCATGGTACCATGGGCCTGATCTGATGATGGAGCCGGAAGGTGGCCATAGGAACTCTATAATAGAAAAAGCAATCCTACCGAGCTTGGGCTCTTTAGAATCGTCTCAGTGAGCATTTGATGGATATCCAAAGAAAAGTACAGTCGGCTATAAAAGCTTGCCACTAAAATGACATTTTTGACAGAAACTTATTAATCTTGTTAGTGCAGAGTTAGACAAAAATGTAACGGGTAGTTTATACTTATGTATTAAGTTATAGCCCAGCAAGGGGTTTTAAAACTAATTGCGGATTTTTAGTGGTACTAATTTATTTTTGTGGCAACTGGAGTTGAGCGTCGGTGAATGTCACTGATGTATACAAAGAGGAAACCGGACTAAATATTCCGCAAATTTCAAGTATTTTTTGCATATTAAAGCCAAAACTATCCATAGTGATGAAAGTCAAGTTTTTTTTCTATAGCATTCAGTAAAATTTTCGCAAGAAGAACGAAGGACTGAGCGGCATTCCGGCAAACAATGTTTTGAATTTGGTCAATGACAAATCCTTGACAAATAACTTTTGAAGTTTAATAATGCAAATATATGACGTATGCACATTATTGCCATATGAAAGCTGTTTGCAGCGCCACTATCCCTGGGCCGGACCGACGCTTGCTAGGCTATAATTAGTTATGAAACGGGTTTAAGTAAACCCGTTTCATCTTCATAAAACCGACATAACAGGTATGGTGTATCAAGCGACGGTTAAATATGAAATACATCCAGCACCTTACACATATGCGGATCGGAAAATGATGGATATTTTATGATTAGCTATCATGCGATTACCAACGAAGATTTTTTTCAACGAACTTCAAAAAGGCGGAGATTTTCAAATCGATTGAATGTTTTTGTCTATTTTTTCTCCTCGTATATAGATAAAGTTATTAAACTTGGTATCTACTCGGAACAAGAGTTTTGAATGCTCAGAGTCCGTGATATCTATACAGTTTTGACGACGCGTTTGGCTCGGTTTGTAGACACCTGCCTACTGAGTCGGCGGTCCCGGGTTCGAATCCCGGCGGGGGCAAATATTTGTGCAAATATTTGTTCTCGGGTCATGGATGTTATCTATATATGTATTTATATATTATGTATATCGTCGTCTAGTACCCATAGTACAAGCTTTGCTTAGTTTGGGACTAGGTCGATTTGTGTATGATTGTCCCTTAATATTTATTTATTTATTATTATTATTTTAGTAATGTCACGTTGGAAAGGCACCTGCGTCGCAGCAGGCGGCGGCGGGCGTGCGGGCTGACGCACAGCAGGAACCGGTCGTAGATGAAGTTGTTCAGCGTCACCGCGTGCGCGCGCGTTGTGGTGGTCGCACGGCGCAGGTGCAGGTTGGCTGCGGACGAAACCGTTGTTGTACAACTTTACAGTGCGACACAAAAGAGTAGAAAACGGATGAAAAAGGAACTACAATTTTTCATACAAAATTGTTACCATATTCAAGCACTTTACGTCAAAAATGTGACAGTTGCGAAGGAAGTGGCGCCCTCATTTATTTTCTACTCTTTTGTGTCGCACTGTATTGTGCGTCAAGAGAAGACGGTTGCGTCGACGCGAGGACAAGAATTGTATTTTACTTTATTATATTGTTAGACGCAGATAAAGATGGTTTTGAAATTATTTAATTCCATTTCGCCAAGCCGTGTATTTATACGTTACACATCAGACATCACCTCAACATTGTACTCTATGCGAATACGTGGATATGTGTTTTGGCCCTAATTCCATTCAAAGGGTTAAATTTAATATATTCTTATTCTCATGAAATGCAATGCAAATTAGTTGACCCTTTGACCGGACTTACTGCCGATTTCGTTTTGTAACCTTTACAGTATTCAAAAGATAGATATCGAAATACCATGTCGGTACACTGGACAGTCCAAAAAAGTTTGCCACTTTTGGACCTCATCAAATAGAGCCAAAAATGGGTAGAATAATATTTCGGCTTACAGTACGCAGGAGAATTCTGGCCGACGTTAAAATAATCTCGCGCAGGCTCGAGGCGCTCCACAATATCGAGTCTTAATAGTTACCGTGTTTAGAGTTCTGCATTTTGCGCAGCGACTGTCACTGACCATGGGTTAACGTGAGCGTACTCACTAGCGACAGCGTAAACGATTTGTATAGCACATATAGAATAGCACAGCGCCCGGTTACTTTGTAGAACTACAATTCTCCATAAAAATCCTTTACGCAGTCGCTAGCGAGTACTGTCATTGTAAACTCATGGTAAGGGTACAGATCCGTCTGTAGTGAAAGTCTAATAGTTACCGTGTCTACCGGCAGTGTTCCCGTTCTGCGAAGCAGGCTGGTCGCCGGTCGCGGCGGCCGCAGCGTTCGGCAGTGAGTGCGCGACCTGAAGTGCCACGGCCTCGCCGCCTGGCAGCAGCCCCTGCCGTATCACCGACGACACGATGTTCTGCAGAAGAACTGCGCTCGTACAGATCCATCTATAGTGGAAACATAATAGTTACCGTGTCTACCGGCAGCGGTCCCGTTCTGCGGAGCAGGCTGGTCGCCGGTCGCGGCGGCCGCAGCGTTCGGCAGTGAGTGCGCGACCTGAAGTGCCACGGCCTCGCCGCCTGGCAGCAGCCCCTGCCGGATCACCGACGACACGATGTTCTGCAGAAGAACTGCGCTCGTACAGATCCATCTATAGTGGAAATATAATAGTTACCGTGTCTACCGGCAGCGGTCCCGTTCTGCGGAGCAGGCTGGTCGCCGGTCGCGGCGGCCGCAGCGTTCGGCAGTGAGTGCGCGACCTGAAGTGCCACGGCCTCGCCGCCTGGCAGCAGCCCCTGCCGGATCACCGACGACACGATGTTCTGCAGAAGAACTGCGCTCGTACAGATCCATCTATAGTGGAAACATAATAGTTACCGTGTCTACCGGCAGCGGTCCCGTTCTGCGGAGCAGGCTGGTCGCCGGTCGCGGCGGCCGCAGCGTTCGGCAGTGAGTGCGCGACCTGAAGTGCCACGGCCTCGCCGCCTGGCAGCAGCCCCTGCCGGATCACCGACGACACGATCTTCTGCAGAAGATCTGCGCTCGTACATATCCATCTATAGTGGAAACATAATAGTTACCGTGTCTACCGGCAGCGGTCCCGTTCTGCGGAGCAGGCTGGTCGCCGGTCGCGGCGGCCGCAGCGTTCTGCAGTGAGTGCGCGACCTGAAGTGCCACGGCCTCGCCGCCTGGCAGCAGCCCCTGCCGTATCACCGACGACACGATGTTCTGCAGAAGAACTGCGCTCGTACAGATCCATCTATAGTGGAAACATAATAGTTACCGTGTCTACCGGCAGCGGTCCCGTTCTGCGGAGCAGGCTGGTCGCCGGTCGCGGCGGCCGCAGCGTTCGGCAGTGAGTGCGCGACCTGAAGTGCCACGGCCTCGCCGCCTGGCAGCAGCCCCTGCCGTATCACCGACGACACGATGTTCTGCAGAAGAACTGCGCTCGTACAGATCCATCTATAGTGGAAACATAATAGTTACCGTGTCTACCGGCAGCGGTCCCGTTCTGCGGAGCAGGCTGGTCGCCGGTCGCGGCGGCCGCAGCGTTCGGCAGTGAGTGCGCGACCTGAAGTGCCACGGCCTCGCCGCCTGGCAGCAGCCCCTGCCGGATCACCGACGACACGATGTTCTGCAGAAGAACTGCGCTCGTACAGATCCATCTATAGTGGAAACATAATAGTTACCGTGTCTACCGGCAGCGGTCCCGTTCTGCGGAGCAGGTTGGTCGCCGGTCGCGGCGGCCGCAGCGCTCGGCAGTGAGTGCGCGACCTGAAGTGCCACGGCCTCGCCGCCTGGCAGCAGCCCCTGCCGGATCACCGACGACACGATGTTCTGCAGAAGATCTGCGCTCGGAGCTCCGCCCCAGGGCATCGGACCTAAGTAAACTGACGACACACTAGAATCAGATCTTTATGGGAACGTTTACAGGTTATATAACTAACGTAGCAATTACTCATTATCATAGCCCTTGGAGGTATTCGAGACTATAATGATGTAACACAGCGACGCCCAAAGTGCTGGCGATCTTAATAAATCATATCTATTTGTTTAATAATAAATTAAGATTGAGTAAGTTTAAATATTTAGGTGTATACAAATTGATAAAAAATGTACTTGTATAAATTACTGCGATATAATAATTTTATAGATGCTTGTTATATAAAAGGTCATAGTTGTGGGCGTTATTGATACGCGTTCTATACACATTTTTAGTTTTGACTGCTAGGTTTAATTGTAATCAACAAGTTTATCCGCATCCCCAAACAAACAATAATAATAAACGATCCCGGTAACGAAATAGTAAACATACATACTATAAATACACCGAAAACATCCGTGATTAATGTAATAAAATAATGTGTTAGTAATATTTCAAGAACAGTTCCAAAACATTATGCTTTCTTTTTTTTCAACTTACCGTGTATGCATTGAACATACCACCTTGAGAACTTAGCTATATTACTGCCTCCGATAGTCAAAGGGATGGAAATAGTTGTTTTTGATTTACCTCAACTGGTCAAATATTGTTAATTTCTTAAAGATACCTGATATCTTGTTATACTGTCTATACGATTATTCAAGAACTTAACATATTTGATTTGTCTACATTACTTATTTATTTAAACTTTATTGCACAAAACAAAAGTCAGTACAAATGGCGGACTTAATGCCAAATGGCATTATCTACCAGTCAACCATAGGGCCAAACAGAGATACTAGAAGTGGGTGCAAATCAGAAATCTGATGGTACAGAGAGGAGGAGTTACATTAGTGTAAATTACATAATTAATTTGCCAACTGAAGATTCCTCAAACAACATGTCATAGTTTTCAATGTTTGACCGAGATATTCATCAAGTTTCACCGCACTCACTAGCCATATATATTTTATTTTTTGTTTGACCATAATTACCTAGGTAGTTAATGCGAATTGAATAATATGTCAATATCAAAATAAACCAAAAACAATCATATCGATTTCGTATCGGTTTAGTTATACACTAAAAACAGTGTCTCCCGTGCATTAATTACACCATAAATCGTCTGCAATAGACGCAAGATCCATATGGGTCAGTAGGGTGAAGTCACAAACTATAAGAGAATGGAAAAATTGTTTTTAGGAACCATGGCGTCGATTTTAGATTTAATATAAAATGCATTATTATATTTTAACAAGTTTCACACATAATTTCATACATAACCCGGTCAAAACCGCAGTAAAGAATGTTACAGTACGACATGCGATTACTTACAGAATTTTAACCAGGTTCAATTCCCGGTTATGTACGAGATTTATAAAAAAAATAATGAATGCAGATTCTATTAAAACTAAAATCGTCGCCATGGTTCCTAAGAACAGATTTCCACATCTCTTATAGTTTGTGACTTCACCCTACTGACCCATTCGGATTGATCACCTGTATACCTTTACAACGTACGGAGGCATAATTTGACGACGCGTTTGGCTCGGTTGGTAGACACCTGCCTACTGAGTCGGCGGTCCCGGGTTCGAATCCCGGCCGGGGCAAATATTTGTGCAAAATATTTGTTCTTGGGTCATGGATGTTATCTATATATGTATTTATATATTATGTATATCGTCGTCTAGTACCCATAGTACAAGCTTTGCTTAGTTTGGGACTAGGTCGATTTGTGTATGATTGTCCCTTAATATTTATTTTATTAATTTATAATGGTTATTCACAGACATAGCATCAAACGAAAAATAAACAGAAACTAACTGTCAGCTCCGAAGATGTGGGGAGTATTACCTCCGCCGTCGGCTTGCTGCACGCTCCCCATCGCCTGCAGGGTGGGCGGCGCCTGGCCGCCCGCCGGCGCGGCCGCCTGGCTCAGCGGCACCTGACCCACGATCCCGCCGTTCGGGATCTCCTCCATACTCATCACCACCTCCACGCCGCCAAGACTGCCGGTCTGGCCTAGGCCACGGAACAAATTCTCAAAATCTACGACAAAATCATCAGTATAATCCTCGAGGTCGGCAGGAGGGTACAGATGCTGCAAAAGATATTGCCCAGTGATTAATCCATTGCAGCAGAATGGAGGATTTAAATAAACAATACGGATAGTATACCACTAATATCTTATACATTACTAAATCAGACTCGTATATTTTCAGTTAAAAGCTTCTATCATATTAGCATACGAACAACATACGAGTAACTAAATAATGAAGCTAATAGTTGAAAAAAAAACTTTTTCAAAATACACCCGTCAAATTATATAAATATATTTTGTATTTGATAGTCATATCATAAGTCATGTGTGTATTTTAAGGAAAATTGCTCGTTATAAAAATTAGTATGAATATCCAGATATATTATTTCTGGCAGGAAGAGCGGGCATACATAATATATATAAATATGTATACATAATTATTTTTTTATAATTCTCACCGAAAAGCACCTGACGCCTGGCCTGCTGCGGCTGGGACGTCTGGTTGGGCTGCGTCTGACCTTCTTGCGTGGTAGCCGCCGAGTTAGTGGTAGCGGTAGCCGTAGCGTTAGCCACCGGGTTAGTGAGCCCATTCAGCAGAGCATTCTCCAGGGCGAAGGCAATCGGCACCCTGGTCTCAATCTCGACTTGGTAGGTGACCGGGTCGGGGTGGATGTTTATGTTGACAGTTGGTTGAGTGGTGTTCCTGCCGGGAAACGTCTGGTTTTCGCCGTTGCCGGTGGCGGGAGGGTCGAACGAGTGGGGGCTGCTGGCCTGGGGGGTGCTCGAGCTGGTGGTGGTGGAGGTGCCGGTGGCGGTGGCAGTGGCACTGGTCACGGTGGAGCTGGTGGCCGTGGCGGTGGTGGCGGCAGCCGTTTGAGCGCCGGCGCCGGTGCCTGCGCCAGGCACAGTGCCGTTCTGGCCCTGCCGGCGGTTGGATTGAACCACGTTGATGTGCGCCTGCTAATGTTACAAATAAACCGGTTAAATCGTGAACCTCATACATAATCCGCGTATTTATAGCTTGGTATCGCGGAAAGTTTATGTCTGTTTATTACATTGAATATTACAAAGAATGCAATCATAAAGATAAAGCTGTCTTCACGCCTCCTCCAGCACGTGTACAGACGGGCATAACGCAATTAATGGAATTACAGCATAATCGCTTCTAATAAATTAGATCAAGTTTAACGATTAGAGACATGTCTATCGTACTACTTCTACTGCTCTTACGCGATGCAGATAAGAACCTCTCAGTTTTCATCATAACGCGAATCGAAATCTGAGAGCTCACGGATATTAAAGCCTGACCAGAAATATATGAGGATGCGCCATGTTGTGGAATTTCACTGGAACTAATTTCTTCCACTGGCAATCATTTTATGATGGTTTGTCAACAATGTCAATGTCATTTGTGGTGCTTTCTTTAAAAGACAAATATTTAAGATTATCCTAAGAAAATGCCGAAAACCATTCACAGTCGTGAAAGTAATATTATAAATAAAGTGTACACGTGTTTATTACACGAAAAACAGTGAGAAAAAGAGTGCATTCCATAAAATTATATTACGAGGTTAACATAGTGGAACTGACAGATATTTAAAGTAATGTCATTATAGTGGGTTGCGATTGGTTGCGCAATTGTTGCCATATAAATCTTATAAATAGCGCCCTCTTGACAATCCTCATATATTTCTGGTCAGGCTTTACCAATATACAAGGGTGGTGAGTACCTGCATGGGCAGCGGGTGGCGCATGACGGACGCCTCGGAGGTGAGCCGCGGGTTGCGCTGCCCGACCTGGAAGTTGATGTCGCTGACGGCGTGGTACGCGTGCGCGAAGCTGTGCATGATGTCGGACACTATGTCCACGGTGCGCTGCGCGCTTTGCCGCTCCTCCTCGGTGTAGATTGGAGGCTGTGCAGAAAAAAAAGCACAATAAGAATTAACGATCTAGAAATATCGAGCGCTCGAAAAGAAGAACTTCTGATTATTTATTGATAACTGTGAAATACAGCCCTATATTCCCATTTGATTATAATCAAAGAATAAGGGCCCCCAAAAATGTCACGCCTTTTTTTTATTTTAGGTTTATGGGAACCGTCCTCTATCTGCTTCGTCTAATGTCCGTAGAGATGCTGTATGGCTGGCATATGTATCTTGCCGCGACTTCGCTTGACGCGCGAGTCAGCATCTCCTGTCTTGCTCGCACGGTATAGAAAGGAAAGTGACAGGTAGTATTTGTCGCGCGACAAAGAGTCGCGTTTCAAAGTTACACTATGCTAGACGTACAGGGCGGATTTTTTGAACAAGCTACGCCAACGAGCATTGTCGGCAAAACTCTGTGATCCTCCCCCAAAATGACGCCTTGCTCACAACACAACAGAGTCCATTAAACTTACCGAACTTTGACATATGATTGCGCGTCTCAGTTAGGCTTGTCTGGAGTGGTAGTATATCATTGACTTGATTATGCACACCAAGTATACAAGTAGTTAAATGTCGACTAGTGACTCTAAAACATCACAACCCATTATTTGCATATCTATCTTTTTACACAAACCAACACAGATACACTACACGGCACGCTGTTTAACACATTTCCTGATCTGGATCCACGGAAGATCAGCGTCGTGGTGCTCAAGAGTGCTATGACATATGCTGAGTGGACTCCATTTTTGCAACCAAAACACCGTTTAGCTTATAGAATTTCTATTGAAGTAATAGATCTTAAGTTAAATTTAATATAAAAATGTAATTCAATTATTTAGATGTAAAATTTAGATGTAATTGGTTGCAAAATAAATGTATCTTCTTCTTCTTCTTCTTCATTATCATACTCGATCATGGTCAAGGTTCCGTTGTCATGACAACCAACGTTCCTCTCACCTCGGGGCTGTTAGCGGCCATGAGCAGGCCCGTGTACTGGGCGCGATGCGGCGCGAACTGCACTTGCAGCTGTTCCAGCTCCTCCATCAGCTGGCCGAGGTCGCGCGGCCGCGAGTGCCGAGCGCGCAGGGCGCGGATGGCGCGGTAGCTCCTGGAACCGAATGACCCGCCCCTTCGAATTTATAAAGAATAATTACCTGTTCCCGAAGTGGCCACAACAAGGTACTTTTCTCAAACATTCAAGGATGTTGTACTTGTTTCACGATAACGCTACATTTTACCTATTATTAAGGCCTTATTCCTATTAAAATTTATTTTTTAGTATTATGACAAATATATTTATAATTTCAACCAACTTTTTGAAGTAAATAATACTTTTCCCCGAGTTCTAGGTAGTAACATAGCTATTTAATGCTTTCATTGCGTGCAGTCGAAAATAAGTTGAAAAACGAATTATCAGAAAAACTAAGTTTTAGGGATACGTAACCGGCGACGCCGCTATGGCATTCCGGGTGGCAGAGCTTATAAAACATTGAATGTCCCTCGTATACCTAACTCGGCGAAAATAGGGATTGCCTGAAACACATTCTTTTTTGACACTCAGCCGTCTGTAAACTACTGTTCAGGCAATCCCCCTTTCACGCCATTTAATGTACTAATACTAGCTTAGTTAAAAAAATTAGAATATTTTATGTTTATCACAAAAGAAAAACTTATCGTACAAAAGGCGGATTTAATGTCATAGGGCATTCTCTAGCAGGCAACTCTCGGGCTAAATAGATAAATTGAAATGTTAAATAAGTCATTTAAGCTGCGACATCACCGATCACCCGTTTTTCTCGCGCGGTATTAAAAGGGAATAGACAAGCAATGTTTGACAAGGGACAATGAGTCATGTGCCACAAGTCTCAGTTATGCTAGTGGTGCTGGCACATCTCACGTAGTTATATAGATAAGTCAATTAAATTTTTCAGTTACACATTGCCATGACCCTGGGTACTCTTTAAAACTATGATTTTCGGCGATTATACCCCAAAAATGTTTGTGGTTGCATCGGTTACAAGCTCGTTCTTAGGTTGACTTCATGCCAGTAATATAAATGATCAAAGTTTTTAATCAGAAGTTAAATCAGTATTGTCTATTAAGTGGCAGGGCAGAAAAAGTTGATCCACCCAGATATTCTCACCTGCGCCGTGCGTGTTGGGCTCGCGCGGCGGAGTCGGCGGTTGACTCCGCACCCTCTTCCAGCGTAGAGTCACCCTACAAACATACCACATTTAGCATATAATAAACACTACACGATGTTCTTTACCAGGCTTTCGTAAGACTGTAGTTTTCATCCGTAATTTTAGTGTGACTTATAAAGGGCTGGCCGTTCTAAAAAATCGTACTTTGTCTGTGAAAATTAAATAGCCAGTACGAACGGCCCTGGTACATCTCACTCTGGTAAAGCTCTTTATGGATTACGGATTAGGAAAATTACTCTTTTACAGTAAACATCTTATCATTTTTAGTATAGCTATTACAATATGTACCTATACGTTCAATTAAACTGCGCATGATTAATATGAGACTACAAACGACAAGCAGTTAGTAAGACATTCGATGAAATTGTAAATTGTTGTCGCCACGGAAAATTATCTTAGCCAGAGTTCTAGCAGTAGTAAGAGTAACTTAATAGGCCTTTTGGGTGTAACAAACTCTGGGGTGACATTTCTACGTATTTATCGCTTATGATGTGACTAGGATAACACTAACAGGGCTATTCTTACGTTCTAAATTCTACAGTCGTATAGTGCCGTCTCGCTCACCCAAATGTTGTTTGACAGAAGATTGAGAGGGACAGCACTACGTATATACGACTGTCGATTTCAGACATAGCAATAACCCTGCAGTACGATATTGTTGTACGTATCTGTACTTTGGCCATAAGCATTTATTCTTGAGAGCATTTATATTATTGTTACAGAGATAAACCTTATATCCTTGCTCGAGAATCCTGTCCTTAAATATGCAAATTTTCTTAACCCGACAGAACAATACCTACATGAAAAAAACACAAAATAAAAATCAAAGACATTTTAATTAGTGTATAAAATGTCAATATCCTCTTTAATGTTCATGACAACTTGCAATGCACCCTCTACGTATTCGATTTTAAATATTTTAAAATGTAGTTTGTGTTTTGTGCGGACTTGTACGTCTTTTAAGCAAATAGATGAACAAACAAAACTGTATATAGGTACATAAGGTTATATTAATTAATATCGCCGAAACAACTTTAACGATACATACGTTACAAAATAATGCACCGTACTAACGAGTGTATAGCCGACCTTAGATTATTAAGAAATCGAGCTGCAAGTAACATTTAAATAAAACGGCGGCAATTTTGAAATATGTGTCATATTAATAAAATAATGCTATATTTAGACATACAACGTTATCGCGAAAAAAAAAAAGTTCAGATATCTGAATGTTTATATTCTGTGCAGTACACTTGGAAAATATATGCAAACTGAGACTTTCCTTATCTAAAGGTGTAATGCAATGAAATACCACGAAAAGTAATCATTTGGAAACGACAAGTTCCAAGTCCAAAGAATATTAAGGAGTGTCTGCATAAGTACCCTAAAAAGGCATATGTGCGTTAAAAGCTCAAAAATTGTACACTTAGATTGTTGCTTACGAAATTTAGTTAGTCGCTTTACTTGCTACCTATAACAGGCCTTGCTTGTAAACGCTGCGTCAGCTGAAATCCCACCGCCTATGACAAGCGAAGTGCTTGAAGAATCAATATATGTAGATTTCGAAATGATATATAATATAGTAGAGTTGAGTGCCACATAACGTAATCTGTTGTATTTATTTTGTATGTAGATCGAAATCAACGTCGATTATATTTCTCTTCAGCGAGAAACTAGTTGACATTAGTCGCTCATCGGAAGTGGGCCAACTAGTTTAACTAGACCTTATTAATTTATGGACCTTACAAGATCAAACCAACATTTTCACGGAGCGTCTATATAACATGCACTATATCGTCGGGGATAGTGCAATACCGCGTAATATTCAAACCAATGCTAAGTATTTTACTGCAATTAGAACTTTATCAACAGCTGTTATTTACGCGGTATTGCACTATCCCCGACGCGACGATATGTAGAATAAGTTTCAGACTACATTACCTCTTCCTGCGTCGTGTTGGGGGTGGGGTCAGTTTCCATATTCTCTACATTGGCTTCGCCGCTAGCCGGGGCACCAGTATCCTACAGTAGGCACATACATTCATTCATAACACTGATATCTACAAAGGCACTTGATGCATTCTAAATATACAACATAAGATATATTTATTGTACTAATTTGGATCTCTTTTGGTATCGGTAACGTAAGTTCACTAGAAATTATATTGAAAAATTTCAATATTTCTAATGTCTCAGTTTTTAGTTATTATTCACTTACCTATATCAGTCAGTAGCAAAAGTCATTAACAGGGGTCGGACTTTCTTTCGCACGGTAGGACTAATGGAGAACTATGGAGCCTTTATTAACATTAAAATACAATTCATAATCATACTCATTCATCTATTTCATTCCAAACTGCCTTTATGGTTATTATGGTTAACATTCTCAAGCATTAAATGACTAAAATTATGAATAAAATATTTTAATACAATATTTCAAACTCCTAATTTAACTCAATTTATTGTCAATATCATGAACTTTCTAGTCATAAATGGATATTCGATCAATATAGAACCCAATTTACTCCAGAAAACATGGATAAAGTTGCAAATATTTACGTATTTTATGGTGGCGAAAAAAACAATGCCTACACAAATCAGGTCTTTGTATATTCTTCTGACTTTGTCCTTGACTATAAAATTAAAATTGCGAATTAAATACACTTATGAGTATGAGTTTGAGTATGAATAGTATTTTAATGTGAATATCGGCTCCATAGCTCTCCATTAGTCTTACCGTGTGAACGAAAGTCCGACCCCTGGTCATTAAGCTGCGCACAATGATACACGTGGAATGATATGCACGAGCCTTATAGATAAAATAGTCTTAAGCTGATAATTTTGAGAATTTATGAAGTACTAGCTGCGCCCGCGGTGTTTCCCACTCATCCCACAGGAACACGTTTTTTTTTCGGGATAAAAAGTAGCGCAGTACTAGTTAATCCAATATGTCAGCTTCCTCCACGCCAATTTTAGCAAAACTGGTCCAGCCGTTTAAGCGTGAAGTAACAAAAATACAAACACACAGACACACTTACAAACTCTCGCCTTTATAATATTAGTGTGATATGGAACATAATAGAATCTGGGATAAAATTAAAATTATTTTCAATTTATTTCAAAGTAGCTACTTTTGCTGCTGACTGTGCATAAAACTCATCATAATGAAAATCCAAACAGGTACACAAACAATTAAATAATGTCCAGTGGATATATAGACATCAGTAGTTTTTATAAGCTTCTTATGTAGTCGCTTAAGGAACAGTGGCTGCCTGCATACAGCATCAGCAATAATTGATTTAAGGAACTTGAAACAGATGGTGTTTTCGGCAACCAATGTTTTCGACATAGGTGCTCTTTGCAGTAATGGCTATGTATAGTATATTCACCTATAATTCAATTGGGGATACAAATATTGCCTCAAAATAGCCTGAATTACATGAATTGAAATTTGAGTTAATGTTTTATTTGCTCGTTAAGTGTTAATTAAGTAGAATTGCCGTACGTACTCAGCTGCAGAAACATGTAAGTAAAGAACTTCGCATGGACTATAACTAGCAGATAGTTCAAGCCATGAAATGTACATACATTAGTTACTTTTGTAGCCGACAGGAAGTAGGCTTTTCAATTACGCAAAAAAACATATAAAATTAAGTGTATATATAGCGTACAAATTGTACCTTATACAGGCTGCAATTAAATTTTGCAGTGCTTATCAGATGCATTCTTCCTAAGCAAAGTTTATGTCACGTTGACTAACAACCGAACTGCAAAGAGCTTATGCGACAACGTCACAACATGAAATATACTCGCAGAGCATGCGCTCAAGATATACGTACGGGGCATCCCCTCATAATGTCGCTTACATAACGTTATCTTTTGATACGCTGGAAAATGTTAGGACGCCAAATTTTAGGTAATATTTCGTATTGATGTTGAAATTAGGGTTATAAAAATGATTAATTAAAATATTAGCAGTCTGTCACAACCGTTACGTAAGCGACATTATGGCGGAATGGCCCGAATAAAGCGAATTTTCATGCGCATGTCAAAATCAATACAAATTAAAGGTGGGTGCACTCAGGTGTGTCTCCGTATAGATGTGTGCACAAAATCTGACGAACGATGTAATATTTAAGGAAGTAATCATACAAAAATATTGTAAATACTTTCTTTCGCGTAAATTGTTAATTATTCAACTTTAAATACACATGAAGATTTTTCAAATAAACATAGTCGGGCAGTTGTTTTGACTAATTCGCAATCTACGAATCAGAAGGAAAAATGACAATGTAATGACAAACGATTTATTCATTTATATATATAGCTTGGAAAGCCCTGTTTTAAATAACCATTTTCATGGAAAACAACCTGACCCGACCAATAGTTGTCCTATTGGTTGGGTCAGGTTGGGTTAAGTTTACAATCAATTATGTAAAAAAAGCTAGGTCGTAATAATAGCTGAATAAATTGCGCTGCTTGTTTCGCGTAAAACATCTATATGGGGGTTGGTTTTGTTTTTTATTACACATCCCACCACTATTGCAATGTCAAGGAGCATCCTCATTTTTATAATAATTTTCCCATTTCATTAAATAACAAGACAGCAAATTTATCTCATCATCATCGAGCATTTGTGGAACAAGGTTCGACCAACAAATCAAATTAAAGGGTCCCAGTACTAAAACATGGTCAAACTAGAGGAAAAGGACTGAAACTACAATTAGGTGTAGAGGCACAAGTTATAAGTTACTGAGTATTAAAAACCGATGATAAAAAGTACCTACCTCCTGAGAACTTATTATATTGTAATACGTTTATATTACGCCTGGAATGCAAGCTGTCGATGTTGTCAATGACCTTTTCCGTTATTCTATGACAAATCCTATGTGTTTCACGAAAGATCTGACTTTAACAGGGGCTAATACTCTGGGAAAAGGTAGAATAGAAACCATTATATGAGTCATTTATAAACCAATTATCATCGACATCATCGTGCTGACTTATGTCTGTGTAGTACTGTCGCAGTATTATAAACATATGGCATCACTCGTATATGAAAGATACGTGCGTACATTTGTTGAAATGACAATAACGAAAGCTAGTAATCCATTTATGAAACAGCTTTTCCTACTGATACATATCTCTACATGTAATATCACTATCAACTACCTATATATACCTGATAGTAACATGTATGATGCAGGATGTTACAGAAAAAAAATATCTATTGTCTGTTGAGAACCAAAACCCACAAGTACACCAATACCTACTTGGAACAAAGGTTGCCTTTGTTTAGTTTCTGACCAAAAATATTTTTTCCCTGATATCAAGATAAATTAATTAACATTTTCTCCAACTTACTCGGAAATTTTCCCATTAATGTAGTAAAAAAAGACCGCGAAATCGTTCGTTATAGGCATTAATACTATAATAAAATTAAAGAAAATTTAAACGATAACAATTTTGGCCATGTCCGAGAAATAATACAACACGATTGCGTAAAGAATACACCTTCCGTATATGACGTCTCATACAAATGAGGGTCGATATGAATTTAGCCAGCTGCAGGCCAGCTGTACATTATTTTACAGGCATGTTACTTTTAATTTCTTCAAAGACTGAAAATTGACCATAGAGCCAATTGTCCAATAACCAAGTACCAAGAACAAAATTTAAAAAATAAGAATTAGTAAAAACTCTAATTGTTCTCTGCGTTTAGTTCTCGTACTGAACATTTCTCGGCTCTGCTACTGTCAAAGTATTTTAATGTCGACAAATTTCGAATAACAGACAAACTATTTTAATAATAAATTTATAATATGCGGTTTTTTTATTTTCATCATTCATAATTCTTTATTAGAGATTTCTCACGTTTTTTTTTTATTTTAATTATCTGTTGGAATTTAATGAGTGAATTGAAAGTTAATACGTTTACCAAACGAATACCTACATAAAAATAAAAACAAAAATGATTGTGTCTAAGTCAATGTAAACGATTTTATGACTTGCGGTCTTCTCCAAATGTTAAATATTTTATACCAAAGGTAAGTAGGTTTCTAAAAAAATCGTGCGCTTAGAAGTTGCGAGTTTTAACCAAAACTAATAATTATGTCCATATTGTTTATTATTGTGTTTTCATATGTTTTTAATTTTCATTAATATATTTTATTTTAAATCAAACATACGATACGGGCTCGTAATTTTATTTCTATTCCTAAAAAAATAACTTCATGACACAGATATTTAAAAATGTAAATTGGTGATTATTTCCTCGCATATTTGGAGAAAAGCACTATACAGGCCTCAGCGGATGTCAGTTCGTGGATGCGTATTAAAATCATAGTCAACCATGAACTGAGCTTTCCCGGCCTCCGCAGTAATGTACTATTAAAAATACACACAGAAACAGCATATAGCAGTGATTATAGCTGATTTGAACATATTAAAATAAGCAAAAAGCCATAAAAATTTAACAAGTTTGTTTTTCCTATAAATTTCATACTATTCCAGCGTTTTGAAATTTCATAAATAGTAACTGATTTGGTTTGTCAGGAAACATCCCTTTTGAAAAGCAGTGTCAGATTATTTTGTGGGTTTTTCATTCAGAAGACAATACATGTGCTTTGTGAACGCAGCCAGAATACGCAGCAGGTTGTCTCTTACCTCCCCACCGGCTCCGTTACCAGCCTGGTTCTGAAGGCTGGCTAGCGCGGATCGGATCTCGGACACCATGAGGCGGATGAACTCTAAGCGGCCACTGGTCGGCGAATTGGAGGCTTGGTCTTCTCTGATGATACTCGCTAGAGGGTTTGGCTGTGTCAAATAAAATTGGTATTAGTTTCAGTTTTTTTTTAATTCATAAACAGACCTGACATTGGACCAGGTAAGACGTATGTTACGTAATAGTGTAATCAATACCCTCATTTCGTTTCTCATACGAGTCTGAGTCAAAATTAGAGGGTTTTTTAAGTATTGAAAATGCTCCGGATTTTTTGGGTATCATTGTGAAAATAAATAATCAAATCTGCGAACGGCCTCCTATGTTGCACTTCGGAAAATGTTGCGATCGAGTAACCGCATTGTAATCTAAACAAGTTCGAACCTATTGGTAGTTTTTTAACTAAGATCAGTTGTGAATACAATAATTCATAAACATGGCCATAATGTGGCATATGGTAATTTGCATCTGCAGCAATTTTTTCATATGTAAATATTAAAGCACTTACGCAATTTTAGTATGCATGTACCTGCTTTAATATACTACATAAAATATGTGTATAAGATACTTTAAGCGCAATTCAACATATCCAAAGACGGCAGCAGCCATTTCAATGATGACGTCATAACAGACTGTTTCGGCAGTTTTAGGGACCGAAGAAACTGACAACATTATGGAAGTAAACTGTTCTGTTTTAAATCCCGCGCGTAAACCGCTGCCATACTAGTGTGTCACTTAGTAAAATCCAAAGCATCCTGAGCTACACTTCTGTCTGTTGTTTATGTGTATAAAGTACCCTCATGGCTAAATTTACAGTGCCTAGCAAGAGTCTAGCATGGAAACAAAACAGACCGTAGTAGTATAACGCTGGATGCTACTGCTAACATTGATCACCTATGGAAAGAGGCTGGAGACCCAGTTTGGCGTGCAGCGGAGTGGGGCTCTTTGCGGCCCCATGTAAAACAAATGCAATCGAGGCAAGCGTCCTAAGTGGGCTGTTTTAATTTTATTTGCCACCTTCCCGCCAAGATCCACTCAGACCGTACACTTACCCGTCTAGCTTGCTGTGTGTTGGCATTGTTGCTCTCTGTGTTGCTGCCGCCGGTGTTTGCGGAGTAGGTGCTGTGCCGGGACTCAGGGCTCGGCGGCGCACGCTGCACGAGATGAACAACTTTGCCGTGAACATCTGCAACATGTAACAACAAAAAGTTAGACACTGTGTATGTCTGAAAACGCGAAGAAAAATTGTAACCCCATTTTATGACGATAGACAGGAAAACACTACCCTATTAACATACTTGATTCAGGTTGTACGGTATACAAAGTGCTGTTGACTTAATTTTGTATGCAAGTTATTAGGCTTAATTGTACATTCTTGTGGCTCATATAAAATCGATTGTCAGAATAATACATTAAGTACAGCATCATTTTTTTCTAAATATAAAGTCACTATAAAATATTTAGGATTAGTAAAAACCGAAAGCTACGTACCATAATCCGATAGTTTTTTTTCGTCTTGCAATACTCTGCCGCAAAATATGAGGCGCTGCAGGTTTATGTCAATTCCCATCTGCTCTCTGATCTTCTCCTTAAGTTGTTGTATGGTGGTCTAAAAATTGGTAAAAGCACTTAGAAGAACACTTATACGCTATGAAAGCACTTGTTACTAAACCACATTCTCGCCAACTTATATGCTCTCGCAAGTTTATACAGCAGAGATCATTATAATATTCACAAATATGTTTCGCATTGCAGTTCAATTCTCGCAAACGCTATCACTTGAATCAAAACAAGGGACTTGCGTGACCTCTATCTCCTCTCAGTTGGTGGTTTGTTATTTTTTAAACAATACTATACATATACCAGGGCTTTCAACGAACCTCGGCAGTGGAGAGTGGATCTGTCTGGTTACAAGATGATGAGTAACAAAACAAGTGAGAGCAACTACAGGATATGATAACTCGCTATCTAGCTTGCATAATGTAACAGAACCCAATGGATCACTTATTAATGCTTAACCTGCTTAACAATGAGCACCAGCGTCTTTTTTCGCCGTATTTTGATAAAAGTATCCTATATCCTTAATGCCTTAATAGTACCCGTAACATGTACCAAATATTTTCTATCATGTTAAGTACAAAGATATTCCAATAACCATTTTCTGAGAGATGGCCTTTGGGTGATTCTACAGGCGTTTTAACCGGCCGTGTCAGTCCGTTGTCATTAACATCAAAGCAATGGGCCATAATATGCTTTCATAATAGCCTTTATTGCCGAAACTAAAACAGTATTACATTACATTTATACACAATTTGCTTAAAAACTATCACATCGGATTGTCCGGATTAGTGTTCAGCGTGTCTTCTGACACATAGGCCTCTCACAGCTGCTTCCATTCCTTTCTATTAATGGCTTTCCTGGTCCAGGTGGATAATATGCTTTAGATTAGATCAATTATGGTAAGAAGTAGTGTTACAGTATATCATTGCATGAAAGGTTGTAATATTTTTGAGCAGCCTGACGGCGGTTGAAACACCTGTAGAATCACCCATTTACCAATGCTCATACTGTTTCAAAATGCTTGTATTAATATAATCTATTAACAAGAGTCAAGATTGTAATAAGGTAACCATATTTTATTTCTAATAATATAGTTTATAATCGATTAGTCAGAATAGTCAGCTTTACACTGTGGCCCAAACATTCAAGTTTTTGTTTTAAATGGAATATGTTATGAGTTAATTTGTTTTTCTTTTTTGTGTTTACATTTCAGCAACAATTGGGAATGCTTCAAATTATTATTATTATTATTATTATTTTTTCCTCTGTATATCTGCAATCGACCATTTCGGTCATAGTCAGATTGTGTGACTTCTTGGTATGTTTTGAGAGGTGTTCCATTAAACACTCTCCCATTTCACTTAAAAGAGTTCACTTCTCTAGTGTCTCTGATCTAGGTGCAATATTTGCCATCTTTTCAATCTAGATATATTATTGTTTGAGTGTACAACCAGGTCCCTGGCAAGTGGGTTTGTGTGCTCCTGCAGCCTTTGTTTGTATTTCATACAATACCTATTGACCTCCTCTTTAAGCTTCAAATTATGAAGTTATAATGGTTTTTATGATGTCTTCGCAATGCAATTTCATAATTTCCTTGTATGAAGCCGGAAAATCATGGTGTGAGATAGTCAGATCACCATGCGACAGTTGTCAACTAGTTTCCAAGAGTATTAAGCGATACAATAAGCTTGGGCATATCGCAAAAACGCATACAAATTGGGTAAAGCAAAATTTCTTGAACATAAAGATAAAGAAGTCCATTTAGACAAACAATAAACAATGCAAAGATAGACATACGAAGCATAAGGAAAAATTCGAAAGGTTTCTTGGCGTAAGGGTAGCGAAGTGGTTAAGGTGCTGGACTGGCAATCCAGAGGTACCGGGTTCGATTCCTGGTCTCTTCCACCAGGTTACACATTTCAATTTTTCTTTGAGCTTTGATCTTTGTATCAATGGTTAAACACTGTTTCATTAAGTAGCGTGCCGCTACTGAAAAGTGGGAAAACATCCTTTGTTCCCATGAAACCCTTTTTTGTGTCGCGAATAGACGGAATCAGTCATGGATGAGAATTTATTTGCAACACAGGCTAGACTCCCTTTGTATTTATTGAAAATAGGGATAAAGGGTAACCAAGAGGTATTACCCATTGTGTACAGCAGTTGTAATAAGGACAATTTTCCCGAATTTAGGTCAAAAGCGTAAGCCTCTGTTCTCACCTGATCTAAATCCAATGGATTATAGTTTTTTAAGAGACAAGTGCCTGTGCTACTAAACATAAAAGTGTAGACCCTCTGAAAGCTGCATTTACCAAAGAGTGGGCTAAAACAACCTTGAAAGAGCTGCAGCATATCATTGATAATTTTAGCAAACAATTGTGTTTATGTATCAAAGCCAATGGAGGATTTTGAAGATAATTAATATTTTAATTTGTTAAAAAGGTTAGTTTTAATTTTGATATTGTATAAGTTGTGTAAGTAATAAAAAAAATCAAACAAAGTTTTGACAACATGTATAAGGGCTGATGTATACTACTAAAAACCTGGATCCATTCATTATTTACCTACTACTTATATTATAGGAATATTTAATGCATTTAAAATACTATATAGAGGGTAATTGTAATTATTTTCCAAGTAACAGAAATTGAAAATGATGTAAAAAAAGAGTGATTAATCACAAAACTAAGAAATTGTAATATACATTTAAAATTTCAACAATGCAAGCAAAAAATAACAGCTTTTAAAACATTTTAGAGGTTAGTTGTAAGCATTTATTATTATCACCTGTTAAGATTCTATATCAAGAGGGTATTTTGAAAACCTTAGCCAAAAAGTTTCCGAATGCAAACCTCACTATGATAGCGCTTTCAACTGCTAGCTAATGTTTCAAATCACCATTTAACTTATAGCCCAGATAATTTAAATAAGAAATCATTTATGATTAGACCATTTTAGTTTTGATAGTGTATTGCTTAAATTTTCAAAAAATCTGGTGAAATGTAAAATGTGTAAGCTAACAACCAAATAATATAATAAAAAGTTCATACAGTTCTTAGTCATACAATAATATTTTCTTTGCAAAAAACTTCAAAAATCAGTTATGAAGTTATTTTTTCAATAATTTAATGAATTTAATATCATTCTCATTGCAAATTATATATATTATTTACTGAAATCTGTAACCCATAGTTTTAAATACGCATTCGATTAGGCACCAGAAAAAAAGGGTAGTTGCTGAAATTGTACTATTGACTGAAATCTAAGTAATTGTATCCAACAATAATTACGCGCAGGTACATTTAAATCGACATTTCTTTACCACATTATGTGTAAAACAAGACTCAATGCGTTTGTATGACATTTGAGAATCTCATATAGTAGTATACGTACACTAGGGGTGGATACAATACAATCCGGGCTCCTACCAAATATAGAATAGTAAGTATGCATAGAAATAATCCGCTAATCAATATCTCTTACCTCATCTTCCACTGTGAAGCTGTGATTGTTTGAATCCAATGTTTTTATTGTAAATTCGATCATTTTCTACAGCGAAACATGAACGTCCCTGCAAAGTACAGTAGAACAATGTGATGCATAGGCGTGATACGTAATATAAACTTGTACTTCATATCACCGTTATATGGTAAGGAAAGCACATAATATTAAGTTGAAATTCTGTACTCACGCATAAGTAAAAATTTTTCACTGAATAGTTATATTTTGGCAAATATAATTCCCTTGAGAATGTGCATTCGCCTATAAGCGAGCCGAGAACACCGAGAGAAAGATCAAGAGCATAGACAAGCTAAACTATGACATAGCCAATGTTTACAAATCCGGCTACATTATGGATCGAATCGATCACTACTTTAAGGGCTGACAATATTGGAACAACGAAGCCGAGGGTCGCTCCTCGCGAGTCGCGTACTATTCAAGTTAAGGTTGTTGTAGGTACACTATTTGCGTTAATAGGCTAGTAGACTCACATTGACGTATCTAAGATGATTTTTCAGGTGGCGCCTGGGTGAGGCCTGGCCATGGCCTATGAGTTGAAGTCATGAATTTCTATGGGTAACCTGGGGTAACCCAAAACTCTGGGGTGGGCACTAGACCATATTGGGGTGGGTACGGCCCACCCGGCCACCCTCTAAATACGCCAATGCTTTCAACGTGTCAGTTACCTACCAAAAATTTGTCGTTTCCAGTTAGATAAAAATCTGCAATATGGCGCGGGCTGTAAAACCCCCTATTATATACTGCAGTCTCATTTTCATGTCAGTCATTGACTCATGTTAATTTGTATTAAACTAATGATTATTAGAATGATAGGCTTTTATTTTAGTGTATTGATGACAATTTATTGCCGATAAAAGTCACTAAGCTGCTTTTTAGGACACCTAGCTACATAAACTGCAGGCAAAACCTGTAATGTAACTTAGTAGAACCTTAGGACAGGACTGTATCTCTTTTAAGCATATAAAGTTTCTGTATGGAAAAAATGAGACTGCAGTATATAACCACGCCAAAAACGAACGACACGACAAATTTTTGGTAGGTAACTGACACGTTGAAAGTCCGTGAATGTCACTGATATAAACAAAGAGGAAACAGGTCTGAATATTCCGTGAATTCCACGTATTTTTTGCATAATAAAGCCAACAAGTGCCACAGTGATGAAAGTCAAGTTTTTTCAATAGGATTCAGTATTTATTTCGCAAGAAGTGCGAAGGATTGAGCAGCATTCTGGTAAACAATGTTTTGAATTTGGTTACTGACAAATTCTTGGTAAATCGCTATTGACGTTTAACACATTCACTGCCAACGATTTCGTAGCGCTACGCGCGTAGCCGATAACATGGGGAAATACGTATGTAGCGAAAATTTACTACGAGCACAGCGCCCACACCCACCAATGTGTTAATAATGCAAATTTGATGCAAATATATGACGTATGGACATTATTATCATTACCATATGATAGCTGTTTATATTGCCCAGGGACTGAAAAACCGCAAAAGACCGGTAACTATCAATTGAAAAGTTATCCAAAAGTAACGGTACCCAAATAAATAAATTTAATAGGTACCTTTTTAAAACGGTACCGTTAAGGTTGACCGTTTCAATTAAAGGTACCTGACAAAAAAAAACGGTCAAATGCGAGTCAGACTCGCGCTCCGAGGGTTCCGTAGAAACACTTTCCATCCTTAAGTGGTAAGTTAAGTTTGCACCTGGTATGTATAGCGCTCCATACAAATGAGGTGCAAAGTTAAGGCAACCAATCCCGTTTGTTGTATGGGAGCCCCCCTTAAATATTTATTTTATTTTTAGTATTTGTTGTTATAGCGGCAATAGAAATACATCATCTGTGAAAATTTCAACTGTCTAGCTATCACCGTTCTTGAGATACAGCCCGGTGACAGACGGACGGACGGACGGACGGACAGCGAAGTCTCAGTAATAGGGTCCCGTTTTTACCCTTTGGGTACGGAACCCTAAAAAAGCTGCTCTGTGATGGAAGCAAGCCGTTTTGCGTTACCAATTGAGCGAAGCGAAAAGTAAAAAGTGAAAAGTGAAGAATGAAGAAATGAAAGGAGTGAAAAGGGTGAAAAGCGTGAAAGGGGTGAAAGGAATGGAAAGGGTGAAAAGGGTGAAAGGAGTGAAAAGGGTGACGGGAGTGAAAATTGTGAAAAGGGTAAAGGAAGTGAAGGGAGTAAGAGGAGTAAAGATGTGAAGAACTGATGATGAACCTTACACACCAGAATCGCAAGCTTACTTTTATTTATAGGCTTGGACCAAGTAACCTATGGACATGACAAGCCAATAATAATACCAGGAGGGAACGGGACAACTACAGTGTGTTTGATATTATAACAAACATTTGACAGTTCTCTGTTGATGTTTGTAGTGATGTAGCAAAACCATATTGTTTGCCAAACCTAACGATTATGAATGGTTGATCAAATCGATTTTATCGACGAACTTTTTTTCAAACCTGAAATATTTTTGTTTATTTTGTGTAAATCAATATTTTTTTAGCTACGAGCCGCCCGACTCACTAGAGCTTTCTATGTAAAGTAATAGTTGGTTTTATTGTTCTTTCCTTATCCCTTCAGGTGGCAGCGCCACCAGTTGCATGGCAGGAGAAGTGGCGCGTCTATTTTACAAAATTTACCGTTAAGTGGCAGGAACCGGGAGCCGGACCCAACGTCAAGTGGCAGAGATCCGGGAGCCGGATCGGACAAAACAAGCCGTTGGGTGGCAGGATCCGGCTCCCGGACCCTGTGCGATGTCTTATTTCGCACCCGAAATAAAACCGTCAAAACTATATTTTGCTTGCTCACACTTGTAAGATGCATTCGTCAATAAGCAAGGACGGCATTCACTAACGGTCGAATTGACGCGCAAAGCAAAGTTCGTTAGAAATTGCGTCATCTTCCCGACCCCCCCGACCATTACGCGTCGACCGCCGAGCCGTGAGCATTTTAAAAACCTTGTGGTTAGAAAATATTGTATAGTGAGGTGTAATAAAAGGGGTTATAGGTGTAAATAAATCTATAGATTTGCCATTAAATTAGTTTTTTCTACGGATCACTGTTTTTTTTCCTAATTATAGTTATTTTTATACATAAAGTGGTTAAAATTTAGTCATTCGACGATTGATCAAGACTAGCAAAATTTCTATAAATGGAATGGCATTAATTTCTAAACAATAAATATAGCATTTTATGATGAATCCAACGCTATATAGTTTATATACAACATCTGTACATTTTTTTTGAGAAAAGATATTTTTTGTAACATGCGGAAATTCGCGATGACCACCCGTGGGAGGCCCGCCACTTAACGGTATATTTTGCCAAGATGGCTGTGCCACTTCTCCTGTCATGCAATCAGAAACCTTGCCACTCAACGGCTTGTTTTGTCAGGTCCGGCTCCCGGATGCCTGCCACTTGACGTGGGGTCCGGCTCCCGGTTTCTGCCACTGGAAGGGTTATGTTATAAACTTATCGATTTAATCGATTTTTATGATTTTTACCAAATATTCTGCATGATTTCTGCAGCGAGGCTAGGATAGGTACTTTTACTTGCTAGTTCCATTCCATGAAAGTGCCTTCCACACTATCAACCTATCATAAATTCACCCAACATCGGTCAACTTCGCGAGTAGTGTACAGCTGTATTCCTCGTATAGCCGCACGGCCCGCAACGGCGCCCACAGCACGGCGGCCACGGCGCTAGTCGTCGCAGTATCTCTTATTAGTCTGGCACTCTTATCTATGGTCTGTGGTCGCAGCCGGCAAGAACGGATATTGGCTGTGGTACGAATGGTACGATTCGGTCATTCGGTTCAGTTCAGATCTCAGATCAGAATCTGAAGAATCTCTCAGGCATTTGTGTCCTGTTCTGTTTTCTCCACCGGTGATTTGCAAATTGCAGTAACGTGCCTTTATTGATCCGTTTGAATTGTATCCAAGATGTCTCAGGAAGAAAGTCTACCTGAGGGATGGGAGGCGCGAAAAAGTCGGAGCACGGGTAAGTACAATCACCATTTCCATGTTGCACGCGATAAAGTTTGGGACGTAACAATGTAACGGCCTGTTAAGGTTAACGCTTGGTATTTTTAAAACATGTTAGTTGGGAGTTAAATATCGGGATATCTGTTATTTATTGTTCATGACTGTTATTATTTACCGGTAGCATTTTTCGCCCAACAACTTTTTATTATGTGATATTGTGCAAACACTATGCTGGTTCTGTGACCGGTTCAACAGTGGTCCACTGCAAACCAGGATGCAAATGTAAAAATGGTTATAATAAATATTGATGATCCTTTATATCTTTACATAACCTTATTCCTAATAAGTATTGTTGTTTTTAAGAACCTTTACCTTTTGACTTCATTATAATCCTTAATTGGTTAACATCCTCTTCAATTTCCTGCTGTCTTGCTGAAAAAATTTAATATAGGGTCTTTTCATACTGCACATTGGCCATCTTGAGTATAAGAATAGGATTGTGCATTTGTTCTAATTCATATTTATACCCATTTTTATATTCCAGGTATGACATACTATCTGAACTCCCACACTAAGAAGTCTCAATGGGATAAACCAGAGGCCCCAGCTTCAGTAGACGAAGAGGAGGATGACGGGAGCTCTCCAAAACAGGTTCAATGCAGCCACCTGTTGGTGAAGCATGAAGGCAGTCGGCGTCCTTCCTCATGGCGCGAGGACAACATCACTCGCTCCAAAGAAGAAGCGCTTGAGATTCTCAAAGGTAAGGTTCAGCTTATGTAAGGCCAGATATATCAAGAATTTCAATTTTGAACAAAAACGTCATTATTAGATTATGCAAACAAATTACAGTGCATATTTAGTGTGTTAATTATTTTGCTGAGCAAATTCTTTTGTTGAATGCTGATTTTACAAACTAGGAATGTCACAGGTGCCTATTTAAATATTATATAGACTTACAACATATGTTGTGTTAAGAAATTCAATATGCTCTTCTGTTGAGTTAAGAGGACATACCACTGATTATTTTTCCATACAAAACGAGGTTTCATTCACGTCTGTTTCCTCCTCCAAAACATAACCAATCTTTATCATATTTTTGGAACTGAATAGGAAGTATATGTTCGGTGTCGGACTGTTTTGATTTTTGCACTTATCTATTATTATACAATTGGTGTGCTAGGCGTCTGTTTTTGGCCAAACTTCCGTCGTAAACGGGCGCCTAATACACAAATTCTATAATTAATTAGTGTTAAAAACGAAACGGTCCAACACAGAACATTTCCTTCCCATTCAGTTACATGAATATAGTAATAATTGGTTAAGTTCTGGAGGAGAAAACGGATGAGAATGAAAACTCAATTTGTAAAAGCTGAGAGGTCCTTAACATCAGGTATGTATGTATAGTATGGAAAAAAGAGCAGTGATTTATCAACTTCATTTTGAAATTAAGTAAGTTAAAAATGTAGGTTCGTTATATGTTCCATTGTATTACAGAGTATAGAGAGAAGATTGTCAACAAGGAGGCAACATTTGAAGAGTTAGCCAAGCAGTACTCTGATTGTTCATCTGCTAAGCGTGATGGAGATCTTGGGCGTTTCAAGAGAGGCCAGATGCAGAAGCCCTTTGAGGACTGTGCCTTTTCTCTGAAGATTGGCCAGCTTAGCCAGCCTGTTGAAACTGATTCCGGAGTCCACATCATTCTCCGAACTGCCTAAAATCCTCAACTATCAATTTCTACTCTTTTTTTATTTATATATGTATATTTAATGTAATTTACTGTGTATTCTTGGGTTATATTTTATGTAGGTACAATCATTTTGAGACATGAAAAGTTCAATATTGGTATACAGTATGAAATGTTCTTGTACATGAAGTATGTACTATCTTACTTATTGATTTGCATGTATTTATTAAAAGCTAATAAGATGAAGATGAAAGATGATACATTGCTTGGACTTTATATTAGTAAAAGTGTATTTTACAATCTCGCCATATAAAACAACACATAATTATGTTACAAAATAGTGGTTAAATTAGAAATATTGAATAGTATCTATTGTGATTACAGTAAATATTGATTAAAAATGCCAACCGTCCCATTATGTTACTTTAGGGATATATATCCAATTAAACAGGGCTAGGAGACTAAATATTAGGTTTTTGATTGATGATTAGTGCATAAAATGTTCGAACTAAATATAATTCCTACAAATTTGTTCATATTTAAGGAAGTGTAAGTAATAATGTAAATGCCAAAAAACACAAAATACTGATACGCTTTACAGTTTACACAACGTTTCTCAAACTGCGAATGATGGAAGACAAAGACACAGTAAATTTTTCTGTCAATGGTACTTAGTACATGTAAGATTTTCTTATTTAATTATATGTAACCATTCTTGGAATAAAAGACTTTTGTTTTTATGCACAGAATTTTATTTGGGGATATTATTAATGGCACAGCAAACAAATAATCGCCTATCAATTTATTTTCATCCATTATATACTTTTTACAGCAAATTAATTATTGCACAGCAAATAAAATAAATGCCTAGCAAAAATTGTACTGCAGGAGCATTCCATGAAAAACGGTAACTATCTCGTCTAATTTATTATTCCAAATTCCAATATTTCGGCAATGCCAAATTACGGTCAAGAGTATTATCTATTGATATCTATAAACATTATAATTATAATATTACAAACTTAAACAATAGCCATGTTTAAGCAGCACAATTTCATTGTCGTGTAAAGTCTGAAAATGACCCCGATTTCTTTATTGGATAATAAGATTTGTTTGTACTAATAATGTGAACTGCCGGCTTTATAATAAAACTAGCCTCCTATTTTTTAATTTGCAACAAAAATAATGTTATATGTCCCTTTTCAGAAATGTTTTTAGCAATAATCTAACCGCACCTGAACAGTGTCGATTACGACATGAAGGAACGTAATTTGTAGTTTATGACCTGAACTTGGTGGTAGATGTCTTTCAAAGCCTATAATCTAAACAGTGTTTGTCACGGGTCACCTTGTGGAGCGGAGTAACTTTAGTTATTTGCGTGTTTATTTAGTTTTATCCCTTTCAAAGGTAACGGTCGCTTACGACATGTGTTTATGAAAGTCGTTAAACTAAACGTTATTTTTACTTTAATACGAGCCTGATTTGTCCAATTTTCTAATGGCTCAATCACATCTTAGCTCGAACACACATAGATTGAGAAAATCACGTCTGAAAAAATCCTTGAAGTTCTAGACTTCAGAAAAAGGGAGTGCGAGAGACTAAACTATTCAGACAAATAAAAAAAGACGTGTCTAACTTATTACAAGCGGAAGAATGAAGGGTTAATATAAGAAAGCAAAAGTGAACTGAACGGAAAAGAAAAACTCCAAAATCTGGCTTCAGTCAGGTCAAATGAGGCTCTAGCGTAAACTTTATCAGGTTTACAGTCTACCTCACGCCTACATCCGTAGAAATGCGTTGAAACATGAAGCAAGGCAATTTAAAAAAAACGGCCAAGTGCGTACGAGCTATGAAAGTACTGCACATATAGATGTTGTTTTACGAAAAGTACTATACTGAGCGACAAACTTAACTTCAACAACGTAGGAAAACTGACGTACACATAGAATTTGGCAAAACTATAATAATAGTTTTAGCAAATTCTATAGTTCTTTCTAGGTAAACGGGAATTGCCCTTTAAATTTTGATTCCCGAGAGTTTCGAAATATTAAGTATATTATGGTTTTAATTTCAACTTGATACCTCCACGCGTTCCCGAGATAAATAGTCTTGATAGACAGGCAGACTGACGGACGCTCAAAAAAGTGGTCTTATAAGGGTTCAGTTTTTTTCCTTTTGAGGTACGGAATCCTAATAATATTTATATTTAAATTTCCTTAGGGAAGGGCAACGGGAGTTGTAAAATTGGTGGCGTTGTCGCAAAGCGAGTGAGGTTGCTTGGTGCGCGGGGTGCAAGCACCCCGCGAGGGGGCCTGTCCTGGGGTCCTGTGACCCGAGAGGGGGTTGCCAGTGGAAGATGCAGAAGAAAAAGTAGCTCGAGTTGTAAATTGCTTAAGAAAGGGGAGCGAGGTAGAAGATGGAGGCGAATTTGCACGCAGGTATGTTTGCTTGGGAAGCTGTGGAGGGTGCCAGTATCTGGGTGGCGTTGTCGCAACTAAAGTGAGGTTGCTTGGTGCGCGGGGTGCAAGCACCCCGCGAGGGGGTCTATCCTGGGGTTCTGTCACCCGAGAGGGGGTTGCCAGTGGAAGATGTAGATGAAAAAAAATTTTTAACAAAAAAAAGAACCGACTTCAGTAAAACTAAAAATCCAAAAATAACCCGTTCAAGTACAGATTACATTTGACTCACCCTTTGAAGTCGATCCCAAACCACTGTTATTATATTTATATATTAAAGTTTACGTGAGGTTTGGCACCGACTTCAAAGGGTGAGTCAAATGTAATCTGTACTTGAACGGGTTATTTTTGGATTTTTAGTTTTACTGAAGTCGGTTCTTTTTTTTGTTAAAAATTTTTTTTTTCGCTTTTTAGTGATTCATATGAAATACTTATGGCGGGGTGATCAGGGAGGTCTTGAAGTAATGCATGTCGTTTTAATTATCTCCTAACTCCTAACCGTTAAGGAGTTGTACCTTCCATCATCAGTTCAGCATTGGAAGATGATGACTACCATATGCAAATACTTAAATAGTTTTAGAAAATATATGAAAAATATTATGACTGCCTATAAAATTTCAGGAATTCCTTCGATTCCTCATGGATCTCGTCATCCGATCTTCACCAAAATTTTATGGGACCAACCTTGAGATGTCTCTTCATGAACCTAAAAAGAATTTTCCAGATCGACTCATAAATGACGGAGTTATGAGGTAACAAACATTAAAAAAAAAAAAAAAAAAAAAAAAAAAAAAAACATACAACCGAACTGAGAACCCCCTCCTTTTTTTGAAGTCGGTTAAAAAGTAGCTCGAGTTGTAAATTGCTTAAGAAAGGGGAGCGAGGTAGAAGATGGAGGCGAATTTGCACGCAGGTATGTTTGCTTGGGAAGCTGTGCAGGGTGCCAGTGTCTGGGTGGGCTCACCCTATATTGTAATATATCACAGGTAGAAATAGACACCACAGTGGCCCAAAAAATAACCTACCTTGGGAAAAAGTGAATACGATACTTGGAATTTCCAAATTTCATGTTTAGTATTGTGATGAAGAAGTATAAAAGAGAAACAACATGCAATCGACACGCAGGAATATATATTTTGTCGAAAATATGTGCAATTATTTGTTTGAATTCGTACGTGTCGTTTACAACATGTACGTGTCGCTTACGACATACTGTACATTTTATTTTTTTATTTAATTACTAGTTGAGCGTAACTGTTTATGTTGCTGAGAATTAAAAAAGTATTCTTTATATTTGTGAATTATATTTAAAAACTTAAATATTTGTCTCATAATTTGCTAAAATTTTCGAAATTACTATACTTAGGATTTGGACTTGGTAGATTGAGTGTCGATTACGACATGCTTGGTTTTCGTCTTATTTTTTCAAGGTCGTAAACATTACAGCAAAAGTATATACTAGACTTTTTAGGTAAACTTTACAGCTTTAAGATGATACCAATAATTAATTACTACAACTCAAATGTAAAGAGTACCAGACTTGTAAAGTCCTAAAATTAAGTACGAATGTCGATTACAACATCATGGAATGCTCCTGCAGATAATAAGAAAATACACATCAGCACGACATTACTTTTCATCTTTTTAAAGAACCCAGTAGGTTAGGTTGGTTTCAAAAATATTCTGAAAAATAAACAGTTTTTGAAAAAAATGGCTTTCGGACAAATGAAAATTTGGCGGAACGTTACAGATGGGAAACAAAAATTAGTGTTTCAGATAGGTAACCATCTAATCCTGATCACCTTTCAGAGCAGATCTGACTCGGCCGGGTTAGGTTAGTTTTTTTTTATATCCCTAAAAAACGCTCCATAATGTGCGGTAGTCATTATTAGCTATGCATTACTTAAATATGCTTTACTTTTAAATAAATAGTAGATGCACGCCACAAATATATAAATTGTAGTATATTTAGTAACATTTTGAGTGCAATATTTGCTGTGCAATCAGTAATTTTGATATAAATTTTGATTATTATTGCATAGAAAAAGGTTTTTCTTTTTATGTGCGTTTAAATACTTACTACCCTTTATTTAATACCCTTCATATCAGTTTTTGTTACAGGGTTAAGACACCAGAAGTTATAGCTGTAACCGTTACTTCTGTGTTCTGGTTTAATGAAATAATGAACTTTATTCTGCAAGTAGGCCACAAGGGCACTTTTACATGTCTGAGTCTACCGGCATTTCACAAGAGGAGACCACTGTTGAGAAGAAACGCCGAAAGAAACTCAACAGTCAGTCATTTTTTCAGAAAGCATAAGTACCTACTTAACTATTACAATGATATGTACTTAACTATACGCAGTTCTACAAGAAAACATATTAAAAGTGTAATTTAAGACATAAGTGAGGAAAACTGTAAGAATAAAATAGAAACTACAAGAAAGCCTGACGGTTTATCACAATTTATGTACGTTTGATATGCTTTCTTATTAGAACTGTGTCCCTTAAACTAGTTAGGTACAATCTATGAAGGAGTCAGCTACGCGGTTTCTGGTTCAGGCCATGCATTTTTGTCTGTCAGATAGTCCTCTACTGTATAATATGCTTTTGACATTAGGTAGAGATTTTTTTAAATAATTTTTGAGAGATGGAAAGGCTAATTTTAAAACATGATCAGGTAACTTGTTATAAAAATGAATACATTGGCCTAAAAATGATTTACTTACTTTACGAACACGAAACTTTGCCCGGCCCTATGGTACAATAATCTGGGCTCAGTATTAGTTCGAGGATAGCATGATTCTTGATGTTGAGGAATGCCAGCATCACCAAAGAATCAAAACAACAGGTTCTTACAGGCAAGTCTTGTTAGTCTTGTCGGTTCATAATTCCTAACGGCAATCCAAAGGCTGTCCTCTTCAGTGACGCCACAACAATATCAACCAATGAATTACAATTATCATGATTCATGAAACGATGTACGTTGGCCGTTGTTTTTACAATTAGTGACCGAACGTAAATTTATATTCATATTTTTAGCTCAAAGGAAGTTTCGGCTTCAGTCTAATTTTCGCCTGAAAACGAAAGCTTTTAACATCAAAAATATTAATTATTTGCTGGACTTTGAAATCTTCTATTCTTGAGAGAAAAAACAAAAAAAACGTTATTTTTTCATCGTCTCATCGATTCCTCATAGTTTCATAATTTTTTTATTTCTTGTTGGCAAAGCCCGTTAAACATTCTCAAGTTTAACCTGGGTAGATTCAATTCAGGTACCTTGCGTTCCTCAGACCGGGGCAGAAGACCCGCGAGGCGGGGATTCGACAACTTACTGACAGAGAACAGTTGATAAGGTTAGTTTATTATTAGTATTGTCATCCCAACAGAAGCAAACAGATACTATAAATGTGGGTTAGGAAAGGTTTGTATTGTAACCTTTAGCAGATGATACCCTAAAACAAAAGAATTCTATTGAATTTGCTCTTCGATTTTGCTAAGCGTTTTATTTGAGCATTATGTACTTACTTGATTTTTATAAAAATTGAATATTTTTCAACCATTTTTATTTACGTATTTATTCAGTAAGTGCCCATTGGTGGCATGCACCAAGACGGCTTTGAAACATCTTACAAATCCTTAGAAAAAATCATGAATAAATAAGCTTCACATACAAACACATGCTCTAATCTAATAGTACATTACTGCAGACGCCGGGAAATAAGAGCTTGCTGGCTGAGAAGGTATAAACGGCCGACCGTAGGGAGGCCGGATAGAGATACGAAGCCGGCAAGCCCTTATCACGGCTAAGGCATGTATAGTGCTTTTCTCAAACATATGCAATGAAATAAAAAAATATACCACTCAAAAACATAATTCAGCTGTTAAGCCAGTTCTTGAACACAGACGCCATGTTTAAAAAATAGACTTCCAGGCCTAAGTCTTCATTTTTGTATGAAATTCCTTTACAGCTCTCTCGAATTGTTCCGCCCGAAACATGACACTTCGAAGCCTGTTTTAACGCACGTTATGACGATATTTCATTGCAATTTTGAGAAAAATAATTTTACTTGTAATAATACTCGACAGTACAGTGCCCCTGAAATTTGTCCGCTGCGAATGCCTTACCTGTTTAACATGTGTATCAAAAATAATTAAATTCGGTATTAATCGGTAAAAAATATAAAATACTTTGACTCATTTTTGGTTTGGAAAATATTCTCAAATCTACATACATCTCCTTGTGAGTATTAAATTCCTTGATCTACATACGCTGGTGGCAACATTCAGTATCATTATGTAAACTTATCAACACTAGATGGCGTAACCGTATCTCGTACTAGTGCCATCTAGTGATGAGTAGCAAAACTAATTGTTTTTTGACGCTATTTTTGCTATTTGACGCTAGATATCGTTACGTCATACAACCTTGCTGTTCTTGCTACTGTTTATAGGTAGGAAGAACCCCCTCATTCGTAGCAAATAGAGGTTTTTCTCTAGCTTAAAATATTAAAGAAGAATCAAAATGTTTTTCCTGCCTTGTAGTGTACTTATGGGCATCGTAGCAGGGGCGTATTTATCCTAGGGCCATCTGGACCATGGCCCGGGGCGCCAAACCGACGACAGGGGCGGTATTGCATTTTGTTTTGGTTTTGGCGCCATTCAACCAACTATTATTAATTACCTTTTTTTTGTTAATCCACAATTTAAAATTAACATAAAAAAACCGGCCAAGTGAGAGTCTGACTCGCGCACCGAGGGTTCTGTACAAACTTTCACTTATCAACCATCTTAATTGGCCTGGTTGAGTTAAGTTTGGACATAAAATGTATGGCGCCGCATACAAACGAGGTGCAAACTTAACGCAACCGAGCTCTCCAAATATGATGTTTGAAAAGGACTATATTTTTCGTCAAAATCTCCGGGGCGCGAATTAACAAAGGTTATACTATTTCAGTCACGATTCAGATTCTAATCGGGGAGCTTTTGTTTGTGCATTTAAGTTAACAATATCTATACCGTTACGGTAAAAAGTAGTCACCCAAATATATTAGCTTTTTGCTTACACTTTTTCAAGTATTATTCACAACAAAACCTAGTCGAGTTCGGTAACGTCTATATCGAGACGTCTACGCGTGCCGCGGTAGTGGATGGCGAAGCGTCAGAACCGAACTGCTACCAGTAAACTAGATTAATGGGTTAGGTTATGTTAGAACTGCGACCACAATAGCGCGCGAGCCGAGCGTGCGAAGCGAGCGTACAGCGGCAGCGGGCGGCGACCGGCGAAGCGCCAGAAACCGATCTGCTGCCAGTAAAGTAGGTTAGGTTAGAACTGCGATCACAACAGCGCTCCTCCTGATATAAATTCAATTATTTTATCATGATTTCACACTAAATAATGCCCTAATAAGAAATACCTGAAATAATTCTAAAAGTAAAAAAGAAGCTTAGGTATAAGTAGCTAAGTAGTTTGCATGAACGATAATTTATTTAATTTAATACAATGGAGTCGGTCGTTACTAAAATATTATTAAAGTTTTAGATCGCAACAGACTAGCATTTGTAGGAGGCAATATCCGTATGAATTTAGTTAACAAAGTCTATTCGATTTCAGTATATTTTTGTACTATACCAGATTAGGGTTTTGTTAAGTTTTGTTCAAACAAAAGCTAATCTGGTTCAGTTCGTCCTTTTCATTCCTTCTTCTCCTGCTTACCTTGCAGAGAAGTTATCTTAGATGGCGGATGGTAGTGGCCATCACCTGCGGTCAAGTGCGAATCTGGCTCTATCTATCCCACTGCATAGATCTCATATTTACAATGTGTCTTTTGCTGTGCGCGCCGTGAAATTATGGAATAAATTGTCTCCCACCCTAAGGCAGACGCAGTCCGTAGCATCGCTCAAGGTTAAAGACTTTGTGGCTGTCGAACGAATGATTATTTAATTAGGTTGCTATTTTTGTTATAATTATGATTATATTTATGTTATATGTATTTATTTATATAGAGATTTACGGTTGTAACCCGATGCGCACAATTTCGTTGCTTAGCAACTCTACTATGATTAAATCCAGTCATAATTACTAACTCCATGCTCCATTCTCTATGATTGCGTCAATATTTTTGGAACCATGATCCAGGCACGGAAAGTTATGTGCACAATTCTATAACAATAGATAATCACTATCAATTGTTGATTTAACAGCGCGGTAACTTTCCCGCGTCTTACGCGTTGTCTCCGATAACAACAGGGACCCCTCATGATGCAATGAGACCTCACGTATGACTGTATTATCGTCTCGCGCGTCATTTCTCGATCGGTTTTAAAAATAGCGCGACAGTCAACTACTTTGGCTGCAATAAAATAAAATAATAATAATACAGTTGTAAAAACGGCCAACATATCTGAGTATTGAGCTAAGATTATATTAGTGTTTTTTTTAATTACTGATAGTTTACAGTAGGTAGCTTATGATGGTATTTATCACGACGGCACGTCACTCTGGCACACATTCACAGGTTAAAAAGTGACGGATGTTCTTTCTTTTATTTTTCGCGTGATAAACGCAACCATCATCTTAGGCCCGCTGATCAGTCCCCCAGTATACGGCCCCCATCCCTCAATGCATTCTCTATGCAATTTTCCAGTCTCCAGTGTCGCGCTGAAACAACATATACTCGTAGTATATAGCTATAAGTACGTAAATTTAAAACGATACGATTGATTTGACGTCAATGCTGGGGGAGCTCAGAACGGCTTCTAAACTGGATGATTGAGGGGGTTACCGGCGACCTCTAGGCTTCGGTCATTATTGCGGCCGCATCCTCTCCTATCCCTAGTTGCTATCAAGTGATACTTACGTTTCAATTGTATGGCATGATTCGCATGCTAGTTAGTTTCAATCCCACGGCCGTACACCACATTGTTGACTATGAGAGCTGAGTAACTGAGTGTGCGCTTTACCTACTCGTGCTAATACGTCTTAAATCATGAGCGCACTAATTTATTTAAGCGACAATCATTCAACTCATAGATGTGAACTTTGAAACAAAAGACTATTATGAGAAATAGGAATGTAATGCATTGTGTCTGTAATACTAATAAATAATGAGTCATATACCTACTTATTCAACCAGAAAAATAAATGTGCAATGGAACCTTCCCGCGTCGTACTAAGCATGATGGTGGTCGGATGATATTGATTATATTGTCCACAAAATCGACGACCTCCGTATGAACTGAGGTCCCATTTTCGGTTGTCTTGTAGGATGTTGATTGCTTTTATGGATTGCCCAACATTGTGGTCATATTAATGAGACGACTGAAACGCTCATATAATCGCCCATGCCATACAACTAATACGTATGTCTCGCACCGCACGTCATTTTTCGACTGACTTTCTGTTTTACGAATCAGGTTCTCATTTCAGTTTTTCCCGCGACCTTTTCGCGGTTCTTGAGTACATAAGCAAATACATAGGTACATACCTAGGTAAACATATACAGTGCATCACCGATTATAGTGCCTATATATGGCTGGCACGGAGCTTGAATTAAGAATCAAGCTATCATTCAGTAATATTCTTCGCTCGTCCTTAGGATGTGGATCATGTATTGAATATGAATAGTGCTTTAAATCACTGACCACGCTTGAGTACTTAGATGTTGATTTTACTATTGGTAATATATCTAGATTGAAGTATAATAACTCACGTCTCCCGAACATATGCATAAAAAGTATTGTATATTTTATCAATACAATATTTGCGTTGTAGAGCAGAGGGCAGAAACTTCCCCCGTAAATAAGTGATTGTAATGATAGCTGTAGTCAAATTTTATACAAGCATGTAATTAATTCATAAGTCTTATAATTGTTCCTGAATACTTAGTGGCGGTAAAATCGGTAGCTATAATTATCAAAATGAAACCATTAGTGCTCCGGCAAAATATAATCAAAACCTCATACAAAAAATATCACAACATTACTCCCTACTGGACTAAAAATCTAAATAATTCTCCGTCATAAAAAGTTTTTAGGGTTCAAGAGGTACAGTCGCCATTAAATATATCGCGGCATATAAGGCGTTCATAAATATCTGAACACGACTCTTATTTACTGGGCGTTACAGTACATGTTCAGATATTTATGGACGTCTTATATGCTGCGATATATCTGATAGCGAATGTACATCCTAACAAATGGAACTCCAGATTACCAAATGCAGAATATTACAATTTTATGTCGTGGGCACCATCCACTACCTAAGTACCTATTATTAGGAACACTTAAACAAAACACTATGGTCTCGTTATTGAACAGAGGGGTCATTAGGCGACCTACTAAACTGATAATTATACATCTCATAATGCTATCCCCATTATGATATATATAATTATCGTATTTATCATTTATTGTTAGTTAGAATGGACTCTCTGTCGGCCTAGTGTCAGATAATATTACTATGACTCAACAGTCATGGGCCTACGGGCGGATGCTTTGTCAAATGTATCGCTTGGCCTGTGGTGTCAGCCTAGCTATAGGTGCATAGAGTCACTTCAAGAAACATGTATTCAATTGAATGTCGTGTTACGGTCTTAAAGTAAGTTCTGCTGTGCGAGCACCCTACACACGTATCCCATCATAGGTTTTGACCTGTTGAATAACCTTTAATGTTTATATAATATATCTTTAGTTTAACCAACCCGTAACTTAAACAATCCGCTTAAATTACTACTGTGCGACCACCCGACACTACACACGCAGCCCATAATAGGTTTTTCCCGTTGGCGGTCCTATAATATTTAATATATCTTTAGTTTCAATGGAAAAAACTGCCAAATGCGAGTCGGACTTGCGCACGTAGGGTTTCCTACCACCCAATAAAAAATAGCAAAAATCACGTTTGTTATATGCGAGCCTCGCTTAACTTTTTATTTTATTTTGTTTTTAGTGTTTGTTGTTACAAGCGGCAACAGAAATACATCATCTTTCAAAATTTCAACTGTATAGCTATCACGGGACATACGTACAGTGGGGTCTCAGTAATAGGGTCCCGTTTTTACCCTTTGGGTATGGAACCCTAAAAACCTGAAACTTCCGAAATATAGTAATTAAACTATTAACAATTTATTCAAAACTCCTTAAAATCTTCGTCCCCTAAAATCCTCGTCTACAATCAGGCCTGATTTAGCTTTATATTATTGGTGCTAGACCTATACTGGCTCTCATATAGGTACCTAATAGTTGAAAGAGAGAGTATCGAGTATATTACTATCTATATGCCTACTAAATTAAGTATTCAAGTAGGTATTGGCTATATACAAATTTCAGCCGGGTACCCATTTAGCATATATCATTTCCAGTGTTCACTGCCCGATATTGCAAACTCAGTTGGATTTTCTTCGTTCTAGTCTGCGCAGTCCGATAATGTATACTATCTGCTACTAAAATTAGCATTGAGACGATCTACTTGAATACTTTTTTAGAAGACTTATTATGGATGGTAATTAGTATAATAATAAAGGTGACCGAGTAAATTGTCCATAATACCTATGAAGAATACTAATGCTGTATGGTCGCTAGTCTAGCGAACGCGTCTGTTAAAACTATTGTACACTAATTGTCCGCCGTGACTAATTTATTTTAATGGCGCATGATGACAGCATTATGTGCTCACGTGTACCTACCTTATTTAGTAGTTTATTTAGTTACAAGTATTAGTTCTAAACTACGTCATCGGTTAAAAGATTACGCCTCGATCTAGACTGAAGTGAAGTAGGTACTAAAAATAATTTGTATATCATAAGACTGTAGGTGAGTCGACGCTTATAAATCAAAAAGAAGTACTTACAATCTAACATACATATTAAATATTAAAATAGTAAACAACTAGGTCAAGATGTCTTTCGTAAGTCCGTGGTGTAGGGTAGCCGACCGCGGAAACGCCGGAATAAAACACCTTTCGGCCAAAATTCTTCCTTCATGAAGGTCGATAGCTGGTCAGCGGAACCCCCAACACATAAGAATTAAAATTCACTTTGTGGCGAGACTCCAACTTCACGACCCTCAGGATAATTCCGGTCTTCATACGTACATAATCTACCATCTCCTCGGCGTTCGTAGAGTAATGTAGACGGGACACATACAATTGCGTCGTCGGCAGGGCGGGACGCAGCAGGTGTTTGGGCCCAGTCGGTGCGGTACCGCATACCGCACTGATTTCGGTAAGCCGGCTTCTTTCTCCTTTCCACCTTGATGAAGCCATCCTTGTCACATTTTGACTCTCGAGGAGCCGGTTTAGGCTGATCCTTTTAACGGGTTCACACCGGTTCTGCACCCCTTTTGATGACCGCTGCTAAGATCTTGAAACAGCGGGACTTTTTGCGGCGATCTCAGCATAAGCACGTTGGGGGGTTACAGTGCTTACACGTGACGTACCCGCCTTCACTTCTATAGCAGGCGGGTGATCGGCGGCGGGTGAATATTACCGGGAGTCCGGGATGCTCGAAAGTCCGTTTTGATTTGATTGCTCCCACTGTAAGCGTTTGGGGTGGTTCTAGGTATCAGTTGCTTGGTTTTGTTTTGTGGTCCATCAGCGGCTTGGTGTTTCCATGACGGAGGACAATCCGTTCGTTGAGTGGGATGGCCTTCCAGCGGGCATGTGATGCTTGCGTTTATCACGTGATAAATACGTTAATTTGTCAGTACAAAGCATCCGTCACGTTTTAACAAGTTAGTGAGTGTGAGAGTGACGGATGCTTAGTTCCTTATTCTTATCGCGTGAGAAACTAAGCCATCATAGAAGAAAATAAGATTATTGAGAACTAACTAAACATCACCAAAAACATAAGAAAATAAATAGTTATAAAACTAAAAATAATAACTAATGAAACATACCTACTTGATTTAAAAAACAAATAGAAACTTAAATCTAAAAATGTATACAATGTGTTACCGCTAAGTAGACTTTTCTTAAAGTAGAGTAAAGTAACATAGATCTTTAACGTATCCATGACCTTAACTTAATTAACTTAAATTCAGGCTTTATTAACTATCTAACAAAATTTTAATTGCCATGACAAGTGAGCGTTAAATGACAGCGTGATATGATATGCATATGAGTAACGACAATTACGCTGTACACCCACTACATTGAATGTGCGGATTTAAGAAATTTAATTGTGCAGTTAATTCACATAATTATGATTAGCTAATACATGCAAACAATTACTAATGGATCATATTATTATCAGTTTTAATAAATGCCCGCATGCCGGTAACAGGCTGTATATGTATATAATCAAGAAATACACATAGATGGTGCTCTCATGAACTGGTGCTGTCCCAAATGGACTCAGCATATGCTACGGCATACGGGAGATGTCGCAACGCTGGTCTTCCGTGGCACCCAGAGAGCAAGCAGCTAGGTTGGAATAGCAAATGGTGACGAGTGTTTACATTTCTAGCGTATGTAATTCATATATTAGATACTTGCTTAAAAAGGCGAGGTGTGTGGGATACAATTAATAGTAACTTATTGTTAGTAGTGTTTATATTTAAGATAATATAACCTAATACCTATATTGAAGGTGTTCTTTATTACCGAGGTGTCTAATATTAATAATTAGAGGTGGAAACTTGATAGATGTTTGCGAAATTTAAATTTAAAAGTGCATAAAGTGGATTCTTAACGGGTGGTGGGATATTGTTCCAACATCTCGTAGCTGAGTAGCGGAAACTACCAAGAAACGCTGCTGTTTGCCCCGGCCGTGAGCAGATGACTCGAACCTACTTAACTACTTCTCAGTACTTCTCTGGCTGGCCGCGTAAATGGAGTCTATCCACTATGCTCTACGATCTGTATCTACTAATAGAGCAAATTGTACAATTTCCTCCAGTTTGCTCTACGAGTTTTACGGATAGAGCAAATTTAACTGTATTTTTCCAATTTGCTATACCTACTAGTTCTAACCATAGAGCAAATTGAAGGAAAACAATTCGATTTACCCTTTTAGTTGGGAAAGTAGAGCAAACCTAACTTTTTCTCTCCAATTTGCTTAACTATTTTTACTATTTTAGATCGTAGAGCATAGTGGATAGATTCATCAATGGGTTAGGTTATGGTAGAACTGCGACAACAACAGCGCGCGAGCCGAGCGAGCGAAGCGAACGTACTGCGGAAGCGGTCGGCGAAGCGCCAGAACCAAACAGCCGCATTAAGGATCGGGTTGAAATTAATACCATAAGCAAAAACTTAAGTCGAAATTAATGGGTTAGGTTATGTTAGAACTGCGACCACAACAGCGCGCGAGCCGAGCGAGCGAAGCAAGCGTACCGCGGCAGCGGTCAGCGAAGCGCCAGAATCAAACCGCCGAATTAAGGATCGAGTTGAAATGAATACCATAGAATATAAAATAAATATTGTACAGCAAATTGGAGGTAAAAAGTTAGGTTTGCTCTACTTTCCCAAGTAATAGGGTAGGGGAAAAAACAGTTCTGTTTTCCTCCAATTTGCTCTATCGTTAGAATTAGTATAGCAAATTGGAAAAATTCTGTTCAATTTGCTCTATCCGTAAAACTCGTAGAGCAAACTGGAGAAAAATTTACAATTTGCTCTATTAGTAGATACAGATCGTAGAGCATAGTGGATATTCCGTAAATGATTATTTCCCAAAAAGGTATTGACGCTGCTAGAATACGTGAATATGGATCCTTTCGACGCATAAGACCACAAACGCGAAATACCAACTCTACGCAAAAAACACTTAAGCAAAATACCAACTACGCATAACGCCAACATGAATTTAAGCAAAATACCAATCACGCTAAATACCATAAAAAAATTATAGTATAATAATAATAATAATATGGCGGGGAAGCTTGTGGCGAGCTGTTGGGGAGTGACGACCCCACGGACCCGAGATCTCCAGAGAGTCGGTTAAGGTCCCGGTCTCCGGTGTGCCTTCATCGGCCGGAGTGGAAACCCAAGAGGACCCGTAGGACTCTCCGCTCTAGCTTGCCTTCATTGGCCGTCCAGAGAGGAGCGTTAGAGCTGTATGCTCCAGGGGTGGAAGTGTTAACCTCTTGCCCGCTCAGCTCATCGATGGAAAACTGTGTCCCACACGCCAAACTGACAGCAGATAGTATGACGTTTTATAGTGGCAAATGACGTCGTGGCGTCTGGGGCACAGCTTTCCGTCGACGTGAGTTGCCGTCTTTGGCGCTCAAAAGGAGGGCATCACGCCGCGAGTAACTTCGGAGAAAGCGCAGCACACCTCTCGACACCCCTGAGCCCTCACGCTCGTGTTGCTTCCGGCCGTCTGCACGATGGCATTACGGGGCCCACGTAGTGAGGGGCGATTCACCACCCGCCAGAGGTAACAGTCGCATAGATGGTTACGGCGGGTGACATTTTTCTACTGCAATAGCCGAAATAAATAGTCCATCCAAACTTCATTTTAATGGCCCGGTTTCTTTTCCATATCAATGCAATAGTTCAATCACCTGCTTGGGACCTGTTCATGGATGTATCATCTTATTGATATGATCAGGATCTGGTCCCAGCAGGGCTACAGCCACAGCAAATTTCTCCAAGGGGCCTTTACGTGTTGGATCCATATCCCCACGCAAGCCTTCCAAAAGACCGGGACGTATGAGCCCGAGACTCAATAACGAGAAACAAATAATAATAGCAAACGGTCTTATAGCGAAGAGTCTCGACAAATACCTTAAGAGACTCTCGCTAGATGGCTGGATCAAGGGTCAGATTCAGAAGGCGGTACTCCTGGACACGGCACGCATCGTCAGAAGGTTCCTCTCTGCAGCCCTAACCACCGGTAGCCTGCGCCCTGCCCCGCTGCCGGCGGCACCCTAGGTTAGGTTTTTTATAATGTGCTTATATATTTTGTAATTTCTTCATTATATTTTACTTTTGATATATTATTGTGAAAAAACCTAACTTAAGATTTCAAATTAATAAAGGAGAATAATAATACCATATTTATACTTTTTGAATAAATACGAAATAAATAATAATACCTAGGTGTGTATCCACACCAAAAAATTAATAAACCTTTGATACATTCTAATATCTTATTCAACTGTAAAAAAAATACTACACCAACAGTCGGTGTATGAATACGTGAAATCTGTTTCATATTTGATTTTAATAGGGTACCTTATTGCGTGACTATGTATCGATTAAAAGCATTATTGTACATAGTGTGGCAAGGTCACTCGACCGCAGAAATACGGAAAAATTCTAGCGGGTTGCAGTCGGTCACTGTTTTTATTTATCGTTTTCTTCAACTGCAATTGTAACTTGCAGCGTTTTTGTAACGCTCAAAAACCTTTTTTGCGCTGCAATTAACTTCTTTGTCGATACAAAAAGAACCAGCGGATTATTTTGAAAATATGCTCAGTCATAACTCCTTTTATTACCTACCGCCGTAATATTAGCACGTACCTATGGAGGTTTAAGAGGCAGATTACACAAGTAAATAATTGGTTAAGCATCGGAATTATCTGTAGCTTTTAAGGTAATAAAAAATCCAAGTCTGCTCAGAAAAAGTTCAAGTAATTGTAAAAAATACATAATATATTGCCTCGTTGTTTACCTGAACTAGCCAAAAGTACATTAACAAAAACATTGCGAACATCATCCTGATCGCACATCACCTTGGTGGGGGATTAGGAATATCTGTTCGTCAATAGGGTTTGCAGTCCCGGGAAATTTTAGTATGGATAGTCCTGAAAATCCCGGTATTTTTACTTTACTGTAGTCGGGCGAAAAGTATGCTAAAACCATTTGGGGATGTGTGTACTAATAAGTAATAGTAGTAATATCTGAAACGAATGTAATTATTTACAAAAAGGTAATCAAATATGTTATCTAACTGCAATAAACATTCATGACACGAATAAAGCTTAAAGTGGGAAATGGGTTTTAACTATATCTTAACTTAGTTAGTTTCAAACACAATAGGCAATCATCGGAAGCATTTTCTGTGGTAACACATTTTACCTACCTTCAATACTTTTCCTGACACTGACCTTCACTAAATTACAAGATTACAGCACCACAATACTATTAAGTGGCCTTGTAAGACAAGCATTTCGTTTCCTCTTAGTAGGGTTGCCAACTTGCGACGTAGATTATTGGGGCTAAAAATTTTCTTGCACCGCCCGTAACTTTCGTAGTTAACTACTTACCTTCTTACTTGGCAAAAAGTGATGGGTAGGTACTTTGTCATTTACGAGTATATACCATCGTGTAATAAGCGCAACAATCTTAGGCCCACTGTTGAGGTTTTTTACAAGTAATTAGGTGTAACGATTCCAATTACTTTGTGCGTGTGACATTTGTCGTCTCTGTAAATGTTATTACCTACATTGCGATTAAAATGTCCTGAAATTACAGATGCCTCAAGACCAAGCACAATGGTATGTGAAAACTACTACCTACCCATAGAAATTTCGTACTATTTTGAAATACAAAATACAACTAAACTAGACGGTCTTCTTACTTGCTGGTAATATTATTGTAAGACTGTGTCCGACTGAAGGCATTAATTGCAATAGTTTTAAAATTAGGTATAGATATGGCTTAGAGGTTCCCTGGTCGCATAACAACTATTGTCATAATATCGATTGTCATAACAGTTTACGCATAAAGTTGCTACGCATAATTTTTTTTGGCATGAATTGTACGATGTCATAATTGTTCGCTGTTATAATTTCTGTACGTCATAATTGTTTTAGCCATAATGTCGTATGTCATACATTTATTTAGTCATAGTATTGATAATTATAATTATTTTTAGTAATAATTGCAAATGTCATACACTTTTCAAGCCATAATATTGATAAAGTCATAATTATAATTATCAAATCAATATTATATTATTGGTCAGATCGGACTTGGTTGGATAAAGTTGAGGTTATTTTTTTTAAGACCCGAAACCCGACTTGGCTAGATCCGACTTGGTTGGGTTAGGTTTAGGTTTTTTTTTTATGACCCGATATCCGACTAGTCAGATCCGACTTGGTTAGGTTAGGTTTAGGTTTTTTTTTAGATCCGAAACCCGACTTGGCTAGATCCGATTTCGTTAGGTTAGGTTTAGGTTATTTTTTTAAGACCCGAAACCCGACTTGGCTAGATCCAACTTGGTTGGGTTAGGTTTAGGTTTTTTTTTATGACCCGATATCCGACTAGTCAGATCCGACTTGGTTAGGTTAGGTTTAGGTTTTTTTTTAGATCCGAAACCCGACTTGGCTAGATCCGATTTGGTTAGGTTAGGTTTAGGTTATTTTTTTAAGACCCGAAACCCGACTTGGCTAGATCCAACTTGGTTGGGTTAGGTTTAGGTTATTTTTGTTATGACCTGAACCCGACTTGGCTAGATCCGACTTGGTTGGGTTAGGTTTAGGTTATATTTTTTATGACCTGAAACCCGACTTGGCTAGATCCGACTTGGTTGGGTTAGGTTTAGGTAATTTTTTTTTATGACCTGAAACCCGACTTGGCCAGAACTGACTTGCGATGATGAACCGACTTCTCGACCGAAGTATGGGTACATTGTTTTATGAGTAATCAATGTATGACCGTGACAAAAGTATGCTTAAATCATTTTATGCGCATCAACTGTATGCCCATTACACAGTATGTTCTTAAACATTATGATTAAAAACGTTATGCGCATAAATGTATGACTATTTACAGTTATGCGTAATGATGAGTATGACGAATACACGTATGCGTATCAAAAGTATGCCTTTAAACTTTATGCAACCCGACCCCTACCCGGTCTATGCAATTTGCATTCTACGCTCAAAGACAAGGACGTATGTAGGTAAGTCAGTAAATAACCGAAGTAAGAAAGGGTAACTAATACGTAGAGGAGACGTACCTACTGATTTAACCAGACCTTAATATAGATATATATTAATTCTTCTGACTGAATTTCTAAACTTTTTTGTCACGGTGAAGTATCTTCTGCCGAGGCTCTAAGCCGGGTAGGGGTCGGATTGCATACCCTTTCTTTCTTCCTTCGGTTTTTTACTGACTTACCCTTGACGTCCGATACGTCCTTATCTTTGAGTCATAATTTTCATAAAACTATAGCGAAACGTAAACTAGTTGTATGATATAAAAAAGAACGCTTCATCCGGTCTGATAAATTACGTGTATACTCAATCTTATTTCATGTAACGTCTGTGACATGACATCGAGTCGTTGAGAACAGGACAATCCTGTTTCTTGAGCTGACAACGGCTATTGTCGTAATCTATTGGTCTGAATGCTCTGTAATGACCTCAAAGCCCTATATTATTTACACGCACGCCGGCATCGCACGCGATTCATGCTATTGCGCATGAGCCTAGTACTGTACTCCTTATACATGTAAGTATAATATATTTTATCAAAGTCCTGAAGGTTGATAAATATATAATGATAGCAATCCAGTAGCTGGTGGTGAACTCTTGGGGAGTGACGACCCCGGAACGGGTCCCAGAAGGAATACAGTCACATCAAACTTCCCGAAGGGACCTCTACATGTTGGATCCATAGGATATACGCAAGCCTTTCTAAAATATATAACAATATATGTATTAATAATCGTTTAAGAAAGTTCTATTAGTGATGGATCATAATAACAAGAGACAGCGACGATGATTTTTAGGAATGCTAAACAAGGTATGAAAGACACCCATTTCACTCAAGATATAATTTAACTCGAATAATATTTGAATTAGTATAATAGTTTGAGAGTGAAATTGGTGTCTTTTATTCAAAGTCTACCATACTACTTTTTATTTCGAATAGGAAAGTAATCAAGAGTTATAGTAGAAAATAGTGTATTATTAAGGCTGGATTTTACCAAACTTTTATTCCTCGTATAGTAGTAATGTCAAAACCCCATTTTAGTTTGACGTAGCTATCCGAGAGTAAGCGTTAATTTTGCAATAAAAGTTTGGTTAAATCTAGCCTTAATGGGATAAATTAAGGTAGGTACTTACGCCGTATTGCGGAGGACTAATCGAATTCAATGTGCCACTGAAATTGCCTTTAGCCTACCGTTCCCACCCATGTAACCCATTTCAGCAAATTAAACTCTGAAATTACTACTTCACATGCCCGGTTCTGAAAATACTAATACTTTTATCTCCACATTGCCATTTGTCAAAATTGTTCCGTAATTGGACTTATTCAGGTGCCGACGCTAGTTGATAATTTGTACTAATTAAAATTGCCATTTCATTGTCATCATTGTCGATGGTAATGTGTGCACGACAATAAACAACACAGTGCATGTAAAGTGCTAAATGTCTTCTTTGACTTTGTCAACTTTGTGTCATTGCATTATGTTGCGGGTACGTCATGCTTTTTGCCGCTTATCTCCGCAAAACATAGCGTTTAAAGAGTTGTGTTAATGGTTACATTTTAAGACAGACAAACTTCATATGTTTGACTAGCTGTTGCCCGCGACTTCGTCCGCGTGGAATCTTATCTTGAACAGTTTACATCTTTATTATATTATTTTCAGATCTAAACACTGTTGAAATTACTTTTCTTTTTTTGCAAGTTGATGATTTTGATGTTGGTTACTGTAATTCAACAAAAAATAAATAATAATAAATATTGAAGTGCTGCTCCCATACAATAAACGTGTTTTTTTTTGCCATTTTATACGTAATGGTACCGAACTTCGTACGCGAGTTCGACTCGCTCTTGGCCTCTTTTTAGTTTTTTTTCGGCTAAATTGCTCTAATTACGCGGAATCATTATGAACTCAGGTTTCAAGTCCCGCACTCAAAATAAATATTTGATCTTCAAACAAATTTTCAACCCCTTTTTCACCACCTTCTGGGCTGAATTTTCAAAAACGAATTCACTTTTCTTGTATTCTGATAATATGCCCTTATACAAAGTTTCAAGTCCTGCGCTCAAAAAAATGTTTGATCTCAATACAAACTATCAACCTCCTTTTTACCGCCTCAGGGATTGAATTTTAAAAAACGATGAAATTACTTTTTTTAATTTCTAATTATATGCCTTTATACAAAGTTTCAAGTCCGGCGGTCAAAAAAAGGTTTGATCTCCATTCCATTCCAAACATTCAACCCCTTTTTAGGGTTCCGTACCCAAAGGGTAAGAACGGGACTCTATTACTGAGACTTCGCTGTCCATCCGTCCGTCTGTCACCAGGCTGTATCTCAAGAGCGGTGATAGCTAGACAGTTGAAATTTTCACAGATGATGTATTTCTATTGCCGCTATAACAACAAATACTAAAAATAAAATAAAATAAATATTTAAGGGGGGCTCCCATACAACAAACTTGTTATAGATATATATATATATATAGATACGGAACCCTTCATGCGCGAGTCGGACTCGCACTTGCCCAATTTTTCACCATCTTCAGGGCTACATATATTTTCAAAAACGCTGAATCACTTTTTTTGTATTCTAATAATACGCCTTTAAAGTTTCAAGTCCCACACTCAAAAAATTTTTTAATCTTCATACAAACTTTCAACCCCTTTTCACCACCTTCAGGGCTAAATTTTCAAAAACGCTGAAATTTCTTTTCTTGTATTCTAATTATATGCACTAATATATGCAGAAAAAGGTTTGATCTCCATTCAAAGTTTCAACCCCTTATTTACCAGTTTCAGGGATGAATTTTCAAAAACACTTAAATCAGTTTTCTTTTATTTTATTTTAATACCTATTTACAAAGTTTCAAGTTCCTAGCTTAAAATTAAATTTGAACCCCAAGACGAACTTTCCTCCCCCTTTTAACCCCCTTAGAGGTTGAATCCTTGATGACGTTAAATTAAAAAAAAACTTGTATCCCATACAAACTTTGCACCCCTTTATAACACCCTTAGGGATTGAATTTTTCAAAATCGCTTCTTATCTCTAGCCCACGTTATAAAAGTAACCTACTGTGCAAAAATCAACTCTCTAACATTAGTAGTTTCGGCTGTGCGTTGATGAGTCAGTCAGGACTTCTTTTATATATATATAGACTAGCTGTTGCCCGCGACTTCGTCCGCGTGGAACCTTAACTTGAAAATTTTACATCTTTATTATTTTCAGATCCAAGCAATGTTGAAATTACTAAACGTGTTTTTTTTTTTTGCCATTTTTTAGTAACGAATCCTTCGTACGCGAGTCCGACTTGCTCTTGGGCCTTTTTTTTAGTTTTTTTTTGGCTAAATTGCTCTAATTACGCGGTATCATTATGAAATCAGGTACGATGAGTTTAAGAATAACACATACGTTTATAAATTCTTGGATTCGAATAATAATGTGTTTATACAAAGTTTCAAGTCCCGCACTCAAAAAAAAGTTTGATCTTCATACAAATTTTGGTGTGCAATAAAGCATTTTGTATTTGTATTTGTATTTGTAAATTTTCAACCCCCTTTTCACCACCTTCAGGGCTGAATTTTCAAAAACGCTGAAGTCACTTTTCTTGTATACTATTCATATGCCTTTATATAAAGTTTCAAGCCCCGCACTCAAAAAAATGTTTGACCTTCATACAAACTTCCAAACCCGTTTTCACCACCTTGAGGGCTAAATTTAAAAAAAAACGCTGAAATTCCTTTTCTTGTATTCTAATTATATACCTTTATACAAAGTTTAAAGTCCCGCGCTCAGAAAAAGGTTTGATCTCCATACAAACTTTCAAACCCTTGTAGGGGATGAATTTTCAAAACCACTGAAATTAATTTTCTTTTATTCTAATTATATGCCTTTAAAATCCCGCAATCAAAATAAATTTTTGATCTTCATACAAATTTTCAACCCCTTTTTCACCACCTTCGGGGCTGAATTTTCAAAAACGCTGAAATGACTTTTCTTGTATTTTAATAATATGCTTTTATATAGTTTCAAGTCCCGCACTCAAATAATTTTTGATCTTCATACAAACTTTCAACCCCTTTTTAACCCCCTTAGGGGTAGAATTTTCAAATACGCTAAAATTACTTTTCTTGTATTCTAATTAAATGCCTTTATACAAAGTTTAAAATACCGCAATAAAAAAAAAAATGATCTTCATACAAATTTTCAACCCCTTTTTCACCACCTTCGGGCTGAAATTTCAAAAACGCTGAAATCACTTTTCTTGTTTTTTAAAAATTGCTTTTATATAAAGTTTTAAGTCCCGCACTCAAAAATTTTTTTAATCGTCATACATACTTTCAACCCCTTTTTAACCCTTTTAGGGGATGAATTTTCAAAAACGCTGAAATTACTTTTCTTGTATTTTAATAGTATGCCTTTATACAAAGATTCAAGTCCCGCACTCAAAAAAATATTTGATCTCCATACTAACTTTCAACCCCTATTTTACCACCTTAGGGGATGATTTTTTAAAAACGCTGAAATTAGTTTTCTTTTATTTTATTTTAATACATTTTTACGTAGTAACAAAATCCTAACATTAAAAAAAACTTGTACCCCATACAACATTTCATCCCCTTTTTAACCCCCTTAGGGGTTGAATTTTTCAAAATCGCTTCTTATCTCTTGTACACTTTATAAATGCAACCTACTGTGCAAATTTCAACTCTCTAGCATTTGTAGTTTCGGCTCTGCGTTGATGAGTCAGTCAGTCAGTCAGTCAGTCAGTCAGTCAGGACACTTGCATTTATATATATAGATAGATAGATAGATAGAATAAAGATAACCAAGTAGATTTTCGATCGGCACACTGGAACACGAACGGTTTCTTGCGGCTCGAGGTTTTTATAGAAACACACTCTAGAACTACTTCCTTGACTTGAAATGGATATTAACAGTTAGGTACTGCATTAGGTTTTACCCATGGCAGTTTCTATTTATTAAAAATAATCAATAATTGCAATACGTTATTCCTTTATCGTTAACATAATATTGAAGTGAAGTAAATTGTTAATAAAAACCATTTATTAATGGGGTATTCTTTTTACGACCCTTTTTTAGGGTTCCGTAGCCAACTAGGAACCCTTATAATTTCGCCATGTCCGTCTGTCCGTCCGTCCGCGCCTTAGCTCCGGGATCATTAGTACTAGAAAGCTGAAATTTGGTATGAGTATGCCATTATGGAGTTAGAGGTTCTGAACTTAAACTTTTGGAATCCTATCTAAAGGAAAGGATTCAGAAAGTAGATGTGAATGGTATGAGATCCTCTGGCAGCATCATAGAAATGGGCGTTCCACAAGGTTCTATCTTAGGCCCATTTTTATTCCTGGTTTACATCAACGATTTACCTTCTCTTGTAAAACGAAAGCATAATATTGTATTATTCGCTGATGACACCTCGCTAATTTTTAAAATTACCCGACAGAATTTAGATTGCAACAATGTTAACGCTTCTCTATCTGATGTAGTAGATTGGTTTACTGCTAATAACCTACTTCTGAATGAAGAGAAAACGAAATGCATAAAATTTATTCTACCTAATGTAAGACAAGTATCTACAAATATTGAATTAAAAAGTAACAGACTGGACCTCGTGGATTCAACGGTATTTTTGGGCCTCACATTGGATGCTAAGCTGCAATGGGGACCTCATATCAACACCTTAGCAAAGAAACTCAGTTCTGCTGCATACGCTGTTAGAAAAATTAGAATGCTCACTGACGTGGATACAGCTCGACTTGTGTATTTTGGTTATTTCCACAGCCTAATGTCTTACGGTATTCTTTTGTGGGGTCATGCTGTAGACACTAAATGCATATTTGTCTTGCAAAAGCGAGCAGTCAGAGCTATTTATAATCTAAATACCAAAACCTCATTAAGAGAATCATTTGCAAAATCCGGTATTCTAACGTTTGCTTCTCAGTACATTAATGAAAATTTATTGTATGTACATAAAAACAAACATCTATTTAAGAAAAAATGCGACATTCACGACATAAATATAAGAACCAAAAACAATCTAGTACCCGCTAGAAGTAGACTGCGTAGAATAAGTAAATCATACGTTGGGCAATGTATACTTTATTATAATAAAGTCCCAATGCATATGCAAACTTTGCCTGTTCATAAATTTAAATTAGCGATTAAAAATAAATTATGCCAAAAAGAATACTATACCATAAGTGACTATATCAATGATGTAAACCCATGGGACTAAAATTGATAAATTATATTGTATAATTAATTGTTATTAACCATTTGTTGTGATCGTAAATTGTATTTATTAACTTATATTTGACATCATAAAGTGATTGTAATAATCCTACTATGAAATAAACGAAATTGAATTGAATTGAATTGTATGTGTATGTATCACCGACAGAACGGTAACAAAAAAAAAAAAAACGGGTACTACTCGTACACCTAAAGTGGGGGTGAATTTTTTTTTCGTTCCAACGCTAGTGTTTGGGGTATCGTTAAATAGGTATTTTAAAAATAATAAGTGGTTTCCAAACATAATTTTTTGATAGTCAACAGTTTTGTAAATATTTGCTCCGGAAATCCCAAAAAAGCGTCAACCACACGGGTCAAAAAATTATGGAAAAATTCATGAAAATGAGGCCTTGTACGTACTTTCAATGAATTTTATGTTGAATAAAATCAGTCAAGCCGTTTTTGAGATATCGCAAAATTTCATAATTTTCTTTAAAATGAAGTAAGTGCCCCGCGGTGTCCTTATACTTCGAACGTTACACAAATTAGTTAGGTGCCGTATGGCATTAAAACATTCCGCTTAATCTGGTGCGTATAATCGATAACTTCCAGAAGCTAATAAGTAATTACAGTTACTTTGGCGTTTACGACCTTTTTATAGAGCTTGAAATCTTTCTCGTAATTTAAACCTCGGGCTTAAAAAGGCGGTTTTAAGCCCGAGGTTTAAATTAAATTACGAGAAAGATTCTATTGTGAAGGATGGGGAACTACGGAACCCTACACTGAACGTGGCCGATGCTCTTGGCCGGTTTTTGTATTACCTATAGGTTATTTAGAGTAAGGTTTTATAGTCAATATACAAATGAACCGTAAACATATATAGTTTCAATATTCATTCCCTAAAGCTAAGCTATAGTCATCCATATATAGTGTTTGTTGAGAAAATACTTAAGTGTTACTTCTTGTTCCTTGTACCACATGAAAAGCGAAAATTAGAATTTACACGGTTTGAACTATGTTTTATCTTCTAGAACGCAAAAGATCTGTATTTTTTCTATATCTATATTTATCTGAGTGGAATTGCCATCGCAGCTTCCGAATACGCGGACCAATAGCTTTTTTGGTATAGATGTGTCGTTATTTTTTGCGGAGGTTTTTATTTGTCGTAATCAAGCATGCTTTAATCCTGTGATTGTGTCTTAAACAACTATTCACTTCTCATATTCGGAAATATACCTACTACATTTTTAACAGGTAAATTAATTAATTTTTAATTTTTTGTTTTGTTTTTTAATTTAAAATTTATTTTAAATAGGTGTTATATTTTTTCACAAAGCTATCAATGTGCTAAACTCGAAAGAAACGATATAATAAGGATATAGCAACGTCTTAACAAGCATTAAGCGCAACGTGCGCAAATTTATAATTTTCTGTTCTTAATTCAGTTCTCAGGTCGTCGGGGTGTGATGGGTATGTAATTTTTATGTTTTATGTGTTTTTCCTGTTCACTCGAAAACAGCTCATATCATAACTTATCGTTTCGTTCGGTTATTCCAGGTCGGTAATTATACGTAAAATAGTCATTGTATCTAATTGATGTGCTCTGCGCACGGCTTGCTGCGACTGTAATTTTAGCATATTTAACTAGCATATTTCATATTGTCTAACCATTCAAACTCAATAAACCGCCACCAGGAAGACGGGTGATATTGAAGGTGACGGGTGTTCTTGACGATGCTGTAGCAGCGTCAAGTCCCTCACAGTCAAACGTGAATGAAGCGTCATGGTAGCCTGAAATTTCAAGCTTGTTCTATTTCTTTTCGACTGTTTGTTTTGCTTTTAACAACCTACACAATCAATGGTTCGTTTCTATTTACCTACCTCTTGTATAGAAAATGGCTTAAATCTGCTTAGTCTAAATAAATAAAATAGGAACAAATTAATTTAATACAATAAATTAATCTTTCTTTTAATAGGCATGCTCTATGAATGGAATGTTATTTCCGCGTGATAGATTTGCGTCATTAAAAGATAGACGTTTATCGCAGTGCAAATGGCAATGTTCTTACCGGTGATAACTGGTATTCTTGGTCTGTAGAAGATATCGGTTCTAGCAGACTTACACGCGGATAGGTCGTGTATGATCAGACTGAGAGCAATGAACGCATAGACAGACAATCGGATGTATTAAGCCCAATACTTCAGTAGCGATTAGAACTCTAATAGTCCCACCTGCTACACTATTTAGGGTGTTGGAACAACCGATAAAAATTGATAAAAATAAATGAAATTAATAAATTTATTTTCTAAGTGTTTAAGTAGCAATCAGTTGTATCAGACAGCTCATGTGTTATACACAAGAAATTACGTTAAGAGAGATCCCAAAGTGAGTTGTGGAAGAGGAAGTGCCGGATCTACGATTTATAGTGATACGTCGGCGTCGCTTGACACTTTAATTTACGCTCGAGGAGAACGAAGCGACTTTCCGAATTAATGATACTCCGCTATTGTCAGCACTCCTTCATTGATACATATTTTCAACCGTATTTTAGCGTGTTTGTGTGTGTTAGCAATCCCGCAAATTGGGGTTGATTGAACATGAAATGGAGAATAAATGGAAATGCAATGACTAATATTTTAGTGCCAACCATTGGAAATTTTAATGTAGGTATAGAATAGAAACTTATGTAATAACAATAACGATCTTGCACACAAGAAGATGAAGATATCGAAACTCACAGTCACAGCCAAATAAGATGAAAGTCGGTTTCAAGCACGACACATTCCAATTTATTCGAAGCAAAATTGTTATTCTTCAAATGTATTAATTTTATCGTATTTTTTTATATTATTAGCAGTGGTGGCTATTGGGGAGGTCGAACTGGGTGGCCGGTCGGAGCAGTGGCTCCTAAAGGGCGTTTTTATAACCAGGACTAGGGCGCCAGAGCGCTACCTACTCAATGAATGCATCGCCCGGGGCGCCTGGTTGTTAGAGTGTCATTCCATTTCGTATAATAGTCATGTCATCATGTGTCCGTTTTTTATTTGGACAGAAGGTGTTATAAGAATAGTAAGAAATAATTTCTATTAGACTAACAAAACCTAACACAGTATATCCGGCAAAGGTGTATTTTTAAAGTTAAGCACCGATCATTTACAACAGATAAATTGATAACCGCAGGCCTATCAATAGATTACGGCATTATAAAGATCATCAGCTTGATGTGTGGGTAATTCGTATCAAGATATTGTTGCGGTATGTTTCCACTAGAGACTGTGTACTCGAGAGATAAGTAAAAAATTTAAAGCAAATAATTACTTCAAGTTGCTACGCTGCGCGGCCCCATGCGCGTACGATGTGATTACTTCATTACTTATATGAGTCAACAGTAGCAGTTATATATTATATTCACTACAATATTTTGTTAGCGCAATGCAAATAAAACGCACGAGCCTTTTTGTGATAGATCAGTGCTACTGTAATTTATAACTGGAGTTATAATTGATAATGCATATTTTATTAAATCAGTCATGTAAAAAATAAGCATATGTGCATTCCACCAAAAACATTTCATGTAAAATTGGCGGCCAAGACTCACATGCTCATAACGCTTTCGCTGTAAAAAAGTCATCAGATCCCTGGAACAGCCAAGCCCCTAAGCCCTGGGTTTACTAATCCTACACCTTGGCTTCAAAGGTATGGCTTTGTCGTTTCATAAAGTAACGTAAATAAGTCCAACGGACCGTCTGGCCCATACGATATCAAGAAGTTAAGTTTATGTCTTCATGATAATATAATATAAACTTAATTCCTTACCATATAGGCCGGACAGTCCATTAGACTTATTTACGGTAATTTATGAAACGGCCAAGCCATACCTTTGAAGCCAAGGTGTAGGATTAGTAAACCCAGGGCTTAGGGGCTTGGCTGTTCCAGGGATCTGATGACTTTTTTTACAGCGAAAGCGTTATGAGCATGTGAGTCTTGGCCGCCAATTTTACATGAAATGTTTTTGGTGGGATCTCATTTATTTTTGTAAGGTGCCCTAGTTTTTTTCATTTATTTGGGCCATTCGCGTGTATTAGTTAGCGACGACGCGTTTGGCTCGGTTGGTAGACACCTGCCTACTGAGTCGGCGGTCCCGGGTTCGAATCCCGGCCGGGGCAAATATTTGTGCAAAATATTTGTTCTTGGGTCATGGATGTTATCTATATATGTATTTACATATTATGTATATCGTCGTCTAGTACCCATAGTACAAGCTTTGCTTAGTTTGGGACTAGGTCGATTTGTGTATGATTGTCCCTTAATATTTATTTATTTATTTATTTATTTAGTTAGTAGTAATAATAGCAAAAGCGTTATGAGCATGTGAGTCTTGGCCGTCAATTTTACATGGAATGGTTTTGGTGGGATCTCATTTGTTTTATAAGGTAGTTTTTAATTTTTAGGTTTTTTATTTTTTTTGTACTGTAGCGTTTCTAAGTAAGTAGTAATAATTGTGTATTTAAGAAATACTTACGTTTAGCCCCATATATATACACTTTTATCCCCCATTATGGAAAACCCATACAAACTTTCATCCCCTTATTAAAAGGGTGGGGGGTGTTTTCTAAAAATCCTAGAATAGGTATTTTATTATTTATAACAAGGAGTCCCTATATCAATTTTCAGACCTCTAGTATCAAAATTTGCAGAAGTCTCATACAAACTTCCATCCCCTAGTTTAAGGGGTCGGGAGGTAAAAGTTCCAAGTTTCAGAATTATTCTATTGTTTGTGTACTAAACCTAGCTTACATACCAAATTTCAGCTTTCTAGGTCATCGGGAAGTACCCCAGAGGTTTTGATACGTCAGTGAGTGAGTGGCAAAATCGGCGTATTTTAGGTACCAATAAAACCTAAAGTATAAAAGCTAGATCAATTAAATGAAGAACTTTTTATATGTTCCCTAACTGCATCTTAACTTGTGAATTTGGGCGCTCTGGTGTTAACTGGGACGAAGCTATGAGGGTTTGAAAATTAGACGAAACGGTTCGAGAAAAGGTAGGTAGTGCCCCGCTTCTTTTTTGCTCGTCTTGGCGGGGGCACTACCGTGCCCCCAGATCCATTATAGGATCCAAATGAAAATGTCCTAAATTTAAATAGATAACAATTTACTAGCTCTGAACAAATGTATGGTTGTGAGATAGCTCTCACAAACAAAACTAAATTTTATTAATTAAATAAATAAATAATAAATAAATATTAAGGGACAATCATACACAAATCGACCTAGTCCGAAACTAAGCAAAGCTTGTACTATGGGTACTAGACGACGATATACATAATATATAAATACATATATAGATAACATCCATGACCCAAGAACAAATATTTTGCACAAATATTTGCCCCGGCCGGGATTCGAACCCGGGACCGCCGACTCAGTAGGCAGGTGTCTACAAACCGACCCAAATGCGTCGTCAAAAATTGAAAATAGAAATTTCACGAACAGACAAAATCGCCATCTGCCATTTTTGCTTTTAGCTTATCTGTGGCGTGACGTAGAATACCGATTAAATAAACAGAAGGGCTACCCCGATGTTCGAAATTCGACCGTCGTATAGTGCCGTCCCGCTCACTCAAATATACTTTGACAGGAGATCGAGAGGGACGGCACTATTCGGAGTCGTAGGAGTAGCCCTTCAGCTTTCTTTACGGGATTGGTGACGTCATTATTATGGGCGAAACTGGCGGACAGCGTTTTAAGCATTTGAAAATACAGAAAAAATAGTTTTTATTTTTTAATTAATTTTTTCAGCTATCTTCTATTTTATGAACTGAAAAACATATAGGTATTTAGGTTTCCTATGCTAAATACTATACGAAATAAATATTACTTGAATACAATTTAACTTGAGTCAACTAGCCTATAAAGAACGTAACGTATGAATCTATTAGGAACCTTATTCGATTGAATTCGTCGATTTTGAGCCATCGGCAACATCATACCGGAATAATATACGGCAGCAAGAAATCTATCTAAAAAAAATAATAATACAGATGTCACACTTTTATAATCACAAATGTATGGAGGATAAAAAGGAGGAGCGATATCATTATATGTCCATAACTGTCCCCTGAAAGGTGTTAAATTGGTGGAGCTACTGTGGCTACGAAAGTAGTGAGGTACGTTACTTAGCAACAGTTTGTTTATCTATAGGTATAATTTATTTATAATAATAATAAAAGTCAAGTGAGTGAACTAATTATGCGTTTTTCCCATATATACTTCAAGGAACTAAGTATAGGAATTACTTTGGTCATTAATATTTTCAATTCGACACAGCTCGAATTCTTCATACTATCTTGCTACTCTAGCACTATTGCGGACGATATTGGAACTATTATTTACTGCTTACCGCTGCACGCTTGTCAGTTTTTCAAATATTCTCCTATGAAAGATAACCGATATCGTCCTCGTTATTATCCTCCAAACCCTCCATATACGAAAGGTTATTAAACAAAATACTAATAGTAACCTGTCATTTCACTTTTAAGCAAATAAAGCGTCTATTTTCTATCCAAATCTATATATATAAAACTCAAAGGTGACTGACTGACTGACATAGTGATCTATCAACGCACAGCCCAAACCACTGGACGGATCGGGCTGAAATTTGGCATGCAGGTAGATGTTATGACGTAGGCATCCGCTAAGAAAGGATTTTTCAAAACTCACCCCCTAAAGGGGTGAAATGGGGTTCTAAAGTTTGTATGGGGAAACAAGATTAGTTAGACTATTTTATTCGAAACTTCACAGAAGTATTCCTAACGATAAATGAGTAAACAAGTGTTTCAGGTTTTTTGAAAATTGAAAATATATATAAAACTCAAAGGTGACTGACTGACCGACATAGTAATCTATCAACGCACAGCCTAAACCACTGGACGGATCGGGCTGAAATTTGGCATGCAGGTAGATGTTATGACGTAGGCTTCCGCTAAGAAAGGATTTTTCAAAATTTACCCCCTAAAGGGGTGAAATGGGGTTCCAGAGTTTGTATGGGGAAACAAGATTAGTTAGACTATTTTATTCGAAACTTCACAGGAGTCTTTCTAACAATAAAAGAGTAAACACGTGTTTCAGGTTTTTTTTTATTCAACGCCTAAAAGGGAGAAATGTGGTGACAAAGTCTGAAAATCCATTGGTAATGCTTTTATGGTTTATCGGGTCGGGTCGCCTGTTGGGGTGCGATGGGGTTGAAATGACTAAATATGAGTACGGGTGTAATTTTTATGGTTTGTTGGGACGTTAATTACGAAAATGACACCGAAATTTTATTTGTGGTCATGAAAATTCTTGAAAGCATTTGCGCCAAATTGCAATTTAATCGGTCCAGTAGTTTTACAGCAAATGATTGTAACAGACGGACTTAAAGACAGCTACACGTCCTATCCGATCCTATAAGGAGGTTCTTGTTTTGCTTTTGAGGTATGGATAGAGACCCGCGTTATCCTAATATATTAAAAAAATAGTATTTGGTGGCATCTCGATCGTCGTCAATCGGTACCTATAGGCGGGCGGCGCGTTGGGACGGGAGGAATAATGATCGGGAAACCTCCTGCATCCGTAATAAATACATTCAAGCTTTTCAATAATAAGTCATTTCAGAATTCTGAATTACGTTTATCTGGCTCAGAATAATACATTTTTTATTCATCAACGAAGAGAACCTCAATATCATACAATTGAACATGACGTAACTTAGAACATGGCTTAGAATCATTAAACCAATCTCGAATATCCCAAATCGATAAGCGGAGGCTCAGGACATTATAAAAACTTTATACAAATAAATTGCACACATATCCCGGTGTCCTAGCTTCACTTCGAGTTATGAATTTTGAAGTGAACTTTATTTGGTACAGTAAAAGCTGAGATCGCTTGATTTGAGTGCTTGAGTTTTCGGTTTGATTTGATAAAGTGGAGTTATGATAAAATAAAAAGTATTTCCCAGTTATATTAGAAAAGCAAAAGTCTGTGTATGTTTTGTTACTTCTTCACGCTAAAACGGCTGGACGGATATGCATGAGGGAAATGCAGATTGCAGATAATACCCTAACTTAACAAATAGCCTACTTTTAATCCTGAAAAAAGAGCATTGTTCCCGTAGGATGATCCCGAGCGAAGCCGCGGGTTAATGCTAGTAGTTATATAAAACAACGTCGTTGACATCGTGCGTTTTTTTCAAATACGCCTATAGTATTTTATGCAACCGTTGTATAAGAGGGGGCAAAAAACGCGAGTGGCATGGGTTACGATGTGAGCGTAGCGAACGTCGTAAGAAAGATGCCACGAGCGTTTTTTGACCTACTTATACAACGTTGCATACAATACTTTTTCTACGACTCGAGATTTCATAAATAAAATGCAAATAAACAACAAAGAAAATAATTGCATGTTACCGCTCGAAATCAACAAAATTAAAAAAAAATTGTCTGATAAACTTTTTTTTTATTGACGTCCATCTGTCAAAAAAATATGAACTTATACATAAAGGTATACGTTCACAATACTAAACATCTGTCAAAAAAATATAAACTCATACATAAAGGTATACTTCACTATACTAAACATCCATGCACTGAAGATAAAACTTTTTTTTTAAGTTGGCAGCAATGCCTTAGTACAATATATATATTTTTTTAATTGCAAATTGTGTGAATGCAGCTGTTTATCTTGTAATCTGTGGTACTAAGTGATGCTTTTTTGGCGACATTATAACATCGTTTAGCAGTGCTTTTTTGGGCAGTAGAGTATAGACTTTTATAGACTTTCATAATTTATGTCTTTATATTAGAGTTAGTAACTATATAAATGACAGAAAAAAGTACTGGAGTAGAAAAATATATTTATCGATAGAGATATTAGAGATAAATATAGAAATCGATAGAAAAACCGCTTTAAAAGATTATCATGGTTTTGTGGCTAATATTCATGGTCTAATCTTCGTTATGTTATAGAATATTAATTTGGGGAAACTCTTTCCATATTAATCGTACCTTCATAGCTCAAAAACAATGCGTTAGGGCTATTACAAATATTAGTTCACGCACATCGTGTAAAAGCTCGTTTATTGAACTCTGCTTACTTATTACTTTTGAAGGTTTGTATGTTCGTAAAACTAAACACTGAATTATTCAAAAAAATAAGTGATATTGTTAATTTTATCACTACTCGGTCAAGTGGTAGTTCCTAGAATGTACACGACAATGAAGGGTAGAAAATGTGTATAATTATTTTTATCACACCTCAGCCAAATCAGTTTAAGCAACTACCTTCTAATAAATTTAAAAACAAACTGTTTGCTTGGCTTGTCGAGAACTGTTTTTACGATATTAAAGAATATTTTGATGTAGCACATAAGTAGAATACAATTGTTAAATAGTTAAATATGATGTCAATATTGGCAATTAAAGATTTGCATGACTCAGTTATGTCTAGATATATGATACGAAATTTTTATATTTTAAGACCAATATGTAAGTAAACTATATCTATAGCGAATAAATACATTTCATATCATTTCATTTCATTTTCATTTTGTTTTCATCATTTGACATTGAGTACCTACTATTTCAAAGATAATAAATATATGAATAAAAAATACCTAAGTACATTTTTTTATATTCGCTATCTATTACACTATAGGCAATTTTTATTAGTGGAAAAGTTTATTTTATAATAAACACATAGAACATATTTACAACCCTAGTAGCATTTCTGGTTGGCATCCATTGGCCAACGGTGGGGAATACGTTGGGATTTTGTCGTTAGATTGCCTTCGTAGAACCAATATTGGCCCAATACAGTAAAACATTATAATTACATCCAACCATTTACCAACGTTGGGCCTATACCACTACTGCCAACCGTTAGGCAATACCTGTTGGCATTTCTGCAGTGTATTTATCGTAGGCCCTATTAGGTATCAACTAACATTGGCCCAATACAGTAAATTATTATCATTATATCCAACCATTTACCAACGTTGGGCCTATACTAGTGTATTTATAGTAGGCCCTATTAGCACCTATTAGGTATCAACTAACATTGGCCCAAGACCGTAAGATATTATCATTTCGCCCAAGCATTTACCAGCGTTGGGCCAATGCAACAGTTTAGACAACGATCATTAGTTATATTTATTAAGAAAATGTTTTTTTTTTAATTAGTCTTATATACCTAATACCAAATTTCTTTAATTATTTAATGCAATAAGTACAGTAGGTAAATGAATGTGTGCGCGCCTTTGAGTATTATACGGCAATCACACTTTCCTAAATAGTCACTGACGAGAGGGATGCAGCAATATGTAAAATAAATAAATAAATATTAAGGGACAATCATACACAAATCGACCTAGTCCCAAACTAAGCAAAGCTTGTACTATGGGTACTAGACGACGATATACATAATATATAAATACATATATAGATAACATCCATGACCCAAGAACAAATATTTTGCACAAATATTTGCCCCGGCCGGGATTCGAACCCGGGACCGCTGACTCAGTAGGCAGGTGTCTACCAACCGAGCCAAACGCGTCGTCAAAATATGTGAGACATGTATGGAGATAACTCTTTAGGAAAGTGTAATAGCAGCATTAAGATGCACGACGCGGTTATGAACGCAGAACAGGAGAAGAGAGAGACGCAGTAGCAAGGGCCGAGAGCGGCGGTAGGGTGGCGGCCATTTTGTGATGGCGTGGCGCTCGCTCGCGCCCGCGCGACCAGTGTTGCCGTTTAGTTCCGTTTGTTCCGTTTTTCGGAATTTTTGACACCCTCGCGGAACTAGAAAGAAACTGGTTTTAAGACATTTTTTTGTTACTTTTATGGTCCCGGTTTTAAAAATAATATATTATGCGAAAATAAATTTTAAAGGCATTTTAAAAATATATTAAAATAGGAGCTATTTTTCTATTAATGGCTTATTCTCTGTAAGCTCGTATTGGTCCCATACAAATGCTGTCCTGGTATGTTTTTTTACCTATTTCCAAAAATCTGAATTCTATTTAGAAGAAAATTAACTATTATTTTAGTTAAGAAAATTAACTATTATTTTAGTAAGGAGGCCCACTGAAATTATACGTATTTTCAAAGTTATTAACGATTTTCAAAAAAATCGTAAGAGGGGACTGTTTCTGGCGTGAGGGGACTGTTTTAAACGGGACAGGGGGCTGTTTCGTGAGAAAGGGGACTTTTGCACTTAGATAAAAGTAATTTTACGTTAATCAATCATTTATTTTTACTATGGCATATTTGCATATCAATAATCAACAAAAGTTTCTTTAAGAAAATATCAACAGAAAACATAACTTTCTTTAAACATTCATAACAAAAAATTCTTTCCACTTCTTTAAGACAGTTCTATGTTCACGAGGTGTCATATCCTTAACTAACTTCCGCAAAGCCGTTTATTTCTTCTTTTGGTATTTTAAATTCTCCTTACCTCTCATTTCATCCCTCTTTTGAGGGTATTTTTTTCTTTTTTGGTATCTTAGTCGCTCTGCTTCTTTCTTTTTTCTGTAGCAATTCCTCTCGGAATAACTTTTTCTTTTTAGGAGCCATATCATGTGTGTTTGATCAGCCTGTGCAAAATAATTGAGTTTATAAAAGAAGTAATGCGAAGCAATGACACTTTGATTATTCTAGATTACATTTATATCACAGAATAGCAGATAAATTGACTTAGACAATACATATACATAATAACCAATACGCAAAATCTACAGTCCCGTGCAGTGAAGAACAGTCCCCTGCTTCATTTTCTGGTAGGGGACTGTGTATTTCGGTCAAATTTCACAATATTTGCAAAACTGATGTAAAATAGTTTTTTCAAATCCTACCGATCACTTTAGACATAAATAAAAGACCAATTATTTATTATTAAACATAATTAAATTAATTAACGTAAATGTTATTACTTACCAGAGGACTGTGTGCGGTAGCGGTAAAAACGCGTGTTTACCGCACAAATGACGCTCTGACACTAAACAAAATAGCGTCTCACTGCCGCATTCGGCATGGTTGCCAGCATCGCAGTATAATCGCACTCCGTTTCACTTTAAAAGAATGTTTGTAACCATAATGGTTTTGTTTTATTATTGATTATTTTTTTAGCAGGGGACTGTATACAAATTCTAAGGACAAAATTTACAGGACTACTGAATAAATGCAAACTGTAATCAAAGTTTGTTTTACGGCAATAACATAATGTAATTGTTTTACTGTATGATATTCATTGCCAATTGCATTTAGTTTTAATAACTTTTTTGTAAATTTCCCTTTTAGGTGGGAATACAGTGATGGGGACAGCCAGGGGACTGTTTTTTTAGAGCTTCTATCACGTCTAGAAAAAACGCTGAAAATAGTTATAGTGCTATAAATAATGGACCATAAAGTTTCGGGGTTAAAGTTACATAAGACGTGCTTTTTCTTTAAATAATTATATCACGTTTTGAAATAATCGGTCGGGACAGCCAATTACGACCTTACAGAGAATCGCCCTAATAGTAATGAAAAACATTTTACGATTTCAAAAAGAGGAAGTTTCAAGTTGTATTTTTATTTAAATCTATATTCACCGATTTCTCTGTCAATTGGGATACATCTAAAAACAAAGACACCATTTGTTAAAAAATAATTATTAATTACTTCACAGCTCGTATCGTCACAATCGAATTGTTTATTTAGATTATATGAGCCCAGAAATGGTTGTTGAATGCACATAGAAGGTAAAAAAATGGTAAACATATACCTAGTTGTCGATAACATTTAAAAAATTTCAAAATCATTTTTTTATTATAGGTGTGTCTTTCACAGGTGTCGATAACTTTTCAATTTTTTTTTATCGAAAGTGTCTTTCAGAGTTGTCCTCCTGTTCGCCAAATCAGGATCTGATAATGGAATCCCTGGAAAATCGAGAGCAACCCTTAAATTTGATAAGCACGTATTTTTGTTTTGTCTCGTAAATTTAATAAAGCTATTCATACTATTTGAGTATAACAGTCATCCTACATCTCATGTTGATGACCTGGCGATAGAAATTACTAATCCTGAAACTCGTCCTAACCGTTAACATATGGACTCGATATCAGATTTCAATTTCTTTTGAGGCGATTAGAAAGAAGAAAGAAAGGTTTATTTTGCTGCAATTAGGATTACATACTATAAACATGAAAAAAAAATCATAAGTATTATGCGAAAAAGGCGTCCACTCAGCAAATTGCCAAACCACGGGGTGATTTGACGTCTGGTATTATGTGGATCCACATGTTGAGCGAAACAGGACTGCACGTTATACACTCATATTCCCATTGATCCAAAACTAAGTGAACAAACAGATTATAATACATTTATGTAATTACGATAAGTAGGCAATTAATGTTCATCTCACAAAACCGTGACTAAAACTAACACATTGAAACTTTTCAAAATGGCAATCAAACTGTGACAGAATATAATCCGACCTGGAACACGAAAGGCTTACTGTGCTGGATCAAGCTGCTTTGCTGGTCTAACAAAAATAATTTTAAACGCTTCTTGAAAATAGATATACAAGAAGCATTTTGGACTGGAGGTGGGATATTGTTCCAGCATTTCGTGGCAGAGTAACTAAAACTGCCACGAAAGGAAGCGCTTCCGTGTCGAGGACAGATAAGGCGAAGGGCACGTCTAGGTTTTGGCTTGGTGAAACGAAGGTTTTGAAAAAGGTACGAAGGCTCTTTAAAATTAATAATTCCGAAAAGGAGCGTGGCTAAATGCATAGTACGGCGGGCCTCCATCTTGAGAAGCTTACCTTTGTTATAGAAGGGAGTAACGTGTGCTCGAGTTGAAATGGGATAACAGAATCTTGCGCACGCATTTTGTAAGCGCTGAATCAACTTTTTAGAACGAGAAAGCAAACATGGGCCAAACACCGTATCAGCGTAATTAAGCTTGGAAGAGAATTAGAGAGTCGCAAAGTTTTATTCGTATGTCTACAGATATCCATGATAACACCGGGATTTCTAGCTTTAGAGACACATTCTAAAGGTTCATCGTCTATAGAAACCTGGGGGTTAAGGGCCATTACATTAGCGACACTCTGCTTTGTACCCATCACAAGAAACTTCGATTTTAAAGGGTTCAGAACAAGGCCACTTTGTTCTGACCAACGCGCCACTCGGCTCAGATCTTAATTTAGTTTGGAGACATCTCCTTCCGTGTCATCTGGCTTGAGATATTTGTAGGTCATCAGCGTACAAATGACATTTACAGTTTCTGACACTGTCAATGATATCAGCACTGTATAAAATAAAAATTATAGGACCAAGAATAGATCCTTGAGTTGCTCCTCTAGTGACAGGTTGAGTGACAGAAACTGTAAAAGTACTGTCAGAATTGCTCAGTTCAACACGTTGAGTGCGTCCGCTTAAAAAATAGCTAGCAAACCATTTTACACTACTAGTCTCAAAACCGTAATAGGACAGCTTGGAAAGTAACAAAGTATGATCTATAGTATCAAAAGCGCGTGAGAAATCGAGTAACGCTATAATAGTTAGCGGTTAGTAGTATGGTTCAATACCAGGCAGCTGCAATGGCGAGATTCATAGAACATCTGCAAAATTTGTCGGTGCATATACCTATCATTGGTTTTCAATGCCACGTGTAACATACACTTTGGAGGTTATCCTCAACATCAGTTTCGACGACTCTCAGTGGTGTCAAGCGTGTGCGTGTGGATTGAGTGAGCACCTTTCAAAAATGAAAAAAAAAATGTGCTGATCATTTAGTAAAAGTTCTAAAACAATTGTAAAACTAATTGATGAATTTGTAAAACGATAAATAAAAAAATTACATTAATTAACGTGTGCTCACTCAGTTCTCACAAACAACCAACGAAATCTGTGAATGTATTTATTTAACATATAATATTTATATCCTAATTTTTAGTAAAAACTATGCTTAAGGTAGGTATAATAATTTGTAGATCCACTGGTTACGTATTTAAAGTTTTACAAATAATTTCTTATGCTCACTCAATCCGCACACTTTCGTAAACCCAATTTCTGATAGAAAAACTGCAGATTGAAACTTCTATATATGTGTATAGTTTAGTAAAACTCATAAGGGAATTTGTAAAATACAAAAAAAAACCGCTAACGTGGCAGATTTTTGGATAATAAATGTTTGTAAGTGCTCACTCAGTCCACACATTATTCGTAAGTTAAAAATGTAAATATCTTAATATTCGTAGTATCTAGGAAACTATAAAGTAGTTCAACTTTTAGTATTTTTTTTTTACTAATTATCCACCATCTAAAATTTCATATTCGTTGTCTGCTTTTAAAGATATTCAAATTTAATTTTAAAATACAATCTAAGATACAGCCCACATTTTAGATCACACAGTCCACACTCAACTTCTTAAAATACAATCTAAAATGTGGACTGTATCTCAGATTGTATTTTAAAATTAAATTTGAATATCTTAAAAGCCAAGGGTCTGACACGCTTTGATAGATAAAGATAGCCTTATTGCGATTCCTAAAAGAAGAAATAGAAAAGAGTGCCATGTTTTGTCTTTATCAGCGACCGAGCATTTTTTCATGGTCGGGTTATTGGCACACTTCAAATTCGAAGCAAAACAATAAGGTAGTATCAAAAGCGGTATAAAAATAGAAGATTTGTGTATGAAATAATTATTATTACCAGATAATTGACATATTAACGGATGTGGAGTGTTTGTGTGTAGCCTCAAAAATGGTGGGGTGTTCAGTGTTTGGTTAGAAAAGCAACAGTTAACGAAAATAAGCTGATTTTACATTTCATGCGTAAGTACAAGTTTCTTTGTGTTTTGATCACCTATTTCTTTCTCAAATCTCACAAGAATCAAGTTACAAAGTTTTAAATCATTAGTTATATCGTGAAAAAACTTGATAAAATAGGAAAAATCTATAAATTATTAACTCTGAGCATTTTGACCTGTAAATATTGCAAGTCGGTCAAATTGCGTAGCATAAATCTACGATAGAAGCCAGCTAACATAGACGTCTAAATAAATCAGTCGGTTTATAATCCAATTTGGGGATGCCTAGATATAAAATAAAAATTACCCCCATATTTGGGGAATCTATAGCAAATTGATATTTTCTGTCATGAGAGACTGGCAATCGACAATTTAAGGTTCTAGATTTGATTCTATTCAAATCTAGTGACAGATATCAGATTGAATGTTGATTTTGATTTACTCCGTTGACAGCTGCTGAAACGTAAACATCGTATTGTAGTTGACATGTCTATTGTATTTTAGAATATTATTATATTAATGTGTTGTGCGTGAGATTAAACAGTTAAAATTGCCAAGGCCCTTTGATTCAACCTTTAAAATTTTCAGTTCTCCGATTCCGACAGAGAAAGAACCGTGTAAAAAATTAATAGCAAGGCCTGAGAAAAATTTAATTGTCGCAACTAGTATTGGTGATATCCTATCTACTTATGTCGTTTACAATTTTACTATTTAATTTTGCTTTGTTACAGAATGTCCCAATAAGGCGGTGCGTCCATGAACGTGGACTGTCACGATGGATTAAAAGTATCCTGAGTAGAATAGAAGAAAAAGAAGAAGTTTCACCATATTTTTTTAGTACTGGCTAGAAAAATTCTACAGTACTCAAGAGCAAATCAAAAATTTTGTTTAGAAACAATTGTTGTAAATACATATTATTTAAAGTTTAAACTAATTTCATTATTTTTATTATCAGAGAACCCAAGTATATTATTTTTATTTGATTATACGGACTAGTTTTGAAAATACTAAATATAAAGGTGAAAGCAGCGTCATCTAAGACTCAAATCAATCAGCACTCAAATGACACCTTGTGGAAAATTGACAGTCGTAGCCACAGATATGTGGTCGTAGCCTATAAAAGAACAGCGCTACAATTTTTATACTAAATCCGCCTTAGTAATAGTCCGACTTATGATTTACTGCGCTGTGACCAATTAATTACCTTTCGCCTATGGTCTTTTAAAATGAGGAACAAACAGATTTTTAATCGTTAATTGGAATATTTTCAAAAATATACAAAATGGAATACATAATTTTTTATCCTTTATTTGATGTTATTAGAAAATGAGTAAAAAAAAAATGTGAATTTGCGTACTTGGAACGTTTCTCTCTAACCACTTTTTATGGGGCTTTTTTTTGCGACCATGGCAACCCCACATTTTGACGTCATTATATGTCTTTCTCTTACGCCTGGTCTCTCTGTGGCAAATCTATAACTACTATACTATATCTATGTTAAAAGCAGACAACGAATCTGACATTTTAGATGGTGATGAAATTGTTTGCAGGATGCTTAATATTTATTCCGTCAGTTAGCTGATGCTTTTAATGTTTGGTAAAAATGACTTTGCAAGATAAAGAGCGACGCATGGATTTGGAGTTAGAAACTGGGGATCTTAGTTATTATGAGTGAGATTAAAAAAGAAGTTAAATATCGTAAGGCTGTTAAAATAATCTTAAACTCAGCACTGGAAATCGAGAGTTCGAGGCAGTTTAATGAAGAGTATCTCTTTTAATAATAATAAATAATGACCTTTTTTCATAAATAATGACTTGAAAAAACCATTCAATCCGTACACTAACGCCACCTGTTGACATACAAAATTACTACCCTACTACTAAATCCTTCAACCTTTTTTACCCCCGTAGGGATAGAATTTTCTTAAACGCTGAAATTACTTTTTGTATTTTAATAAGTTATTCTTTCTTCGCACAGTAGGTAGTAGTAATACCACTCTACCACTCTACGCTCCCAGACCCAAATTGTTGACGTAGCTCGGAAAGCGGCCAAGTGGGAATGGGCTGGTCACGTTTGCCGTATGCCGGATGAGTTGTGGGCCAAGACCACTACAGAGTGGAAGCCTAAAAACTCAAAACGGAAACGTGGCAGACCTCGCCGGCGGTGGCGGGACGACTTGGATTTCTTCTTGAAGGATTGGTCAGAAATTGCCTTAAGCCGAGATCACTGGCAGAAAAGGGGGGAGGCCTTTGCCCAGCTGTGGGATATGACAGGCTCAATATAATAATATAATATAATAATTCTTTCTACAAATTTTCAAGTCTCTAGCTAAAAAAAAATGAAATTTTCCCAATACGAAATTTGCACCCCTTTTTAACCCCCTTAGAGGTGAAATTTTCCAAAACACTGAAAGTACTTTGTATTTTAATAAGTAATCTTTTTACAAAGATTTAGGTCTCTAGCTCAAAAAAAAGTTCCCCCATACAAACTTTGCACCCCTATTTCACCCTCCGAATAAATTCCGCCTGCAAGGGCGGAATTTTTTAAAACACTAAATTTACTTTTTTTGGTATTTGATTAAGTAAGCTTTCTACAAAGTTTAAAGTCTCTAGTTCAAAAAATAAAGTTTCTCCTATATAAATATTGCACCCCTATTTAACCCCCTTAGGGGTAGAATTTTCTAAAACGCTGAAAGCACTTTCTGTGTTTTTTAATAAGTAGTCTCTAGCTAAAAAAAAACAGTTTCCCCCATACACACTTTTGCTCCCCTATTTAACCCTCTTAGGGGAGGTATTTTCAAAAATCCCTTCTTACCCCTAGCCCACGTTATAAAAGTAACCTACTGTGCAAAAATCAACTCTAACATTAGTAGTTTCGGCTGTGCGTTGATGAGTCAGTCAGGACTTCTTCTTTTATATGTATAGATAACTGTGTTGCCCGGGACTTCGTCCGCGTGGTATCTTATCTTGAACATTTTACATCTTTATTATATTATTTTCAGATCGAAGCAATGTTGAAATTACTTTCCTTTTTTTGCCAGTTTTATGAGATTTAAGTCAAGTTGATTTTGATGTTGGTTACTGTAATAGGCTAGTTGACTCATGTCAAATTGTAATAAACTAATGTTTATTCCGTATAGTATTTAGCAAAGGAAACCTACATATATATTTTTCAATTCATAAAAGTGAAAGATGGCTGAAAAATTTGAATTTGAAAATATGGTTTTTAATCTGTATTTTGAAATGCTTAAAACGCTGTCCGCCATTTTCGCTTATGATAGTGACGTCATCGGTCATGTAAACAAAACTGAAAGTCTACTGTGACGACTTCGAATAGTGCCGTCCCTCTCGATCTCCTCTCAAAGTATATTGGAGTGAGCGGAATTGCACTATACGACGGTCGAATTTCAAATATTTACAGGTAATTGTACGTCACGCCACAGATTAGCAAAAGGCAAAAATGGCGGACGGCGTTTTTGACTGATCATGAAATTTCTAATTTTCAATTGATAAAATTTAGCTTTCTAGCTTTCACAAAAATACAACACATTTTTTTAGAGCTAGTAAGATAATTATTAACCATTTGAAATATATTTCAAAACTGGGTCTACTAGCCTATTCAACAAATAATAAATAATAATAAATATTGAAGTGCTGCTTCCATACAACAAACGTGTTTTTTTTTTGCCATTTTATACGTATGGTACCGAACTTCGTACGCTAGTTCGACTCGCTCTTGGCCTCTTTTTAGTTTTATTTTCGGCTAAATTGTTCTAATTACGCGGAATCATTAGAGATGGGTAAATACCCAAGGTGTTTATCGGGTATTTACCCGGTATTTACTCAATCTACCGGGTATTTACCCGTTTCTACCCGATTTGGTAGGTATAAACTATTTGTACTATATTTATTAAAAATATTAAATTAGGGGTGTGTAGAAATGTTACAAAATAGCTATTATCACCACTAACGTCATCTTTGTATGAGGTATTAGGCTGTATGCTTGTCTGTATGCCTATTGTCAAATCTTGTTAGTTCAATTTCACTCTTCCCGGTACTTGATTGAGAAATCGATTGAGAAAGAAATAAAAATCTCAATTATTTAACAGAATCCCATCGTGTTCGGGTTTTCGGAATGTCTTGACAAGTACCTCTGTTCTAGGATAGTCTCCAGGGTCTAGGAATGTGCGGTAGGGAAATACCTTACATAGGTACCTAGTTACGGTATTTACTCAATTTACCAGGTACTTACCTGTTTATATCTGTGGATATAATTTAATAGGAAAACGGGAATACGGTAGCTATAATTAATAAAAAAAATATGTAAGAATATGACCGAGTTATCATCAGCCGTTCGATAGTACGTGTCATCACACACTTTCCATTCTGGAGTGTGGGGGTGCTTTTTCTGTGTGTTACACAATGAAACTACATCTATCGCAGCCCGTAATGATTTAAAATATATCTCAATCCCTTTAGAAATTATTAAAAAGAAATGAAATTCTTAAAATATCGACACCCCTAATGGTATTTTTAACGACCATGTCTAGAATTTTTGGAATATTTCAGATATTTTTTTTGTATCGGCAACCTAAGTAGCACTGCTAGCCACCACAGCCCTTAAAAATATCAGAATACATGTAGTTTTAACACAAAAAATAATCAAATTTATTTTTACCCCAAAAATTTTGAATGAATTTTTCTTTTAGTCCACTTTGACTCATCATGGTACATAAAAAAAGTATTGACACTACTATGGCAAGTGTTTTAAAAAGTTGACGCAACTAACCAAGATTCCAAAATGGTAGGATACTCTAGGAAAACTAGCGCCGAGAAAAAAACAGCTATTTTTAAACAAGAACCGACATTTCTTAATGTTGATAGTAATCACTTTTACGTGCTACCACTAACCCGTCCCGAACTCAGACTTGAACTCTGCTGCTGCAGAGACACGCTGAGGCACCCTTTGGGTGGAAAGGCTAGCCTCCAAATGCCGTTCACCGGCCCTCTGCCTATCCGCATCCCATCATCGGCCACAAAAGTGGACTAAAACAAAGACTAGCAAAGCAGGCTAACCTATGCCCACCCAAAGTGCTGTGGCAGCGGGCGCCTTGGCGGGCACCACGCCCTGGGAGCTGGATGTCCAGGGGCTCGCGGAGGCGCACAGGGAGCGGGTGAGAGCAGAGCCCTTAATGAGTTCCCCGCTTCCGAAGAGCTGCGTGAGGAGCGCCGACAGGTGCAGCGCTGGGTGAGGGACCGGTGGAGAAACGACCTGGAGGACTCCCACTATGAAGCCCACACCATAGGGGCACTCCTCCCATCGTTACGCCCCCACTTTAGGTGTTAGAGAGGTACCCGAAAGAAGATAAAATTTTTGAATTTTTATTTTACCGTTCTGTCGGCGTTATACATACACATACTTATACCAAATTTCAGCTTTCTAATACTAATAATCACGGAGCTAAGCCGCGGACGCGAGATGCCGCACATAAAGCCTTTAATGATTACCGTTTGGTATATTTATATATTATACTTTACGTGAGGTTTGGCACCGATTTCAAAAAGTGATTCAATTTAAATCTGTATATGAACAGGATTATTTTCAGTTTTTTTTGAAGTCGGTTCTTGTTTTTGTTAACTATCAAACACAAATTAAAAAGTTGTTCAAGATAAGTTATGCAAAATGAACACCTTTATAAGGTGTTCATGAACAACTTTATAATCGCGGACAACCACATATGCTGGTTCAACTGTGAGAACCTCTTTTTTGAAGTTGGTTAAAATAATAAAACAAAAAAAAACAAACGCGAGATAATCGCGGACAAACATACATTATTATTATTATTATTTATTTCTTTATTAATTTTACAACAAAGATTACATATAATCTAAAGCCCTGCGAAACTGTTATGACAGTTTGTCTACAGGAATACATACATACATACATACTTACAGGTCAAACTAAGAACCTCCTTTTTGAACTCGATAAAAAAAACTAGCGAGGTAATTTTTAAGTGAAGTTACCTGGCAACACTTCCCAAGCCTTGCCAAGCATTCCGCTTCGCGGTCCGCCATTTTGTTTACTTACAAACGTTTCGCGACTTCGAGTGATCGTGCGTGTTACTGTTAAATACAAGTATTTAAGTATTTGATATTTTCAAGTAAGTACCTAAGCAATGTATAAAGTAATCGAGTTCGAGGACAATGCTTTAGGCATAATAAGAAACACTTGGTTTACGCCACGAAAGAAAGAGTGTTTGTGTCCGCCGCATAAAGTAGGCTATAAATTTAATAAATGCTTGTTATTACAAGACCTACCTGAAGAAAATTGGCCGCTGTATACCATTAAGCGTGTTATGTATGAAACAGGTAAGTAGTTATCCTTGATTATTTAGTTAGGCGGGGTCCTAAGGCTTGTATAAAGACAGGCCACGCCAGGCGTCAGGCCCGTCAATGTCATAAGTGTGCAATAAAGAGGATTTGTATGGTAGTTGTATTAACATAAAAGCGGACTTTATGGTAGGTAGAAATTTCTCAGCTTTTGTGCGAATCACGAAAAATTTTGGTGGTTAGTGGTTATATGTATTTAGTTAGATGAGTACCACTAAGTTGGTTGGGCTACGGTATTTGTAGTATACCTATGTGGTAGTATCTATACATAAATAGACATACGCTGTTTGGAACTATTTAAATTTATTTTATAAAATATATGAAACATAATAAAACTCAAATCTTCATAATTTTATTTGTTATGTAATTATCTAAATAATAATATTGCCCATTTTACAGATTCTCCGATATCTTCAAATAACCCAACACCAACGAATGAAAAACTAACACCTACAACATTGCGGTCAAAATCAAAACTTACCCAAAAAACTTTCTTGGAAAAAATAAACTCCTCTGTAGGTGAGTATTAGTTTCAAGAATACATTTTCTTTTTACATCTTTACTCTTTAAAAAAATGTTTTAAATGGTACGGTCGAACTTTTAAAATGATGATATGACTATTTTCTTCGGGTGGAATCTTTCAACTTAATTTTCAAGATATCTTCAACCGATTGAGCTGAAATTATGCATGTACGTACTTATCTTTGATGACAATAGAATTATATTTTTATTGTTTAGATTCATCTCAGTGAGCTACTAATCGATGTTCAAAGAGAAGTTCAGTCGCATATAAGCTTAAGCTTGTCCTAAAAATTTAAATTTTGACAGAAACTTATAATTATCATAATACTTCATAATATTGCTCATCTTACAGATTCTCCAGTATCTTCAAATAACCCAACACCAGGGAATGAGAAAACCACACCTACAACATTGCGGTCAAAACTTACCCAAAAAACATTCTTGGAAAAAATAAACTCTTCTTTTGGCAAGTATTAAACAAATACAAATGCTTTATTTTTACATTGAAGTCATAGTTTCTTGTCTCTTAAGATTTTTTTTTAAATGGTTTGATGGAGCTGTGAAGAACTTTTGGAACTGGTTGGATTTTAATATACATATTTAGGGTAATCTAAATAAGATATGCTAGTTTTTTTACAAGCTTTTATTTTACTTGCAATGTAAATATGTTTGTTATTATGTTTGTTCGGGTGGAATCTTGCCTCTAGATTTTGAAGCAGAACTTTCAACTGATTGAGCTGAAGTTTTGCATGCCTACTTAAATTTTATGATAATACAATAATGTGGTAAAGCAATCTTGCCGAATTTTGGGTCTAGAATCATTTTAGTAAGCAATTAATGGTTGTTCAAAGAAAAGAACAGTCGGCTATAAAAGCTTGTCACAAAAATTCAAGTGTTCAGTGTAATTATCATAATAATAATATTGCTTATTTTCAGATTCTCCGTTATCTTCAAATAACCCAACTCCGACTTATGAAGAATCCACACCAACGACATTGCGATCAAAACATGCACAAAAAACAGGAAATCGTGTCATGGATCAATCAATCATCGAAAAAATTAATTCTACTCCAGGTAAAATTTTTAAGAATACATAGTTATTTTTTACAACTTTACAAATCAAGTCATATATTTTCTTGTCCCTTAGGAAACATAGTTTGTAATGGTCTGGTGATACTTAAAACAATGAGATGACTATGGATGGATAATTAACAGGCATCGGATATTCGGATGCTTTTATACCTAAACTTTGGTGTAGGCGCTGAAGTTGCTGGAGTTGTATGGAGATGGACTCAAAAGTAAAATGACTTTTGTCAAACGATAGGACACCAATTAATTGTACTTATAGATTTTATTTATATGGTTTTGGAATCTACTATTGTAATAAGAAAAATTGATTATATTATTATTTTTTAAGATGTCATTGCTGAATGCCTTGGACACATGAAAAGCGAAATTGAGGAAATGAAGCAAACTCAAAATGATATTTTATTGAGAATAGCATCCTCTTCAACTGCAGTAGCCGCTTTACCGATAGAGATAGACATGCCATTGAACTCATTTGACGATCTAATAAATACTCAAAATTGGCTTCAAGAAGAGGACCACAAAGAACAATTGGTAAATATTTATTTTATTAGAGATATACAAGCTTTACAAGCAAGCAAGACTACTGGGCACACTGATGATATATAGTATACTTACTAGTATGTAGTGTTATAATACTACTATGTAAAATTTAATAATATCGCAAACAGTATACATAATTTTAGCTTTTATTAAAAACTAGCTCTGCTGTCCCAAATAAGAAAATATATCCCATTTTGGTGCAGTCGAGTCGTCCGGTAGTTATACGTGTAATTAATTTTTATATTGATACTAGCGACTCGTTCTGGCTTCGCACGAGTGCAATGCTAATAAATTATGCATGTATTATACATATAAACCATCCTCTTGTATCACTCTTTCTATTAAAAAAACTGCATCAAAATCCGTTGCGTAGTTTTAAAGATCTAAGCATACATAGGGACAGACAGACAGGAACCGACTTTGTTTTATACTATGTAGTGATACTTAGATTGTTTATTGACTAGTTATTTACTTTTGTTGCAGATACATAATTTGAGCTATATTGGTGGCAAGGGAACTGGCACAATTACCAGAAGAGCGAACTGCAAGCCAAGCTTCTGGAACGTGTTTTCACCAACTCTTTGGCAATTCAGTGTAACTGGACTGGAAAGAATAATAAGTTCTGTTTGAAAAATTTACATCTGATTAAAGTCATTATAGGTATGTATGAAAATTACACACATCCATACTAATGTTATATTCAGATTAATGTTCTCATAGATATATTTTTATTAAGAATTGAAAAATAAAGTATCTATATATCAAAACCATAAAATACAAGCAAATACAAAGGAAATAATGTTTTTATAATATAAATTTGTATTTTATCGTAAATAAATTATTATATGGTAGAGGTATATATTATAGTAGTTTATGTGACTGTACATAATGAAGGGTGAAACACGAGTGTGTTAAAGCCTAATTATGTACAGTTACATACACTACTTTATATTCTACACACATATCACAAGCCTCCATGATGCATTCAGGAGTCGCACATTATGACCACCATAAAAATACTGTTTTGTTAGAACAAATTTCATATATCATATCAGTATCAGGAGGCGTCGCCGAAATACATTTTGATCGCTCATTTTATGGTTTAAATTCAACAAATCGATGAATTTTATGTAACAAAACAAATTTTAACCTGTAATGGCGGTAATGAAGTTTTCTGGCAGCTGTCAAAAATTATCCAAATCGATGTTATTATTTAACAATAATAACATTTTTAAAGATAAGAAATTTACTATAACAAAACAGTCTATTTTTATGGTGGTCATAATGTACGGTATTTGAACGCATCATGGAGGGTTTATGATATTTGGATAGATAAAAAAAAACGACTATGGTATTCTAAATCAATTTCTAAAGTACAATTATGTTTACAGCTGCAGTGCGCAGAAACAGGGTGGCAGAGACAGCAACGGAATCTGAAATCACAGGTGTCATAACAAGCGGGTTTAGGTTTGCCAGAGACCGAAATGGCGGACGAGAGAACAGACGAACAAGATCAGATTAATAACAGGAGCTCTCCACGACTATATTCTGGACTATCTGCAAGAACAAAGAGGCGTCATCGTCATAACCTAAGACTCTCTATTAAGGTTGATTAGTTGATAACTTATTAGTCTTTATTACAAATCTTTTTTACGTCACCTTAGGCTGTAAGTGGGATTTACTGCTCGCTACGCGAACGCTGGGCGAAAATCTCACTTCCTGGCCAAGGCAAGACGTAAAACTGTTGACAAACTACGGGCGGTTATTCGAATTCACCACCCTAGGTATGTAAAATGTACTATCTGTACATTTAGCGTATTGTTATAGTACCTACATTGTTACATACGTAGGGCGGTGAATTCGTGAATGTCTCAGATAGCAGGTGTTGTGCCCCGAGCCGAAGTTGAGGGCCATAAATATGCAATCCGGGGCTTTACGAATTACCGCCCGTCGCCCGTAGTTTGTCTAAAGTTTTACGTCTTGCTTTGACCAGGAAGTGAGATTTTCTCCCCGCGTACGAGTAGCGAGCAGAAAATCCCACTTACGGCCCAGGGTGACGTAAACTTCTTTCCAAATTTTTGAAACATTTGTGTGTATAATTTTGGTTCAATAAAAGAGTTTTAGTTGTATATATTTTTTATTTTCTAATTATTGTGTCCCACAGCAGGGTTGCTGGAATACTACATTAAACCGTTTGGTTTAGTGTGGTATTCGAGTAACTCTGCCCAACCCCTACCCAACCGTAGGGTAATAGTATATATTGTAACCAATGCCCAACAGTTGGGTAACTGACAATTTAGTATCCGAAGGCCCTACAATGCAAAACAACCAACGCCCAACAGTTGGGTAAATGTCAATTTAGTATCTGAAGGCCCTACAATGCAAAACAACCAATGCCCGACAGTTGGGTAACTGTCAATTTAGTACCTGAAGGCCCTACAATGCAAAACAACCAATGCCCGACAGTTGGGAAACTGTCAATATAGTACACGAAGGCCCTACAACGCAAAACAACTAATGGCCCTTCGGTAGGGAATTTACAATGGCCCATTGTGGTGGGCCCTACCTCGGAATGATGGCCAAATCTAACCGTTGCCCAACCAACGACGAGCCCGTGGCCCACCCAAATGCCAACAATAAATGCTATTAGGGAATACTAAAAACTATTTCTATTTGGATTAAATATCATCTTAAAATTTAAATATATGAATAAAATAGATTTTTGCCGCTACTGTATTGATTTTTGCTATCAGACGCCATACTACGTACGCCTACATGCACACGACGCGCGTTGAACAATCCGCTAAATATAAAATTATGATAGCAACTTTATCTTAAGCATATTGTAACCTTTGGACATGATCAGGGGTCATTGACAAGTTGGGACTTAAAAGGTACGTATACATAGAGGACATTGCTAAAGTAGACATGCCTCGGATACACAGCATGCATGAGAAACATCAAATTAAGCCCAGTACCTATATTTTGAGCTTGAATACACGTTACAAAATCACATTTGTTAATCAAGTTTATTATATAACGAACTAGCGACCCTCCCCGGCTTCGCACGGGTGCGATGCTGATAAGTTATGCGTGTATTATACATATAAACCTTCATCTTGAATCACTCTATCTATTAAAAAAAACCGCATCAAAATCCGGTGCGTAGTTTTAAAGATCTAAGCCTACATGGGATAGACAGACAGACAGCAGGCAGCAGTCGCTTTTGTTTTATACTATTTAGTGATTCTATTCATAGTTAGTACCTAGATACCTGCCATTTGATTATGAAATTCACCGAAGTTAATAATTATCAATCAGCGATTATACTCGTATATAGCAAATATAATGTTACTGTAATTGGTGTATCTAAGATTATTTTTCAGACGGGGCCTGGGGGGACCGGGCCATGGCCTTTGATATGAAGCCATGAATTTCTATCGGTAACCCAAAATCCTGGGGTGGGCACTAGACCATACTGGGGTGGGCACGGCCTACCCGGCCACCCCCCTAAAATATGTCTATATTTACTGTCCTGTAATCGATCGATGCGTTGTCCGTTCATATCGGCCGGTATCTCCTTGTCTGGATCACAACGATTAAAAATCCAACTATTACTTTTAAATGTTTATTACACGCCAAAATTAAAACTAAAAATAGATAAATTGATGCTAATTGAAACACTAAATGCTAAACTAAGATAAAAAAATACTTGTAAGTACAAGACACTTCAGTAGGGTGCCTATATGACGCAGGCAACTTTTCCACGCTGTTTGGCTATGGAAAGCCTTTGCGCGAGAAAACTGCCCGCGCGTGGGTAAAACTAATTTATTTGTACATATAATATCTTGCGCCGAAATATCGGTCGCGTGACATGAGCTAGGTCTCCGTAGGTACGAATCCTAAACATGTAGAATGATATTCGACATCATTGATGGAGTGACTATCTAAAATATATAGGGCTAGCGTATATTATGGCGAGTGGTCTACAATTATACACAATATATATAATAAACTAAAATTAAAAGTATATAACTAAACCTTAACAAACTTATCTGCTTTGCCCGATGGTTGACTGGTAGAGAATGCCCAATGGCATTAAGTCCGCCTTTTGTACGATTTGTTTTCATTTGTGCAATAAAGATTAAATGAATAAATAAACTTAAATTATGATCTAATTAAACCTAACTTAAATTATTGGGACCTAAACTATATGTATATTTTATATTTATATTTATGTACATATATCCCCTATGTCGCTAACATTAGGTAGGGTGCCCATAAGGCTGGCCGCGTTACCTCGCTGGATGGTAATGCCAATGCGTTGGGCGAGGAACGAGCCAGCCCTACGATCACCGGAGGACCGGATGAGTAAATAACTAAGCTTTTTGAAAAGCACGGTCCTAAGGTCTCCACGGCAAACGCCGCAAATACGTAGCTATCACCGAGAGCTGCGTACTTGCGGCGCTTGGCTGTCTCTGCCGCAACAGCATTTAAACTGGTCTTCTTATCTTTTCTTGGGAATAACCTACTAGGGTCTGAACGCTTTCGTGACAATTCTCGTTATAACGACAACCATCCGCCCTTCTCGTACTAATGTACTTGTCAAAAAGTGACCGATGCTTTGTCACATTTATCACGCGACATCGCGACAAACGCAACTATCATAGGCCAGCATACAGGATTTTTTATAGTACCGAATGACGTTAAGCGAGTGAATGAGCATTTCTCAAAAATTTTGCCCACTATTAAGACAGAAATTAAGGTCTGATATAATTCTCCTATTTTGTTACCGTCATACCAAATTCCACGCACTTTTCTCATTTATAATACCAGGTGGGTTCTGTAACAGGAGCAAAAAATTAAAACATAGATTTTACTCGTCAAATTGAACTAAATATGTTTAGAAACTTAAAAAAAAAATACTGTTTTCATATGTTCATTATTTCAAACAAAGTATTTACTTTTAGCATTTTCAATGTACGCCGTCCAACATTGACATCGCCTTAGCATTGATATAGCTGTCACTTTACTAAATAATCTAAATATCAAATATTTCGCAGTACATTGCTTCTTTGAATAAACTTTATTTCACAGGTTTACAGTATAAATGAGTTTTTTTGTTGTTTAATAAATGTTGTTCAGTTTGAGGGGTATAATCTATGTTTTAATTTATTCCTCCTGTTACAGGACCCACCTGGTATGCTATTACCTAAACCAGGAAAAGTCTTAACAGCGCGAAGTAAAATCGTGATCAGCGTTATCGGTTGCAACAATGTGTAATTAAATACAAAGATATTACAAAGATATTCTGAGGATTTAGGGCAAACAGCAGCAAAAGGCCATGTCTTCATAACGGCGTATATTCGGAACTAAAGCTACCCACATACAAAATATACATACATGACACCTCCCCACTTAATGTCTATCCCTCACTCGTAACCTAAACTATTATGAAATAGAAACATGCATGTATAGGTAGGAACAGGTAGATAATAATATCTGGGTGATGTTTTCATAACTACTCCTATACTTTATCACGTAACAGGTGATACACACTAAGACAACAATCAAAGCAATATTTATGTTTACATTTAAGCTTATCTTAATCTATCTCTAGAGGTAATTTATGTGCTTTAGTTCTATGGGGAAGTGGCCTTAACAACTTGGGCGAGGGAACTTTAGGTGGCGGTGTCGGATGCGATGAAGCAGCCGGGACGGGTTCGGCTATGACCTGTGCAGCTGTGGTTGTGCTCGGCCGCTGCCCGACTACTTCCGCCGCCTGCGTATCGCGAGGACTCTCATCCGGCACTACCACTGGACTCACGTCCTCTCCCCCGGTAACCGTCTCGACTATTTCCCCATTCGGTTCCGGCCAAGTAACATTAGAATATCTCGACCGACGCCTAATCTGATCAATGTGTCTGTGAGTTAATCGACCATGACCGTTATCCACTACATACCTATTCGAACCTACAGTATCTACTAACGTGCCTTTCGACCACTTCTCTTGCCCGGTGTAATTACGCGACCAGACGGGTTCGCCCTGCGCCACGTTGCGCGTCACGCCGCCAGCGGCTTGCGTTTGACGCTCCTGTACTTCATGGACCCGGTTTTCTACGACGCCTTCGTCACGCAACAAGTCTAGGCGTGTCCGCAGCGTATGTTTCATCAACAGCATCGCCGGACTCTCGCCTGTCGTGCTATGTGCACTGTTCCTATAAGCCATCAAATAGGTTTGTAAGGCCGCGTCTACATCTATGTTGTCACGGTACGCTTTCTTCATAGCCCGTTTACAAAGTTTGACGGCACATTCTGCCGCGCCATTCGATGATTGATGATAAATGGGGGAAAAAAACTGACGTATTCCGTTAAGTTTCAAAAAATCTCTAAATTCAGCACTTGTAAACGGCGGACCTTGATCAGAAACAACCTCCACCGGTATACCGAAACGCGCAAAAGTCTCCCTAAGAACCTTAATTATCCCCGTTGCATTCGTTCGCGGCATCTCAAATATCTCTATCCATTTCGAGCCGGCATCTATCAACACAAAAAAAGTTTTATTTTTAAACGGGCCCAAAATGTCAAAATGTAGCCTACTCCACGCACGCGCCGGATATGGCCAAGGCGATGGAATCGCGCGCGGTGGCGCCGGCGCCTCTGCGGCGCACGTCTTCGCAGCGTCGGCACTGTTCTTCTACATCGGCATCGATACCGGGCCACCACACATAATTACGAGCCAGCGCCTTCGTCTTGACAATGCCCATGTGGCTAGCATGCAACTGCCTCAATATTATTTCTTGTAACTCGGACGGTATTATCATTCTATAGCCCCACATCAAACAGCCACGATCTATATATATTTCATTTCGCCTGTCATAAAAAGGTTTAATTTCCTCATCCGGGCACCGTGCAGGCCAACCTGATTGCACATACGACACGATCCGACTTAAAGGAACATCTTTTTGTGAGGCGCGTTTTACGTCCTCATTTGTGACCGGTAAAAAATCTTCTATAAAATTGGCATACGTTACCTCGGCATCTACAGGACATATTCAATTTCATAATCGTACCCGGATAAAAGGACGGCCCAACGCTGTATCCTAGAGGCCGCCATAACTGGTATACCTACTTTACTGCCGAAGATATAGGTGAGGGGTTTATGATCGGTTCTTAATATGAATTTTCTCCCATATAAATACTGGTGGAATTTTCTTATACCGAAAATTATGGCCAATGCCTCCCTATCGATCTGTGCATACGCTCGTTCTGCTGTGGTTAACACGCGCGACGCATACGCGATGGGCCGTTCGCCCTCAGCTGCTAAATGAGAAATTACAGCTGCGACACCCACGCCGCTGGCGTCCGTCGTCAGTACTAACGGTAGCGACACCGAATAATGTATCAACAACTCGCTAGAGCATAACGCTTTTTTTACACTGTCAAATGCTCTCTGACACTCTTTACACCATTCGAATTTAACCCCAGCCCTTAGTAAATTATATAAAGGCGCTAATATTGTACTAACATTCCGAATGAATTTTGAGTAATACATAACTAGCCCTATAAACGCCTTCAACTCAGATACATTAGTCGGTGCCGGGGTGTTCGTGATTGCTTTCACTTTGTTAGGGCATGTATGCACCCCGTCCTTACTAATGCTATAGCCTAAGTAATCAATGGATTTTTGAAAAAATGGACACTTTTCTTTTTTTACTCGTAACCCAAATGATTGTAATCTTTCAAAAACTTTATATAGATTGTTAATATGACATTTTGTGTTGGGCCCCGTAATTATGACGTCATCTAAGAAAACACCCACATGCGGTAGATCTGCGAACAGCTGTTCCAACCGTCGCTGGAAAACTCCAGGGCTGGACGACAATCCATAGACAAGTCTGTTGTACATGAAGAGCCCCTTGTGTGTATTGATTACCGTATACTTCTTTGATTCATCTAGCTCAAACTGGGCATATGGCTGCGATAAATCAATTTTGCTAAATCGTTCCCCTCCGTCTAAGCGAGCTAACAAATCTTCAACCCTGGGTAGTGGATAACGATCAACTTCTAGAACCTTATTTAGGGTCAACTAATAATCTGCGCATATTCTAATGTTACCATCTTTCTTCACGACGGGAACGATGGGTGTGGCCCGGTCGGAGCGGTCGACGGGGGTGAGCACGCCGTCGCACACCAGCTGCTCCAACGCGCGCTCCACCGGCTCACGCAACGCGTAGGCCAATGGTCGCGCGCGCAGGAACACCGGCCTCGCCTCCGGCCGTAGGTGGATGCTCACTCGACCTCCAGTGAAGCAGCCCAGACCCTCTTCAAACACCTTAGAGAATCTGGAACTGAAATCTTTCAAATTAAAATCTTCATTCTCATACAAACTATTGACATTTTCAAGATCATAGCTCGGCAACTGAATGTTCAATGAACCGATCCATTGTCTACCTACAAGCAGCGTTTTACCGCTTTCAATCACATACAGATCTAAATATTCCTCCCTATCCTTGTATTTAACTAGCGGTTTAATGACACCTATCGGCTTAACCACCTCCCCTGTATAATACCGCAATAACAAATTACTTTTTCTTATCTCTAAATCTGCAAACTCACGTTTATACAAATCTGCACTTATACAAGATACGGCGCTGCCCGTATCACATTCCATACTTATACATTTATTGTGCACATTAAGGGATACCATAATAGGCTTACACTGTGAAAGAGATAGTTGATTCATGCTAACTATAATTACCTCGTCACTATCCTCACTGTACGTATCCGTTTCCGCTAACACTTCCATACGATGATGTGTGGTTAAGTTAGGGCATACACGCCGCAGGTGACCCACTCGATTGCACACTCGACATACGTATCTCGCAAACTTGCACTGAGCTGGCGGTTGTGCGTGCCAACCGCCACACACAGTACATTGTCGTTGCGAACGCCCCTGCTGAGCCGCCGGCACTAGCTGCTTGACGGCAGCGCCCGCCCGTTGCCCGCCTGCTCGCTGTCCACGATATAGCCCTTGCCCACGCGCCATCCACTGTCCGCCGCTCCCCTGCATACGCTCGGAAGACGTACCGGCAGTGTTACGCTGCCATGTACCCATCATCGCCTGACAGTCCACCTGTTTATTCTCACTGGCTGTTCTATATCGTCCTTCTACCACCGCCGCGTCCTTCTCGGCAGCTGCCATACTGACCGCTAAGCTATACGCCCTTGAAAAATCCAAATTTTCTTCTGCAAACAGCCGCTGCCGTATTGCCTCACTGTTTATGCCACATACCAGCTGATCCCTAAGACTTTCTTCTAGCCAGGTTCCGAACTCACAAGTCTTAGACATCCTCTTTAATACTGCCACGTACTCCGATATACTCTCATTGTTTGCTTGTTTTCTATGATGAAATTTGTAACGTTCAGCTAGTGCACTTGGTTTTGGCTGTAAATGTTTTTCCATAATGGCCGTCAACGTTAAAAAACTTTTTACACTCGGTTTTATCGGAGTACACAAGTTCACTAAGAGTTCATAACTTAACTTTTTTTTTTTTTTTTTAATAACTTTCGGAACCCATCACCGTTATCAAGGTCGGCACTTTTAAATCATCAGCTATTTTGTTAGCCAGAAAGTATTGTTCTAGCCGCTCCACGTATAACCTCCAATCGTCAGAGTGCACCTTAAACTCGCCAATCTTGCCGACCGACATCTTATTGTATACAATATTCTGATTATAATCGTCGCCACAAAGATATTCTGAGGATTTAGGGCAAACAGCAGCAAAAGACCATGTCTTCATAACGGCGTATATTCGGAACTAAAGCTACCCACATACAAAATATACATACATGACACATTGTCTTTGAAAAACTACATTTAATTTTAAAAATGAAATGCCTCTGCATTGAATATATTTTTAAGAAAATAAGTGGAACGGACTATTTGAAGGTCAGAAGGTTTTTGGTATACGGGTAGCTGGGCATCCACAAATGGTTATAGAATACTTTTTACTCGACTACGCTTAGGTAAAAAACCGGCCAAGAGCATGTCGGGCCACGCTCAGTGTAGGGTTCCGTAGTTGCCCATCCTTCACAATAGACAATAAAATCAAATATAAATTACGAGAAAGATTTCAAGCTCTATAAAAAGGTCGTAAACGCCAAAGCAACTGTAATTACTTATTACCTTCTGGAATTCATCGATTTTATGCACCAGATTGAGCGACATGTTTTAATTCAGTATGGAATTTAACTAATATGTGTAACGTACGAAGTATAAGAACACCGCGCGGCACTTACGTCATTTTAAAGAAAATTATGAAATTTTGCGATAACTCAAAATGGCTCGACCGATTATATTCAATATAGTTTTTATTGAAAGTACTAATAAGGCCTTACACACATACTCATACCAAATTACAGCTTTCTAGCACTTATGATCACGGAGCTAAGCCGCGGACGGACGGACGGACAGACGGACATGGCGAAACTATAAGGGTTCCTAGTTGACTACGGAACCCTAAAAAGGGTTATGACTTGTTTCTCTTCCGCGAACGAAATTGTGAGCACCTTCTTGTCTAACATAAGAATTGTATCACAAAGTCGCTGCACGGTATAAGGGGCCTTATTATTCCTTTTAAAAAATTTTTTTTCGTATTATTTATAATTTCAACCATCTTTTTAAAGTGGAAGTACTTTTCCGCGAGTTCTAGGTAGTATCATAACTATTTCATCCTTTCATTGCGTGCTGTCGAAAATAAGTTGAAAAACTAGTTTTCTCTTACTTGCTTGGAAATGTTCCATTAATGTAGTAAAACTGGACCACGAAATCCTTCGTTATTTTTATAAGGCGTTAATACAAATAAACAAAAAGTGATTTTTGAACTTATTACCTACTCCGAATGATAAAATTAAAAATAATGTCCATATTTTTTATTATTATGTTTTCATATAATTTTAATTCTTATTAATATTATATATTTTGGTTTAAATCAAACATATGATTAGGACCCGAAATTTTATTCCCATTCCTAAAAAAAATAAGTACCAAATAAACTTCATGGCATTGATATATTAAATTCAAAATGTAGATTGGTGATTATTTCCAAGCATATTTGGAGAAAAGCACTATACATAAGCCTCGGCGGGAATGTCAGTCCGCAGATTCGTATTATTGAAGGACGAGGCGTAGCCGAGCGAGCCAAAATCATACTCATCCACGAACTGACTTTTCCCTGCCTCTGCAGTAATGTATACTATTTCCGCGAAAATTTTGTCAATTTCGAGAAGGTTTTGAAACAAGAATCGACAATGAAAAATTCAAACTATTCAAACTATAGGCTTCAAATATACTAACTAGCTTTTGCCCGCGGCTTCGCTGGCATAGGGTCTGGAAACGTTGTCTGTGTAACTTTCTATCCGTTTTATTGATTCTTAAAATAATACTAAATCTGCGCGCTTACATACATTTTTGGCTAGATTTATATATTTCTCATCACGTCGGAAACAACTAAACCACTTAAACAACTCGCCTCAGACAGCTTAATCCAGCTCTCCGAGTGACATCCGTAAAAGCAAAGAAAAATAATGCATCTATTATTGTTCGGAATGTAGGAGTATACAGCGTGTATATTTGATATAACCGCAAATTGAAATCAGGCGGAGATTTTGGTGCTATAATCTTATATTTATAATAATTATTAATTTAGCGTTAACTGCCATAGCGTAATTAATATTTGAAAATTTTCTGAGCAGCAATGTATGGCGTAGTTATTACTAGTGACAGTTGTCACATCACGATGTTAAGTGTCAACAAACAACAACAATCAAATACATTGCGTGCAGAATTATTTCATATGGGAAAAAAAGGTCGTTTTTAGGGTTCCGTAGCCAAATGGCAAAAAACGGAACCCTTATAGATTCGTCATGTCTGTCTGTCTGTCTGTCCGTCTGTCCGTCCGTATGTCACAGCCATTTTTTTCCGAAACTATAAGAGCTATACTGTTGAAACTTGGTAGGTAGATGTATTCTGTGAACCGCATTAAGATTTTGATGCAAAAAAAAAAATAATATATTGGGGGCTCCCCAATCTCCCCATACTTAGAACTGAAACTCAATTTTTTTTTTCATCCAACACATACGTGTGGGCTATCTATGGATAGGTCTTCAAAAATGATATCGAGCTTTCTAAAACATTTTTTTTCTAAACCGAATAGTTTGCGTGACAGACGCTTCCAAAGTGGAAAAAAGTTGCCCCCCCCCCCCTCCCCCCTCTAACTTCTAAAATAAGAAAATGAAAAATCTAAAAAAAACATATGATGTACATTACTATAAAAACTACCAACGAAAATTGTTTTGAACGAGATCTAGTAAGTAGTTTTTTTAATATCTAACTGCACCTAATTTATATGGGGCGCTATACATACCAGGTGCAAACTTAACTTAACCACCTAGGGATGGAAAGTGTTTGTACGGAACCCTCGGTGCGCGAGTCCGACTCGCACTTGGCCGGTTTTTTTTTATAATTTACGGTGCTATATATTTATAAATGCCTATACTATGACCCCGTAAAGTTTGCGGTAATATCAAATATACACACTGTATGTATAGCTCCAATTGGGTCTTGATAATGAATTTACTTGCTGTTGTAAAGAATACGGGATCCTGTAAATTTTTGTTGTCAATTATTATAAAAATGAGGACACTAACATCATATGCTCCCATCAAAATGTTATTAATTTTTCTGTTTTCGTTATTTATTCAAAACTTTGAATCATTCTACTTTCTTGACAGTCCTAGTACCAAATGGAGACTCCAATTTTTCGGAAGGTGCGTTGTGACCGCACTCCTATTCTCTTAGTTCGTCTGCATACCTAATGGAGACTCTAATAACTTATTACATGCATTTTCTTATCTTTATTTACGTTACTCGACTCGAGCCTTACTCAAAAAATACGACATTTCTCATAAAAACCTTGTCCTTTCGTTTAATCTCCTTTCCTAAACCGCATTATGCTTGAAGCCGAGAACGTTGATATGTTTGCTGATAGTGTTGGTGCATTTTGCAGGAAAATCATTGTCTACTAAAGCACTTCACATGTTGATATACCGTGTTCTTATGTTATGTCTTATGTTGTCTTATTTTATCTTGTGTTGTTCGTCTTGTGTTATTCAACTTATGTTTTTAGATATTACTGTTTTTACTTTAATTTTTATTGTTATCTCGTTTTATGTTTAAGTACCTAACTGTGTTTTTGTTTATATACCAAACAAATGCTTTGGTCATGTGTACTGTGAATTTGTATGTAATAAATTAAATAAATAAAAAAAGGGTAGGAATTTCCTAAAACGTTTAAATCAGTATTTTCAGTTAATACAAACAGCCGGTCAAATCAGTGCATATTGCTAACGAAAAGATAAAATGTAAAACCGGCAAACTTAACATTACCTGTTTTACATACTTTATCTAAATATAGACTATTTTTTTACGTAATTAGAAATGTATGGTTTTCAGATTTTTCCTTTAAGTGTTTGTAGTATAATATCACAGTCTTATTTGCCAAATTTCATAGTTTTAGGTCAAAGAAAAATACTTGCATTATAAATTTTGATTCCCTTGAGAGTATATCAATATTATACGTTTCTTTCGGCATAAACAGCCGGCCGGATCTTTTTTTACGTTAACTTAGAAGTTTGGCTATTTCACAGCTTCAATGGACTATATAGTCCTGAGTACTTACATATATGGATTGAATTTCAATTTAATTCAATAGACGGACGGACAACTAAGTAATACTCATAGGAGGGTTGCGTTGGGGTACCTACGGGACCCTAAAAAGCTATTTTTTTACACGAATTTTTTTCGCTCTTTCTCAGAGAATCCTACGTTGTTCAATGTTCATACAAAGTTTCACCATCTATTAGCCTTAACATATTCAGGGGATAACTTTCCAAAAATGAATTTAGAGTTTATACACGAAAATATTCCTTACATGAACTGGGGATAACTTTCCAAAAATTAATTTATAGTTTATACCTACACGAAAATATTCCTTACATGAACTTCATCTTCCCCCACGACACACGGAATATGAGCAGATTTACAAAAATAATCTAACCTTTTCTCATCCAAACTTTCGCCTCTCATTAGACCCATTTTGGAGATGTATCTCCAGAAACGCTTAAGTTTATTTTCACAGTTTTGAATAAATATTCTAAAAAATCCCCGCGTAAGTAGGTAACTCTTATTCTGAAGAGGCCTTATTCCTTTTAAAATTTATTTTTTTCATTTAATGACGAATATATCGATAATTTCAACCAACTTTTTGAAGTGAATAATACTTTTTCCCGAGTTCTAGGAAGTAACGCAGCTATTTTATGCTTTTATTGCGTGCAATCGAAAATAAGTTGAAAAACGAATTTTGCACGTGAATTTTGTCAATTTCGAGTAGTTTTTCGAACAAAAATTATCAATGAAAAATTCAAACTGTAGGTTTCAAATATATACCAATAAATCCCAATAGTCCTGTTCTAGGTAGTAACATCAAAAATATGTTAAGAAACATGTTTGATCATAGAGAAAAATGTCTAAACAATCAGCATTTTAAAAGGAATAAGGCCTCTTAACATGAAAATGTTGTCTCCTTCAATTTAATATCCCCTAAGGGATAAATAATAAAAATGTTTTTTTTTCTTACTTTGTAATTTCATTTAACCGTATGGTGGAAAGTTTGTTGTAGTAATTTGTAATGATTAAGCTATACCTGAAATACTTTTACTAAAAAAATGCCAAGCAATTTATACAAACAGTGAGGGGTCCCAACATATTACACATAAAAGGCCACGTTTCTCATACAACCTTCCAGTTTCCATTTAGCCCCTTCCGGAGATGAATTTCCAAAAATGCTGAAACTTGTTTTCATACTTTGTATAGAAAAAGCTATACACGAGATATTACCTTACTTAAAGAATCCTAAGTTCCTCATACAAACTTTCACCCGCTCCCATTTAACCCCTTTAAAGGATGAGTCTCAAAAATCCTGAAATTAGGTTTCTTGTTTTTACTTAAGTGCCATACTGTATTAAAACATTTCACTCAATCTGGCGCGTACAATCGATAACTTCCAGAAGGTAATAAGTAATTACTGTTACCATGGCGTTTACGACCTTTTTATAGAGCTTAAAATCTTTCTCGTAATTTTTGTCTATTGCGAAGGATGGGCAAATACGGAACCAGGCCCTACATTGAGCGTGGCCCGACATGTGCTTGGCCGGTTTTCCATCTTGGCGGGGGCACTCGTCGTGCCCCCAGATGACATGTAGGGAGCTGTTGCAACTACTATTATTTGCTCTCCATACAAAGTTTCATCCCCTTTTTCGTCCCTAAAAGGGATGAAACTTATGTATGTCCTATTCTGATATATAAAGTACATAACTGGAAAGTTTCATAAAAAATCGTCCAGTAGTTTTTAGGGTTCCGTACCCAAAGGGTAAAAACGGGACTCTATTACTGAGACTTCGCTGTCCGTCCGTCCGTCCGTCCGTCCGTCTGTCACCAGTACACGTGTAAAAGTAGAGCAAGAGCCCTTGGTACACGCGGTCACATTACAGCCATCTTAAGGTTTTTAGGTTTAGCCCGATACGAAGAAAATGTGAAGTATCCATTGCTAAGAACGCTTTATACCATACTTAAAGCATTGAATGTACAAAGGTAGCCTTCTAAAACCAATTAAATATCAATTAATCAAACTTAGTACAGTTTAGCATCGTAATGTACAATGTACATACCTACATACCTATGAGTTTGTTAGTTCTCCACGCTCTCGCTCGGACGGAACTGGACGAAATTCGGCGTGAAGATAGTTTGAACCCTCGAATGATGCTTTTCATCCCGATATTGCCACGGAAATAATATTAAGCCAGGTTTTTACAGTGTACGTTAACTAACAAGAATGACATGTAAGTAAAAAAATATTGAACATAAAAATCTTCATATCTTAAAAACTAGTCATTAATTAAAGTTTCTACTTCACACAGCTGATCAGAGTATTAGAGGCTATATTTTCACAAAATTTCAGCCAAATCGACCGAACGGCTTTTACCGATCATTTTGTGCGGGGTTCTTTATCAAATCTGATGAGGTCGCAAATCGCAACGGTATTCCGACCGATATGGCCTCATGGTGTTAACCGCTATGAAAATCCTACATCAACCTGCTTATTCATTTTTAATCACCAAACATAATCATGACCATGGCCTCGGTGTAGAATGTAGATATCGGCTACTCAATAAAATAAAAATAAAACTAAGTTTTTGTTGATTTGAACTTTGTTATTGCATTGACATCTGATCGACGTATGCTGCATATATTATCTAATCAATGCATGACAATGTTAGGGGTTGAGCAGTGAGCACACATCAACATTAACTGTGCTAACTAAAGCCTGACCAGAAATATATGAGGATGCGCCATATTGCGGAATTTCGCTGGAACTAATTTCTTACACTGGCAATGATTTTATGATCATAGGAACTGACAGATATTTAAACTAATGTCATTAGAGTGCGAATTGCGATTGGTTGCAAAATTGTTGCCATATAAATCTTATAAATAACGCCCTCTTGACAATCCTCATATATTTCTGGTCAGGCTTTACATAATTATAACTATATTACTATAATATCACTGCACAGACACACAAAGAGTGGATGGATAGACAGGCAGACTGACGGAGATGACGGATATTGACTTTAAAGGTTCCCTTGTTTGACTACGAAACCCTGAAAGCTCTATTGTTAAACTTTGCGCAATATTAAACCATATATCTTCTATACATCTTCTATCTTCTTGTATCTTCTATACATGATCCGGAAGGCCTTCTCTTATATGGATAAGAACCTCTTCATTAAGCTATACAAAACATATGTGAGACCCATTATTGGAATATGCTTTCCAAATTTGGAACCCATATTTCCAAAAAGACATCATCATGATCATGATAGAGAGAGTTCAAAGAAGAGCTACAAAAATGGTATTTTCTCAAACATGCTCGGAAATGCATGCGGTAATGTCCCGATATGAGGACATGAAGTTTCTCGTTTATGGCTCCCTACATTACTTCTTGGCCTTAGGCCACAAAAGTTAGTATGAAAATCCATTTTTGTCCGCTGCTCTAATTTTTTAAATTCCTATACTAAAATTAAATTGGCAAAGGAAAAATTACATACAGCCAACCACCTCCACAATCTGTAAGCATAATTGCGACACAAAAAATCCATGGTACTATATTTATGTGCGGTTAAACATGGTGCTCAAATAGCTGGATCAAATAACATATTTAAAAAATAAAAAAGGTGGCACATTGAAAATCTTTTTTTCTGCTTATTCGTATTTCGTAGTGATTATAAAATAATTTTGACAGATGAGAGTGACGGGGAACTTATTAACAAAGGATGACGGGGAACTTTATGAGGAGCAAAATTTAGTCATGCAAAATATGCTACGGGAAAAAAGTAAAAACGAAAAATAGTTTTTACTTTTTTCCCGTAGCATATTTTGTTTTGTTTACTTGATTATCTTATAGTTATTTTAATTTTAATATTTCCTCATATTGTTTGAGAAAAGCACTATACAAGCTTCGGCCGTAACAGAGATTGCAGGACTCGTTCTATCTGGCCTCGTCTTCGACTCGGCCATCTACCCCAAACTCGTCCAGCAATCCCTTACTTCACGGCCTCTGCAGTAATGTACTATTCATCGAAAGCATTTTTTTTCTGAAACCATAAAATATTTTTGAATATTTTCGTAGAAGCCGTACTACATTTTGTGCCTTTTAAATGGGTATATTATTTTATGTGAATTTAATTTAATATTGCCCTATTAATAAGAATTTAGGCATGTGACTACTTATTCCACTGTGTTTTGTATTAATTCATAAAGCATTTTTATGTCGCCAAAATTAGGACAAAGCCGAAGTATTGTAAAATTACGCTGGTCTGGATCTGAGCCGTACCTACAATCAGAAGATTATAATTTCGATTATTTATGGGTAGGTATGTAAATATTTGTAAAATTAAATAACTTTTTCATACGCATCTTTTAGCGCTGACATTATCTATCCCATACCTAATATACAATACAACGATAAACAAGTAAAAAAAAACAGCAATAACCAACTTAATCTAGGAACCTTCACAGCCCTGCGGCAAGGTACCCATGATGCCGGCTACATTCCCCCGCTGAATAGCCGAGCTAATCCTTTGGCCGTGGAATGAGCCGGCTCAGTGGCCCGAAGAACATTCCAACAGCTTTTTTTGTACGATAGTGCTCGGTATATTTGATATAATATATTCGTTCAGACTTATCTCTAAAATTATGTACGATTCGTCCCGTTACTAACCGAGGATTGCTATTTAATAGCTAATTAAATAATTAATATAATTATTAAAAAAAACTGTATTGTATTATATTCATATGACGAAAAATTATGTCGCTAATAATAGGATGGTTACGAATAATGAATGACGATGACGTTACGATAAGTTGACCTGGCAAATACAGGTAAATTTTAACACAGGGTTTAACCAAGGTTTTCTACTATCGGTGTTTCGGGAAAACTGTAACACACTGTAGTTGTAACAGACCGAGAGAGAGATCAGAGGTTTGTATAAAGTTCACGACCGCATTGAGAGCGACCGAGACTCGATCTAATCCCCAAGGCCATTTTAAGGGCTCATGGACGAGCGTTTCTATCATTAATTCGTTAGACATTACATTATTGAATTACTTTGTTAATATGATAGTTGGTTATAGAAAGTCATAATCATTTACAAATATAATAGGTAATCAGATAACGAGCTTGTAGCCACACAGTGCCTATAGTTTGATCTGTTATCAGCTGATGCGGTATCAAACAAATGCACGATGGAGGCTCGTGATAGTACCTAATTGTCAACTTGTCAACAAGCCATACATTGTTAAGCTATGTATGTATGTACTTTCGCGGTTATGTATAACTCGCTAAATATGGGTTTTAGGGTTCGTTAACCATTCTGAGAGCCGTCGGTTAACCGTTCTGAAAATGTTGCTTTTGTCTTTGTATATCTCTCGATCACTGCATTTGTTTGTTTTTACTCTTTGAAAGGACTCCTTACTGAAACATTTTAAGTTTCGACTTTATATTCTTATACTTTTTCAAAGCTCAAGCTTCTGAATACAGCTTGAACGACTAAATAACCCTTTGGTCTTTATATATCTTTAAATTAGTACGTCAAACTAAACAGTGGTCAATACAATGCAAATTAAAGTCCAGTTACCCTTAGATTGGGCAGAGGGCGTCCACAGCCCGTCTAGCACAACTACGCTTCGTCACATGTCACTCTCTCACAGTACTGCACAGAAAGAGATGGATAAATATCTCGCGCGAGATAGAGCCGCGTGTCACAGTTGTGCTAGAGGTACAGGTAAGCCCAACATTATTTAGTTCCGTTCCGTTGCCACTGAACGCCTCCAGGTCTACTCCTACCTACGGCCACCTTGTGAAACCATTTTAGATCTTGTCTAGGTATGTGATCGGGAGCTCATCTTAGAGCATAACCAATCCATGCCCACGTAAGAAGTTTGTTCTGAAAACCGATCGGCGTCTCGCAACAGATATGAAATGAAATTAGATGGAATATTTATGTATCACAATTGCTATAGATCATTAAAATTATCATTATTATAACACGAAAAAATTCATAATATAGTTATTAATAATCATGTCAGCAATATAAATCCATTTTAAGCCTAATATAGCATAGGTATGATTTTTGCTTTTTCTAAAAACTTTTACGTTGAAAGGGGTAAATCGAAGAACTCATCAAAACTGTAAAACAATACCTTTACTAGCCTCTTCGCTCGCTTCGCCATTGCGGTGGAAGCTGCATGTCGGGCAAGCGGTTATTATGTAGTGTAGATAGAAGACCCCAGGAAAAAAAAATCACCTTTATTACTGATGGTCCTACTAAACAATAAAATACTAGCGATAGTATAACTTACATGTGTTTAGTTGAACTTTGTTTTTCTTAGATACGTAACCTTTTATAGCGTGTAGAACCCGAGTGTGTTATTCCGAATCGAACTTGTCTCATGTTTTACAATGGAATCCGGTTCGGAGTCACGTATATTTCCTTTATAATATATTTAGCATCTGGTAACCAATGAATTCCAGTTCATTTGGAGTCGTGAGAGCATTATTATTGGCTCTAAGGTGGCAACAACTGACCACAGAGACTGCGCCTGATACTGTTTACTCTCCTAATATAAAAGACAGGCCATTGCACGCAGCCGCCGTCGGTGACATTCCGATTTTATATTTACACTAGCGACCCGCCCCGGATTCGCACGGGTGCAATCCTGATAAATTATGCATGTATTATACATATAAATAAGCCTTCCTCTTGAATCACTATCTATTAAAAAAACCGCATCAAAATCCGTTGCGTAGGTAGTTTTAAAGATCTAAGCATACATAGCTATACAGCGTGTATATTTGATATAACCGCAAACAAACGGGGTCTTAGTATAGGCATTTATTAATATATTGCACCGTAAATTATTAAAAAACTCAAAACTTTTTTTCATTTAAAATAATTCAGCACGCATTGTATTTGTTTGTTGTTGTCACTCTATTCATTGCTGCTTAGAAAATTTTCAAAAATTGATTAGGCTACGGCAATTAACGCTAAATTAATAATTGTTATAAATATCAGATTATAGCACTAAAATCTCCGTCTGGCTTCAATTTGCGGTTATATCAAATATACACGCTGTGCATGTAGGTAGTGAGTGGTAGTGAGTGGTAGTGAGTGGTAGTGAGTGGTAGTGAGTGGTAGTGAGTGGTAGTGAGTGGTAGTGAGTGGTAGTGAGTGGTAGTGAGTGGTAGTGAGTGGTAGTGAGTGGTAGTGAGTGGTAGTGAGTGGTAGTGAGTGGTAGTGAGTGGTAGTGATTAGTAACAGATTATATAGATTCGCATTTTTCTTTGTCAATATGTGTTGCTAAGGCAAAATGTATGCATAATATTTTGAATAAAAGAAGCCTTAAAAGTATTTTAATTATTGTTTAAATATGACCGTAAATTGTGTAATTACTCGAGTTTTCAGAACTTAAAATAAATAATTAATTATATTAGGATGCGAATATTTTTTTAAATATTACATGAATATTATTTATTAATAAATGACCTTGCTTGAAATAAATGAATACAATTATCGACATCGTACTATTTCAAGGAAGGAAATGAACAAAAGCATGACAAAGGACATGAAACCGACATAACTAAACTCAAAAGGTGATTACTGATCCAAATAGCGAAGGATTTTATGATTCTAAGTTAGAATCCTGAGCGAAGTGAGGGATTTAATAGCACTCTAAGCAAAAAACAACTTTGCTCTCTTGTTGCACAAATAACGATTGTTTGAGATTACAAATAATTATGATACTTGGCTTGGCATTTTGCATTAGTGTGACGAATTAAACTAGTGTGCTTGTATTATTTTAGTGCGGGTGTGTAGAAATTAGAGAGTAGCCTAACATGTGGTGGTTTTGCCGAGGGATAGTGGCGCTAGAAACAGCTTTCAAAAGGCAATATTGTGCAAATATGATGTATAAGTAATAAGTATGTATATACATTATAAATTGTCAATAGTGTTATGTCATCAACTAAATTCAAAACATTGTTTATGGGAATGCAGGTAAATCCTTTTTTGACGTGACAACGTCTTAAATTAGGTTGCGGCTCGGAGTCACTCATGAAAAAGTGTAACGCCTGCTCACGTCTGTTACGATCCGGCTAGTCCCGCTAAAACTCGAGAACGGCTGAACCGATTTGGCTAATTTTAGTATTGAAATATTCGTGGAAGTCAAGGGAAGGTTTAAACGGTGAGAAAATATTGAATAAATGAGTGGAAAATAATAAAAACGATAATTTTATATTCCCATACAAATACAAACTGTTCGTACTTACCTGTCAAACATATGATGTTTGTTCCGTCGGTTCGGTATTTTTAGAATAATTACATGTAGATCTAGAATAAATAAGGGTTTGGAATCGACAACATACATGCATAATAGTCTGATTATCGCATATTTAGATTTAAAACATGTAAAATAATGACACTATAATGACATTAATGACACATGTGATGGGTGCGTTCAGAAAGTAACACTTAAAATGTTGTTAGGGAAATTGTGAATATGATACAAATAAATATTCTACCGAGAAAAAGACGTTGTCACGTAAAATCTTCCTTCGCCCGTAAAACCGACTTTACAGGCAACCATTTTTTCTTTTTCTGAAATATATATTGAGTCGTATGAAAATATCTGAACTTTCCTCGCTGTGGATAGCTTTGGCTTTATTATGCGAAAATTACTAGAAATTTTTGCAATATTGCGCGGGCTAAAAAGCTACATGTCGGGCTATAAGTACACCCATGGTAGGTACATATGAATATAATGCTATCGTCAGTTAATAACAATTTTATAGACGAAAGTTGCGTGAGCAAATGCGCATGCCAGTTTTATGTGGGCGTACTATATTGTTTACATGTACTTGTATACTTACACATGTAAACATTATACAATACGACGGCAGAGGACAGCACCTTTAGATTAATTCTAGTGATCCCATTAGATAATAATTACTGATAATAATATAGATATTTCAATTCATTACAAAATTTCATTGAAGTGGTCACGAGTATTTTTCCATTGATATGCTTAACAATATTTTTTTATTACTTTTATGTTTAGTAAACGAAACACAAGTAAAAATTAACAGTACACAACTTAACCTAAATAAAATTAACTAACAAAACCGATGTCCCCCAGATCATGGCCCTGCAGCAGGGTACCCATGATGCCGGCTACATTCCCCCGTTGAATAGCCAAGCTAATTCTTTGGCCGAGGAATGAGCCGGCTCTGTGGTCCGAAGAACATTCGGAAAGTTTTTTTTTTATTATTGAGTAAAGTCTGTGGGCGTCCGGACTCCACGGTCCGAGTGTCTCCACTGCGAACGCCGCAAATATGAAGTTATTAGAGAGACCTACATATTTGCGGCGCTTTGCAGCCTCAGCGCAAACCGCTGCCCCGCCAGCTCTCAGCGACGTACTGGACAAATGGGACGGAGCCAGGGTGTCTACGCAAGTAGCGTCCCAGACGAGAGGCAGTCCCATTTGCCATGGAATGAGGGTCATTCCGTCGGGTCTCTTGCCATCGTCACGTGCGAGGCCATGTGGTTCTAGTACAGCTGGCACGTTAACGCTGGCAAGGGCCCGACGGATTACATCGTTGAGACAAGCGTGGCGGGAAAAGCGGCCTGTGCTCTTCCTGCAGGAAAGGCCGTGGTGTCCAAAACAATCGACTGCGCTGCCGCAGGGACACCGGTGGGGGACAACAATTTTGGCGCCTAAACGGAGACCGACGACCAGCCTCAGCGAATTGTTGTCTAATAAAGTTGCGCAATGAGCAGAAGGATACGCGTGAAGCCAGTAGCCTGATTCTCTTTGGGAGGACGCTAAAAGTCGGGCCTTTTCGGAGTTGCATATGGATGAGCTCAGGAGCCAATCGCGGGCCTGGCAGCAGATTGGTTCGTCCCAGACCCTCTGAATATGCCTATTTGATGGGAGGTCTTTTCCGGGGCAGGCTAATCGCCAGGCTTCTTCGGCCTCCAACAAGTACGCAATCTCGGGGTCAGGTAATGCTGGTGAGAGAATTCCTCCTGTCAGGGGTAGTGTACTGTACACAGAGGAAAGGAATGCAGGAAGAACGAGACTGGAGATCTGCCTTACACCGACACCACCGAACCGAATTGGGAGGGTAGCTTGCACGAACTGCCTGTCGTCAAAGCGGATGTTTAAAATGTGTTCCATTTGAATACGGATGGAGTTGTCTACTTTTTCGCATAAGTTTGGAAATTTCCACAATGGACTGCATCTTATTGCGTATGTCAACTTTGGGGCGAAAAGGCAGAAACGAATGATGAAAAAGGCCATATGGGCACAAATTTTGAGCAACCGGTCCGAATGTTGTGAAATGATATGTAATTGTTTTTCGATGAAGTCTGGGTTGGAGTCCTCGAAAATAGGGGCGCCTAGGAGGTGAAGCGATTTCTCAGTTTTAAGATCTTTATGCCCGGACATAAAATTTCAAAGTTTTGAGCAATTTGAGATCTATTGCCATTGTCTGGACTTATGTATAGTTCGCATTTACTCATGTTCAAATCTAGGTCAATTGCTTTAAATTTTGAAATTAAGGATGACAAATCCGAAAGGACCGTATTCGCATCACCTCCGAGAGCTCCGTCATCGAGGTACCAGATATTGAATTTTGATTTTAGAGTCGAGATTATAGGATGAATTGCTAGGCTAAAAATGGCCGAGCCGAGAGGGTCGCCTTGCTGACAGCCGACTGATGAGAGAATGCTGTGGTCTCTATACATAAGGTGTGAAGGCGAGCTGTAGCACTGCCAGAGGTAAGGATACACACAGGGAATATTTTTTTGGATTTCTGAAAGTAAGGCGCCGCGGTTTACGGATTTAAATGCATTTTTAACATCCACTTTAACTAGTACCTGTTCCTTGGAGGAACAGAGAAAGGTTCGACAGGCATGTACGGCAGCTTCGCATCCACCTTTTGAGCCAAATCCAAGTTGAGTAGGTTGAAATTTGACTGCTAGGTCTTGGGAGATGCTTCTACAACAGACTTTGGATGCCAACCTTCTGTACGTAGTTCCAATGGCTATGGGACGGATGCCACCGTCTTTTTTACGTAACGCACAGAGGTTGGCACCGTAAAGCGTGGGAGCAACACTGTGGTCTGCCTTGCCTGCAAGCATAAGATTCAAAAGACGTGTTTTTTTATTAGACATAAAGAGTCTATTGTTATTGAATAAGTAAATTTGATATAGGGAACTTTTTTGTGTTCGATTTACGCAAATTCGATGGAAACAAATAAAATAGTAGGTAGGTACTACTTTGTAAACAAATCCGAGTACCGATACCTTTAAAAGCCTAGAGCATATACTACTGGAGGCGCCCTTCGCATTATTTCACGAACGCATTAGGCGGCTTATTCTGCTATATGTACTGTTAATACTAGCATGCAAATATAATATTTCCTCCAAATTATTACAGCGTACTCTGTAACTTTTTTTACAGTTCTTTGATTATAGTAGATTTTCCCCAGTAAATAATAATTGTCAGACTATTATTGAATTTATTTATAGGAAGTTCTCGGCAACTTAATCACTAAAAGTGCGTAGAAGTATGTACATGTACGGTTATTGCATGTGAATTAAGAGATTTAGAAATCATTTCTAATTAGATTAAAACAAATACTTTGCCAATGGCTGAATTTACCTATACAGCCCTCAAATTAGATATCTAGGAAGTAGACAGCCAGTAATATTGTACTTACAATGAGGTAGTTAGGTACAATTGGTACTAGTTGATTTGTGTTACTTACTTGACATTCGGGCCCAAGATTAATCAACGTTGTTAAGTATGTAGATATGTACATTATTTAAGGTAATTTAAGGTAATTGACACCCAATTCACACCCAATGTAAAGTATTATATTGTTTACTAGTAGAAAATTATTGTTATTGACTAAAATGTATGTATTTGAAATAAACAAATTTTAATTAAATAAAAAATTAACTAAAACATTTCCAGTAGATTCTTAACCTCTTCTAAATTGTCATTAGGTAGGTAGATCCAATTGTTCCCCATGCGCATAGACAAGAGAGTGTAAACAGGACGAGGTGGCCTCGTCCCGGTGCGTAATTTGAGTGTCAACCGTAACTATGGGACCGGTGGGTTACGCTTCCCGTCCCGAACCAAAAGGCATTAACTGCAATGAATGAAGCATCGAGTAAATACGTAACGAAGTACTCCCACCACGGCGCAGGCCCGACGAGATGCGCGCGCATATATTCACCAGCACTACGCGCGACGGCCAGTCATTCCCCAAGTGTTCGACGATCGAACACGACGCGACGCACGCACCGCATCGCACACACGATACGATCGCTATTTGCGCGACAGAGACACCACAGGAGAAACAAAGTTAAGGTACTGTAAACAAATATATTGTGGGGTTAATAAAAAAAGGCAATCGAAGGGGTTTTTCGGGCAGGATTGTCGGGTATTCGCGGAGTACCGTATAGCAGCGAGCGTGTCGGGTGTGGAAACTCCCCGGTGGCCTTAGCACGTGTAGGACGGGTGCACTCACCTTCGCCACTAGACCGCTGCAGCGCGAATTGCATCAACAAACCAAACCGCGGAATATATGCCGCCACCCGGCACCCGATCCCGACACGATGCCTCGCCAACTCTAACATGTATCATTTGTTCACAATTCTCTACAAAACATATTCAACACTGCTTTGCGAAGTAAGGAAACATATAAGTATTTATTAGAATAACCCTTGTTGGTAAATAAGTCGACGGACTCTTTGCAGGCTTAACACGCGTTCTTACTTTATTTATTCAAAAACGGAATCACTATATAAACGAAATATTCCTGCATACTTACCGCATTTTCCTCACCAGAATTTCCTTTTAGAATACTTAAATTTATTTTCGTTTCGTTACCTATTGGCTAAGTAGATACTTAGTGTGGTTCAGTTTTCTGTATTCAACAATGTGCTACTTTCCCAGTATCTTTAAATATGTCATTAAAAACGGTGTTAAAATATTAGTGTCTATTTAATTTTGCTCTTTTATTTAAAATGACGAATTCTATTATAATTTAATTTAATAAAATGTTTTTTTTTTACAATTTATAAAAAGCAAAAGTAAATTAAATAGATAGCATTGTTTAAACAATTTTCGAAAGTTAACATAATAAGTACCTACATAGTACATACCTTAATGTAAACTAACAACAGGGGCAAAATATAAATTAGACAAGATATGGTACGAATTTTCTAAACGTATTCTGTTTTCATAATTTTGGTCCACGACAAGATTAACATACATTTCCGAATTCATGTTATATCATAGCTTAATATGATTCTTCAAACTTTTATGTATAGTAATAGTACATTACGCAACAAGGGTGGTAAATGAGGAATTACAAACGAGTGTCTATTAGAAGCCCGAAGCCGAAGGCGAGGGCTTTAAGACACGAGTTTGGAATTCCCTTCCACCAGAGTCACGTACGACGTTTTCCATCACACTTTGGAGGAAATAAAACAAAAGTAATAAATAGTAGTCAATACCAAAATTACTTATCGCCCTAGGGCGTAATTTACGACTTACAGCCCGCTTTTCTAGCATGTAAACCCTTGTTTACGAGAAAGTGTGATGAAAAGTATATTATGAAAAATAACCAAGATCACTTTGTTATGGTGAAATATGTATCTTCTTACATACATATATTTTAATGTTATATGTTGTTTATCTCTTTGTCTTGGTTAGACTCATTATGTTGGGTCAACAGCCGGCTTAATAATAACTTTCGCGATATGTAAAGGCAATAAAAAGATATTTTACGAGAATTTCCGGCTTGTACTCGTATCTATATCTAGAAGTATAGCCATAAGATTTTCTCGACATAGCAAAGTTTTTTTCTGTTTATGTAATTTAAATACAAGTAAAACTCACGGAAATTTGATTTCCTGGTAGCTTTATTTATGATGAAAAAATGGGTCATTAGTCATTACTTACTAAGGAACAAAGCTGTTTACTACTTTTTCTGTCAGCTGACGCAATGGAGCACGCGGAACGCGCACAATCAGCTGTTCAGGCGCTGATTAAGTTTTAATAATAAAATAAATGTTTATGCCGGCCGTTGTGTGTGTGCGTACTATAGAACAAAAGAGCGCATTACCGAGATAATAGATTAGACCCGATTACGCTTAAAATTTAGTTAATGACTAATTTCGCGCATTAGTTAATGTGACTTTAATTGTAGTGTCAAGATAAACAAAATAGCTTCTTGCAATAGAAGCAAGTTTCATTGTTATGAGCCACGAGAATATTGGAAAGTATTGCCAGTTTCAGCACCGTTGTAGGATTGTAGATGTGGTGACGTGATATACTCGTAACATCTATAACCTTCAGTATAATTCTCATGTGTTTCTGAATGCGTGCCCGAACTGGCTATTATAATCGTGTTTATTTCTCGCCGTTTACGATGATAACGCTGTTCAATGACGCTTAGTGTGCCGCGGCGCAGAGGAAACGCAGTAGTAATGCCACACTAATGTTTATAGTTACTGTCTTATTAGAACTCAATACGTAAAAACTGGACTGCCACATTATAGATACATTGCTTTCAATCTATGGGGTATAATTTACCAAAAAATAAGACCAGATTTGACAGAAGGATTTCATGTCTCCGAATGACTGAGTTAATTCACGATTGTTTGCTTGGCTTCTTCTACATATATAACTTAGGTACCTACAGACAAACCGTGTAGAGACCGTTACCGTATGCTAATTACCTTATGCTACTAGGATTTATAACTTAATAACAACGCGCACTCAGGTCGATTAGGTATTACGAAACCGAATTGAAAATAGGATTTTATTGAAAGACACACTGTCATTTCTCATTTCATATACATTTTGACGTATGTATAAGAAATAAGTCATCTCCAATCCTATTCTCATTGCGGTTTAATGATTATCTGCTTGCTAAATTCTAATGTACCTAGGTAAGGGTAAGTCATAAACATCATATTTTTAATAAGTTTCCACGAAACATTGGAAATTAAAACAAGTTCTCAACTGTTTCGATAGATAGGTACAGGAAAGTTGAAAATAGGACACTAGCGTAAAAAGCTTTTCTTTTACAAGAAACTTCTATACCTAAATACAAGTTCAATAGCACTCATTATTACTATAATACATTGTAACTAAAACGGAACTAACCTAGACTCAATGTTCGTCCGTCCTTTACCTACCTACTTCAAATGAATAGGATGATCTTGAAAATACAAGTTGCGAGGTAAATTGTTTGGTTAAATGAGGAAAATGGAAAAGAGGTAAAGAGGATAATGTGAAAGAAAAAACTGCGCACTTAGATATAAACAACCACGCAAATAGATATAAATAACCACCAGTTTTCCTAGAACTCATTTGAAGGTGTTATTTTATGGTAGACATAAAATATAGGCGTACCTATGCGCTACTTATATAATAATAATAATACAAATAGTGTTTAATATACAGGCTCCTCCGTTTAGAGTGATCCGCGTGGCTTAAACACCCTCGCTGCATAGCAGTTTATCATAAAAACTAAGATAGACGCACATGAATATATGCGTAGTAGGTAAAGAAACAAGTACATGGCGGGACTAAGTTCATTAATCGGGAGCGCAGCACGCGCCCGCGCCGTGATAAGGACGGCCGAGTTCAGTATACTTCTGTTTCATTGTTTATTTTGTACGAGAAGTCGAGAACACACAAATATGAAACGGTGTATCGGTCACCACGCATGCGCGTTGCCGCGTTCACTCGCGGCCATAATATTCCCAATCAAACGTTTTCGACTATTTATAGATTTTATAAATTCCCGTCGTTAACCCAGTTCACCGCCAACTGAGTTTTTTTGGCTATAAGTAGAATCGTATATTTTTATTGTACACTGTCAAATTAAACTGTCGTCCAATTTTCATCTCGTCGGTCTTCAGCTCGTCGGTCCCTTTGTGACATTGACATTCCATATTAATCTTGCGATAGATTCGTCTCGGTGAACTCGAGTTTGGGCATGTCGGCATGTGCTCTCACCTATTTAACGTTTTAAACATTTTGATTGACAGTTTCTTGTTTCCCAGCCAAGTAAGGTACAATAGTTGAATAATTATAGGGTGTTACCCGAAATACTAATAAACGCTAGTACTCTTATAAATTACTGTCTTCGATACTTATACCTATAGCATAATGCGATTCCGTGACTAACGTATTCACAGATAACGATAATTCGATAAAGATAGGATGGTTTATTCGGAAATATATAATACTAGCTGTGCCCCGCGGTGTTACCCGCTCATCCCATGGGAACACTAAATTTATTCGGGATGAAAAGTATCCTATGTCCTTTCCCGGGTCTCAAACTATCTCTATACCAAATTTCATCTAAGTCGGTTCAGCGGTTTAAGCGTGAAGAGGTAACAGACAGACAGACAGACACACTTTCGCATTTATCTATATACTAGCTGTGCCCCGCGGTGTTATCCGCTCATCCCACGGGAACACTATATTTATTCGGGATGAAAAGTATCCTATGTCCTTTCCCGGGTCTCAAACTATCTCCATACCAAATTTCATCTAAATCGGTTCAGCGGTTTAAGCGTGAAGAGGTAACAGACACAGACAGACAGACAGACAGACAGACACACTTTCGCATTTATAATATTAAGTATTGATATAAAAGAAGAAGTCCTGACTGACTCATCAACGCACAGCCGAAACTACTAATGTTAGAGAGTTTATTTTTGCACAGTAGGTTACTTTTATAACGTGGGCTAGAGATAAGAAGGGATTTTTGGAAATACCACCCCTAAGAGGGTTAAATAGGGGTGCAAAGTTTGTATGGGGGAAACTTTTTTTTTAGAGCTAGAGACTTGAAACTTTGTAGAAAGATTACTTATTCAAAAACACTAAAAGTACTTTCAGCGTTTTGGAAAATTTCACCCCTAAGGGGGTTAAAAAGGGGTGCAATATTTATATGGGAGAAACTTTATTTTTTGAACTAGAGACTTGAAACTTTGTAGAAAGCTTACTTAATCAAATACAAAAAAGTAATTTCAGCGTTTTGGAAAATTTCACCTCTAAGGGGGTTAAAAAGGGGTGCAAAGTTTGTATGGGGCCGCTAATGTTGTTTATAAAGAAGTGTTACGCTAAGGTTATCAGTTTATATTTTTTTATTTCCTGTCTTCTACCCAGTGACTACGTCCTTTTTTTAAAACGAACTTGCACCCCCTTTTCTATGGTTGACTGTCAACAATATTTTCTTAGTGCTGTCTCTTATTAATTGTGTTCTAAACTTTATGTGTTCCTATATTTAGTGAGTTGTCTATCCGCACATGAATAATCTATACTTTATATAGGGTCATTGCGCTGGTTTGCGACCAGTTAACGGAGTTGCCAACTTCAGATGAGAAAAAAAAAATATTATCAACACACAGCATAGTATGCGTTAATGTAAACTAGTCCTAAATATAGTCTAGTTTGAATATGAAATCAAAAATATTATACTCCAATCCATAAATTATTATAAAATGCTGATAAAGTAATAATATAGCCAAAACGTCAGTTTGCGACCACTTTCATCAGTTTACGACCGCCAGTAAGCCAGTTTGCGACCAATATGTTAATATTTAAATTATGAAAATAAAACAAGTACAATTGATTTAAAAATATGTTTAATATTGCCTTTTAACAATGGAGGATAATCATATTTATTTCTTATCCGGTAAATAATTAAAAAACCGGCCAAGTGCGAGTGGGACTCCGTACCAATATCTGTAAGTTTGTTGTATGGGAGCCCCCCTTAAATGTTTATTTCATTTTATTTTTAGTATTTATTGTTATAGCGGCAATAGAAATACATCATCTGTGAAAATTTCAATTGTCTAGCTATCACCGTTCTTGAGATATAGCCTGGTGAGGTGACAGACGGACGGACGGACGGACAGCGAAGTCTCAGTAATAGGGTCCCGTTTTTACCCTTTGGGTACGGAACCCTAAAAATAATCAACTTTGACAGTATTTTTCATCATCTGATGTAATACTGTTTTCTGATACAATCTGTAAGTCTCTCTTATTCCCTTGCCTTCCTTCCGAATGTCATTGAGAGCTTTTTCAGGGTCTCTTCGGTGTACTGGACTCCTTCGGCCACCGACGAAACCATTCTACGTAACCAGTTACATGTGAAGGATTGTTTTTCTTGCTACGAAACTAGTTACGTACAAAGAGGTTGTTTTCTTCCTACGAAACTAGTTACGTACGACCGCTTACATAACCAATGCTACGTAACCAGTTACGTGGGAAGGATTATTTTTCTTGCTACGAAACCAGTTTCTGACACATCTTTGCATTAGTGGGAAAGGGACAAAACATATTTTTGTATTTTGTTAACACAGTTATTGCTATTGGCTAGGGGTCTGAAAATAAGAAAGTGAGCGTTTTTTTTTTCAAAAAAAGTGTACATTGCCATATTTGAATGTCCCCACACGTTGAACATATATATTTTTTTCCACCTTACCTTTATATGAGTGCTATCGTTTGATTCTATAGATGTTAGGTATTCATGTTATATTTACAAAACTATTATTCCGGCGTTCATTCTGAAAGGGTGCAAAGAATGGTTAGCAGTGCCGCTTCTTTACGTTTTTAACTTGGCCCTGGATACCGAAGAGTACCCTAATGAATGGAAGATTACACGGGTGAGGCCGATTCCTAAATCTAGTTGTACGGGCAACGTTGAGGGTTATAGACCAATAGCTATTCTATCTTTGATAGCTAAGTTATTTGAGTCCATTATAAATACAATCGTAGCTCCACAATTGAAGCCGTTACTCTGTGATGCCCAGCATGGCTTTAGGTCTCGTCCTTCAGTAGAGACTAACCTTTTAACCCCGGTTGATACCATTTCGGATCATATGGATAATGGAATAAAGGTTGACGTGCTGTACTTTGATTTTAAGAAAGCGTTTGACCGCGTTGATAACGATGTTCTCTTAAACAAGTTGTGCGCTATTGGTCTCTCACCGAAACGGCTGAAATTCTTTGCTTGTTATCTTCGCGACAGGCAGCAGTACGTGCAGCACGGATGCTTTATTTCAGAGCCATATCATACTCGTTCTAGGGTCAGCCAGGGCCCGTTGCTTTTTGGAGTTATGGTCAATGATCTGGCTCTGGTTTCCAAGTGCGCCAGAAATTTACTGTATGCCGATGACCTGAAGCTCGTTTATGGTGTACAGGGTGTATCAGATTGTGAGTCCCTGCAAGATGATATTGATCGCGTATGCCAGTGGAGTATTGAAAATAGACTTCTCTTCAATGCTGAGAAATGTGCGGTTATAACATTAATCCGTTACTTTACAATTATAACCTAATATCAGAGAAAATAACTCGGGTTGAGACTATTAGGGATTTAGGAGTTACTCTGGACTCTTCTCTTAACTTTCATGAGCACATGATCACCTTGGCTCTTAACTATAGAAGGCTCGGGTTTGTTATTCGGAACTCTAGGGACTTCGATGATGCTGGGACCATAAAGCTCCTTTACACTGCTCTGGTTAGAAGCAAGCTCGAAGCGGCTAGCGTTATTTGGAACCACCATGAAGTAACCTACATCTAGCTTTTGGAAAGAGTGCAAAAGGCGTTCCTTCGTTTTTTATATAAAAAGTTATATGGTTATTACCCATTCTTATATCCGACAAAGTTTTTGCTGGGTTTCTTGGGCTTTAACTCCTTGGAGGTAAGACGGAATTGCAGGCTGCTTACTGTAGCAAGTAGCATTGTACATACGTGGTAATACAGACTGCCCCGAATTAGTTGCTCAGTTGGTGCGCCTGTATGTTCCCACTCCAAGTAGAATCCTTTTCCGACTCCGTTGTCGCCATCTATTAGCGGCGCCGTCCGCGCGAATTGCGTCCCATGGAAAATCTCCACTGGTTCGGGCCCTACACCTCTTAAACTCGCTCCTAGAATCAGCTCCACGCTTTGATATATTTGCAAGCAGAGGATAGATGTGTGCGATGAATGTTTGAGGTTTTGTGAGATGATGGATGTTCGACCTTCTCCTGTGTAATTTACAATTTTCCTTTGTTCTTTTATGTGAACGTTATGTGTTCTTAGTTTCACAGTGCCTTGGTTGTAACTGTTATGCTGTGAAATGTAATAAATAAATAAACTATATTATATTTCTTACTAGATTTATTACAAAATAAGGATACGGAAAGTGCTAAAATGTGTTTGTCAACTCAGTCATATTCTGAGGCTTGCAGAAACTCGAAATAAATGTGTATGAATGTTGAACGTGGCTATACAGATAAAGTAACGAGTTTACATTTTAGTCGTGTGCTTTATTTATAAAATAATACGGTCTATAATGCCAAAAAAATACTTTTTCCAATGTCAAAAGAAATCGACAGACCGGAACCTCCGGAGATAGTCACTAGCGATTCTAACAGACTTGTGCAATTGATATTCCCCTAAAAGCGTTAATTTCTAAATTCTGGCAACATTAGAATGTTATAAGCATCGGCTGCTATTGCAAATATAGCGTCAATTCCAATAAAACGAAGTAGTGTTCAGTTCAGTTCAGTTTATTTATTCAGTCACAATGTACATTGTATGTGAATATGATATCAAACATAAAAATAATAATAATAAAGCCTAATACATAACTTAATACTAAAATACTGCACAATTGGTTTATACATAAATTAAAATAGTTAAATACATGTCAGTCTCAATTTAAATAATCATAATACTGTCGATACATGCATAATAAATATTCAATTAACTATTACAATCATTAATGAAGTCCAACACAGAATAATAACACTTTTCCAACAAAAGGTCTTTGAGTCTTGCATTGAAAATACGACTGTTAATTATTGTTTTTGGTTGTATCGGTAGTTTGTTGAAAAGCTGGATAGCCTGGTAGCAAGCGGCGAAAGGTGCACGTTGTGTCAGTGGGCAAAAAATAGGGTTCCGGGATAGTCACAGTTTTTTTGGGAAAGTAGATTATAATTAACTTTTTCAAACACAATTAGACATTTCACAAACTATCGTAGTATCCGGAAGTCAACAAAAAACACATAGATTGGTTCAGACAAAGTAGAATTCCTCACCTCCGATTAGTGACGTGATATACTACCGGAACGATTTTGTTACTAATTGGAGCCACAAAGCTTAGGGATTCTAAAAAATATACATGGATGTTTGTTCGCATTTATCTCGCATTTGGCAGAACCGATTTGGATGCGGTTTTCAGGAGAGCATTTGTTTAATTTTGGAAAAGGTTTTTGTAAACATCAATTGTACAATTTAATTCCCAAAGCAAAATAATAAATAAAAATTTATAAAAAAGAACCGCCTTTAATAATAGACATAGGCTACTTTCATTTTGCTATTCTGGCGGGAACCACGATAAATGCAGCCAGTAGAAGCCTTTTGAGTATTCTTCTCAATATTCTTCTTTCTACGAAACCAGTTTCGTAGGAAGAAAAAACCTCTTTGTACGTAACTAGTTTCGTAGCAAGAAAAACAATCCTTCACACGTAACTGGTTACGTAGCATAGTTTCGTCGGCGGCCGAAGGGTACTGGACAGTCCGCTTCTATTTCTTTGTTGCGTCCAATTTTTTTGGGAGCGCCATCTAAAAAATTAGTTTAATTAATAATATATTTTTGTCTGCTATGACCCGGGATCAGATATAAAGACCGATATTTGCCTCGAGTTAGCAAAACCGTACTGTTAACTCAGTCTCACTCATATATAATAAATTTATATATGGTAGTGTATATAATATACTATATAGTATGAATTCTAATGGCATAAATAGAACTTTTCAATACCCAGCCAAATTAAAAAAATCACACGTGGTCGCCCTCAATAAGCCAATACTTATTTGATTTACGGCCGTCCTTTCCCTCATACTAAATTATGGTGGCCGCAAACCAATATTTTTATTCACACTGATTTGGTTTACGACCATCCTTTCCCTCATACTAAATAATGGTGGCCGCGAACTAACGTATTTATTTCAATTACGTCAGTTAACGACCACCTACTTACTATCTAATATTTGTAGTCGATTTAAATAAAGTTCCTTCAAAGAAACTGGCGGCCGCAAACCAAAGAATCATTTCTTTACAGTTTTACAACACTACACCTTAAATTATAACAGTTTTGAATGAAGCATAAGGACCATACTAGGAGAAACAGAATATTGCTGTATACGTTGGATTGCGACCATATGGCCGCAATCCGAAGTTTTTGATAAATATGCATTCCGGTTGACGACCACTGGATTTTATGTTAAAATTAAGTACAAAAATAGCAAACATTAACTAAAAGATTAATAAAAGTTAACGATTGCACTAATGAAACATGGAACTTATGTGTACAGCATGAAATAAGTTATAAAACTTACTGTCGAACGCCGCGCGCCGTGTTATTTTTTCTCTAACTCGCTGCAGGACCAATCACCACTGCGTCATCACGCACACTGAACATTTTTTCTACAACGCTGGACTAAACCATTTATTTCAGACGGTATCAATTCTTATTTAGAAATCATTTAAAAACCAGTAAGATTTTTTTTTGTATTTGTGGCATCTATAGAAATGTTATTATCTTGATATAAAGAAATGAAGTCCGTCAAGTGGTCGCAAACCAAAGGTGGTCGCCAAACCGGCGCACCTACCCTACCTATTCTTACTTTATTTAGCTTCTTGAGAAATATAGAGAACTGTAACCAGAATACCTATATTGAATCACTCTTCAAACAATCTACTAGCCTGTAGACCAAAACAGTAATCGCATCATTAAATTCACTTATGTGCATTTAGTTTTTAATGGTCACATTTCAGCACTTTCTTTGAACACTAGCCTTTTTAATAACTGGGGTACCTGCTAGACCATTTAGAAACATTTTGGCCAGCCTCGGGAACTCCGCCACACAACTCTTTTCGTTTAATAGCCAGGCCAGCGTTTACAAATACCAGTGCTGCCTTCTTATGAAAAGAGGTCATTATTTATTATTGTTTTGAAATAAAGTTTATTATTTATTATTGTTGAAAGAGATACTCTTCATTAAACTGCCTCCATCTCTCGATTTCCAGTGCTGAGTTTAAGATTGTTTTAACAGCCTTAAATCTCACTCATAATAACTAAGATCCCCATTTTCTAACTCCAAATCCATGCGTCGCTCTATATCTTGCAGTCATTTTTGCCAAAGATTAAAAGCATCAGGTAACTGACGGAATAAATATTAAGCATCCTGCAAACAATTCCCGTAATCTAATTGGAAAATCTTCTGAAATTCTTTAACAATTGCATATCAGTGTCTGTCACTGTTTGAAATGTAATATGTCTAGACCATTTTAACAAAGAATAAAATTCACTTACCTATTTTAATATCTTTGTCATCATCAAAAATCTACGCGGACGAAGTCGCGGGCGGCCGCTAGTAATATTATATGATATATAATTATATAATAAATATATTAAATTGAATATATAAATATATTATATTAAATTAATTATTATATTAAATATATAGTAAGTATGGATTTAAGTACGGAGGAATGCACTAAGAGGATTTTCTATAACATAAATCGTTAGTTTTCGTAGCGCCTAGAGTGTGCTTGATGGTTCGGATATCCGATATAGAGAGACCTACTACTACTAATACTATTTGTTTTGTACTACATCAGTGTCAGTGCTAAGTACGCACTACTACATTGCAGGGCACTGTAATCTATTCGCTGTGACAGCGGTCGGTAAACAGTATTATGTGTTGATGATAAGAGTACCTACACTTATCAATTGTAAACAAAGTCTATTCGATACGCTCAGACGGAACATTATAATCTATTTTCAGTTAATTGCTCTAGTTTAACTATCTCTATCGACTCGGGCCTCGGCGGCACTTAATATAGGTATTCTATACGTAAACATAAATATACTTACTCATACCTCATGCATAAGTTGGATATTTATTTTTTAATAACGTAATTGAAATTTAGACCACCATCTTTGACAGCCTGATATTCTGAGAATTCAATGTCATACTTTCTTAAATATAATACGCACGTAATTATACGTCCAGCTCGCTCTCAATAAGGAAATAATTATGTTCACATTTCTTACCATGGAAATCGAAATCATAATTAAAGAACGGTTTTCGATCTTCGACGGCTAAGTCGATTTTAAGGACAGGTTATTTTGTTTTCGTATTTCGTCTATTTTTATGGCACGATGATTTTTCGTCCTGGATATGGACTTTCTGAGTCTGCAGTGTGGGATACTCTCCGACAAATCATGTTTAATATTATATTTTAACATATTTAAACTATTTACATTTATATCTATTTAATACAAAAGGTTTACAATTATTATAATATTTATTTACATATATTTATAATAATTGTAAACCTTTTGTATTAAATAGATATAAATGTAAATAGTTTATACACATACCACTTGTTGTGTAATGAAGTAATGTAGTGCGTATGGCCGCGGAGCGTTACAAGCTCCTTTCCCCGTACGTAACGAATATGTACGAAAACAAGACGAATAAGAAGTTCCACTAGTACTTCATCCAAATTCCTGAAAAGTTTATACATTTGCTATCGTATACTTATATGAATATTTAGTAACGGACAAGAAAGGGCGGATGAAACACTCGGAGGATATACCCAAGATACTTACTTTTTTATACGGCGCTTTCGAGAATGATCCGTAATATATAGCTCAGTTCAGTTGGTTGTATGACCTTATTTCGTTCGGTCGCCTTGCGACATCATAACTACGTTAATCGCGTCCATTAGGTACCGACCCATCTGGGGGCATATTTCTTATCAGTATCACTGATGAAACTGCCAATGGGCAAACCAAAAACTGAAAAACATGTATAATCAAGACTATAAACTCTTTTCTTCGACATTAGAGATTGATGAATGACTAATGTCGATATTTTATAGACGCATTGTGAGTTGATTAGTAAATACACAATAGCTACTTAACTGATAGGTAGCAATCAATAAAATGAAAGAGGTTTACATTTCAATTCCGCCAGACAAAGTTACGATCTATAATATACATAACCATGAACTATGCTACTAATAGTTATATAACCAATTATACTAATACCTATAGAGAAACCTACATACTTACTTAAACTGATGCCTAACGCAGATAAACTTTTATATTGCGCACCGCTCTCTACCAATACATATGTAAAGAAGGTCGTCACAATAGAATTGCAGGATGTAGATTAGCACCATAAAAAAGTTTAAATCTATAAGCATGTATGCTTAGCTAATAATCGCTGTTTAACAGAAAGTAACGGACAACAAAACCACAGACGAAATGAAGTGACCGATGAATGACAATCGGACCAACTAGAATATACTCTACCAAAAAAAAAAAAAAAAAAATCGGTTGTTCGATAAGACGGTGAACATATATTAAAAAAAAACCGGCCAAGTGCGAGTCGGACTCGCGCACCGAGGGTTCCGTACAAACACTTTCCATCCCTAAGTGGTTAAGTTTGCACCTGGTATGTATAGCGCCCCATATAAATTAGGTGCAAAGTTAGGTATTAAAAAAAAAAATTATGGTTTTCGTAATTTTTCCTTTATCTATGCTATAAGACGTTGCTTCGTACCAAATTTCAAGATTCTGAGTTCACGGGAAGCACCCTGTAGGTTTTGATTCCCTTGCAAGTGTCGAAAATTTGCGGCATAAACGGCTGTATCTTTTGATTGCGTTGGCTTAGAAGTTTGATTTTTTCACAGCTTCAAGGGACAGTAGACCTGAGTAATTGATATAAATTTCAGCTTCATACCTCCACGCGTTCCTGAGAAAAAGGGTCTTGACAGACGGACGGACGGACAGACGGACATCAAAGTGATCCTATAAGGGTTCCGTTTTTTCCTTTTGAGGTACGGAACCCTAAAAGTACGTAAACATACTTTACTGAGAACCTACTGACCCTAAGAGGTTTCTTGCTGGATAACCCCTTGTAAAACTCTCTATGTTTACTAGGTTATTATTGTATTATGCGGTTTACACTGAAAACTGAAACGGTCAGGAACGGTCCGACATGTTTCAAACTCGTATGGAGCTCTTCTTCTTCAAAACACAATTTCACGTCAGTGTAAACCGCTTAATACAATATAGTAGAGGATCCCGATATGGAACGACCTTCACCGAGATGTTTATTTTATGAAAAATATTTTATATTTAATTTAATATGTCAATAGGTAAATATATTGCATATGGGTTGCCTAACAAATTTTAGTCCAGGGTATGTTTTGTTAAAAAAAAAAATTAACATTTCACCTGTTTTATTATTAGATAAATTCATAATAAAATAATCTTAATTTTATTTAATTTCAATTCAATAATCAGACCGTTGCAAAATGCTAGTAGGTATAGATTTACCTGTTTATACCTGGCTACCCGATAGTTGTGACGGGAAAAGAATAGGCAACCTAACGTTTGCATATTGTATGGGCTTCATACTTTCGATTGGTATAGAATTTATCTAATATTAATCAAACCGGTGAAATGTTTTAAATATATGTTTTTTATTATTAATTAAACATACCCTGGACTATCAATTGACATATTAAATTACATATAAAATACATTTCATCAAATAAACATTTCGGTGAAGGTAGTTCTATATCGGGATCTTAGACTAATAATGAGATATATGTCTCACGAAAGTTTTAATAATGTTTACTAGGTACTTGTAATTCCCGTGAGCCCACGTTTGGCACCGATATGTTAGAGTTTAAATAGACATACTAAAATGAATGCAAAGGGCGCAATAGAATAATAATATGTACTATGGGGCCCATCTAGCGGGAGGCGAGTCATCGTCTACCAGTGCCATTACCATTACACATGAGACTTTTTTCCTGGTAGACACCCGATAGTCTCAATCCATAGCCCAATTAAGCGGTCCTCCATTTCATTCCATATATCCATCAAATAGTTCTTGCACCTAGCGGGCGCTGTCTCTGTGTGCGTCCCATGAGACGGATAGGGAGAGCATCAGTGCGCGGCTCCCAAAGTTCCGGGACACTATTGTCACGTGAGCGGGTGCGATATACAGGAATACTAATAAGTATTATAAATATGAAACCCTATTAATATACATCGTTATATGTTACTAAACGCAGGACGAAGAATCACACGCATCAACAAAAAACCGGTCAAGAGCGTGTCGGACTCGCGAACCGAGGCTTCCGTATAATCTACGAAAACACTGAATCATAATGAATATTGCTTTAATGAAGTGATACATTGTACTGAGGAACAAACTTGACTTTGCCGTTGGTCAACTACTGTCCCCATACATTGACAAAGATCGGGGCTAGTTATTCAACTGCAAATAAGATTGTAATCACAAGTAAGTAATTTAATTCTGACTACAAATTTACGGTTTTCGGTCGTTTTTATTTACTGACGCTAAAATGATGCTGCTTCTAGGTAGGTTTTGATTATTTATTTATTTATTTATTTATTAGGTTTGCCAACAGGTACAATACTATATAATACACATAAAAAACAAATGCAAGTACGAAACATATCAGAGTATTTACCCAATTACAGGCAAACACAACGTGCGTTATGAACAAAAAATCGCTTACGTTAACTGACTTTATAGAAAAAAAAAACTAGATTGAATTAAAATTTACAATGTTACAATATTTAAAAAAGCTATTGCACTATACTTAAAAGACTAAAGTGTCATATTTACGTATACACAATTCTAGGAATAGGTAGATAACTAGATGCATCGAGGGATCAAAAGTTCCCTTGCTAGCGTCAATAAATGCAGCATACATGCTTGTATCTTTTGATTTTTCACGGCTCCGAGAAGAGCAGACCTGTTTATTTGATATTAATTTCAGCTTGATGGTTGATGAAAGTGTACGTATAAAACAACGCATATTTATGTCAATATACATATTGTAAAAAAAACTCATATGATGAATACACATAATATTATTAAAGCTAATAAAAATCATATGACTGATATTACCTGTTTGTAATTAACTACTTCCATAGCTAAAAATGTTGGGCAACTACTCGTACCTATAGTCGCTCGGTTCACGCTTGGGTTGAATGAAATATCCGGTTGATTTATCGGGCATACCGATTTAGATCTACGTTCCTGACTAGACCGGTAAAATCTAGTTAATGTACTTAATTATGAGCGGGAGGACGGCAACGATACCGATAAACTGATAAAGATAAAACGCACGCTAGCCGGGGCTGACACTGGGCAGATAAACCAAGGCCCGACAAAATCACTGCGATAATGACTACAGTTGATCAATACGATTATTATACCACGGATTATCGGATGGCCACACAATACTTTTATGTCATGTGACTTACGCTTCAGTCCTTTACTACACAATCTGACATTGAGATAACTTCCGTTTCTAATAAAAACAATTTTACTAAACATAGTAAGTATCAAAACGGATTGCACTAGAAAATGATACACCAAATCACGCAAGATATCTACAGGATCACTGTGATTTACTAACCTATTGGAGCTGGTGTCCTTCAGACTGAGACGAATTGGTTTATCGTAGCTAATATATTTAAATTTGGAGACATACTGAGTTGCTATATTTTGGTATTGTCATGAAGCAGGTCAAAACTGAGTAGGATTCGAAACTTCCACTGACTTACTGTAACCTCGATGTTATCTTCGATTGTACCTACTCGTAGCCGTATTCTAAGTGCAACGTACTGATAAAAAAAGTTCCTTGACACCCAACTCATCTTCGCCGCCTATTGCAAGTTCACATTGACCAAGGTTCTTGTCCACGATTAAAATAAACTAGTTGTTCACCGCACCTAGTAACCTTCCACGCGCCCACTCATGGCCTTATGGTAAAAGGTTAACAGGACAGAGGTAGATTTTAGTAATCCAAGTAATATTTCCCCTGTGCCACTTATCCTTTGCTGCACCTTATATTTACGCAATTATACCTAATGCCAACATGACAGAAAATTATGGGCTAAAAAAAAACACCGAACAAAGGAAATCAATAAAAGCGTGTCGACCTGTAGTGAAAACCGAACGTTTACTTAAATAAGAACATGTTAGGCGATGAATATCAAACTTCTATCAAGTTATAGCCATTCGTAACCCTATAGGTACCTACAATAAAAATGTCGCTGACAAAAGAACTCTGAATTCAGCATTAAATAGAACTAGGCAACTAAGTACATACGTACTAACATTATTTATGTAAAATGTCACCAAGACTTCCGTTGTATTTCCACACTGTCGAACTCTTATCTCTCTGCCCGACTGTGTCAGAAAGAATATTTTTTTATGTACATATTAAGAGCAACGGTCCTATATTTCCCGGAAAGGGTCTGATTTGTTTATAAATTCTGTACCTACGTAACGGGGAACATTACCATTTGGCCGCGCGACACAAATGCGCACGTGTACACCACAAATGCGCTGTATTAGCACCAAGTTGACAGTTTTACAGGGACAGCAAAGGCCAACTTGATAGCATAAAACAATGCCGACAATGGTAGTCACTAATCACTCTGGCACGGATCCGGATCTTTTGTTATGCACTATGCGTACATGTGTCTGCGTTGTGAGCCATGTTAATTTATTGTATTGGAAGTCATCATTTATGTTCAAATTATATTAGTCACGTTGCGACCATGGAAACTGTAGCGAATTAAAATCAATTGAGTCGTGTTTAGTTATGCGCTGCTAAGCCAAGTACTCCATCATTTATTTAGGTTTTAACTGTCAATCAAAAGCTTTAGGAGAATTAGCAATTATATAGTAGGTATTTAAAAGTAGGTTTACGATTTGTTGTTCGAATAAATTGTGCGTAAAGAACGTTGTGCACTCCCACGCGGTAAAATCCCTGACCGCGAACCTAGGGTTGCCACTTCGTTTAATAAAATTATATTATATTGTACCTACATCGTGATCCTAAAGGGAGGCCTATGTTCAGCAGTGGACGTCCTATGGCTGACATGATGATGATGGTGACATCGTGATCTCAAATTACAACATGCATGCATACTTACAACGAGTATAACTAAACTAATTTAAAATGTTTACTTACTCTTGTTTCTTGCAATTGTCTAAATATAAAATAAGACATGAACGGTCGTCACGTCATGATCATGACTTGAAATAAAAAATAGAAGACTTGAAATTAGGCCTCTAAATAAGCCTATCCGTTATAAATAAAAAATATTGGAATATTTACTACAAATGGATGAAATTGATCGCTAAATTAGTCCGTTCTTTAAGAAAACACACATGGGGAATATTCTTTATACAAGTTCATTGACAAGTAAAATCTCGTTATTTTTATCTCACTTTCGTTGTTGTGTCTGTCTCCACGTTACTGTACCAGCACCGACGCGTGCATGATTTAGCACATTAGCAATAATTTAATATGCTAACATAACAGCCGGTAACCAGTATTGCCCGGTATAACACATTTCATGATCACCAATATCTCCATTCGCTAATCAATGACGCGTGTTGGATTTAAGAGCCTAACTTTTTAATTAAAAATGTGTTTGTCCAAGTACAAGTATGTTATAGGTACCTAAGGTGACGGCATCAATCATGGACATGTTATGCACAGTAGTACCCAGTAATGGACAGCAAAGTTGTAATGTTTTATAGCCCACCATTTATGATATTTACTAGTTATGTTGTTATTAAAAAAAAATGTCTGGTGTCTGTTTCTTTAATTTAAAATTTGAGTTTACGGAAAAAATGTCCTTAATTGGTTCTTATCCATTACTTTCCTGGGGCCGTACCTATATAAATTAAGGTTTCATTTTAGATTGTTAATAAACAAATATATAATGATTTGGTAACAAAATAAATTGTTCTGTCGTCAATTTAAACTTCAGCTAGTTAAGTTTGTTACATATCTTTCTTTCTTCTTTATTGTACAAGAATAGCATTTCAATGTTATACAAAAAACAAATTTCCACATAAAAACTAAATGACAATAACATGCACCTAAAACTTAACAATTTAAGGTCACACAGGCCCCTACACTAGGCGCAGCCTGTCTCGTACATACATTGAGATACTTACTAGGTATTCAAGTATATTCGTATATATATATCTGATTTGAAGTATGTTGGTATCTCGTTGGTATCTTACTACAATGTATGGCACCCCCTACTTCAGTTAGATTGTTTGAATAATGTAAATAATAAAAAAAAATGTTATCTACAACATATTACTCAAGCAGTGTCGATGGTTTTGTATGTTAGTTGTGATGAAAATGGCTTTGTCGCGTGTTGGCTCGTTGTTTCACGAGAGCTCTCAAAACCATATACTTAGGGCAGAGTGCCAATCGATTTCGTGATTTCACCGTCGCACCGTGTCAAGGGTTTGTTTATTTAAAATTATGCATAAGAGGTAATCAGCGACGGCTGTTTCTGGAAGTTTACATTGGAGTTTATTGTTGAATGGTGTAGCTAATACTTGAGCGTCAGATGGGGCTATGCATAAGGTTTCCATTATCCAAGCTTTGTAAACAAAATCAGGAGGCCTTGGCTTCTGACTAGCAAACTTCTGAATGACACCTCCATCATTTTTGGACTGAAGTACCTACCTGGTCACCCGACACGCCTCTACAACGTAATGAACAATTTCATTTGAAAGCTATAAAAATATTTCCATCTAAATAAATGAATAGGTATTCTGTTCGTATTTACAAATGAGACTCGGTTTTAATTTTAATATTTTTCGATTGACGACATCGATAAAATTTCAATTCGATATTACATAATGATTTCCAAGAATAATATTAGTTTTATGGAACTATAATGGGTAGTGTTTACTATGCGGCCTCAGCTGATCACGGGTTTGGTTGCTTTTGGTAATATTTAAATGTCAAGGTAGATTATAATATTATATTTGCTATTAATATTATACAGGGTGTCTCTAACCACGGGGCTTTAAATGCAAGTTTTTATTGTGCTCTCCAAAACTGATCATCTTTTGTTCTGCAAAATTAGATCAGTTAAGTGAACGGAATCGAACTGTAAATTTAAGCGCTCATAATCAGAGGCAGGCTGTATATGAGCCGGCATTCCGCTGAACTCCTACAAAATATTGTTTAGTCTTGGTATATTTCTGTACTCAATCCAATATTTTTTCTTAACAGTTTTTAGTACTTAGTATTGTAAGAATATGAAAAAGTATGAATGGAGATATATATAAAAAATCGTACTTTCATGTAAAGTATTTCGTCCACGTAAAACTTTTTTCTTTAACCGTAGTTGCGTAAAAAGTATCCTATAACTATCTTTGGATGCTAGACAAGACAGCTATCCCTGTACTACAAATTTTTAAAATTCCACCAGCCGTTTCGTCGCGATGAGAGGACAAAGACAATTTTACCAACAGATAGAGCTGTACCTACGGCTGGAACTGTGTGCCCATCCACATTACATACATCTGCATTGTGTTGTTGTAGTACATTACGTAACAAGGGTGGTAAACGAGGAATCACAAACGAGTGTCTATTAGAAGCCCGAAGCCGAAGGCGAGGGCTTTAATGACACGAGTTTGGTATCCCTTTACCACCGGAGTCACGTACGACGTTTTCAGCACACTTTGGAGGAAATAAAACAAAAGTAATAAATAGTAGTCAATACCAAAATTACTCACCGCCTTAGGGCGTGATATAAGACTTACCGCACAAGGGCGTAATATACGATTTAACGCCCGGTTTTTTAGTATGTAAACCCCTAAAGTGTGATAAAAATTACTTACCGCCCTAGGGCGTAACTTACGACTTACTGCCCGCTTTTCTAGCATGTAAACCCTCCTTTACGAGAAAGTGTGATGAAAAGATTTTTCCTGAAATAATGACCCCTCTACATAGAAAACTGTTTTTCAATACAATTTTAGAACTTTACAATATATTCAAATATAGGCATAACCTCGTTGCGGGTATAAACATTAATAATTACAATGACATCGTATTAACGAATTGTATCGTTTGTTACAGGTTTTAATCGGAACAAAACAAGGACAGAAAAATGGGTGACAGCAAAATAGAAGGTAAATTTGATTGATTTGTAAAAAAATAATAAAAATGATTAGTTACTACAGGTATATATGCCTAGGAACAGCCTAGGAAGTATGTAAATATTATGATTATGAAGTATATAGGAATTAGCGAAGCGCGTATTTTTTACCCTCATTTTAATTATTGTAAATTATATACAAACCTTTTTAGTTTAGAAATATTCTATTTTTAGTTATTTGCCGATTAACGTCAATTTCGTAACTTCAAAATTGTTTAGTTGATCATCGTAATTTTTGATATAGTTATTTTTTTACTTACGTATATAACAATCGTTATAATTTGTTTCTATCGACATCACCTTGATTTGATAATAACAATAAACCTAAAATATGACTGTATCTAGCCCCATTACCGATCGACGACCCGGTATGATAAGTTACATGACGCATTAGACGTTCGAATCACAAGCAATCTGTACTAATTGTTGTTATCGGGGCAGATAACCCCAAAATATTGTCAGGGCCGGTGCTGACCAACTCGCCCAATGCCGTGTTATCGAAGACCCTGCTTAACCGGTACAAGGACCTGCCCCTGCCGGCCGACAAGATCCTGGCGACCTACATCTGGATCGACGGCACGGGAGAGCACCTCCGGTGTAAAGACCGCACCTTGAACTTCATACCCAAATTGCCGAAAGGTTAGTACATCGTGCCTTTTGCTTTCCACTTGATAGCTGGTTTGACAACATTTTAACAAACCTATTTAAGCAACGCGCGAGTTGCATAATAAACACAAGTGTAGTAACAGCCGTTCTCGCCATGTTTGCCTACTGAATACTGGATATTTTTAAACTCACCATAATTGAATGGCCTGCGACACATCCCGTGTGATAAAACTAGACGTATTACATATTACATCCTCATTAACAATTGTAATTAGTACGCCCGGTGTAAAATGGTTGACCTTCAACGACTTGGTTGGATCGTTAGTAAACAAACAACAACACTGTATAAATTATTAGATGCGGCGTAGTAATATCCCCGCCTAACCGGTGGTTGACAATTGCTTCTAGGCTGGTAATAGCCCATTGACGTATCTATGTGACAGCTGCATTTACTGCACCTACGAGAGTAATTGTCACGGGCGCTGGAATGCAGCGCACAAATTGTACCTCACAAATAACAGGCTGTTCCCACCGATTCACGGCTACCTACTTAGTTATAAACTTTCCCTACCTACCCTTATTGTATAGCCACCATTGAACATTATTTGTCTTTTATATTTTAAGATAAGTATAAATATAAATAAATTGAATTAAAGATTAAATAAATCAGTTTTCTATAAAAATAGTTTAGATAATCATAACAATATTAGGTATCAGTATATATATATAAAAAAAATCATATTAAAACATGTTTAACAAAGTCAATACAAAAACTAGTTATTCATCTACATGTAGAAACTAGTAGAAAGGTACCTTAATTTGGTAGACAACCCGCCCCGCGTCATTTCTGGTTTCTGGGCGCAAAGCCTACCCATCACAATTGCCGCATTACCGCATTACCGCGCTGAATCGCGATGCACCAGGATGACTCAGAACGAGGGTCAAGCAAGACCCCTCTCCCGTAAGGGCCGCCCAATCTCTGCGACAAAGGCCTCAGACCCCTAATATCCGTTCGCTCTTCAACGAATGGCTCAAATATATAGTTACCGAGTGCCGAGTACTTATTGTCCCGCTACCTACAGGCCGCCATCTTAGCGGCTGCTCCTGGTGGTGCGATCAAGGTGCGAGGCAGCAAAAGTGCCAACGCACGTTGGTGTCCTACAGTAGGTACTTACCTCTCTGCCAGGGTACCAAGATCACACCATCCGGTCTCTTGCCATCCGTCCGCCAAACACCGGGAGGCTCTACCGGACACGGATCATTTACTATTATGCTTGCATGACTACATATCGTGTAATTAATTTTTACCCAGTTGATTTGCTGACGTGGACATTGCAAGAAATGAACAAAAACTACGAAATGAGAAATGTTAGCAATTTATCATGGAGAAACGCCAAGAAATATCTGCCTTATTCCTTGCCTGAAGATTTGGATAACGTGTTTGAAGTCCGTTGCAAGTTGCGCGGTCGGGAGAATAGGGATAGCTTTGATGAGAACTTGAAAGGTTTCATTCACTCTATTTAATATCGAACGTGCTTCTCGCTCGTAGACGGGCGGTTAGTTAGCTGTAGGTAAGTAAATAGTATCACATTGATAGACTTCGTACATTGCTTTATGTTGCAACTTGCGAGTATAATTTGTAGAGTCTATTCTTGTCGTCCATTCTAAGTTATCATGTCCATATTTCACTTTCGTAGTCTAGAAATTACTTATAATAGGTATTCTGAAGTAATACTAATAGTAAATATAGTATGATAGTAAGTACTATTACAATATATTAAACCTGAAATATTGACCCCTCTTCATAGAGAGCTGATTTTCAATACAACATTTAGAATTGTATAATAGTAGATATAGAAGTAACACTTGTAAAAGTATATTCGATTTTTGATTTAGACTTTTGACTAATTGGTTTGATTATATTTAGTCGATAGGTGATTCTGCCTATAAATAGTCCAGTTACAGCATATGTTGCTACGGTATATACGGTATGCATGCCCAATTAATTATAAGTATATGCTAATTAAGTGGAATCTATTCCGCTTTATTCCGAGCAGTGCCGTAATTTTTTGTCTTCGCTAAATAAAAACTGAGCGTAAGGCACTGATGATACTTGGCAACCGCGAGATAATGTTAAATAGATAGCCTATTAATATCTCATCGTTTTCGATATTTAACATTCAAATAAGTATAGTGACTGATAACTTGATAAGTTACATCATATTTTTTCGCATAACAACATCGTACCTATCTATACATTATACAATGGACTGATGAACTTTATTACAAAATGATACGGCGTTCGTAGCAAAAAAGCGATTGATTTTATATTAGGTATTATTTAATTTACAGACTTACCTATTTGGAACTTCGATGGCAGCTCAACTGGTCAGTCCGACGGGCACAACTCCGACACGTTCCTGGTGCCGCGCGCGATCTACAAGGACCCGTTCCGCCGCGGCAACCACGTGCTCGTCATGTGCGATACTTTCAAGCACAACATGGAGCCAACGGAGACCAACCACCGTCTCCGCTGTCAGGAGGCCTACGACAAATGCAAGGACGAGGAGCCCTGGTTCGGTATCGAGCAGGAGTACATCCTCCTCGACGCCGACCTCAGGCCCTTCGGCTGGCCCCCTGGCGGCTTCCCTCCACCACAAGGCCCTTACTACTGTGGCGTCGGCGCCAATAAAGTGTTCGCCAGAGATCTCGTCGATTCACATTATCGGTAATTATTCATATTTTACATTGAACTTGACGATATCACTTCCATACTATTTAAATGGAGAATTAATGAAGTTCTCCAGTTTGAAGCTTTTCATCATAATAACGTTTTTGTCCTATAGATGCTGTATCTATGCTGGCGTCCCAATCTCCGGCACCAACGCCGAGGTGATGCCGTCACAATGGGAGTTCCAAGTGGGCCCGTCCGTGGGCGTGAGCGCCGCCGACGACCTGTGGGTGGCGCGCTACATCCTGCACAGACTGGCCGAGGAGTACGGTGTCATCGTCACTTTCGACCCCAAGCCCGTGCAGGACTGGAATGGCTCCGGGGCTCATACCAACTTCTCCACTAAGAAAATGAGAGAGGACAATGGCATTATGTAAGCTTTTAAATCAATTTTCCGCATTTTTTTTTAAGTTATTCTGATACTAAGAAACATATCTATTTTTATTGGTAATTGAAACATGGCGTTGCTTTGTCTGCGGATATATTTTCCAGTAGCGTCTAAGTATAACGTGTAATGTGTTTGCAGCGAAATCGAGAAGGCGATAGACAAGCTGTCAAAAGTACACATGAAGCATATCAAGGTGTACGACCCCCGCGGAGGAAAGGACAACGAGAGAAGGTTGACCGGTCTCCATGAAACTGCCAGTATTAACGACTTCAGCGCCGGTACGTTGTTTTTCTTTATCAGCGTTTTATTGTAATCAATATAATGATATATGTAATTACAAAAACAGATAACTGGACGCATAGACATCGATTATCGATGACATTTAAAGCACCGCCGTTCGCGGTAATCCTCTTTAATCAATCACGTTCGTAATGGGTTTATGTGCTGTGTTATTGTATGTTTTATGTCTCTTTGCCAGGTGTGGCCAGCCGCGCCAGCAGCATTCGGATACCGCGCGCGGTCGCGGAAGAGAAGAAGGGCTACTTGGAAGACCGACGACCCGCATCTAACTGCGATCCTTACTCCGTGACCGATGCGCTGATGCGCACCTGCATCCTGAACGAATAACATCGGAGCGCGGACGAGTCGCGCCCGCTCACCGCCTCGCCTCCACCACATATGCCTGAGCGACAGCGAGGCCCTTGTAGGGCCCGAGCGGGTGGCCCCCCGACCCTGCCTAGTTTAAGTAATCTCATACTATTATATGAGCGCACTAAAGTGATAGTACCGAAGGCCACACTCTATATGCCAGTATTTAATGCCTATTTGTGCATTAGATAGATTTTACACGTATTACAATAGTTTGAAGTTCGTTTACCTTTTGCGATTATTGCTGAAATTCAAACTGCCGATTTTTGTATTTGATCGATTAGATATCTAAGGAATTGATATACAAATATAACAAACAATCACTGTGGCCTTATGGTCCAGGTTGATATGATGAAAGGCATGTTTGTAATGTCAAAAGCTCGAGATCTGGGCATGGCGGATAAGTGATAGTGGTAGTGCGTTACCATGGACCACATTTTATTGAAAGATATTATACATTTTATTATAGAGAATATTTTTACGAATATTACATGATATTTAACATTAATTGTTATTTTGATGTTTAATAGTTTAATTATATACAAATAATCACATATCATTATTTCTAAAAAAATCATTTCCATAGGTAATGCCTAGGCGTATGCCTTTGCCAGAGGCGGTTCTGGCGAACATTAGTTGTATTTAGTACCTACCTGTATCTAACCGCTGACTAGTTTTACTGGTCGACCATAATATTATAGGCCACACATTGTACACGTTTTAGTTTAGATATATCGCATTTCTTTAACAATATTACTGCTGAACTACAAAACATACTGTTATTCAAGTCTTACATATTCTTATGGTCTTGCAATAATACGAGCCTTTGATCAATTGTCACTGATATATACAAATGTACAACATATTTAATAGAATAAATAGGTAGATACAATACATACAGATATAGAACATCAAGAAAACATACTTATGAAGCACAAATAGATTCTTGTGATAGGTACATTTAGCCGTTTAGAATCGTTATTAGGTTTAGTATTATTATAATATAATTATATTATGATACATGCATACGCGCCTAATTAAATATTTTATGTAGCATGCAATGATTAATTTCACGACAAATATTTAGAGTTGTAATATTTCAACATGTTATTAATAATATTAACGAGATGTTAGGTATGAAAAATAAATGATACTTTGTTGTATAATTGGTCAATTTGATTATTATTATTCTTAACCTCCTACCAATTTAATTTAAATTATCCGAATTCATTTTGAAGTGTTTGAGTGTGTTGTTCATGAGGTTGGTACAATCAACGGCACAGAACTTGATCCAATTTGTCTTATACATAGTTTTTTTATGAAATACTATTCAATACTAAAATTATCTATAAAATATAGAAAACGGTAAAAATAATTAAACAGAATCAGTAACGGGTGTTAACATCCCTGGCCGTTATCTATATAGACCTGCATTATGGTCTGTCTCTGATATCCATTTGTTGAATTTCCTCCCAATCCCAAGCGGCCACTAAAGCTTGTACTCCTCTTCACCCGCCGTTTTAAGAGGCCTTATTCCTTTTAACATTTTTTTTTCGTATTATGACACATACATTGATAATTTCAACCAACTTTTTGAAGTGGAAATGCTTTTTTTCCCCGAGTTCTAGACCTACCTGTAGTGATAGCTATTTCATGCTTTCATTGCGTGCAGTTGAAAAAACTATTTTTTCGCGTAAACGTGGTAAATTTTGAGTATATTTTGAAACAAAAATTGACAATGAAAAATTCAAACTAAGTTTCAAATATTTATATACCAATAAATCCCAATAGTTCTGTTCTAGGTAGTAACATCAATAATACGTTAAGAAACATGTTTGATCATAAAGAAAAATGTCTTAAACAATCAGCATTTAAAAAGGAATAAGTCGTCTTAACATTCCCTATGGGTTTATGTCAGGGATTCGGGCTGGACATTGAATTCTTCGAATTCCAATGTTAGAAAGATATTGGTCGACGCGCTGTGCACTGTCTGCTCTACCGTACCTAAGTAAACATATTGTGGCCCAATGAACGGGTCAACGTACTTAATCTTGAAGATTTTCCTCCATGTATCAGGTAGCGTTGAGAGCGCCTTCCACAATGCCTAACTCTGTGCGAGCGTTTGAACTAATCCCGTCCGAAACCATTATATAACCACCGTGAAAACTCACTGTTTGCCTCGTGGTTAGTTTTCATTTTCATGTGCAAACTCAAGCCTCGCTACACGATGATGTCGCCCGAGTGCGGGTCCAGTAACCGGCTTGCGAGCACGTAGGTGGGTCACATACTTCAATTCTCTTTCAGATGATTGTACATTCAGTCACACTCACATTCACGCCTCTTGTAATTCTGTCTTATCACAATGGCGGTGAGGAAGCGAATTTGAAGTAGGTTCAGAATAACAAAACTGCCTGGTCTTTTGGTAGATCACTGCCTCTCGGTATCATGCCGGGCCGTTTAATACCCGTTAGTAAACTTCGATATATAGGAAACCCATGCGGTTATAAGCCTGGGAGCCACGTGGCAGGAGGGGTTTAATCTACGGATAGCCCTTGGATTGTGAAGAGATCTCTAGCTTTTTGCTTGTGCCTTTAGCCGAGGCGTTTTAATCTATGTATCTACAGAATGCAGAATTAATTTATTATTAAATAAAAAGGTATTTTGGTAAGTCGATTTACTAACGTGGACTAGCTTGCTTGAAACTTTAAATCATAGATACGTATTATACGCGGAGTTCATTGAACAGACTTTCACTTCCTGAAAATTACAAGTTAAACTACTAGCGTCATCTAGTGGTGAGTAGCATATGATTCATGTTATTGAGGGAAAGACTTTGGACTCGCGATAGTGCACGACGAAGGTGCTGCCAACTGGTGTCACTAATACGCATCATTTACCATGACATTGAAATTGATAGGACTGCTACCAGTTACTGAAAACATTCAAACATCCAAACAAACATTATGAGGACACGGTTGGCGCTGACGGTCCTAGGTTTGAATACCGGCAAGGGCAAATATTTGTGTGATGAACTCGAACATTTGTGCCTGTCGTTTATCGTCGTCTATTGTCCATAACAGAAGCCTACTAGAGCTTACTGTGGGACTAGATCGATTTGTGTGAGGCTGTCCGATATTTATTTATTTATTCTCTTATACAACGAAAGTAGTGCTAACTGGTACCGCCAATCTGAATCTACATATCTCCTTATCAATACTTGAGTTTGACATTAAATGTATAGTGGTGCCCAAATAGTTCTTGCAAGTTCATGTATTCCAACACATAGCGCATGCGCATTACACAACCTAAATTCAAGCTGAATGTAGGTAGACCTATGACAAACAGACTGACCTAAAAATGACGTGTTCAGCTAGGTACACGTCCGCTGGTTCGAGTATTCGTGCACGCCAGCACCTCAACTTACACGCTAGGCGTTGCGGCAGTGCTACCGAATATGAGACCATCATTAGATTCATAAGATACGATACGGTACGAGGGCTACTTCACCGCCAATAATTTTACAGCGCAATAAGCTACTTTCATATAATCGGCTAGGGAAGCTCCAACTGGACTAATATGGTAGTTTATGCAACTGTTATATAGTGAGAGGGATTCAATTAACAGGAGTGTGGCTCGCCTTCGGCTCATTCATAATAGTATCTCAGGAGTGATTTAAGGCCTAATCATGTAGAGTTCAAGTTACTTCCCTCTTACTATGTCTGTTTTACTCGGCGCTGCTTTAACGAGAACTGTTTCACACATTTCTGCTTCGCGAGTAAGTGGCGTAACTATGGACTAGGCGTGTGGACTGTTTTTTTGTGAGAATTGCAATCGATTTAATTTTTTATTGGGATCTAATGTCTATATGGAATTAACTACACGTAGACTACTCTACAAGTCAGAAATGACCGTCAAAGTTCAACATTTCTACGGAGCGCTGAAAACGCTCCATAAAAATAAATCGTCATCTAACATGTGACGTAATTTATAAGTGAATTGACATTTTCATCGTGAAAAAGTGCGTTTAAGTTCATGGTTGTGATACAATTAATGTTTTGTTAAATTATGAGGATTCTGAAAACTTTTTAATTTTATTTCTTTTGGATTATAAAAAATATCGCTTTTCTTTGTCTCATGTCATATTTAGCTAGTTTTATTCATATAACTACAGTAAGTTGTATATTTCCATTAACACTTATTTTTGCGTCGTATGACGACTCTAGCCCTGAACGTCGCAAAAAAATCCAGGCTTAAACCTCGCTCGGTGCCGTTAATAGTCTAATAAATTCTGTTTAAATAATAAATACAAAAATAAGGTAAAAAAAAAGAATATCTGGTTATACATCGTCAAATTGAGGGCTAGTGATGAACTGATTAACACAGCAAGTAAAATGTAATAAATATATTTTGAACTGACTTCATAAAGTGAGGGTGTAAGTTCAAAACATTGCTCATTTAACTTTATGTACTAAGTTTTGCACGGCAGTCGAGAGGGTAAAACGGTCAGACATATTAACAACTTCTTAACATTTTCTTTGGCCAAGTTTATCTGCAGTATTATTAAAGTTGTCGATACTAACAATTTTCAAATAAAAGACTAGTTTTAAATAATTTATTTATTTGTAACATGCACTCTCTAAAACGACATTTCCTTTAAAGATAGAGTTTTCGATATAATCACTTTAAGTTTTAAAGAATTCAAATGTAGTCCCGATGATAACTATCAATAACTTAGTACAATAAAGATAGGAAAACAACGCTGGGTATAATTCTGATTCACAATATCTACTACGCATGTGCATGTGTTATTTATTATATTAGTCGAAACTGCAAAGTAGCGTTATTTATAACAAAGTTTAGGTTAATATAGCATTCAGCTTGTCTATTTAAGTGAAGTAAAGCAACCTCATTTTAGCTGCTGGAACAAACGTTTCATCAATAACGTTTAAGCACTGCATAAAATCAAATACGATACTATTATAATTATATTTTTTACATAAAACTTACAATACTGGCTCAATAAATATCGCTCTATATATAAATCTGCACACAGTGAACGACTATCAACACATTATAACGAAGCTAAAGTGACCCAGGGTTCAAATGGGACGTCCCTAGCAACATGCTATAGTGTATTATTTGATTTCTTTGATTATGAAGATACTATATGCAGTTAAGTAGTCATAAGTCGCAACCTGACACTTGCAAACCCTGGGTTACCTTATCTTAAGGGGTAAGAACAAACGATGCTATAACAACTGAAATAAAGATACAAACAAGTCTTAAATCTATTTTATGAAGTGACGATATCAATTCAATTAGAACAAGCTAAACCGTTAGGTAGATCTGTTCCGCCCTGGCCCCACTAGATTTCATAAATACTATACACATGAAAAAACGAAGCTATGCCGACGAAAAAAACTATATATTAATATACCCCAAGTTTTAGGATCAATGATCACAATTAAGTATAATGTTTAAAATAATTGTACATACACCTGGGTACTGCGGTATTTGAACTACACGTTTGAACCTCATGGTGGCCGTACATGTAGAGGATAGGACCATTTTATTTCTTATCGTACACGCCATTTTTTTTTTTAGGTTTTCGACATTTTAGGTATTTTCTACTCAGAATCACGAGCTCTTACGATCTAATTAGGAGAAAGTGTCCCAATATTTAAATAAAAAAAGCGGGATGTACAACAAATAATATAATGGCCCAAAAACACGTTTGTACTGAAGGGTTTAACCGGGCGGTGAGTTTTGACTTGAACTGTGGAATGTCTTTACTAAAGGACTTGTTTTTAGACGTTATAAAGAAACATTCCGCCAGCGTTTCCGTATGTAGCGCGACACAAGGGCGACTTGGCGTGACGCGAAACGGTCTGAATATATTCTATGCACGGAATGCACATATTTATTTCGTAGTCTATTCATTATTTAACGAAAACTGTTGAAAAGCGTAAATGATTACGACGACAATGCTAAAACTGAATTCAAATTATTACTTCACGAGAATCATTAGGTTTCATATCGTATTTGATGTAAAAGAAACATGGACCCGAGTCACATAAAAAAATCAGTTACACGTTTTTATGTCGATTTATAATGTATAAAAGTCGATTTTTGAATACTGCAATATATGCAAATTTAAATTTAAATTCATGTTTACTATGTTTTTTGTAAATTTTTCACAAATATATGTATTAGATGTTGCCAATATAAATTTCACAAACACAGCATCTTTAAAATTAGGTAGTAGTTAATAAGTTAACAATAACCGCTTTATATTTCTCTTCTGTTGTCAGGAGATACATATTTTAATAATTCGAGCGATCGATTTTTGTTTTCGAATATCGGGAAAGTAACCAAAAGCTACGATAAAAACACAAACGTCTTAATATTAAGTTTAAGAAAATATTTAAAGTTCGCTACGATTTATTAATTCGATTTTGATCAAAAATACAGTTATATTGTTAATGATTACTGTAAAATACTATTAAATTGATTATTGGAGTGTAATTAAATATACCATCCATTAAAGAACGAATATCTAAAGAGTTACATCTATGTAATGGTAAAGGTTATTTCTTTGCCCTGTGGCTAAGTAGTATTGAGTATTCTTTTTTCAAAACACTCATAAGATAGAATAGGGTCGCAATGTATCATTTCATCTCGCTATTCAGATAAACAACGCTCAGGACATTATAATTATCTTTTCATCACATTTGCTCGTAAAATATGTTATTACATGCATTCTTCGGGTGTAAGGACAAAGGCCTATATTGTTCCCGCGGGAGTTATGGATTGTTATAACTACCGAGGGAGTTATGGTTCTAGTTTTAAAAATATAGTACGCACTCGTACGTTTCTTCAGACTATTTCAATCCAGCCAAGGTTTTTTGTTGTATCACCTAAAACTTGACTACAAGCAAATTTTATTGTGTATTAAACTAATCCAATGGAAAATATGGTGTGTGTTACAACTATTTAAGTGTATTTTGCAGTTATTTTATTAAAATTCATTTTAACTAATCGTTACAATCTGGCAGTATAGCCTGTCAAGTTTCTAAACTAAACGCAGTTCTTAGCATTATCTGTGGTAGACTACACAAAAAAAAGTTATAAAAGTATTTGTTAAGTACTATACATAACAAAATATCTGTTCGTATTTGAGTTATATAATATTATGGTGTTAATTTTAGCTGCATAATATTGTTAATTTGTGTTTGTTTAATGATAGATTGTAAGATTCTGTATAAATTTGTTTTCCTCCCAAATGTGATGAAAAACATTGAGTGTATATGACGGGCGTAAGGGGATTACAAACTCAGGCCATTAAAAGCCCTTCGCCTTTGGCGTCGGGTTTCTAATAGACCTTCGTTAGTAATCCCCTTGCTACCATCCATATGACACAATGTACTGTATTCTTATTTTTTTTAACCTAACGGGGCCGCGTGAACTGATCAGAATAGATGGATCATTTACGACAGCATTCAATGCCGAAGTAATCGCCCCCTTGCCAACTATACAGACACCCATATCTTTATGTTCAACTTAACCTACCGATCGAAAATTATGTAGTTAACTAGAAGAACTATAATACAATTATTTGAAACACCCGGGAGACGACCTTTACACCCCGCCACGACCGAGAAGACTTAATATATAAAACATGTATAATTTCAATAAACTCGACAATTATAATAATCTATGTATTTAAAATATAGGACAGGGTATAGACGTGTCCTGATAAAAGATTTATGAATTCGTTTCGTTAAGAGAACTATAAAGTACTGTATTGCTACTATTCTATGAATACTCCCTACATACCTACCTACGCGCTTGATACTAAATGGGACAATACATAACACTCGTCTATTATGCTAACTGTTCAAGTTAAGCTTTAGCCACACAGATGGACTGCGTGGCGGGTCAGGGTAGGAGCAGCACAACAGACCTGCATATACGATGAATTTATGACTGTTATATTTCATAGCCACTTTACAACTATTTACTTCGATACCAGTCGATACAAACCAATTCATAAAACGCGTCATTACTTAGAGGCATAGATTTGGCTAACGTTTTACGATATTAAAGTATCCAATCAGAATTTTATAATTAGAAGTCAAGAATCTACTAAGTGAAAGTATAATAACTAGCCTAACCTAGATATAACGGGTGCCCCGAACATCTGCGTAATCTTTTTTCTTAACCCTTTGACCGCCAAAGACGGCAAATCACGTCATCGGGAATTCGTGCCACTGACGCCAACGACGCCTATTGACGTCAAAATTTTCAATGGTCAAAAACATGCTAATTCAAACCACTATCTGTGTTTTTCAATCTCTGTTGATTTTGGAGCAACTTTTTTTTTTGTTTGGCGTCAGTGGCACGGTGAATTGCTTTGCCGCTTGGCGCTCGAAAGGTTTATTTAAAACGGCTGAACGACACACTACTAGTAGTAGAATCTGATGTACGACTATAGTCAGACCACACTAACTCTTCCAAGCAAATGAACTGTCAAATCATACAAAGTGAGTCAGTTTGTATGATTTGACAGTTTATTTGCTTGGAAGAGTAAGCGTGGTCTGACTATAGCTAGGCCGGTTTTTAAAGTAACGTTTCCCCTAAACTGGTATATTTAATATGTGTGTAGTCGAATTCGTTCTAGCCCGAGAATAAACATCCGTGATGTTAACATACATATTGTATAGAGCTGAGCAATATGTTCTCAAATCATGGCAAGCGCTAGCGAAACCGACCGAATATTACTGTGAATATTACTGTCCCGATTTATTTAGCTTAAGTTGAGAGAGATATTCGTATCAATCGATAATGCCCGCGTAACAAGAGAATTCGAGGCCAGTTGTGTCAGCCCTGATATCTGTGATTTGAAATTATCTATTCGTTTCAACACCGTGGCTTAGTTTGCGTAGTATTGCACTGAATCCCAAGTATAATTTATACATTAGTATGTGCGCCCTACGCGGCGACAGAACAGCGGAGCTGTGCCACTCCTACACATTGTGTCTATATTTGTAGAAAGGGTACAATAGTGACATTACAATTTTGAATATAAGAATAAGTACATTTCAATATTCCAGTACTAGTTATATACGAATTTGCTTAATTTAAATACACAGGTTTAATATAATAATTGTAATACTTCCATTATTAGTTAAAGACGTAAATAAAATAAATATACCTTCATTATTATAATATTATGTACATAATACACTTAATATATAAATACGCTAATAATAACACATCAATGTGTGAAACCAACGACATAACTATGTATTACTATATAAATAATTTCGGCATTAACAGCAAGTAGGTGTGTAGAAATATCTAAATGTGCTTCCACGTTCATTGCTTGGACATACATATAATATGGATCAGTGACTTTCAAGAATTGTATTAATCACATAAAATATGTACAACAAAAACTGTCAACTAATACGTTAACTTATTTGGTCTTCGTATTCCGGTGATCCCAGAGGGGAGGGGAGTAGACGTTGCCAGTTACCAGTCACCAAGCAATGAGACGTGTCACTAAGCTCGATGTAATGTTATATTAAAAACCCGACAGATTACCCGATTAAATCCTTATACTAACACAGAGCCCTACCAAATGTGTACGAGTTTCAAAGTTCCAATAATAAATTCGTTTACAACTATATGATTCGCGTCAGGAAAGAGCAACGTTGTCACTGATTCACATATCGATAGTTCTACCCGTTGAGTTCCGGGTGACTCGCTGCACAAGGGAGAGAAATGGGGCCGATTATTTTCATGCATAGCCCAACAGGGGGTTTTTTAGCCCACGCCCTATTGCGGATTTTTAATGGTACTAATTTACTTTACTGGTTGCGACAAATTTTTGGCAACTGACATTAAAAGTCGGTGAATGTCACTGACGTATGTTTACATCAGTGACATTCACCGACTTTCGAAGAGGAAACCGGACTAAATATTCCGCAATTTCAAGTAATTTTGGCATAATAAAGCCAAATCTATTCACAGTGATAAAAGACAAGTATTTTTAAGGCTATATAGCCTAATAAGTGTCGATAAAACATCTTTCATATGGCGATAATGAGCATACGTCATATATTTGCGTTATAAAACATCAGTAGCGATTTGTCATCAACCAAATTCAAAACATTGTTTACCGGAATGCTGCCCGTTCGTTCTTCTTACGAAAAAAATACTGAATCCTATTGAAAAAAAAAAAACTTGACTTTCATCACTGTGGATAGTTTTAACTTATGCAAAAATGACTTGAAATTTGCGGAATATTTAGCCTTGTTTCTTCTTTGTTTACAAAAGTGACTAACTTTCAGCGTAAGTTACTGAACATTTGTCATTGCCAGTTCAATAAATTAGTACCTACCACAAAATCTCCGCAATATGGGGTGGGCTGCAAAACACCCTGTTGGGGTATAATGTAGTTGAAGAACAGAGTTCATATAAATTAATTAAATTAGTTACAGCAAAAGGTTTGTTGGTAAAATAACAGTGAATGGTAATAGTCATGTAGATCGAACAACTCGGAAACATTTGCCGTCGTCTCAAATGCTTGTGATTTTCTTTTTGCTTATCGTAACCGACTATCATAGGTTTGGAACTCTCTCGAAATTGTTTTTTGAATGTAAATTGTTGTTTACAGTGCAGCGAGATGACCAGTGCAACAGTCGTCCGAGGCCGCTATTCCACTAAATATTTAGGTAATTTCACTTCAATGGTATCGTCGTAATCTTTGACAGTGTCAATGTGGCATAAAATCATAACTAGAATAGAAAAATTACTGATGTGCGGATAAGAAGTGCTTTACTGATTTTCTCCAGTATAATTATGGTATTAAATCAACCATCGTGTTGATTATTTCTTGACATTTCTTGACAATATCGTGACAGGACAAGTTTTTGAGAAATACTCCTATATCACTCACTAATAATATTTTATCAGGGTAGTTAAACTTCGTGTAAGTATGACAATGCTTTTTCAATTAGTCAAAAATTAAACATAATAAAGCCCTGTAATATTGGACCATTGATATGGCGAAAGTGGAGGGTATATAGAAAATTTATCTAAATGTTCTATGGGGAATTTGCCATTTTACGTACACCTTTCAAAAACTTTATGCAACGTGCACATCAGTATTCGACTTCAATGCTAATGACGTATTTTTTTTTACAGATCGTTAAGATTATCAACAGTGGAATAGTTGTAAGGCTCGCTTACAATACCTTCCGGACGGCTCTAATCCGTCAGCCGAGGACTGATGTCCTCGAAGTACTCCATTAGTTAATTGTCCGGCGAGTGCGGGAGGGGCAGCGGGGGCGTGGCTCGGTTCGCGTAGCGCGCACAGTTACCAATCACCGTGCACGCCAGGTCCTTGATCATCTCGTACGGCGACGGATGGTTTAGCAGATCCACTAGGAGTTTTAGGCCGCCCTCGGCTTCAACCAAGCCGCAGTATTTGTCAGCTGTAATGTTAAATGAGGAAATTAATGCATTTTCCTCAGACACGTCACAAAACTATACCAACATTTAACAGTAATTCGCAACCAATCACAGTTTTTATATCTGCGGTACATTTATATGAGCTGAATGGCTAAGAGTCGTTTTCAAAAAACATGTACTTACTCAAGAGCTGGGTCATTGTCAGATTTAGGTGCGCGTCTTTCCGGTGGACATTAGCGAAATTCAGGATACCAGAGCCTAATTTTCTGATAAAATGCCTGTGAGAATAAATAATGTTTCCTCTTCTATAATCTGATGTAATAGCAACATAACCTAGACTCATGAAAGCTCTTAACTTTTGACCACTAAAGGGACAAATTTTGTTTTTTTGAACTGACAATAATTAAAACAAAAATGACTTGATTCCTTTGTGTAAAAAAAGTTACCCATATTGTTTGTATGACTAGCTTTCGTTACACGCAGGACGCGTTCGTAGTTTTGTTTTTATTAAGCCTTTAACTACGTACATGTTTTATGAAAACGACTCCTAATACGAAAATATCGTTGTACTAGCATTTTTACTGGCGTGACAGCGCATTTGTAACCTTCCACAACCTTAAAAGTCTCATCTCATGGAATTAGGTAAAGCCTGACCAGAAATATATGAGGATTGTCAAGAGGGCGCTATTTACAAGATTTATATGGCAACAATTTTGCAACCAATCCCAACCGCACCTTAAATAACACACACGCACACATTAGTGTAAATACCTGTCAGTTTGTAAGTTAACCTCGTAATATAATTTTATGGAATGCACTTTTCCTGTCTGTTTTTCATGAACCAAACACTTGTACACATTATTTATAATATTACGTTTACGACTGTGAATGGTATTCGGCATTTTCTTTGGATATTTTTAAATATTTGTCTTTTGAAGAAACCACCACGAATGACATTGACATTGTAGACAGACCCTCATAAAATCATTGCCAGGGTAAGCAATTAGCTCCTGTAAAATTCCGCAATATGGCGCATCCTCATATATTTCTGGTCAGGCTTTCCAAGCATTTCGATTGTAATCATCAAACCCCCTATATCCCGACATTGAAGAATTTGCTTTTTATTATTATATAGAACAAGCCACCGGCTGTCCGGCACAACTCGAAGGAACCCGCCCACTCACGGTAGACGGTGGTGAGGTTGGCGAGCGCCCAGACGGCCCAGTGCTGGCACTGCGGAGTGTGGTGCGCGTGCAGTAGACTGAGTATCGGCTCGAAGCTGCGGTAGTTGATGTTGCGCTCGGCGCGCAGGTCCCAGCGCTCGACGGCGGCGGCCACGCGCTGCAGCACGGCCTCGCGCGCGGGCTCCTCCACGGTCCACGTCGCGGGGCCGTCCGACGCCATGTGGGCCAGCACGCCCGCCGCGTTGTAGCTCACCTGTTTAATAGGACGTTCATTTACGATATGTGCAAGTTATAGTACACTAGCTGTGCCCCGCGGTGTTACCCCCTCATCCCACGGGAACACTTAATTTATTCGGGATGAAAAGTATCCTATGTCCTTTCCCGGGTCTCAAACTATCTCCATATCGAATTTCATCTAAGTCGGTTCAGCGGTTTAAGCGTGAAGAGGTAACAGACAGACAGACACACTTTCGCATTTATAATATTATAGTATATATAGTATATAGTATGGATTACTGCAGACGCCGGCAAGCCCTTTTCACGGGTAAGGCATGTATAGTGCTTTTCTCAAACATATGCAATGAAATAAAAAAATACACAACAACAAAAAACATAATTCAGCTGTTTAGCCAGTACATGACACAGACGCCATGTTAAAAAAATATACTTCCCGGCCTAGGCCTTAAATTTTGTATGAAATTCCTTTACAGTTCTCTCGAATTGTTCCGCCCAAAACGTGACACTTCGAAGCCTGTTTTAACGCACGCACGTTATGACGATATTTCATTGCATGTTTGAGAAATAGTACATTACTGCAGAGGCCGCGAAATAGGGGATTATTGGCCGAGTAGTAATAGATGGCCGAGTGATAACGAGGCCATCTAGAGATACGAGGCCGACAATCCCTGTTCGCGCCGAGGCTTGTATAGTGCTTTTCTCAAATAAATCCAAGGAAATAATACAAATGTTCAACTTATATATTCATATAAAAACAAATTTATTTCAAACTTAATAAAAAAAAACAAATTTATTTTTTTAAGCTGTTCGGGTCAATGTTTTTTCCACCAAATGTTAAGATGATTCTATTTATTAAAAAATGACAACACCTTATTAATTAGATATTGTTATATTTTTTAACAATAAACGTGATTCTTGTTTATTTTATTGAATATCTGATTTAATCTAATTGAATAAACTAGTTAAATATAAGAAATAAAACGTAAATATACATGCACAAACAAAGTTTTTTTTTTATTGGCAGTATGCCATAGATTATCAATAAAAGAAATAAACCCCACTGAAACAAAAGACAATCTCTTTGTTGGCTACGGCCAATAATGTTGTATGAAATTCCTTTATATCGTTCTAATTTGAAATTAGAACGAATCTTCAACAATTGCTATACAAAGACGTATTTCGCGTTCTAATACCACGATCATAAGAACGACATTTCCTTGGATGTTTGAGAAATAGTACATTACATACCTAGGGCGGTGAATTCGTGAGAGTCCCAGATGGCAGGTGTTTATGCGATCTGGAGCTTTACGAATAACCGCCCGTGGTTTGTCTAAAGTTTTACGTCTTGCCTTGGCCAGGAAGTGTTATTATCTCCCCGCGTAGCGGGCAGAAAACGGCCAAGGGTGACGTAAATGTTTATTATAAACTAAAAATCTAAATCTCTCCAGACATTTTAGCGTGATAACAACGATATTCCATCTCCGGCCGAAAAATAGCGTTGGTTATCAATTGACAACGTTTCATTTTTTTTACATATCCTTTTTAATATACAGTCCGAAAGAGGGTTTTTTTTAAGTTACACGTATTTTTTATTTTCCTCGAAAGCCTTCATTTTGAAGCAAAAAGCCCAACTTTATAGTTGCTCATTCTAATAGATCGTAAGCGACAAAAATGACGTCAGTGCTGGGGTGTCGTGTTGCCAGTCAAAAAAAAGATAGCCATGACAACTTACGCTAGTCACAGACGTTCTTAAATTTATCTTAAAACTGCCATACACGCACATGACTTTTATAACAATCTACATTATATCTAATCCTACTTAACCGCACTTATTGTTTTTAAAAACTTGCAAATATAACTCATCTGCGTATCCTGCAAAGAATTTTTTTACAGTTCCTCGTGGAAATACACGAGAATGGTGTTGCAGGCGGATATTTTCATCTATACGGCAATATTTTTATACCAACGAATATGGGGAAAAATATTGATTGTGCACTTACTATGAAAACTATTTTAAAATAAACGAATAATAGACGTTTTGTTGTTTTTATTTTAAGCTGAAAAGAAAAATATAGGTAATAATATGTTCTATAACATTTATATCTTGACAGTATCTTAGATATATTTTTGTACTAGCTTTTGCCCGAGACAGATAGTTACGGAGATATGCACATTTAAAAAAACTTAACAAATTGCAATTTCCAACTCAAAAACAAACTTCTGGATTATATCTTCGTTTAGGAGCATTTTAGCTAGAACAGTGCCTGGGCAATTTTGTAGAGAATTAAATTTACTATAATTTACATTTCAAATTTTGTTTCTAGGACAGATAATTACGGAGATATGTAAAAAATAAAGTCACATTTTCGGGTAATGTATGTAAAAATGGACATGAGTTTTATAAGCAATTATATTTCCTACATGTTTTAATTTGTCCTTGACTAGTCCGTAACTGAATGACAGCGTTCTAAACCAAGAATTTTGAGCAATTTTCGGAAAATTCGACTTTTCCTGTTTTTTAAATGTGCATATCTCCGTAACTAACCGTCCTTGAAACAAAATTTGAAATGTAAATTATAGTAAATTTAATTCTCTACATCATTGCCCAAGCTTTGTTGTAGCTAAAATGCTCCTAAACGAAGATATAATCCAGAAGTTTGTTTTTCAGTAGGAAATTGCGATTTTTTTACGTTTTTTTAAATGTGGATATCTCCATAACTATCTGTCCTAGAAAAAAAATATAAAATGGAGAATGTAGTAAATTTAACTCTCTATAACATTGTCAAAGCTTTCTTCTAGCTAAAATGCTCCTAACGGAAGATATGACCAAAATATGAAGAAAGTGCCGGTTTTTTCAATATGGCGGCGGGCGCAGAGGGGGGGGAATTGTGCATTTTGCATTTTAAACACTGACTAACCATCCTAGACAACATATAAAAAATTCAAAACTACCGGACCGTTTGTAAGGTCACACATAGTACTTTAGTCTCTATTCACCGTATTAAAAGCAGAGTCGTATAATGGGTTAAAACAATAATAAAATGAAATATTGCGCTTGAGCGAAAACTGAACAAAGACATGTCAATGACAATTATTTGACAAACTTTCAAACGTGACAACCGGAAGGGAGATTTTTTTTCATTCCATTGGAGGCTTAAGCCCTCAAGTCCAGCAATGACGTCATACTTCCGGTTTAACATATTTTGTTGATTTTTTGAAAAATATGGGCAGAAAAAAATCCAAAATATTTTTTTTGCGCTCTTTACACGTTATTCTACGAATGGTTTTCGATTTAGGACTTTAGCAAAATATGAAACGTTGTCAATTGCCATAAAATTGACGACATTCATACGGGACTGAAATATTCATAAATCAATTTTATATTAGGTATTAGTTCCAACACTCAAACAACTGTAGTAATTCGACCGAAATGGATACCGATTACGCTTACTTTATAATCTATATATATATTACGCGAGGCCGATTTTTGTACATCCCATCAGATCTACAGTTACGGTCCGATTTTGATAAATGATATGTCATTAGATTCGTCTCATGCTGGAGAGGTGCATAAAACTCTTGGATTTTTATTTTTTTCCTGAAAAAGTACTGAAAAATGGATTTGAAAAAACTACTGTGCGCTAACCACGTGACCTGTGATCCCTATTTTGACATAAGATGACCAAATAATAATCAGCATGATTTGCTCACAAACCTGTAGTAAGTTGTTCAGCATGATGAAATATTATTTTTGAGTCGGCAACATAATATCCGCAACACTTAAAACATGTACGAAATTACGAATATGCAAAAATAATTTTACAGTTTGTTGACAATGAATGACAGTAACCATATTCTGTCAACTTTAAATGTATTTTTTATTGGGGGCTATTATGTCAATGACCTAATTTGCCAGGTTGTTTTTCTTTTTAAAATGTTGATATGGAAACTTTTTTCGCATACCTGTTAAAAATGTGGAGGAAAAAGCCGCGAGTAAAAAGTGCGAGTTGGACTGGTGCTTATATATATATATATATATATATATATATTAAGAGCCTATATTGTCCCACTGCTGGGCAAAGGCCTCCCTCTCATTCTTCCATGCGTCCCTGTCCCGAGCAATCTCCCACCAGTCTCGATGAAAGGCGTCAAGTTCATCTCAACTGGGATGGGACTGGTGCTTGCAAGACTAAAAAAACTGATCGTCATTCAAGAATAGATTATTTTTATAGGCGAGTTTTACAATAGTAAATCAAAGCAGAAAAAATGTAGTATAACAAATTTAAACGTCATATAATTAAGTAAAATGATAGATTATTATAAATATGATTATATACCTAATTCCATCAAAAAAATAATTCCAAGGAAAATGGCATGAGTTATAGTAAATTAAATGGTATTTTACAAGAAAAAAGTTAGTCCTTCCGCTTGTATGTCGACGGGATGGGAAATGTGGTCGAGTTGAGAATATGGACTAGGTACTTGACAATGTAGCTAAGTTGGGAATGTATCTACATTGGTAATATGGATGAGTTGTTAAAATGGACGAGTTGCAAATGTGGACGAGTTGAGAATGTGGACGAATTGGCAATGAAGGAGACTTGGTAATAAGGACGAGTTGGTGATATGGAAGATTTGGCAATAAAGACGAGCTGATAATAAGGACAAGTTGGTATTGTAGACGAGTTGGGTGTATTGTCGAGTTGGGAATATGGACGAGTTAGAAATGTGGATGAGTTGGTAAAATTGACAAGTTGGGAACATGGACAAGTGGGCAATGTGGACGAGTTGGCATTGTGGACGACCAAGCAATATGGACGCGTCGGCATTGTGGATGAGTTGGGAATATAAACGAGTTGGCAATGAAGACGACTTGGTAATAAGGACGAGTTAGTGATATGGAAGATTTGGCAATAAGGACGAGCTGATAATAAGGACAAGTTGGTATCGTAGACGAGTTGGGTGTATCGTCGAGTTGGGAATATTGATGAGTTGAAAATAAAGACGGGCTGACAATAAGGACGAGTTTGTATAGACGAGTTGGGTGTATCGTCGAGTTGGGAATATGGACGACTTGGAAATGTGGACGACTTGGAATTGTGGACGACTTGGAATTGTGGATGAGTTGGGCCTATGGAAAAGTTGGGAATGTGGACGAGTTGTATTTGTGGACGAGTTAGCAATATGGACGAGTTGGCATTGTTGATGAGTTGGAAATGAAGACGAGTTGGCAATGTAGATGAGTTGGGTGTATGGACGAGTTGGTAATGTGGACGACTTGGCATTGTGGACGAGTAAGCAATATGGACGCGTTGGAATTGTGGACGAGTTGGGTATATGAACGAGTTAGCAATGTGGTCGAGTTGGCATTGTGAACAAATTGGGATTATGGACGAGTTGCCAATGGAGACGAATTGGTAATATAGAGGAGTTGGCGATGCAGATGAGTTGGGCGTATGAACGAGTTAGCAATGTGGACGTGTTGGGTGTGTGGACAAGTTGGCATTGTGACCCAGATGGGAATATAGACGAGCTGACATTGTGGACGAGTTGGCAATGTAGAATAATTAACATGTAACCCTAACATGCGAAACTTAATGGTAGAAATAACCTACATATGATGCAAATTTCAAAAAATCGACGCTCTCAAGAATAAATCATATTTGAATTAATGACGTCTGGCTGATCATTCTTATTCTCATTCAAAATAAAATTTGACAAATTCTGCTGTCAACAAAACAAATAGATTTTATAAGGCTTCCGTTTTTACCGACTATGGTAAGGAACTCTAAAATTAGGTTTATATCATCGACTTGAGAGTATAGATATCATCTCCCTCACTCTTCTGTCAGACACTATTTCAATGAGAGGAAAGACGAAAGTTTAAATTTGGAATTCGGGTATTAGGCCTTAAGCTCTAAATTGATTGAAAAAAATGTGTCTTAATATTCTTTTTTCAAACATTTTTAGCTGTTTTATGTATTGGATTTTATTTATTACACATATTTGACACATTCCTTTTTTATTTTTATGGTGGAGTATTGTTGGTCAGTTATTTATTTAGATTAGTAAATAGGGTTTGATTAAGTATACCTAGCGTAATAATTTCAAACACAATGTGTAATTGTTATTGAACAAATGATTGATGATGATGACATGGCAGCACCCATATTAAGAAACTTTGCACGATCTATTGAATTTCATTACAAAAACAAGCATTGATAATAGTGGTTTTTCGCGTATCTATAAACGATTTATACTCTCTATTTCATACAATTGAGTTTATGTAACAATTTTTATTATCACAATTTTTAAGTATTTACGATTATAAATGAATACATAAACAGTTGCGCACTACATGATTTCCTTTTTTAAACCTACGTATTGAGTGCCCAAATCTGTCGTTTCGATTCATGTGCTATTTCTGGAAATTGATAGAAATCGATCAAATCGATAAATTTATGCCCTGAAGAAAGAACAACAAATAAAAATTCTACCAATCTTATGTTCGGTCCTATGAAAATATGTCAATTATTTTTTTAAGATATAGGATTATTTTTAGAATTAATTTATTTCATAAATCGGATAAATGCATTTTATTTGTGAAACAGATCACATGTCATTAATGCACAAGTTATTTTTACAAAATAGTTGAAAAAGTTGTCACGATAAAGCTGGCAGTTGGCTATCAGGCCTGGCTCTAGCCTGGCATGTTTTAACGTTTCTAAAACATCATTTTAACGTGTTTTTTTACAGTATTTATTCTTCGTTCGCCAAAAACTTCTGATCGATAAAGTAGTTATTTTCTGTAACACTACCGGATTTCCATATTCTAGCGGCGGTTCGACGCCGCAACGGGCCTCTAGTTATGTTTATTGCATGTGTGTAATGTGAAATGTAATTTATATTTAAGATAGATGTGACCATTATTTCAAGCATTAAAAATTATTATGATTATAATTATTAGGTAATCATAGTGAATTTGGGAATTATTTCATTAAATTACGATTTCACGGTTTCGGAAAAATAGATCCCTGAGTGGGACACGGACTTACTTCAATCCCATCGCTCGAGGACTCCAGCAGTTCATAGAAGACAGACAGGAACAGTTTGTTCATGAGCTGCGGCCGTAATTCAGCCACCTCTGCGACGTTGCCGAGCAACCCCATCATGTTGCGGAGCAGCTCCTCTTTGTCCGGAAAACTCTGTAATATTGCCAACAAATTATATTGAAATTTAAATACTTAAATAATTATTATCTTCCCTGATCTTCCACCAGTACCATATTGAACTACTGCGACACCGCGGTGTTAATGCGGCGTGCTATTTTGAATGGCAACGCTGTTCATTAGTGGCGCGAGCTACATCTGCCCCCAGCCGCGAGTTCTGGCTTGTAATTTTTTTTGATGATGTAGCTTTCTATTAGTAACCAGTGTGCAAAATTCCGGCCCCCAAACTTTATAGTTTTAGGTAAAAAAAAAAAACGAAATATGACCTTTCTCCATTTTTTTTCAAGCTAGCCGATTGTGACGTGTGTCACGTACTTTGTGCATATAGTAAAGAAAATTATATGACATGAATTACAGGATATATTGCTATACAAAAAAATAAGGACTTTCGCGTCAGCGACACCTGCCTCTTCAGCACGTCGTCCGCGGGCTACCAGTGAAAGCTCACCTTGAGGCAGGCCAGGAAGAACTCCATGCCGCGGTTGTCGAGGAACCGCTGGCAGTTCTGCGGCGTCTCGTCGGTCACGTTCCACATGGTGGACCAGGCCACTTCGAGTACGTCGTCGCACAGCCGTCGCTCGAGGCGGTCCGCAATCAGATTCAACATTTTCTGTAATAATATTCGGTAAAGTGAATGGCGTGTTTCGCCAATTATATGATGGGGTCGCAGAAGTATGTACATATATGTAAAACGACGATCAGAGGCCACAATAAATAGCGATACATAATAATAACCATAGTATCTAATTACTAATTACATCGCTGTAAATATTTGCAGCTCAAGACGCACGCCATGTTTTAAGGGCCGCTTTCGCAGATAGAATTATAATTATTGTTGTCATTATGAGGAGAGGATGGTAGAGGTGGAGAGCGCGGTGGTAGCCTAGTGGTTAGGGAGCGCGGTGGTAGCCTAGTGGTTAGGGAGCGCGGTGGTAGCCTAGTGGTTAGGGAGCGCGGTGGTAGCCTAGTGGTTAGGGAGCGCGGTGGTAGCCTAGTGGTTAGGGAGCGCGGTGGTAGCCTAGTGGTTAGGGAGCGCGGTGGTAGCCTAGTGGTTAGGGAGCGCGGTGGTAGCCTAGTGGTTAGGGAGCGCGGTGGTAGCCTAGTGGTTAGGGAGCGCGGTGGTAGCCTAGTGGTTAGGGAGCGCGGTGGTAGCCTAGTGGTTAGGGAGCGCGGTGGTAGCCTAGTGGTTAGGGAGCGCGGTGGTAGCCTAGTGGTTAGGGAGCGCGGTGGTAGCCTAGTGGTTAGGGAGCGCGGTGGTAGCCTAGTGGTTAGGGAACGCGGTGGTAGCCTAGTGGTTAGGGAGCGCGGTGGTAGCCTAGTGGTTAGGGAGCGCGGTGGTAGCCTAGTGGTTAGGGAGCGCGGTGGTAGCCTAGTGGTTAGGGAGCGCGGTGGTAGCCTAGTGGTTAGGGAGCGCGGTGGTAGCCTAGTGGTTAGGGAGCGCGGTGGTAGCCTAGTGGTTAGGGAGCGCGGTGGTAGCCTAGTGGTTAGGGAGCGCGGTGGTAGCCTAGTGGTTAGGGAGCGCGGTGGTAGCCTAGTGGTTAGGGCATGCGACTTTCAATCCGGAGGTCGCGGGTTCGAACCCGGCCCGTCCCATTAATTTTTCCGGAATTTATGTAGGGAAGGTATTTGATACTTACCACTCGCTTTTCGGTGAAGGAAAACATCGTGAGGAAACCACCTAAGTCCAATAAAGCCTAGTTTCCCCCCTGGGTTGGAAGGTCAGATGGCAGTCGCTTGCGTAAAAACTAGTGCCTACGCCACATCTTGGGACTTAGGTAGCCGACCCCGATTGAGAATTCATTCTCTACGAAGATATGGGACAAAGGCTAGGAGGATGATGACTATGAGGAGAGGATTAGTACTTTCAGGGACAGCACGATACGAAAATCGAATACGAACGTCGGAGGGACACACCTTATAATCAGGGAAATCAGGATAAGTATTATTAAGATGTAGATGTAAGTTAAAGGCTTGGCTAGCTTATTTTGCCTAAATCTGGACTTGGGTCACGCTGTCTCTGAAGTACAGATATACATTTTATACATACTTTTAATTATAACTGTGAAGTTAGTCAGTCAAGACGTAGTTTTAAAGTTAGTTTCCAAGTCATAAGGGCCCACTTATACAACCTAGTTAGTTAAATCGTATCTATTAGTAAAGATTTAAATTTTGAATAGGTAATAGTCTATATAGATCGCGGGTGGTCCGCCCAGCATACCCAGAAATGGAAAGGCATGCGGCGTCTGTAATTTCAAATCAGGTTTCGCGACATAATGTCCGCCCTGTGCACTGATTTCTTACAGTAAGTGGCGTGATAAAATTATTTTCTTATTTAGGATTTACATTCTAACCTTTGAATATTAATTACACATGTATATAATAATTATGAAACCGGATTGACATTGGTCCGATCGGCTTGTCCAATCGATTAGATTTTAAAGTCTAAAGTGTGTAATTTTTAAAAGAATTTGTACAGGGATAGTAACCCTACCAATAGAAATCAACATAAAAATGGCAAAGTACGATGTAGTTGTGGATTTTTGATGTGTTGTAAGGATTAGGTAGTAGTGTTCATCTAACTTGGCAAAACCTCGAGAAACATATGCTCGCGAAAAGCGCAAAGAACTGCGAAATTGTGGGACTTTTTTCACTTTTTGGATTGTATGGTACGCCGGCTGGATGGTAGGTAGTGCAGGTACTGACGACACGACGGAGATTTGCTGCGTGTGCTGCGACTCTTCCATCATTTTGTCTGCCAGTAGTGCTACTTCGTCGATCGTGGCTTTCTGGCTGAATGTTTCGCTGACGACGAGGACTGACCGGACGTGCGGTGGCAAGTGGTTGGTCCACATGATTCTGATGGTGCTCTCGGGGAATTTGTCGCGTGCGAGGTCTCTCATTCTTCTCAGCAGCTGGCTCAGTTTCTGTTCTCCGAGTTCCATCTGTGAGAGAAGCTTCTGGACTTGTTGGCTGTCTGACTCTTCGTACAGCGTGGTTAGGCGTTCCTTGATGGCGTTGTAGTAGTTGACAGGCGGGTTGTACAGGATGTCTGTGAGCTGCTCGATGTCCTGTTTTTCCAGCTGCGCGATGACCATTTGGGCGAGCTGGGTCTGGTTCCTCTTCAGGTCGGCTGTTGCTGACTCGAAGCTGACGAACCAGAGACGCGGCCTGTCGCGCCAAAACGACGGTATTCTCAGCGAGAGGGCGATTCCGGCGACTTCACGTGGAGCAGGTTCCGGCGCAGGTGAAGGTGCAGGAGGAATTTGCGGCTGCTGGCTGCCTGCAGGAACTTGCTGCTCTTGATTCGACGACATTGTTCTTGAAGGATACGGTACGCGGGTCACCACTTTAGGGTGTCTTCGGGGTCACCACTTTAGGGAGTGTATGGTCGATGGGTTGTCGAGCAGGGATTCTCCCCATATATTGATAAGTCGAGATGCAAAGTCGGAATGAATTTTATTTACAAATACACAGCCTTTTATACACAAATTTTGATTTATTACTTAAAACTAGGAAATGCTGGCACTCGGGTGATTTCTACGGAATCCGCGCCCCATCACGCGATGTCTTCGTTGAATCAGTCTTCTGTCCCGTACAGTGCGCGTACAGATGACAGGGATGGAGCGATGTGGGCGGAGCTTGTCGATATCGTTCGAGCTGCACGTGTTCTTCGGCGAACAATAGCTATATTTCCAGTTAGTCTCGCATCGGCGCTGGCGCGGCGCGGCTGTCGTACGCCGCGTGCGCCGGCCTCACGGCATCAGCTGTTGTCGTATATTAATGTATTTCAGCTATGCAGACGGCATGATGATGCGTAGCTACAGTCGTAAACCATGTCTTTTGACATTCAAAGTTCAGGAAGTTTTTAAAGTCCATTAAATTTGCAAATATGTAAGCCAAAATGCAGTCCTTTATACTCTATCGGAGCAAGCCCTTCGAATATGGCCCACTTTTCCTGAAAGTTGACAATTTCAAGTCATGCTGCCTTCCGAATCAAAATATTGGCGAAACCGCTCATCATATGAGAAAAGTTATAACAAATAGTTTGTAGCACATTTCATTCACTAAACTTAAGAATAACACAAAGTCTCTAAGACGTACAATCACTCACTCACAATCTCAAAAACTTTCACTTACAATCTCAGCTATCCCGAAGGTTTGAACCATACATGCTAACGCACATAGCGTCCCGAGGCCACTTTCTTTTCTATCAAAGCACCAAGGTCATATCATCAGGACTACGTGTTAAAAGAACTGACTGAATAAAAGCATATTGTATAGAATAAACGGTACACTAAAGTTAATGCGCGCGCACGTTATTAAAGATTTCTTGTACCCTACACTGAAAAATAAATAATTATGTTCAAGGTCAGCCAACCAGAAATGTAAGAGTGTTGTGTATCTTGCCACAAAAAGTTAAACGAATCTCAAGTATTACAAACATATCAACTTATTTGTATTTATTTTTGGGACAATCCTAATGGCTATTAAAAAAATGTACCTATATATTTCTTTTATATATATAACGGCACAACATAGTAGCCCAACTTCGCCTGATGGTAAGCAAAAAGGGGAGCCTAAGTCACAATGGCAACTGACGAGAAACCAACGGTGCCATGTCAGTTGACACTGCCATGCTGGCCCGAGAGATGCTTCTTCACGCTTCGTTTGAAGGGTCTCTAGTTACTATAAGAAGGAGGAAACACATGAGCCGGCAAGGAGTTCCAAGTTCCAAGTTGGCAGATGAAGGAATTGCCAAACTTCTTGGTACGTGTGGGAATATTCTCCACGGTGAGGCGATGACATCGCAAACCGGCACTTGTGGTTCTGTGACGGAGAGGGGAGGGTGGGATAAGAGAAAATAGCTCTTCAGAACACTCGCCATGGTATAGGCGATAGAAAACGCTCAGCGACCCAATGTCCCTACGTAATTGAAGGGGTTCGGGGAACCAGGTACTTTTTTCGTCACCTTATGATGCGGACCGCCCGCCGCTGCAATCTGTCAAGAGCATCTAGTAGATATTGGGCGGAGCCATCCCAAAGATGCGAGCAGTACTCAATGCACGACCGAACTTGAGTCTTATAAAGAAGGCAAAGCTGGTCCGGCGTGAAGAACCGTCGTACCCTGTTCAGGATCCCCAGTTTTTTTGATGCTGTGGTAATCAGTGACTCGATGTACTTGTTTTGATTAAGATTGCAGCGGATATCCATGCCTAGAATATTCAGGCTATCACGCAAACCAAGAGGAGTGCTCTGGAGACAAGGGGTAGGATGAAACGAAGACGTCTTGGTAGAGAACGCACACACCTGAGTTTTCTTGGCGTTGAACCCAACCAGGTTACCAGAACCCCATTTGCTAATGAGGTCCAGAACCTGGTCCAGTTCAACGACAAGATTCTTACGTTTCACGCCGATTTCCTTTCCGCCCTACAAGTTCCCGGCCGACCAATATATCGACCATGGCCCGTTCTATCATCTGCATAGCAATGGATGTTCCCTAAAGGTAGCATGTCATTGATAGGCAGAAGAAAGAGGGTGCGCGATAAAACAGAGCCCTGAGGGACGCAAGCATTCACTGGGGTCTATATTGGAATCCATAATTTCCTTTATCCTATTTGTAAATTCCATAATAACTGTGGTCATAATGATCTTTTGCCATAATAACGTTTATCCTAATGTAAATGCCATAATATTGATCATCCTAATATTGAATATCCTAATGATTATTTGCACTATTATCTTAAGTACTAATGATCAAGTGTCCTATCAGTTATATATCCTAATACTAGTTGCCATAATCATCATATGTCTTAATAGAGCCTACACAATTTTAATGCTGTATAGTTTTGTACGCACAGATTTTCAAACTTTACTTTTCGGGGTTCAGCAAGTCTGACGCTCCGCTATACGTGGTCACAATACAAACCTAACCTAACCTACAGTTTTCGGGGTTCAGCCAATAACCTAACCAATAGTTTTCGGGGTTCAGCAAGTCTGACGCTCCGCTGTACGTGGTCACAATACAAACCTAACCTAACCTACAGTTTTCAGGGTTCAGACAATAATCCAACCTACAGTTTTCGGGGTTCAGCAAGTCTTTTGACGCTCCGCACGCTTCGCTCGCTCCGCTATACGTGGTCACAATACAAACCTAACCTAACCTACAGTTTTCGGGGTTCAGCCAATAACCTAACCTATAGTTTTCGGGGTTCAGCAAGTCTGACGCTCCGCTCGCTTCGCTCGCTCCGCTATACGTGGTCACAATACAAACCTAACCTAACCTACAGTTTTCGGGGTTCAGCCAATAACCCAACCTACAGTTTTCGGGGTTCAGCAAGTCTGACGCTCCGCTCGCTTCGCTCGCTCCGCTATACGTGGTCACAATACAAACCTAACCTAACCTACAGTTTTCGGGGTTCAGCCAATAACCTAACCTATAGTTTTCGGGGTTCAGCAAGTCTGACGCTCCGCTCGCTTCGCTCGCTCCGCTATACGTGGTCACAATACAAACCTAACCTAACCTACAGTTTTCGGGGTTCAGCCAATAACCCAACCTACAGTTTTCGGGGTTTAGCCAATTCGATATTTGTCCAAATCCGGTTTTCTATTTTTGTTTTAACGTAAAAAATTGGTAAAAAAAATAATCTTTACCCAAATACTCCGAAATATTTAATTCCGAATTTACTAATTCCGATTTTTAAAACTCCGAATTTCATAATTCCTAAGGAATAAATTTCCGATTATTGAAAATACGAGTGTCATTACCCCGAATATCAAATTTCGCTCCGCTCGTCGTCGTACCTAACCTAACCCAAGTCAGACCTGCCTTAAAGTAGGATATTAGGTAATGTTATTATAGCTTATGAACATTATGGCAAGGCAAGTAATCATCATGGCATTTGACTTTAGGACATGTGATTTATGGTTTTGTATATTATGACTCGTAAGTTTTATGTGTTAATAGATTAGTACAAAACATATTAGGTATTTAGAGCATTAGGTAATGTAATATTATGGTTTACTAGAGGCCCGTTGCGGCGTCGAACCGCCGCTAGAATATGGAAATCCGGAAGTGTTACCGAAAATAACTAATTTATCGATAAGAAGTTTTTGGCGAACGAAGAATAAATACTGGAAAAAAACACGATAAAACTATGTTTTTTTTTATATATATATATATATATTTAAAGGGCATTGTCGCTAAGCGACCACATCGCAATTTCGCAAAATTATTTTTTAAAAACGGTAAAACATACCAGGCTAGAGCTAGGCCTGATAGCCAACTGCCAGCTTCATCGTGCCAACTTTTTCAACTCTTGTAAAAATAACTTGTGCATTAATGACATGTGATCTGCTGATCTGTTTCACAAATAAAATGCATATTATTCGATTTATGGAAAAATTTAATTCATAAAAATAATCCCATATCTTAAAAAAATAATTGACATATTTTCATAGGACCGAACATAAGATTGGTAGAATTTAATTTGTTGTTCTTTCTTCAGGGCATAAATTTATCGATTTGATCGATTTCTATCAATTTCCAGAAATAGCACATGAATCGAAACGACAGATTTGGGCACTCACTATTAAAAATAGTGATAATAAAAAATGTTACATAAACTCAATTGTATGAAATAGAGAGTATAAAACGTTTATAGATACACGAAAAACCACTATTATCAATGCTTGTTTTTTTTATGAAATTCAATATATCGTGCAAATTTTCTTAATATGGGTGCTGCCATGTCATCATCATCAATCAATTTATTCAATAACAATTACACATTGTGTTTGAAATTCTTACGCTAGGTATACTTAATCAAACCCTATTTACTAATCTAAATAAATAACTGACCAACAATAGGTACTCCACCATAAAAAAAATCCAATATATAAAACAGCTAAAAATGTTGAAAAAAGAATATTAAGACATATTTTTTTCAATAAATTTAGAGCTGAAGGCCTTATACCCGCGAATTCCAAAGTCAAACTTTCGTCTTTCCTCTTATTGAAATAGTGTCTGACAGAAGAGTGAGGGAGATGCTATCTATACTCTCAAGTCTATGATATAAACCTAATTTTAGGGTTCCTTACTAAAGTCGGTAAAAACGGAAGCCTTATAAAATCAATTTGTTTTGTTGACAGCATAATTTGTCAAATTTTATTTTGAATGAGTATAAGAATGATCAGCCAGACGTCATTAATTCAAATATGATTTATTATTGAGCGCGTCGATTTTTTGAAATTTGCATTATATGTAGGTTATTTCTACCACCAAGTTTCTCTGTAACTCTGATCTTGCACCGACTACATATTTCTGTTTAACCCAGTGGTTGACTGGTAGAGAATGCCTAAAGCCATTAAGTCCGCCATTTGTACTTACTTTTTTTTTGTATTGTGCAATAAAGTTTAAATAAATAATAAATAAATAAATAAGTTTCGCATGTTAGGGTAACATGTTAATTATTCCACATTGCCAACTGGTCCACAATGTCAGCTCGTCTATATTCCCATCTGGGTCCCAATGCCAACTTGTCCACACACCCAACACGTCCACATTGCCAACTCGTTCATACACCCAACTCATCTGCATTGCCAACTCGTCTATATTACCAATTCGTCTCCATTGGCAACTCGTCCATATTCCCAATTTGTCCACAATGCCAACTCGACCATATTTCCAACTCGTCCATATTTCCAACTCATCCACATTCCCAACTCGTACACAATGCCAAATCATCCACATTGCCCACTCGTCCATAAACCCAACTCATCTACAATGCCAACTCGTCCATATTACCAACTCGTCTTTATTGCCAACTCATCCACAATGCCAACTCATCCATATTGCTAACTCGTCCACATTTCCTACTCGTCCATACACCCAACTCGTCTACAATACCAACTCGTCTTTATTGCCAATCTCGTCCATATTATCAACTCGTCCGTATTACCAACTCGTCTTCATTGCTAACTCATTTATATTCCCACTCATCCACAATGCCAACGCGTTCATATTACTTGCTCGTCCACAATGCCAACTTGTCCACATTTCCAACTCGTCCATATTCTCACCTCATCCACAATGCCAAGTCGTTTATATTACCAACCCGTCCATACACCCAACTCATCTACATTGCCAACTCGTCTTCATTTCCAACTCATCAACAATGCCAACTCGTCCATATTGCTAACTCGTCCACATTTCCAACTTGTCCATAGACCCAACTCGTCCACAATTCCGAGTCGTCCACATTTCCAACTCGTCCATATTCCCAACTCGACGATACACCCAACTCGTCTATACAAACTCGTCCTTATTACCAGCCCGTCTTTATTGCCAACTCGTCCATATTCCCAACTTGTTCATTTTGCCAACTCATCCACATTCCCAACTCGTCCACGTTGACAACTCGTCCGTATTACCAAGTCGTCTTCATTGCCCACTCGTCCGTGTTCCCAACATGTTCATTTTGCCAACTCATCCACATTCCCAACTCGTCCATATTCCCAACTCGTCCACATTGAAAACTCGTCCATATTACCTACTTGTCCGTATTACCAACTCGTCTTCATTGCCAACTCGTCCATAATGCGAACTCGTCCACATTGTCCCCTTGTACATGTTCCCAACTTGTCAATTTTACCAACTCATCCACATTGCCAACTCATCCACATTTCCAACTCGTCCATATTCCCAACCCAACTCGACGATACACCCAACTCGTCTACAAATACCAACTTGTCCTTATTATCAGCTCGTCTTTATTGCCAAATCTTCCATATCACCAACTCGTCCGTATTACAAAGTCGTCTTCATTGTCAACTTGTCCGTATTACCAACTCGTCTTCATTGCCAACTCGTCCATAATGCGAACTCGTCCAAATTGCCCACTTGTCCATGTTCCCAACTTGTCAATTTTACCAACTCATCCACATTGCCAACTCATCCACATTTCCAACTCGTCCATATTCCCAACTCGACGATACACCCAACTCGTCTACACAATACCAACTTGTTCTTATTATCAGCTCGTCTTTATTGCCAAATCTCCCATATCACCAACTCGTCCGTATTACCAAGTCGTCTTCAGTGCCAACTCGTCCATATTCTCAACTCGACCACATTTACCATCCCGTCGACATGCAAGCGGAAGGACTTAGTTTTTTCTTGTAAAATACCATTTAATTTACCATGACTCATGCCATTTTCCTTGGAATTATTTTTTTGATGGACTTATATAATCATATTTATAATAATCTATAATAAATTTACTTATTTGAATGACGTTTAAATTAGTTTTACTACATTTTTTCTGCTTTGATTTATTGTAAAACTCGCCTATAAAAATAATCTATTCTTGAATGACGGTCAGTTTTTCTAGTCTTTCGAGTACCAGTCCAACTCGCACTTAACCGGCTTTTTTCTCCACATTTTTAACAGGTATGCGAAAAAAGTTTCCATATGAACATTTTAAAAAGAAAAACAACCTGGCAATTTAGAGCATTGACATAATAGCCCCCAATAAAAAAGACATTAAAAGTTGTCAGAATATGGTTACTGTCATTCATTGTCAACAAACTGTAAAATTATTTTTGCATATTCGTACATGTTTTAAGTGTTGCGGATATTATGTTGTCGACTCAAAAATAATATTTCATCATGCTGAACAACTTACTCAGGTTTGTGAGCAAATCATGCTTATTATTATTTGGTCATCTTATGTCAAAATAGGGATCACGTGGTTAGCGCACAGTAGTTTTTTCAAATCCATTTTTCAGTACCTTTTCAGGAAAAAATTAAAATTCCAAGAGTTTTATGCACCTCTCCAGCATGAGACGAATCTAATGACATATCATTTATCAAAATCGGACCATAACTGTAGATCTGATGGGATGTACAAAAATCGGCCTCGCGTAATATATATATAGATGATCATTAGGATGTAAGATCATTATGGTAAATAATCATTATGACAAATGATTGATATGTCAAAAGTGTTTAGAGTAAATGTGGTATGGCATTTGACTTTAGGACATACGATATTATGGATTGCGAAGGAGACCCATTCACTGTCATGAACCGCGAAGCGCACCCTTCTACGAGGACGCGGATTCTACGCTCATGCAGGAAGTCAGCAATCCATTCACACAGCTGGATGGGCAGACCTTACGCAGGAAGCTTGGAACGAAGTGCTTTATGCCAGACCCGATCGAAAGCTTAGACAATGTCAAGGCTGATAGCCAAAGCCTCGCCGTATTTATAGATATTTATTTTTAAGAAATTTGTTTGCTGTTCGTTAACTAACCACGACCTAATGTCGATGTATGATGCTGATGACAACAGTATCCAACGGCAAGGGTGTTTGTCGCTCAGTGCAGTTTACCTTTTCGCTAGAGCAATATGCGGTGCAGTAGTACATAGTATATACGGTCCCCTCGGTCCAACTAGCACTTAACCAGCTTTTTTATACTTTAAGGCATGAAAACTTAAAATTAGTAAATGTCTAATAGCACAGTGACTGGGAGTTATACCTCGAACTTTTGATCGGGTGGACCAACTAAAATAAAATAGAACGTGTATGTAGCTACTAATAATAACTTTTACTTATCAATTAGTTAATTCTTTTTTTCCCAGAAAATGCATACCTTATGTATTTGATCGCATGGCACTCTTTCGCAATGTATAATTAATAATGATACTTCGGTAAACTAACACGTTGCAGTGACATGTGGGAAACGCTAGCAGGATTATTAGTAAAATGGGAACAAGCTCGCAAATGCCTTAAGTATAACTTAACATAAACAAGCTTGAGTCGGCAGGCCCCATCGAACGGTGATCTACTGAAGAGTGCAATACTCGTGGTAATTCAATGCATCCAAGAGGCGCAGAGTGGGTAAGGTGGGCAAGATCCCAGCCTAGGTAGCAAACAAACTGTATGAGCATTATAAATCTAATTTTCTCAAAAATCCAAGGAAATGTCGTTCTTATGGTCGTAGTAATAGAACTCGAAATACGTCTTTGTATAGCACTTGTTGAAGATTCGTTCTAATTTCAAATTAGAGGTCAATAAAGGAATTTCATAGAACATTATTGGCCGTGGCCAACAAAGAGATTGTCTTTTGTTTCAGTGGGATTTATTTCTTTTATTGATAATCTATGGCATACTGCCAATAAAAAAAAAACGTAGTTTGTGCATGTATATTTACGTTTATTTATTATATTTATCAAGATAATTCAATTAGATTAAAACAGATATTCAATAAAATATACAAGGAATCATGTTTGTTGCTAAAAAATATAACAATTAATAAGGTGTTGTTATTTTTTAATAAATTAATAAATTTTGGTGGCAAAAACATTAACAGCTTAAAAAATACATTTGTAAAAAGTTGACGGGAATAGCAAAAATATATGATTACTTATATAACTTGAACATTTGTATTATTTCCTTGGATTTATTTGAGAAAAGCACTATACAAGCCTCGGCGCGAACAGGGATTGTCGGCCTCGTATCTCTAGATGGCCTCGTCATCACTATGCCATCTATTACTACTCGGCCAACAATTCCCTATTTCGCGGCCTCTGCAGTAATGTACTATTAAGCTGTATAAAGGCTATATGGGTCAGGACCAAAAAGTTGGATGAAATTAAGTCGTAGTTAGCGAGGAATTAAAAACAATTGAAAAAGTTCCGTTGTGCGACAAAAACGATACAATAAGGAACCTTAAAAAAGAACATTAAGGTACGTTATTGAAAGGTTAACTGTCGTCGCACAACGGAGACTTTGATACAAATATTAATCGAGTGAGTTAAGGTTGCTACTAATTTCAAACATTTTTTTCAACTACTGAAGGTTGTCTGAAAGAGATCGCTATTTAGCGATAAGACCGCCTGTTGTTTACCTCTGCCTGTTATTTTAATGTATTTCATGTTGTGTTGTATATTCCTTGATGTTGGAGGTGTGCAATAAAGAGTATTTGTATTTGTATTTTGTATTTGTTGCAAACTTTTTGGTCTTCACCCATATAAGTGCTTATGCAGCCTGTGTGCTACTTGGGAGTAGTTGACAAGTTGACATCGTTTATATGATCATGACCAAATATCCCATCGCACTGTATATGGCATGATCAAGTGGGGTGTGAACAGGCTCTTAAGCGGTCGAAAATATACGCGTGATGCTTTTGAAGTGTCCACAAACAACATCATCTGCTTGTTACCCATGCAGCAGGTCCCATGCCTAATTTCAAAAAGTGCAAGTAATGTCAGGTGCAAATAAAATGCGATTCTCCAAACATAATAAGATGCCATTTAGGTTGATCCTGAATTAGCACTTGTCGCGATTCTATGTCACCTTATCCCCTTGTTAATCCATGACAGTGCCATTAGCTCTTACGACAAACAGCTAAACAATAGAAAAAGTAAAGGTCAAAGGGAGAAGTATTAAAGTAACCATAATAGAACTAGACAATAGCCGCGGGAGGGAGTAGACGTCACTTTCACGCGTATAAAAGCCACCATTTGGCCACCATCAATTTAATGGATACGTGGGGTACGAACAAGGGTAAAAATATATGCGCCGCCAACGCAGAAATATTCTGACAATAAAGTCCGTGGCATTATTAAATACTCGGATCTAGGGATAAATCATCGAAAGCATTATGTATACAATTCAAACAGTTCAAAGCTAAAAATTAGGTTTCGTTGTCCTTAACCCATCAGGAATTACTTCCTATGCCTTATATTTTTTAAAGTAAATTTCGTAGGCATAGTAAGAATGTTTTAATTCTTAGTGTTTTTTTTAGGGTTCCGTACCCAAAGGGTAAAAACGGGACCCTATTACTGAGACTTCGCTGTCCGTCCGTCCGTCTGTCTGTCACCAGGCTGTATCTCAAGAACGGTGATAGCTAGACAGTTGAAATTTTCACAGATGATGTATTTCTATTGCCGCTATAACAACAAATACTAAAAATAAAATAAAATAAATATTTAAGGGGGGGGGTCCCATACAACAAACTTGTTACAGATTATATATATGTATAGGTACGGAACCCTTCATGCGCGAATCGGACTAGCACTTGCCCAATTTTTTTTTGTTTAAGTTGTACACTGTACAGTCAGCATCAAAAGAAGCTGACGATTTTAGTATGCAATTTGACACATGCTAGTAGTAAAATTTACAGCTACTTTTGATGCTGAACGCACTAGAATATACAGCATTAAAATATCGTATTACAAAATAAGTAAAATGCAAACTCTCTATTTTACATTTTGGCATTGCAAAAGCCAAGTCAAAGAAATTAATAAACTCTGTGAACCCCGCATTGTTCTAGCAAAAGTTGTGGGAACGTGATAGACAAAGTTCGCATTGGTGTTACACAACAAATGAAATTATATAATGAAATGAGTGTCGCCACAGTCTGCTCATGATATATTCGCGCTGCAGAGTGCACACACAAATCAATAAGTCTACTATTTTAGACACGGCGAGTCGCCGGGCTGAATTGACATGGATTCGCAGAGAAATCCGTATTTTTTTTGCTATAGAATAAACTACTGTTTTGATATTAGATTGGCTCTGATTGTAATAAGATGAGAATGGCTCCTCATGCTCTCCATTTTACTGACACTGCAACGCCTTATTCCAATCTAATCTAAAAGTTTAATTTCGTTTTTAAATTAAACCCACGATTTTAATGGTCGATTGCTCGTTGGCATCAGGTGACTTTATTGAATATGAGAAGTAAGCATACCATCTAAACTGCATACAAAGGGAAATTCAATCCCCTTTATCCTTCAATTGCATTCGCATTGCCGACACAAAAGACGAGTAGTTTGAAGAGCAATGGTATAAAGTATAGTCAACTTGCGATCCGCTGAGCTTGATGAAATGAAAATACGTTTTGTGGCCCCTACAGAAAAAAAAGGTTGTATGGCTGGTATATGTGATGTCGGCATTCAGATCGATCATATTCATTTAGCATATCTGTATGGCGTTAGTACTACAAACGTGCAACCGCTTGATTTGATGATTTGTGTATATGAGCGGACACAATGCCACAAACATATTTTTGAGCCTCTATGCAAAAATTGCATGTATTAGAAGTTTTTTTTTGGAAGTATTTGATTATTGTATTGTTAAAACGTACGTAATGGATTCTTAAAAGTTAGGGTATTTTAATTAATAGATAAAAATAGCTCGTATAAATATTCCATATCAAACTCGATAAATACGCATCCATATGGTAAAATTATTATATGAAAAATAAATATACGTTTAATAAACAATTATCTTGACCGGGTCTAAGCGTTTTCTTATAGTTGAGTTGCTAAGCCGCAGACTTCCAACATAATTAATTAATTACTACCACCCGATGTTTCAGATTCGTCGTGCGTGGGGACAGCGGGGTGAATGGGACCAAGTACCCCTCTTCTTTATTTTTACTGATCGGTTAAGGCTACGAAGGCTTGTGCGGTATCGTTTTCGTGAAATAAAGATGTCAGATTTTTTTTGTTAATTAGTTTTTTAGTTACGGCTTCATATACAAATGTGTGGATATCGCCGAAAAGGCTAAGCCTAGGCTATTCTATTCACCCTGCTCTCTCCGCGCACAAGGGACGAATGAGACTTCCCTCCACATCTAAAAAATAATTGCCGTGTAATACTCTAACAGTGGTAGAAATTTCGTGCTTGTAACCCGGTGCGCACAATTTCGCGGCTTAGCATCTCTTCTATTAGGGAATAAAATGCGGGTATGAAGATACTTACCCCAATAGCGCCGTGGTTTCCGAGGAACCGCTTCTGGGTGCCGTCGACCTGGCAGGCCAGCGAGTTGAGCAGGTAGATCGCTATGCGCTGCACGAAGCCCTCCTGGTTCACGTCAGCGACTCCGTTCAGCAGGATCTGCACCACACGTTCGTACTCGAACAGCTGGAATGTTCAAATTATAAATTATAAAGGAAATCAACCAGGTGATTCGAGTTCTTGGACGAACGTTGCCAGAATTGCCTATTTTGTAGCTTGGACAATAGGTGTCCACTGCGTGATTCCGCCGCGCAGCTACCGGAGGCCTTTGCAATGAGACCACAGATATTAGGTATATTCGGTACCCGAAGCGCACGCAATAAGAACCGATAGCGTCAGTGTGTAGGCGATTAGCGTGGATCACAGGGTATATAGTGTTTACATAAGAACAAAAGGCCGAACTTTCAGTATTTAGATATACATATTACCAATTTGGTGATTTGGACGCTGTAGATATGTTTGGATAGACGTATTTTAATAAACTCGTTGTTTTTTTTTATAAATTATCTGTGTGACGTGTGATATAGGTATGAGATTTAAATTAAGACCGAGATGCAAATACAACCACCGGTAAAATCGATATTAAGTTTAAAAAACAATCCTGTCCCACTGTCTAATAATACCGTACATGCCTGGTTTCCTGGAGAGTATAACTAGAGTGACAATTTTTATAAGACAGTTTATGTAATGCCATTATTTTGTTGAGACACGATCAAGTAGGGTAACCGATTGATTCAGCTTCATCCATGAGATGTTCTCTTTATAGCCCAGCAAGCGTCGGTCCGGCTCAGGAATAGTGGCGCTACAAACAGATTTCATATAGCAATAATGTGCATACGTCATATTAGCATTATTAAACGTCAGTCAAGGATTTGTCATTATCAAAATTCAAATCATTGTTTACCGGAATGCTGCTCAATCCTTCTTGCGAAATAAAATACTGAATCCTATTGAAAAAACTTGACTTTCATCACTATGGATAGTTTTGGCTTTATTATGCAAAAATTACTTGAAAGTTGCGGAATATTTAGTCCTGTTTCCTATTTGTTTACATCAGTGATATTCACCGACTTTCAACGTCAGTTACCAAAGGTTTGCGTTGTCAGTAAAATAATTTAGTACCACTGAAAAACCGCAATATAGCGTGGGTTGTAAAACCCCTTGCAGGGCAAGACATCGTTGTATAAAACATGAAGGAGATCAATGATCATTTTTTTCCCCTCCATTAACAAAAACGACAGTCGTCTTTTTTGTAAATCATTTGTTCACAAAGTGTCATGTCAACATGACTCTTGTTACAGACACATGTTTTAAGGTGCTTTCTCACCAATACACTAGATGGAGCACCCTTAGCTTTTAAATATGATATTTTTACCCATTCCTGCCTACCTCTTTATAGTATATACCTTAGATATACCTCTTTTTAAGCAGGCATAATACAATATTTACACTAAGTTACTTACCACATCCATGGGTATTTTGAACTGACATAAGGTAAGGCATCCGTTCCTCATCATAGTGTCGTCCCCGAGGTGCGCCTCCATACCGTCCAAGAGAGCAGTAATAATTCGCTTCTTTAGCCTAATACCTATGCGACCCTTCTCTTTCCCTTTGACAATGTAGAAAAGTGTGGCACTAAGGACAAATACAATTCATATCATTCATTTAGTATTAGCCAATAAAAGTCATACAATCAAAAGTCAAAGAAATAGAGATCTTACCATTTATTGTTAAAATTACATTTTAGGACTACTTTGAAATATAAAATGTTTCCTTGAAATTTATTATGATGATTAGAACTGTTAATTTTATAAAATATTTTTCCAACTGAATAGATAACCTATTCCAACACATCTCTCTCACCTGCCAGAAATCTGTATATGTTTCTCAGAGACATGTTGATCCATTGCATCAAGAACTACGGCCAGAGCTCTCCCAATATAAGCATTGTTCTCATAGCGGAAAAGATAATATAGGTCATTGAGAACACGTGTCAGTATAGCTGGCCGCTCCATGTAGCTGGCCGCGGCTGTCAAAATCTGTTCCACATTGGCATCACCTGTTATCTGAATAAATAAATCAAGTTATAATAATTGCTCCACATATTTAACATTACACAATATTTATGAATTTTATGATGTACAAACTGTTAGTTCAAAACCTTTAACATAACTATACAAATGTTTATAGTAGATCATGAATAGCTTAAAACTTACCACTTTAGCGGGTATGTCATGTCTCTTGCAAGCGCCATGGTGTGTTCCATATAGGCCCAAAAACTCTAAAGGATTGTTGACTCGAGCAGCTAGCCCAGGTATATCACACCTCACTTGATTTATGTCTGCAGAGCCTTCACTGTTAGACACTGCTGCTGCCCCGGAACCCGCAAGATTGGTCCCAGATATATCCAGAGACTCCAATTGTGTAAGATTATTTATAAGTTTTGCCAAAACATCATTGGGATTGAAATATTTTCCATGTCTATCAGTTGACTGTGAGATGTCTAGATGTCTTAAAGTATGCAGAGTAGCAATCCAGTCAATAACATCCTTTGTCCATTGGACGCTATGTAAAATCAATGAGCGCAGGTTTTTCAAATCTTTCAGAACCCAAATTGTGCTAGAAGATGTGGTTTTCGACAAGTCCAAGTGGGTCAAATTTGTCAATGATTTCAAAAGCAGCAGTGGGAACACTGACAGTCCTCGGCGGGTGAGCCGTCTTAGATTAGGTGCATCAATAATATATCCTCTCTGTCGGAAGAGAGTTTCGTCATGTGAGAGAACATATGTGAGAGGTCCAACTTTTAGAGAGATTAGGTTTTGGCTGTTGCTGTTTATGATGTCTAGGGAGCTGGGACTGAGATACTCACACTGGACCACTTCGAGTTCATACGGCTTGTGCTCCATGAGGCAGCGGAAGCCATCGTCGGTGATGCGCGAGTTGCGGAGCCGCACCACGGTCAGCCTGGTGCGCGTCCGGTCACGGAATATGTTAGCTACGCTGTCACTCACTCTGTTACTTTTCTGGTACGCTTCTAAAAACTTCTCGCAAATCTCTGAAGGTAGAATCACATCGTCTTTCAGCTTACGCCATCGAGTAGTTGGGTCCAATGTCGTAATAATATTTAGATTATTAACGATGTAATTCATACTTATGTCGAAGAGCGTATCTGGAGAGCTGTCGTACAGCGAAAACAGCTCCTGCCCCGACGACATCATCATGATTGTGTTGTATTATATTGTGATTAGTGAAGGTATACTATTAAGAAACGGAGAAATGAGCTCGTAATGCCATCGTTGCGTTTCTCTTTGCAACTACGCGGTGAGTCGTTCTCATGGGAAATGAACTAAACCTGACCCCACGTATAAAACCAAAATCTTCAAGGATGCACAAATTTATTTCACGATCACAACTAAAACTAAAATCGCGACGCAACAAGAAAACCAATTTAATTTTCTAGGCGACTGTCATTCACGTCCAAAAATTGTTTGGATAATGAAATACAGTTTTGTATTATAGCAACACTGAACTACCTAAGACAAAAAATTAAATGTTTTTAATAGTTTTATATGAACAACTCTGTTTATATTATAAAATGTAACATTTCATTTAGTTATGTAGTTAATATTTATGAAAAAAAAAACCAATGTCCAAACAATTTTTCCAATCAAGACAATTCGGTCGGACAACTTGTCGCTCACGAGAGATGACACTATATGGAGGATAAAAGGGAGGAGCGGTATCTATCATAGGAGAATATTTGAAAAAAACCGGCTAAGTGCGAGTCTGTCTCGCCCACCGAGGGTTCCGTACAAATACATATCCCATTTCAACTGGCCGGGTTTATTTAAGTTTGCACCTGGTATGTACGGCGCCGGATACAAATGACGTGCAAAGTTAACGCAACCGATCATGTTTGTTGTATGGGAGCCCCCATAAAAAAATATTTTATTCTGTTTTTTAGTATTTGTTGTTATACAGAAATACATCATGTATGAAAATTTCAATTGTCTGACTATGAAAGTTCATGTGAGCGGAGTCTTAGTAAGTATATAGGTACAAGAAGAACGCATGTTCACGATGACTTTTATTAAAGATGTATAAACGAACCGTTGCTAAGTAACGTAACTACTTTTAACTTGCTGTATACTCAGACTTTCAACCACAGTAGCGCCACCAATTTAACACCTTTCAGTCTGTCATATTAAATATTACATTGACGTAATAATTACATGGACACACCAATCAGACGGAAAAAATGGCACCCTCCCAACTAATGCAAAATCACAAATCGCATTACTTGAGCGATCAGTCTCGTTTAGACCATGACACGTGACGAGTCTCAAAAGTGACTTAATTTTCAGTGAAAAATTACAGAAATAACAACTATAAAATAAAGGAACAGGACGGAATATTCTTTTTTACTTAAGTTCTATTGATTAATTAACGAATCCTATGTAAAATCATAGCATATTTTGTATTAGAATTATTAAATTTGTCCCTACAAAATGCACCTCATCACAGAACAAAAATCTAAAGAGTCGCTATAGTTTTATATTTAATTAATAAATAAAGGAGTGCAATACATAATTATCCTATTTTTTTATTCAAAATTCCCATGCGATACTCAACAACGTAAAAATGGAGATCACATTTTTAGCAAGAGACAAACGCGAAGAATAATTGAAGCCAAATAATTCGTCTCTCGTGTGTTCGACATAATCATATGTTTTATTTTTTATGTTAATCAACAGAAGCGTAAAATGGTGACATTCATAAATTACTAATACATACCACGCCACCGACAAATAAGATCAAACTTTAAAGGATTAATAATGTCAATATTTTGCACTTGTCTTACTCTCATTTCACATACTGGAACAAGGAGAAATAATGTCATTATTACTGATCCCTTCTATCGGAAACTTTTTATGCAGTTGTTAAATAAAAACGTAACTAAATTTGTCATTAACAATTTACGGGTTTATTTAGTTCAAACTTAATACCTAAATAAAATAATAATGAAAATATTTTTAGTATGTAAAAATATTAAAATCTGCTCCATTTCTGCCATGTTCCAAGTTTGACAAGAGACATGAGTCGGAATACGCTAAAAAAGTGAATTTACACGAAAAATATTTGTGAACATGACAACGATGCCGCTTATTTTGTCATTTTTGTTCGGGTCTGTGGCTCTATTATAAATAATACCTCAATGATATATTATTATAAAGATACCGCTTCTCCCTTTTACCCTCCATAGATGACAAGACATCTGATCAAAATATCTCAATACTATATGGTAACAGCTGAGAATGTTCTTTCTCAGCAATCAACAGGATTGACAGGAGAGCGTTTCAAAGAGGTCGAAACTCTGGAGATCGCTCGGCAGATATGGTGTCTTGTAACACCGGGTTGCTCTTTTCTCGTCATGTCCAAAGCCTTACATCTTACAAATTAGAGCCTAAATTAATCAAAGAATTGGACCAAATTCTTTGATCTCATTTGCATTTTCGAAAACTTCAAAAGGATATGTATATTTGCAAAAAAAAACCTATTTTAATTTTATAATTATATTGAAACCTACGATGCTGGCTACCTACCTATTGTATTTATAAATATAAAGGTATCAAAGAAAGCAACCTCAGTCATTACATAATTTATTGACTAGAACGATAAAATGTATATACCAGAGTAAAAGAATAAGAACATTATCACTTAAACTATTACCATGAATATCAATTTCCAGTTCATACATAATTGTTTATTTATGTCACAACATATACGCGATACATATGCAAATAATGTAAAAATGTATATAAACTATCACTACAGAAGGCACGACCATTTACTTCAAGGCTTCAGTCTTTTTTCCTGGAAAAGAACATATATATTAAAATTATAAATTACTAGCGACCCGCCCCGGCTTCGCACGGGTGCAATGCTGATAAATTATGCATGTATTATACATATAAACCTTCCCCTTTAATCACTATCTATAAAAACAAAACCGCATCAAAATCCGTTGCGTAGTTTTAATACATAGGGACAGACAGACAGACAGGAATCGACTTTGTTTTATACTATGTTGTGATTATTCGAATATGCTTACCAATGCAATCATGCATAGTTAGCGGCTATACATATTTCTAGTTATAGGGGGAGGTATGTACCCTGCATAATGTTATGTTACAGATGCAGAAGGAAAATTAAATACGTAAAATAAACTAGTCCAGAAGTTTTGATTGATTTGAAAATAATTTTTTCTCAAACATGCAATGAAATATCGTCGTAACGTGCGTTAAAACAGGCTTCGAAGTGTCAAGTTTCGGGCGGAACAATTCGAGAGAACTGTAAAGGAATTTCATACAAAATTGAAGGCCTAGGCCGGGAAGTAATTTGTTTTTAATTTTAATGTAAACATGGCGTCTGTGTTTATGAACAGCTGATATTTTTTTTTCTAGTGCCTACCTTTCCACCAAGTTTCCACCATTCAGCCATCGGACCTGTCTATACGTAAGTCACCAGAGACCATAGACAATATTAAAAATCCTCTGCCTTTATTTTATTTATTATAGAAATTAAGATTCTTATTCTCAAGTTGTGTATAATGGCCCTAGTATTCGAACACTACACACGTACTTATTAAAAAAAAAATATGTAGAGGGATTGGAGGGAAAATTAAAAATACTTTTTTTTAAATATGGCGTCTGTGTTCATGAACAGGCTGAACAGCTGAATTATGTATTTTTGAGTGGTGTATTTTTTATTTCATTGCATATGTTTGAGAAAAGCACTATACATGCCTTAGCCGTGAAAAGGGCTTGCCGGCTTCGTATCACTAGACGGCCTCCCTTACGGTCGGCCGTCTATACCTACTCAGCCGGCAAGCCCTTATTTCCCGGCGTCTGCAGTAATGTACTATTAACTATCTGCACACTTGAAAACTTAAAGTTTGCCATGCAACAGGTTATTTAATAGGAAGGAAAATGGCATTTAATGACACGAGTTTGGAATTCCTTTACCACCAAAGTCACGTACGACGTTTTTCATCACACTTTGATGGAAGTAAAACAAAAATAGTAGTAGTCAATACCAAAAATTACTTACCGCCCTAGGGAGTAATATACAACTTACCGCCCTAGGGCGTAATATACGATTTACCACCCGGTTTTCTAGCATGTAAACCCTTAAAGTGTGATAAAAATTACTTACCGCCCTAGGGCGTAATTTACGACTTACCGCCCGCTTTTGTAGCATGTAAGCCCTTGTTTACGAGCAAAGTGTGATGAAAAATATTTACTTCACGTGCTGTTGTTGGGCGATGCGGAGCTGGTGCTCTTGGCGGTGAGTTTCGCGATCATTTCCTGCACCCGCTTCATTTCTTCCAGTTGCGTATTCAATTGGTGCAGGCGGTTCTCGCGCTCGAGTATGGTCTTCTCTTGGTGCTTTATCGTCTGTTAAACAAAATACGCACGGCTAACATATTTTTTTTAATTAGAGTCTTTACATCGAATACATTATCTTTATAATAAAAGAAATATGTAAGCCCTTAATTTAACCTAAAATAAGGTACATAGTTCAAACCTCGCTGTTGGATAAAGCCAAACAATTCTGGTTCTGTGAATATTCAACGATGGTCATAGATTATGTTGATCCTGATGAACATTTAAAAAATAAATCCTGTTAGCATAGCGCATGAGTTTATGAGATAATGTTAAAAACGTATTTTTTTCTGTAATGCTTGAGAAGTTCCTTTGATTTCTCATGAAATGAATCTAGTCACCAGAGATCTTCACAAAAAAATATATGGGACCAACTAGTATGTACTTCCTCTAAAATAAAAACAATATTTTTCAAATCGGTTATAAATAACGGGGTTCTGTCATAATAAACATAAAAAATACAACTGAATTGAGAATCTCCTCCTTTTTGAAGAACTGTTTTTTATTTGAGAAAAAGACGTAAGTATATATCGTCGGGGATAGTGCAATACCGTTTTACACTTACAGATGTACTTGTTCTAAAAAATACCGGCAAACATAAGTTTGCTAGGTATGTGTTTCTATTGCATGTTGCTTAGCACGGACAACTCGACAGGCTGATTAATACAATTCTAATTTCAGAGTATTTTTACCATCAGAAAAACCGTGGTACACTCAGCTGCAAAAGATATTACGTAAGCTCGGGGTACTTTAACCTTATATGGTTACTTTGCCGGCCTATAATAACACCATTATTTTAAACTATAGTATATTCTAAATAGCTTTATGCGTGCGACAGCTCTCTTTTTGGTACATTTTAATTGAAGGTTAGGTTATAAAATACGTAAATACTGAGATGATAGATGTCACACAACGCACAAACCTATATGAAGTAGCCTTTATTAAATAATGTCGTGCCATGTGAATGATCTGCTTTTGTGTAAGCGTCAGGTATCATTTTTAAGAATTTAGTAATTAAATAAAAGGAGTTTTATGGTGGGCAAAGTAACCTTGTAGGGATAAAGTACCCCGATTGGTTTGTTCCATATCTTCGGATTATATTAGATTCAAAAGACGAACGAATCGTGTATATTTTTACAGATGAGTTTACTGTACCAGAGAATGGAGATATGTACCTAACTATCTTTAAATATTGGTTTCATATTCGGTTGCATAAAATTGATAGTCATAATTGTCATTTGGCATAATTTACGTTGCCACATTTTTTACTCTTCTCTGAAAGATAACTTTTCAGGATTGTTACAAAACAAGCCTATAACCTAGCCGAATGGTTTTCAATCTCAAAACTCCTGTAGCGTTAATTATTTATACAATTACAGCTAACGATTTTATGCCAAACAATAGGTACGTTATGCCAATTTAGTATGCCAGCCGTAAAAATCTAAATCAATAAATTTCATATTTTAATATCCGATATACTACGGAAAGCGATACTAACGCCATCTATGGATATTTTTTCTGGTCACAATTTTAACACAGTGGAACTATAGAAAGTACAGTCACCAAAATTTATAAACTTAAGTAATTTATTTAGTAGTAATTAATTGAATTAGGCGTTACTTTGCGGAAATCCATAATAATTAAAGCAATAGGTAGTTATTGTATTAATTAATAAATTTAGTTAAAGCCTGACCAGAAATATATGAGGATGCGCCATATTGCGGAATTTCACTGGAACTAATTTCTTACACTGGCAATGATTTTATAATGGTTTGTCAACAATGTCAATGTCATTCGTCGTGGTTTCTTTAAAAGACAAATATTTAAAATTATCCAAAGGAAATGCCGAAAACCATTCATAGCCATGAACGTAAGATGATAAATAAAGTGTACACGTGTTTACTACACGAAAAACAGTCAGGAAAAGAGTGCATTTCATTAAATTATATTACGAGGTTAACATAGTGGAACTGACAGGTACTTAAACTAATGTCATTAGGTATAGTGGGTTGCGATTGGTTGCAAAATTGTTTCCATATAAATCTTATAAATAGCGCCCTCTTGACAATCCTCATATATTTCTGGTCAGGCTTTATATATTTGAATTTTTCATTGATAATTTTGGTTTCAAAAACTACTGGAACTTGACAAAATTCACGCAGAAAACTGGTTTTTTTTTTTTTTTTTTTTAATAAAAGCTTGAAATAGCTATGTAACTTTACAATGCATGTGCTCGAAAAGAGCGTATTCTAGGCATTCAAACTGTGCGGAGAGTACTACTTTTCCGCACTAGTGCTTTTTACTTTTAATTTTTTTTTTAATTTATAGCCGTATCTGACAGCCTGACACAAAGAGGTTTTATTATTTACAATTTTTTTTGATAAATAAGTCAAATACCGATTATTATCACGTATCGTATTCTATCGTAAATAACTATTCTAGAACCGTAGATCAAGCATGGTTCTACATTCCTACGGAGCGCTAATAACGCTCCATACAAATGGCCACCTAATGGAGAGAATAAGTAGTTTTCCATTTTCACAGTGAAGTTTAAGTTCATGATTGTCATACAATTAATGTTTGTTAATTTATTATGAAAACAATTTAACGGGTTACCCTCATCTTGTAGAATAATATTGGTCAGAAACACACTTCGCATAACACGTTTCGCAGAAACACTTTCGGTCGAATGGTAAGTTGGCATAAAGGCATAGTTGGCATCACTACTACCTCGCATACGACACATTTTGCAGCACATTGTTTTGTAGAATATCTCTTTGGCCGACTTTGATTTAGCATAATTTTATGTACCATAATAATCCTATAGCATACGATTACGAATTAGGTACTGATTGCACCTTAGGGCAGGTCCGACTTGGATTAGGTTAGGTACGACGACGAGCGAAGCGAGGAGGAGTTTTAGGTTGAACTGAGACCCTAACGAGCGAGCAAGCCGCGCGGCATCGGCCGGCTACCATACCACTCCATGGACAAAATTTGTAATGCATAAATTAGCTACTGACTGCACCTTAGGGCAGGTCCGACTTGGATTAGGTTAGGTACGACGACGAGCGAAGCGAGGAGGAGTGTTAGGTTGAACTGAGGCCCTAACGAGCGAGCCGCGCGGCAACGGTCGGCTACCTTACCACTCCACATACAAAATGTTTAATAGGATTTATGAAGAATAGGATTGTTTGGTATCTTGCGTCCCCAACACACCTGACTAGCGGCTATATAAAAAAAATAGAGAAATGGTAAATAAAACAAAAATAAATGGCTCTTGTGTCGGAGGCCAAGATTCATTTTGGGTCGCTGAGCCAGCGCAATTAGTTAGTTAGTTAAATAAAACAATACCAGTCATAATAATAATAGATTTATGATGAATAAAGGATAATAAATGTAATTTTTTTTTTCACTTTCAAAACTAGGCTAATTTTAAATTAGCACCTAGCGCCTTCAATAAACCAATTTTGGTGTAATCATTACGGTTACTTAGAATTACTTCAAGACGGTGCATTTTATCTAACACTTTCTTTTTCTTCGCCGGCGGAGGGACACCAATACTCAATTTTTCTATTTCCATGAATGAGAATATTAATCTGCGAAATGATTTATGCCCAAGCATATTCTGCGTAACATGTTTCTGCCAAACGTTACTTCTGCCAAGTATCGTTATGCAAAACAAATATATGTCAAAAAAGTTTCTACAAGATAATAGTGAACCCAATTTAACAAATTATCTTTGATAAAAATCATAAAATGAAGTCACATTATATTATATATTATTTTTTCTTCTTTGTTTCATAGCAAATTGAGTTAATTCCTTTGGGTGTCCACTATATCAAAGCGTCCACTGTGGGACCAAAAGGGCTTATTGGTTAACTTGTATATCAATAAAATAACAATTTGACAATTTACTAATTATTATTATTCAAAATAACAATGTAGCCGTCGCCATTACGTATTTATTTGCTATATACAACATTGCTACAGATACAATTGCGAACATTCACAACATCCATGTGATTAAATAATCGGTTATGAATTAGGTTCGGCTTTTACATTCGCTCGTTAAGCCCACAGCGCTCTATGCGATTTTAACATCAAAAAGAACACATTTATCAGCAGATGAGTTATACTTAAACAAATGATCAAGAATAAGAAGAATAAAGAAGAAGAATAAGAAGCCTCCTCGTATGGGAAAACATCGGCCGGGTTTAATAGTGGTGGAATAATTAATAAAATATCTACACTTCCCGTGAACACAAAAGCAAAAGATGCTATAACTATTTTTTTGCACATGTCGGATTCACCATGCGCTTGTCGCGATTTCTTAAATAACGCATACAACACTCGTAAATACAATATAATGTTTATCACAGGAATTAAACCTAGAAACGCAAAGAATATGTAGAACCCCTGAGCATCGAAAACTTGGCACAAAGCGGCCCAAACTAAGGGAAGCAGCCAGCCTACGATATTCGCTTTGAGGTATAGATGTGGGATTGTATCGATTTCCACAAACACGTTGACAAAATCAATGTAAAACATCACCGTGGTCACCATCATCCAGTGACTAAAAGCTAAGTTATCCCATTGTAGTGTAAATTGATTTAAATTCGGCCACAAAAACGATAATAACGCACGGAATCCCTCTAAAAGCGGTGATATGGCGACGAGTAAGTTGATGAACACGTAGTGGCGGAACTGACGCCACACTGGGAACTTTATCCAGGTGGCGATCCCGTAGATGATGGTCGCAGTGGTCAACACGGCCGACACTAATCCACAAACTTCTGCCGTCCGAACGTAAACAGGTAAAATGGTTTCAGGATCACTCATTGAGATATTTGCTGAACGCCGCATGTCTCTCGAAGTGGAGGAAATCTTTTTGAAATAGTATATTGTTCCGATACAACCGTTTACAGACAGTTTAAAACGTTTTATTAAAGCATCCAGTCCAGACAATATGCGGTTGAATTATTAACAAAAAGACAATTAAATAAATATATAGTTTTCCTGTTTCTTTGGTTTGTTTTTTTATACGCACATAAAGTGAGTATCTAACAGGAAGACTATTTATTAAGTAATTGTTTTTCTGTGAACAATGTAGTATTCTGAATACCGCGTAAATAACAGCTGTCGATAAAGTTCTCATTTCAACAAAATGCTTAGCATTTGTTTGAATATTGATTCGTATCTACACTTGTTACTTACGCGGTATTGCACTATTCCCGACGATATTATGTATTAAGCCATGCAGACAAATTAACTACACTCGAGCAATGAGAAGATAACACTTACCAACTCTCTATGTTCTATCTCTTTCTTAAGTGATCGCTCAAGGACATTCGCTTCTTCAATTTCTTTTGCTTGCGCTTGTACTTGCTCCTCAAATCTTATCAATACTGCTGCTAGTTCATTACATTTGCTGGTCTGTGATAGAAAAATGTTAAGAGTAAAAGGCGTTAATAGTAATTTATACAAGATTTAAATCACAGGCCACACAGCCATCAGACAGTCAGCAAGACAACAGAAATCAGTTCTTACCTCTTGATCCAGTAGCTTCTGCACAGATTTGGTTTCTAGCTCAGCCTTTTTCAATTTTTCTTCGTTTTCTTTTTCCACTGCTTTCATTTCACTTTCTAAAGTCTGCAAATTCAGTCAATAAATACGTTAGCATATTGCCTACTTCAATTATGAAACAAGAGCTCTGATCTGGTCATCGTGGTCTCAGAGTGACTAACTTCTAAACGACCGGAGACTTTAAACAGCAATTTCGTTTCAACCACCCTTTGCCGTACGTTATTGACACTCTCCGTGGCCATACCCTTAATAGATGGAGATGTGTGTTTTACGTATCGTTTTTCAATGTATCACGGTAGCAAAGTGGCGGTCACCCTATGTCTTTGGCTGTCATATAATTATTCACAGACTTATTAAACTAGTGTAAATAGCATTAGTATAGTCTGGCTAATGAAATATTACTTAAAGTTTATCCGGGAAAATTAAAAAATCTGCGGCTGCGGCACTTTGTGTGTTTTGATACTATTTGACTAGAAAATATTTTTGTTTTTCTATGAACACGTAAGGTACCTAAGGAAATAAGTTAAATATATGTTGACGTACACTCATACTCAGCTAACACCATTTCTACCACTATGTACAGTACAGTCAACGACAATCACATATGTTTAAACTTTACCATATTATACAATTATTTATTTATTTATTTCTTCTAATAACGGTACTATGCTATCCCGAACAACTTACGGCGAGCTGAGTCTTGAATTCGTTCTGCAGTATTTCTTTCTGCTTCTCCTTGAGTTTTTTCTCCGAAACTACCTTCGCTCGGTATCCTTTGATCGCGCCTTCGGCATCTTCTAGTTGCTTGTGTAAATTGTTAATCGTCTGTTTTAGCCTACAATAAAAATAATGTTACTACCAGTAAGTAATAATAAAAATATTCTACATAGGTCAAGTATGGGCAACTTGGGTAATCTAAGATTAGTAGTATTTCAATTCGTCAGCAACCTTTGCTGATGAATTGAAATGGCTTATGATTTTCGAGGCGACAGAAAAATTAAAGAGCAGCAAACTATTTGCAACTAAAATAATAACATGTCAGCGATTAAATATTTTGGCAATCATTTATATTAAATGAGCTTTAAACTAAGGATATTTTAAAATTCAAATAATGGCAGCTACTTTAAGGTAGCAGAAATAATAAACAAGATTACTGAAATCATAGGCGAGGTACTATAAATAATGACTTGGCGACTAATATTAGCAGAAGATCCCACTCGGCCGGGTTAGGTTAGGTTATTTTTTTTATATCCCTAAAAAGCGCTCCTTTTATTTTTTTTTATGACCTTGATTTATTTTATATGCAATCTCCATTGAACAATTAGAGTAGGCCATTTTCAACTTTTTATCCGCTGTCATGTTTCCGCTTAGTTAGTTAATTCAGTCGCCAAACTCGATGCTAGTTTATATTGAAACAAAACCGAAAATTGATTACTTAGCTGCTACTTTTTACTTTATACTAGTCTCCGCAATTAGTCGCCAACTTATTATTTTTGGTACCCCCTTGAATTTTTTATAAATCCCTAAATCAGATTAATTTGTCGCCGCGTTAAATACATGCCAATTGATATACTACCAATCTTCTTGGGATTTAATAAACTAACTTTTCGTTTTGCATTTGTGTAGTGTACAAAACGTCTTGCTGTGACGAATTTGTTGCTTGAAGCATCGCTAGAGAATGTTGCAGAGACGCCATGTGTTCACTCGCTCCCTGGAACAGTCAAATACTTTGAATTCGTTTGTGCGCTAAATAAAAATGTGTATTTTAAAGATGCACTAAATTCGACTAAGGAAAGCCCCTAGTTGACATAAGGCGTCAAAGTCCAGCAATCTACCTCACGGATCGTTATACCTGCACGTCTAACATAACTTCGACACGCGACTTTTTGTCGCGCGACAAATACTACCTGTCACTTTTCTTTTGATACCGTCCGAGCAAGCCAGGTGAAGTCGCGGTATAAGATATGGTAGCCCCGCTGCGGACCTATGTGGTTGAGTTTATTCATGGTATAAGAAAACAACACTTGCTTACGTCACTGATTATTTGTTGCTTTATAGTAACACAAAATAAGTATACGGACATTTTTTCCTGTTCGAATACAAAAATGTATACAGTTGTCATTTTCTTCAACAATTCTTTTTTGTGTTTATTGATTTAAAATTTATAAGAAGCCGTTTAGAAGCCTTATACAATGAGTTTATCATGTTAATAATAGATGCTACAGGGCATCAGCCTGCATAATGTGTCAGAAAGTTGCAAGCTTTGTCATATGGCGGCGGGGTTAGCAGTGGTAGTGCAGCTGCCTACTGAGTCGGCGGTCCTAGTTCGAATTCCGGCAAGGACGAATATTTGATATTGGGTCATGGATGTTTCTATAAGTATGTATAACGTCGTCTAGTACCCATTATTCCACAAGCCGACTAGAGCTTAATATGGGACTAGGTCGATGTGTGTGAGGTTGTCTGATTATTTTGCAAGACACCATGACACGCAGTTTGCAAATGGTCCTGAGGGTATTGCTGTAGCAAAGGCATGTTTCTCGCAATCAAGTTGGTGAATTTGTATTCGTTACCTGTAGTGCAACTGAATTTGAATGTAGCCTCTGTTCCAGACACGCCATTTTGTAACCGTACAGCTCCATCACGTTCGACGTCGCAATATCAGAAATCTGTCAATAAAAAAAATACAGTTTAAGTATGACTTATATTGAATTGCAGGGCACATAGCCAGAAGGATACTAGAATGGCGACTATGGGTGAACACTTAAGGGAGGGGGCATCCCCTGATGAGATAGGTAGATATAACGCGAGGCTATAGGATCTATGAGACAAATGCAACTATTGATGATATCATCTCAGAATAGGCCGTTGTTATTAATGAAAAAGACCTATCACAAAACAAAAATAAATAAATATCATAACTTCTTTTAATTTAAAGAACTTTAACAGTAATAATTCACCATGACAGAGTGACGAGCGTTAACCTCTTTGTCTGCACCGCTTCCTTGAATTTCCGCACTAGGTCATCGATGGTGTTTTCCTGCCTGTAAGGCACAATGTGAGTTGCCAGTACTGCGACTTGCACTCGGTCGAGTCTAGCGCCCCTGCGAGGCAATACTCCGTTCTCCGACCCAGGCGTAATTAGAGCGACATGCATTTACCTTGTTGTTCTGCAACGCTTCCTTAAGTTTCCGCACTAGGTCGTCCACGGCGTTTTCCTGCCCCGGCGTAAGGCACTGTGTGGATTGCCAGGACTCGCATTCGGTCGGATCTAGCGGCCCACGAGGCGAAACTCCGTTCTCTGAACCAGGGGTCCCCAAGTCTTCGAAAATCTGAGGAAAAATCGTAGTCATCGTGGTATCGTCATCAAAATACTCGTTATGGTACAATACAAACGAAGTTGAGTTGAGAAAAGGTTTAAGAATTGTTTGAGAAATAGTCAACAATATATGAATGCAAATACAACAACTAAATTTAAATTTCATTACATTTTTGCGAATGAGGAAAATATATGGCGGCTAACGAAAATCTGCCTTTTGGAGATGCATCTTTGTGACTATATATAATATTAGTGAATTTGTATTGAAAACTGCAGTAAGTTGTCTAATTTTGATGGGCGGAAACTTATAAAAATTACCTCGTCCATTTGCTCGAAAGGGAATGAATGATGCCTAATCAGTTTCAGGATTTCGAGTCGTCGTGTCCCGTTAAGCAGACCCGCTGATAGCATTTTCCGCACCTGTCATGAAACATTTATTTAGTTTATCTGATTGCTTAATTATCTTGGTTTGAACATGCTATTATAGGGTTATTGACGTAAAAGACATACAAGTGATTCAGATGTCGTGTGCTATGAAACTTTTACATTTTATTATGTAGTCCCTTACTGCGATCACAATTTAATGCTGACATACTTCAAATGGAAGGTTGCAATCGGATTTTTTTTGTAAAATTTATTTGTTTATTACATTTCACAGCATAACAGACAACCAAAGCACTGTGAAACTAAGAATACATTAAGTTTACATATAAGAACGAAGGACAATGGACAACATTAATTTCTTTTAACCCCTACCTTTTTGATTTATCTAATAGTAGTTGCAAAATTACTAGACACTTTTTTTTCTTTTAATTCTTTTTTTAGTTTTAGACACTTTTTTTGTAAAAATAAAAGTACTTTATTCCAAAAAGGCGTAACGCAATTTCAAGGCTGGGATGGATACCGCCTGTGCATTAATAAGTAATAAATGTAGTGCATCTGTGGACTCAATGTGACAGGCGTTATTACTGTCTTGCACGGATTAACTAGCCCATGGATTACGATTCCTAACAAACTTTTTCACAAAGCCTCCTGAAAAGATGCGTTATTTCAGAGACACTGCGTTGTCAAATATTAGCAAAAAAGCATTGAACTGTTATTGTTCAACAAATATAGGAATAAATAGACCTTCCTTAGCTGGCCCGCTATCTTGCTCTTACTACATTGATTACGAATTTTGCTATTCCAGTCACACTTTGAAATAGTGTGGTACATCGCTCAGAAGCAAATATATCGATAAATAAAAAATATAATGTACTAGCTTTTAAAGAATGAAAGTTACTAGTGATTAGATATGAGCGCCGCGCCGGCGCGCCGCCGTCGCCGCCAATTCGAGTCGGCGCGCCGCCGCCGAGCGAAATACGCGGCGCGCCGGCGCAACAAGTTGCGATTTGCTTTCTCGCTCGCACTCGTGACGTATCCCACCCAAGTCCGCGTTCGTTCGCACGATGGCTTCAGTCGAGTCGAGTAGTTTGTCGAGTGAACGCGTGTTATTTCTTTTTAACCCACGTTGTAAACAATGGCGTCAAGTTCGATTGCTATTGTTTAACGCCAATGATGAAAAATCTTTCCATGAAACACTTCCTCCTCCCCCTCCTTGTGTTGTGTTCCTCATCAGGGTCGTGACCTCCACGAATTATTTTGTGGACGATCGCCTTCCACTTGCTGCGGTCTTCGGCGTTGTGCAACGCCTCTGATCTGATCTGGTCTGTCCAGCGCATAGGACTTCTTCCTCTTGGTCGCCTTCCCTGTCACCAAAAGCACTTCACGGCCCACGGGTGTCATTTTTCTTCCTGGCTAGGTGACCGAAGAATTCGAAGATCCTGCGGAGACAGATTGTCGACAACCTAACGGTGACTCCCACTTCTTGAAGAATTGACACATTTGTGCGGTGAGCTGTCCAAGGAACTCGTAACATTCGCCTCCAGCACCACATTTCAAATGCCTCAATGCGAGATCTGTCTGCCTTTTTGACGGTCCAAGTTTCCGCACCGTAGGTAAAGATCGAGAAAACCAGTTCTCACCAGGCCAATCTTGGTTTTTAGCGAGATTGATCTATCTGTCCAGATCCTATTTAGTCGGGTCATCGCTCCTTTGCCATGCTAATCCGCTTTCTAACGTCTGGTTCGCATGAGCCATCGTTGCAAATGGTAGAGCCCAGGTATACAAAGCTATCCACATATTGGAGATTGAGTGTTCCACTGAGCTCTAGTTGCTTCGTTCGATCTATGACCAGCGATCAGATATTTTCTATTTTTGATGTATATTTAGGATAGGTACGTTTTTTAAACAGGCTTGTCACTAAAATATAAACACACTTAGGGGAGCTAAAATAGTTCTCGTATGAGTGACACGGGTCCTTAAAATTTAACTTTCTAGCGCAAACTAGCTTTTGAGATAGATTGTGACTAAGCACTGTGATTAAAATTTGTGTGAAGTTAAAAAAGGTAGTAAGTATATTATGCTTGTTATGTTTTAATATGATTATTTTTCTGGAAACGTAATCTTTAACTGATTTATATTTAGCACTTAAAAATGCAAAATAAAAAAGAAACCCAGGTTCGGTTCTGTTAAAAAATGTAAAAAAAAACGGTAATAAAAAAGATGGTCATAAAATATGTATATCTGCATCGTGAAATTAAAGTTTAAGATATACTTTCTATAAGTAAATTAAGACTTGCATTTTTAAGTGAAGATTGTGATGATTATACGAGTATATGCTTCTTATGTTATTTCGATTATAACTATGATCATTTTAATTGAAAGTTTTTTTTTGTTAAGTTAGTGTGAAATTTAAAAAACATGATTGTTTATATACTACCGAGTTATTAAAATAAATAAAACTTTCTTTATAGTAACAAAAACGAGTATTTTTTTTCACAAATTGCTCTCTCATAAAAAAATCTGAAGCTCAAGGTCACGCCGCCGTGGCCGCCGCCGCCGCGGAATTTTGCCTATCACGCCGCCGCCGCGGAATTGGCCATCGGCGCTCATATCTACTAGTGATAAATCTGCCTAATGTGTGTCAACATATTTCGTAGCTTTTCGAAACAATTATTGTGTTGCGTGTTCGTGTAACTGAGTATATTTCTGAAAGTTTCGAAAATTGGTGATATTAATGTGTTCTTTTCGAATTTCAACTTGGCCACCACTGGTCTGCTGCACACGCCACGATATAAAAAAGAGTCTGAATTTTTTTGACAATATTTCCTTTCTTACTCATTTAACAGTAAAAACATTTATATGGAAATTATTAATCTAGAGAATATTTACTACCATTTTCAAAACTCCTGGAAAAAATCCCAGTAACCTCTATTTCTACTTACTTTGACCAACAGGAACGAAAATTTTCGATATCGAATAATGAATAAAGTCGATACCTAACTGTGACTTCCCGAGTTTTGTTACTCGAACAACTTGTCATGCGACGTCCTTAAACTAAGAGGTCCGTGTTGTCATGGCAACATATTAGATGTTTGTTTTTATTCTCAGCTTTCAGCAATTTTTATTTTTATTTGGCTGTTTTTTTCTTATAATAATTAAAAAGCCGTTATCATAGAATGTTTCGGCACAGGACGAAATTATAAACGCATCATCGTTGTGTCCCTCGATAAATAATATTTCTTCTTTGTACAAAGTCAATATCCTAAAAGGTTCACTGTTTGTGAAGATCATAATTTATAAATGTAATGTAATGTAAGTACTAGGAATCTCTATGTTTTGATTATACAATTAGTGAATACTAATGTTTCAGTGGGTAATGTTATGTTATTTTTTTCAGTTAGAAGAAAATGTACAAATCTATGAATTACCTACTGTTGGGAGGATCATCAAGTACGAGGGGCGTTCAATAAAAAGTGAGAATGAGTATGTTATAAACAACATTTATTAAACGTCATTTTATTTTTCGACATAGTCACCTTTTAGCATAATACACTTAGTATATATTTTTTCTAAACTTAAAATTTCATTTTTAAAAAAGGTCTCATCTTGAGTACTTAAAAAATCTTGTACTGCAGACGACTACCGCGTCGTCGTCTTCAAATTTCTGGTCTCAGGTATTCTTTCAATCTTCTAAATAGGTAGAAATCACTGGGGGCGAGATCCGGTGAAGACGGAGAATGCTTAAGGATATCGAACCCAGCATTACGAATTGCAGCTATTGCAACGGCGGACTTGTGTGCCGGGGCATTGTCCTGCTGGAACAGCACAACTTTCGAGAGTTTACCTCGCCGTTTTTCGCGGATCTCATTGCGCAATGTTGCTATTTGTTTAGCATATAAAGTGCCCGTAGTAGTGGCTCCATGCTTGAGATACTCAATCATTACTATCCCTTTATCATCCCAAAAAACAGAGCCCATGCAGCACCGGCAGATGGGCCCACCTTGAATTTCTTCGGAGTTGGAGATGATGGTTTTTTCCATGTCATAGACTGCAGTTTCGTTTCAGGGTCGTAATGGTGGAGCCATGTCTCGTCCATTGTTATAAATCGCGCCAGAAAAAGTATCCGGTCTTGCTTTACCAGGTCCAAAGCTTCTTGACAAATCTCGACTCTAGTTTGTTTTTGCGTGTCAGTTAGCATTCTTGGTACCCAACGCGCAGATACCTTTTTCATACCCAAGCGTTCATGTAAAATATTATGCTCGCTCCCCGTTGAAATCTTACATTTTCAGCAATAAAACGAACCGTGACACGACGATCCGCCGAAACTAAGTTTTCGACTTTTTTCACAATTTCTTCAGTTACTGCTGTAGTAGGGCGTCCGGAGCGGGGGTCGTCCATGGTCGATGTTCTTCCACGTCTAAATTCGGCGCACCAACGTGCGACTGTGGAATACGGAGGAGCATTAGACCCTAAAGTGTCCCGCAAATGTAAATTGACTTGGTCCGTAGGTTTTTTTTTCAAACACAAGTATTTGATAACGGCGTGAAGTTCAATTTTCTCCATTTTCGCTAACGTACTCCATAGCATTGCAAAGAAATGGCCGTATTTTTTTTTTAAAACAAAAATCAGTTGGATTTTTTTTCATAGCAATGAGCTACAGTTGCCGAGAAACTTCTTGAGCCTAACCTTGACTGCGCAGTAGCCGATTTACGTACAAATATGCATGCGCAGATCCGCCTTTTTGGGTCAAGAAGTTTCTCGGCAACTGTAGATAGATTAACTTTACCGGCCAGTATTTAATTTCCTAATATTGAAAGAGTTTGCATCTCATTCTCACTTTTTATTGAACGCCCCTCGTAAAACAATCGAAGGCATCTTGTGTGTCTAAATATCAATGCAGTTCAACTCAAACGACTAACTGTGAATAAAAGTGGCTTCAGATATTGAAATTAAATGTGTATACCTTTATTGTTTTTAGTCCGTAGTGTTAGTAGTAGTCGTTAATTTTTTACACTGCAATAAGCAGATATCTAAAAATACAACAAGAGCCAGTAGAATTGAAAGATAATAAAAAAACATCTGGATAAACTGGCTTTTCATGTGAAAAAATCGTAAATATTCCCATCAGGATTATTGTTCATAACTTTGGTAAGGTTTACAAAAAAAAAACATTCTCATTTACTAGTATATACTTGTTATTTTTAAACAAGAGTAAATTAATAATATATCAATGATAAATTATTACGATATGATAACAGGTATAAATACTAAGTAGGAATACTCGTGATTTGCAATACTTTTTCGTAAACCTTACCAACCAAAACTGTCGTATTGTCGAAATGCTCCCTGGATTTTGATGTAGTATGTTCATAATCATAATACTTCCACTTATAAATAAAATAACCTATCAAATTTCATGTATCTTGAAATCAAAGTAATAAATAAAAATAACGCTAGGTACTAATAAGTATTTGTTTGATTAAATAACTATAGGTACACCTATTTTTTAACGAAGTTACACACATGTTTTTGGAAAATGTAAATTTCGGTCTAGTCCTCGTTTCATTTCACTGATGGCAAATTCGTAATCACTGCATTTGATACACCACAGATATCCATTCTGCTTCATTAATTCATTATTGGTACAAGCATCAAACTGCTCTACTTAAACTATAGGTAGTTTCCGGTTCGGTTGCAAGCACAGAATATGAGTACTTATTAACTCTTCATCTCACAAAGTAGCCAGAAGGCCCCTGGTCTTTCTTCTTAGTTTTGTATTTCCCCTTTATTGTAGGTACACGGCTGAAAAATATTGGATTTTGGTTTCCCCAAATTCTATTGCATAAAACTTTGTTTGTCATAATGTAAGTGTAGAATCGGCTTGCCGGCCGCGGCAGAGTGTGCTCATCTTTAGCGTATATTTCATAATATATTCAATTTATTGTGAAAATTTCATTGGAACAGAACGTAAAAAGCAGTAAAAATATTAAATAATTTTATTCTGACAATGACATCAATGACATTTGTCTACTTTCACGCACACATAGGTACCTAGACTTTTTTTATATCGCACGTAATCGTAATGATTTGAAATTAACTTTCTTCAGCCTCAGAATAATCTTTTGCTATTAATATCCATTTTTCTCAAAAAATGGTAGTCTGAAAATGCAAAAAAATATTTTATTGTGCTTAGGAAACCAGTTTCTTCGAATAGGGATTAAAATATAGTGACTTCAAAAAAATTAAACGTTGCCCAATTATAAATTACACAGAAGAAGGTCGAAGGTATTTCTATAGTGTTTCCATATAATAAACAAGATAACAATCTAAATTCAATTTAAAAAAATACCCTCTCGAAAGTCATTGATTGGTTAGATGTTCATAACCTTGAAATAAACATGAAAAAAAAAAATGCAGTTTAAACCTCACCAAAAACTTAGTTTAAATATAAATTTTAAATATGATAATCAAACCTTAGAATGCATTCATGGCCTAGAAATGGACAAACTTAAACTGGAGTTTCATATTAAAAAAATAACATCCAAATTGTCCGAATTTACGTATGCCCTAACTGAAGTAAAAAAACACGCTGATCTGAAAACCGCTCTATGTACTTACTATGCATTCGCCCATTCCTGGCTCCGGTACGGCATTGTTATGTGGGGCAATAGCAAAAATATACATGACTTATTCGTCTTACAAAAGAAATGTATTAGAATCCTAGTTAATATTAAACCAACTGATAGCTGCAGACCCCATTTCTGTAAACTTAATATTATTACCCTGACCTTATATATACTTGAAGTATGCAAATTTCTTCGAAAATATCCCCTCCTCTTTCCAACACCGAAGGACAACCACAAACTTGCGCCCCAGAGATAATATTCCTGAACCATTTTCTAAATTAAAAATGCATAGTTCTGGCCCATACGTAATATGCATTAGAGTTTACGATAACCTCCCAAAGACTCTTAGAAATGAGGGAAGATATAATATATTTATCAAAAAGCTCACAAAATATCTAGTTGATAATTGTTTTTATACCATGCAAGAGTTTTTTGAATATAATAATAAATGATTTGTAGTGGTTATACCCAAGTTATTGTTGTAAAAATATCATTCGTCCATATTGAAATAGTAGAGTTTATTGTTAAGTTATAAAATACATTAGGTTTTATTTAATCTCATAGGCTATGTAAAATTTGTTGAGACTGAAGTGGAACTCATACTTCATTATTTTTTATATGGAAAGTAAGATAGCATTATAATATTACTAGATTAAGTTGTTAACTGTTTAATACACTTCCTGTTAACGTTGCAGTGCCCTATACAGGGTTTCATAGCGGATAAGTGTAATATGTAACATCTTGTAATATACCTATGAAGGCAATAAATAAACTGATAACTGAACATCCATCATCTCACAGAACCTCAAACATTCATCACACACATCTACCCATCTGCTTGCAAATATATCACAGCGTGGGGCTGATTCTAGGAGCTAATTTGAGAGGTGCAGGGCCCGAACCAGTGGAGAACGATGGGACATAAGGGAGCATTGGGTTGGAACCACCGGCCTTGAGGCGTGAAGCATTGTTGTCCTGTGTGATGACGCCCAGAAGTAGCAAACAGGCAGCGTTGTATATTGCCAGTGCATTCGTCAAACCTCTAATTAAAGCTGCATAAGAGCTGTATAAGCGCCGCACATATCATCAACGACACCGTTTACTGTCCATTTGTAAACTTTTATAAATGTTATTGCAACATGAACTCCATACCTATGTATGGAGTTTATCATGTTGCAATAACACCTAAACGTACGCCTATGTACACCTATGTGTACAATTAGGAACTTGCAACAAAAAAATACATTGTACCAATTAAATTAGATATTCATACAAGTTAAATTTCCCATACTGACCAATAACAGTACACTAAGAAATGAAAGTCAAAGCATACATTTTTGTGTGAAGTATTTCATAGTATCATTCGCTTGACTGAACATTATAAAAACTTTGGTTATATTTTTGTAATCTCGCTTTTATTTGTACACTTTAGCATTTATCGTAAATATAATATTTGAGGAGTTCATTTAGAGTTAATGAACTGGTAAAACTAAAAGAATTATGAATTCCACTTACATGCAAATTCTCTATTAAATGTCACTTCGTTTGTACCTGCTTGTTCACAAGGAGGCGCTTCAGCGTGGAGCCCCAAGCCTGCATCAGCGGCGCCAGAAACAGCGCCGTCTTGCACCCGAGCACGGCCGCCTGCTGACCCTGCTGCGCCCCCATTGATCCGTTCTAAATGACGTAACACCATGATAGTAAACTCCGGCAGTTGACAAAAAAATACAATTCTCTGGGTTTTAGAACCACGGCATGCTATCAAAAGTCCTAACCCTACTGGCTGATCACTCAGTATGAGAATCCGGTTTTAGAAAATAATTGCGTGTAACGACGATGACACGCAAATGTGATATCGATGTAATCAATTACTTGTCCCAAACGATCTTTTAGAATAAACAACTTTAGAAATAAGCTATTTTGATCAGAAATGGGGATGGTTTCGAAAATGTAAAAATGTGGTGATATTTTTAATTTTTTATCCTTTATGCTACTGCTCGAGCAGATTTATCAAAAAAGCATGGTTAAAAAAACGTCTACAGTGATTTGTTTCCGGGACAAACTTACTTGTGAAGTATGCTGCAACACGCTGTATAGAATGTCTTCGTAGGCCTCCGGCGCCACGGCCCGCAGCACCCGCTCCTGCATCGAGTCGGTCTCGCACAGAGCGCCTACCACTTGCAACTGAAATTTATTAATTGTAAGTATCAATATCAATCCTTACCTTGTTAGAAACGTAGATGTATGTATCTTAAGCTTCTAAAATAAGTAGTATGCATGTACAGTCGCCATCAGATATATCGTAGCAGGCGAGATGGTCAAATATTTCTAGGCGGCGTTAAATCTCAATAAATCCTGTACATGACTTTTATCTACTAATGGGTCTACTTACCCATTGAAAACCTGCTTTTCCTGGTTCAAGTGCCGGTGGGACTAAAAGCTCCGGTAAGCCCTGGCCAATCATTAATATTAACTTCTCGGGTAACTGACCTTCATCTGAAATGAAAATTAAAGTTGATAATTAATCTTAATATTACCTCAAAATCTCATAAGCATGATGGAACATACGATGGACACCAAAACTATCGTTTTATACTTACACATACATTACATACTTTTGTATTTCAAAATACAAAAGTATTTATGACGATTTCTAGATGAACTTAGACAAAAAATCTGAATTGGTTCTGGAAAAAGCAGACAAACAAAACTACATGAAATGGGAGATGACGCTTAATACATAAATGTAGAAGATACGAAACGACCTTCACCTATCTGTCTAATGCATGTAGTTTTTATATCAGTACCTAGGTTAAAAATATATCGCGAATGGGTTGGCTAAAAATCTCCTGGCCAAGCTATGATTAATTAAAAATGTTTAATTCGTGTATATGTTCTATGGGATTGAACTCTATAAAAGCTCCTTTTATTAAAGTCCTTTTACAAATTTTTATATATTAGTTTGGCCAGGATTTTTTACGCTACCCATTAGTAATTATTTCTACATTCCACATGTGTTCTAAAATATTTTTCATCCGTTAAACAGATCGCCGGTAGCAGTTCTTAAGTCGTATCTTAGACTATAAGGATCGTCATACCTCTGTACTGTAGTAAAACGATTGAAAATAGTTCCAGGCTTTCGGGCAGACAGATTCGGTGTGAAACTAAGCACAGACAGAGCATTTGGCAGTGGCTCTTGCGCACCGGATACATGTCTGAAATAATACAATATCACTTGAGGAGTTTGTTTTCAAAAGAGCTCATTGCTAGGAGTACTTTTCTCTATTCATATAAAAATGCAATTTTAGACTAAACAGAGTACATGTTTTATTTGATATCACAGTGAATAAGAATACTGTATTGTTATCTAAAAATTAACACGCCGCATCACAAGTGCTCATTTGTGGTCTATTAACTCAATAAGTTATTTTCTTTCCGTAGATAGTATGTAAAAAAATATCAAATTTTCAGTATAATGTTCATAATGTAAATGCGTCTTAAAGCATGCATGGCAGATTGCCGTTTAATAACTCATATGGTGATAAAGCCGCCATTTGTACTGAATTTTGTTTATGCAATAAAGTTTAAATAAATAAATAAAGTAAGTTTAGTTGTCAATCTTACCTAGATTAACCAGTACGGCGAGAAACTTTAATGCATTTTTGACAACAGCAGGTTTTTTATATTCATCCATTGCAACAGGCTCGTTACAAAAATCCACCAAGTTCTACAACAAATATAAGAATAAATTACTAACACCAATTCGTATAAAGAATCAAAACCATTTACATATAACATAGTTGGATAGAATCTTAATGCTTCAATACTTCGGAACGGATACATACTAAATTTTGTGACGTGAATGTACAAAAGTATTTTATGCACCTTCAAAGAGTCCTCAAGGACATCCATGGGCGCTTCGGCGACGAGGTTGCGCAAATTGGCGTCGCTACAAAGCTCTTTCATCAGAGTGTACGCTTGGAGAAGTTGCACTTCATCCTTCTCACTGAAACACAAGACAACGATGATAGTATACATTTGTATTTAATATAGCGTTCGTATTTTGCCACCACCGTCCTACCGTGCAACCACCTGAATTCCTACAAATAGTTTAGCACATTCTTTAATGACACTTCCAGTCTGCGGGGGACAGAGGAAGAGAAACAGCAGGGCTGCTAGTGTGGTTGCGTGCGACTGTTGATGCTTCTGTCAGAGGGCCCCCGTCGTGCGCACCCTTCATTTCACCCCCGTTGCCGTAGCCCGCCGATCAAAGGAACGTCAGGATCGAATTTCCCACGCTACGGTACTCACAGGATGGACTTCTTGAAGGTCTGCATACCGCAGGAGAAGTAGCTGTTCACGTCGGCCTGGCGCAGCGCGCCGGGACCGCGCGTGGCCGCAGACAGGCACAGCAGCAGCCGGCACACGTCCGCGCCGCCGTACCACCCGTCCTGTACACCATCATAAGACTAAATCATATATCCTATATTAGAGATAAACCTATCTAAATATGAAGACGCCTCCATCTCCAACTTGCTGAGGAATGTTGGAAACTAAATTATAGTTCATTTTTTAAACACAATTAACCAATTCACAGGGGCAGGGATACGTGGACGGCATGGTGAAAGGATACTTTTTACTACTTTTTACTCAAACTAGTCATTTTTTCCGGAAAATGTCAATCAATTTTATATTTCATCAAGCGTCTAAACCTTTTTACTTGGCGTAAACAATTCACTGTGCTCCCGAGGCCATAGCGAGTAATAAAGAAGTGTTTCAAAATCAGCAGGGTATTTATTAGGTAATTAAAGCAGTTAGAATTACCACATTTTTGTTGATTAACATTTGGACGACATATGGCGATGTTAGCGTCAGCGTAGCAATGTTCCGATGACGTGATATGACGTGGTGTTCAAAAGATTGACACCATATCTTTGATTATAGTCACTGTTTTTAGGGTTCCGTACCTCAATCGGAAAAACGGAACCCTTATAGGATCACTTTGTTGTCCGTCCGTCTGTCTGTCTGTCAAGACCCTTTATCTCGAGAACGCGTAGTCCTTTTCAAACATCATATTTGGAGAACTCGGTCAGGCCAATTAAGATAAATAAATTACTGTAGATTACAATGCAAGGAAATCATTCGACAAGACCCTAAGGTTAGCATAGGACGTGAACCGGTTTCTCGTGTAGAAAAAGTGAAAAATCTTGGTATAATCTTGGATGCCGAAATGCGATATATAGAACATGTGAATCTGAAGATCAGAAACTCCTTTTACAGACTCAAATCACTTTACGGTATAAGAAAGTACTTGAGTGAAAAGGTACGTGAAATTCTAGTGGAATCCTTAGTATTATCACAACTTAACTACGGAGATATAGTTTACGGCCCAAGACTTCTGGAAAAAACCAAAAAATCAATCCAGCGCGTGCAAAATGCCTGTTTTCGCTTTTGTTATGACATACCTAGACGAGCCCATATAACACCATACTTGAATAATAAAGGGATACTTAACATGGCGAACCGAAGGCACCTGCACCTGGCTAGCGCGGTCCGTAAAGTGATCGAGTTAGAAACACCGCAATACCTCTTTAACGAGCTGAAATGGACAAAAACCACACGCGAAAGACCATTGAGAAGCCACAGGGAGCGTTTACTTGTAATTCGAAACACAAAACAACATCGTTCAGCGGAGGTTTTAAATTTGCCGCTGCAAAGATATGGAACGACTTACCGCCACCTCTAAGAGAACCCATGCATTTACAAAAATTTAAAAAACTAATACGGATGCATCTTCTTAAAACGCAAAGGCAAATATGAAACGTCTTTAAATTTAAATTTGAATTTAAATTTAGTTTTGAATTTAAAATTTAAAATTAAAATATAAATTAAAGTATATTCATACATATACGTAGTAAAAAATCATATTTAAGATGATTATACATATTATATATAAAACACACACATACACACACAATATACATAACTATCCGTACCTACACACTTCACCTACACTGGACAATACTCAACACCACAAAAAATTGTAAATTGTTATAATCTAGCGAATACTTATATAGCCAATATTTAATTTTCTTTTCATATTTAATTTTCTTTTCGTGTTTGTAGCGTAGTATTACGTCAACTCTGTCAAAGGGGCCAGTCTGAAAACCAGCGCTGGGCTACTAGCCTAGCACATGCTGAGACTGGTACCTATTACCAAAAATGTGCACTAAATATTAAAAATGTGTTATTTTCTTTTTGTTTATGCAAATTGTACCAGCATTTGTGTATTCTTTCTTACTGTACTGAAATATCTGTGTTCATTTTGGTAATAAACAGATTATTATTTTTTATTTTTTTTATTTTTTACTTTGTTTCCAGAACTTAAAAGTCCTAATTATGTCAAATTGTCAAAGGTAAAAATTACCTTAAATTTACTTTTATAACTTGTACAGTGAGCTGCAGAAGCATGCATTTGTGCAGCCCATAGTACCTAATTGATTTGATCTTATGGATCGGATAGACTATGCCTAATAATAGAAATTTATATGGTGCCATCAAAATGGTTACAAAGCGACACTTTCATGGGGATTAGTTCTGAAATAGTCAACCAGGTAATTTTATAAAATTTATTAGTAGCTATAATATGAAATCAAGGGGGATGATAACTTTTGTTCTGATTATAAAATGTCATGAATGTGAAGACAATGAAGTAACAAAAGGTTTAAATTCTAGTTATAACGTAAAATAACTTACCTTTAAACTAATGAGATGCACAACAAATTTCTTAGTATCCACAGTCTTCATCAAGGCATAAACTGCGGGCAAGTTGCCCGAGCAGACATTAGCCAGAATGGAAAGAGACTTTTGTGCAATCAGCTGATCTTCGGTATCATTGTAGGTTCTTGTGATGTAATCTGTCAAACTCTTCATGAGGACTGGTAGGTATGACTCCTGCCATCTGATTTTGATACCATAGGTAATTCTCTGTAAACAACATTAAATTTACTCTTATTTATAATTTACTCTTATCCTAGTATTATAAACATAATATTTTCTAAGTATTTAGCCAATTCATTATACTTGATGATGATTGATTGAATAGATATTGTCATCTTAAGAAATAAAAATGTATAATGTTTTAGATAAAAACTATAATTTATATTTACTCTTCAATTAATATTTAGCAACTTTATTTGCTTGATTGTATTATTTTTATTTGACAGTTGTTAATCTCAGTAGTTAAATAATTTTTGAAGTTAAGCATATTCACCAATATTGGAATTTTATTCAATTAACTTTATTGAGCATATAGTTCATAAACTACATCTTACAGTAATTTTCTACTAGTTTTAGTGTAGTAGTGCTAGAATTAAAGATATAGTATAATAATTTTAATCTGTGCTTTGAGCCTCCTATTATATCACAAACAAAAGTGATAATTACATAATATATAACTTAAAAAATGAATTTTATTCTTAACAATTGCAATTGAAAATAAAAGCTTTGCAATATTTTGTGACACACAATTCTTTGCAGAGATCTGCTACTAATATTTCTCATTTATTTATACAGCATATTAGATGCAAATGAAATGTTATACTATATTACCTGCATTGTTGACAGCAATTTTATTTTCCTTTCATTTGTAGGATCATTTGACAATAGTGTGGACAACCATGGCATATATCTGTAAACAAACCATTCAATATTACAGGTTAATAAAAAGTCCTCTATTTTTTTTCGTGGATAGACTGCCCAGATCGCCCCTTGAGAAAGAGGGCCTTGATCAACTAGAATAATGTTCTGATGCGTGAAATCCAAGAGGCATTGTCCAAAAGCAACAAAAAAAAACAATAAATAAGGCTCATATAGAATGTAGTATGTAATGTAGTATCCAATTTGCAACTGCAAACTTAGAATTTTATAAGAGACAATTATCTTTTAAATTATTTTAAAATTGCCTTTTAATTTATAGCAGTATAGTATTGATGTTTTTGGCACAGTGGTACTACAGCTGCCAATTGAGCCTATGGTCATAATTTTGAAATGTGCCAAGAGCAAATCTTTGAGTGAAAAACTTGTATATATTTGTTATAGGGTCTTAGATGCTTTTCTATATATTTATCAAGATATGTTTATCATTATCTGATATTGGCACCCATGGCCAAAGCCTTACTGAAGCTTAATTTGAGAGAAGGTCTATTCATGTGAGGTCCAGTATTTATTTATATATAGTAATCAACTAATCAAAGAGCCAGATCCAGAAACAAAGAAGCATATGATATGTATACAGTTAAATTAGCTTTGTTCAGTTTAATTACAAATTTCCATTAGTATTCAGCAATGCATGTGCAACCGAAATGAGTTTAGTTCACGTTAGACTGTACAGAGTTCCACTCCACTGACCTGAATGAAGCCTACACTTAGACGCACAGGGTTGTAAAAACAACCAAGGGAAATAGGGCCCTTTTGAAACAGTTACAAATGTTGTAAGCAAATATATTACATCCATGATGTTTAGGACATTGGTCATGAATCCCATGTGTATGTTACCCTCTAGCATAGTAGGTTATGAATGACTGTGGCATAGATATTATGATTATAATATTGAGATTTATTTAGATACATGATAAGAAACTGCACTTACTTGTAAGTGTGCGTGAGAGCGTACCGGGCGCTCGGCTCATTGCAGGCGCGGGACAGTAATGCGACGCCGGCCCAGTGCGGACCGCCGGGGTCTCTCATGACGCGCCACAGGGAACTGAACAGCGCGCATACTTCGGATCTCCCCGGGGCGAATATTGACAAGTCACATGTAGACGCTAGCAGCTACAATGTGATATAAAACACTTCATATTGCTATTACTACTGACAATGAACTTCACAGACAAGATTAATAATCCCATGCGTATTAAGTCAACAAAAGTTACGTTATTTGTTCTATTCTATACTTACATTCAAGTGCCTGTTCATTAGATTAATAGAAGCTTCACTATGTGTCGATTCAAACTCGCGCGCAGCATCTACAAATGCCTTCAAACTAGAAAATTTTCCTCCGTCTGGTAAGTTATTACCACTGTTACAGTCGTCCGTATTATCCACTTCCATACTGCTCATGGGTACAATTTTACGGTAAGGTCAACCAAAATTAATGTAAAAAATCACAATCACCGATTTTAAATGCACAATTTAGTAAAATACAAGCACTGAATGAAACACAAAACAAACAATAACAATAACTTGACAGAATAAGTCTGAAAGTTCAACAGTCAGGCATTTTGAATTTTGAACGCACATAAAAAAACAAAGCACCATCAAGCAAGCGGGATTGGTCGGTGTAATATGTCTCTATGGTTTTGTCATCTCTATCCAAAGACAATTTAAAAGGCAGAACTTTCACGATCCGACTTTAATTTTAGACGATCACCAAATATTTGCAGATAAAATATCGATGAGAAATCATTAAGAAATAGATAAATCGGCATTGATTTACTACTGATTCTGTCTTCGAACACATTGATACTGAATTAAATTATAAGTAATTTAATAAATAATAAATATTAAGGGACAATCACCGATGTCCCCCAGATCATGGCCCTGTGGCAGGGTACCCATGATGCCGGCTACATTCCCCCGTTGAATAGCCAAGCTAATCCTTTGGCCGAGGAATGAGCCGGCTCTGTGGTCCGAAGAACATTCGGGAAATTTTATTGATACTTAAAGCCTGACCAGAAATATATGAGGATGCGCCATATTGCGGAATTTCACTGGAACTAATTTCTTACACTGGCAATGATTTATTGATTTTATGATGGTTTGTTAACAATGTCAATGTCATTCGTGGTGATTTCCTTAAAAGACAAATATTTAAAATTATCCAAAGAATATGCCGAAAACCATTCACAGTCGTAAACGAAATATTATAAATGAAGTGTACATGTGTTTACCTACTACGCGAAAAACAGTCAGGAAAAGAGTGCATTCCATTAAATAATATTACGAGGTTAACATAGTGGAACTGACAGGTATTTAAAACTAATGTCATTATAGTTGGTTGCGATTGGTTGCAAAATTGTTGCCATATAAATCTTATAAATAGCGCCGTCTGTCGGCAGATCTGTCAAATCAGAATGTGCTGTCACTTAACAGTCTGTCAAAAAAAGAAACAAAAATTTGTCATAATAGATGATAATAATAGAGTCAAAGAGAATATAACACTACGTGAATAGAGTTGAATGCGTAACTTATGCATGCGTGCTCGTTTACTAATCTATTATAATGGGAGTTGAAATTGAAGTTGTGTCTCCCGGAAACGGTACTTTGCTATATTTGTCTGCATATGTCTTTGACTTCTAGTTTAAGACAAAATTTAGATCTTTACAAATTTCAGGATCTACGTACCCTAAGCCGGGCCAAACAGTTGTAGTGCATTACACGGGCACTCTCCCTGATGGAAAGCAGTTCGACTGTTCTAGAGAGCGCGGGCAGCCCTTTAAGTTTACCCTTGGCAAAGGAGATGTAATCAAAGGATGGGATTGGGGTATACCAAAGGTACTACTAAATTCATAAACTTCTAGTAAATTAATCTACTGTAGTAGCAACGAGTTATAGGAAGGTTACAGTTGCTCGATTCATGAACGCGCGACTGCATTGCGACATGTAACCCTTTGTCACAATTCAACGCGCGACAGAAGGCATGAAGTAACGATACAAACTTGCGACTGTATTGATTCAGCATTGCTATAAATGTGCGGCTGTTTCGCGTGACATTGGGTATAGGAAGAGTGCAGGGGGGCGGAGTGGTTGTTCATTTGGTTCTGTTCGATTCTGCATCACAACTATATTAATATTGAATTACATGCTCCCTTTCTATGCCTCCTTTTGTGGTTGACAAACATTACTTGATATGTCTATATTTTATTGTTTTTTTTTTAATATATGTAATTATTTATTTATTAATGTATGTGCAATTAATTCACTTATATCAGCAGCATGTTAACATATCCTAAATATAAAATACTGATAATAACCAGATAGTTATATTGCTTTACTTTAGATCCATTCCGGTGTACCTACCTTCTCGTTTTGTTTTATGCATTCCCGGAACCCTGATAAATCTAGATAAAGATGAGGTTGAGAAAGTATAGGCTTAATATTATTTGTTACAGATGTCAGTAGGAGAGAGAGCGCGGTTGATCTGTTCCCCTGACTATGCATATGGCCCGAGAGGTCACCCTGGAGTGATCCCACCAAATGCAACTTTAATATTTGATGTTGAACTACTCCATGTTGAATAGTTGTATAACTGTTTTTGTATTTTAAGTATTTTCACTATAAGGTAAGTTGATCTTCTTGAACTTTCCTGTTGGTTGAAAGTGGAAAAAGAAAATATTAAAATTTAATAGTCTCCGTAAACTGCTTAAATTATTATCAATGAATGGTTTTGAAATTCATGACTTAAGAAATCAGTTTTAAGATTTAATAATTATGGACTATCAGGATATTTCTTTGTATTCTTAACTCATGTAACAACTATTTGTGAATAACCAGATAGTAAACACATCTGCTGCCCTTAAGCCAAATGATTAACTAAATACGGCTAAATACAAGGTATGCTCACTCCAAATAAAAAAAAAAATTTTTTTTTGTTATAGTGGCCAATTTATACATACCTTTTAACGACGAGCTTTAAAACAATAAGCATAGAAAACCATTAAAACACGTTTTTTGGGACTCCCTTCAAGTTTTAAATTTTTTATATTCAGTATTGTTATAGTGGCTATATAGTATAGTAATTACACATTGTACGAAATTTAAAGTCTTACAGTTCAGAGTTCAAAGATACAGTATTGTGCCTGTGACAGATGGATGGACGAACAGACAGCACAGGCTCTTAGTAATAGGGTTTTGTCAGCGCCCTTTGGGTAAGAAACCTTAATAAAGTCAATTATATTAGGTCCAGAGACTAAATCAGGATTACACACCCTTTTTTTGTATATGCCCCATTCCCCTTTAATATTTAGATATATGTTATGTGATTAATGATTTAATAAATCCTGCTTTTGGTTATATGTTGCCCGGAGCGGGATGTTCCACCTGGTTGGTAAATTCTGCTTGAAAACATCTAACTAAATTGTATTATTTTAACTGCTCTCTTCTATATGTTTAAATAAAGTACATAAAAAGAGATAAAACTGATAATATCTTAATTTTATTTGGGTTTTCTATAGGTTTGGTAATGGTCAATGTTTTCATCGACCTTTAATCAAGAGACATAAATAACAAATGAATTAGTACTTTAAGACATATTTAAGTGTATATTTAACGGTATTGTAACTTGGTAAGTGACTTATTTATTGTTTATAATTACATTGTTATTTTGTGGACTTTGTTGTTTTGTCATGTTTGTGTATTTATATTCAGTACCTAATCTAATGCAATGGCTATTACAGTTACTTAGTATAGATCTATACAATGGTTTACCTATTCAGAATTGTTAAATAATGATAAAGTATAAATAATGATAGCTAATATGAATCTCTACTCTGAAATATTATAATTAATGCGAATGTATTACTAATTTTACTATATGACTGCTTTATGCGAAGATAAAGAAAATATGCCTAATGCACTGAATAATTCATAATACCAATAATTTACTGTGACTTAATTTATCGGTACGGGCCAAGTATCAATATAAAAAATATTTAGAGTTAGAAATATACGGTACACTCTACTTCGGACTTCAAAATTCTATTGTACCGTTTCACGGTCTTCAGTGAAGTAACAGAAAATTTACGCTGGATTGTCACTACTTCCAACACAACGGCGCCACTGTTTGACGGGCGACAATAAATAGCGTATCTCTTTTTACTCATTTAAGAGTGCAACATGTATGACATGACCTGAACTTTGAACTTACGAATAGAGTTATCCGTGGTACAGCCATCTGTAACGTCCGGTGTGCTAAATATATCGAATTAGGTAGGTGACTTACTACAAGTAAAAATGACAATGTGTTAAAATTACCACTTGATGAATTTTGTCGCAATACAATAATGTAGAAATTATAATTCACAACATAAATTGATGTTGAAATTTAAAAACACTTCGACTTACACCAATTCCGACATTATAGGCTGAATCAGAGTGAACCCAGGGGACAATAGTGACAAACATTTTAGAATGCCAAATTACGAATACTTCACTCACGTCGCAGAAGTCGAATATTGCTTGACATGTTTCGAATCGGTTCGCGATTCACGATCAGTAGAGCAGATCCTCCGCCGGTGACGCTCGCGACAAGCAGCCGCGCGGACAGGGCGTTTGCCCGCAGCGCACAGTTGGCCACCGCCGCGACTGATCTGCTCTCCTGATCCTGATGATGATGAACCACGTTCACGGTAGTTTTCTATTCAAAATATCTTAGAAAAATTTTGATAATTTATATTGGCTTGTGTTTAAACGCCTACCAAATATGATTAAACGCCTACCAAATATGTTGATAAATTACTACCAATAAATTCTTAATGCTCACCAAAACGGATGAATGCTCACCAAATAGTGTATCCTATAAAAATATATGAACACCATTAAAGTTAATTTCAGACCAAATAATCTAAATTACTGTTAAATGGATGTCACCAATATTTTATATTATTACTTCCATTTTAGTCATTTTTGCTGAGGCAAAAAACTAAATGCTCACCAAAATGGCTTTTTTCAACAAAATTTCAAATTGGTGCTATGCGGCTAAAACTCGGTATCGGGGGGCTCTCGGGGCTCAAAAATATGAATCTGAAATCTTGTCCAAAAATTCGGTCAAATTCGGAAAATATCGAAAAAAACGATTCAAAATTTCAAATTGGTGCTAGGCGGCTAAAACTCGGTATCGGGGGGCTCTCGGGGCTCAAAAATACGAATCTGAAATCTTGTCCGAAAATTCGGTCAAATTCGGAAAATATCGAAAAAAAAAACGATTTGTATGGAGAAAATTTCAAATTGATATAGCATAGCTAATATTGACTACCGCACATTATGGAGCGTTTTTAGGGATATAAAAAAAAAACTAACCTAACCTAACCCAGCCGAGTCGGATCTGCTCTGAAAGGTGATCAGGATTAGATGGTTACCTAGCTGAAACACTAATTTATGAAAACAATATTTGGTGAGCAAAAAATCCATTTTGGGAAGCAAAAAGATATTTTTTGGTAATAATTTTGATGTTTTATGAAAACAATATTTGGTGAGCGAAAAATCTATTTTGGGAAGCAAAAAGATATTCTGACTCAACATAAAATTATTCTGGTGTAATGTATATCGATTTTGGAATACAAAATGATTTAATTTGGGGAGAACTATATAGAGAGAGTTTAATTTAAATGGAAGCAATTCATTTTATTTGGAACTTAGTTTTGGGGTATAAAAGCCATTTTGGTGAGCGTTTAAATTGTTCCCATTTATATTACTTGTATTGTCTAGAGAAAATTACACCATAGCAACGAGCAACAGAAAATTTCAAATTGATATAGCATAGCTAATAATGACTACCGCACATTATGGAGCGTTTTTTAGGGATATAAAAAAAAACTAACCTAACCTAACCCGGCCGAGTCGGATCTGCTCTGAAAGGTGATCAGGATTAGATGGTTACCTAGCTGAAACACTAATTTATGAAAACAATATTTGGTGAGCAAAAAATCCATTTTGGTGAGCAAAACATCCATTTTGGGAAGCAAAAAGATATTTTTTGGTAATAATTTTGATGTTTTATGGAAACAATATTTGGTGAGCCAAAAATCCATTTTGGGAAGCAAAAAGATATACTGACTCAACATAAAATTATTCTGGTGTAATGTATATCGATTTTGGAATACAAAATGATTTAATTTGGGGAGCACTATATAGGGAGAGTTTAATTTAAATGGAAGCAATTCATTTTATTTGGAACTTAGTTTTGGGGTATAAAAGCCATTTTGGTGAGCGTTTAAATTGTTCCCATTTATATTACTTGTATTGTCTAGAGAAAATTACACCATAGCAACGAGCAACAGGAAAAACTTGATTGACCTATAATATTTAGGTATATTATTTTGTCTATAATATTTTGTCGATTTTACTTTTCCATTGTGGACATTTTGCGTGTAATCCTAAGTTACCTAAATGATTTTTATTTTTAAGGGCATAAAGGTATGGTACCAATTATCTAAGCTAAGCTAATCCACTTACCTGCATTCACAATGGTATTGTGTCTAATACAATCCTATCTGCTTTTGTTCTCGTAAGCGCCAACCAGTTACTTACAAAAAAAGGTTAGAACTACATTGCGTGGATATTGAATTTTCAACCTTATTCCTTGTTGAATAGGTTTAAAATGTTTGTTGACGAGACACATAGGGGTAAATTCACGATCTACGGGGCCAATATTATTTTAGCGGTTTTTTGTATTTTTTAACGTATTACGAAGTTGAAACAACTGTTTCAAGATATTTTTTATTTATTTATAGGGTATTTTCTTCAAAATTCTATTAATATGTAAAATTTCGACATCTACACAAAAAAGAAAAAAATAAAAATATAGTAAAATGTGTATAATCATTTATTACTGAAATAAAATCAGTTGCCATATTAAGCTACACTCTCTGCTATTATGTTTTCTTCTTCGCTTCCAGAAGCGCACTCTGGGTTCGGATCGGCAGGCAATAGCAATTCTATCGTCTCTGGCAGGAAAGTACTGTACTTTCTTTTTTTTTACTTTTCTCCTGCAGGTCAGTAAGGGGTCGGAGCTCAAAAGTAAGCGATTCAAAATATCCGTGTTGCAGCTTCAATACACAAAAAAAAATATTTCTGAGTAAAATGGCGAATTATTTTCAAAGTATAACAATTATGATTTGGCGGAAGTATGCGGAAGGTTTTTTTTTTAAATTCTAATAAGCAAAACAATAGACAATAATATGCCATTAACAATTCTGCTCGATCTCACCCTATTGTATTACTTTTTAACGAGTGAAGTTTTTTTTTTGCGAAAAATGACGCTCAAAAACAGTCTCTCTTTCAGAGCGTTAACCTAGCCACAAAAACAAACAAATAAAGCATATTTTTATTTTTGCTTATAAATCACTAACCTGTTGTTTCAGAATCCATAATTTGTTTCACTCTTGGTCACTTAAAAACAATAAACCACATCTTCAAAGTTTCGCTTTTCTAAGAGCTCCAGAACAAGCAACGTACACGAAGTGAAACGAACAAATTCCGACTGACGTGAAACGAGTTAGAACGTGCATACGAGGGTAGTGGGGATTGTTATGTACCCGCTAAAGGGTCCTCTACTGTAGGTAGCTGTTATCGCAGAGGTATTTATTGTTTTGATAAATCGACTTTTGGCCCCGTAGATCGTGAATTTACCCCTATGTGCGAGAGTTCATAGTCCTTTTTCAAGAGAATACGTTCTTGTGAAGAGTCGAACGTTTGTAAAATTCCAAAAAAGTTATGATCACCATTATTCTGTTAGTGCATTTTGTAGTCTAATGTCTAAGGAAATAGAGTCGTTAATCTATATTAACCTTCCAAGGTGGTTACAATCTGCTTTTACTACGAGTTCGTTATCTTAAATTGTGGTTTACCAGTTGTGGTTTGTTCAATGGTATTCAGTTCTTAAGTGGATTAGCTTAGCTTAGATAATTTTTTCTATACCTGACAATACTTAACGTTTTTAACTATGAAATTGTTGTAACCTAAAATTTGACACTGGATGTAGGTACCCATCGCTGTCTTAAAGAACCGACCACACCAAAGCTTGAAATACGCTGACAGTAGTGCGTGTATACGGGTAAATTTATATAAATAACGCGACGGTGATCATCTTCGGTGTGGTAGACACTTTATTCGCAGAGGGCTGAGCTCAGAAAATATAACATTTTATAACATGAATTTTGTGTATTTGGCGTTCCAATAAATGCTTTACACATGTTATTTACTTCTTAATTTCAATTTTCCCAATAGTCTGTACCTGTCTGTACTACTTATTGACCAAACAAGAGTAGCGAAGGAAGCGTCCTCATTTCAGCTTGGCCAAAAAGTCTTTCGTAGGTCCGGAATCCGGATTTCCCACTGTTTCGCCTACAGGCTGCATTTCACTGCTTGCTTTTTTAACATTATTGTGAATAAATCGGAAACGAACGATTAGATCTTGGTCGGTCGGCTGATATTAGGCATACAGTGTTCTTAGGCCCAGCTACAACTCCACTCCAAGTATAACCAAATCCCTTTAGTTCGGTGAATAGAGACTAAAGTACTGGGGTGACCTTACAATAGGTCCGGTAGTTTTGAAATTTTATATATATAACTTTTCAACCACAGTTCAAATAATGATGGAAAAATTCATCAAAATGAGGCCTTAAAGCACTTTCAATGAAAACTATATTGAATAAAATCGTTCGAGCTGTTTTTGAATTATCGCAAAAATTCATAATTTTCTTTAAAACGACGTAAGTGCCGCGCGTGTCCTTATACTTCGAACTTTACACATTGTATTAAAATATTTCGCTCAATCTGGCGCCTATAATCGATAACTTCCAGAAGGTAATAAGTAATTACAGTTACTTACTTTGGCGTTTACCACCTTTTTATAGAGCTTGAAATCTTTCTCGTAATTTAAACCTCGGGTTATGTATGGGTTATCGTGAAATAGTGATGGTGTTGGTGATGATAATTATGTTGATGGTGGTGACTGGTGGTGATGATGATGATGATTTTGATGAATATATGGTGGTGACTGGTGGTGATGCTGGTGGTGATGATGATGATGTGGTGTTGGTGATGAAGGTGGTGTTGGTGATGATTAGGATGAATATGGTGGTGACTGGTGGTGACGATGGTGGTGATGGTGGTGGTGATGGTGGTAGTGATGAAGATGGTGGTGATGAAGGGTAGTGGTGATGAAGATGGTGGTGGTGGTGATTGAGGTGGTAGTGATGGTGGTGGTGGTGATGAAGGTTGGGGTGGTGGTGGTGGTAGAAGTGGTGATGAAGGTAGTGGTGATGAAGATGGTGGTGGTGATGACGATGGTCACTTTATCTTCGTTTAGGAGCATTTTAGCTAAACCAGAGCTTGGGCAATGTTGTAGAGAATGAAATTTACTATAATTTACATTTAAAATTTTGTTTCTAGGACAGATAATTACGGAGATATGTAAAAATAAAGTCACATTTTCCGAAAATGTATGTAAAAATGGACATGAATTTTATAAGCAATTATATTTCCTACATGTTTTAATTTGTGCTGGACTAGTCCGTAACTGAATGGCAGCGTTCTAAACCAAGAATTTTGTCAAATTTCCGGAAAATGCGACTTTTCTAGTTTATTAAATGTGCATATCTCCGTAACTAACCGTCCTTGAAACAAAATTTGAAATGTAAATTATAGAGAATTTAATTCTCTACAACATTGCCCAAGCTATGGTTTAGCTAAAATGCTCCTAAACGAAAATATAATCCAGAAGTTTGTTTTTGTGTAGGAAATTGCGATTTTTTACGTTTTTTTAAATCCGTAACTATCTCTGTTCTAGAAACAAAATACAAAATGGAGAATATAGTAAATTTAACTCTCTATAACATTGTCTAAGCTTTCTTCTAGCTGAAATGCTCCTAAAGGAAGATATGAGCAAAAATATGAAGAAAGTGCCGGTATTTTCAATATGGAGGCGGGCGCGGAGGGGGGGAAATTGTGCATTTTGCATATTAAACACTGACTAACCATCCTAGACAACATATCAAAAATTCAAAACTACCGGACCGTCTTGTAAGGTGACCCATAGTACTTTAGTCTCTATTCGCCGAACTACCTGTGCCTCGGGCTTGAAACCGCTGTTTTAAGCCCGTCTATTGTGAAGGACGGGAAACTACGGAACCCTACAGTGAGCGGGGCACGACATGCTCTTGACCGGCTTTTTTTTGTTAGGTATATATTTTTTCTTAACTCTTGTATTGATTAGTCCGACCTATGCCAATAACTTACTCCGTGGAAGTTACACACGAGCGGGATTGACAGGGGTGGTGAGAAGAGTCACAAAGCAAACTTCACTATGGAACCACCTACGAAAACGATGAATAAGCATCTAATTAAGGCTGCATGTCCAATTTTCCACTGCAGCCGAACGGAGGAAACAGTTATAGAACCCATCCGGCTGCGTGTTTCAGAAGCCCGAAAGAAGAGCATATAAATATATGAAAAGCCTAAGAGTTAGTAAAGCCTGGCCAGAAATATATGGGGATTGTCAAGAGGGCGCTATTTACAAGATTTATATGGCAACAATTTTGCAATCAATCGCAACAGCACTATAATGACATTAGATTAAATACGTGTCAGTTCGTAGGTAAGTTAACCTCGTAATATTATTTAACGAAATGCACTCTTTTCCTGATTTTTTTTTTTTTTTTCATGTAAAGCCTAACCAGAAGTATATGAGGATACGCCATATTGCGGAATTTCACTGGAACTAATTTCTTACACTGGCAATGATTTTATGATGGTTTGTCAACAATGTCAATGTCATTCGTGTTGGTTTCTTTAAGATACAAATATTTAAAATTATCCAAAGTAAATGTTGGACTTCCGGTTTGTGACTTAAGATGCGTTTAAGTTGCGTTGTTCATTATTTATTCATTTTTGTTGTTCAATGTGTAGTATTGATAGCGTATTGTGCAGTGATCTAACGTATGAGTGAATAGCTAATGAAGAATTCAACTTGAAGCGTTCATAGCCCTTCCTGGGTCAAGGCCCGATAGTCCGCGTGGTTTTTTGTAAATCGCTATCACTTTATAAAAAGCAAAACCTAACCGAACAACGGCATGCTCTACGAGCAAACTTGAAATTGGCGAAATCATCATTAACCTGATGGAAGCCATATTTTAAAATTAGAATAGAATAGAAAGTAAATGTTGAAAACCATTCACAGTCGTAAACGTAATATTATAAATAAAGTGTACACGTGTTTACTACACGAAAAACAGCCAAGAAAAGAGTACATTCCATTAAATTATATTACGAGGTTAACATATAGGAACTGACAGGTATTTAAACTAATGTCATTATAGCGGGGTGCGATAAGTTGCAAAATTGTTGCCATATAAATCTTATAAATACCGCCCTCTTGACAATCCTCATATATTTCTGGTCAGGCTTTACATTAATAATTATGAATTCGTGCTGCGATATCGGCTAATGTATAAGACTATCCCCGCAGTGAAAAAAGCTCTGCTTTCTTTGCTCATGTGACTCCTGAATCGCCTTATGGTTCGTTGCTATCGTACCTAAAATTTACTTACGAATATTCTATAGTTCGTAAGCAATCGTATCTGAAATTAACTTACGAATATAATTTTTAAGTCATCAGTTGTCATGAATCGTATTTGAAACTGAAATGGTGAGGGGAATAAATTAGAAATTGAGAAGTTTTATTTATTCGAAACAACAACTAGTAGATACAATGATGATAATTATATTCTTGCAGGAGCGAACTCCGCACCACCGTTTTCTTTTCTATTGCTAAGTTATTTGGGTAAGGACAAAAAGTTGGACGAAATTTATGCGTAGTTAGCCATAAATAACGAGAAAAAGAAGCGATTGGAAAAAGTTCTGTTGTGTGACAAAAATTAACGATACAATAAAGAACCTTAAAAAAGAACCTTAAGGTACGTCATTTTATGGTAAATTGTTGTCGCACAACGGCACTTTGACACATAAGGTAAACTTTTTGGTCTTCACCCATTTAGGGTGCGTCTCCACTGTAGCGGAGCTTAGCGTAGACGTGCGGAATCGACCAATCACAAAAAAGTAGCGGAGATGAAAAAACACATTTCAACTCCGGTGATTGGTCTATTGCGCAGGTCTCTGCTCCGCCTCGCTTCAATGGAGACGTACCCTTAGGCCACCTGACTACTGAAGCGGAGCGGTGAACCAATCAGGCTGCGTCTTTGTGAATCCCGAAAGAAGAGTATTTAAATCTGAGAAATGTGATTGATCCATTATACAAATCTCTGCTCTCGCTTCAGTGGATATTCACCCTTAGGCACGAAGCGTTCGAATACTTGACAAGTAGGGAGCTTACTCTATTCACAAGAAACCAATTAACGTGGGGTTAGGAATCGTAAACACTTTATTAAAGCTATTGTTAATCGACAATATAAATAACACTAATAAAATATTTAAAATATTTAAGCTTAAACTAAGAAATAATATTTGTTACATAAATTACTCTTAATCCACTTCAAGAACATTTTGCGTCAATATCTAATGAATACCAATACCATATAACCGTATTCTATTATTAATTTAATGGCCTCATAATTTACGTAATATAAAAGAAGTCGTATACGTAGCTAAACATTTTATCCATTAAAGTACGTAATTCGTGTATTTATATGGAAAATTAATCTTTGGTTAATCTTCGATCCTTGGAAGTCCTAGCAGCAAACTTGTAACATGAGGTCAGTTTAACAGAAGTTTATTGTGAAGCCCCATTTATTAGTACAATATCATTATGTTATCTCATATCCCTATCTTCTTGGCCGAATTAGTAAACAAATCCATTGTGTTTTTATGCGATATGTTAGCAGCGCGCGCGTAACGTGGTACTTTTTGTCGTTAACAGTGATATCGTATACTTACTAAATAAATTATTGAAAACCGCACAGTGTTTTTAAATGTAAGCATATTATCGTTTTACGTACAAAATACTTATAACATATTTTTATTAAGAAGAACAGCTAGCATTCAATATTTTTAAAATAAAAATCTTAGATAGTATTCGCTGTTAGATTACATATACACTTTTTATCCGACTTCAAAAAAGGAAGAGTATCTCTTCACTATACCTATGTATTTTTTTATGAACAGCAAAAATATGTTAATAAAAATCATAGATATATTTCGCTGCTATATAAATATCACATAGAGGCGGCATGTACACTTTTTTATTGCAACTTTTGACTACTAATAAATTTCATGGCTAGAGGCTACACTACAGCAAGCCACTCTATAAAGAAATGAGTAACGACCAAAACTTTAGGCGTAACTATTTAGCAACAAAAAACGAAAAAAACCATTGTTTAAGTTCAGTTGTGTGACAAACAAATGATACAATAAGGAACCTTAAAATATAACGTTATTCGATGGTTAATTGTCGTCGCACAACGGTATTTGGTAAGAATTTTGATTAAGTGAGTTATGGTGACAATTTGCGACAATTTTTTTGACAATTACGGACGGAAATATAGAAACTATAAAGCATATTTGTGAACTACAGAATACTAAAAAGGGCAGTTCGAAGTTAGCCGGGATCTTATGTTTTTTAATGTGAAGTACGTGAATTTAAATTATTATCTACTTATACAAATTACTACGATAGAACAATTCATTATGGGCGGTCTGACTCTGATATAAGATCGGATGCTGAAAATTCGCTTTTTGTAGTAGTACCTACCTACTTAATCTCACACCAAAATGCAATTGACACGAACCTATAAATACACAATGTTTTTGTTTAGCCTACCAAGCCACCAAGCCGACCAAGAAAAATAATTTAGATTATACTCACAAATTTTCATTCGTTTACTACCCTTAATTTCTGACCTAATGATATTTGTTTGATACAACCCAGGGTTGATTTCCACTCCAATCTCTCCATGCTCTAAACAGATATATGTTATGCACTAAATATACAGGAGGATATCAGAGGCGAAATTAAAATTAATTTGACAATAACAGTACCTACCGCATAAATACTTTTGATCACGTCTTTGATATCGCCCTGTTTATATTCACTTTATTTATTTATCGAGCGTTTATGGATCAGTATTCGGAACCATATTTGTAACTCGTCGTGAAACAATAAAGTTACGTTTATGGCCATCGGATGCAATCCACCCATCCACAGAAATCGGGTGCGTGATGGATATGTAAGACTAGGTATTCACGTTAACAGAAGTTTAGAAAATGAATTAGAATAACTGCTAGAGAATTATATTCTAATGTGAAAGTTTGTATTCTGCTGCGCTACGCTGTTTACAGTTCCGCGTCGTGCTAAAATTTCCTTGACATAAAGATAACTTTGTATCGCGTCGGTGGACTCGGTAGTGTAGTTATGCATTTCTCGAAGGTGCTCGTCTAGCACAACTATGGTTCGCGACTCATTTTACATACATAGAATCATCACCCGTCACTCTCCACGATACTGTGCATAAAGGGATAGGTAGCATATTCGCGCGAGAAAGAGTCGCGTGTCAAAGTTGTGCGAGAGGTGCTGGATAGAATCTAAACAACTAATTATCAAAGTTCGCGTACAATTTGGAATGAGACACTGTATACGTATGTTCGTGTGAAAATTATGATGAATATTTCTGAGAGCGTGTGAAAATTGGGTCCATGCCCTGGGTTTGATCAGGTTCCTGATTAATTTACTCACGGCGGCTCACTTGGTAATACTTTCTTCCTACGAGCACATGCGGCTCGGGCAAGGCCCGTTTGAGCGTTCACTGAAAGTTAATTAACCAGAAGCCACAGCCCACAAGGTCTAACGAGTGATCTCTTAGCGCTCGGCGTCGGGCCCGGCGCCCGTGGTGTCGCCACTCACCAACGGCTCTTCGCGAGCCGCCCTGCGGGCGAGATAGTGTCCTTACTCCTATTATTACTTACGTGCTCGCACACTACAACCACTGTATGAGGCTATGTAAATACCGAAATCAGTAGAATGCATCATCAGTGTTTTTAAAAATACCACTACTTATATACCTACATCTCAGATCTAAAAATGTAGGAAGTAGCGGGTTTCGGTAGTTATACAATAAATCTGTGCACTCGACAGAGTTAGAGTCACTACCCGGATCGGGCCGGGGTGAGTATCAGTACGTTTCGTTAGAGCGCAGCACAGAGTTCCGGGGCCTCGGGTCGGGAGGCGAGCGCCGGCGCGACGGCGCGCCTCACTGCGGCGGATTGAGGTCGCGCAGGCGCAGGTCCGCGAGCGGGTGCGGGTGGGGCTGTTCGTCGCGCCGCTCGCGCTCGTCGGGCCACTTGACGACGACGTTCGTGGAGGGCGGCAGCGTCACGGGTGGGTCCACCACCACGGGGATGGGCCCGTCGCGGTCGGGCAGCACGTGGCCGATGAGCGCGCCCACGCGTCGGTAGGCGAGCTGGGCGCCGGGCGGCAGCAGGCGAGCCTCGCCCACGTGCGCCACGACGATGACGGGCGTGTCCTGGTGAGGCACGTCACTTAGCGCGCGTAGCAGTTTGGGCGCCGCCGTCTGCGGCGCCAGGCACGTCGACACGCCGCTCACTCGTGCGTTTAAGTTCTCCAATACCATCACGAGCTCGTTCATTCGTTCGTCACATAACACCGGGTTGTCTGCAATGATAATAATTCTCAACTATTATTTCGCGTAGTATCATTTACATATAGAATACATAATTTAACACGTCAGATTTATAACTGTTTATCTCTATGAGACTGTGAGTCATCGATTGAAACAAACAAATAAATTAAGAATCTTGTGAGAAAGCTCGATCTATGTTATATTATCTCTACATACTAAAGTTGAGACAAAGTAAGTTCACGCAGTAGGTATGTGCATAATATATATTATAATATGTATGTATGTAGGTGTCATATTATTATCGCTGCATAATATGTAGTATATATCCACAATAATTATGGAACAATTTGTCAGTAGTTTTAGAAAACACGGCATCAAATCGCAAAATATAGCGGATTTAGGGCAGGCATAACAAAATCATATCAATCGCTGATACGCACACATATAGTTTACGGTAATTCGCGTAGCTTTTGCACATAAAAATGATGATTAGAAAACTATAATTCTGAAGCAAGAAAATAAAGGCTAAAGGTGTGCTCACCTTGCAGGTAAATCTTCAGCTTACTGGGCACACCGTTTATGGTACACCGCGTTTTCGAAACAAGATCGTAGTTGACGGATCGAATTTTGTTGTACGACAGGTCCGCCATGCACAACGACGGCAGTCCATGGAAGTCTTTATCGAGGACTGTGATGTTGTTGTGGTGTGCGATCAGCTCCTCTAGCGATGGCAAAAAGGACTGTAAGACAACAGCAAAATGTTTCTCATTAGACTAGACGTTAACGCTATGGCCAAATAACTTTCGCTGTAGCTCGCTAAGCAGTCGTATATCTACATAACATGCAAACGAACAAACCTTCGATGTTTCTTCTAGCGTGGCGAGATGATTGAACGAAAGGTCCAGAAGTTTTAAGTCCTCAAGGCCGATCAGATCGTCCGGAGATATCTGTTGCAGCTGGTTATTGCTTAAGTTTAGCCTCATGAGGCCATGGAAACCCATCAACGCGCCGCCCAGGTTCACGAGGTAGTTGTGGTCCAGGCGTAACTCCAACACTCGCGTTTCTACGTCTACAAGATTCTGAAAACGTTATACTCGTTTAGCAACTGTTTGCAACTGAAAATAATGAATAATTACCTATATAAATTATTATTTACCTCCATATTTCCCGTGATATGATTGATCTTGTTGTGAGACAGATCAATAACGTCCAACTTCTTTAATCCTTTAATTTCTTGGAGGGAGAACTCTGTCAAACTGTTATGAGTTAAGTTCAAATAGCGTAGCGATTTGAGACTTCTCAGAGACCCATTCAGCGATTTAATTTGATTGTATGATATATCGAGATATGCCAAAACTTCCGCCTCCGCAAATTCATCTTCTGCTAACTGTGGATGGAAATACGTTTATTGTAATTAGAAATTACTTTGTAAGTGAATTAGAAGTATATGTGGGTATGACACAGTGAATTGAAAGCTGACACTCACATCCAGATTCCATACAAAAAAGTCTGAAATCTCAATAGATAATAAGATAAACCGTAAAAAAATTGGACACAAATAATTAAAGTTCTATTATCTGGGTGTTTTATGAATATGGAGTGTCTCGAAAAATCTAAACGTTACGTTATATGTAGAAAATATCACACACTACCAGTTGACAAATATGGCTGAAACATTTTTGGAGGACAAGAACAAGGATTGTTGTTTTTGTTAAGCACAAATGATTTTCTTAATTTACTTAATTTCTGTTCAGTAGACCTAGAAGAGTTTCTATCTTGTTTACCTACGCAACTTCTTAAATCCCAGTATGGTAACAAAAGTTATGATTCTGTTTACTTACACTTTCGATCTTATTGAAGGAAAGCCCAATCTTAGTCAATTTTCTAGATTTTTGCAGTGCTCCGTCCAAAAACTTAATGTTGTTGTCGTAGAAGAATAACGAGTCAAGAGATGGCATTTGTCTCAGGTCTTTGGGTAAACTTTGCAGTTCATTTTGTGCAGCATGTATAAAGGAGATTTTTTTAGATTTCTGTAAAAAACGTAAAATAGTTAAATAATGGGTTAATTGAAAATGCAAAGTGTTGACTTATGGCCGATTGACTGGAGGCTAGAGTAGACAATCAGACGGGTTTAAAATATGGCGGCGCGGCGTCGAGACCTAGCCATTGCAAGTCTTGCAATCACATTTCTTATTAAGTATTCGTTTAGTAGCTAACTTCAGACTGCGATCCTTTCCAGACCCTCGTATTTGCGTGCATGGTTGTACTGCCTATTATATCCCCGTTTAGAGCCGTTAGCGTAAGGCAGTCTTGTAAAGAAGTTTAAGCGCAAACTTACAATTGGCAGTTCATTCTCAATAGTTTTGAGATGATTAGCGTTGATAAATATCCACTCCAACTCGTCCAGGTCCCTGAGGGCGCCATTCAAGGTGTTGAGGTTGTTGATGCCGAGATGGACGTGCTTCAGCGCTTTCGGCAATGCGTGCCGCTCGATCTTCGATATCTCGTTGTCCGGTACCAGTAAGTGTTCCAGTTCTTGCATGTCCTGTAACCCATAGTAACTTTTAAATTGATGGTACCTACATCTGTATTTCTTAACTCACGCTCTGCTCTGAAACAGTAATTAATCGGGCACTAGCGGGTATTTTCAGGGGTTTTAAAAGTATGAACTGATTTTGAATTAGTGTTGTTTGAGTAAAAGATGACTTTGTCCTAGGTGTTCTTAGTTAGCTATTTATGACCAAAAATATTTGTCCAGCTCTCTAAAAACCGTCAGCTTTTGTCTTCTAGACAGTCAGCTTTTGTATTCGGGTCGTATCGATTTAGTTACTGCTTATTCCTTGGAACCTTCAACACATCCATATTTAGCACTTCATAAAAAATGCTTATTTAGCTAATAATATCAGCGTGATATTATCTAAATTAACTTACTTGTCTCGTGCTTGTCTCTAATATTCGTTTGTCGCAAAAGTATTCTACTTATTCTCTTCCCGCGATGGATATATATTACCTACGTCACGAGCTCAAAAGAGTGTTTGGTCTTTTTGTAATGATTTGAAATTTTTCATTCATGATGAATACTTACGTAATTAATTATGTAGGTACTGGTGCGTTATGCGTAAACTTTCATTTTGTTTTATGGAGTTTTAATTATCAAATTATTGCTTATATAGGTACTGTACACTGCACTGGTAAATGTCTCCTTATCACAAGTATCTAAGCGATTTAAACGAGTCGAGTGAGCCAGCATGTTGTCTGCCACGCTGACGTACACGTACTCCGAAGTGAAGCTTCGTGCATACGGGATATTTACAGTAGCAAAATCCATGCTTACTTTGAAGTCTTCCTCAGTGAGCTTAGTGATCTTGTTGCGGCACAGATCTAGGGTCTTCACGTGCGGCAGATGCCGCACGACGTGGCGCGGGATCTCGGCCAACACGTTGTCGGCCACGCTGAAGTAGTCTACGAGGTCCAGCTTTGTGAAAACGTTCTCTTGCAGAGCACTGGAAAAGGGAAAATGACAGTAAGACACCACATATACCTATGTAGACCCAATGCGACACTGTAGTTGACAAGAGAAAAAAAATTGTGCGTGGAGTCCCTCCGCGCGGAAGAAGTGAAACTTCGTAATGTGGAAATGCAAATAGGAAGGGGTAGAAATTGATTTTTAGTGAACTCATATTGTTTCTTTAAGACAAACTTCTTCACTCTCGCTCTGTCTCTTTCTATTACCCCTCCCTATAGGAGCGTTGAACGTTTAACGCAACAGTGCTTTCCTACCCCTTCCACGGTAGCGTTAAACGTTTAACGCAACCGTTAAACGTTTAACGCAACCGTTAAACGTTTAAAGCAACGTTTAAAGCAAGTGTTGGAAGTCGCATTAGAAGTTTCACTTCAATATTTTGTTCCTGGATATCCATTGAGTTTAATTTGTTTATGTAATATGATTTTCTTCGGTTTCCGCTTTTATCACACATCAATATTATAACAATTATTTAATTATTTTAGTTTCTTTTTTCTATGTCATCGCGTCACCGGTTTATGTTAGACTATATACTTACTTCTTATATACATTCTGTTATACTTAGTCGTATTCGAGATACGTAATTGGGAAAAAGAAAAATAGTGCCAGAATGCGTGCTCGCTGGAAACTGTGAGGCGATAGAAAAATAAAACAAAAGTATTACCTATACTTAACAATGCCAGATCATATATTTTTTTATAGATCTTTCCTATGTGATAACTCTAATAAGTAAGTTATAAAATAAAATTCCGGAGGATGTTGATAATTTTACATATTGCGATTTAATTAAATATTTACCTACTAATCATTTTATTCCGTTTGCAAGATTACAAAAACCTAAGGCAAGGCATATTGCATGCTTGCCAGGAGCTACGATGAGTCTTTAAAATGTACTGCGCTATAGCTACAGTTCAAAACGAAACAAAAACGTTTTAGTCTAGTAGTCTATAGTGATTATTTTGGAATGGAGAACATAATTATGTATCCCCCTCAGCTATGGAAAGCCCGTTCGGGGCCGCGTAAGACCAGGGTTTTTTAAGCGTTTTTTAGTCATTACGGCGCAAATAAGGCTTTAACTCGCGACTATACGCTGCCCTGAGGAACTTTCCACAGCTGAGGGGGTATAGATGTTAACATTATATGACCGACCGATTATGTGATAGACAGTCAATGCAGTGTTTGTAATCGGCATTTCGCGAGATGCCCTGACGCCGAACATTTTGTGTGTCGGTCATTTATTAAAGACTATTAGCTTTTGCCCGCTAGGTACTACGTCCGCGTGGAACTTGGAAGTATGGAAGCAACCTCGTACAACACGATAGATATCCACCTAATCACCATAATTAATAAAAGGGATTATAAAAAGCGCCTAAGCAAATGTAAGAGCAATTGTGCTCTTGGTCTAATAATGACATTTCCTACAGGGTCATCAATGTCATCTTGAGTTACTTACTCACTTTTAATTTTTTTTAGGGATAATTTCCAGGATGAAAACTATCCTGTCCTTCCTCGGATCTTAAACATCACCATGCCAATATCATCAAAATCGCTTCAGCGGTTTAAGCGTGAAGAGGTAACAGACAGACAGACACACTTTCGCATTTATAATATTAGTATGCATATCGCGGAACAAAAATATGATTGATGATGCACTAAAACCAAAAGTTTATTGAAATATGAGGTTTGGAATGTAATGTTGAATAATGACGTAACGCTTAGTTACTCAGAATTATACGTGAGTGTTTAATTTCGTACCTACCTACTAACTAACTAATTTTATTACTACCTACCTACCATCAAAACTTAGGTTCTGATCATGTTACTGATATGAGCTAATCAACGTTACATGGTTGATTTATTAAGTACTCCATTAGAAGTAGTTAAGAATGCCTTCTTTATCATTGCAAATTATTTGTCTTAAATTTTCGCTACGTGATCATTACATGATGTTTACAAAGAAATATAATAAGTAATAGTAGATTGTTTGACAAGAGCCTAAAAGAAGCCATTGTGACACAAGTGATTCTTATGGGGTGAACCTGGCTGGACACGCTGCCGCGTGTCTAGATCAAAATGAATTTTAGCCACGTGTTAAGCACTCAGCTTTTCACTTCGACTGTAAGAAAATAAAACAAACAAATTTCAAATTGGAAAATGCTACCTCAGTATATCACCATGCGCAAAAACTCACTGATTGTTTAAACTATGACACGCGGGCCTAAGTATACACAATTGATCTAACAATTAAGTACCTAATTGTAAGATCACAAAAACGCCAAAGATCCCCCAACATTTATTTGGCCAGTATGGTTTCGTACCTCAATCGGAAAATACGGAACCGTTATAGGATCACTTTGTTGTCCGTCCGTCTGTCTGTCTGTTAAGACCCTTTATCTCGAGAACAAGTGGAGGTTTCGAGTTGAAATTAACACCATATACTCAGTTCTACGGTCCCTTGAAGCTGTGAAAAAATCAAACTTCTACGTTAACGTGGAAAAAAGATGCGGCCGTTTACGTCGCAAAAACCGTATTACATTTCGACATTTTCAAGGGAATCAAAATGAGAGGGTTACTTGACCTAGAACTATGAAATTTGGCAATTAATTTCGTCTGTATAGGTACTAAAAATCTGAAAATTATACATTTGTAATAAAATCATAAAAACTATAGTCCTTTTCAAACATCATATTTGGAGAACTCGGTTGCGTTAAGTTTGCCGTCGTTTGTATGCGGCGCCATACATTCTGGTGCAAACTTAACTCTACCAGGCCAATTAAGATAGGAGAAGTGAAAGTTTGTACGGAAACCTCGGTGATCGAGTCAGACTCGCACTTGGCCGGTTTTTGTTTTTTAACTAAAGGGCTACCAGAAGATCAGAATTTTTTGCCGATTATCGGGTTGGTTTGTTTTATAATTAACCATATCTAGAATGTAGCTGGCCGCTAACAAGTTTTTATTTGGCTTATGTTTAATGGAGCACCACATTTAGTAAAATGTAACGGCAAAAAAATCACTTTTTACTACCAGAAATAATAAATGAGCACCAAAATTGATCCCCAAATTAATTTAAAAATGATAACCACAATTTGTTTTATTGATCACCAGATAGAGAGAAAATCACTTTTTACGACCAAAAATAGTGAATGTGCACCAAATTTAGAACACCAATTTTATGTAAAATTATAACCTAAAATATTAAAACTTGCTATCCTACTTAAAGTAAATAATTCCATACTAATCATCTTTTAACAAAAAAAAGTAAACGTTCTCCAAAAATTGATCACTAATACTATTTAATATGAAATTACATTCAAATACCTATATTTTATCATCTTGTAACCTAAAAAATTCAATTATAAAGCCCAAAATATTTATTAAATGATCACCAAATCTTAGTGAGCAAATGAATGCGCTATATGTTTACCTAAATAAACTACTATGATTTGCCATAAAATGTATGCATATTACCAAATAAAGTGTAATGATGCCAAACTTAGTAAGCCTCTCCCTCTCAACGTGCGCTCAACCAACCCCCGGACTCCGCACCGCAGGCACCGCGCTCGCTCGACCCGATCCTCAATTCTGCTGTTCGGTTCTGTTCTGTGGTCGCAGTTCTAACATAACCTAACCCATTAATCTACTTTACTGGTAGCAGTTCGGTTCTGACGTTATCCGCAGCTCACAACTCATTTGGGAATCACGTCCACGTGCGCCCGGAACGCGCGGTGTGTGTAGTCCGGGGAAGCGAGAAGAACCCCAGACTTACTTAATTTCGCGTTAATATACCTACCATATTTGGTACCTAGTGTGCCTACATTCTAAAACAATGATAGGGGTATAATTCAGGTGCTAATGTCATCAAAATATGGTGCACATTCACTAAATTTGGTGCTCAGATACAATTAGAAGTGCAGTCATGACTAAAATGGGTAGAAGCATTGTAATTTTAGGCTATCTTATTTTGGTGCAAGTAATGTTTTTTTGGTTTTTGGTGTGATTTTTAGGTGATACTGGTTTGGGGTCCCAAAATATTCTTGGGGGTCCAAAATATTTGTTGCCATTTTATTTTATTTTGTTTTTATTTAAACCCTTGAGGCTAAAAGGACCAATTTAGACCCGCTTGAATGACGTACTTTTAGAGCAAGACAAGTGAAAAATATATTTTTGTAATTGGTTAGTAATTTGTTCTAATCGGAAGTGAAATAATAATCCACCAAATCTTGTAACTAACCACATCGTCCTTTTATTTGCAAATGATTATGTGGCTGTAATATGTACCTACTCGTTAAAGCAATTATACAGACATTTCGTGATAGTGACTATCAGTTGCATTCCTTTGAACTCGAAAAGCTGCAAATCAAAGTTTATTTACCCTAATCGTCTAATGACGATTTTATTAGAAATTACTGTTTCAGACGCGATATGATAATCGTCCCAATGTTTTATATTTGCAAGAATTAATGACCCTTTGTCATCTCCTTTGCTATGATTGAAAGTATAGCCTAACAAGTTACGATTTGGCCCAGAGATAGTGGTACTACACACAGCTTTCATATGACAATAATGTGCATACGTTATTATATATTATCAAATACAACAACCAATTAATTTCAAAACATTTGTTTACCGGAATGCTGTTCAATCCTTTATTCTTCTTCTAAAACATAAATATTGAAACAATCTTGTTGTTTTGGCTTTATTATGTGAAAATTACTTGAAATTCGTTAAATATATAGCCATGTTTTCTCTGTGTGTCAGAACAATGACGTTCGATATCTTTCAACAGTTTCAACATCAGTTACCAGGTTACCAGAAAGTAGTCCTTGCCATCACGCCAAAATCATCTATATGGCGTGGGCCAAAAAGCAAATTCTCGGGCTGTAGAAGGTGCTGGCTATTGCGACAATGCTGAATACCGGTGCCTTGTCGAATAACTACAGGGACATTTATCTACCTTTACTGTGCAGTTATCTATAACTAGCTGTTGCCCGCGACTTCGTCCGCGGTGAACCTTTATCTTGAAAATTTTACTTCTTTATTATTTTCAGATCTAAGTAATGTTGAAATTGCTAAACGTGTTTTTTTTGCAATTTTTTACGAAATAGTAACGAACCCTTCGTACGCGAGTCCGACGCGCTCTAGGCCTTTTTTAACTTTTTTGGGCTAATTTGCTCCAATTACGCGGTATCATTATAAAATCAGGTACATCTACGAACGAATACGCTTTACTAAATTCGATGAGTTTAAGGACGACGTTTATAAATTCTTTGTTTCGAATAATAATGCCTTTACACAAAGTTTCAAGTCCCGAACTTAAAAAAATATTTGATATTCATACAAACTTTCAACCCCTTTTTCGCCACCTTCAGGGCTGAATTTTCAAAACGCTGAAATGAGTTTCTTATCTTTTAATAAAATACCTTTTTACAAAGTTTCTAATTCCTAACTTAAAATACAACTAAAATTAAATGAAATGAAATAATTTGTTCAGTAAGTAGGCCACAAGGGCACTGTTACAAGTCAGATTGTGAATCTAATCTACCGGCATTTCGCAAGAGGCCGAGACCGCTGTTGAGAAGAAAGCCGAAACAAACTCAACAGTAAGTCATTTTTTCGTAAATAATACTTAGAACAATTACATTATATTAGTGTCATAACTAATTATTACATGCGTACACGTATAGGAGATATATAGATACTCCAAATTAATTTTAGGTAGGAATATTAAAATATTTTTTAATGATCAATTTAAATTTTTAAATAGTCCCAGAGATGTATAAAGTCTCTAGGTGTCACAATATGCAATATAATATAATATCTTAATTAATTTAATTCCACAGAGATGTATAAGATCTCTCGGCGTCAACTTATACCCAATACCTACAACCTTTCATCCTCTTTTTAACCCCGTTAGGGGTAGAATTTTCAAAAACGCTGAAATTACTTTTCTTGTATTCTAATTATATGCCTTGAAACAAAGTTTAAAATCCCGCAATCAAAAAAAAAATGATCTTCATACAAATTTTCAACCCCTTTTTCACCACCTTCGGGCTGAATTTTCAAAAACGCTGAATTCAGTTTTCTTATTTTATTTTGATACCTTTTTACGAAGTTTCAAGTTCCTAACATAAAAACTTGTACCCCATACAACCTTTCAACCCCTTTTTCACCACCTTTGGGCCTGAATTTTTCAAAAACGCTGAAATTACTTTTCTCGTATTTTAATAGTACGCCTTTATCAAAGATTCAAGTCCCGAACTTAAAAAAATATTTGATCTCCATACAAACTTTCAACCCCTATTTTACCACCTTAGGAGATGAATTTTTAAAACGCTGAAATTAGTTTTCTTTTATTTTATTTTAATAAATTTTTACGAAGTTTCAAGTTCTTAACATAAAAAAGAACTTGTACCCCATACAACCTTTCATCCCCTTTTTAACCCCCATAGGGGTTGAATTTTGCGAAATCGCTTCTTATCTCTCGTACACTTTATAAATGCAACCTACTGTGCAAATTTCAACTCTCTAGCATTTGTAGTTTCGGCTCTGCGTTGATGAGTCAGTCAGTCAGGACACTTACATTTATATATATATAGATGGTGCACGTAGATAAGACATTTTAAGCTCGTTAATTTACTAAGCAATAGACTATTTTCTTAGTTATTTAAACCTACTACGCTATGAGGTTTTCCATTTTAAATTTGTCCCGATCGTCACAAGAAGCTATTTTATATCCTGGTCCTAAGTAGGTACGAAAGATAAGCAAAGGTAAGCATATCGAATGTCTAGCCGTTGCTATCTTTGTGATGACCTATACAACTATCTATTTATGTCCACAGACATGTAAACGTATAATAATGATGTGAATACACTTAATCCGTCTACTAAATTAGATAAAGAACAAGTGCATATCAGTAAACGTCACCGGGCTCAATTGTTGAGGGTAAAAATAATTCTTGTGACAAATATAACTTTTTTATCGCTTTGACCCGAGACCTCATACTCTCTAGTAAAAATTAATTGTGATAGTCTTCTATGCACGTGATTCTGCCGTATTTGTTTTGTATCTGAAACGAATTTTGTTGTTTGACATTAGAAAGATAACGTGTTGACTTCTTCGGAGAGACATTTTCGACTATTGAATATATGAACATAGTTGTAGAAAAGCTGCCTTTATTAACTAAAAACAAAGGAACAGAAAGACCAAGTAAGAGAGATTATATCTTAGTTTAGCCGTGAGGTAGTAATAGTATCTAAGGCGGTTGTACACAATGGGTGCGAAGCATGTAAGTGCGTTTAGTAAACACTAATGTGAACGGGTCAACGTTCCGGGGTTATCGGCGCAGGGGCGGCGCCAAACGGTCGCTTCATCGCATGGTCGTGCGGCGCGACGCCTTGCGTGTGTGTCCTCATCCTACAACCGATACAACCATCCTCTGTCTTTCCACGTTTACTTCCACGTGAATTTTGAATGAGAGCTACCAAACTGAGGCTCAAGTACAACGGCTATTCATAATATCCGGTATGAAACCAGACCGACGTATTTGTCAATGTCTGTTTTGCAAAACAAAATATGACTCAAGATGGATAAAAAAGCTAAGAAATAAGTTAAAATCAGAGGACTTAATATATGTATCCTTGTAATGGAAAATAGACTTATGATAATCCGAATGCCTCATGAATACACCTAGATACCATGGTGCCGTACCTACTAAAGTTAAAAAGCCGTACCTACCTACTTTATGCGACAATAACGGACGGCATAAGAATTCATATAGTTCCATTCAATGTATCTGGTATTACACCTACTAGAAAATTCAGAACAATTTGGACACAGAAATCCTTAAAGAGTTTTGGTAACGTAAGGTCAGGTTACTTTGGCTGTAGACGTTAACTTTGGCTCAAATCAAACCACTGGCCAAAAAGTAGTAACCCGAGAAGTAACCAAAAAGCGAACAGATGAGAAACCGGAGTAACATGATGAGTAGGTAAGCTAAAGCAACCTGACGAAATATACCAACCTTACCGTAGCTTAGGAGAATGTTTTAAGAAAGATATAATTACTAAAATACAAATTTTACGCTCCAAGAATAATTTACCTAGCCATAATAAAATTAACAATAGTTTTCTTAACACGTAAATATTTGGGTCCATATAATATATAGGTCCATTAACTGGAGTGGTGTCGCTAATTTGTGACAGCAATTTAACATGATTAACTAAGTTAAACAATAACAAAACCTAATTGCTTTGCAGATACATTAAAATAGTGATACACTTTTGTACTGTGTGAAGTGCACAATTTCACCTTAAACGAGATATTACCACAGAATAGATAATGATATAACCGAATGGGAAGGTAACCCCTGTCACTTCATAAGTGCATACATATTGTGATCTCTACGGAAAAATCAAAGGTTTAGTCTGCAATTGAGGAGGAAGCTGTAATGACGAACGAACACCGAAGTATATATTGAAGGACGGTATGGTTGACTAGTTGACATCTGTTGGGTGTGCCGCGGTCCCAGTAAGGGCCCTTTCAGACGAACGGCACTTTCCTTACAGACGAACGGCACTAGTACAACTGCAGCCGTCGCCACCTATTGACGGCTGCCGTCGCCACCTGTTGACGGCTGCCGTCGCCACTTGTCGACGGCTGCCGTCACCTCTCGACGGCAGCCGTCACTTGTCGACGGCAGTCGCCACCTCTCGACGGCTGCCGTCGACGCGTCGACCGCGGTCACCACCTCTCGACGGCAGCCGGCAACGCGTCGACGGCAGCCGTCGACAGGTGGCGACGGCAGCCGTCAACAGGTGGCGACGGCTGCAGTTGTACTAGTGCCGTTCGTCTGTAAGGAAAGTGCCGTTCGTCTGAAAGGGCCCTAAATTACTCAGGCACATTTTATGGTCTGTGGGCACATTGCTATCGGTTGATTTCTTGCTAACGGCGAGTACCTACCCACTTGCACAGACAGTAAAGTCAAAGTCAAAGTCAAAATATTCTTTATTCAAGTAGGCCTAGCTACAAGCACTTTCGAATCGTCAGTTACAGAGAGTAGAGCAATTTATTCATAAACTTATACTAAAAATAAAATAAAAAAACATAAAAAACAACATTATAGAAATAAAAGAAAAATCCTAAAAAGGATCGTCAACACATAAAAAAAATATTATTAGTAGCCAAGTAGCCAAGATCGTTCACCAGCTACTTGCTGTTCGGTTTTGGTGGGGTCTTGCCCTACTTTAAGTATGCACCGACGCCAGCTCTCGAGATTTGTGCCACGCTCTAGGATAAATCTATCGCAAATAAGTATCATAACGTTCAGGACTATTGTAGCGAATAAAGAAGCCTGGTATGGTGTTTGTAGATCGATCGTCGGGAAGTTTCTCTCTCTGCCGCCTGAACGATTGGCAGCTTTAGGGCCTTCCCAACTAGCATCCGCGCCCTATGCCTTAGGCCACGTCTTTGATGCGTTTGTATGTTGTAACTTCATGTTTGTATTTTACTTTACCGAAAGAAACATAACTTTACAGATGCTATCGTGTCTCGTTGTTCTACATTTAATCATTGCGAAAAAAAAAATCTTCCTCATTAATCATGTTTGCATGTTATTATTGCTAGTTCCATAACTAAACTATGTTATTAACTATTGCTCGCGGTATTTCCGGACCGACATGATCTTCAATGTTTGAAGTAAAGCGTCTGGCAACTGGCGGTTGTAACTCCTGTGGTGTTGCAGGTGTCAGATTGCAGTTGTGTTAGATTGGAGTAGTTAAATACAGCTCAACAGTGATTTTCTGGAGGAATAATACTTCAGTGAGGTGTTAACCTAAAGCTGTATCAGATCTAACGCTTAACTTAACCATCACTTTTATTACAGTACAAGAAAGCGCCCGCGAATATCGCCCCGCGTGGTAAAAAAAGTCATTATATCCCTCTCTTTTGCTTCGCCGTAGTCTGCTAAATACCTATATAACCATCTGGTGAATCACCGCATACAAGAAATAGTTGTAATCGTTCCAGGTGTTTAGTCGTGATGAAAGGACGAAGATTTCATTTTTATATTTTATAATTTAGGTACCTCATTTGTCGATTGATGTTCACAAAAATGCTTAATGAATTGCTTAGATTTGACGGACCAGAAAAATATGAATTTACTCATACAAGTTATTCGATGTAAGCCGTGGCTCAAGGAAAATTCAGTTGTATAAAATCCGTTTTATAGGTACAGGACAGTAGCCGAGATGCTCGTTAAGGCGAACGATGCATAATTGACGTGCTCGCTTAGGCCAAAGGGTAATTAAATTACAAAACGAGACCAGCAAATAAAATGAAACGAACCGCTAGGCTGGCGGTCGGGGCGTGATTGCATGCTTTACCATTTCGACTTTAAAAGAAAACGAGGCATATAGATTGCCTTTCACTTTCGGGCAGGGATCGATACTGGTATTCATTAAAATTAAAATATCTTTCTAATTTCACGTTCTTTTTCGAATGTTATTAAATATAATTTCGTTATAGATATAAATCTTTGAAATTAGCCCAGTATAATATGAAAATGTGTACCTATCAATAAGCGAGAAACCGAAAATGAATATCGGTAATATTTTTTACGGAGAATAAGGGTATTCGATCCCTGCTTTCGGGACTTTTAAGTTAATGATTTGTTATGTTTTTACCCTTTTGGGAGTGGTTTAAGAAAATATTTGACAAGTGATCATGTTAAATTTATGAAACATGTAATGTGGGTACACCACAATTTTTATTTAAATCATTAATACAAAGATCAAAGCTTAAAGAAAATTTAAAAAAATGCTCGACACACAAAGCATATAAGGAAACATTCGTCAGGTCTACCTGGAGCTAGGGTAGCGAAGTGGTTAACGCGCTGGACCGGTAATCCAGAGGGTTCGATTCCCGGTCTCTTACACCAGGTAGCTCCTTTTTAAATTTTTCGTTAAGCTTTGATCTTTGTATTGATAATTGTTACCAAGAATAAGCAACATTAAACAAATAATCACTTTTTCATAAAAAAATTATATACTTCAACGAGTTAAATTGTACTTCTGAGAACAACTGACTGATGAACTGAACTCGTTACTATTTTAATACAACTAACGGTCTTTACCTACCTATAATATTTCAAGAATTAGGGGAGCGGGAGCGGAGTTTATTAAGGCAAATGGTATTTTTGGAACTTTTTAACAGAAATTAAATCCTTATTTATTTGACTATCATTTAATTACAGCATCACCCTTACAGGCATTTGGCGACAGATAAACTTGAAAAAAAACCGGCCAAAAGCATGTCGGGCCACGCTCAGCGTAGGGTTCCGTAGTTGCCCATCCTTCACAATAGACGAAAATTACGAGGAAGATTTAAATTACGAGAACGATTTTAAGCTCTAAAAAAAGGTCGTAAACGCCAAAGTAACTGTGATTACTTACCTTCTGGAAGTTATCGATTATACGCGCCAGATTGAGCGAAATGTTTTAATATAGTATGGCACTTAAACAATGTGTGTAACGTTTGAAGTGTAGGGACACCGCGCGGCGCTTACGTCATTATAAAGAAAATTATGAATTGTTTCGATAATTCAAAAACGGCTTGACCGATTTTATTCACTATAGTTTTTATTGAAAGTACTTTAAAGGCCTCATTTTCATGAATTTTTCCATAATTTTTCGACCCGTGGGTGAAAAGTTAGAGGGGGCACACAATTTTCTGGATTTCCGGAGCCAATATTTACAAAACTACTGACTTTATCAAAAAATAATGTTTGGAGACCCCTATTATTTTTAAATAACCTATTCAACGATACCCTACACACTAGATTTGGAACGAAAAAAAATAACCCCCACTTTAAGTGTACAGGTGTGTGCTGAGCGAGCCAGGGGAACACGGCCGCACTGTGACGAAAACGCCCGAGCGGTAAATTAGTGAATATGAGCTATAGTTTTGTCTCTGGTCGCACCGCTCCTATTACCCGCTGGCTCCCATTACCCCCGTTCCCCTATCCCCTAACTGGAGTTGTACCTTCTATCAGCTCAGCATAATGAGATGATATATAAAATACATGAAAACATTGTTAGTGCTTATAATATATTATGAGGATTGCCCTCGATTTCCTTGGGATCCTGTTAATAACTAACCATCGAATAACATACCTACCTCAAGGTTCCTCATTGTATCGTAAATTAATGTCGCACAAGGGAACTTTTTCCAATAAGTTGCGTCCAACTTTTTGTTCCTTACCCAAGTAAATTTTCAAGCGGTGGTGTTTTGTTTTGTAAATATTTTGTCTAATTAAACAACACATTTTGTGAAGGCCATACATATTTAAAACGCTTTTTTTTATATACCTACATATGCTAAAAAAGTAACTTATATTTAGACAGCTATGAAAATATTGACAATTCTTTAAGCAGGCTAGTAAGTAATAGTAACTCTTTAAGTAGGTAGTTTTCATCGTGTTTATGTGTAAACTGGTCGCCATTGGCAGGACAGGAGGAATCGGAGGACTGACAAACTGAGGGATACTAGTAACCAAAATAAGTTTTGTATTTCTCTTGTAGGTAATTAAACTAGTAGAGCAATTTTTTTCTAGTAGGTGTTTTTTTACCAAATTGACAAAGCCAGAGAAAATGTTTTAGATCGATGGAAATACATTACATTGGTTTTTAAATTAGATTGTTAAAACTTATATTTATTTTTATTGCTTTTATTTCTTACTGAATCAAATTTGTTAAGTCGCTAAATATTATTTAGAACGTGAAGACGTAGGCATGAATCTTCGAAGCTGAGTCGGGCTGGGCCGGATAGCATTATATTATAATGTTAGGGCATTCCTACTCCCGTATCTGTCAATAAAGCTACGCTACGGTAAGCCAGGGGCAGGCAATGTGGCGGTTGGCTAACGCTACCAGTGCTACCACGAATATGCACAGTTCGACAATTAGTGCTTGAACTTTTCATTGCGCCCCGATCAGGCCAGTCGCTAAATGGCCACTAGGCGGAATAAGCGTATTTAGGAGGGTGGCCGGGTGGGCCGTGCCTACCCCAGTATGGTCTAGTGCCCACCCCAGGATTTTGGGTTACCGATAGAAATTCATGGCTTCATCTCAAAGGCCATGGCCAGGCCGCCCCAGGAATTATTCTGAATAGAATAGAAGATAATTCATTTATTTGTAAATCACAGGTAAAGAATAAGAACAATAAGATCTTATTTTGTAATGTAAAAACATTCAGAACTCTTAGGGCCGATTGTTCAATCACCAGATAAATTTACCTGCCAGTTAAAATTATTGCTATCCTTTTCTCACACAGACAGATATGTTTTATCTGGTGATTGAACAATCGGCCCTTAGTTAAAGAAAATTAGATTGAAATGTATGGAAAGTTCGGCAAAAGTAAAGGACAACTTTTATCTATCAGGATATGTAGGTTATAGAGCCAAGTTTAATTTTATCTACTCTCCCCCCCTCTCAGGGGTGAGCGTCACCCCCCCGTGACCTCGAATGTGTCCCGGAGCGCGGTATTTTCCACTTAAAAAAAAACCGTGTACGATACATACAAAGTGTATCTATATAGCAACGAAATAATTCTGAATAAATTTACTATAAACCTTTCATACATATAAAAGCGATATCACTTATAGAAACAGCGCAATCTGTTATCAAATACTAATAATTATTGATCTTTTTTTTCTGCTAAAAGGTTAGTTATCTCAAAATCTTCACAATTCTCGGCCAAAATATGTACATGACAAAAGTAAAGAATAGAAAATTTTCTTTCTAAAAATGTATAACTTATTTCTGTTACTCTTTCATTTACCGTTGCAATGCTATTTTTAAAATTTAAGTCAGTTGGCCATTGTCGTTATATAAATATTCGTACTAGTTAAACGGTGTTACTTTCAATACCATAGAATTTTTATATGTTTTTCTGTAATCTATAAGTATTGAACTACCTATATTCTGTTTTTTTAGACTCCTTATTTTAGAAAATAAGGGATGTAAGGGATACGTCAAGTTTTGCTCATTTTCGTAAATAACTTCAAAACCGTTTAATTTAGAATAAGGAAAAATATATATTTGAGATGTTCATAATGTACCCTTTAATTTGATGTATCACACGATATCCTTTGTAAATTTTTTTCTAATTTACCCCCAAATCTGGCCCTCATGTAAAAATTCATTTATTTGCGTTACGTTACGTTACACGTCCATGTTTGGGTCATCAATTTACATATGTGTACCAAATTTCAATAATCTTAGATACGCCAATGACTAGACGTGCGTAGCAGTGCGTGTCTACCTTCGGCCGATCTCAGTATGGCTGTACGGGCTGGGCTATGGCTAGGGCTGTACGGTACGCATCATCAAATGCATCTCGGCGGCTGACAATAGAATCAGAATCAGAAAAAAAATTGTTAAACATAGGTACAGGTTATAAGGTGACATGTTTTAAGTATTTTGGATCAACTATGTTTGACCTACAAATGCAGATGTACAAATATTTTCGCCTGCAGACTTAGCAAGCATCACATGAAATAATAAACTTCTTATACGGTAAATCTCGATGTAGAAAATTCCAAATTCAAAAATAGACTCCCGGTGTTGCTACAGACAATAGGCCTAAATCTTCAGCTGCTGTCGGTACAAAGTGCTATGGACGTCACACGTGCATTACGATTGCATTGAAACAGCGCGGTTTTGAGGAGACGCTTCATAACACGATACGAGTAGGTACAACCTGATGAAAACGCGAGTGTAGCGAGCGCGAAGTTTTTTAAGTGGAAGGGTAAAAATAAAAGAGGATGACAACGCGAGCGTAGCGAGCGCGAAATTTTTCGTTAGCAATAATGTAAATTGAAAGACTATCATTCAATTCATTTTGATGCAAGTGCGGAAAATCACGAGCTACTGGACCAAGAGATCTTGCCACGAGCCGAAGATCCACTCGACGTGACGAGTAAAGTCTGCCCAATAGACCTACGTTAAAATCACGAAGCTTCATCAACCGAACGAGTGAAGCATCTCCGTTACAACGTGGCCAAACATTCTTTCGTATATCCGGATGTCCAGTTGTCTAGATATTCGGCTGTTCTCGCCTACCGGTCGCACTTCTTAACCGATTTTATTGAAATTTCGTGAGTAAGTATAAAGATTTTAATTGTCGAATTAGTTTTTAGTTTTTCTTTTACTAAATCGCGGTAATATTGGTGTTGAAAAACTTAAAACAATACAAATTTCAGTCATTTCGAAACAAGGTCGCGAGGTCTTCAACTCATAGAACCACTAGAGTAGTTCTATTTTTTAGTACCTATGTTTTATGGACCAGTTCTTCTTCTTCGGTACACTCTACAGTATCTATACAAAGTGTCACATGTCACTGTCGCCACTCGTTTCGTAGTCACTATCCGGCCTTTTACTCTCCCTTGTATATATTACAAATTTTGTGAAAGTTGGAATGGATTGGAATTATTTCTTAGTGAATTCATTTGAGTTTCGATGTGCAAGAATGATCGATCAGGCAAGTCAAGTGTGTCTGGAAAAAAATCTGGGGGCCTTGGCGACGCGACGCCCATGAGTAGAAGAGAATCGGTTTTAACTTGAATGGGATTGCTGCTTACATCAGTCATGTTCATACCTGATGGTCAGATTGGTAAGCACTGATAGATCCCAAGGCGATGCGACGCGCCTATAAGTTAATTAATAATGCAGGTCATAGGAATCGGTAATACTGACGCAAGCAGGGAATACATTACAGGCGTTTGGAAGCACTATTCGACATAAACACCAACTGACTTTAAACATAACTCATGTATTTTGCATTTGTTTGTAAGATGTTATTACCGGGATCCCATTTTTGTAGATCAAACGTTTCATCGAATGCTTAATTTCATAGAATTTTCCTTTCGTAGTAAATTTTTTCCCCTGAATGTATAGCATTTTTCACAAATCTTCAACATGTCATTTCATTTACATAGGTTAGGCTTGTTTTATGGTAAACGTATCAGAGAAAAAATCTTTTGATGAAATCATATGAATTGAAACGTTATATGAAACGTGAGTCTATAAAATAAAACAACGCTAAAGTATTCAATAATAATAATAATAATTTCAGTTTAATACGTCCACGCGTTCCTGAGAAAAGTAGGATGACAGGCATCCAGGGGGACAACATTGTGATCCCATAAGGGTTCCGTTTTTGCCGATTGAGATATGAAAACCTAAATAATTATATGATAAGTATTATTTATTCTGAATATACTTCTCAAATATCGAATAGAAAGCATTTTTATTCTATTGATAACTAATGTAAATTGCATCTATTAAAGTACCCACTAACTAATTATTTGTTTTACTGAAACCAGTATAAACTCATCTTTACCGGTTCGTTCTGGAGGTTGACGCGACAGAAATAAATGCGTAGGTACCTAATTTGATGTCTCTAGAACCCCTGCCCGCTTAGCACAACTATGCTTCGCGACACCTGTCGCGCGACATAGTACTACCCGTCACTCTCACATGCACAAAAAGACACGGGTAATTGTCTCGCGCGAGAAATAGGCGCGTATATGACAGTTATGCTAGAGGTGCTGCACCCGCATTTAATGTGCTAACAAATTAGATGCTTTAATACTTTAAGAGATGTTAATTTACAGCAAAATAATTTACTTTTTATACTCGCAGACTTTAATCTGTCAATTATAATTTCACAGACAAAATCACAATAACGCACTTTTTAATCCTGTAACAAAATTCTATACTCTATGGTACCCGCTACAGAACTTTAATATTCATAAGACATCTCTCTACACAACTCTAATAATTTCAAAAAGAGAACATAAGCTTATTTGATGCTCACTGACTGGTTGAAATTACTTGTCAAAAAAATTCACCAATCATGGCCATCGCGATCATGTTTTTTTTAATAGGTCAGTTTTAGTTGAACGAAAAAGGTTACATCTAAAATAGAACATCATATTGGAGAATCGATTAAAGTAAAAAAAAAATTCAGAGTTTTGCTCGTATAATAAGTATTGTATGCAATAGTTACACAATTAGGTCTTAAAGTCTCGTACCTTACATAGGCCACTCGGCAAGCCTCGTGACCTAAACGCGGTACTCGACTTTAAGGACCTCCATTGTGCAACGATTGCATAAAATACTATTAAATATCACTAAAGAAAACTTTCATTAAATTTTTGTTTTCATTTTCCAAACAAAATAATTAAATTAAAATTCTGCCTCGTGCATTAAGCTGACAAGGTAGATATCACTTCTTTCTGTCACGTGAAAATCGTTGAATCCTCGAGCTGCCATTCTCGGCTTAATAATATTATAATAAATCAATGAATGCCATAAATGGCGGGAAAATTGTTAGTAGGTGTAAATCAAACAACTAACCTTTGTTAATTATCAATAAGTGTTAGCAAGTTAACACAATGGTAATAGAGATCACTCTCATTATACTTAAATGCTTATTTACAAGAATGATCAAAAATAACAGCCGTATTTTTATTTGGCAACAAATATTATGGTCCCTACCAGGCCACTACCAAGGTGATACTGGTTTGGAGTCCCAAAAAAACTTTGAGACCCCAAACCAGTATCACCTAAAAATCATATAATATACCAAAAACAAAATATTTGCACCAAAATAAGATAGCCTAAAAAAACGAATAAAAAGAAAATAAATAAATAATTTTTTGAGTAATAACTTGTCATTGTCATTACATAAACAAAGTCGTAGAAAATTTCCCGCCAAAGCGATGACACTTGACGTAGGTATCGTACATCAATAATTTATGTAGGATGACCATGTATCTAGTGGTTATTAGTTTTATTTATTATTATATTATTATTTATTATTAATATTTTCCTACTCCTGATCACCGATTAAAAATCATCGTGTATATTTTTATATATATTTTCACCGTTAGTTGGTTATTTAAGTATATATGTACTTACTTAAATCACCTTAAATACACATTCGAACGTACGGAACCTTTCTTTTTATTACAATACCTAAACAATTTCCAAATGGAAAACCCCAAGTCAAGGGAAGGGAGGTACATTCCCGCGGAGGTGACCTCTAGGCGGATTTTCCTAGAGGTCACCTCTACAAGTACCTACCTCCCAAGTTGAAAGTAAATCGTGGATTGATATTTATCAATGATCAATTGTCCCACTATATTGTCAGCAGACGCACTATTTCTCTATCTCCGTGTATTATTTTCCTTAAGAGATAACAAATGTTTATGTTATTTGTAATACTTACATGGCTAATTGTTATGATATGAAGTCATACTTATGTAGTGGTAAAAGTGTAAAACCAATGCGTAAAATTACGCAAGCTTAATAGATTGCTTGCTACTAGGGCTCCTGATATCCATGTAGTAAAGTATCCAGGTACTTTAAGTAAGTCCCGAATTGCACGAACCCGACAAGTCCCGTTTCCGTGCAACCGGCTATCCGTGTCTGCGCTCGGATCCGAAGGAATTTTGAATGGAGGTAAGACATGCCGGTGTCTTAGCTCCGTTCAAATTCCTTCAGGTCCCTAATGATGGAGCCGGAAGGTGGCCCTAAAACTCTGTAATTGATAAAGCAATCCTAACGAAAGTATAGTCGGCTATGAAAGTTTGTCACAAAATTGAAATTTATGACAGGAACTTATTTTGTGCATCAAATATCTGAAATGATCGTAAAAGGTCGACCTTCTTAAGGAGGTACTGAAAACGCTCCCCTACCTACCTATAACCCGCGCGGTGAACGATGAGTCCTATGTCCTATGACACCTGTCATCTCAGTACATTTTATAACATACAGTCCGACCAAAAAGAGTAGAAATTAAAAAGTGGCAAGACTGTAGTGTCCTCCCTTTCTAATCAATAGAAGAAAACGGGGATGACACTACAGTATTGCCATTTTTTAATTTCTACTTGGACTATTATCTATTCTGTGTTTCTAATCTTTTTGGTCGCACTGTATATAATCGGAAAAATGTACTGAGATGACAGGTTTCATAGGATAGGACTCATCGTTCGTTCAAATAAAGTTATCAGTATGTGTATATGGGAAAACAACTACTTAATGTGCCATTTTGGCCGTAAAAAAGAGCGTTTAAGTACATAGTTGTCACACAATTTTTATTGTTTTGTCCAATTTCGAGTTTAATAAGAATTTCTGCTTTTAATCAAAAAAGTCATAACATTTGCGTACCTTTGAAGTTTTAATGTTTTTTCTTACTTTATGTTAAAATATTATTTTTTCTTATAACTCAACACCACTGGCGTTGATGGCGATAGTGGCGATGATGATAGTGGCGATGGTGGCCATTATCGCGTTGGTGGCGATGATGGCGATGGTGGCCATTATCGCGTTGTTGGCGATGATAGCGAGGGTGGCTATGATGGCAATGATAGCGAGAGTGGCGATGATCCCGGTGATGCTGAGGGTGGTGATGATGCCGAGGGTGGCGATAATAGCGATGGCGGCGATGGTGGCCAATGGCTATATCTCCTGATTTTTTCTGTCACGTATACAGTTAATATACAGGGTTGAAGAGATCTGCTTCAAAATTGATTTACAAGTTTCCACCCGAACAAACAGTTACATAATTACTTGTACTTACATTGCAAGGTCTAAAATATATGTATGTACCTACAAAAAGAAGCATTAGTAAGTCGTTAGGGTATTTTAGGGTATATTTTTTTTTATACAGGAAGGTACTTCAACACCAATAATTAGTTTTTCGTGTTGGGAAATCTCACATTACACGTGGACCTTCGAAATAAAGAATTTCGTTGAAAAGCAGTCACGTTTCGGCGTCGCTACAGGCAGCTACATACATGACACCAAGGCTTTCGCAACATGCCGCTGTCATCAAATTGTGATATGTATGTGTCATGTATTAATTAGTTAATAAGATAGATTGTTGAATCACAACTTATTGATTCATAAATTATTTAAACCACAGCCAGGGTGCTTAATTGCTTATTCGAATGTACCCTAGTCTATACCCATAACACAAGCCTTCTTGAGCTTAATTTAGAAATAGGTGGTCTTGTGTGAAGTTTTCTGATAGTTATTTATTTGAGATAAGTTGGTATCGCCATCTGAGCAATGTCTCAGGATTATAGTCTTGTAATTAACTCAGTTAAATGAAGTGTCATTAAAACCGATTTTTGCGATTCTAGCTGCCTATATAGGGACATTTCACGTTACTACCCGGTCAAGTTAAGTTTGCGCCTGATAAAGGTGGCCGAAAGACCGGGTTGGCGAAGTGGCGATAATATATACTATCTTACTCGTATCATTACAGTAGTTATAACGCCACGTAAATCTCTCAGTTCTACGGAATTTCGAGTAGAGATCTCAATCTTGATACCACCCAAGAATTACCATAAATAGGGTAACATTAACATGACTAGTGAAGCGTGACCACTCGCAATGGCCCTCGAAAAAAGTGAGGAGCTTTGCAGGAGAAAAAGGCAGTCGTCATAGGCTATGATTTGATCAGTGTTGCCAGTCACATCTATTAACTTTTCAGTAGATCTACCTATTTTGCCTCCGTTCTACCTATCTACCACCCTCAGCATCAAATCTACCTATTTTTTCAAAATTTTACGATCGTAAGAAATTTCAACGCATGGAACGAAATGTTACTTACTTACTAATGAATGTAGCCTGCTGTCCATAGTTGTAATTTGGTGTGAGTGTATTACACTTACCTACTTGACAGTTGACACTGACAGTGACGGCTGACAGTATATTTGTCAGCAATTTCTTTGGCCGGTGACAGCTGACTGTATATTTAAACAGTTATTATTTTAAACACTTAGACACTGTTTACGCATTGTTAATCATTAAAAACGTACTGTCGGTTGATCTACCTATTTTTCATTTTGAATTCTACCTATTTCTACTAATTTCTGCATCCTGTTCTACCATTTTGTTAAAATTGTATGTGACAACACTGGATAGCCCACATTCTTGCCAAACTTAAGTGGCAGCGAGTAGGGGACAGTGGTGACTGCGTATCGGAAGACACAACGTGAACCGATCTGGTCAGGATTGCGGGAGCTGTTAGATGAGGGTGACGGGCATTCGTTCGTTGTAAAGAACTTTGAGCTAAGCCTTTTTGCAACAGTGGAAGACTTTCGGCTGATATGATGACGATGGTGAAAATGATGATTGGACACCGGGCCAAGCACTGAATTAATTTTCCAGATTTACCGTCTCTATGATAATCATTCTAAGGGTAGCTCAAATTTTACAATATCGCTCGTTTAGACTCAACACATATTTCTTTAATTAAGAAAATTTTATGTACTAGTAAAAAATTGTATTGAACTAAAATGGGTTCACAACGCTCAATTGTTTTTAGGGTTCCGTAGTCAACTAGGAACCCTTATAGTTTCGCCATGTCCGTATGTCCGTCGGTCCGCGGCTTAGCTCCGTGATCATTAGTACTAGAAAGCTGAAATTTGGTATGAGTATGTGTATGTATCACGCCGACAAAACGGTAAAATAAAAACTAAAAACACTTTTTTTCGGCCATTCTTGCGTCACACACATCCCGACGTGGGAGTGTGGGGAAGCCATGACAGGGCCTAGCCCTCTGTGGCAGCAGCTCCTCCGTCCGTGAACTACGGACGGGACGTCTCGTTCTGAGACGATTTACCTATGTGTTGGACTTGGTTTCTTCCTTTTTGGCGGTGTGTTCACTTCGTGAGCAGTCGTTCCAAGCAGCGATGCTGGCGATGGTGGCGTTGAAGCTGGTGGCGTGGCGATTTTTGCTCAGCTGCAGACGAGCACGTTGGCCTTTCTGCGGCTTTGCGGATATGGTGGCCTTCATCGGCGTTGTGGGCACCTGGGTATTTCCAGGGGACTCAGTCGGGGGGCACGAGCTCTCTCGGTAGAGCCCGGCCCCGTGCGTCTGGAGGACGAGCGTGGAGTGGCGCGATCCCCTCGAGGCTGGGAATCCCCGAGTGATCAGCGCGGCGAAACATGGCTTCGGCGAGTTGCCCTATGAAGGCATCCAGTCCTTGCCATTTGATATCGCGAAATATAGTCTCGTTCCGCATATATCGCGGAGCCGAGACTATGGTGCGCAGGGCTTGGGTCTCCTGCGTACGCAGCCTCTTCTTGTTCGTTGTTGATGTAAGACCGTACCATGCGGGTGCCGCGTAGGTCAAGCGGGACCGCAGGTAGGTCTTATAAATCCCTAGCTTTGTGCGCAAGGGAAGGCTGCTGGCAAGGACTGGTCGGAGTCTGGTGGCTGCTCCTCTTGTCCGCCGGATCGTTTCCTCCACGTGTTTCGCCATGGTGAGTCCCCTGTCGATGGTCACACCCAGGTACTTGGCTGTGTGTGACCATTGAATGTCCTGTCCGGACATGCGAAGGTTTGGAGGCTGCTTCACTCTTCCCGTTACAAGTGCCTGTGTTTTTCCCACATTCACCGACAGTCGCCATCGGGAGAGCCAATCGGGAAGGACGTCAAGCTGACGCTGGATCTTCTTGGCGGCGTGCTTTTTTTCGGGTAGCTCTCGTCCACCAAGTGGGGGTGATTTTTATTTCGTTCCAACACTAGTGTGTGGGGTGTCCTTGAATAGGTATTTTAAAAATAATAGGGATCTCCAAACATTATTTTTTGATTAAGTCAGTGGTTTTGTAAATATTGGCTCCGGAAATCCAAAAAATAGCCCCCCTCCCCCTCTAACTTTTTAATCACGGGTCAAAAATTATTGGAAAATTCTTGAAAATGTGGCCTTATGTGGCCTTACTTTCAATGAAAACTATATTGAATAAAATCGGTGGAGCCGCTTTTGAGTTATTGCAAAATTTCATAATTTTCTTTAAAATGACGTAAGTGCCGCGCGGTGTCCTTATACTTCGAACGTTACACATATTAGTTAAGTGCCATACTGTATTAAAACATCCCGTCAATCTGGCGCGTATAATCCATAACTTCCAGAAGGTAATAAGTAATTAGAGTTACTTTGGCGTTTACGACCTTATAGAGCTTAAATCTTTCTCGTCTCCCGTCCGTCCGTCCCGTCCCATCTATTGTGAAGAATGGGCCACTACGGAACTCTACACTGAGCGTGGCCCGACATGCTCTTGGCCGGTATTTTTTCTTTTTCGCAAGTGTTATGATACCAAACATTGTGTTCATCATGGACCATACAGGAATTGCAAACTCGAATCATATTTTTTTTATAGATAGTCTTATTCCAGTTATAATAATTATTTATTTAATTAAGTAATGCCAGTTTGCTGTCTATTATTCGGTCATTTCCAATCCTATGTCTACCTTGCACATTGTAATTACACTGTACCATTAAAATATTTAGCTAATCATAGTGCTCGGAGCACTAATACACTGAAGCACTAAATGCATATTTCGTCGGATTTGCATTTTAGCGTCATACACAATCAAAATGTACCTACCTTCATTAATTAGATTGTTCTCATGTGTTCAGTTAATGACATATACCAATTCCATGTGCAATCTAGTTTAAGAAAATATGCTAACCTACGAAGGTTTACTAGATATATTTCTCGGGCGTTTCACATTGATAGTGAATGTCATTTCGAGCACTTATTCTTCTGTTGGGTATATGTTGAAGATGATGCGGCAAAAAGTTATGCAAACGCTAAACAAACAGATATCGCTTAAGTTTTGTCACCAATTCTACCTTATCATCATTCAAAATTGTAAGCGCTGGGGATAGTGCAACTGATAAGGCCAACTTCCGGACTTAAGCTTTTACGTGAATTTGTAGACCTTTAATCAAGTAAATGAGAAACGTTTGCGATGAAAAAGAGTGGTATTTACGAGTATCCTCTAAAATAATATTTTTCAAAGAGATTCTGTGTAGTAGGTATACCAGTAAAGTGAGCATAACAGGCACAGTTAAACCTTTGTTTTGGTCAAACGCACAGCACTTATTTCTTCTGATGATTTCAAAGTTCACGAGCTAGTTATATAATAAATCATTGTTCCTCTATGTGTTTGTTTCTGTAATGTAGAATTTTAGTGACTATATTTGCGAACAACCAGTAGCTCAAATGTTAGCTGCTAGTTACATAAATCGGATCACTGAAAAACTGAGGGCTACTAGTAACCAAAGTAAGTTATGTAGAATTAGCATAATTTTGGTTACTACTAAACCCAATTTGGCTATTTCTCAAGTACCTAGTTATACTAGTTGAGCTACTTATTTTGAGTGTAATCCAATTATATATTGACATGATACGCTCTTATAACGTTCGCGACCACAGTTTCATCCCATTTTCCCATAAAGTAACTAAGGAACCCTAAAAAGCTACATACCAGCCAAAGCAAACAACGGGCTCTGTAATTTGTTAGTACACCATTTGTGGGTAAATATAGTGAACACGATACGTCCAATATGATATCATTCAATTTTACTGCTTTAGACGCGACCTCTGATAACCCAGGCTAACTATCGACCAGCCTCTCCTAGATGCCGTCCACACACGATTCTACTAATGAAAGGTTATTGAGTAGTTAAATAATTATCTATGTTATAACACACTGTTTCAAGAAACCTAGCATGTAAGGGAAAAGGACCCTGTACCGTACCCTCACTCGGAGCACAAGAATCGGCATGACATTATAGTTTCTACCGGCGCACATGATTCGATTTGGTGCCATGAAAATCTCAAAAGATTAATTGATTGATTGATTGGACGAGCTCACAGGTCACGGACAGCTCAATAATACTTAGGTGCCTTATGAGTTATCGAAAACTAGAAATTACTTCCAGAACATATAAGTACGAATTACTCAACTATCGTAATGACATGGATCTCATTTGAGTGGACATTAATAACTGTTGTTAGGTACGGAGCTGATAAGATGAATGTGGGTTCAATATAACAAAATTCACACTGAAGGGAAATTTACCGAGATGCGGAGGCGGTCATCTCTAGATATATAGGTAGGTACGTATGCGATTGTTTACTGGAAAGGATGTTTGTTAGTGGTGTTTTTTACGCGACTTTGGGCACTTAAGGGCCGGCAGCGGTGTGGTTGTGGCGCGCGTGTGGCTGCTCACCGCGACCCGCTGCCAACCCTGACGAGGGCGCCGCCCACTGCCCTGATAACAGCTCGATCTTCATCCTCGTAGTTCTTCTCTTATCAGAAACCCGTTGTTTACTTGTACAATTCACACGTTATTTGTATGCAAAATGACATGAACATTGAACACGGCTCTTATTCGAAAAATAGATAGCACAACTCAATTCGCTCACAAGAGAATCACCAGATTTCATAGATCACGAATGCAAAATGCATATGGAAGGGTAAAAGTCCGATTAAAATAATGTCATAATTAACTTGCCTTAGATTGTCATTATTCAGTTTGAGTTTCGTGATAGAGAGGCCGAGTTCTCGGAAAGTGTGTTCCGAAAAGTCCGGCAGCTGCGAGTGTGATATATCGAGTCCGATCTTGGTTTCCGGGCTGAACTTGTTGGTGAGGGCTTTCGCGATCTCTTCGTAGGCTTTGATCCTGTGGCAGAGTACGAGGATGGCCCCGGTGCTCGTGTCTTCCCTTCGGCAGGTGCAGGGCGAGATCTCCCTTCGCATGGCGCAGTGGAGGCTGGCGCCGGCGCCGAGCTGGCCGGCCAGGGCGCACAGGAGCGTAGCGGCTAGCACGTGCTTCTGCGCGACCATCGTGCGCACCGTGCGGGGCTGATCACGCTACTGGCGCCGCGAGCCGAGCGCCGCGGGCCGCCGGCGTGCGTCGTCGCGCGTCGGGAGCGCCGCGGCGCGCTCATAACATCCCGCACCACACTCTGTTCCATTGCGCGCTCGAGTGGGTGCTTACCACGGACGCCGAAATTTACAATCAGCTTCTAATCAGTACATGTTTATATATGTTCATATAGAAAAGCTTTCCGTACAATATGAATGACCAAAGTATTATTAAACTTAATTCTATTTTACAGCTGGTCAGCTGAATACTAATAGTTCATTTAATCCATTGGCCCGTTCAACATCTGCTAGCCGACATTTTATTACAAACAGTTACTGTTTGTAATAACAGGGAAAATCTGACATCGGGAAAACATTTTAAAAAATCCCGAATCTTTTATTCACCACTTGACGTCATCGTTTGACGTAACGCATTTACGCATTGCGATCCATTCACGCAGGTGTAAATCAAACTCAAAAAAATTCTTAATGTTCTTGAATAAGTACATTTAATAAAAATTACATTTGTACGCATTTGGAGGAGTACGCCTGAGGTGACCAATTAAAATCAACGTTACTTCTTGCGTCGCACGTTTGCAGTACGGGTACTACACAATAAGGGGGATTTGAATATGTTCAGCCACTTGACTTGTCTGATCGATCATCAAAAAAATGATTGAACCTAGTCACAAAATTTCATGACAATCGGTTGAGAAATGCGACCGGTAGGGGAGAGCAGCCGAAAATCTGGACAACTGGCCATCCAAACATCCGAACATACGAAATAATGATTGGCCAGGTTCTATAACGGAGATGTTTCGCTCACTCGGCTGATGAGCCATTGTGATTTTAACAAGGTCTTTTGGGCAGCCTCGACTCTTTGCCCGTCACGTCGACTGGATCTTCGGCTCGTGGCAAGATCTCTCGGTCCCATGACTCGTGATTTTCCGCTCTTGCTTCAAAATATATTGATGCAAATGCGGCAAAATCTCTTTACGTTATCAATAACGTAAAACTTTGTTTAGACCATTCCTTTAGAAAAAAATCGCGTTCGGTACGCTAGCGCTTTGATCAGGTGTACCTACCTATTATGAACCGTCCCCTCCAAAAATTTCGCGCGCGCGCTACGCTCGCGTTTTCATCATGCAGGTGTATTATGAACCGTCCAAGAAGCAAGAAGAACAAAGGATTGAGCAATAATGCAAATATATGACGGGCTGACACTTGCCAGGGGGGGTATTCGACCAATTTTAGAGATATAATGGAGATCTCTCCTTTTCATCGCCATCCGTCACTTTTGACGTGTGCCTACTTGACAAGTGGCGATATCCCTAGAACATCGCAACTTCGTCAATTCGGACGAGCAAAATTTTCGCTTTCTTTGTATGTGACGGCATAAATAACAGGCGCATACTTTAAATTGACCGCGTAGTACGTGAAATTAGTCCGTTACGTTTCGTTCAAAACAGAAATTTATATACATGAATAACATTTTTGACAATCATTATCGCCTTCGTATTCCCAAAATTGAGATGAGATATGTCACTTTTAAGCTAATCGCATTTAAATGACAGTTCAATGGCGATATAACTGTTATCTAATGGAGATTTGACGTTTGGCGATATCTCCAACGGCATTCTCGAATTGGGCCCCAGGCTATACCACTGGACACTATTTCTTCCCCTTTACACAGAATACTTAATAATACCTATGCCTTTACACTCCATAGGCTATTTCAAAAACGCATTTTAAAATTAGTTTTATTACGACTGTAACGTTTGCTAATGTTAACCAAATGTTTATTATAAAAGCGATATTATTTTTTAATCATGACAACTCATTAAAATCATGATTTTCTGTGGATAAAATTAATCAAAGGTAAGTACATTCTTGTCGTAGTTTTAAGCCAATTATTTTATGGACTATCTCAGCACATTAGTAGCATATTATGTATATTATAAAGTATTTTTAAGAGACTCGGTCACTGGACAACGGGACGCGAATTTACAAAAGCTATACTATTTCAGTCACGATTCAGATTCAAATCGGTGAGCTTTTGTTTGTGCATATTAGTTAACAATATCTATACCGTTACGGTAAAAAGTAGTCACTCAAATGTATTAGCTTTTTGCTTAAATATTTTCAAGTATTATGTGGTATTTATTCATGACAAAACCTAGTCGAGTTTGGTAACGTCTATATCGAGCAAGCGTGCCGCGGTAGCGGACGACGAAGCGCAAGAACCGAACTGCTACCAGTAAACTATAGATTAATGGGTTAGGTTAGGTTAGAACTCCGACCACAACAGCGCGCGAGCCGAGCGAATGTACCGCGGCAGCGGTCCACGAAGCGCCGGAACCGATCTGCTACCAGTAAAGTAGACAACGATTTCACACTAAATATATGGCCTAATAAGCAATTTATCTTAAAATAAAAGCAGAGGCATTGGTAAGTAAGTTGCATGAACGGTAATTTATTTAAAACAATCGGAGTCGTTACTAAAGTACACAACAGAATATAACAACCAAGAAAAAGTTGATTGACCGATTGCTACGATGCCATCCTAAGGTATATAAAAATGAAGCAACGGGTCAAAAAATTCAATGGGTTGAGCATAAGCTTTTCGGTAGCCTAATTGGTAAGGCGCCCATGTTGGCCCGGAGCCGGAGGCCCAGGAGGGCCGTTGGAGCCGCGGGTTCCAATCTCGCCGAAATCGTTCACTTTTAAGATAGGTATTCGCTTCTTTAGGCCTGCTGAGTGACAAAGCCACAATCCGTCACGTTTTGACAAAATGAGTGTGAGTGACAGATGCTTTGTCACTTACTTATCACGTGATAAACTCAACCATCATTGGCCCCCAGAGGCTGACACGCTCATCATAATGATCTACGCTCCTTGATTAAAATAATAAAAAAAGTTTTTCGCTTCAGTGTCAAAATTTTGTATTTTTAACTGTTCGTGTACTTATGTATGTGCGTGTATAATTGTGTGTATTATATGTTGTTGACACCACATAACGTAAAACTTACAGAACAGCCATTTCCCTTATTTGGTATAAGGATTCTACAAAGGGTGTTAGTACTTTCTAATGAAATACGATAATGCCAAGCCAAGCCAAGTTACAAAAAGGGTTATGGATTTTCAAATAAAGATCGATTTCTGTGGCCGAAACTGTTGGCACTACGATACCGATTCAACGTTGAATGTAGAAAATTAATTGCTATTACGTTTACAGCAGGCGGTAAAGCCTCATTTCATTTTCACAGTTGTCTCAGTTTCTGTGTTAACTAAAGCCTCGATGAACAGGGTTAGATGGCGAGGCCACGGATGAATAGACCCCACATCTTGGGGGTGCCATAGCCCACAGTCTGTTATAATGCAAAATAATAATTGGAAAACCTTTGAGGTTTTTGTGAATGTTGTAGGCGCCAAGTCTTATCTTAGCTTACTTTGGTGGACTAGGTCGATTTGTGTGAGATTGTTCGCATATCATTTATTCATTATTAATTTTAAATCGCTGGTCTTATATCGGGTGCTACCTATTTATGAGAAAGATTAAGACATGACTACTTACTTACTCGTATAACTTTACCTATGTATTTCTATATTTAAAATAAAATAAAACCTGCTTCAAAATAAACAGAAAAGCATAACCCGTTCATGTACGTTGTACATATTTATATTTGAATCAAGTTTTGAAGTCGGTGCCCTACCACTCAATTATTAATACGAAAACGGATACCACGCGTGAAGCTTTTAATGATTACTTACCTACTATGTGGTATTTACGAGTATTTTTGGTCGATAACGAGCTTTACGTGAAATTTGAACGGGTTAGTTTTGGCTCTTCAGCTTAGTTTGAAGTCGGTTCTTATTTGTAATTTTTTTTTAGTTTCTGTAGTGGGTTAAATAAAATACGTAGGTATAGCGGGGTGATCGGAGAGGTCCTGTTAGCATGCATCTCGTTTGAAGTATCCCTTAACTCCTAACTGTTAAGCAGTTATACCGTCCATTACCAGCCCGGCATCATGAGACGATGATTGAAATTAAGAAAATACTTGTATATTTTTTTTAATCTCTATGTTTACTTACATTTGGTACAATTATCTTACTAGTGCAACATTATTAGTGCCCGTAACATTTGAGGGTTAGGTACCCTCGATTTCCTTGGGATCCCGTCATCAGATACTGACTTAGCGGCAATGGGACCATCTCAGCGGCATACTAAAATAATACAACTACCAGTGTTAACCTACCTATCTGGGGGCACGGTAGTGCGCCCGCCAAGACGAGCAAAAAAGAAGCGGGGCACTACCTACCTTTTCTCGAGACGTTTCGTCTAATTTTCAAACCTTTATAGCTTCGTCCCAGTTAACACCAGAGCGCCCAAATTCACAGGTTAAGATGCAGTTAGGAAACATATAAAATGTACTTAATTTAATTGATCTAGCTTTTATACTTTAGGTTTTATTGGTACCTAAAATACGCCGATTTTGCCACTCACTTATATACAATACACTAACGTATCTAAACCTCTGGGGTACTTCCCGATGACCTAGAAAGCTGAAATTTGGTATATAAGCTAGGTTTAGTACACAAACAATAGAATAATTCTGAAACTAGGAACTTTTAACCCCAAAACCCCTTAAACTAGGGGATGGAAGTTTGTATGAGACTTCTGCAAATTTTGATACTAGAGGTCTGAAAATTGATTCCTTGTTATAAATAATAAAATACATATTCTAGGATTTTTAGAAAATCACCCCCCACCCTTAAAATAAGGGGATGAAAGTTTGTATGGGTTTTCCATAATGAGGGATAAAAGTGTATGGGGCTAAACGTAAGTATTTCTTGAATACACAATTATTACTACTTACTTAGAAACGCTACAGCACAAAAAAATTAATAAAAAAAACCTTAAAATTAAAATCTACTTTACGAAAAGAAATGAGATCCCACCAAAAACATTTCATGTAATATTAGCGGCCAAGACTCACATGCTCATAACACTTTTGCTATTATTACTACTTACTTACAGACGCTATGGCCCAAATAAATGAAAAAAACTAGGACACCTTACAAAAATAAATGAGATCCCACCAAAAACATTTCATGTAAAATTGGCGGCCAAGACACACATCTCATAACGCTTTTCGCTGTAAAAAAAGTTATCAGATCCCTGGAAAAGCCAAGCCCCTAAGCCCTGAGTTTACTAATCCTACACATTGGCTTCCAAGGTATGGCTTGGCCGTTTCATAAAGTACCGTAAATAAGTCTAATGGACTGTCCGGCCTATATGGTAAGGAATTAAGTTTATATATATTATCATGAAGACATAAACTTAACTTCTTGATATCGTATGGGCCAGACGGTCCGTTGGCCTTATTTACGTTACTTTATGAAACGGCCAAGCCATACCTTTGAAGCCAAGGTGTAGGATTAGTAAACTCAGGGGTCAGGGCTTAGGGGCTTGGCTTTTCCAGGGATCTGATAACTTTTTACAGCGAAAGCGTTATGAGCATGTGAGTCTTGGCCGCCAATTTTACATGAAATGTTTTTGGTGGGATCATATTTAAAGAATTATCCCCTAACTCCTAACCATTAAGGAGTTGTACCCTCCATCATCAGCTCCGCATAATGAGATGATGATGACTATCGGACGCAAATACTTAAATAACATTATAAAATACATGAAAAACATGCTTACCCATTAACATTAACATTTGAGGGTAGCCCTCGATTTCCCTGGGATCCCATCATCAGACAATCCCAACATGGTGACAATGGGACCAACTCAGGAGTATACTCTTTCAACTAAAAAGAATTTTGAGAATCGATCCACAATAGGCATAGATATCGGTTTTCATATGGTTATCATACATAAAAAAAATACAGTGAAACTTAGACCATCCTCCTGGAGGTCGGTTAATAAATAAATATGCACGATGCTTAATAATAATAATAATAATCAGTTTCATTTTTGTATTTAAATAGGACGAGTTAAGATGTAACGCCTATTCCACTGACTAGAGCAAAGCTTGTAAGTTGTAAAAAATAGTGTTTTAGTGGACAGTTCTGACGACATAAGATCGTAATACGGCGCGTTTGATCGAGATCGGGAAAGGACATTTCAAGAAGGAGAGCTATATTGATGTTAATTTTAAATGCAGGAGGGTGTTATGTAGCTTTTTTAGGGTTCCGTAGTCAACTAGAAACTCTTATAGTTTCGCCATGTCCGTCTGTTCGTCTGTCTGTCTGTCTGTCCGTTCGCGGCTTAGCTCCGTGATCATTATAGTAGAGGATCCCTTTAAGAACGACCTTCACCGAGATGTTTATTTGATTAAATGTATTTTATATTTTATTTAATATGTCAATAAATATATTGCATATGGGTTGCCTAACAAATTTTAGTCCAGGGTATGTTTAATTAATGATTAAAAAAAAATTTTTTTTTAACTTTTAATTATTAGATAAATTCTATACCAATCGAAAGTATGAAGCCCATAGAATATGCAAATGTACAGCATATACGAGTCTATCGCTATGCTTTTCATTTTCAAGCACAAATAGCATGCGCACCCTCTTTTTTTAAATGGGCGGACTTCAAACAGCTGCTATGCTGTGTCCTCTTCTATCGTATGGGATGGTTTTGGTTGGGACCTCTCAGTCGCACACATTCACTCGCTGCAATATTTTACTTTTCAAAATTCGACAACCGGAATTCTGGACTGATTTTTCGCAGGCAACCCTATACCACCGTGTTCATAATAAAATAATCTTTAATGTTATTTAATTTCAATTCAATAATCAGACCGTTGCAAAATGCTAGTATAGATTTACCAGTTTAAACCTGGCTACCCGATAGTTGTGACGGGAAAAGAATAGGCAACCTAACGTTTGCATATTCTATGGGCTTCATACTTTTGATAGGTATAGAAATTATCTAATAATCAAATGTTTAAAAAAAAATTTTTTTTAATCATTAATTAAACATACCCTGGACTAAAATTTGTTAGGCAACCCATATGCAATATATTTATTGACATATTAAATTAAATATAAAATACATTTCATCAAATAAACATCTCGGTGAAGGTCGTTCTTAAAGGGATCTTAGACTATTAGCACTAAAAAGCTGAAATTTGGTATGAGTACTCGTATGTGTATGTATCACCGTATCACGCCGACAGAACAGTAAAATAAAAACCAAAAAAAAACCTTTTCGTTTCGGGTACCTCTCCCACACCTAAAGTGGGAGTTTTTTGTTTTTTCCTCCAACACTAATGTGTGGGTTGTCGTTGAATACTTAGGTCTTTTAAAAATAATAGGGGTCTTAAAACATAATTTTTTGATAAAGTCAGCAGTTTTGTAAATATTCGCTACAGAAATCCAAAAAATAGCGTCCCCAACCCCTCTAACGTTATAAGAATCATCATCATCCTCCTAGCCTTTGTCCCATTTATTTGAGAATGAATTCTCAATCGGGGTCGGCTACCTAAGTCCCAAGATGTGGCGTAGGCACTAGTTTTTACGAAAGCGACTGCCATCTGACCTTCCAACCCAGAGGGGAAACTAGGCCTTATTGGGCTTAGGTGGTTTCCTCACGATGTTTTCCTTCACCGAAAAGCGAGTGGTAAATATCAAATGACATTCCGTACATAAGTTCCGAAAAACTCATTGGTACGGGCCGGGTTCGAACCCGCGACCTCTGGATTGAAAGTCGCATGCCCTAACCACTAGGCTACCAGCGCTTCTCCGCTCTAACGTTATAAGAATAAGAATAAGAATGCAACCACGTGTTAAAAAATATGGAAAAATTCATACAAAAGAGGCCTTATAAGCACTTTCAATGAAAACTAGGTATATTAAATAAGATCGGTCGAGGAGTTTTTGAGTTATTGCAAAAATTCAAAATTTTCTTTAAAATGACGTAATTGCCGCGCGGTGTCTTTATACTTCGAACGTTACACATATTAGTTAAGTGCCATACGGTATTAAAACATTTTGCTCAATCTGGCGCGTATAATTGATAACATCCAGAAGGTAATAAGTAATTACAGATACTTTGGCGTTTACGACCTATTTATAGAGCTTTTGAAATCTTTCTCGTAATTTAAACCTCCTCGGGCTTAAAACCGCTGTTTTAATCCCGTCTATTGTGAAGGATGGGCAACTACGGAACCCTACCCTGAGCGTGGTCCGACATGCTCTTGGCCGGGTTTTTTTTTAATTTGTGTGGGATTTTATAATAATTTTTCTGAATCCTATCATGAGCGTTATTTATTAAAAGGGTTTTTCTGAGCCGGGTCCAAATATATACGTAGTAGGATTACGATTATTTGGTAGATATTTATTTAAAATTCATACGACTGTTTTTTACCTGCAAGAGCGCTTCGAAGACTAGTCACGTTTCGAAGATATTACGTTTTTTTAAGTGTAGCTTTCAGGTAATATTGTGGTATGCGCGAACAACCTACCAGCACGCACCAACGCCCTGGCTGCACATGAGCTGCACTTTTGTTAGGAATAAATCGACAGCCAGTACTGCCAGTAGCCGCCATTGCATCGGATTCAAGTGCAAATATTTTGAATCTGCAACGTCTCGGCTCGGCTATGCTCGTTTAAATCGATCTGACAGGGTGCCTGTCGCGCACCCGAATTAATAAAGACCAGTAAGTACTACACGTAGCGCTAGATTTTTATATAAGTATATAAATGAAAACTATGATACTCAATTACATATTCAAATCTTAATTCAATATCGTCTTTCGATATTGTTCATGGTTTTTTAACTTAATGTGAAAGAGGGGTGTTTTACCTAGCTTTGAAATTTATTCCTCTCTGGTAGCTATTTGTCAGTCCGTCTGTGGATCCAAACACGTGGGGTAAACAAAACAAATAAACAAATGTGGTGTTAAGTGTTAACTTACCCACATAAAAAAAACCAAGTACATAATTGTATTTCGACATAAAATATTAGTAACAACAACGCCATCTCTTCGTTCATTTGACTCTGCTGTGCTGTAATAGGAGTGCAATGAAATGTGAACATGCGTAACGCATGTTCCCATAGATGGCGCTAAGGTTAAATACCTTTCAAAAATAAAATAGGTACAGAGATCAAAACGGATGGGGAAATTGAATTGAAAGCGTACGTACGTACAGTCATGTGTCCCTGCCGTCCCTGGTCATAAGGTTAAGACTTTGGACTGGTAATCCAAAGATACCGGGTTCTAGTCCCGGCGTTGAACACGTATGAGCGCAATTGAATTTTTCTTTGCGTGTTGATCATTGCAACTTATAGAAATTTTAAAAATGTGGTTATAACTTACCTTACCCACATTAAAATAATAATAAAAAATCTTTCGAAGAAACATAATTATGTTTCGGAAAAAAACCTGTTTTTTTTTTTAATAAGTTTTAGCATATCATATACCTACATTCATTAATAATTAAGGTTTAGCGTCCATATTTGTGATTGGTCCGCTATGGTCCGTCTCTACCCGGACGCGAAACGTGTTCTTAAAATTCCAAAAGGTCTCTTCTGGGAATGACCGAACTATATTTGAATAAATTATCTTCGTATCTACACATAAATTTTGATATAATGCTTCGAAAAGTTCATTTAACTTTCTGTCGTAGCAAAATATTACCTTTTTATGGGCTTAGGTAATAGGCTTGAATTTGAAACAAGTTAAGTATTTTTGTACAGTAGTAGTTGGTTAACTCAGTGACCATCGAGAATTATTATAGGATAGGTACTGTTTTAACCACCTGTCGATTATGCAAAAAGGGGGGGGGGGACTCGCTTCCTTGCCCACTTGAAGCCCCTTACAATATTAAGGTGTATCTTACTAGGTTATGTAGGTACGTACCTACCTATGTATTTGAATGTTTATTTATTCTTTCATTAAAGTTTGCTTAATATTCTACCAAATAATGTTCATCTTAAATTTAACATTATTATGGATATTACTACTATCCAAAAACGATAAATAAAACACTAAATACGTAGGCATTTTCTCAGGTTTATAATGAGAAATTAGTTCATGAATATGAAGCAAGGATTCCGGCATGCCTTGAATCTATTCGGTACGGACCTGTAAATTAAGCAATAATTAAGTTAATATTAGTAAATATCTTCTGCTTTAGCAAAAACCGGTATGACTTCGATAGGTAGACACATCACGACATTACCTATCTCGCGCGTTGTTTTTTTGTATAGTTCCAAAAGTATATACTTATATTTATTATTTAGGTGCAAACGATCATCATGTATATTAGATTTAATTGGCAACATTAAGTTTTACAAATCAATCAATCAATCAGTCATTTATTTGCTTATACATGGTATTCATATCATATTTTTTCTCTATTCCCTATTTGGATTCAGAATATACGATTGGTATAGTTTTTTAGATATCTTTTAAAACCTCGATGTGGCATTAGGTATGTTTCTTATTACTTTGGTCCATATAATATAATTAAGGCAAATTCAAAAAAATAACTGTCAATATCACGACTAAATAGCTTTTTAATTTTCCTTACTAATTCTTTGCAGATCAGGACCTTAATTTTGAATCGATAAGATGCATAATTAGGTATTTTTTGAGTTCAATAAATTTTAAGTAATCACAAATTTGTGCGTTCGGTTTTATGTTGATAGCTAGGTAGGTACATCACAAATATCTCCATCTCAAAGGCATACGTTAGCTGTCTACGATGCTCACATTCTTAACCTTCTTCATATTCATTTCAACCCTGTAAAGTTTGTATGGGCCATTGGGCATTGCTCGGAGAAAAGCTAGTAATTCACAAATACAAGTTCTGTCACTCAGTCGCAAGTGCGTTCAACATATAATCCAACGAATAAAGGGGTTTTACCTTACAAACGGTCCAGTAGTTTTGAATTGTTCATATGTTTTCTAGGATGGTTTAGTGAGTGTTTAAAATGCAAAATACCCAATAGCTCTCCTCTGCGCCCGCCGCCATGTTGAAAAATCCGTCAATTTCTGGAAATTTTTGCTTATACCTTCATTTACGAGCATTTTAGCTAGAAAATAGCTTAGGCAATGTTGTAGACAATTAAATTTACTATAACTTACATTTAAAACTTTGTTTCAAGGACAGATAGTTACGGAGATATGCACATTTTAATAAATGTTTTATGTTTATATTCAAATTACCTACTGATGGTCATAATTAGTAAAGATCATAAATGAAGGGCTACTCTATCCATTCATGGGTCCATGATTGGTGCCATCACCCTATTAAACTATATGTTCGATTCGAAGTTGTCATTTCTCTAAACACATCTTACTTTGCATATAAAAACATATATCTCAGGTGATAATCAAGTTAGACGACGATTATTTTCTGCGGTTTCACAAATTCTGCAAGGTCAATGTTTTTACAACAACATTAGGAATCATAAAAAAAGTTCTTTGCTATTTTTAACCATCATGATTATGCATGTGATGTCATTTAGGACATCACTAAAATATTTGGAAGAGTGCAAATTAACGTGACTTAGATTATATCGACGAGGAATGTCAGTCACAGCTGCCACGGGCCTATGATTGGTGCGTTTATTAACTATGAGTAATAGATGAATTACGTTTTAACGTTTTCACGACAATAACTCTGCAATATTGAAAAAAAAAACTACATAGTGAAAAAAAGTCTATCTAAGCTACTCGCAAAATGTCATGAGAATCAGTTGAAAAATTCGACCTCTAGGCGAGAACTAGCTAAAAGTATCTGGACATCCAAACATTCAACTGGCAAAGAGACTAGTCGATGCTACGAGTGACCAGAAGGCTGGCTCATACCGATGCCAAAGAATAGCCTTGGCTATTCAGCGTGGTAATACGGCCAGCCTCCTGATGGGCACCCTCTCGCTCGGCACCGGTCTGGAGCCCGTTTTTAGGGTTCCGTAGTCAACTAGGAACCCTTATTTATTTATAGTTAGGTTTATTGTAGTAGTATAGAGCAGCGTTAGTGTAAATGAGATCGACTTGAGGTTTTTATAACAAAACAAACGGTAAATATGACGACGAATTATATGCGATGCGATGTGTGTGTGTGAGCGACGCGAGCCAGCAATTTGCGGGAGAAACTCAGATGAGACTCCACTAGTCCACTACCTACTCGCTCTGCCCACAGTTTCATAGCTTTGATACGCATGCTCGGATAGCTTTGGAGGTATTCGTTATTAAGAAGGATTTTGTATGAAAAGGCGCTAGTTATGTGTTAGAACTGCCCATATCAGTATGTTAATCACTTTTGACTGCTGTAATTTCAATAGAAAAATATCAATATTAGGGACTCCTTTGCTGTGTTGAGAAATAACCAAACACTATGTCATCATCATCCTCATTTTCTTGATCTTATCCTTTTATTTAGGATCAGCCAAGCATACTTTTTTCTTCCATTCATCCCTATCATTCCTCATCTCGTCATTTTATTATTTCTCTATATCATCTTTCACACAAACCATCCATATTTTCTTGGGCCTTTCTTCTATATCCGTCTACATTCATCCTCAACGCTTATTTCGTCACGTGTCTCTAATTCGCATCACGTGGCAATACCACCATAGGCGGTTAGCTCGTTAGTCGTTACCAGAATCGCGCTTCGAATGGCGCCTGATGCTCGATGATGACAATTGGTGATCGAGAACGTATTCAAGATGACCATTATGCCCGGGATATCGCTCGCCGGGAATCCACTTAGGGACTTTGGCTTGCCAACAGAGTCGAGAGCACCTACGCGTCGATATGGACCTCGCCTTGAGTCCTTCAAAAAGACGGAATTCCTGTCGCACTTTATCTATCAAACCGCTTCGACGATGTCTCAACATCGTCTTTATAAAAACAAATAGTATTAAACACCTTTCACAACAAAATATTACATTATTCTAATTAATACGAAAAATCGTAACATGGCCGTAGGCCGCACAAAAACGTTAACGTTTTTGTGCATTAACTAATGAAGTTGACACTTGACAAGTCAGGGCGCGGGCGGGAATCATGCCTGCATTCGGAAATTTGGCGCGTTTTTTTAATCGAAAGCTTAAACTCCTGGGCTCTGAACTTTGTGGTCAAAAGGCCGTATAACTGCGTAATACTACATGAGTTATCATAAAGAGACTGTGCAGCGAAATACAATTACTCATTATTTATTCGGTCTATTCTCGCCATCCCTTACATCCATCGCAACATTCTCATTTTTACCACATCCGTCTCATTTTTAAAGCCCAACACTCTGATACATACATGACTACATTAATATTCACTCGTCATATGCAGAGTTCGAACTAATCATCACGTAACAATAACAAACTCGGAATTTGAGAGGGATGTAGGTAATAAAGCCATATTAGGTTACCATATTCTTTGTAAATTATTTAATTACTTATATTTATAATTATAACAACAATCATTTCCGCCGTTAGGTAACGACCTAAAATTATAAATATAAATATATTAAGGGACAATCATACACAAATCGACCTAGTCCCAAACTAAGCAAAGCTTGTACTATGGGTACTAGACGACGATATACATAATATATAAATACATATATAGATAACATCCATGACCCAAGAACAAATATTTGCACAAAGATTTGCCCCGGCCGGGATTCGAACCCGGGACCGCCGACTCAGTAGGCAGGTGTCTACAAACCGAGCCAAACGCGTCGTCAAAATTGCTCTAAAGTTTGTTAGTATTTTCATCAGCATTATTCTTAATCTTTATTTCGCGAAGATCTGTCCGAGTTCAGTTTATTTGTAATTTTGTAGGTAAGGCCGGCTTCACTACATGGAATGCATAGTTGAATCCATCCCTGAACTTTGTATAATCGACACTTAATCGAGCATTATCATCTATAATGAAGCTACGATACACGCCAAACACTTCTATAAAAATGCAACAAATATGCACAAGGTTTGTTTAAATTTATTTGTAGGTCGTCGGTCCATAAGTATTTTAGTAAACATCCCGTGTGATGACTAATGAACAACGATCTATAAGACTAATAAACAAACTAAAAAATAATTCAAATTCTGAACTCATAAATGTAAAGGTTAAGTAATAAGAGAACAATAAGTAATAAATTAACACTCCTGTATTGTCATTTCGCATTCGATTCGATTCTCAAAGTTTTTTTTGTGCTGCTATCTATGACCTAATGGTCCATGCTCGTGACATATTTAGTTTCTGTAAACTACGTTGGTTAACTATGGATAGTTTATATTTTATGGAACAAATGTAACAATCGATTCAATCTTAATTCTAGCTTCAGTATACCTAGGTACTATTTTGTTCATTATTAGATCCGTATCACTGGTTGGGCGGGGCACATGCTCGTAGAACCGATGGTAGTTGGGGCAGAAAGGTTCTTGAGTGGCGACCGCGGACCGGAAGACGCAGCGTGGAAGGCCCCAACAAGTGGACCGACCACCTGGTAAGGATCGCGGGCAGGTATTGGATGAGGGTGGCGCAAGCCCGATCGTTGTGGATAACTTTGGGGGAGGCCTTTGTACAGCAGTGGATATCTATCGGCTTATTGCGACTGCCCTATGTTAAGTATTAAATTATATGCATATCCTGCTTATGGTCACTACACACCTACTCATAAATAAAAAGCTCACTAAAATCGATCTAGTACCCCGCAAGAATGTACATAAAAAACGAATAAAATAACGTTCTGTAATTTAACAAGACTGCGAAACTGAATGATTGTCCATTGTGTCATTCACTCATTCACTCAGAGGAGACAATCCATTGAAACTAGAATGTGTTGTAAACGTTGAAGATTCATCTTAGAACTGCTCGAGTATAAGGCACTAATGGCAGATTAGCAGTCCTAACGTGAGGTGACGTAATAAACTACAGCGATCGGTCTATGTCAATAACATCAATATGTTATGTGATCAACAAAAAAATGTATTGACATACCATTTGATACATCCTTGGGAAAAGGAGCAAATATATATATTTTTTAGGGTTCCGTACGTCAATCGGAAAAAACGGAACCCTTATAGAATCAATTTGTTGTCCGTCCGTCTGTCTGTCAAGATCCTTTATCTCGAGAACGCGTGGAGGTATTGAGTTGAAATCAAAACCATATACTTAAGTCTACGGTCCCTTAAAGCTGTGAAAAAAAACAAACTTATACGTTAACGTGAAAAAAAGATACGGCCGTTTATGTCGCAAAAAACATACATTTCGACACTCTCAAGGGAATCAAAATGATAGGGTACTTCCTGGGTACTTCCCGATGACCCAGAACTATGAAATTTGGCAAGTAATATCGTCACATACTACAAATACTTATAAAAATCAGAAAACCATACATTTGTAATAAAATCATAAAAAATATACCTAGTCCTTTTCAAACATCATATTTGGAGAACTCGGTTGCGTTAAGTTTGCACGTCGTTTGTATGCGGCGCGATACATTTCAGGTGCAAATTTAACTCAACCAGGCCAATTAAGATGAGATATGTAAAAGTTTGTACGGAACCCTCGGTGCGCGAGTCAGACTCGCACTTGGCCGGTTTATTTTTTCATTTTGGCTGCCTGTCGACAGAAGCAGAGCGGAGCGGAGATGTGTAAAATGGACCGATCACATATCTGACCACGCGGTTGGCGCAGTGGTTAAGCAACTGGTCCCGGGTTCGAATCCCGGCAAGGGCAAATATTTGTGTGATTAACACAAATATTTGTGCCTGGGTCATGGATGTTCTATGTATTTAAGTATTTATTTATCTATATAAGTATGAATATCGTCGCCTAGTACCCATAACACAAGCCTTCTTGAGCTTAATTTGGGACGAGGTTGATTTGTGTGAGGTTGTGTGATATTTATTATTATTATTATATTTATTATATCTCAGATTTAACTGGTTTTCTTTCGGGTTTTATGTACAAAGACGCGCCCTGATTGAATATTTTTTGCCGTTCCGCTTCTGTGAACAGGAAGCCTTAATGTCATGGAAATTCCGTACCTACCTACTAAGACTGCCTGCCCACAGAAGCGGAGCGGAGCGGAGCGAGATATGTAAAATGGACCAATCATATTTTTCACATTTCAAATGGTCTTCTTTTGGGCTTCACAAAGACGCGGCCTAATTTGTTTCGCCTCAGTGGACAATCAGCCTTACTTAAGTACTTTTCGTTGTTTAAGCATCTTTTTCAATCAATATTCTTTGTTTAATAAGAATATTAGTGATGTGTGAAATAAGTTTTACACAGGAAAATGTAGATGAAGTTACATCATATTTTCTTATTTGTAGAAGTAATGTGATTTTCAGAGTTTTGTACTTGAGTTTAATACAAATATGTAATATTTATACAAACATTTGTATCCGTTCTGCAGTTACTGAACATCGTCTACCATCAGGTGGCCTATGGTTGCGTTTGCCACGTGATAAATAAATGACAAAGCATCTGTCACCAACACTCGCATTTTGTCAAAATGTGACGGATGCTTTGTCACTTATTTATCGCGGGTTTTTTTCCTCTTTATTTAAGAGCTTTATAATAATAATAATAATAATAAGTGGGCGTAGGGATGTGACGACCTCATCGCGCGCTGGTATTACCAGCGCAATCAGTCACGCAGGGCAGCTTATGGCGAGCTGTTGGGGGGTAGCCACCCCACGTACGAGTGCTCCTGGGGGATCCTGACGGGGGGTGATGACTGATGGGTCGGGGCCTCCGCCTCTGTCTTGCCTTAACCGGCCGGACAGAGTGGAGTCAAAGAATATATATACTGTGGACTCGCTAGAGTTGCGGCTCGGGTCGGATGTGGAAACGTAAGGGGTTAGTTGGCTTCGGTTTAAAGCCCAGTATTACACCTCTCCGCCCTTAGCCTTCCGCACTGGTATTGCTCTTAGGCCACTCTATGTGTCGCTTTTTATGGGGGCCCATCTAGCGGGAGGCGAGTCATCGTCTACCAGTTTGTTTGCTATGATTTTCTGCTTTGCACTTTTCTTGGTAGACGTCCGGCTGTCTCAAACAATAGCCCAGTAGTTAGTCCATCGCATTTCATGCATGTAATAGCCTAGTACCATGTTTAGACTCCATACAACCACAATAGTTCTTACATTTAGCGGGTGCTGTCTCTGTGTGCGTCCCATGACACAGGCAGGGGGAGCATCCGCATGGTGTACCCCTTACATTTCATTAAATTGTCGAAAGGGCCTCTGCTCGTTGGCTTCGGCTCCGTGCACGCCTCCCAAAGGTCCGGGACACTATTGTCCCGTGAGCGGGTGCGACATACAGGAATAATAATAATAATTTTATTTATTTCAGGCATCAAAGGCCCATAGATAAATACCTTACAATCTAACATACATATTAAATATATTAAAATAATACTTTGCCACTGAGTGACTATGTCGCTCATTTATCGCGGCATAAAAGCGTGAAAATAGGCCTGCGTTAGTAGCATTACTCCAGAAGTGCAGTTAGTAAGTGATGTGTAGTGACAGCTACTACGGAAAACTAAATTGAATTTGTGCCGACATGCCTTCACTGCGAGCGATTTTGCACCTCAGTTCTATAATCAAGACTCTGTCATCCACAAATGCCAAAAGCAGTAGCAACTAGCAAACTATATTGGTAGAGGTAGATATAAATAGTATAAAGAGGTGCTAATGCTAACTTTGACACCGTAATGTTGCAAGGCAAACTAAGTCGTTAGTCATTTCATTACCTTTGATGCATTGTAACGTTTGGCTTAAAAGTTTTCTTGCACATATAATTTATTTTCTTATTGAGAACGATAATTTTATTAATAGTTATTTGTGATAACTGAGCTGCGCCGATAGCGACTCTAAATACTTAATCCTATTGGCATGGTCGATTTTTCTTGCACACCGCTTGGCTACGTAAAGCTAGTAGAAAAAAGCTCAAATCTAAAGAAATGGAGCGAGCTTTATGGAGTTTTCTTAAGTGGTCGATTGAGGCAAATCCACAGAGAACCTAGGTCGTTGACATAACTCAGAGTAGCCAGACGCAGTGGCCGGGCACATTGCCCGTAGCACCGATGGCTGGTGGATGGTCACCACGTACTAGATGACGCACCGTGAGATGGCCACCAACCAGACAAACCGGGCACCTGGTCACGGTCGTGGATAATTTCGGAGCAACTTGGAACGGGCTTTGTTTGAAAACATCTATAGCCTGATCCTGATCCTGATGATACTATATTAATATATACACTTTTAGACCCCCATGAACTTAGTGGGTACGCCGATTGTAGGTAATTAATGGGTTTAAATAGTGGCTATTTACATAACGGTAGACAATATGACACCTTAACTCATGCTAAGCTGAAGGGTACTGGTTCAACATGATGCCGATTTCTCTTCCCTAGAAATAACATCATAAAGCTTTTATGAGCAATTTGTTGTCTTGATAGGTTAAAAGGATATCTATAATGTTAGTTGAAAGATCAGGTCATTTCATCCGTAAAACCGGTTGAGTTTTTATTTAAATTATCAGTTTACACGTAAAGATAGAAAAGTCTAAATATAACATATATCTGGGCGATTCTCCGGGCCGAGCTATTTTGCTTGACTTCGGTGGTCAATTTTATTTTTCATATTTTTGATTCGAGACTTTAATATATGAAAACGGCCTAATTTAAAAAAAAAATTGGTAGCAAAGGCCCTCTTCTGAACTTAGTGGTTCATAAGATATTTAAGATTTTACAATCACCGAAATCAAAGGCTACTTCATAGTTTTCGATGTGTAGCTCGCTGAAATGACGACCCTTAGGAATATTTGTAGTGTCAGGCTGTTGAGGCATAATACCCTGATGCAACAGTTCAACGAGATGGGTAAACCATGTGCTAAAATGCCAATGAGATGCCGGTGAAAGCAGCCTAACGAACAGCAACCCACCGAAATTAGTAAACAAGAGAATCATAGTCAGAACTATGCTGCATTAACAAAATCACGATTATAAGCATTGAGGAACCGATTAAGGGGCATGGCAATATAGAAATAATGTAAAACCCGTTGGTTTTATCGTAAAAATTGATAGCGGAGGCAATTTTTATTGACTTCAGTGGTCAAAAATTACACCGAATCCAATTTAAGGAATACTAAAAGTAATATTGACACGAACAAATTATTATGGACTTACATTCTCCCGGAGATAGTTTATTCACTTATAAAATTGCAGACACACAATCACTGAACAACACAAATTGTTCCACCGAATTCAACAAAACACGTAACCAAATCCACCGAATGACGAACGAACCCACACGAACTCTACCTACAAGCCATTGAGCCGACGTCTACTCTCAGCGGCGATGAGAACGCAACTGAAGCTAGTTGCTTGCGAGCTGCGGGTTTCCTAGTTTACTTCTTTAAGGCAGTGCTGACGTGTTTGAAAGTTTCCACCGAAATCACTAGTTACCCTCGGACGATCCGAAAAATTGTTTTTATTTAAAATGTTTAGCAGATAAATTATATCTATAGGAACAAAATGATTAATAAACTAATGCTGAATACGGGAACACATTTGAAATCATAGTATCCAGACCCAATATCCAGTTATGATTTTTTGTTTCAACAAATCTGGTAAGCGGACGCTCCCAGTGAACGTCAATTTTTGTAATAACTTTTTTTTATTGTCATGTTAATGAATTATCATGAAATGTTTACATAGCTCGCCAGACGAAACAAACCGTTAGGTACTAGCTTGATTTTATTCAGAAATATTCGATGGTAAATTTAACCATTTACAGGCCGGCCACTTAAAAATGCCACTCCTGAGAAATGCCCATCTAATCATTTAATTTTATTAATTAATTATCATAATTCTTATTAATTTTATTTTGCATATCTTGTTTGGAAATTAAATTGAATCTTATTAAAGATGTACTCGTAGTTCCTAGGTAAGTAGTTTCTTGAAATATTGTCTAGAGATTTATTATTATTAATTGGGATGTAGACAATATTTTACATCGTAACTTCATCATCAAAGTCAAAGTCAAAGTCAAAATTATTTATTCTATTGACATAAATTATGCACTAGAATCGGTCTTAAAGCATGATACATGATTATTCTAATATTACATGAAACATATTATTAAATTATATTATTATATACTTTATAGATGAGTCATTTCATAGGTATTCAGTTTTCATTTAATTTAAATTCAATGTTATAATATTCCTTTATGTTGTACAGGTGTTCGGTTAATTTACTTTTTAAATAGGTACAATTTAAATTTAGCGTCATTGAGTGCGGTTACACAATCGGGTGTACATTTTTAGGCTCTGATGGATGAAAAATTTTTTAGTCTTAGTCAGTCGAGTTTTTGGTAGGCACAACTTATTTCTGTTGCGTATGGGATAGTTATGAATATCTTTTCTCCTTATACTGCCACCGATGTTTTTTCCGTGCATACAGTAAGTTTCTATACACGAACAGTGAATAAAACGTCATTATACCAGTCTCTCTAAATATGGCTCTGCAGGTCTCTCGAGCAGTCAGACCAAAAATGTTTCGCAGAGCTCTTTTTTGCAGTCTAAAAACTCTATTGATGATGTTGCTGCATCAAGTAAAGGAACCAATATATGTGCAAGAAGAAACAACTAGGTAAGCCATTTGGCCCGGGAAAAAGTCAGTTTGGTGCATGGTTGTCACTTGTTATATAGGTATGTATGTAATTATTGGTGTGTTAAATTATAATAAGGTTTCTGAAAACGAATTCAAATTTCCTTTTGGAATATTTTTCGTGCTACCAATTTCCTTTTAGGGTTCCGTATTTCTTCATTGCGGACCTCTGAAGTCACATAATTATTTCAAAGCATTCTTAATTCTTTGTTATTTTCTTTATTTCATTACATATTGCGCAGATTTAGCCGTACGCGCTTTTATTAGCTTCACTTGTAACTACCTAACTTTGTTTGTTTGTAAGAAACCAACAATCAATCTAATCAAATCCTAGAAACAAATTTAATCTTATTCTAATAATTGTATCAAAATAAAACTTTGCACGCACATATACGTAGTTCAAAAACATTAATAAATTTCTAAGCTGAAATGATAAAACTAAGTAAATCACTGATTGTGACTTCTTACGAGTGGAATATCTGTAGCGTAATCGCGTAATAAAGGCAAATCCCTGATTGGCTGAAACTGAAAGTGTGCATGTAGGTTCAGTAGGTAATCCATATAAAACAAAAGTGTTGGACGACGGAATCACTGGCAACGTCTCGTAGCTTTGAGGCGGATAGCCGGACCCGTTGACATAACCTTGCGCGGCGGTCACCGCGTTGGATCCCCGGTATATAAGACCCCAGCTGCGCCCGGCGACATTATACGCATCGCCTGTTTTCGGGGCCGCTGGACCACAATGAAGACGTTTGTGGTACGTAACCCCATACTTAACACGAAAAGTTTTAGTGATAAAGTGAAATAGTTTTACGGATAATTCGATTGCGGTGATGATTAGTTTATTTGTTTATGTTGTTTGTGACTGATTGGATGGATCCCCGATTATATAATAGATTTAATTACGTAACTATAACTCAAATGTAAATATTTTATCGTTAAGTGCTAATCATTCCTCTGGGCCGTACCCTCTAGATGGTCGGCAGTTCGGCACATTGCTATAGATGTGTACGGTGTCCTGTAAGATCTTTCGAGGGAATACTCTGAAGTTTCGTAATTCAATTACCATTCCCATCGCTTTAAACTGAATTTGAATGAATATACGAAAAAACTTCGAATAGCGAACGTCAGAGTAATCCCTGTGGTTCACACCACCGCTTTGCGTTCACTAATTGACAGGGTTTCATATTTTAAGGCTACAATTTTATTATTTCTGTATTCCGCTTAGAAAGAGGATATAGGTAATCAATTTTTTTATATTCTTCCTAAGATTACTAATTATTTGATTATTAATTTATTAAAACCTACTCATTCTAAAATGTAAGTAGTAACTCGAAAACTGTCATATTTAGGGACAATGGATAGGTTACTTTACTCAAGTGTCTAATTTAAAAAAAACGAACGACGTTGAGCTTGGCATTATTGACAGCTTATTTTTTTCTCGGATAGGTCGAATACTACAACTCTATGCAGGCATACTTGTCGTAAATTTCGGTTATTTTATGTATTTTCTTATATTGCTTTGCATTAATTAACATTAATTCAATTAAGTATTTTTTAGGATGTACACGACGCAAAGCTCTCTCGATATCTATATTAATTTCCACCGAATACATACATAAAAATAGAAACGAAAAAATGATTTACAAATCTAATAGTTACAATGAAGGATTATTGTATCGATATTTATTTATGCTCCTAATAGATTAAACGAATCAGAAATATACAACAAAGTTGATTTTTAAATCATGAATAACGAGTTTGTAGTTTCTAACAAACTTAAGAGGCCCTGTTCCTTTCAAAAAAAAAAAAATTTCATAGTGTGACGAATATATTAATAATTTCAACCAACTTTTTACAATGAATAATACTTTTCCCCGAGTTCTAGGTAGTGACATAGCTATTTCATGCTTTCATTGGGTGCAGTCGAAAATAAGTTGAAAAAACAAATTTTCCGCGTGTAATTTTGTAAATTTCGAGTAGTTTTTGAAATAAAAATTATCAATGAAAAATTCAAACTGTAGGTTTCAAATATATACCTTTAAATTCCAATAGGCCTGTTCTAGGTAGTGACATCAATAATATGTTAAGAAACATGTTTTATCATAGAGAAAAATTTCTAAAACCATCAGCATTTTAAAAGGAATAAGGCCTCTTAATTTGAGATATTAGAAAAATCTAAATTCTTATAAACTTCTTATAGAAATAAAATTATAATCTTCATTCATTGCACAATCGGTACAGAAAAAAACGGACTTACTACCTTAAGACATTCTTTACTAGTAACAACCTTAATATTCGAAAATTAACGGTACAAAATGATATTTACACAAAATATAAATTATAATTATTTTTCCTATTTAGCTTCACTTCAAGCCGTTTCGAATGTTGCTTATAAATGTTTAATGTCCTAGTACAATAATAATAAATGTAATATAATTAGGTATAGCCAATACTGCTTAGGATAAACCAGATGGAGTAAATCCGGTTTGAATTTCCCACTAAATGATAATAAATTACCTTATAATGATATCATAAAAGCTGCCGCGAGTCTCAACTAGTGAATGAGGAGCCGCCTGAAATGATAAGGCAGCCTGTCCACTGTACCGGAGCAGAGTAAAGAACCAATCAGGCTTCGTCTTTGTGAAGCCCATAATAAGTGCATTTAAATCTGAGGAATGTGATTGGTCGATTTTACACGGCTCCGCCCCGCTGGTTCACTGGACAAGCAACCTATTGATGAGCTAGCTTTGCGATTTATTAGTCTGACTTTTATTTTCCATGTATTAACCACCACCACCACGTATGTTCTAGAAATATCATCGACTTCCTATATATATTTAAGACCTGTTATTAATTGACTAACTGACGCGTTTTCGACAACGGACAAATAGGTTTTTTGCTGTAGCTACTATAGTACCTGAAAATAAAAGATTTTTTATCTGTTTATCTAGGTACTTATGAGTAGCTGTTGACAAAAATATGATGTTTGTAGTAATCTACGAGTTTGTTCTTGCCAGAATAGCAAAGAAATAATCGTTCAATCGACAGCTATAAATTATACTAGCACATTTTTGTAGTTTTTATATAGACATTATGTAGGGTATGGCACGCTCAGAAAATACCGCACGCCATGATACCCCGGTTTCTAATCAACCACCAGGGTGAACTGTCAAATTAAAAGTCGTAAAGCTTACTTTACTTATATAAACTGGTTCAATTTTAAACGATCTAAACTACGACTCTTATTTTTTTTTTAAACTCTGCCACAAAAACGCTGAATAAAAATCATCTAACGATGAAAAAACCTTTGATGATGATGAAACTACGATATATTGCCTTTACGATACCTACTTAATATGGCATTGCATTTGAGTAGCAAATACATGCATCCTACTCCTACCCATAAAAAGCTTTTAAAAGTAAACTAATCCTTTTTTGTAAGCGATGTTTACTTTGCAGTCGGTAGAAAATATAATTTAAAACATTTTATCTACCCAAATATCATAAACCCTCCATGATGCGTTCAAGAACCGCACATAAAAATAAACTGTTTAGTTAGAACAAATTTCTTATCTGTGAAAATGTTATTATTGCTAATTAATAACATCGATTTCGATAATATTATATCATTCAAATTTCGAACATCTCTGAAAACCAAAGAAATTTGGTTTGACCTCTATTCTAATATCAGTCGAGATGACGTTTAGTTCGAAATGAATTCTCAATTTGCAGACAAATTGACAAATGTCGCACGCAAGTAAGATATCGAACGATATGGTAGTTCGGGCCCACTCTAGTTTGACTCTGAATTAAAAAAAACTATGACAGCTGCCAGAAAAGAAAAGAAGTTTTCATTGCCGCCATTACCGGTTAGAATTTGTTTTAATGCAGAAAATTGATCGATTTGTTGAATATAAACCATAAAATGAGCTATCAAGATGATATAGATATTTCGGCGACGCCTCCTGATATCCGTAACAAAGCACCTAACGTCACTAATTACTTATTACCAGCTAAGTCAAAGAAACAGTAGGTATGGTGGTCATAATATGCGGCTCCTGTTGTATGCATCATGGAGGCTTATGATATGTGAGTAGATAAAGTAGTGTATGTAACTATACATAATTAGGCATTAAACACTCGTGTGATGTTATTATGACACTCGCCTTCGGCTCGTGTCATAAACCCACACTCGTGATTAATGCCCTTCATTATGTACAGTCACATAAACTACTATAATAGAAAAAAACACGAATTCAAAATAAGGTGTAGGTGGTGCTGTAAGGCGTCAGTTACATATGCAACTGTTCTGTCAAAGTTGTATTAAACGTTTATTATTCCTCATAATTTTCATTAGTAGTGAAGTGTTTTTTTCAGATCGCAGTTTCTAATTAATATTGATACAAAAACTACGAAACGTATGTTGGTAACGATAGAGCTAAATTTTAAAATTTCGTAAAGCTTGTGATAATCAGTTGTGGCATACAGACGTACGGACGTAAAAAAGAGTTCTATAAGCTGGCTGGCCTTTGTTTGACCTCACGCATATTTGAGATATGTATTGTTCACCTGCGTTATTTTATAAATATACAAATAATGCTAATTTCAAGGGCCGTGACATGGCCGTTATTTTGTACTACGTAAAGGTTACAGTGTCAGCAGCATAAGACGCGACCGCACCGCTGTTCAAAGTAAGAAAAAGCACGATTTAATGTGTGAGAATCAGCGTTAGTTATTCGAAATTTACCCTTGTCCCAATAGTCCGTACTTTACGCAAAAAGGCAATCGTAAACCTTCCCGTAATATTAACATTTATTTATTTTACTTTTATACATATACAATTACATGCAAGAGGGACACGCTCTTTAAGTTTTTTACCTACAACATGACTGATATTGTTTGTACAGTTGAACTCTTCTCTAGGATCAACGGGGACGGCCCAAGCATTGTGCCTAACTATTTAGGCGCGTTTGGTAGATTTGTATATGACATAATGCTTGCATCATCTGCCGATAGACCGCACACCGCACGCAATGAACTTGACATTTAATTTAAAACCTCGTACAAAAATCCCGACCGTTAATCTTGAGTTTCAATTAGTACTTACATGTAAAAAAGTAATATCAAACATAGGTTCAAAGAATACGAATGAGTTCAAACACATTCTCAATACTATTAAGTACGTATTTATCGAAAAATTTAAATGACAATAGGTATGTAATGTACTTAGACAATAACGTGTAAAATCATGCCATGTCATGATCTGAGCAATAAACAAAGTTTATTTACACTTTGTTTATTGCTCAGATCATGACACTAACCGACAATAAACTATAGAAATTAAAAACCGGCCAAGACCATGTCGGGTCACGCTCAGTGTAGGGTTCCGTAGTTGCCCATCCTTCACAATAGAACACAGCGGTTTAAATTACGAGAAAGATTTTAAGCTCTATAAAAAGGTCGTAAACGTCAAAGTAACTGTAATTACTTATTACCTTCTGGAAGTTATCGATTATACGCGCCAGATTGAGCGGAATGTTTTAATTCAGTATGGCACTTAGGTAACTAATATGTGTAACGTTCGAAGTATAAGGACACCGCGCGGCAATTAGCTTTAGGTACGTCTATTTAAAGAAAATTATGAAATTTTGCGATATCTCAAAAACGGGTATAGACCGCTTTTTTTTCAATATAGTTTTCATTGAAAGTACTTATAAGGCCTCATTTTCATGAATTTTTCCATAATTCTTTGACCCGTGGGCGAAAAGTTAGAGGCGATTTTTTTGGATTTCCGGAGCGAATATTTACAAAACTGCTGACTTTATCAAAAAATTATGTTTCAAGACCCCTATTATTTTTAAAAGACCTATTCAACGACACCCCACACGTTGTTGGAGCGAAAAAAAATCACCCCCACTTTAGGTGTACGAGAGGTACCCGAAAAAAAGTATATTTTTTAGATTTATTTTACCGTTTTGTCGACGTAATACAAACACATACTCATATCAAATTTTAGGTTTCAAGTACTAATTATCATGGAGCTAAGCCGGGGACGGACGGACAGACGGACATGGTGAAACTATAGTTGACTACGGAACCCTAAAAAGTGGCAATACTGTAGTGTCATCCCGTATTGCAATTTTTTAATTTCTGCTATTTTATGTCGTACTGTACGTGGTAGCTAGGTACATATATTAGATGGTAGTATCTGGGTTAATCAACTATTTTCTGCCACTTGTTGCCATGGGTCACTTTTTTAAACTTACGACTTTCCGTGTTTATATCTAGCAAAAGCTTTGTAATTTAAGCAGTTATAAGCCCATTCTTATGTAGACTATTATCCTGACAATACCAGTAATATACATTAAAAACACTTTTCTTAAAAGTTTAATCAGTATTGTCCCCTGGGTCACCGAACAGAATAACAGCATGAAAAAGTTGATCCACCCATCTGTTAGTGCATGGCATGATGTTACCTATGCTTTTTATATCGGGCTCACTTTCGGTTCTCAGTTTCGGGTAGGTATTTAAAAACAAACCAATTACTAAAACGAAACTTGCCGTACACAGAAATAATTTTAGACTTACTATTTAAGTAACTTATCTGCTTTGTTGCCCAATGGTTGACTGGTAAAGAATGACCTATGGCAATAAGTCCTATAGTGCAATAAACATTTTTTGAAGAAATAAATAAGTAAGCGACGGGTACCTATAGAAAGAAAACATGCTAGTATAGTGGAAAAAACTTAATCCTAAACGGTGTAAAATAAAAAATTCAACCAGGTTCAAACCTCGGTGCCGTTAATAGTCTTATAAATTTTGTTTAAATAATAAATACAAAAAGTTGTTCAAAATATATGTACATCGTGAAATAGAGGGATGAATGTTCTGAAAATCAAATACCTATCGAGATAACTTTGAGAACTCTGTATAACTTAGGAATATAGCGTATTAAATACATATCAACTGTGCAAAAGTGCACTAAGCACCATACCATGACATGACGCAAGTCCTATCTACAATTAGCCTTTAAATTGACCTAGGAAAGAGTGAAGCAACGGAGTAGGCAATCTCTTCTTATTATAGTATTGACATGCCACGTTTCAGTTGACAGTGACAAAACCTAATTGCAAATGCTCTTTACAATAGCCGGCGGCGCCGATACCCACACGAAATATATGTTAACTTATTATTTGCCTTCGTGAATGTCTCTGTATTAATCTATTGTGTAGGTTTAACCTACACCTACCTAACTTAGGTTTGAAGTATTTATGGACTATCATAAGAACATATATATATATATATATATATATATATATATATATATATAAGTATATTTAAATGTAGTATAAAAAAAACAACTGTTAGTTCAGTGTTACTGATAAAAGTTGTAGTGTCTATATAGAGAGACTGAATAGTCCTACTAAACTTTCGAAAGTTTCAAAATCGTGATAAATATGTTAGAACGTTTTTTTATGCAAATATTTAAACAGAATTTGTATTGCACGTAAAAACTTAGAAGATATTTTATGGCTTTAAATATAAAACTTTCTGCGAATTTCATCTAGTTCAGCTTTTGTGTTTAATTTAAGTCTAAAATTCATAATTTTACAAATGATCAATAGTTATTTGTTATACAAGGGGGGAAAGTTGTATTTTACCCGCGAGTGTTTATTTGAAACACGAGCTAGCGAAAGGATCCTATGATTAAAATAGAATCCTGAGCGTAGCGAGTGTTTCAATACACGAGACGTAAAATAACTTTTCGCCCGAGTATAACACAAAACTTTTCACCTCACTACAGCGAGGAAAAAAGAATAAGGGTTTGTACTATATCTTTGAAAAATATCTGCAATAATCAACCACTTTTGCCATTTATTAAAACGAAGGTCTAATTAGCTTTCATGTAGGTATTTTAAACGGGATTTTTCAGAAAATAAGCTCATGTCAAATTTTACTTTAGCTGCGTTGAAACGTCAAAACTCTTTCTCCACATGTGGATAAAAAGCGATTTTCTCAATAGATATCAAACAAACAAACTGGGCTTTCCGAGCTAGTGAGGTGAAAATATAATTTTCCAATATATCTAGATTGAACATTAATTTGCACATAGTTAAATTACCAATAGAACTACAGAAAATAAATCAGATACCCATAACCATCAATATCTATTCTTCTCGCCGTATTAGCCCACAATCTCGCACTCAAACAACATAAAACACGTGACTATAAACAATGAAATCAAATACACCATCAGGGCTCGGTTCTCGGAAGTACGAGCTGGACGGTTCAAGTTCATCGCTCTCGAATCGCTTGCGCAATGCACCTCAACATCGACGACAACGGCGTGGGAGAGGCTGACCTTGCATCCACACTTTCTATGCCGGATATACGGGAATGATGCACTACCTCATTTTACTACCAATTAATTGACCCGGGATTACTATATCCACTTTAATGCGCTATTGAGAAACTCACTATCAGAATTCATTAATTCAACCTCGATTACATTTTACAACGAAACAATATATTATATAATGTATTGTCATTCTCGGTCGGCTAAAGAAATAAATTTCTGAAAAGACGGCCAGTGTCGGTGTGTACATCGGAACTTTAATCTGATGAGCGACATCAACTGCCATGAAAGTGAACATTAAAATAATTTGTTAGTTTAAAGCACGGTGGAGTTACGTCACAACATGTAAGAGCAACTAGATCCCATTTTACTGGAATCCCAAGCAGCACATTAGTGAATTTTGCAGCTTATCTTATAGCTTTAAGTTCTAAATGAGTGGTTTAACAGTGTTTGATACAACTTATAGCTTTAAACACAACTCAAAACTGTATATGAGTTCATCCTATCACTTGTAGTTGCATACGAGCGTTTTTTGTTTCTACTTTATTACTTATGGTGGGATAAAGTCGATTTTGCTACTTAAAGTTGCATGAAGGTTCAAATTGTCACTCAATAAGAAGCAATAGTGCTATATAAGGCCTTAAAATCACTTATAAGCAACTTTTACATATAAGTGGGAACATACCCTTATTTGGAACTAAAAGTTCCAAATGACTAGTACAATAGCGAATTATATCACCAATAGTGGCTAAAGGGATAATTTTACGGCTCTTTTGGAACCAAAAAATATTGCAACTTTAAGGCCTAAGAAGTACCTTATTGCCACTCCAACGCATAAATAGGTCTCAGTAGGAGGTTCTTGGAACCAAAAGCAGTTATTTTCACTTATTTCAAACCACTAACGAACTAAAAGTTCTATTATAGTTCCTATTTGCGCCTTGTCAAAATATATTTAATAGTCTTGCTTGTTTAATAGTCTACAAAAGAACAAATAATTACTATTGGTAATATCATTCACTGCTTTGCCACTCGCAAGATACAAATAAGTGATTATTAGACTTGATAGTTCCAAATAAGGAACAAATAAGTGAAAATAAACACTGTAGGATCTTTTTTGTTTCGCCATGTTTACAAATGGAAGCCTATGAAAATTGATTATTTTAACCAGAATTTTATCACACTCACGCATAATCACAGACTTTTGATAGTTGTGACGATGTTACTTTAACATTGTACGTAACCTACAATCATTAGGTCAGGTTTTTAACAGTTTTATTTATTATCAGTATCTATTCCTTATTTAATTTAGCACTCTCTTTTTTAATATTCCTGATCAAATGAAGGGCGCGTCGAAATTTACAAAGAAAACATACTATAGTTTCACAGTAAAAAAAAATTCGCAAGAATTTCGTGCTTATTTCAATGCTTTTATAACGTAAAGTTTTAATCACAATCAAACAGACATATAAATCCAAAATGAATATGGCGGATCACGTATTACTTTTAATAAAACACAATTTGACAGTTGCCTCGCCACTCAAAGATAATTTTGGCGACTCATTTATCACTCATTGACCGAACTGAAATGTTTTCATTCGTTCACTGCGCATAACTTTCACCCATAGTTCTAATTACCACTTAAGGTAATTGTGAGATCTCTTATGGATTCTATTTAGCACCAAAAATAGGCTGCAATTTTTCTCCTTTTGGTTCTATACTGGTGGCATAAGGGTTCTTGCCACCTATATAGCACTTAGTCATGGTGGTAAATTTCACTTAAGCATCTAATTAGATATGATATACGAGCTATTTAGACCCAGTTGTGCTACTTGGGATGCTCTGCGCATTGCAACACTGGCCGTTGTGGTCAACGATCCGATGCGGCTTGCTCGCGTGCCACTCGGACCGACTCAGACCAGAAACCGTACTTCGTACTTATTCTATTCGTAATTGAATCAAAACCGTTATCCGTAATAGAAACTACAATGCTGTTGATTACTTATAAATAGAAGATATCTTCATAAACTTTTATAGACTAGGAGGCTCTTCAATGGAAAATGTTTTTTTTTGTTGCAGGTACTTCTTGCTGTAGCAGCTATTGCGTCGGCCGATATCGGTCTCGGCTACCACTATGGCCCGCAAAAACTGCAAACATCGTATGAAACACCATCATACAGCGCCGCGAGTGGCAGTAGCATCTACAACAACGGGTACCCAGCACAAAATACGGGCTCCGTTTACAAAGGCCAGACTGTGAGTTCCGGACAGAACACATACCACAATTCTGCTGGTTTGCAAAATGGCTATCCGAGTCAAGTTCTAAGCAGTGGTGCTGGATATGAAGGAAGTGGCTACCAATCGGGCGGTGGGTACCAAACTGGTACCGGTTATCAATCCGGCAGTGGATATCAAGCAGGATCAGGCTACCAGACAGGCACAGGGTACCAAACCGGAACAGGATACCAAACAGACAATACTAAATACCAAACTGGTGGGAACTACGCTGGAACCAGCGGCTCAAGTGGAAACCTGTACCAAACGAGTAGCAGCTCGATCGGAACCCTAGGAGCTGCACCTAGCACACCGCTTCAAAGCGGATATCATGGATTCAATCAGTATCAATCATCAAGCCAGTACCAGTCAAACGCAGCGAATTACCAGCAATATTACAATCAAGTGCAGCAGCAAGAACCTCAAATATTCAAACACTTTTATGTCCACGCTGCTCCTGAAGAGCCAGAGGTCCCGAGAAGCCGTCAGCCGGTGGTACTGCCAGCACCTCAAAAACATTACAAGATCATCTTTATTAAGACACCAGCCCCTGATGCTGGTTCCACGAGATTTGTACCGGTACAACAACAAAGTGAAGAAAAAACTATTGTCTACGTACTGGTTAAGAAACCAGAGGAGGCTGAAGACGTCGTTTTACCGCAAATCGAACAAAAGCCGCCCTCAAAACCTGAGGTGTACTTCATTAAGTACAAAGGCAAAGAAGAAAGCCAGACTGTAATCAACAATATTGTAAGTGAATACAACAGCGGAAAAGACACTGTTAATGTTGCGGGTGCCGTCCATTCGAGTGGCACTCTAGACTCAATCTCAGATACGAAATACACGTCACAGTCCCTCGGGGGCTCACAATCGGCAGAGAACGTTAATGCAGCGTCACAAGTGTCATCCGGATCGTACGAATCTCAATATCAAACCAGTGGAGGATCAATAGGTCAATCGATCAGTTCAGGATCCGTGGGTACTGGATCGTCCGGTTCTGGTTACCAGTCACAATCCCTTGGAACTAGTACCGTGGGCTACCCTTCGTCTACTGCCGGGTACCAGACAACTGCACGTCCGCTCCAGGTCTCAGTGGGCACCGGCGGCTACGAGAGCAACCTGGCCGGCGGCAGCGTGTCCTCCAGCACAGCGTCCTCCGTGAGTGGAGGATACGGCCAAGGAAGCTCCGTCTCCACCGGGCAGGGAATTCCTCACGAAACTTATGGGCCTCCGAAATTTAGAGATAATTAATATACTAATAAATAACTAATTAATATTAACGTGTTGATGACCTTATTTTAATACCAATTACAAAACTATTCCCATGCAGTGTGCAGGACGTTAAAACATGAAAATCTCGGACTTATGATCGGGAGAACGAAATTTAAAACAAAAACTGGATTTTGTAACTAATAACATTTAGAAAAAAGTTTACGTACTAAAAACTCTTTATTTATTTATTTATTTATTTTTCAAACAAAAAATACTGTGTGATAACTTTGTCGTTGAGGTCGGTCTGGTCCAACTGAGCATCTTTTCCTATGGGGTCAACTACACAATTAAAGCCAGCAATTCCGTACATTTCGGGTTATGAGATCAATTGCCCCACAAGGTGCTGAACCCTAAAAATAACTGCAGTCAACATACTCGTAGAACATCCTCCATTTTTCAAGTGGATTCTAAAGCTATAATAAAAACAGATTAAAACCAATTAGATATATTTTTCATCTTAAAATATAATAATAAAAAAATAACTTACATTAATATATATTACTTAAATATATGTATATACTAGCTTTTGCCCGCGACTACGCCCGCGTGGAACTTGGAGGTATAGAAGCAACCTCGTACAACACGATAGATAATCCACCTAATCACCTTAACTAATAAAAGGGATTATTAAAAGCGCCTAAGCAAATGTAAGAGCAATTGTGCCTTTGGTCTAATCATTACATTTCCTACAGGGTCATCAATGTCATTATGAATTACTTACTCACTTTTCAATCTTTTGAGGGATAATTTCCAGGATGAAAACTATCCTATGTCCTTCCTCGGATCTAAAACTATCACCATGCCAAATTTCATCAAAATCGATTCAGCGGTTTAAGCGTGAAGAGGTAACAGACAGACAGACACACTTTTGCATTTATAATATTAGTATGGATGGATATGTCCATTTACTTTTTGCGATAGCTTAACAAATAAAAAACCGATGAATATAATATTTTTCACCTCACTAGCTCGGAAAGCCCAGTTTGTTTGAATGATATCTATTGAGAAAATCGCTTTTTATCCACATGTGGAGAAAGAGTTTTGACGTTTCAACGCAGCTAAAGTAAAATTTGACATGAGCTTATTTTCTGAAAAATCCCGTTTAAAATACCTACATGAAAGCTAATTAGACCTTAGTTTTAATAAATGGCAAATTGGTTGATTATTGCAGTTATTTTTCAAAGATATAGTACAAACCCTTATTCTTTTTTCCTCGCTGTAGTGAGGTGAAAAGTTTTGTGTTATACTCGGGCGAAAAGTTATTTTACGTCTCGTGTATTGAAACACTCGCTACGCTCAGGATTCTATTTTGAACCACTCGCTACGCTCGTGGTCAATCATAGGATCCTTTCGCTAGCTCGTGTTTCAAATAAACATTCGCGGGTAAAATACAACTTTCCCCCCTTGTATAACAAATAACTATTCTTAGGTTTCCTTAATTATAATATATTTTGCGTAATTATTATAATATGCAAATAGGTACATAAAGAGGGGCCTTAAAACATGAGTGTGGTTTTATGACACGAGCCGAAAGCGAATTTCATAATAAGATAACACTAGTGTTTTAAAGCTTAGCCTTGTGTAGGTACCTACATAAGCTGCTAGTTGCATAAACTGCTTTATATACACTAGCTATTCAAAATTTGCGCCGTGAAGCCCCGAGGCGATAAGATAAGAGATAAGCAGATCAATAGGAGAATCCAAAATAATATCAACCTGACAGATTTTATTATAGGTTCATATAATCTACAGGAAAGTTAGAGAACGTTTGCTGTATAGGAAAGTTTGAGTCCCGCTGCTCAATAGGTAAGATTGACAACCACTATTATATAGTAGAGTTTGAGAGCCGATGTTGTAGGTATAGGAAAGTTTGGGAACAGCTTCTATATTTGTTTGAGAACCGATGCTCTACAGAAATGTTTGAGTACCGCTGCTCTTCGGGAAAGTTTGAGAAAACTACTATATAGAAAAGTACTGTAAATAAAAAATAAACAAAAAATAACCGATTTCAAAATAAACTGAAAAGCCAAAATGAACTCGTGCATGTACAGGTTACATTTGAATCACCTTTTGAAGACAAGGAAAATAAGTTTGAGTGTGTATTCATTCATTCTGAAGAATTTAGCTCTGATATTTACGTTGATGATACTAATCCATTAGGAACAGCAACGCACGCCGCCTACCTGCTCCCAATCAAACCTCAATTACGTAGTGAATGATTGTAATGACGACAATAGACATTACATTATGAATGCCAGATGATTATTTATTATTATATTTTGGGAACGGACGATTCAGATTGCAATTGAAGTTGGCACATTATTGGTATTTTAATAGCGGGCCATTCGCATAGCTTCATGACGTTATCTTGATTTATCGTAGCGTGCTTTCAGCTCGCGGACCAGAATATCCTCGAGTACATTTAGCTGGTAATGCGGCGGGACCGATGGGATTTCATTCATGATGTGCATTGTTTATGAATGGAATGTCTCTATTTCGGTGCATTGACGCGTGATAGTTTAATGTTGGGCATTAGCTCGGCTCGGCGTGGCTCGGGTATTCGCGGATGCACTTTCCTCGGAGAGGGGGCGGCGAGAGACGGCGCCAGACGCAATCCCCGATCTCGTTCGTTCGGAACCTTCTCGGAACGCCGCATTAAACTAATCGCCTTAACGAGCATTTCAGTCGCACGTAGTTGATTGTGGATTTAAATATAACTACTTTGTGTTTAAATATAGAAGCTATAATTATAATATATCGCAATATTCGCAATGGGAAAGGAACAACAGATTATAGTCCAATATTGATGTCACTTAAGGACTGATTAGTCAAGCTGAGACGTGCTAGTCATTGTAGTGGAAGCCACATAAATAATAACTATTTGTAGACATACCTTATACCAGGACATGATTGCATGATCCCCTTGTCTCTGATTTTTCACTAAGTCTACCTAAACACGTCTGCTCGCGAAATACAAGTGATCATATAGGTACGTATGCTGAAGCTAATCATTGTTTCTAGGTCTCCCCTATCCCTGCCCTGTTAACAGATTTTTGCTCATTTTCATCAAATAATTAATGAATAGAAAGATCGTTCACCTACCGAATAAACCTTGCTCGGTAAATTACCGGTAATTCTCATAGAAAAATTTGCTTATGGGCCCCAGAAGCAATCAGAACAGAAAGAAGAAGAATATAAGTTTCAGTGAGTCAGACAAAAGAGGTATTTCGTAGAATTTAACACTAACTTCTTGTTCCCGTACTTTTATGGCGAATGACATTGCCAATATGTCAATAATTTTATATTATATAAGATGTTTATAAAAGCATTTCTTTATTGAAATTGCCTATAAAAATAGTAAAATATAAAATACAAATGTGAGCCAATACAAAGCAAAATTGATTATTTTTATATATCTCAAATTATTGCGTTAGTAAAATGAATCTAAAATTGAAAATATTTTGTGTTGCACTAGTTTTACTGGAGACGTGTGGTGATATAATAGGATTGAGATTTGAGCAGTTAGTGAAATTCAGTTGTGAAATTTGTAAGCCTGATCCGGACGAGTGTTGCGTCGGTACCGTGATCCATAAGGATGTCATATTAACCACGTCATACTGCGCTACATCCTGCCAATCCATACACAAATATGACAGGAATATTGAAATAATCAATACGTTTAAACAACCAAGGATGGAAGCTAAAACGCGCCACGATATTGCATTAGCAGTCATCAATATTGACTGGAAATTGAATTCAGTCGCAAGTTTCAGCTCCACCGATCCGTTATCTTCTATGGGACTTAAGGCATATTACCCTTTCATGGAAGACGGAAACACTCGTATGCGTGAAATTGACATTAGCGCATGTGGTAAACAAGACCAAAATATTTACAGCAATCATGTGTGCGGGTTTAAGGACAAGACCACCAGAACGACGAGGAAATGTTTTCAACGGCAGGGTGTGCCGCTGCTTTTGGCTGGCAACATTATAGCCATAACCGCAGGCACCAACAATAAGCTGTGCAATGACGAACAAATTGTCTTCCATACTATATCTCCGGAGTTGCCTTGGATAAAATCGACGATTGGCGAACTATATCCACTTGAAGTAATCGGATTAACAAGTCATACGGGACCAACCTGGACACCAGAAGCGTTCCGAGCTGCTACGGAGACCACATTGTTCTCGACCATAATGTTCTCAACCACACAAACGTCACCCTCAACTCCCTCCACCACAGAAACGATGCCAACTACAGAAACCTCGACGACTCCATCTGCAGTACTAGATGTGATGCCTATAAGCATGCCGAATTATGAAGAGAATTTGATAGACAATGAAGAACGTACTGAAAATGTTACGGAACCAGCTGCTAATTTAATCAACACCCAAAAGACAAATGCCATGGACTGGTTCAATCAAAAAGTGAGAAATAAGCTGAAGTCGGGAAATCACTCGTACTTCGTTTTAACAACCACTAAGCGTGCTTATACAACTCCCTTTGTCGATTTGACGGTGTAAAGCCTTGATTATGTAGAATCGAAGACGATATCGAAGATATTTTTAACGGACTAATCTTGTACATGGTTTTGCAATTGCCTGTACGATTTAGTAAATGTCCATTACCTATGTTATACCTATCAATAGTTGTATTCGTATATTTAAAAAAAAAAGTCGGGTGGAATGTCAAAGTGTAAGTTTATATTGTAATGCTTCCATTAAAAATAATAAAGTTAAAATGCAAAGTTGAAAATATATTATTTCACATCTGTCGAAAAAATCACTGAAACACAAACAACGATCTTTAACGTCTTGAAAAGCTAAAGTTTTAAAGCTATAATATAATCAAGTACCTAGAACATTAAACCGGCGGTATGCTGCCAAGAGTTGTGATAACAATTAAATGCATTTTGCGAATAAGTATCTATTTTTCATCACACTTGCTCGTAAATCAAGGGTTTACATGCTAGAAAACCGGGCGGTAAGTCGTAAATTACGCCCTAGGGCGGTAAGTAATTATTATCACACTAAAGGTTTACATGCTAAAATCCCGGGCGGGGCGGTAAGTCGTATATTACGCCCTAGGGCGGTAAGTAATTTTTGTATTGACTACTATTTATTACTTTTGTTTTATTTTCTCCAAAGTGTAAAGAAAAACGTAAGTGACTGGTGGTAAAGGAATTCCAAACTGTGATTAAAGCCCTCGCCTTCGGCTTCGGGCTTCCAATAGACACTCGTTTGTAATTCTTCGTTTACGACCCTTGTTACGTAACGTACTATTAACGTCACTCCTGGCCATAAGTGTGATTTACTGCCCGCGACGCGGGGAGAAAAACTCACTTCCTGTCTCTCACTCAATACTCTACGGCTATAGGAATTATTATTTACTGCTTACCGCTGGACACTTTCAAAATATTCTCCATTGACGTAATAATTACATGGACACACAATCAGATGGAAAAAATGGCACCCTCCCAACTAATGCAAAATCACAAATCGCATTAGTTGGGCGATCAGTCTCGTTTAGACCATGACACGTGACGGGTCTCAAAAATGACTTAATTTTCAGTGAAAAATTGCAGAAATAACAGCTTTAAAATAAAGAAAAAGGTCGGTCAAAAAGGTCATTTTTACGCAGATTCTATTGATTAATTAACGAATCCTATGTAAAATCATAGCATATTTTAGATTAGAATTATTAACTTTGTCCCTACAAAATGCACCTCATCACAGAACAAAAATCTAAGGAGTCGCTGTAGTTTTATATTTTATAAATTAATAAAGGATTGCAATAAATAATTATCCTATTTTTTTATTAAAGATTCCCACGCGATCCTAAACAACGTGAAAAATTGAGGTCACGTTTAGTAAGAGAGTGGACGCATGACATTGCTATGTGTGCGGCGGCGAGTGAGCCAGTGTTATGAACATATGCCTTTCACAAGCAGATCCTACAGGTTACATTTTTTACTACAGGTTAAATTACCTAAATATTAATAAAAAAATTGCTCCGTTATCATTGTTTTATTTTGTCTCAGAGTCTAGACACTGTCAGTTCCTTTGAACACCAAGAACACCTAAAGACAATGTGTGCTGCCGTGCATACTACGCCACTGACTTTCACGCCACGCCATCAAACTGTAAAGGGTTAAAAATGTTAATATTTTGCACTTGTCTTACTCTCATTTCACATACCTACTAGAACAAGATGAGTTGAGAAATCATAATGTCATTATTACTGATCCCTTCTATGCAGTGTCGGGACCCTTTTATGCAGTTGTTAAATAAAAACGTAACTTAATTGGTTATTAAGAATTTACGAGTTTACATATTTAGTTCAAACAACAAATATATTTTAATACCTAAATAAAATAATAATGAAAATATTTTTAGTATGTAAAACTATTAAAATCTGCTCCATTCGTGCCATGTTCCAAGTTTGACAAGAGACATGAGTCAGAATACGCAAAAAAAGTTAATTTACACGAAAAATATTTGTGGTAACAAGTACGTAAGTCAATTTGACACTTAAACATTTGTGTAAAGAGTTATTTTGTACGAAGTAATTATGTTGTTGTAAATTATAAATAAGCGTTATTGGCATCTACTTGAACATGACAGCAGTGCCACTTTTTTCGTCAATTTTGTTCGGGTCTGTGGCTCTATTATAAATAATACCTCAATGATATTCTCCCATAAAAAAACCCGCTCTTCTCTTTTACACTCCATAGTAAATTCGTGACTTCGCGAGTAGTGTAAGCCAAGGCAGAGTTAATGACAAAAGTAATTGTGTTTTTGAACGCAGCTCTAATCCCTGAAGCCGTCAATGTCATCTGTCAAAATGGTAAGAATTGTGATTGAGTAAATTGTATTTCTCAATAGGCTTCTTTCCTAAAGTAATAAATAAGTTACAAAATATTTGTGTTTTGAGGATCGGTTTGTAAAGCAATTAAGTAGAATTTACTTACGGATTGCAGACAGTGTTAAATATTGTGTTTATTTTTCATATTTCAAGATAAAGATGTCAATGTCATCAGCTGTTTGATGTTTGAAAATAGCTAATCTCTACGTGACGACTGCAAGATTAATTGAATTGGCAGTTTGCAACAATAACGAGCCTTTGTCCAGTTGCCAAACCTTCACCATGAGCACATCGGCGGGTGGCGCGTATAACTTTAAAGTGGTGTTGTTGGGCGAAGGATGCGTCGGTAAAACGTCACTATTGTTGCGATATATCGAGGACAAATTCAATGACAAACATCTTACTACGCTTCAGGTATAATCTAGTTTAGTAACCCTTATTTTTTCTCATCTTCTTTAATCCTTTCCTTGAGTAAACCATCTCCTACCTAGTTATAAAATCATTGCTTCCTTAAATAAGATCCTGTCAAGTTAATTGTAATAATTATTGGATGTATCTCCAGGCTACCTTCCTCAACAAGAAGATTAATATTAATGGTAAGCGCATCAACCTGTCCATTTGGGACACAGCAGGACAGGAAAAGTTCCATGCGCTCGGCCCAATTTACTACCGAAATTCTAATGGTGCCATCCTTGTCTATGACATTACAGACGAAGACTCCTTTGTAAAGGTAATCTTTTCGAATGACCAGTTGATAATAACTTAAATTCAAAGAGTTTTTTGTTACTCAGCTTGATAAGTATAATAAATTAATGATAAATTGATGATATCTTCGATAACATAATGTGCTTACTTTATTTAAAGGGTCTCAAAAACTTGCGATCGTTCTGATAATATACTGATGGACATTCTCTAAATGTCATATGTGTAACAAAATTTCAGGTTAAAAATTGGGTAAAAGAGCTCAAAAAGATGCTTGGTCCAGATATTATTCTCCTGATAGCTGGCAACAAGATTGATCTGGAACACGAGAGAACAGTACCTTTGGAAGAAGCCGAAAGGTAATCGCTCTGCAATTCATTTGTCTTACATAATTTAGTGTAATTATAACATTTTTGTGACTAATTAAGAACCATTACAATATTAACTCAGTTAATGACTTGTAAAATATAATTCTTAATGAATCATATTGTATTTTAGCTATGCAGCCATGGTTGGTGCTAAACACTTCTACACATCTGCCAAGTTAAATCAATGTGTAGAGGATCTCTTCCTAGAATTGACATGTGAAATGGTTGAAAAGTATGAACAACACTCACAACAGGAAGTTAACCGAACATCAAGGGTATTAGTTGTAGATGATGAACCTCCTGCTCAAACATCTTGTTGTTCGGGAACCCGGAGTAACTAATCTAATCTAACCTGAGATATATTGAATCACTCGTAAACATTGCTTAAGCATGTTTCCAATTTAATGAAGATTATTGCATATTAAATATTGATGAACACTATTCTGGATTGAATAATATTGTAGAATTTAATTCAGTAGCATATTTTTACATTGCCCCCAATAATAAATATATGTTTATGCTTACCGAATTTATCATAATAAACATTATACATAAGATTATCTTGATGACTATCTAGTGCATCGTGTGTAAGTGTTTTGATGGTATCATAGAGATTCAACACTGAACTAATCCTGCCCCTGCCTTTTTTAATACTAACAGTAAAAAGCTTTCGGCGGGGGAAAAAAAAGGGTAGGACTAGTTAGCCAATGTTGTATATATATCCACACTATCGGTTCAACGCCAACGATGGATGTATCTGTCACGGCGTGCAGAGCGAAATCAATCATTTGCTGTTCTATAGGGTTTAAATTCGCGGTTGACATTCTGATGCCATGGTGGGTGTTACACTTTGTAGTTCACAGAGCCTTGAAAAGGTTAAAAGATGCATTTGTCTCCCTGTTATTGTCCTGTCTGATCTTGATTAGAAAAGCGATGCGAGTATGTTTCAATGTATTAAATAGACCTGACTGCATGAATGTGATGCTGATGACACCAAATTATTCTATGTAATATCATACCAAGTTATTTATGAAAGCTAATAAAAATAATTATAGTTAAATATAGTGTAAAAATGCTATAGTATATATTTCAAAAATATGGGTAAATCTAATTAATCATAAGCTATAGAATGTAGGTTACTATAGTTTTTAATACTCGCATATATATTTAGTGCCTATGTTATTTTTTATGTCATTAGGTATGTGTAAAAGGATAAATAGCATGTTATGTTTATATGGTATGTACTAATTTTGTTATAATGATAAATTATAAATTATAAGTCAAGTGAATCTGTCCTGTCCATAATATAGTACCATGAAAAACCTGCTAAGCTGTGTTTACGAATACATCAAGTATATGATAAAAAAAATTACACCATCCTTATTTTTAGGTGATTGTAAAATATATTCTCATGCATCATTTAAAAGAATAATAATGTTTGATGTTTTATGCCCCCCTGATATGTCTACGCCCCCTTGGTTGGCATGTCCCAACTGCTCATACTATAGCATAGCTAGGTGTGTGCCAATGCTCGCCGCTTGAAGCCTCACTTGAAACTCCCTTCTGTGCCTATACACCCTCGCCTAGATTAGTCCACGCTTTGCCACCATCTACAACTACCACAGCTAAGTACCACTACCATTCTCAATAACACTATTGAGGATAAAGATGCTTCCATCGTTTTTTTAGTAAGATTGATAATTTGGTGTTTCATAACTCTTCCGGCCATTAGTATCTAGTTGATTGCATTTAGTTACTGAGATGTATCTATAGTAGACAACTAGACATCTACTGCATAGAATAGATCTCTTGTGCCCAGTTTTTCAAACGTTCAATTCGCGAATACCTGTGCATTTTCCGTCAGCCTACAATTATGGCACCGTTAAATTTAATACAGACTTAAGAACTACTTAAGACCTTAATTTATAGGTATGCCGTACCCAAGCCGTTAACCACGGCTTATTTTCTAAAATATGTGTGATTCGCAACCGAATCCGTTGACAATACATAGCTAAAGTAGTACTGTCCTTCCAAATAAAAAAGTCTTGTATTGTATTTAAAAATTTCCTTTTTACGAAAACATATTTTGCTTTATTATTTGAATCCACAATTTATTGTCTAATGGTTTGGTAGGTACAGTACGGCCATCAATCAGCATCAGCAATAGTCGCTACCATTAGTAGACAAATATTTCCGAACAAATAATTACTTATTTGCATAACAGAAAGTATGTGTTACGGTATATTTGGCCACTTTAGTGTTAGGTACTAATATATGCTACTGATTGTACTACGTACGTACCTAAGTGCGTTCGTTCTCTGTGGACGGTCGTTGTATGTACAGTCCAGTCCAGTACAGTCAATTGTAAAGAAAAGTAACTCCGTTCTGACCCTGGTGTGCTGCTCTGTGGCGGCGCCACCATAATGAAAGTCAATGAATTATGTATATGGTGAAATGATGTACCTTGAACGTACACCAGTACATATCATGTTTTTGGCTGTAGTACCTGTACCAGGGAACGAAATAATGGACATTGTATGTGGCGCCGCTGGGGAGCATACTCTGCAGCGGCGCCACAGAGAACTCATGGATAGAGATGACAGTAGCTATTATTTTCTTATGGAAATTGATGTACTAGTGCTATTTATTGTGTACGTATTGAAAATTGACATTATTAATTCGTGATTTAATTAAATTTAATTAATTTCACTTGGCTATTCGTGTTAGTTTACGTTGGTCCCTACTGTTTTATATTGTAAAAAAAATAAACGTCAGAATGTTTATAAGTTTATCGAAGCGGTAGGTTAGAACGCGGAATCATTAAAAATAAATGAAATCACTTATTAATAATGTTTTTTTCAATACGTACACAATAAATAGCACTAGTACCAGGCGGGGCGCACTCCGCGATTAACGTTCCCCGTTACAAGTACATGCCATGCCGGTCGCCTCATATATGAGGTTATTCAGTGGCTGCCACGCTCTGCCTTGGAACGCACGCACCGCACACGCCGCGCGCGCGCACACGCTCTGCCGAATTACGTCGCAAGTGAACGTACCGCATTTGTCTTTTTATACTAGTGTTTAAATGAATAAAAAGATAGCTAGAAAATATTGCATCGTAGCAGGATGCAGGAATTTGCTCGAGTTCGGATATATACCAATATTAAATTTAACATCCACTAATTTAAAGACGGCAAAACAGTTTTTAGAAGTTAACCATTTGTAACTAATGTGTCATGTGTACCTATATTTTTGTGCGTAGCTTATTAATTTATTATCGTCATTTGTAAACAAAATCAGTCTTTACAAGCTTTTATTTAACTTGCATTGTATGTTTAAAGTATGTTTGTTCGGGTGAAATCTTGCAACTCAATTTAGAAGCAGATAGCGTCAACCGATTGAGCTGAAATTTTGCATACTTATTTAACTTTGATGACAAATATGGTACCATGCGGCTGATCTGATGATGGAGCCGGAAGGTGGCCACAGGAACTCTATAATAGAAAAAGCAATCCTATCGAGCTTGGGCTCTTTAGAATCGTCTCAGTGAGCATTTGATGGATATCCAAAGAAAAGTACAGTCGGCTATAAAAGCTTGCCACTAAAATGACATTTTTGAGAGAAACTTATTTTAGTACCTACTGCATCGCACCACCACGCCTTACTATCGCTATTTTTCTATTTGTTAGGTACCATTATTCTTCTTTATACGTGTTTAAAAATAAAACAACAAGATTTTGTATTGCAGTGGTTCACAGCAACGCCAATAAAATTTAGCCTGGTGGTGGATTAAATTCGTGTAAATTTCGAAATTTATTATTATATAGTTAAATAAATAATTAAATAATATACACGATGATTTTTAATCGGTGATCAGGAGTAGAAAAATATTAATATTTAGCTAAAATTAAACTTAATACGCGGGGTCCCGCGCAATTACCTCACTGTTAAATTAATTAAAAGTTAAAACATAATTAAAACTAATAACCACTAGATACATGGTCATCCTACATAAATTATTGAAATACTATACCCACGTCAAGTGTCATCGCATTGGCGGGAAATTTTACGAAATTTTCTACTTTGTTTATGTAATGACAATGACAAGATATTACTCATAAATTGTCATTCCCATTAAATTATTAAAGAGGTTGTAAGCACACCGATACAGATTAGTTTGGTGACAAGAAATTTAAGACAAAATTGGTTTCAAAATAAAAATTATCATAGAACAATAAAGATTTGTTTTCATGTAATTACGACTTCAACGTGACCGCCATCAATTACTGAGTTAGAAAAGTTGGTACCTGATCAGTGATCACCGATTAAAAATCATCGTGTATAATGTATCAAGGATATAATTTGCTCTCTATATTGAATGCAAGAAATAAATGGACAATACATTATTATTTTATTTAATCATTGATAACCCTCGCTAGCGTCGACGCGGCAAGTGAGCCAATTAATTTACACCGTTATTACACAGCCTCAACGTTCCGTTTGGCTTGCGCTGGAACGATAACTTTGGAATCATATTTTTTTGGCTTAAAAAAGCGGCTTTTGTAAAGATCAAAGTAGTGTGCCTTCTGTACTTGTACTATTATCTATTCTGTGCTAGTACATCAATTTCCATATGAAAATAATAGCTAAATGTCATTTCTATTTATGAATTTTCAGTGGCGCCGCTTCAGAGTACGCTCCCCAGCGGCGCCACAAACAATGTCCATTATTTCGTTCCCTGGTACAGGTACAGCCAAAAACATGAAATGTACATGGTGTACGTTCAAGGTACATCATTTCACCATATAATTCATTGATTTTCATTATGGTGGCGCCGCCACAGAGCAGCACGCCACCCCTGCCATATAGTATGTTTGGGCTCAACAACAATTGTGTCACTCATTTTAATTTTACCTGGTATTTGGATCACTCCCTCGATTTATGCAGCAACGTTGCATAACATCTGGTGGATCTCTTTTTCTCTTACAATGTGACACATTTGTGAATGGCCTCTATGTGTTGTTGTAAAATTAGGATTTTTGGATATATTTTGTAAATATTATTTCCTAAACTTACCTGTGCCTAAGTTATATTAAATTGCTTCTCTGTTAAGTGTGGTACTGAACTGACTAACTACATGAATATGTTTTGATAAGTATATCGTATTTGTTATATGGACATAGGTATGGTTTACCGTAACAGTACATGTGCCTTGGTTAGTTTTACATTAAAATCAACCAAATGTATTAATGTGTAAGGACCAAAAAGTTTGTCAAAATTTAACGAGAAATAAAAGCGATTGGGAAGGGAAATGTACCAGTGCGACCAAAATTAAGATTCAAAAGAACCTTTAAATTGAACCTTAAGGTTCCTACGTTTGTCGGTGGTTAAATTGATGTCGCACAACGGAAACTTTACTTTCAATTTAGTATGTTAATGTGGTCGAACTTTTCTGTCTTCACCCAAGACTTTACTTTTAAAATAAGATCAATTCATTTTTTATATGATATTTATGTAGCAACTGTTAATTTGTAGATTAATGTTTAACAGAGTGATTAATCGAACAAAGTTATCTCCGAAAACGTCCCTTTTTACGTCGAGAGTTTAAAAAATATTTACAACATTCCAAATTGAAAATTAAAAAAAAAAATGTGCGTTTATTTTTTATTTCATTGCAAACTGTTATCTGCTACTTTTGTTAATAAATGTCTCGAGATTATTGATGTTAGTAATGATATTGATATACATTTATTAAACTCCTTCCAGTTGATGTCGCCCACGCCCACATTCCCAACAATAAAGGTGTCTGATACCGGTTTTATTAAATAATTAATTATTAACTTTTAAGGACCAATTTATGTAAAGGTAAACGACTTGAGTATGTGGACGAGTAAAGGACAGTGGACGACATTGGAACGTTGATGAATGATGAGCTCAGTTGGTAAAATGGAAACTTGGATGAAGTGAAAATAGATCACCAGAATGCCATTCTGCTACTGCTGTCATGTCGGAGGGCCAATTTGTGCCGATCTCGAGACCGTATTTAGTTTTGTACGGAGCGAGAACGTTCCCGGGAAAATATATACAGGGAGATCAATCCAATGGGTTAGCGAAATCTGATTTTAGGAACCATGGCGTCGATTTTAGACTCCATAAGTGGCATTTTTATAAACTCATACATAACCGGGAATCGAATTTGGTCAATATCCTGTAAGTAATCGCATGTCGCATTCGTTGTTATAGTTGATCCTGTGAGTATCTTATGAGGTAGGTTTGAGATTGTAAAACAAATTCTATGAGTTTTTATTCTTCTTAGTCGTACACTCTTGTCAGAGTGGTCGTGGTTATGGATTGTCCTCTTCTACATCAATGACGGCTTTTGCGATGTTTCTCCATCTCGCTCTGTTTGTGGCACTCCGTGCACACTCCGTAAGGGAACGTTTGGTCGTGGACTTCATGAGATCCGTCCACCTAGTAGGAGATCGGCCGCGAGAACGTTGACCTTCCACTCTCTCCTGCACTACCAAACGCTCCATCGACTTTTCACTTCGAATGATATGTCCAAACATTTTCAAGATTGAGTTCTTATTACTTAAATCTAAAATCGACTCCTAAGAACAGATTTTCCTATCCCTTATAGTTTCTGACTTCACCCTACTGACCCATTTGGATTGTTTACACTCAATACATAACGGTGAACGTTTACGAGAGTTCTCAGCACCTTAGCTGAAAACTATGAACAAAGGTATAAATAAATGAAACAACTGGAACAGGTTTAACAACTTTCTAATAATATGCTACTAGTAATATATACTAACAAATTTCACAACAGTAAACAAAGCCCTATAAACATTTAAACTAAAGAGGCGCTGAACGCTGCTCCGAGATTTAATGATGCTTTAATTTCTGTATTTTATTTGTAATGTTGATACAATTTGTACTATATGTTAGCGTGTTTTTTTTTCTTTCAATAAACGTAAGTGATAAAATATATTAAGTATAATTCTATTCGCCTCGCGTTACCGAGAAATAATTATAATATACCTTCCACGGAAATTATTCACCAGAAAATGAAGTGGAGCCCATTTTTAACCGACTTCATATTCAATGCTTCACTAGGTTATCCATAACATCTTATATTCATGTAAACAGCACAACTTGCTGGATTCAAATAGTTATAAATGCAAACGAAGCATTGTACAGCACGCAAGTTCAATTATTTGTGCATCATTAAATACTACTTTAACCTAGTATGATAATGGCATAGGAACCGATAATGATAGCACTACAATGATGCTTAAGAAGCTAAGCTGGCGTTGCAATAATTTTTATGTGTATAGCTTTAATGACAGGTGATTGTTAATAAAAAGTAATTCGATCATAAACGTGTTTGACTTGAGTTTATACACATTCGAAACTGTAACTAGAAAGTACGAACGTACGTATACTATTATCTTTACAATTTGCTCTAGCTAGCTATAGAACTAGTCATTCTTTATCACGTTCCCCGACCGAATCTAAATTTTAAACCTTACGGCTTCGTATTGGAGGTTTTACCCTGCTCCATATATGCGGTCATGAACACGTTAGATCCAAGAAGAATTACACGAATTTAACAATTTTTAAAAACAGATTTCTTCATTTATGTTTTTGTTATTCAATTTTCTGGAAAATTACGCAGTCATTAAAATCGAGAAACCCGTAGAAAATAATAACAGATTGAGATATTCAATATACAATATTTTTAATCTGTAAAACAATAAACTCGGTCAAGTTGAAAATGAATACATTATTGTGTATTAAATACAAGCTCCATACTGACTAATGGCAGTAAAAGTATCCACATGATAACTCCGAACGCCCGACTCGCTATCCTTATCTTAATAAATTTAAAGCCCAGTTAACCCTAAGCCACTACGCTGCCGCTTTCATTCTTTGTGATAACGAACGCAATTTTTCCATGTCATGCTCAGTCAACTCAATGAATTTATTGTCTCTGGAAATTTTGAAGTCAAACGTCTGTTTGTTTTTATCACAGCTCACTTGTATTTTACTATGGTTGTTTAGTTTTGGAAGTTGTATGGCGTTTACTAGTTCACTTTTGGGAACTAGACTGTGTCACTTCTCGGTCTCGCTTTCTTTGACCGACGCCTTCTTTTTGGCCGGCTTGGACTTGGCGGTGGGGGGCTCGACGATATCCTGGAGCTCGGTGACCGTGGCTTTAGCGCTGTAGGCCTCCGTGTCGAGAGGCGGGAGGTCGAGCAGATACGGCATCATGCTGCGCGACTTCTCTTCATTGGATAACCATTCCATCTGAAAAATAGTACATCACATGCTTTAGTTGTTTATGGTTGGACGGCGAGCAATTCCTCCTGCGCAAAATTCAGAAAGAGAGGAAAAAAGCAGAGCCCAAAGCAAAAGGGGTCCCGAGGTAGATTTAACGGGTTTAACTAATCTTCTAACAGATTTTGTTTGACAAATTGACAATAGGTATGCAGAAAGCGACCAGCGTAGATTTTTTGTCAAAGTGACTTAAGAGGCCTTATTTTTTTTGAAAATGCTGATTGTTTTTGACATTTTTCTCTATGATCAAACATGTTATTTAACATATTATTGATGTTACTTCCTAGAACAGGGCTAATGGGATTTATTAGTATATATTTCAAACCCACAGTTTGAATTTTTCATTGATAATTTTTGATTCAAAATCTACTCGAAATTGACAAAATTCACGCGGAAATTTAGTTTTTTTAACTTATTTTCGACTGCACGCAATAAAAGCATGAAATAGCTACGTTACTACCTAGAACTCGGGGAAAAGCATTATTCACTTCAAAAAGTTGGTTGAAATTATCAATATATTTGTTATAATATGAAAAAATAAATTTTAAAAGGAATAAGGCCTCTTAAGTCTTAATCAATGAATGAGTTTGGTCGGTTTTTGCATTATGAAAAAAAATCTTTTGTCACTTTCTGCATAACTATGGTCAATTATAGCTCGATCTTACGTGGTGCAAAGTGTCGATAGTATCGATAAAGACCAAGATGAAGCATAATCCTCTAGAAAATACCTATTCAATCTCGTCTGAACGAGATCCAAAGTATGATAAGATAATCAAGGGAAAGATTCACCAGAAGGAAAAAAATGCGACAAAGCTTAGGAACAGCAGTAAAACTCCTAGAGTTGATAGTTTGATATAGTAGAAGTAACGATAGAGGACATTCTGATAATTTTTTTTTTTTTCTGATACATAATTACGATGAACCCTGAACTAACCTTCTGCCTGTGGTCGTTGACCGCGTCGTCGCATATCTCGATGCACATCTCGCGCGTGAGACGGCCGTCGTCGGAGGCGTAGGCGGCGGCCTGCCAGGCCACGCCCAGCTTGGAGAGCGCGCGGCCCGACATGCCGGCCGTGCGCGCCGCCAGCACCGAGCACAGCTCCCCGTAGTCGAACTGGTCCACGCTCAACCGTCTGAAAACAACGTCGTTGTATATAAATAAATAAAAATAAATATCGGACAACCGCACACAAATCGATCTAGTCCCAAATTCGGCTCAAGAAGGCTTGTGTTATGGGTACTAGACGACGATATACGTACTTGTATAGTTAGATAAATATATACTTAAATACATATAACAACCATGACCATGACCCAAGCACAAATATTCGAGTTCATCACACAAATATATGCCTTGGCCGGGATTCGAACCCGGGACCGCCGCTCAGTAGGCAGGTGTCTACAAACCGAGCCAAACGCGTCGTCGTTGTAGAGTTGTAAAATGACAAAACTTTTAGGTCTGGTGTGGTCTCCGCATCTATTGAAAAAGATATCAACTTTTGATCATCAACTGACGAAAGTTTCTTAAAATTGCCATTTCTTTAAATTCTTTACACACAATTATAGAGATTATCCATTGTATTCTTATTTTAATAATAGGGTGTCAATATAAAGGTTTTATCAATACAATACCTTTTCCCTTCGGAGGCCGGCTGCAGGACGAACTTGTCGAAGTACAGGCGGATCAACCGTTCGCGCTCCTCCAGCCCCGGGAGGCCGAACTCGATCATCTTGTCCAGACGGTCGTTGATGGCGGAGTCGAACTGCTGTGGCGTATTAGAGGCCAGCACGAGCATGATGCGGTTGCTCTGGTCCGATGTGCGGTACAGGAACGCGTTAAGCGCGGCGCGCAAGTCCTCGCTGATCCTTTCTGAAGAACGTTTCCTGAGGAACGCGTCCGCCTCGTCGATGAACAGTAGTACGCCTAAAAAAATAAATGATTTCTTGTGCTTTTTGGCTACAACTTTATAACTAGTATTCATTTGATTGTGTGCCCGTGAATGTGAAGGCTGCAAGAGTCGCGGAATATAAGCAGGAGCATCTTCTACAATACAACTCGATTTATTTATTACCTTTTTTACTAGTGTTGGCCCAGTCAAACACTTTGTGGATAGCTGCCACTGCATCTTTGCCCATAGGAGCCACGTCACCTCCGGTCAGGATGGCATACTCCATACCCGAATGTTTTGCTAATTTCTGTAACAAAACAATATTATAAGGACTATTGTAGCCAACAAGCCTGGTATCGTGTTGGTAGATCCAAACGTTCAGCAGTGTACGTCGCCATCACTATTCCGAATGACGAGTACTTGGTGAAGGCCGAAAATGAAAAACTCGGCAAGGACCATGACAACATGCCATGTGGGATGTTGATGTTGATTCGGAGAAACATTGCATCGATAGTCGTTTCGGCGAACGGTCTTATAGCGAAAAGTCTCAACATACACCTCAAGAGACTCTCGTTAGATAGCTGGATTAAGAGTCAGATTCAGAAGGCGTTATCACCCTAGGCGGCATCGTCAGTACTGTCAGTAGGTTCTTCTCTCTGTGGGTCTAACCACCGGTAGCCTGGGCCAGCCCCGGTGCCAGCTACAGGTTGGGTTTATATGTTCATACTTTGTAACGTATTTTCTCATCCTCTCTTCAGATCGAAACTGCAGACATCGCTATTAAGATTACTTCTGGAAAAATCTTAACAACGCGATGCGGCAGCGTGGCGCCAGACGTAAAGCGTCATCTGCTGGTAAATTTTTTGTTTTCCTCTCATCACGCAGAAACGGCTGGACGGCAGGGCATCCATACGTTATCCATGCGTAAGATACGTTATAGCCTTATAGGATACTTTTCACCCGAATATGGTTAAGGAGAACAAATATGTGGACGAAGTAGCGGGGCACCTTCTAGCAAACAAATACATGCAATCGAACATTTACTTTATCCAAAACATTTCAGGCATAGCGCGCCATGTATTAAACAGCTTTGCTGTTTTTTTCAAATGTCCATGGCAAAATAAAGAGTGTTTGTCTAGCTGATGGTCTGCTTCTTTGTCACTTTTATTACACAAAACCGCTGCATACAATGTTATTGTAATGTTAATATCATACCTTTGAGAACAAGGTTTTGCCGGTACCAGGCGGCCCATACATGAGCAGGTTTCTGTAGAAGCCCTTGTTCATCCTCGTGTTCTTGGTGGCGATGGCGATGTCGCGCAATCGGCGCTCCAACGTCGGCGCGAGGACGACGCCCGCCAGCGCGTCCGACGGCTTCCTAAAACTTGCTATCGCCTTCGATACTGTCAGTATCGGATGCTTCACCGCTTCCAGGAGCGAAAATCTTGATGTCTCGTTGACGAGGCTGGGTTTACCTGGAATATGAATCAAAATGGATGGTCACTGTAGCTATTTTACAAATTGGCTACGTTTCAAACGTGGCATCATGATACAATGACAAATAGCCTAACATATTGTTTGGCACAATTAATTATATTTTTCTACGAAACTGTAATTTTTAACCCCCTTACAAAAAGAGGGGTGTTATAAGTTTAACACTAAAGGACTTTGCATTTTGGAGGTATTTAGATAAATATAAAATTAACTGGACCCCAGACAATCTTGCCTGAAGCATGGAAAAGGAGTGTGGTGACATTGTTCTTCAAGAAAGGTGACAAAACCTTATTGAAGAACTACAGGCCCATCTCACTGCTAAGCCATGTTTATAAGCTGTTTTCCAGAGTCATTACAAATCGCCTCGCGCACAGGTTTGACGATTTCCAACCTCCCGAACAAGCCGGATTCCGAAAAGGTTTTAGCACCATAGACCACATTCATACGCTGCGGCAGGTTATACAGAAGACAGAGGAGTATAACCGGCCCCTATGCTTAGCGTTTGTGGACTATGAAAAAGCCTTTGATTCGATCGAGACTTGGGCTGTGCTTCAGTCTCTCCAGCGGTGCCGTATCGACTATCGATACATCGAAGTGCTGAAGTGTTTGTACAGAAACGCCACCATGTCAGTCCGAATCCAAGACCAGAGCTCAGATCCTATCCAACTGCAGCGAGGAGTAAGACAAGGAGACGTAATTTCTCCAAAACTGTTTACTGCTGCACTGGAAGATGCCTTTAAACTACTGGATTGGAACGGACTTGGCATCAACATCAACGGCGAGCACCTCACTCACCTTCGATTTGCAGATGATATCGTGGTCATGGCGGAGTCGTTGGAGAGATTAAGCGCTATGCTCGAAGACCTCGACAGAGTCTCCCAACAGGTAGGTCTGAAAATGAACATGGACAAAACGAAAATCATGTCGAATGACCATGTTGCGCCTTACCCGATAGTGGTTGGGAACTCTGCCCTCGAAGTTGTCGACGAGTATGTGTACCTGGGACAAATTGTCCAGCTAGGTAAGTCCAACTTCGAGAAGGAGGTTAATCGACGAATTCAACTCGGCTGGGCAGCGTTCGGGAAGCTACATCATATCTTCTCGTCGAAAATTCCCCAGTGCCTGAAGACGAAAGTCTTCGAACAGTGCGTGTTGCCAGTGATGACTTACGGAACTGAGACATGGTCGTTCACAATGGGACTCATGAGGCGGCTAAGAGTCACGCAACGTGCAATGGAAAGGGCAATGCTCGGAGTTTCTTTGCGCGACAGAATCAGAAATGAGGATATCCGCAGAAGAACCAAGGTAACCAACATAGTGCACAGGATTGCCCGGTTGAAGTGGCAATGGGCAGGCCATGTAGCCCGGAGAACGGATGACCGTTGGGGCAGCAAAGTCCTAGAGTGGCGACCACGTATAGGAAAGCGCAGCGTGGGTCGGCCCCCGACTAGATGGACGGATGACCTCGTGAGGATAGCGGGGAATCATTGGATGCGGTCTGCACAGGATCGCACTTTGTGGCGAGTCATGGGGGAGGCCTATGTTCAGCAGTGGACATCTGTGGCTGATAGATAGATAGACAATCTTGAAAGTCTTGAAACTAAATACTGTAAGTAAAACTACTCTCAAAATACATACCAATTCGAGCTTCAATAAATCGGGCAGTGACGGATGTGGCTCCCTTAGCAGTGTACACGCCAAGAGCTACGAGCGACAATCCCCCCGCCGCCGCTAACGTCTTGTCCCAGTCGGTTACCAGGGCGTTCAAACCAGTGCCTATCACACTACCCGCTGTCCTGTATTAACAAAAAAATTGTCAGTACCATTTTCTCAAATGTAGTTAGTTCATTAGCATTTTGATCATTCTATCCCATTCAATATTGAATTAAAAGTCTTTACATGTATGCGATTTGGTGTACTTTTGTGTTAAACAGTAAATAATATTATTGCCTTCTGCTCATCTAGTAAGTTTTTAAATAGATAAGACTAGAAATGTTTTTTTATTAATATGCTAGTATTTTTATGATCATATATCAGTCCATATCTGTGATTTGTATAGTTGTTAAAAAAATAGATGGTTATGACTCACTTTATACTCTCCAAAATCGTAGTCCGGTTCTCAGCAGCTTTCAGTCGGATTTGCTCAAGGGTGATGTCTCGGTTTTCGCGATCAGCCTTCGCTCGAGCTTTTGCTTCTGCCTCTATAGCCTTAAGTTTATTTTTCTCCCGGAGTTCCATTTCATGCTCTATTGTAGCGCGCCGTAATGCTTCTTGCTTTGCAACACTTTCTTCTTGTCTGCATTAAATTTAGTGAATTAATATATTGCTTCTTATTGAGAAAATCTATTTAAAAGAAAATAAATTCCAATTGGCACTCACTTCTTCAATATTTCATCCTGTGATCTCTGTTGTTGAATAAGCTGCTCTTCATATCGTTTTTTAGCTAACTGGTCCTGATATTGCGCGCGCTGTTGATGCTGTTTTGTTTCTTCCTGGCATTTGATAAAAAAATTATGATTAAGTAATGCTTGAAGAAGCTCCAAAGGTGCACCTCATTTGTAGCATATTTGCAGATGTATCACATTCATGGTGTTAATCTATGCTACCTGCGGGGATAGCATATTTTGACGGGACTTAGCGTCCCCGGTCTTGCTCACACAGTATTGACAGGAAAGTCACAGGTAGTATTTGTCGCGCAACGACGACATGACGAGTAAAAGGGAAGAACGGAAGAAGAAAACATGCTGCGCCGACCTCAAATAAATGGGATAAGGGCAAGGGGATGATGAAAGTGAAATGAAATAGTGTAAATGTAGGGTCTAGTTATTCCTGTCAGAATTAGTGAGGGCCTCCTGTATTACCACTTTGGCATTGGGTTTAGCACCCAACATGTTATCCAACAGTACCTGTAAGGTCTTTCTTCTCTCTTCATAGTCAACTTTCTTTTGTTCAACCTTGGACTGCTCTATGGCAGCCTCATACTCCTTGATCTTCGCCATCTGCTCCTGCTGCCTTGTGGATTCTTGGAGTTTGCTGAGTTCCAGTGCATCTTTTGCATGTCCTGTACACCAAATTACAATATTTATAATGTGTGGTATTAAGTATAGAAGTTCTGGGGAAAGTAGATTTGGCTACAGCAACTTTTTTCTATGTTTAGAATAGACAAACAATTGGAATCTGATTTTAAGCATTTGAATGCCACAGTCTGCACAGTCATCTTATCATAACATCAGAAAATTGCTACGCTGACGCCAATGTCGTTAACAATGTCATCAAATTACCAAATTTCAAGGATCAAAAGGGGCATGGTGAATAGATTCAATGCTTGGCATTAAAAAGACTAAAGACTACACAAAGCGATGATAGGGTAGAACCCTTGCAGTAATAAAGTCTGTCAACAAGCAACAAGCAACTTTATGAAATGAAATATCATAAACAGCCTTTGTATGAAATGGTATCCTGTCTCAACTCCAAAGCATTGTTTCCGATCTGTAACAAGGCTGTCTGACAAATGAAAATTTGGCGAAATGTAGATACCGATGGGAAGAAAGAAATTGTATCAGATAGTAACCATATGAAATCAGTAGGCAAATGCCCCTCATATTTGTGTTTTTTTAATTAAAACTATTTTCTGTGTTAAAATTATATTATATTTTGTCAATATACAGGTGGGTCCTGTAACAGGAGTAAAAAATTAAAACATAGATTTTACTCATCAAACTGAACAACACCTGAGAAACTTTAAAAAAAATACTGTTTTCATATGTTTCAAACAAAGTAAATAGCATTTTCAATGTGTGCCGTCCAACACTGACATCGCCTTAGCAGCTTTACTAAATATCAAATGTTCCGCAATACATTGCTTCTTTGAATAAACTTTAATTTACAGGTTTACATTATTGGAGCGGAGAAAGCGAAGGTCCAATGGGTCGACTCGAATGGACTTTGTGACAATGCGCAGATCTCAGCGAGTTCTCAACCGATTTTAGAAATTTTTGTTTTAAAATGCAAAAATTAAATTTCGCTAGGTCGTGATGAAGAGAAAATTTCGAAAAAGAAAAAAAAAAAAACTGCTCCAATCTATGGTGCAAGCTAAGCCGGTGGCTGACTGCATCAACCTAGTAAATGAGTTATTTTTAAAAGTTGTTTAATATGTTCAGTTTGAGGGGTAGAGAATCTATGTTTTAATTTATTGCTCCTGTTACAGGACCTACCCTGTTATAGTTTTTGAATATTTGAGTGGTCACCAATATGGCAAAATATTTTTTTTATTTTTTATAAATTGTATCTGATACATAGATCCACCAAGGCTCATCCATTCATAAAATGTATTACACTAGCATTAAATGGGTCGTTCTTCTTTTTTACCTACACTAAATCGAAGGTTTTCCGTTTTTTGGGCTTTTGAACTATCGATAATTGAGGTTTCAGAGTAGAATTAAAAAAAAATGCATTTGTTTTATTATTAGGACTATTACCTAATTATAATTTATTTTACAGCCCATTCAGTTTTTTTATTGTGTTTTTTTTTCATAGCGTGACAGAGTGGTCCTTTTAAGGGGAGACCGCGTTTTAGCTTACCACTCTGTCACGCCATTTTACGAAATAATAAACAAACGTTTGAAAAAAAAATGCTGGTTAGAGAAACTGACAGATTACATAATATTGATAGATAGAAAAATATGGATGATTTTTCGAACATTATAAAACCGAATATGATTACTCTGAGATGCCATAATAAGACGAAGGACGAACTATTGTAGGTAAAAAAGAAGAACGACCCAAATACCATATTGTAAGGTGTGAGGTCAACTGAACTTGTATTCCTATTGGAACTAAAACAATGGATTGCACCAAATGAATTAAGAGGCCTTATTCCTTTTAAAATTTATTTTTTTCGTATTATGACGAATATATTGATAATTTCAACCAACTTTTTGAAGTGAATAATACTTTTTCCCGAGTTCTAGGTAGTAACGTAGCAATTTCATGCTTTCATTGCGTGCAGTCGAAAATAAGATGAAAAAACGAATTTCCCATGTGAATTTTGTCAATATTGAGTAGTTTTTCGAACAAAAATTATCAATGAAAAATTCAAACTGTAGGTTGCAAATATATACCAATAAATCCCAATAGCCCTGTTCTAGGAAGTAACATCAATAATATGTTGAGAAACATGTTTGATCATAGAGAAAAATGTCTAAACAATCAGCATTTTAAAAGGAATAAGGCCTCTTAAGTAAAAGTGCATAATGCAACAGTAAATTTACAAAATAAAATATGATATTGTCTCAAGTAAGATAAATGATATCATGTCAAGAGTGATATCAGTGTCATCCACCAAGTCAATCCAACAAAAATTAGAAGTAGAAGCGTAATTATTATTATACTAGCCATGCCATTCAAGTTCAATGTTAGAAAGCTAAAAACTTAAGTGCCATACACTTTATTGTAGGCATTACTTTATTGTGACCTTCCTTACTCGCAAACTGCAATATTTAGAGCTCATAGAACAATGTACTTGTTCATCATGTCATAGATCAAACATTAGCGTTTCCGATATTTTGAAACTGGTACCGATAATTCTAACTGCTTTAGTTTAGATTGCATAGAGAAGTAACTGATACGATAGCCTAGTGTTCATTTAACCAAAAATCAAGCCCGCAGTGTGCTTTTAGGTTATAGGGTCGCATTATGCAATAGTATGAAACATGACTGATAACAGATTACAGACTGAACTTACTTGACTGCTCCAGCTCTTTAGCGGCCTGCGCAGCTCTTTCGAGAGCGCTGGAGTCAAACCGATAAGCCTCCATGGCTTTCTTTTCAGCTTTTGAGAGGTTAACTGAGGGTGCCGCCGCACCCCCGTTACTAGCCGGTGGATCATCAGTCGGGGGCTGCGGAGGCTTCGTACTGTATCCAAATAACCAGGACATAGTTCACGCGATTTACCTCAATTCATGAAATAATCAAAATAAATATGATAAAAAGATAAATCGTATCACAATCCTATACGACCCCCACAGATCTGACGAACTGAAGGAAGGACGACGGTGTCACTGTCGGTCGTCGTGCCGGCTGCCATGCTTAAACCCGCTCCAGACCTTCCGATCCGATCCGATTTATCGGAAGAAATTTCCTGAAACCCGCTCCAGAACTTCCGATCCAATCCGATTTATCGGACGAAATATCCTAACAATTGTACTACACATTATCCGATTTCTTCCGATAAATCGGAAGATTGTACTGCATATTATCCGATTGCTTGCGATAAATCGGATCGGATCGGAAGGTCTAGAGCCGTTTTAACAATCGCACTACACATTATCCGATTTCTTCCAATAAAACCCGCTCCAGACCTTCCGATCCGATCCGATTTATCGGAAGAAATCGGATAATGTGTAGTGTTTTAGGTCCTAACTATTGCACTACACATTATCCGATTTCCTAACAATTACGCTACACATTATCCGATAAGTAGGATCGGATCGGGTAGGATCGGAAGGTCTGGAACGGGTTTAAATCGGACAATTGCACTACACATTATCCGATTGCTTCCGATAAATCGGATCGGATCGGAAGGTCTGGAGCGGGTTTTATCTGTCTTACTTACGCCGGCTCCACACTACTCGGGAAGTATGATGCTCTATGAGGCTTAGAATAAGGAATCCTATAGAGTACTTGTAACTTAGTAGGTACCCTCCCCAGCCCCTCACACTACTCCCGATGTTGACCGAGGTCTTTGGTCAATTTTGCGAGTAGTGTGTTGCCGCAATACGACTGACCATTTTAGAGTAAGGAAAATTCAATAGAGCTCATGTTACTTAGTAGAAGCCTACGACTGTATTGCTATCTCTGTAAAGCACGTCAAGCTTCCGCAAGAAAAAACGAGACGACCATATATTTGTCAATACGTCGACTTCAAAGACATGATGAAGTTTCAAAAAGAACCGACTTTACTTCGACGTTCAAGTACAGATTACATTTGACTCACCCTTCGAAGTCGATCCCAAACCACTCAGTTCTTATATTTATATATTACTAGCTGTGCCTCGCGGTGTTACCCGCTCATCCCACGGGAACACTAAATTTTTTCGGGATGTAAAGTATCCTATGTCCTTTCCCGGGTCTCAAACTATCTCCATACCGAATTTCATCTAAATCGGTTCAGCGGTTTAAGCGTGAAGAGGTAACAGACAGACAGACAGACAGACAGACAGACAGACAGACAGACAGACACACTTTCGCATTTATAATATTATATTAAAATATTAAATATTAATAAATATATTAATATATATTAATATATTAAACATTAATAAATATTAAATATTAAAATATTAAATATTAAATATTAATATTAAGTATATAGTATATATATATAGTATATAGTATGGATAGTTTACGCGAGGTTTGGCACCGACTTCGAAGGGTGAGTCAAATGTAATCTGTACTTGAACGGGTTATTTTTTTGGCTTTTTAGTTTTACAGAAGTCGGTTCTTTTTTTTGTTAATTTTTTTTTTTTGCTTTTTAGTGATTCATATAAAAGCTCTAGTGGCCATCATTTCATTTTCATTTTTCATTTATTTATTCAATTCACAATATACAAAGAACGGCTCAATAGACATGTGAATGTGCTGGCACATGATCTCACTGATACCACAAGCAATACTAACCGCCTTAAAGCTCCGTCCACACTTGTATCATTTCGCCGATCCGATCCCCGTCGCGTATCTTCACCGCGTATCATGAACGGTATGTGTGGACGTCGCGCCGTCGCGATCATGCAACGCTCGCGCGAAATCCATGTTGATACGCGTATCACGAAAGCATTGCATGATCGCAACGGCGTGACATCCACACTTTCGTTCATGATACGCGGTGAGGATACGGGGTGAGGATCGGCCGTGATCCATCTCGAGTGGGTTTTTGCCCGATCATCAAAGGCGCTATTTGAGTCATCGATCCACGCTGCGGTCATTGGTTTTTAATCCTTTATCTTTACGATAATTAAAAAATACCATATACCACTGATGGACTGTCTACTTTGTTAGGCCTTTCCATGCGGCGTCTTCCGGCACGCGGTTTCCACTCGAGAACCTTTCTGCCGCATGCCATAAAACAAACACAGTCATACGAAGGCCATGTCTCCGTGAGCGGGTGCCTTAATCGAAGGCCTTCCCACGCGGCTTTTGCCCGATCATCAAAGGCGCTATTTGAGTCATCGATCCACGCTGCGGTCATTGGTTTTTAATCCTTTATCTTTACGATGATTAAAAAATACCATATACCACTGATGGACTGTCTACTTTGTTAGGCCTTTCCATGCGGCGTCTTCCGGCACGCGGTTTCCACTCGAGAACCTTTCTGCCGCATGCCATAAAACAAACACAGTCATACGAAGGCCATGTCTCCGTGAGCGGGTGCCTTAATCGAAGGCCTTCCCACGCGGCGTCTTCCAGCACGCGGTTTCCACTCGAGAACCTTTCTGCCGCATTACGTATTATAAAACGAGCACAGTCATGTGCTAAATCTCCATGAGCAGATGACAAAAATGAAGGCCTTCCTCGCTGCGACTTCCGGTACACGGCCCCCACTCAAGAATATTTCTGTCAAGGTTCAGTGAGCGATCTCAGCGGGCGACATTTTTAAATGGGACGCAACTCCGCACAGAACAACGATCACAAACGAAATGAAATGTTCGGCGAAAACGAAATGCCAAAATGATCGGGGCGGTGATACGGTGCTACGATACGGATAGCGTCCAAACTACTGCACGCCGAAATGATCGGTGCGGCGATACGCGACGAGGATACGATACGGCAAGTGTGGACGCGTTTCTTCACGCGACGGCGCAAATGATACGGAGTGCCCGCAGTGAGCGTCCAAACAGCACGATACGCGGTGGAGATACGCAACGGGGATCGGATCGGCGAAATGATACAAGTGTGGACGCACCTTAAGAGGGCGCACATCATGAACCTGGACAAACCACAATAAAAGTAAAAAAACAAAAAAAAAAAAAAAGGAATCAATAATGGGCAGTATATCAGTGGATCTACTTCCCTCCATGTAATTATTACACATCCACAGTTCTGATTATGGCCAGTATGGCTGATTGCAGAAAATTAAAAAAAAAAAAAAAACAATATAGGTACATTGCATTTCAAATAGAAACTTATAACTACAAATCCACATTAAATAAACACAATTGGTAAATAATTATAGACAATGTCAATTAATTCACTAAAGCTATTAAATATTCAAATTATCAATCCCATTAAAACTATTTAAAATTTGTACTTCAATTAATGTATTGAGTACCAGTTGGTACCAGTAATGTCATGAATCGGTCAAAAATTCTTGAACTGAATAAAAACACTTCCTTAGCAAAAATTATTTAAGCCTATTTTTAAACAGGTTTGCGCTGGACAGTAACTTCAACTCAACCGGCAACTTATTGTACAATGAAATTTCCTGGTAACCTTCAGAATGCTTAACTACTTTGAGGCCAGCGTTTGTAGCCAGATGTGGCAGGTTCTTTCTCCTTGTCTCCAGACGTTTTGTTCTTTCTTCTGGAGTTTCAATGTTTGGAAGACGCTTTATTAGATCGCTGAGGACTACAAAAATATACAAACTAGGCACAGTGAGGATTTCAAATTCCAAGAAATAATTCTTGCATGAAGTCATTTGAGGTATTTTGGCCATGATCCTAATTGCCCTTTTTTGTGCCACTAAAGCTGCATTTATGTTATACTTATAGCTGTTGCCCCAGAACTTTATGCTATACCTCAATTTGGATTCAACCAAAGCGTGGTACACCATTTTGAGTTGAACTAGTTTTGCCTCATCTCTAAGGCTTCTGAGAGCATAGCAAGCGGAACTTACTGAGTTAACGACAGCTACCAGTTCGTTTTTCCAATTTAACTTAGAGTCTATATGTACACCAAGAAATTTTACGGAATCTACTTGACTCAAAACTGTTGGCTCAACTTGACTGGCTACATTCGTAATGACTTGCAGAACATCTTTATTACTTGCAGTAGTTTTGAAGAGTAGGTAATGCGTGAGTTTTGTCACAGTTCAATTTTAACCTATTTATACTAAACCATGATTGAAAGAACTTTAACACTTCATTCACTCGGTAGTTTCATTGCACGATGTTTTCTGCGGATATAATGGCGTTTGTATCGTCAGCAAAGATAACTAGTTGAGTGTGCGGTACAGTCATATATGTAATTTATGACATCATTTATAAAAATTATAAAAAATACAGGACCTAATATAGAGCCTTGTGGAACTCCTCTAGAAAGTGTGACCAGTTTTGAGTTAAACGTTCTTTCGTTTCTATCCTCCATCCACCTTATCTCAACAGACTGTTTCCTGTTTGTGAGATAAGATCGAAAGAGGGTCAGCACATTACCTCTAATTCCGTAATGCTCTAACTTTGATAGCAAAATGCTGTGGTCAACCGTGTCGAAAGCTGAGCTTAGGTCTAAAAACAACCCTGCTACCTTCTTTTTGGAGTTGAGTTCACCGACTATATCTTCAATTAGGGTCGTGATTGCGTCGTTTGTGCCCCTGCTTCTTTGATAACTGTCTTTTGTTAAGTATGTTATACATGTGGAGGTGCTTCATAGGTTGAACTGAGACCCTAACGAGCGAGCGAGCCGCGCGGCATCGGCCGGCTACCATACCACTCCTTGGACAAAATGTGTAATCACAACAATTTGTAGTGCATAAATTAGGTACTGATTGCACCTTAGGGCAGGTCCGACTTGGATTAGGTTAGGTACGACGACGAGCGAAGCGAGGAGGAGTGTTAGGTTGAACTGAGGCCCTAACGAGCGAGCGGCATCGGCCGGCTACCATACCACTCCATGGACAAAATGTGTAATCACAACAATTTGTAATGTATAAATTAGGTACTGTTTGCTCCTTAGGGCAGGTCCGACTTGGATTAGGTTAGGTATTCCGCATTTGTCCTGTACAACAAAATAAGACAATGAAGTCTATCTTGGAATCAAATGGTATTCGGCTTGACAACTTTATGCCGCCTAAAATATTATGCAAAAAAATTAGCTGCGAAAGTACTATTCGTTTAGAAGACTGTTATGCTCATCAACATTATGCCAATATAAGATTCGGTATTATAAAAATCTGCGAAATTATTTATGCCAAAGCATACTCTGCGTAAGATGTTTCTGCCAAACGTTACTTCTGCCAAGTATCGTTATGCAAAACAAAAATATGTCAAAAAAGTTTCTACAAGATAATAGTGAACCCTTTAAAGGTCTTATTAAATTTCAGAATAAAAGTAATTTACACCTATGTTTACCCAGTTTTCGCACATTATTTTATTACGAAATTTCTGTTTACCAACACGTTTCATAGTACTAGAGACTCTAATCCCTCTAGTTACCCATTTTATGGTACCACTTGAGCTAGGGGACAATTTGATTTTAACTTTTTTGAAGCTATCTTTAAAGGTCTTATTAAATTTCAGAATAAAAGTAATTTACACCTATGTTTACCCAGTTTTCGCACATTATTTTATTACGAAATTTCTGTTTACCAATTTCGTTAATTTTCCTAACTGTCTTCCATGCTGGTCGGTTGTTGTGGGACTTGCTATTTTCGTCTACCGTTAAGGTGCAGTGAATTCCAGCGTGCCCCTCAGCTAGTCCGTTATGATCCACTAGCGGATAGGATACGCATGAGTCAGGTAGATTAGTCAAAACAGTGTCCAAGCATGACTGAGTATCATTACGAATGAAGGTTGCTGTTTCAACATCTGTGGTGTTCATCATCAGTTTCCTTACACCAAATCCTATTTACTGAATGTAAATTCTTGACTTTATCAATAAATTACCTACCGAAAGCGCCGTACATGTCCCTATAACATTTGAAGAGTTCCCTCGATTTCTCCAAGATTCCATCATCAGATCCCGACTTAGTGCCAACGGGACCAACTCGCAGTTATACCCTTTCCATTTAAAAAAAAAAATTGAAAATCGGTTCATGGTTCTCGGAGATATCGAGTAACATACATACAAAAAAAAATAAAAAATAGTTCGAATTGAGAACCTCCTCCTTTTTTGAGGTCGGTTAAAAAATGAACGTGTAACAAGGGTCTGACACGCTTTGATAGATAAAGATAGCCTTATTGCGATTCCTACTAAATTGAAAATAATTGTCAGTGGTGTCATCATCATCTGCTTACTCCCCACTTTTTATGGCAGCATAAATGAAATTACTCAGCAAACATGCCCCATAATTTTGGGATGACTTCTTGGATATTAATTTGACGAAGCGGTTGGCGCGGTTTGTAGAGACCTGCCTACTGAGCCGGCGGTCCCGGGTTCGAATCCCGGCCAGGGCAAATATTTGTGTGATTAACTCGAATATTTGTGCATGGGTCATGATTGTTTCTATGTATTTACGTATATATTTAATTAAATAAGTATGTATATCGTCGTCTCGTACCCATAACACAACCCTTCTTGAGCTTAATTTGGGACTAAGCCGATTTGTGAGGTTGTCTGATATTTATTTATTATTATTATTAATCAACTTTTTTTTGTATCGTGAAATGTTCCTCGATGAAATCCACCCTCTTGCTCTACAGCAACAGCTTAGTAATATTTGAATGATCAGGGCATGATAACAAAAAAAAAACATCGAACTGTTCTTTCCAGATTCGACCTCCGTAGTTTATAATATGATAGACAGCATATTTTACAGAATACATCTGTTGTCGCCATCAGATATATCGAAGCATATAAGGCGTTCATAAATATGTGAACATGTACTGTAGGTAACGCCCAGTCAATAAGAGTCGTGTTCAGATATTTATGAATACCTTACATGCTACGATATATCCACAGACAACCCCCACTAGACGGAGCATGTAAGGCGACCCGCGCGCACCAACGATATGCTACGGCAGAACATTAAAGTATGAACACGGCGGCCACCGTTTAGTTGCGTCCTTGTTTATGATCCATGCGTACGTCAACGAAAAAAGAAATAAAATAAATAACATGGTAAATTGTAGTGTTAAGTGGTGTAGAGAGACCTCATAAACATGGACGCAACTAAACGGTGGCCGCCGTGTTGGTACTTTAATGTTTTGCCGTACCATATCGTTGGTGCGCGCCGGTCGCCTTACATGTGCCTTACATGCTCCGTCTAGTGGGGGTGGTCTGTGGATATATCTGATGGCGACTGTACTGTACTTAAATAAAACGATAATCAACTAGTACATTGATACAATTATTTTAAAATAAAATACTTTATTAATAAACATTTGTATAAAATCATAATTAGTCATTACAAATTATATTATACATCAAATTACGAATACAATATATTTTGTGGCAAAAGGATCGGGCAAGTACGCAAGCGTTTGTCGCCGTACAAAAAGATAATATTCCTTATAAAGCTTTAGTTTTCCCAATGTAGGATGGAAGTGAGACAGAAGAATTAGTTTTTATAAAAACCAGTCGACGTATTAAAACTAACGAACATGTGGACATATTAACAGCAGTATACTTAGGCATACTAATTGAGAATACCGATTCGAGTTACATTCTTAGAACATAATACATGTACAAGCACGAAAATATTAAGTTATGCTTAATATTAACCTATAATTTACCTTAATTAATTGTTGATTAAATTGAACTTTCGGGAAAAAATATAAAACATAAGTTAGAAGTACACGGATCTGGTTAGGTATATTGTATATAGACACCGAATTGGAAACCTCTGTCATCGTGTTATAACACTTTATACTCGGTTTGTACTCATAATTAAAACTAATTATAACGGGTCTATTGCGATATTTTCTTATTGGCCTTCATTGTTCTGACGCAATTGGGATCATTACGTTTTTCAAAGGTAATTCATATTACTTTTTTCCCCCGATACTATACGTTACTTGGATTCAGAATCTACGAATAGTTAACTTTTACGTCGTATTTACCTTTGTGACACTTAATGTTCCCAATTGTACCTTTACGCAGTAAGCGCCGTGGTTTCTGAATACTGACGCGCGACCCGTTATCAATGTAAGTATACTATATTAATTATGACTGAGATGCCACACAGGGAAGAATCTTATTAACAACATAAAGTAATTCACACAGAATATTAGGAATGAACAAAAATTACACGCACAATATTCAATTCCCCTTTCAGTTCCCTCATAATCATAAATTAAAAATGTGATGCTATCACTAATAATTAAAAAAAAAAACAAGCATAACCAAGAAATATTACAACACAAAATACAGACTTCATTTTAGCAGAATAATTAAGTTAATATCATTAAACATCTTTATCTGTTTCTACGTAAGATAACTGGAAGAGAATTAACAACATTTCAAATAGTTTTCAATTTAAACTAAATTCATTAATTTACATTAATTTATTACCAAAAAACAAAAATAATTATTTTTATTAAAGTATTATTAGTTTTGAAAATATTCTAAAGAATGTGACAGAAGCCTTAGTAATAATTCCACTGCAGGTCACAACACTACACTGTATGACCAACAACTGGTCACGTATGGCGCTCTTTAAGAATGAGGAACTTTTGAAATGGACATTAGACATTTACGAAAATTTAATATTTAATTTATTTGATTTTATCTTATAAAGCCAGCTTAAAAAGTGAATGTTGTCAATTCCCTACGGTTATGGCATGCAGTTTAGATATATTATTATTACATTGTACAGTATTACATACACATTTACAAATTGTGATGCCTGCACCTCTAGCACAACTGTCAAAAGCGACTATTTCTCGCGCGGGATAATTGCCTGTCTCTTTCTGTGCATTCATGTGAGAGGGTGACGGGTAGCGCTATGTCGTACGACAAGAGATGCGATGAATAGTTGTGCTAGACTGGCTGCAGAGCTCTAACTAGAGATAGGGCGACTAATTAAGTCAGTCGAGTTTTTTGTTTTTATATGAGTCATGATTTTACTGCATTCGTCTCAGAGGCGGCCTTACTGTGCATTGGACAAAGAATAACGCTTGTCACTTTCCATTTCGATGAATACTTTTATTCGTAAGTGTGAGTTATGGATGCTTTATTATTTATCTATCGTAGATCATCGCGTGACTATCGACTAACATAAGCCTGCGGGTCAATTTTGTATCTACCTTATCGTTTCAACTGTTTCATGTAAATATTGGTACTACTGGCAGTTTGCTTCTGCCTTATTTTTCTTTAGCTCTAAATGCTGTCGAATACTCAGCTCTTCTCTAGTGCTAACGACATGTTTTCTAAGTATATTATTTCGACTGTCGGTGGAGGAGGCAATTTTTACTTTTTTACTATAATATTATATAAGTTCAACGGGAATTTTAAAACACTATAGAAAAATAGTTTTTATCTTAAACTCGCATTGTAATGCGTAATCTTGTGATTAAATTTCCTTTCAATAACATTGTTATGGTAATACATGTAAGCTGCTCTAAATAATACTTCCAATAGGTACTTAATATTGTATTCAATTCAGCATTAGCTGCTATTTTATTTGCATAAATATAGTAAAAAAAAAAAACATTATGGAAGGAGAGCAGAGATTCGAATAAATATCAGAATATTTACATTATAAAAAGGTAAAGTGATGTAATGTTTGGCATTATGCATTAAATTAGCAGCACATATTTTAAAGAAAGACCTAAACTGTTAATTTTGTAAATTTATTAAGTAGCAAAACCTCAAGTATAAAACATCTCCATATAAAATAAACATTATAAATCTGTCCTCTTTATAAATACATCTCTGGCAAATTTAAATGCGGAGATTTTTCGATATCAGATCATTGTTAATTTAATTTCATATTAAGACAATACACTTTTCCCTATTATTATGTATTATTTCATATGACTAAAACACTGTGACGGGCTTATCGTTGATAACGTCCAAGTTTGGCCCCACAGTTGGGGCATTTGTGATGTATCACCATGCAGCTGTCTATGCAGCATGGGATGAGACAGCAACCGCAGAAACATCTGAATATCCAAAATATCATTTCACATTGAGTTCATGACATGATGATGTTAAGAAGACTATAACAGACCATAGTTTTTCAGAAAATACCCGAGACTTTTTTTTATATTACAATGATCAAAGCAAACAAACTAAGAATTACTACTTAAGTCACTTTACTAAAAAAATACTCTGGTTGCTTTCTGTATAACTATGGTCAACTAACCCCTCCCCTTGTCACACCCTGCCCCACTTTTTGTTCCCCTATCCACCATTCCTTATTACGTGGTGTGATGTAATTTATAAATGACCCTAATAGGCCAACAAAATTACTATTATGTTACAAGAGTGCCAGTAATAATTTTTATCAACAGATTGAGATAGGACGATTGACAGTTAGAAAAATTATGTATGAAATATATTTTCATAATATAGAGGCTTATTTATTACATGCACTGTTAAAAAAAATACATCTCTTGATATCATCTATTTTTACACCTCTTGATATCTTGTTCATTAACTTTCTTTTTTTGGAATATTCCAAATAAAAAGAAACTGAACCCTCATAAGATCACTAACTTTTTTTATTGCTATGTTAAATGTGTGAGGTAAATCAATTGCTGGAATTATCTAAATCAGCCCACGCATTTGGTGTATGGAGGACCACAAACATAGGGCTGATAAACACATCTCCCGCTTCTGCCTTCTCAAGCCAATAAAAATTACAATTTATATTCATACTTCTTCATAAAACGTCTTAAAACTCACCCTAGCAGAAATATGATGGCACCAGATATGTAGGCAAGCAGGCCTGGTTTTGTTTTGGTAGCGGTGTCTATTTCAGCATGGCAGCTTGGGCAGATCATGTGCGTAGGCTGGGGTCCAACTGGTACTACTGTAGTTACAATCTGGGGACCAGCAGCTGCAGGAGAAAAAACACTTTTACTTACAATAAATTAATGAAACATAATGTCTAATTTTTTTTATATGGGTACTCACAATAATTTTTATATTAAACCTTTGATACAGTCGGTCCAGTGTGGAAAGGTAACGCACTGGACCGGCAATCAAGAGGTACCGGGTTCGATACCCGGTCTCTTCCACCAGGTTACGCATTTCAATTTTTCTTCGAGTATTGATCTTTGTATAAATGGTTTACATTTACTGATATTAACCTTGATATGAAAAAAAAGTGCATTACAGATTCAAGAAATTCTTTACTAATGACAGTAATAAGTGCCTATGAATCCTTGGTTTATTTACTGAACAGTGATAATTATGTTCAATTCATGGAAAATGAATAATTTCTACAGTTAACAGGTTTCTTGCAACATGCTGTGAAGGGCAACAAGTTTGTATACAGGTATTTCCAGAGTTGCTTTTCTAATCTCTAGCCTTTTTGATTTTTTAGGTAAGTAACAGTATAAAATATTTCTGTACTGAAATAGTTATAGAAATAGTTATTGTGTCCTTGTTATGTATTTCTATAATAGAAGGAATTGGAATAACAATATATTTTAATATAGCAATAAATTATTTTTCATAATATAAGATTAATAAGACCAAAATATTTCTTCATGGCATTATTTAAGAGTTATAGAGCTCTGTTGCACCACTAAAATACAAATTTAAATTATTAATAAGAATGACCTTGCTTCAGGTAGTACTAGTAGAAATATTACAAGGCCATTGTTATGAAAATATTCATGGTAGAAATGGATACATTGAAAGTATCTCTTATAATCTTACTTACTTGGTGGATAATGTGGAGTGTAGGGACTGGAAGGTCCAACGCCTCCAACTGCTTGTGAGTAGCTAGGTGGCGCAGCCGGTGGTGGTTGCACATGATAACCATTGCCCCATCCATATGGGGGAGGATTGCCACTTTTCTCCATGCTATCAACAAGATGGATTATTGACAACTACCCAAATCCTAAACACAATAGTCTTGGAAGCAACAGTGTGTGCGCTGTAATCAATATCACAGATACGATGATGCAATACAAACTTGAGAGCTATTTTTAGGTATGATTTCAAACTATTCAACAAGAACAGATGCTCTAAGGACGTTGTTTACAGATATATTTACCTAAGGATTGACGATGAGAAAAATACTATGTAACTAGATGAGAGAAGCTATCATTCATTTAACTTCTAATTAATACGCGTTTAACGTTAATAAAAACAAAGGAACTGAGATTGATTGATTATAAAGTTTGCGCAGGTGAAAAACGAAATACACACACAAAAATAGTTTTGCGTTACTCTACTTTTTACCCATAGACACTGCCCCAGCTACAAGCATGCATACAAGTTAAAATAACCGGTTTACCAACTTTAGCATAATCGAGTACGACTGTGGTGTTGGCGTAACTGTTTTCTTATACTATTTACTTATAAACTATGTACTGTAATGTGTTTTTTCAATATCTTAAAATGATTTAGTACAAATTTCCATTGATTGTGAAACTACCAACATAAGGTCACCAAATTGACAGAAAAACATACTATCTTGCTCTGTGTAAATGTTAATGGTTGTCAAACTTTGTGTTTAGTTAGTTATTGGAAACTTCAGAAAAAGTAGGCTAGTGGAAGTGGACTAAGTGGAGTGGAGGTAGGTAGTTTAAAGGAAGTCTAATTTTGATGCTTGATGTAATCAACTCTTTTTCCTTGTTTGTAAGTTAGCGTCCAGTAGGATTATGGACAGAACTGAAGGTTGAATTGATGATTCATTGTGGTTTATTTATCCTTGTTTTAGTTAGATCACCCCGTTAGTGTTAAACGAGATGTCTTCTCCACGCCCTAAATCACCTCGTACTCCTGTTTTGCCTAAAAAGGAAGACAAGGCAGAATCATTCTGGGATAAAATTGGAACTATAGGCCGCAAGAAGGGCATCAAGGAAGGTATGACTTTACTATACACTTATAAAATACCATTTGTACGTTTGCGTAGGACGCACAAGCAAGGACTGCTATCCATGACTTCATCGTAAACATTTGAGCATCTGTTTCGTACTAACTTTAGAAAGTAAAGTTGCAATCATTCAACATAACAATTGACTGTACTGTAGTAGGTATAAAATTTAAATTCTCTTCTTCGTAGTCGTGCACTCTTGGCAGAGTGGTCGTGGTCATGGTTAGGTCGATTCTTTCGCCACCGCTTCTCTCGTGATGCGCCGCCATGTAGTCCTATGTTTGGCGGAGTGAGAATTCTCGTTTATGCCACATTGTGTCACAGATTTGATGAGGTCTGTCCATCGCGTTGGAGAGCGCCCACAAGATCTTTTGCCCTCCACTTTCCCTTGCTCCACCAATCGTTCCATGGAGTCCTCGTTGCGGGTAATGTGACCGAAGAACTTGAGGATTCGTATTTGCGCAGCCGACGATAATCTCTCTTTGATGTTGAGTTCTTTCAGTATTGAAACGTTGGTTCGGTGCGCAGTCCACGGGATTCTGAGCATGCGTCTCCAGCACCACATTTCCAGTGCGTCAATCTTGTGGCGATCTCGCATCCTCAGTGTCCACGTCTCAGCTCTGTACAGAAAATTTAAATTACTGCTATAATTTATACGAGCTTCTCTAAAAAAGTAAACATATTAAACCTACTATAATACTTAATCTATTGTTTCTTAATGCAGTACAAGATGTTCAAGCAGAAGGAAAATTTGCTATTGATTCACCAGGAAGTCCTACAGCCCCAGAAATTCCACCTGAGGAGTACAGCTTGCGTAAGTTATTTAGGTCTCAATGTAACTACCTATTATAGACACCCACTGAAACAACTAGGTATATTAAAAAAATAATATAATAATTTATAATTTTAGTTGATAATGAAGAAAGAGCCATTATTGAACCTCGCTCGCTAGAAGACCCCAGAGTAAAAGAACTGATTCAGGTTCTGATTGAGTGGATAAATGATGAGCTTGCCATGCAAAGAATTATTGTTAAGGACATCAGTGAAGATCTTTATGATGGACAAGTACTTCAGAAGCTTTTAGAGAAACTGGCAGAGAAGAAACTTGATGTACCTGAGGTTACACAGTCAGAAGAAGGCCAAAGGCAAAAACTGGCAATTGTACTCAAAGAAGTCAACAGGGTAAGTCTCCTGCCTCACTGCAATGTTACCAGTTACTGTACCCTAACTAATGATATTGGAATGTATGGAAGCTAACTCACTTGGTAATGTTTTTGTTTGAATGTCTCCATGGAGTCCTAGTTGAGCGGAGGTCTAGGAGTTCAGTAGGTGGCTTTTAATTTGGAGTATAAATACACTACCTTTTGACCTCTCAGCTCATCGGCAGAAAACTGGGACACAGAGACCAATCAGACAGCAGATGGTATGAGATTGTAGTCCTTAAAATGTTTTAAACTTCTTCACAGGCTCTCTTCGGATCACCAAAACCGGCACAGAAGTGGAGTGTAGACTCTGTTCACTCAAAGAACATAGTTTCCATTCTGCACTTACTGGTTGCTCTTGCACGTCATTTTCGTGCACCAGTTCGTCTTCCAGAAAACGTCAGCGTCAATGTTGTAGTTGTTAAAAAGGACGCACCAAATCAACTGTCACACAGGTACCTGTGCTTCTAATTTACATGAAATAATTACCAGCTATTAAGGTGCCTGTACCTGCTGTTAATCCTGAAAGATTCATAAAATACCTGCTACTTTCGCGCAAGTAGGCGCGACATCGTTTGTCGCACGACAACGCCATTTCCTCTGTTTCTCAAATAATTGGAAGAAAGAGAGAGATAGGTAATATTTCTCTCGTCGCAAAGGGTCACAGGGCACCATAGTGTACCAGAAACTCTATTTGTTGATATATATGTCTGTATTTTCAGAACCTACATTGAGGATATCACAACAACATATGATGACCTGGGCATGAAGGGTGAACGTGATGCGTTTGATGCTTTGTTTGACCATGCCCCAGATAAATTACAAGTTGTGAAAAAGGTATATTAACAGTGATATTATCGGCTAACCTTTCTTTACATGGAAGACTAAAACATAGAAAACACACATTGTTTTATGTCATCTGATGATGTTTTGGTGGGACTCTTGAGTGCTGTTATTGCATAATTATTAATTGTTACAATAATTAACGTTGACGCGGTTGGCGCAGCGTTAGTGCAGCTGCCTACTGAGCCGACGGTCTTGGGTTTGAATCTCGGCATGGGTAAATATTTGACGGATGCCTTCTATGTATTTATGTATTATGAATATAATATGTAGTACGTATTTCTTAAAAAGTGGTTCAGATCGTCTTAGATAATAAATGAACAGGACCTCATCTTATAAACATTGACAGACCGAAATACGGCTAATAGTTATAATTCATAATTATGAATTATCCATTGGCTTTTAAAACAAATCTTTTATTTTCTAGTCACTGGTGACCTTCGTCAACAAGCACCTGAGCAAAGTGAATCTGGAAGTAATGGACTTGGATACCCAGTTCCATGATGGAGTGTATTTGTGCCTGTTGATGGGCCTGCTGGAAGGATTCTTTGTACCTCTTTTCGACTTTCATTTGACACCTCAAGATTTCGATCAGAAAGTCCACAATGTCGCGTTTGCATTTGAATTAATGCAAGATGTTGGACTAGCCAAACCCAAGGCGAGACCTGAAGGTAAATTAACTTACCTCGAAGGTGATTACACAGAAAGACATTCTAGAGATTTCAAGTTGTCAGTAACTTAGTCTTTCAATTTCTTTCGCACATTTCCTGCAATTTATTATGTTATGGATGTGATCAATGATCATGAAGATCTTAATTACAAAGTAATCAGTATGATATCTAAATTGTATCTTACCTTTACAGATATCGTGAATCTGGATCTGAAATCTACACTTCGAGTACTTTACAACTTATTCACAAAGTACAAAAATATGGCTTGAGACGCCATAACTCTCTAACCGCCTAACCAAGATAATTGTAGAGTGCAAACTACAAATACTAATAAGAAATAACAATGTAATTGTGTTGAATAAAGAAGATTATATAATATATTTTATAACAATTTTATTAACTCAAAATGTCAATGTTGTGCCTTAATTATAAATAAATGTAGTACTTACTTACTAGCGATTGGTTTCATTTTAGCTGATTACCCCCATGACTCAAGATTCGGTCACTGGTATGACTCAGACAGTCGGAATTACAAACATCTATTGCAGTTTCAAATTCACACAAACTCGATAGTAGGTCATGCACGCATAAATAATCACAATGAGTGAAATAGTACATTGTTACATTCATTTCGTTATAAAAGATGCATTTTATGCGTTAAAGTTTGTTTCTTTTTTCAAAACAAACTACGACCTAGACGTGTTGTTCATGATTCTTGTTTCTGAGGATGACTTATGAGGGTGGGGACTGATTGTCCATAAAACACACATTGAACAGTGTAGTTTATTTTCTAAAATTTTAAAAGTTTATTGTTGCTAATACACGATATGAAAATACAATAATTTGCCGGCAAGATCCAACCATTATCTCAACAGTTTATTGCTTCGCAAGTTATTATTGACGATTGGTATAGTTATTCGTGATTTTGACATTCATCTAGCAAAATGCTTCGTAGCCAGCAGTTACTATTCTAAGCACTGTTATTGTTATACATTTACAATCATAAAATCATAATAAATAAATAAATATACATGTTTGAAAGCAATTTCCGAACCTGTATGTAATACTATAAACTACACAACGATTAAAATCGTGAGCTAGGTGTAAAAACATATTTTGCAACTTAAATTTATAAAATAAAATATTTTCATTTATAACCAATTAATTACTCTAAAAATAAAATCCATACAACAATAATAATATTTCATCGTTTTTTTTAAACGGCTAGCTTTAGTATTAAGAATAATAAGTCATGGTTTTCAATAAACAATAATAACTGCCTACATCGAGTTACCCATCGTATAATTAATGTAATAGACAATATTGAATACGGGCTTCATATAAACATTGGTCGCTTTTTATATATAGATAGTGACTGAAAAGTTAGGCCACCGTTTCAGTCGTAGCAGTCACAGTACTAGTCGTGCATGTATTGGACCAATATAAAAAAGTGCTTTAGAGATGTTGTACATTTTCTTACACAGTAGGTACTCGTACTTATTGTACTTTAAATAGTTATATATACAACAATTGTTACAGATTTTGACCATGGAACAATTTTGATTTCAATCTTACAAGTAAAGTATAAAAGAGTTAGTGGTAGGTATGTATTAAACAAATGTGTATACCTTACATTAGAGTATTGAAACTTGTTATTATTTTTATTTTCTCCCAGTAATACCTTTCAACTTGCACTTGCCCGGTATATGAAATCTAAATAATAAAATCCAAATAAAAGCATGATAACCATAAATAATCAAAAAGAGGCCTGAATAAATAAATACAGAAAATATTAAAAATTGCCTTGTCCTGCAAGTATGTGCGTCTTGGTTACCAAAGTTCCGTCTTAAGGTACCTGGCAGTCAGACGTGACAAGCTGCCGTAGGTCAGTCGCTAGTGATACATCACAGCTTTATAAGAGTGGCGTAAACATCACATTATCTGATAATTAAATGTCAAGCCGCCTGTCGCCACGATATCCGAAATGAGTATTCATTCGAAGCACGAACATAACACAAGATAAAATACTTATTCTTAAATTTCTAGAAAACATTGCGTGAATTTATTATTAAATAAGTACTGTTATTTGCTGTAAGACTCGATTATCTATCCCTGTTTCGCTATCCGTCCCTATACTACAAATACGAAACTCTCGTCTATAAAATGATTAATCGCCCGTCCATCAGGTTGGACTGACGCAATTTTAATAATACTAATAATTCTTAAAATAAATAATAAGTCATATTATAGTAATATTGGAATGTATTAAAGATAGTTATTTATAAAGCATACTCAAGTAATAAATAATTGGAAATAATACTCAGAATAAGCTAGAAGGCTATTGCCTTTATGCAGGTCGGTCGTACATTGTGAAGTGCGAGGAGTCGCGTGCGCGCTGAGATCAAACAATTTGGCATGTCTGTCATAAATTGATTTCGCTTGCTCACACTTGCCATGTACAAAAACACTTACATATGCTACCATCTGATCAGTTAAGTAGTTAACTATATTAACCTACACTATTTCGACTACAACCTTATAAAAGATTACATCTACAGTGCATCAATTAGTTGGCAACACGAGTTTTTCTTGGAAACTATGGAAGAGTTTGACTCCTACTTGACCGGCACGCCTGTGCGCTGCTTTGTATCTACATTCTCGTTACTGAAAGTTGAAAGGATGTATTCCATTACGCACAGGCACTTAATTCGTCAAAATGTACACTTGGACACAATAGTATAACTGTGCCAGTAGTAAACATTTTTAGAACCAAGGTTTGCGTTGGCGCATTAATAATGTAACATAATAATCAGGACACAGATGTACACGGGAAATCTTACTAATAAAGCTATTAGCATACGTCTTACCAGATCAAAGCTCATAGTTAGCTCTTTTGCCCAGTCAGTTCGTATGTAACTTTTATTAGTAAACTGAAGTTATACTACAACATTTGGTTATCATATGGTCTTCTAAAGACTATCGTTAAGATCTAACTAGATGCTACAGTTACGGATTATATTGGAGCCACCAGACAATGTCCTATTGGGACATCTAACGCCATTGTTGAAGTTAATTGACAAATATAATTTAATTACGCATTTACGTATACTACTCGCAGATTATAAACAATGAAAAACCAAAGTACATTTATAAAATATTTTTAGATATATTAATCATGATTTTTCCAATAGGTACATCATTTGAAACTAATAATTGATGTTTCAATAGCATTGCTGTATATTTTTTTGTCTAATGACGGTAAAGTCGCAGGCCGAACAAATTAAGCAAGCAATGTAAGGAAAGCACATTGATTTCACCTTAAAAAAAAGTATACTTGTCATTAATAACAATAACATATAATAATAAGTAATAACCTAGTTTTAAATTAAATATACTATGTGTGATAACGCGGGTTTCTCCTTCCAGTGCTCCTTATAACTGTATATGTGTATTAATATAAATTGGGGTGCGAGTAGTATATAAGTATTTACATGCCAACAATTCTCTTATGACCGTCTATGGAGCCCAGATAGAAAAGTGATATAAAAGCGGTAGTTTCATACTCCCACACCAGAAACCCTTCAACTCGCTGATACTATTGTACTAAAAAAAAAATACATCAAATAAGCTAAATTAATACATTTTATACATTGGCTACACGTATAAACGACTTTAATTTTACAATTCTGAGAGTTCAAAATGTAAGCGACAATCATTTTAGGCCGTGGATAGGATCCTAAACCAGATCAAGTTCGCATTAATTTCTTCATAGTCCTAAGCAATTTTTTGTAGAAATTTGTCAGGTCGTTTCGAGAACATAACCTAAGTATTGTCGACCACATTTTGACACTACTTCAATGTTCAATTATGGACTTTATCTAGTGCATAGAAAATAATACAGATAAAATACAGCAGGTTGGTTCATTCATAATTGGCGAGGGAAGTTGTAGTCAGGCTTACTTCAATTTTTGTTGAGTTCCTCCAGGTCCAATGGATCGTCCTCGAAGGAAATGTTGCGGCTGATAACTGACTGGTGGCTGAGGCCCAACGACCGCGCTTTAGACGCCTCTAGCCTCATGACCTATATAAAAGCAACGTTAGTAATTTTTGTAAAATTCTTCATGAGTCATTTCAAAATGTGATACACGAATTGTCCATAGAAAAGTTCTGTTATATTATTCTTTATTATACAGAATATTAACAAGGCAATGACGAAAATTTTAACATGTGCCTAATTTATGAAATAGAAATATACTTTTTTAAAGATTAGGTAGAAATTAAGTACATTTTACATGGGACAGGCTTATTTATATCACGTTTTGAAATAGCCCTAATTTTGTATGGTAGCCACAAACAGCAAAGTATGTACCATTAATACAATTGAGTTACTCTATATTTAACGACATTCATGTCTACTTCAGTACCTAAAACATTAAGAATGGGAATAAACACTTAATAATATTCTACTTAAAAAACATGTACATAAACATTTGAAGTATTTGTAAATCAGTAAGACGAGTAAGTCATGATAAAATAGCCCAGAAAACACATCATTTCAGTACTTTTACCATGAGTTTACAGTGACAGTACACGCTAGCCACAGCATAAACTATTTGTATGGAGAATTGTACTATTTTCCATACAAATCGTTTACCCTGTCGCTAGCGAGTACGGTCACGTTAACTCATGGGGTAAAGGGTACAGGGGATAGTAGTGCGTTGCGTACTCAGGTTGACAGGCTAAGCAATTGACTTGCATGTAAAGTTACGTATCCACTAAGAAGCAACGTTGTAGGTTATGTGGACGATTTAAGAAACTGAATTAAATTATTTCGCCCCCACATACCTCCAGAGAGAGCACGGAAACATACCCAACAACATTGGAGGCGCAACAGTTTCTTAAAGTTCAGACCTTATTTAAGTTAATAAAACATGTTTCTTAGTGTAAATTAAGAGGCACAATGTATGGTACCAAAAATGAGAGATGCATTGATTTTTTTAGAACCTACCACTGGCGTGACTTGCGGGATTGATGGGTACGATAACGAGCAAACCAGAGATTTTACCCCCCTGATTGAGACGAATGCTCATGCTTTATAAAAAGAGTGCACACTAAGAAAAAGAGAAAAGAAAGCAATAGTTGTATCAATCTAATGCAAAATCTCTGCTGAGGTCGAGAAGTCTTGATGACACAATGACAATGTAAAAATCAACATGCAAAGCTTTATAATTATATACCTACATTAAAAGTGCGATACAGAGGTGTGAAGCAAGTAGTAGTGCGCTATCTACACATGCACGGACATTAAAGGTAGGTACAGCGGTCAATAATAAATGGCCCAATAACCCGTCTCGTGCAGTAATATACACATATTTAAAGAGCAGCCCATGCTTTTCAAAATTATTCGCAGAGTTGCTTTAAACCACTACTTTTGTTGGTTCACATTTAAGCCAACATAAAGATGCCCACTACATAATTTTTACACTCATATGGTAACATTTTAATTTGTTTTGAGGTTTTAAAATTGCCTACTTATACAATAAAAATTAACGAAAGGTGTGGTAGTGTGTTTTTTTTCAATATTGGCATAATAGCACGGATGCCAAGAGTAACATAATAATAATATTAGGTTGAATGAAAGTAGACGTTTTTTATACGACATTTCCGACTGATTTTATGAAGATAATTACAATTATGTTTCGTGTTAACTACGGAAGCTACTTATGTAGGGTCTAATTAGTCAAATTTTCGCTCGAATATCTAAGTCTACAAGAAAACGTATGACAATACTACGACATAACACATACTCGACATAGTTACAAAATAAAGCATACTGCGATGTTACCACAAAAACAAAATGTTGAAATGACGTTTGACTTACTCGAGCCATTTCCAGGGCTCAGTGTCCGGCGTGGTGATGGGTGTCGGTAACTGTGCAGTGCCAAACAGATTATCAGACATCACTGGAAGCGTATTCATAATTTCGTAAACAACACAGAAAAAGCATAAATATTTGTGACTTTTATGTTTTTTTTTCATTATACTGCAGGAGTGGTTGAGCTGTTTTCTATAATATGGTTTGTCAATAATGCACCATGACGGTTTAAATTTAAGATTAAAACATCGATTATTTTCTAACTATAACTCTTTTTGTAGTCCGCACTGGGACATTTTAATTTTTAATCCATTTATATGGTTAAACATACAATTACCATTTAGTTTTTCATGAAAACTTTGTCCTGTCCTATAACTTGTTTTATAATAATATATGTAGTATAAATATAATATATTTATCCGTTTTCGTTGGGATAACTCCCGAAAGCTAACAACCACACAGGGAGCACACATCGTAAAGCTAGCACATAGTGCGAGTCACGAACATTTTTGTACCTATAAACTCCAGTGCATGACGGTAGAGTTTTGACTTGTATTTACATCTGGTCGTGGAACATTAAGCATGTAAAATTAATGATAGTCCGCAAAAAGGTAACATGTGTTTAGTGAAGCAAAGCGAGGCGCGATGTTAGTTACTGATGTTGATGTTACTGGATTTATGACATTATAATTACAGTTCATGTCAAAATATACACATTTGTGCATGAAGAATGACCATTGCAAATATTTGGATGCTCATCATGACCCAAAGTGTCCATTATAAAACGAAAGGTTAACGTACATCTAACCGCCCGACACCGAGGCGATACTGCCTCAACTCCAATCGTTCAGTATTCTTTGGATACCATTTCAAACTGACACGCACACCTATCAAATCCGTGACGGCATTACCTCGCCTCGACACGCGCTAATATTGCGTTTCCACCAGAGATGTACGAGGATGTGTACCGAAGGATGTTTTAGTTGTGAACCAATGGAATAGCTTCATTTACTTATCCTCGCTCAGTGCAGCTGATTCTATTGGTTAACAACAACACATCCCTCGCTACGACGCATCCTCGCACATCTCGCGCAAATGGCGCGTGGATAAGATGTTTTTCGTTTGCACTAGCCCCTGGCTGGGGACAGCGCGTTGATGGCACTTTTATAAAATCCACCCAAAAAAGTGGATTCCTCGTCGCAACCCCGGTGTCGTCCTGCTGTCGTTGCGCTGACACTTCGTGGTGCCAGGCCGCTTCTGTTACGTGCTTACGTATGGTTGACGCCCAGTTGACGCGCTAAATGAGATGAGGCGGTGTCGTGACGGTGCTGAGCGGTTAGGTGTACGATAACCTTTAAACGATCGCTCTATATTGGTCAACTATGATCAACATGTTTATGTCCAGTAATGTTCCTGATAAGAACCTCTCAGTTTTGACCCAAACCCAGAGCTCACGGACTGTTAACACTTGATGGTATCACATCATGCAGAGTATTCGCGCTGGCAATTCTTCACGTACTGAATCTGTTATGTTACATACGTGTAACGTGCTAAACTGGCAGCGTCCTCGCATGTGAAATGTTTTTCATAACTTAGCGAAATCTGAACTAAACTTAATATAAGAATTTACTACAAATCCAGCCTTTTTAATATGTAAACAGACAAACCGTCTAATATATGACCATTGTCATGAATCATTAGTAAACACATACTTACATTGTTTATAAATAAATAGAGCGAAAAAAAAAACAAAAATATACATTATTAACAAGAGACGTGTCTAGTCTAGAGACACAGAAAATTTATATATTTTTACGGTGATCAAATTCCGCTAAATAATGAACTTTAGTATAAAATACGACGATGCCAGTACGGCCAGAATATTAACTATTTGTATGATATTGGTAAATATTTAAACAGCTAACAACTTACCTCCGCCTTGAGCTCCGCTACCTGTTCCTGCAGTTCTCGGACGCGCTCAGTGTCGTCCATATTGTTCCGAAGCTCGCCTTCCGTTGCCATCACTTCATTCTGTATTCAAGTTAGACAACGTATTTATTTATACTTTGAACTATTTTAACACGTTAACTATCAATAAGAAACAAAAGTTTTTTATAGGAGCCATGGGGGACAAAGTTGGGCGACTCTAAATCTATCCGCGCGGTAAGCCAAACCCCTGTATTGGGCCGACACAGAGGTTTGGCCTACCGCGCGGTCGTCGCTAAGCTGACCTCCACGCCCCTCTACTTTACCCAAACAATTAATTTTAATTTAATTAATTGACTAAAAAACAAAAAACAAAAAAGTTTTTTGAATAGGATAATACTACTCAGTCCACGTCCTATAACTTTATCCGTTGATTCCTCTTAAATCACGCAACAGATTTTAAGTCCGTGGTCATCGTCACAAATTTTGTTGTTCCGCAGTTGTCTCCCATGGCTCCAAAGGAAAAACATACTTTTCTTGCTGGCAAGTAACGTGCCTTGTCAGAGACCTGTAATCTGTTTTTTTATTTTTATTTTATAAGTTTCATAGAAGGATTTCATGACGTAAGAATTCCTTATGATGGCAGGTGTAGCCTGACATGTTGCTAACAGCTATGAAATGTCAGTAGCGGTATGACAACAACCAATTACAAAGCAAAGTTCAAAGACACGCTGCTAAATCTCGCGTTTTTCTTCTCAAAATAATATTGAACCGTATTAAAATAAACTTTTCTTGCTTTGCCGTCTTTTGAATTCATTATACGAGAAAAATATTTGAAAATAGACATGTTGACTGATGTTGAATTCTACAGCGTACTGTAGTTATATAAATAAAATAAGCTAAATATATCACGAAACAAAGAATAAAATCCAGAAAAATAAATCTTTTTTGGAAATATGTGACTTCAAAGGTACGCAAATTTTATGATATTTTTTTTAATCCAAGAAATTTTGAAAATTTTTCAGAATCCTCATATTTTCACAAAACAATAATTGTATGACAACTATGAACTTAAACGCACTTTTTCACGGTGAAAATGGTAAATTTCTTAATTTCTCCATACAATTATTAACGGCCTGTGACGTCACTAGCCTAAACGCCTTTTGTATGGAGCGTTTTTAGCGCTACATAGGAATGTTGAACTTTGACGGTCATTTCTGACTTTTAGAGCAGTTTAAGTGTAGTCAGTCCCTAGACACTTGATCACAATAAAAAATAGAATCGATTGACATCCTCAAAAAAAATTAGTCAACATGTCTATTGCGGAATATTTCGCTCTGTTTTACTCATTGATTATGATTACATCAGTCACATTCAATGACTTTCATCAAGTCAGTACCACCAAAATTCGTCTAATGGCGGGGGCTGCAGAGCAACTTGCCGGGCTAACACCTTTTGATTTTTTTTTTTAAAATAACGTACTATAGTAAGCGTAGTTTCAGTACAATAAGTACTACTCACCTTAAGCTTATACTCCGAAACTTCTGTTTCTAGCTCAGCTATCCTCTGCGCATCTTCCATATTCCTTATGTTCGCTTGCATCGAGTCGTACTTAGCCTGGAAATACAGATATGATGCACACTAAAAATAAGTCACTTTCATTTGACGATTTACGTTACGTATTGAGTAGATTACTTTTGTATTTACGTACGTGGTTATCTAAAATATCTGATACTATAAAATTCTAAAATTGTATTTAAAACATCGAATAGTATAAAATTCTAAAATTGTATTTTCTATGGAGAGGCTTCATTATTTCAGGAGAAATCTTTACAGGATTTTTAAGGGCGCACAGCAAAGCAACAGCCGTACAGCGCCATCTGTTGAAAAAAAAATCTTTGTCCGCTCGTGACGCGAAAACGGTTGGATGGATTTTAACCATTTTCGGCAAAGGGATAGCTGGAAAGATGATTAAATCCAATGATGGTTATAGGATGGTACTGCGCCGACTGCGGTAAAGCATAAACTTTTACCCGGAATTTGCTTTATTGTTTTACTCTAAATGGGAAAAAAAATCACTTCCTGGCCAAGCCAAGACGTAAAACTTTAGACAGACCACGGACGGTAATTCGTAAATCCCTCACCTTTAGTTCGGCTCACAAACACCTGCGATCTGGGACATTCACGAATTCACCGCCCTAGGTAAGTAATATACACTTTGTTTTGGAAGCCTGCGTGGAAGCCTGCCACCTCATGGTATTTCCCCTTACTCTTACAGATCATTTTGTTCTAAATGACCTTAAGTTGTGTTGACAGTTGCGGTGCGGTGCGGCCTATACGGCCGTCCTACAATGGGAGGTAAGTGTAACTCTAAGCTATTTCAGTTTACTGTTAAGTGTTGAATTGAAGGTGTAGCCCTAAGCCAAACGCGACCTACTAAAAGTACTAGTGCTGGATATTCCTCTTCCCGTGATTTGCCCTGTCGAAGTAGCTGATAGATCGATACGCTCTTCGTGCCTCATTACCCGCTTTGCTCTCGAGGTCGGTTTGCTTGTTTGAATTGACAACATTTCATATTTATAACCGGTGGAAATAAATATAGAGATCGACAGGGCTTTATGTCGTGTACCTTAAAAAAAAATCTTTGAATTTCTTCTTCTGTATTTAAAGAAATATAAGAAAATACATCAAATAACTGCAATCTAAGACAATACGGGCTGAATACGGTTGTTGTCTAAACCAAAGAGCGAAAAAATATATATTTTTTTATTTGACGTTGACAGTAGACAGATGCATACCGAGTTTTATTAAGTTTTTTTTTTAAATAAGAAAGCCGATTATAGTAACCGTTCCATTAAGTTCTGGTTTTGGTGTTGCCACATTTTAAAATGAGTATGTTTTTATAAATTAACAATAAAATAAATAATCATCTCAGAAAATAAATAAAAACAGAGATCACTTCATCTTTTTAAGCAGAACTCAGAAAAGTAATAAAATGATAGTCTTAAAAATATGAAATGTTGTCAATTCTCGCTAGCGCCACGTGCGGCTGCCTAAGCGAGTTGGTGGACACACAAAACAGTGCTGTTGTGTTGTCTCACCTTGCTCTCGAGGTCAGTGTATTTGTGCTGGAACTCCCGCTGACGCGCTTGCAGAGCACGTTCGCGTCGCAGCGCCGCGTCGAGGCTCTCTCGCAGTTCGCGTGCTTCCTCGTCCTGCCGCCGCAACTGGTTGGTCGATACGTGGACTTGCGTCTCTAGCTCCATCAACTGGAACAATAGCCGTCATTACTACTTAATACATGGTCAGGTTGGATAAATCTGAGGTTATCCTACAGCGCCCTTTGTTGTCATATGGACGTATAGACCCACAGAGGGTTTTACAACCCCCAAACTTTTACAAATATTGCGGATTATTACGGGCACTAATGTATTTTACTGGCATCGACAAATTTTTGGTAACCGACGATAAAAGTCGGTGAATGACGCTGATGTAAACAAAGTGGCCACAGGACTAAACTTCAAGTATCCAGTGATGAAAGGCGAGTTTTTCTAATACTAAATAGTATTTGTTTCTCAAGAAGAACGAAGGATTGAGGAGCATTCCGGTAAACAATGTTTTGAATTTGGTTAATGACAAATCCTTGACAAATAGCTATTGACGTTTAATAATGCAAATATATGACGTATGCACATTATTGCCATATGAAAGTTTTTTTTACCGTCACTATCCCTGGGTCGGGCTTGCTGGGCTATGTCTGTATACATAATGACTGACCTTAAGCCTAGCCTCTTTGAGCTCCGTGAGCGCCTCGACTTCCCGTATCCTGGTGTTCATCAGTTCCTCGTCCAGCTTCTGCATGTCCGCGGAGCGGCCCTCCCAGGCACGGAGCAGCTTCTTGGGCGTCGCCATGATGTCGGACACGACATTGGATTGGACCGGCGCTGTGGTTGGCTCCTGTCTGTGTTCCTGTTCACAAAATAAAAATGTGTTTATATTTAGCTCCTGTCACCAACAGCGCTACGCTGATTGTCTGGATGAGATAGACATATAATTCCGTCCCACATTTAATGATAGATCGTACATTTATATAAAAAATAAAATTGAACCCATTGAATATTTTTTTACTATTTAAATGTTGGCGGTACGTATATCTTAAAATTTAGTGTATCTATAAAAAAACAATAGTTTGCGATAGAAAAAGCGGGAGCACGAGATTAAATATAAATACCGTGTCTTTTATTGGTTAAACATTACATGGATATTAATATAACAAACTCATAACATGTGCGTGTAGTATTTTATTTTCCTCGCATACGCAATGAAAAGTAGAGTGTTTAACTCGGGTGAAATTACCCATTTCACCCTCGGTTAACAATCTACTATTACGATCAGACCGTTGTGCAATTAGTCACATTAGACTTTCAGGCTACGATATTGCCGCTTTAAAAAGGTCACATAAACATTACCTTTTCTAAAGCGGTTATAGGCGCCAGAAACTGACGTTAAGAACCTAAGACGCGGTTGATTCATAATGCCCTATAATCGCATGTTAAAGATGTTTAAATCTTGAGTACGAAAGACTTGAATATATGGGATGTGCTGTCCAGTGGCTATTTCAATGTCAATCAGGGTCTATAGGTAGTCACCGAATAAGACCAATTGCGCCTTCAAGGCTAGTTCTCACACACGTCTACTTGTAGTAATATAATAAACTGACTTACTTGCTGATACCTCTGCCAGGCTTCGGAAAGCTCCGTGACGCGTTGACGCAGATCCTTTAGCGACAAGTTGGCCTCCGCTTCGCGCAGCTTTACGGCAATCAGTTCGTCCTGAAATACATTAATTTCACTCACATACTTTCTAGCAATAACATTATTAGCCGTACAGTTAGGAAGAAGCCAATTTAAAATATCTATATATAAGCCATGATTTTAATGCCCTGCGATGTTCTACACCGTAATGTGATGGTATAATCTGAACTTGAATGCTATTTTGTTTGACATGTCATATATACTGAATTAACCATGTAGCAAACATTTGACTTAGGGCCGCCTCTAATGATTGAGAATGCTGGGTCTATGCTAAGCTGCGTAAGTGGTATGTTATTGCGTTAGTCCGACAATAGCTGGGAGGACATAAGCTGTTAATAAATGTACGATGTTCGATAGCTCGCGTGAAGGAATTTGAATAAACAAGACTAAGAGCTAGATGTTAAACGCCTTAAACGCATACAAGTGCAACTACAGTGGTGAGCACTGATCACCGACGCGCGCGCTGTGACGGAACCCTAAGACTAGATTTATCCTGTGCTTCCACATAGCTGCTAGTCGTAAAACTGGGATTGCTAATTACACTGTAAAAGCCGCTGTCATAGGCCCCGATGAAGAGGACATTCTTCAATTACTAGTCATACAAATAGGTATGTAGGTAACACACCTGTAGATGCGCCACGTTGTTATCGACCCGTTGGCGGCGCAGGCTCTTGTTCTCATTTTCTAGCTCATCGATACGCGCCGCGAGCTCTCGCTCAGCGGCCTCTCGCTCCGCGGCGTGGAGTCTCGCTCGCACTAGCTCACGCTGGAGGCATCGCGCGAGCTCCTCGCCCTTAGGACCGCTGCTGCCTTCCGTGCCCTCCAGTGATGACTGACGGGAATTGTTCTACAGAACAGTTTTTTTTTTATAAAATATATACAGTCAAATCAGTATAATCAGAAACACTTTTCAGAATCATTGGAAACTTTTCTTTGCCTAGGGCTAGCATATCTTGCTGTTTTCCTCGTACAATATAAACAGGAAAGTGACAGGTATCGTTTGTCGCGCGTTAAAGAGTCGCGTATCACAGTTTTGCTAGATGTACTGCTTTCAAAGCAGCCGCTCCGCAAGTAGGTACAGAGCTTCCAGCCCGTCTAGGACAACTATGCTTCGCGACTCTTATCGCGCGACAACGGCTCACCCGTCACTCTCTCACAGTACAGCGAAGAAAGATATAGGTAATGCTTCTCGTGCGAGAAAGAGTCACATGTCGCAGTTGTACGAGAGTTGTCTTCTTGTATGACACGAACTCATCTCAGATTCTGCAAGTCTACGTTGGCGCGGCGCAGCGCCTGCACCTCCCGCGCCAGCGCGAACGTCTCCTTACCCTCGGCTCGGTCCATCTGCCCGCGTACCAGCGTCTCTCCTTCTTAAGAGTCCCACTCGCTACAACAAACTCACCTCAGCTATGGTCATCTCCAGCGAGCGTATCTCGTCCTGCATGACGCCGAGTCGCTGCTGCGCGTCGACGTTGGCGCGGCGCAGCGCCTGCACCTCCCGCGCCAGCGCGAACGTCTCCTTACCCTCGGCTTGGTCCATCTGCCCGCGTACCAGCGTCTCTCCTTCTTAAGAGTCCCACTCGCTACAACAAACTCACCTCAGCTATGGTCATCTCCAGCGAGCGTATCTCGTCCTGCATGACGCCGAGTCGCTGCTGCGCGTCGACGTTGGCGCGGCGCAGCGCCTGCACCTCCCTCCAGCGCGAACGTCTCCTTACCCTCGGCTTGGTCCATCTGCCCGCGTACCAGCGTCTCTCCTTCTTAAGAGTCCCACTCGCTACAACAAACTCACCTCAGCTATGGTCATCTCCAGCGAGCGTATCTCGTCCTGCATGACGCCGAGTCGCTGCTGCGCGTCGACGTTGGCGCGGCGCAGCGCCTGCACCTCCCGCGCCAGCGCGAACGTCTCCTTACCCTCGGCTTGGTCCATCTGCCCGCGTACCAGCGTCTCTCCTTCTTAAGAGTCCCACTCGCTACAACAAACTCACCTCAGCTATGGTCATCTCCAGCGAGCGTATCTCGTCCTGCATGACGCCGAGTCGCTGCTGCGCGTCGACGTTGGCGCGGCGCAGCGCCTGCACCTCCCTCCAGCGCGAACGTCTCCTTACCCTCGGCTTGGTCCATCTGCCCGCGTACCAGCGTCTCTCCTTCTTAAGAGTCCCACTCGCTACAACAAACTCACCTCAGCTATGGTCATCTCCAGCGAGCGTATCTCGTCCTGCATGACGCCGAGCGAGTCGCTGCTGCGCGTCGACGTTGGCGCGGCGCAGCGCCTGCACCTCCCTCCAGCGCGAACGTCTCCTTACCCTCGGCTTGGTCCATCTGCCCGCGTACCAGCGTCTCTCCTTCTTAAGAGTCCCACTCGCTACAACAAACTCACCTCAGCTATGGTCATCTCCAGCGAGCGTATCTCGTCCTGCATGACGCCGAGTCGCTGCTGCGCGTCGACGTTGGCGCGGCGCAGCGCCTGCACCTCCCTCCAGCGCGAACGTCTCCTTACCCTCGGCTTGGTCCATCTGCCCGCGTACCAGCGTCTCTCCTTCTTAAGAGTCCCACTCGCTACAACAAACTCACCTCAGCTATGGTCATCTCCAGCGAGCGTATCTCGTCCTGCATGACGCCGAGTCGCTGCTGCGCGTCGACGTTGGCGCGGCGCAGCGCCTGCACCTCCCTCCAGCGCGAACGTCTCCTTACCCTCGGCTTGGTCCATCTGCCCGCGTACCAGCGTCTCTCCTTCTTAAGAGTCCCACTCGCTACAACAAACTCACCTCAGCTATGGTCATCTCCAGCGAGCGTATCTCGTCCTGCATGACGCCGAGTCGCTGCTGCGCGTCGACGTTGGCGCGGCGCAGCGCCTGCACCTCCCGCGCCAGCGCGAACGTCTCCTTACCCTCGGCTTGGTCCATCTGCCCGCGTACCAGCGTCTCTCCTTCTTAAGAGTCCCACTCGCTACAACAAACTCACCTCAGCTATGGTCATCTCCAGCGAGCGTATCTCGTCCTGCATGACGCCGAGTCGCTGCTGCGCGTCGACGTTGGCGCGGCGCAGCGCCTGCACCTCCCGCGCCAGCGCGAACGTCTCCTTACCCTCGGCTTGGTCCATCTGCCCGCGTACCAGCGTCTCTCCTTCTTAAGAGTCCCACTCGCTACAACAAACTCACCTCAGCTATGGTCATCTCCAGCGAGCGTATCTCGTCCTGCATGACGCCGAGTCGCTGCTGCGCGTCGACGTTGGCGCGGCGCAGCGCCTGCACCTCCCGCGCCAGCGCGAACGTCTCCTTACCCTCGGCTTGGTCCATCTGCCCGCGTACCAGCGTCTCTCCTTCTTAAGAGTCCCACTCGCTACAACAAACTCACCTCAGCTATGGTCATCTCCAGCGAGCGTATCTCGTCCTGCATGACGCCGAGTCGCTGCTGCGCGTCGACGTTGGCGCGGCGCAGCGCCTGCACCTCCCGCGCCAGCGCGAACGTCTCCTCCTCGCCCTCGGCCCGGTCCACCTGCCCGCGAACCAGTCGCTCTGCGAGCGCAGAACTCTCTTTTTCTAGGAGTTCCACTCGCTGCTTGAGTAGGCGATTCTCTTGTCTGAGACACTGTAGACAAAACGGTAAAGTATAACGCTTTCTAAATTTAATTATATCCATTATAGTTTATTGTTATTATTGTCGGCGTTGTCATAGTGGCAGCCTTAAACCACAGAAGATAGAAGGAAGAGTTTTTAAGCGCATTTGCCTTAGAGACAGCAAGAATGCACTAAGGATTTTCTGCAACCCTACTCTTACTGTCCGGCCACGACAGCAGCGGCAAATGGTAGCGGCGGCTATAGGTGGGAGCGGAGGGTCCGAGGGTGGTGCCTCCTATGGCCGCCGGTCGCCGCTGCCACTTGCCACAATTGATGACGTTATAACTCTCTCATGTACTTAAATTAAGATGGCTCTTCATCTTAATTTTTTTTTAAGGATCAGAAGGTTAATTCTGCCAAAGGAGAACACCAGCCACTTTTAGCCTATATCACAATTTCATTGATATTTTGGTCGAAAATGTACATATAATCCAAGAAAATTAGATTGCAATATATGGAAAATTTGGCAAAATGAAAGGACAACTTTTATCTATCAGGATATGTAGGTTATAGAGCCAAGTTTAATTTTATCTACTCTCCCCCCCTCTCAGGGGTGAGCGTCACCCCCCCGCGCCCTCGAATGTGTCCCGGAGCGCGGTATTTTCCACTTTAGAAGAAAACCGTGTACGATACATACAAAGTGTATAAGAACGAAGTAATCCTGAATAAATTTACTATAAACCTTTCATACATACAAAAGCGATAGCACTTATACAATCGGCGCAATCTGTTACCAAATACTAACGTTTTTAATTATTGATCTTTTTTTTCTACTAAAAGGTTAGTTATCTCAAAAACTGCACACTTCTTGGCCAAAACATGTATGACAAAAGTAAAGAATGGACAATGTTCTTTCTAAAAATTTATAATTTATTTCTGTTTCTCTTTCATTTACCGTTGCAATGCTATTTTTAAAATTTATGTCATTTAGCCATTATGCGAAATATAAATATTCGTACTAGTTAAACGGTGTTACTTGCAATACCATAGACTTCTTATATGTTTTTCTGTAATCTACAAGTATTGAACTATATTCTGTATTTTTTTTTTTTACTTAGCCTCACTATTTTAGGAAATAAGGGGTGTGTGGGGAAATCGTCAAGTTTTGCTCATTTTCGTAAATAACTTCAAAACCGTTTAATTTAGAATTATATAATACATATATTTGAGATGTTCATAATGTACCCTTTCATTTGATATATCACACGATATACTATGCCATTTTTTTTTCTATTTTGCTCCCTAAACTGGCCCTCATGTCAAAATTTATTTATTTGTGTTACGTTACGTTACACGTCCATGTTTGGGTCATCAATTTACATACGTGTACAAAATTTCAACTCAATCGGTCCAGTAGTTTCGGAGCAAATTGGCTATGACCGACGGACGGTCTGAGACAGACACACGAGGGATCCTACTATAATCATAGCGAATTTTCTCCGAAACTACTGGACCGATTGAGTTGAAATTTAGTACACGTATGTAAATTGATGACCCAAATATGGAAATGTAACGTAACGTAAAGTAAATCAAGTAATTTGAAACATGGGGGCCCGATTTGAGGGGTAAATTAGAAAAAAAAAATAGCAAAGTATATCGTGTGACATATCAAATGAAAGAGTTTATTATGAATATCTCAAATATATATATTTAATAATTCAAAATTAAACGGTTTTGAAGTTATTTACGAAAACGAGCAAAACTTGACGATTTCCCCACACACCCCTTATTTCCTTAAATACTAAGTCTAAAAAAAAAAAATACAGGATATCCATACTAATATTATAAATGCGAAAGTGTGTCTGTCTGTCTGTCTGTCTGTCTGTCTGTCTGTTACCTCTTCACGCTTAAACCGCTGAACCGATTTAGATGAAATTTGGTATATAGATAGTTTCAGTCCCGGGGAAGGACATAGGATACTTTTCATCCCGAATAAATATAGTGTTCCCGTGGGATGAGCGGGGTAACACCGCGGGGCACAGCTAGTAGTTCAATATTTGTAGATTACAGAAAAACATATAAGAAGTCTATGGTATCGCAAGTAACACCGTTTAACTAGTACGAATATGTATATTTCGCATAATGGCCAAATGACATAAATTTTAAAAATAGCATTGCAACGGTAAATGAAAGAGAAACAGAAATAAATTATACATTTTTAGAAAGAACATTGTCCATTCTTTACTTTTGTCATACATGTTTTGGCCGAGAAGTGTGCAGTTTTTGAGATAACTAACCTTTTAGTAGAAAAAAAAGATCAATAATTAAAAACGTTAGTATTTGGTAACAGATTGCGCCGATTGTATAAGTGCTATCGCTTTTGTATGTATGAAAGGTTTATAGTAAATTTATTCAGGATTATTTCGTTCATATACTTTTTGTATGTATCGTACACGGTTTTCTTCTAAAGTGGAAAATACCGCGCTCCGGGACACATTCGAGGGCGCGGGGGGGTGACGCTCACCCCTGAGAGGGGGGGAGAGTAGATAAAATTAAACTTGGCTCTATAACCTACATATCCTGATAGATAAAAGTTGTCCTTTCATTTTGCCAAATTTTCAGCTAATCTTACTGAATTAATATGTACTGCGTGACTGAGATAAGAAATGATGTAACAGAACATATTTTATATTCTAGTTTAATTCTCGTGCACTATTTCTGTAGTAAAATTACACGTACAGATATATTTTCAAGTGACTCACCCTGAGGACTGCGATGTCTCCCTGTTCTTTGGTCTTAATAACCGTGTACTCTTTTTCTAACTTCTTCATCTTTTTTGGATTGACCTTTATTGAGTAAGCTAGCGTCATGAACGCGTCTTGATCCGCCTCTGCTTTAGCCGGCAATTCTTTCTGTATATACTAAAATAAATATGACAGTTTAAAATATCTTCAATCAAATATGCCCAACAAAAATAAAAATCAAAACTAAATTAATGTTTATGAATTATATTTTTAATAATGAATTGACAGCTATATCTGAAGAAAAATGACGTCTAAATTAAGACAACGTTGTCTTCTTTCTTTTGGAATGCTCCTCTGTCAGTTTCTGTCTGTGTGAGTGAATATGAAAACACAAATTTCAAATATAGAGCGTCACACACATCAGCATCACTCATATTACCTACACATACAAGAAAATAATTATTTTAACCCATACTATAATAGTATTATTACTTTAAGAATACTCTCCATATCAAGCGAAAGAAGATCATTTTTGCCGAGCGTGAGCATAGCGAGGGCCACTTTGAACACGATCTCTATGCCCTCGGACAAGAACACGTCCATGATGCGACAGGCGAGCGGGAGCGACAGGGTCGTGGTGAACAGGGTCAAAAACCAGCTACTCGCGTATATTGATGTGCTGAAGCTCTGAAATTATACACACTGTTTAGCAAATTCGCAAGTTTACATACATAGTGCAGTAATCCTCATCGTTACTTATTAGTTTCATAAATGTGAAGCTTTGGATTTTTAATAAACTGTTAACCAATGACTCCTCTTCAATAGAACCAATCGTATAGGTATTTTGACCCTACTAGGTTACTGAAAATGGGTTCTTATGGATGGACAAAGTGACCTGGTAGAGTCAAAGTTCCCCGACTTTTCGGTAAGAATATGAGCTGTCTATTAAATTCCTTTGAAGGTTTATTTCACTTCAATGACGACGCGGCTGGCGCAGTGGTTAAGCAACTGCCTACTGAGCCGGCGGTCCTGGGTTCGAATCCCGGCAAGGGCAAATATTTGTGTGATGAGCTCGAATATTTGTGCCTGGGTCATGGATGTTATTTGTATTTAAGTATGTATTTATCTATATAAGTATGTTTATCGTCGTCTAGTGTCCATAACAAAAGCCTACTACTAGAGCTTACTGTGGGACTAGATTGATTTGTGTGAGGTTGTCCGATATTTATTTATATTATTTATTTCAAGGTTTATATCTCGCTTTACCGTACGACTATATGGTATAAATGACACTGACAGAAATCATGGGTAATATGTTCAAGAACAGCAAGTTTTAGTTACGTATGTATTCATAACCAGCTTTCTATGTTTACGTACTATTATGATTATGATTCTCCCCTTTAGACATCAGTGGTCTTGTTAGGCTTACATTTTGAAATAAATATTGACATACAATTACAAATAAATAACTCAATGGGAATGAAGCATGTTATCAATTAGTAATTATTTATAAGTTATATCCATCAGTTAACCGTGTTTGCATCTTTAAGCCGCCATCTTGAAATCTCATTAATAAAGTACTACATAAAATAGTTTGACAGATGGTGATGCGTATAGCCCGGGTTTTACAACCCACGCCATATTGCGGATTTTAGTGGTACTAAATTATTTTACTAGCAACGACAAATTTTTGGTAACTGACGGTGAAAGTCGGTGAATGACACTGATATGAACAAAGAGGAAACAGGACTAAATATTTGCATAATAAAGCCAAAACTATCCACAGTGATGAGTCAAGTTTTTCAATAGGAGTCGGTATTTATTTCGCAAGAAGAACGAAGGATTGGGCAGCATCCCGGTAAACAATGTTTTGAATTTTGATAGTGACAAAATCCTTGACTGACGTTTAATTATGCAAATATTACGTATGCACATTATTGCCATATGATAGCTGTTTGTAGCGCCACTACCCCTGGGGTGGACCGACGCTTACTAGGCTATACCACGCACATAAAACATAAATGTAATCTTATCTCATCATGACAACCTTTTCCTGTGGAGTTATTTGTTTAAGTAACCACGAGATACTTAACATAAACAGCTGTGAATAAACATAAACGACATTAATTGCGCACTAAGACACCACAACACGGACCCACAACACAACCCATATTTATATATTAGACATACACACGACTTGTGATTTTTTTGTAACTTCATAACTTTTACCCCACCTTCATGCAATAATATTTTTTTTCTGATCTCTCAGAATTGGGTTGGCAAACGTATTTTTGATACTTCGGCACCAGGGCTATCTGCAAAATATTAGGCATGCTCTGTTTATTGTTGTAACAATTTCCAAATAGGCAAATATAGAGTAAGTTTACCGTCAGAGTGCGATTATTGATCATATTGCTTACGCATCACTTTAGGATTGTGCCAATTTAATTGTTATAACAATCCCTGATTGGTACGAGTAACATTTATAAATTTTTGGTAGAGTACACACTCTTCAATCCACACAAATAATAATATCAAGTTTAAGCAAACGACTTTAAACAAGTTACTTGTGCCTTTCGATTTGACATAATTGCATTGTGTCTTAAATTGTTAGTGTATTACTTTAATGGTCAAGCGTTAGTTCGTAGTGGCACATGATTTTCGCTTATAGTGTGTTTAAAAGTAAAAAAATGTATGCATTTTTAGCAGACTTATAGAAACAAGAGGTTCTCTAAATTTTGGTTACCACTTTTTACATGCTTGTTGATTTGATATATTGGACAAAGAGGCAGACTTTTAAGCATCCTGGTAGCTGAACTATTAAAAACTTTCCCGAAATGAAAATTCGAATTAAGGTTGCTTGAAGTCAAACGTTAATTTGATTTTGTAACAGCTATGAACACCGATGACCGAGAGTCACGGTCCGTGATGCACTAAGTCTAGAATACAGAGAGGAACATTAATTAGACCACTAAGTGTGTATATGTTTTATATTTGAACATTTTATGTGTCACTAGTGATCTGCTGTAGTATAGGCGTCACTGAAAATCAGCGTCTTGAAGTGAGTATTTCTTACGTCATGACATTAAGCTGAGTGACGACCTTTTTAGCATTAATTTAATCTACACATAAGTATTACGCGTTAATCATGTTTATGTCTGTATTATGCTAAATAAACTGATTTCTTTCTTTCTTTCTTTCTAAGTGCAATTACTAGAATTTCTTACCTTCCGAGTTCAAACTATAGTAACTTAAACAGCTCTCCTTGACCCATTTCAAACTAACTAGGCTGGCTAACCAGGAGTAGTAGGCAAGTCGTTACCTGTGATTGGAAGTGGACATGCAAGTCTGGGAGCAACTCTTGGACGAGGTTCTCTAGCTGGAACATGCAGAGCCCCAGCTCCGCCATGCTGGGTTTGAACATGTCGCGCATGCGGTGTTGCTGCATGATCTTCACCAGCACTGCGAATGCCTCCTCCTCGGGCATCTGTAACAAAATTGAACGTACTCCTTTTTTGTCTATAAAGTTCTACGGCATACAAATTCCAAGTAAGCAGATGAAAGCGCTTTGGGGTATTGATAGGTATGCATGTAACCAGTGGCGTGGCATCCATGTGACCTGATTCCCACCAGATTGCCTACTTTAATAAGATAGAGCACCATTATGTATTGCTATTGAAGATAAAGTAAGAAAAATCTACCCCGACTTGCCCTCAGGTTTGGTTTGACGCCACGGCACTGGTAACTACTAGGCATTTTCATCACACTTAAGGAGCGAGGGCCTTAAATTCATAAAGACTGATTTTTATTTCTAACGATACACAATTTTCTTCCTTACTTCCTTGCAATCCTGAATCTTAAAAGATTTTTTAATTTGATACGCGTTTTCATTTAAATTCGCGTTTGTAATTCCGTCTATTTAGCCCTATAACCACAATGTGTTTTGTTAAACATATTATTTTTGTAACCGATCTGTATGGTACCAAGGACAGCATCTTAGCTCCTGTAATGGATTGCGTTTGTTCACGATCGACCAGATCGTATCACATGAAAGTTGCCTTATTAATACATTCATTACGGGGAACCCGAGCAATTTTGGCAAGATATTCTCTTTGGCTCGATAGCACGAGACTACTATTGGCACCAGCGTATATGGCAGGACTTCAATGTGGTGAATCGAATGTTATGATTATGAATGATGATTTATAGTTTTAGATGTGATTTATTAGGTCGTGGTTTATATAAAACAAGTACCGACGTCGACGACACTTGTTTGTACATTTAAAGTTGACTATCTACTAATAAAGTCAAATAATAATATATTACGATTGAATTGAAATCGAGTGGCATTAGACTACTCTGCTTGAAGTAGTAATTCTCTTTTAAATTTCGGCTGTTTAGATATCTATATTTCTATATTTAATGATATTTGTAAAATTAGGTCTGTATTTTTTACACTAACATTATAATAATCTGGGTTATTTTTCTTTAAACATGTCATTACAAGTACGATTACTTAAAGAACATACACCACCGTTTTAATGGACCACTGATGCAATGATCAAAGTATAAAGAAAACCGGCAAGCACATTGGACCGGTGATCCAGAGGTACCTACCGGGTTCTATTCCCGGTCTCTTCCGACGGGTTACGCATTCATTTTTCGATGCGCTTTGATCTTCGTATCAATGGTTTAATAATATAGGTTGTGCTTTGTATAGCTTCATCAATTCATCATGTTGTGTCATTTTGATCACGATTCTTATGTCATTCTGTATATAACTCAAGACTTAATCGCGTTCAAAGTGTTTATTCAATAACTCGACGTTTTGAACGTGATGTTACGTTCATGGCTTCGTTAGGACCCTTTGATTGATTGATTGAGTCCCTTCGAGACTATGAACTTAACATCACGTTCGAAACGTGGAGGTAATTAAATAAAAAATATTGAACGCGAAAAGTTCCGTTTTGTTATAATAATGTGTGTATATGGTGTCAGTTTAAATTAACTAGCAAATCGACAAATCTTTGGCTATGCCACAAATGGACGTGGTAAGAGGATATCTATTATTGTATTGTTCTTACCTGCATAAGTAGTAGTCCAACAATGAACCCAGATCCTTGGCAATATCCTACTTCGCGGTCGTGCAGCGAGTAAGCCTTCATGACGTTGAAAAGAGACTCTTGGCCTAAGCCGTCCTTTTCTTTGAAGAAGTCGTGCTCTGGGTAAGTGCGCGCAATGTCTCTGCGTATCACTTTCTCACATGCAGACTTCGCCTGAAAATAAAATTATTTCATGGCGCACTAATACAACGCAGTGTGATTTTTATAATTTATAAGCCGAAATTAGTGGCCAGTGTTCGCTAAAATATAAGGCATTTAATGATCAGCAGGTTTCCTTTGGCAGGATGAACCCTAAGAACATTTCAAGGAGGAGAGCCATCTTGATTTTTAGAGCATGGGATTTTGAAATATACCACACCATTATCTTAAAGCTACTCGTTCGTGAAAACTTTTTCGAAACGTACCAGGTTTGAGCTGTAGGAGACGACTGAAATATTTTTTATGAAACATTTTTTCCAAATACATAGCCCGTATGAGCCCAAAGTTGGTATGTTTTGATGTCATTCACATTTTTCACAATAAATAGCTGTAATTTAATAAAGCAGTTTATATATGGAATCAGCTCATGAAGTTCTTTCATTTGATACCCCATGATAGGATTCAGAAATACTCGAAATCCCATTTTTTTATGCCTTCCTCCTGCACTAAAAATCAAGATAGCCGCCTTGTCGCACGAGGTTCCTAATGAACTGGTTTCTGTTCCACTTGGTCAACTACCTTAATATACGAAGCATATTGCTTCTTCTCCGGCGAGCTGTCGACGCCGGCCAGCAGTTGCCACACGATGCCCCTGAAGTGGTGCGGCACGCCTTGCCGCACGAGGTCTCTGATGCATTGGTTCTTCCTTCTCCATTCCGTCTCCCAGTTGTTGACGATGCGGCCCCACGTGCTCCATAAGTCCTCCTCGCCATTGCCGCCGACTCGCGCCTCCGGCTCGTAGCTGGAACTGGTGCCTGGAATAAGGCACGTCACTGAAATTGCTGGCCGGTTTTGATAACCTGGTACACAAGCGGTCCTCGAATCAGAATGTAGCTACAATATTGAAGATACCATGATACTCAAAGGAAACATTTTTTATTAGGTAAAACGACATTATTATTTTTATCAAATAAAAGTGCCTGGTCTTCATTTAAGGTAAAATGAAATACCGTAAAACTACCCAACTATAGTCCAATCATCCAACTATGGTCCAAAATAAAGTTCTCACTCGTTTATTTTTATCAAAATCCACATTCTATCAGTAATTTTATACGTTTTTATTTAAGTTTGTTTAATTATGTTGATCACTTTAGGGTTTATTCGTTATAGTTTTCATATATTAACGAATAATTAAATTGGACCATAGTTGTGTGGACTGGACTATAGTTGGGTAGTTTTACGGTACTTTATTACATATTTAATTATTATCATTAGTTTTACGGACTACTGTTATATACATATCCTCGGGGATAGTGCAATACCGCGTAAGTAACAAGTGTAGATACGAATCAATATTCAAACAAATGCCAACTATTTTATTGAAATGAGAAATTTATCGACAGCTGTTATTTACGCGGTATTGCACTATTACCCCCGACGATATGACGTTTCCAATGTTTCAATTTCCGTCATATTAGCTCTCTTAACTAATATTTCTTAAGCTTATTTCCGAACAGTTCTTTCTATCTTGTATAATTATTACAATAAACGAAAAGGTATGAAAACAAATTAAATTTTATAGTTTTGACCCTGTTGCATTTGATGATTTGATCATCGAGTGGGTGTTAATGTCATATGAGACCATCACAAAGTAATAACGCCTAAAATCTAATAAATATAAACTGACGATCGTATTACTAGCAGTAGCAGTTCCTTTCGCTTTTATAAAACCAGCCTGTAATCGATTAACCTGCCACCTATATCCAGTAAACGTGCAATGACCTCACTAACATCACAATGGAACTATTTCGACAATGACGTAATATTGCCAGCATTAAAACATTAAAAGGTCTTTCTGCATGGAACAAGTTTGTGACTCAACGTCCGAATAACACCCAAATTCTCATAACCGCGGTCACTGGGCCACTTGCTGCGTTATGTCTGCTATTATAACGGCCATACGTGCAATGATATAAGGCGTACATTAGAGTGCATAGGCCGAGCGGAATAACAGAATGTGCAGTAGACTTTGGCAATCCTTTTTAATCCAGTCACTACGCTGTTAGTTGCGCAACATACTTGCGCAAAAACGCCTGAGTATCCAAATAGTTTTCTTTAGTGCGTATTCACTTAGTTTGACAGGTATTCCAAAACAAACTTCTTCATTTAACTTAGATAGCAGCACAGTTATTTACCATCGTCTTCATACTTTGCGGTGTCATTTGCGATCAGTCTACTGAAGTAAAAATCTAACACTGATTCGTAGATCGGTTGATTTTTATTAGGGAACATGACAAGTTAAAACTCGACATTTCTTTATTTAACAGCAAACACACGGTTTTTACCGTTTCCGCGACAAATTAAAATTACAATAGGCACGAATTCACTTAAGTTTTAACTAGTTCACTGTTCTTTCGCGCACTGGCACGGTTGGACGCATCGCCTTACTTGGACTAGTACCAACTAAGATAAACAACAGATAAGGGAACAGTTAGGCATGGCTTGATTTTCTCACTTCTTCTCGTTTATCAGCGTTTCAGCAACGTAACTGCGCCGGATTCTTTACAGAGATAGGTTCGGTTGATATCGATACCGACACTGACTGTCGTTTTTTTTAAATATATACATTTTCATAATCTTTCTAGATTTATGATTTTAATTTACATGAAGAATTAAAAAAAGATAGAACATTATTTTACTTAACTCAAATAGGTAAACGTCCAAACGATCAAAAGCAGCAGGCGTATTGCACGTAAAATTTCATAGTTACCTAAAATCACGCGATTTCATGAAACATTGGATAGCAGGCTAATATTAATAGATACTTAATACTATTGAGGGCAGCGCATGTAAAAATACGCCATCACGTTTCATTACGGAAATTAGTTTTAACGATTTTTTGTGGTTGAGCATAACCGGTTTCATCACTAATGAGTTAAGGAAAAGGAACACTTAACTTAATTGAAAAAAGAAAAAAAAACACTAATAATATTTTCACACGTTACTTACATATAGCCTAGAAAAGAAGTTTTCTCAAACATGCAATGAAATGTCGTCATAACGTGCGTTATTATATAACAGGCTTCGAAATATCACGTTTCGGGCGTAACAACTCGAGAACTGTAAAGGAGTTTCATACAAAATTGAAGGCTTAAGCCGAGAAGTCAATTTTTTTTAAGCATGGCGTCTGTGTTCACAACCCGCTAAACAGCTGAACTATACTTTTTTAAAGTGGTGTATTTTTTATTTCATTGCATATGTTTGAGAAAAGCACTATACATGCCTACCCGTGAAAAGGTCTGGCCGGCTTCGTATCACTATCCTACTATACCTACTCACCCGGTAATGTACTATTACAAATATCTATATATAACAGCGTTGATTGATTATTTACGTGTCTGGTTTTAGTGTACATTTGTTGTTAATGTAAAACACATCGATCGCGTTTGTGATAAGTTGATAACATTAATACGGGAAACGTAAACACGTTCGAGCCAAAGCCAAAGAGCTAAAAGGGCTGCGTTGGAAACTTACACTTGAGGCACTGCCTGTTGGGTTCCTGCAGCTTGGCGACCAGCACCCTGTCGGGTGTCGGGATCAATTAGACGTAAGAAGCCATACCTACATAACTAATAATAGTGTTGGTCGAAGTAACCTGTGTACGGTGTTGAGCCTTAATCTCTTGACATCGGCCTGAAGCTTGGTAAGCAGCGCCCGCGCGGGCGTCGGGGTCGTGTCAGGTGAAAACAGCAATGAATGACTAATAAAGGTTTCAGTTGCAGTTACCCGAGGCCAACGATATCTGCGAGGTGTCGGAGTTCTTGCGGCTGTGTACGGTGTTGAGCCCTAGGCTCTTAACGTCGGCCTCGATCTGCCTGTTAGCTTCCTCCAGTTTGGCGAGCAGCGCCCGGTCGGGCGTCGGGATCGCGTCAGATGTCTCCGAAGTTGGGAAACCTGTGAGACATCATTAAAGAAAAATAACAATCAGAGCCTCTAGTGTAACTTTGATTGTAATGCAAAAAAAGTCTCGAATGCGTTTGTAATTATACCTTTTATACAGAAAACGTAAACGCGATCGAGACGTTTTGTTGCGTTGGATATTTACATTAGAGGCTCTAAACAAGAACTTTAGATCACTTAATGAAAACTGATTGAGTACCTATCATGTTACGGCTTCTAGATTTCACTTGTTATCTGTTAGGATAGCTGGTGCGTAATAGGCGGTGCCGGAAGGATTGTTGAAATTTACGCACTCATTAGTCATATTAATAACATTTGTAAATAAGAGACTTCCGGGTTAGAATAACTTCACGTCTATTTTTGAACTAAACACCTCTAATAGCTGTTGCGAATATTAATAAATAATATTTATGTACAATAAATAACAATTAGTCGACAGTAGACTTTTACGAGATTTGGTCGTATGACCTAGCATGTGTCGAGTAAATACGAATAATTTATTATATGAGCGGGTTTAAACAATTCAAGATTATTACGATCGTCATCAATTCAGTTGGTAAAATATTTATTTTGTTGTCATGAAGCGCCCATGAGATTTTCACTGATAGGGCAAGAAGGGACAACACTCAACACGCACAAATGACCCGCGGAAACACTTTCGAGTTAAAATAATATGATATTTGCCTATCATTCTATTACTAAACATATTCAAGCTCAACAAAAGATCTTCGCCAATTATTATGTGGAATTTCAATTTGTTTAAAACTATTTATAGTGACAATTATCAAATATCACAATAATACTGACAAAAGGCATTATACCAGCCCGTAACTCTACGCTGAGACTTGAAAATTACTCATTGGACACAGGCAAACAGCGTATTAGGCTAACTTTATATTATACACTAACTGATGAATCACATAAAACTTGCCAACTTGCTTTACTATAGACAAATGCGAATGTGCAATTTGGAAACAAAACAAATGGTAAAGCGTGTCGAACCGGGATGTTGCGTGTAAGCAGAGCCCAGAGAGGCGAGAGTGGTGTGTAACACGTGGGAAGCATGCGGGGTTACTAGTGCCGGGTTAGTGACGTTAGTGTTAAACCAACAAACCGTCCAGGGATGACACAGGCGAGTCTGTATTACTAGCGATGGAGGTTCCGGGGGTGACGGCCGGCGCGGCGGGCGCGTCCTTTGCTTCGGCATCCACCTTCATGGCGACTCTGGATCTGCCATATAGAGCCCTCCCCTCGCCCTCCGCCCCGCCTCCCGCGCGCTCCTCTCTGCACCAGACACGCGCAGTCACGCCATCAGCTCACTCAGAGACCAGACAGTACATCGCCCTGTCTAACCCTATATTATATACGCTTGTTTACATTACAATTCAATTCGATTAAGGTATTGGCGTTATTTCTCGTAGAATTTGAAAATTGAGATTGAAAGTTATCTTGAATTATTAATTTGTCATCAATCATCATACAACAAAACAATAAAAATTATTAATAATAATAAAGTAACAGATTACGTATAGGAGAACTCCTAACACTAAGCAAATAATTGAAAGGTAGTAAGGTTCAGTAATACGAGTATCGAGTATGCAAATGAAAAATCCACCAACATGCAAACATTATGAGTAAAACGACAGATGATAACGGGTATTGTAAGGTTTGTTGCAGTCACAACACTATGGAATAAAACAATAATGACAAGAGTAACGTAATAAAATGTCACCATTAGTTACAGCTAAATTTAGGTTCATCAGGTTTTGGAATTATCATGCTATATTTATAGGTAGGTGAAAGTTTGTACGATCCGCGTGCCGCGGGCCCGCGGCCATCCGCCTACTAAGCATGAAGGTCGCAGTCGCAGCATACGAGTACATTTAATTGATCAAAACCACGCACGGAGCATTACAAAGCAGCGTACTATCCGATCCGACTGTATTTCTAGCATGCAACACTGAAACATCACCAGTCACACACTTATAGCATCAATCAAATACACACCACCATAATGAATGTGTATCGTCTGCTGACATAATACATATAATGATCAAAAGCAATTAGTTACACTGAGATGCTATGACAATATAACCCACCTATCCAGATCGGGAATTTTATAGGTGATTTATAAGTCTCGAGTTTTAATTACATAGGTCTTCGTCAATTAACCTAGATAGTTGAAAGGGTCGGCTCTTGGAACATAATTTATAGAATAAAAAGGAAATATCGTAAGGTCAATACTCTATAAAGAGGGCGTGACTTGTTACTAGTTAGACAGCGTGCGAAAGTTAATTAAATTCCGAACAATATTTTTCTATCACTACCTATATTGTGTGGAATGGTTGACTGCTAACAAAATCTAGAACACCGAGCTGCCAATTTATAAAATAGGCCTCGTCCTCAGCCTCTGCTACAAAAGACATTGTATTTAGGTAGAAATAAAAATGCCCTAAATATATTAAAACAATTAATCGATACATATAATGATCAAAACCAAGTAACCATGGCAAAGTAAGAAGAGACTATCGCATATCTTTCCTACATCGCTATGCTATACTAGGCATTTGAGTATACATGTATATTATGCCTGCGGTGTCGTGTCTCGTATAAAATATTCGTAGGCACGTACATTTCCATAAAGTACATTTTCTTATAAAGATAGGTTGCAACCCGGAAAGCGAAAAGCGGGAATACGGAAAAGACAAATAAATGTTTGCATTGCATTTGAAAGGTAGTAACGGGTTTTAGGGTTTCACAATATTAAGTTTAATAATAAGAGGAAAGCAATTGATGCTCTAAGTCATGCTCAAAAAAAATTTATGGAAGTGAACCGGGCATGTAGCGCGCCTGGCAGACCACAGATGGACCAAAGCCGTAGAGGTAGACCTCATACGCGCTGGGAGAATGACATAAAGAAAATAACAGGAACAAATTGGCACTATATAGAGCAGGACCGAGAAAAATGGCAGGCTTTGGAAGAGGCCTTCACCTAGGGGCCTATGATGGTCGCGTTTATCACATAAATAAGTGACAAAGCATTCGTCACTCACATTCGCATTTTGTCAAACTTTGACACTTATTTATCGCGTGATAAAAGCAACCATCACAGGCCCGCTGAAAGGACTTCCTTAAATAAAATAAAAAATAGTATAATGATAATATCTTGTAATTTTAATAATTAGGCAACAAAAGGCTTTTTATTATATTTTTATAATTAGGGGAACGGAACGCAAAACAGCACAGGAAGGTAAAACGTCTATAATCTTGGAGATCACTATAAACTTGGAGAGGACTACAATGTACTGGTTATTTTGCCAATATCTCAGTTACCCCTCTATCGCTTTATTAGTGCTTTCGTTTTTTCTTTAGTGTCTTTTTTGTCGTATAAAACGGAAATTTGGTTTAGCTGTTTTTTTATGGGTCCTCATATCCCTAATTTTATGAGTTCACATTAGTACTGACTAGTGTTGTTCGTTTTAAGAATAAAAGATTATGAGATGGGATGTTAAAATAGTCTCAAAACTATACAATGTTTTCATAATCATAACTAACCAAACCAAATAGCAAAACGGTTCGGGCAAAAGATATTAAAGTAGGTACCATCGAAGTATCTAGAGCTGAGTCTCAAGGTAAGGGTTAGGATAAGGGTAACAAAAATGCTAGTTTCACTTATGAAGAAGTTTCAAGGGTGGTCTGTTTTACCTACCCTTGTGGACAGGACGGACCAAAATCGAGATATTGGAAATCATCTAATATCTTGACAGTCAAATACACTTCACTCGCTCGCAATCACTCGGAATAATAAAGGCTAGAACATTCATCCTATTTCTACCCAAAAACGAAAAACAATTAAAAAATAAGTGGTGTCAATGGAAACAAACGTTAAGATCGGAATATTAAGATTTCGCTGTTACGCCGCTAGCAATGAAAAAAATTAGTCAAATTATTCTTTTCTATTATTAATTTATATAATTTAGGAAATATTCTTTGATAGTACTTAACAAAAGAAATTCCTGTATTAAATCGAGGAGAATTCATTCAGTTAGGACACGGTTTTATATATAAAAAAAGCGTATAGAATTTTATTTGTACTCGCGGAAAGCTCTCAAAGAACTTCGATTAGAACAGCGTTGGTGTCGAGCTGTTGACATTGGCGCCGGCAAACAAATCAAGTTACAGTTTGTATACAGCGGAGTGCGGCGTGACTCACCGAGGACATACGATATTTAACTATAAGCATATTACAACTATCATGTAATTATGTCCACCACAAACACAATGCAGCACGCACTCTCCGGACAAAGGTAAATTAACATGTGTATACAGTATTTGTGTAGTTTGTGTGAGCTCTCAGATTGCGATTCGGGTTTGGGAGAAAACTGAGAGGTGAACTGAAAGCTCACGCCCAAGATGCACGCAACTTTGTCCGCGTAACCTTCCTTTTTTTTACCTTAGGCGGCTAAAAACTATTCTATACTTGACCATCTTTGGATGTCCAGCTATCCATGTGCCAAAATTTGTTAAAACCCGTCCAGACGTTTTGGATGGCGCTGCAGGTATAACAGGCTCCGCGAACCCATACTAAATAGACGTCAACTGTTTTTTAATACAAATTTGAATTTTCATATAATTACGTAGTAAAGGTGCTTAGATTAGTTTTCAATTAGCCGACTACCAGTCAATTATGTCGCAAGACGTGGCGGATACATTTTGAACGATTCATATCTATATTGCTAACCCGGTCACTCGATATTTAACATCTAACTATCAGCATATCTTTACAACTATTCATGGAATTCTGTCGACCAAGTACAAAAGACACGCACTAACAGAATAATGAGGTAAAATATAAATACCAGGCAGGCCAAATCCTTGATTAAACCGTAGGACACAGAAGTCTAACAAGAGCGTAGCTTCGGGAACAGGCTAAACCCTTACAAAGCGTAGCTTGACGCAAAATGTGGGGAACATTAATCAACCGAGGAGGCCTACTTTTATTCTTAAATTAAACAAATTTACTTACTATCATTGTCACGCTGCCTGAATATGTTGAAAAGCAGTTGAATGAATGTAAACGTATTATTTGTGTTAAAGCCATGTAGAGTAGTCAACCAAATCCGTGCCGCCAGTTTGGTTGGTACACCATACAACACCGGTTGGTGACTGCGCCTAACAACATAGAACTTAATATCGCGTGAATTTCCCGTATTTTCCCTTATGTCCAGCCAGACATGGTGGAATTGATAAACCCGTTTTGACTAAACGAACACGAAACCTACGAGTAATTCGGCGGAATATAGGGTTCAGTGAATATTAGTCAACGGTAGTATGTATTCAGCTCATCACAAAAAATAAGATTCGGTCTAGATTTTTGGCACTGCTTATATACCTAATATTGTTCAATATCTAGAAAGGAGTGCCATATTGCATTTAATGAATATACGGCAATCTAGTTTTAATTAAATCCATGCTGACCAGTGGTGAGTTTCATTTGGACATTCAGCGTTGCCCCGGATTTGTCAATTTATGTTCAAATTATAGTTTATATTAGTGCTCAGAAATAAGAAATGTGCCGATTTCATCGATTTTCATTGACTACGGACAGGAACGAAAGCTTAATCAGTGTGTACAATTTACGTTTTTGTTGTTACGTTTGTACGACTGATTTGTGGTGAATACTTCAGCATTTTTCAAACGTGCATCGATTTAAAAAATGCCCGAGGTAAATTGTTTTAAGCGTAGGTACTCAATCGTGCCAATATAAAAACGAAATAGATCTCTTAGGGTGACCGTGAAAGAGAGAAAGATTTGCTTTCAATAATAGACTATTTTTTGAAATTTTGTATGTACATATAGTATATACAAATATACCAACTACGCATTAAGGTCGATAAAGCCTCTCTTGATGGCTTCTATGCTAGGCGGTTTACCTCGGGCATCTGAACCTAACCTATTCATCAATATTCACAGTATTATTCCGCAGCAGTCCGCCGACCACCAAATATAATGGACACCATATAGGGAGGCAGTGGGAAGTTTACTGTACCTGTCTACCAGAACTAGACCGGCCCGATATCGCACAAGCGGTCAATGAAGTTAGCAGGAAGATCGAAAATCCCACTAAAGAAGATGTCACAAAACTGAAGAAAATATTTAAATATTTGGTGGGAACCGAAGATAAAGGCATTTTGTTCAAACGAAACTCCCCGATAGGGATCATCGATGCCTTACAGAGACGCGGACTATGCATTGGATCCAATGACGAGAAGAAGCACTTCTGGTTCCGTGCTAATGATAGCCGATGGGCCAATCGCATGGGCATCTAAGAGACATCCTATAGTGGCGTTATCGTCGACTGAAGTCGAGTACATAGCGGCAGCAGACAGATGCAAAGAGACATTGCACTGAAATCTCTATGGAAGGAAATAACCGATGCGAATATAAAAATAAATTTACACGTTGATAACCAAAGTTCGATTTAACTTGTAAAATCTGGATCCTTCAACAAAAGGTCGAAGCACATAGATGTGCGATACCATTTTTTACTCCAACACTTCGTGGACGGACTGATCAGTATCAGCTCCCTGTCTAACTGAGATTCAGTTAGTTCATCATCATCATCATCATCATCATGAAATGATGACAAAACCACTGTCAAAAGTATAAAGTTCGAAAGACAATGTGCAAGATTATATATACGTGTCTCGGCAACTTGAACGAACACCAGAAGCAGGTGTTGGAAGGTCGTGACGCTGTCTATATTCGTCTATGACATGTTTTTGAATTTATTTTAGAAATTATTCTGATTTAACACAATGTTCACATAATTTACGTTTTAATTAATCTAAAGCCGCCAATCCATCCGATCAACCACAGAATTATTTACTTACTGTTTATGATAATGTGCAGCGCCACGCGTGGGTAAATATAAAACTTATACGTAAGTACATAAGTTTCTGTCAAAAATGACATTTTAGTGGCAAGCTTTTATAGCCGACTGTACTTTTCTTTGGATATCCATCAAATGCTCACTGAGACGATTCTAAAGAGCCCAAGCTCGGTAGGATTGCTTTTTCTATTATAGAGTTCCTATGGCCACCTTTCGGCTCCATCATCAGATCAGCCCCATGGTACCATATTATTGTATTGTCATCAAAGTTAAGTAAGTATGCAAAATTTCAGCTCAATCGGTTTACGATATCTGCTTCAAAATTGAGTTGCAAGATTTCACCCGAACATACATACTTTAAACATACCATGCAAGCTAAATAAAAGCTTGTAAAAAGGCCGGCATTTGTAAGCCGGTTCAGGACACAGAAATATTTCTGTGGTTAAGGACTATAAAATGACAAGGCCGTTTGTAAAATGACGATTTATACAATTTGCCTACGATACGAGTAGACCTGTATCTATAGCATAGGACTTGTTCTTTAAATTCTATAATAATATAATCTCTAATACAATCTAAGGTAAACATTTTTGAAACAGAATGTTCTACACCGCGAAGTGCCATGTTACAGGCTAGGGGAAGCAAAACTGTTTATTTTTTTGTAAAACAGCTTTTAAGCTGGTTTTACTATGACAAAAAAAATGTTTTTGGCTTTTAGGCCTTGCTCGTAATATAAGGAGAGCGATGAAACATTATCTACGGTTAATTACCAATGTGTAAAGATCTTTATTATCCTAATTACATATTAAATAATTGATTCGACCGCTTGGAGGCTGTGCGTTCACAGTTGAAATGGATTAGCAGGGAAATCGAGTTCAAGATTGCAGTATTTATAATTTGATTACATCAAGTAGGTATACGAAATGGACCAGCTTCTTTTCAAGACGTATGAAATGCTACGCGTAATTAAGATTTTGTCATATAATAAAATTTTGCGAGCGGTGGTAGCCTAGTGGTGTAATGATGCATGAGCTAAGTACTTTAACTCTAGAGTTATCCTGAGTCACGGGACCACCAATTGTAATGTATGCTAAGCCCTAACTAAAGGTACAGGTCCTTCGTCTGCTTCACCCTCCTCACCAGACTCTACTCCTACAACAAAACCCTAGGAAACCCTTCAACAACTATCTAGCCTTCCAGAACCTACAACTAACCAAACCTAAATATGAAAGGATCCTTATAACAATTGTGCTTGAACTTTTCTTAATACTAATGGCCAAAGTGTGATCTGTATAGGTGTGATTCGTCTAGGGCAGGATCCAACGTTGTTGTAGTAACACAGTTTCTTTTAAGAGATATGTAGCCGTGATGTGCCATTAAGTACCTTCAAACCTATACTACTATGTATTTTTGTTAATTGAACCTAATAAAAGTGTAATCTGTTTCCCTTTTAACCCTAGCTTCTATTCTGCTAACTTGGTTCTTTATACTAATTATATTTTTAACTTAATGTTATCTATCCTCAAAATATAAATGTAATGTTTCCTGTGTAATCTAGCCTTCAATATATCTACAGTTCCTATAGCATGATTCAGTAATTCAGTATGGGATATTCCACTCTATTAAATATTATTTAATTCTATATGAAATATGAAACTCATCCAGTCCACAAGTAAGTTATAGAGATATTAGATTATGTAACAATAAAAATCAATATATGACTCAAACCCAAATCTTATTAGAATTCTGAGATGAAAGATAATTTAGTGTTTGAAATTGCATATCTTATTCAAAAATATTTGGTAGACAAGTAATTATGTACAATATGAAACTACACTTCATAATTAATCTATAAATAGATTGAAGTTACTGAAAATATAAGATTTTATTACAAATTTAATGAATCTTAAGTTTTCATGTTCGACCAAATTAAATGATTTTTAGTATGATATATTAATATGGAATAATGGTACAGATTTCATACTTTTAGTAAGTTCCAGTAGGATATTCTAAAGTAGACTCTAGGTCTAAACAAGAAGTAATTGGTCGGTGAATAGAATTCTGAGTTTTATTGAAATCCTTCGACCGCATACAAAATATTATCATTTGACTGTGTTATACTAGTAATGCAATCATCTCATTCTCCCAAAAATATTTAGTTTTGTTAAAAGAATGTCGGCTACCAAACGTGAGCAATCGGATAAGAACATGGTTACTTCACATATAAATTGGGGGAATACCGTTCTTTGAAAATTAGAAACAATTCATCTTTTGTATTTGTTTGGTGTGTTATTTTAAATATCACCAAAACCCATGTCCCTGGATGCCGTATGATTGCTAATTATAATCTTTTAATGGCCTTCGGGCTCTTTTAGAGAAAAAGATCTCTCTCAGATCTATTCTGAGACTATGAAACTTTACTATGTATATTTGTTATTAAACAACACGATTTCCCTTCACTCGTGGACTAAATGAATTCCCATTCCATTCATTATAAGCAAATGAGTTGTAGTACTTGGTTTTTCGTTTAACTATAAACCAAAAAAAATGTCATTCATCCTTGAAACATAATAAACTCATTGTTGTCAATTTGAAGTCTCTTTCAACTCGCGAACTTGACTCATTCTGATAAGGGAAATTCCTCTCAAGCCTTGTGATATTAATTAATTAAGTTCTGAGATCTGAAATGTATAAACAAGGACAAACAACTTCCATTATTGTTGCTTAAATGTCCTAGGCCATTCTTAGCAGTCTACACTCCAGACTCCAAATCCAGCAATAGGAATGATTTGTTTTCCATTTCTAGACATACTACACAACAATCTACCATAGAATTTCCTTATCAAAAATTATAATAACATTTAAAATTATTTCTGTTCATTGAAACGGGCGAATGTCATCTCTCTGCTGATTTGACATATCTTCAGTGTTGCCTTCTTAACACTACCGATGTCTGTTATAAAAGTACATTACTTTACCAAATTTTAAATCATAATCGGTAAAAATTATCTAATTGTTTCTACAAATATCTATGTAAAAGTAAAGGTTCTAAATATCTGAAAGGTCTAAATAACAGATTTCTCTATTCCATTCCTTATAAACTGTCACAAGATTTTGTTTTTTACTACAGACAACCCGAGCCATAAACACTAATAAAACAGTAGGTTAGCCTCTGCATTTACTGTATCTGACAAGATTAAAATAATTTGAATAGATGTTATGTTAGTTAATGATGAATGGCCGATTGCTCGGAAGATAAAGAACCCCTAATATTCCTATTAAAGTGTACCTTTCACTATACCCTGTTCCCTAGCTAGAACCACCAATACTAGAGGCCTAAACCTCATATTTACATTTAAACGTGTATGGGACCTAGGTAAGCTAAACTATAAATTCGGGAGATTAACCCGAGGTTGGACTAGAATCGGTGTAAGTGGATCCCCCTGTGCGGCTGACACACCGGGAGCACAGAGTAACCCGCCCTAATATGTGTAGATAATGCAAATATATAAATATATAAGTATATGAGACCAAACCTGGAGGTCCATCTGATTTCAACAAGTGCGGATATCCCGCATGCCCAACGTGTGGACCTTGCATTCACCAGATAGAGCACTCTAGATCTGTAGGCTTATCACTGCACTTATATATGGCTAGTGTCCGAGTCGCCTAACTCGGATAAAATTAGAAGAGTCTGAAAGATATTCGTTTAACAGCCGCAAGGTTAAATATCTTTCATCTGGCAACCATGTACCAAAACACTATTTCTGGCATGTAATTAAGCTTAATAGCTTTCAATAAAAAAACAAAATCCCACCAACTTTTAATAAATAATTATAGTTCAGAAATTTAATCTAAATTCCAACAGAAATTTCCCTTAGAATTAAATTTAATACCTTATTGCCAGACAATAATGTTACCCAGTCGAAGTCGCAAGTAAAAATGAATGAACTCTATAAAATCCGTCCGTCCGTTTACCACTCGCTTTTCGGTGAAGGAAAACATCGTGAGGAAACCACCTAAGCCCAATAAGGCCTAGTTTCCCCTCTGGGTTGGAAGGTCAGATGGCAGTCGCTTGCGTAAAAACTAGTGCCTACGCCACATCTTGGGATTTAGGTAGCCGACCCCGATTGAGAATTCATTCTCAAAAAATGGGACAAAGGCTAGGAGGATGATGATGATGCATAGCATTTAATGCATATTAAAATTGCTATGTATATTACAATTTTATGAACACAGTACATAGAATGAAAAATCATCTTGACCTCCGATTACGTACGATTGTAACTAATTCGAGAGTTATATTTATTATACATACATATGAGCTCTTTTGACCTATACATAAACTATTTTATTCCGGAGTTAAATCTTTAGAAGGTGGATGGTGGTGTACTTAACTGAAGTATAAAATCATATATTGGAAGTATATGCATCAAATAAAGTGCAGTAATAACCGTAATAAGCTTACTACACAACGGCCATTCGAAAAAATTAAATAAAAGGATACCACTGGTTCTAACATACTGCAATCAAAGCAGTGCACGCATTTATATCAGCAAAATAAATTGCTAAGGACCATTGCTATCGGTAATTCCAAGTAAGTTGTGATCAAGATGCTCAAAATAACTCACTTTTAATAAAGGATGATTGTATATTTACCTGTTTTGGGAACTAAAGGTGTGTTGGTTGCAGCTTGTAAAGGCTCAAACATGAACTAACTGAAACAAAAGAACAAACCTGTTATTTTATACGAAAATATACGGCACGCCCTACAATAGAAAAAAAATATTTTGAAAATTTACTTAAACGCCTATAACGAAAGACATTTATGGGCATGTTGAAGAAGAAACATAAACATACATAACATAATATAAGTGGTCAAGTTACATAAAACCGTTAAAAAATAGACAATATAAAAAAACCCGGCCAAGTGCGAGTCTGACTCGCGCACCGAGGGTTCCGTACAAAATTTCACTTATCCCATCTTAATTGGCCTGGTTGAGTTAAGTTTGCACCTGAAATGTATGGCGCCGCATACAAACGAGGTGCAAATTTAACGCAACCGAGCTCTCCAAATATGATGTTTGAAAAGAACTATATTTTATTATGATTTTATTACAAATGTATAGTTTTCAGATTTTTATAAGTACTTGAAGTATGTGACAATATTACTTGCCAAATTTCATAGTTCTAATTCATCGGGAAGTAACCCTATCATTTTGATTCCCTTGAGAGTGTCGAAATGTACGTTTGTTGCGACATAAACGGCCGTATTTTTTTTCACGTTATCACAGACAGACACACGGACGGACGGACAACAAAGTGATCTTATATCGGTTCCGTTTTTGCCGATTGAGGTACGGAACCCTAAAAATAGGAGACAGAAACGTCAAGTGTGATTTCCAGAACGTGTCCGTTTTAAATGGCGCCCATGACGGATTTGGTCTAATGTTAGGTTGGCACCGACAATCTATGTTTCACATAACAAATGTACTTGTGTGCAGAACTTATCACGCCGTTTTATTTTATGGGTATAGGGCTACCCCTATAATAAATCCCCATAATAGCCGACTAAACTGTACGCAGGTAAAACACAGAAGATTGAAATACACTAACTACATAATTAAACAAAAATTATATCAATAACAAGTTGAGATTGAACACAAGGCAGTCACGGCTGCGATAAATCAATCTTTTACAGTCTGCTGGTAAACTGGATTACCTACTTCACTTAATAACGAAATACTTCTTCGAGTATGTAAATTATGATTAAAAAAGCAAAATGCAAAAATCTTGCCCTTCGGATTCACTTCAGTACAAATTGATGCTCAAATTATACTATCCATTCAGCGCTCAAATATTCACAGTACTTAAACAAGGCAGCAAAAGACTCATTCATGCACACAAAACCAAATACGAGTCTGCCATTTGAAAGGACTGGACTTTTCAAAGCGGTAAAGAGCCGCGGGATAGATAAGTGAGCAAATAACCGCTTCAATTAAGCACCATCCATACAGCTATCGAACTCAATCAGTAGCATGTGCAATAGTTTTTTCATAAAAATTACGGTTCGGTTTTTATTCGTTCGTCCAACGTTGGCAAATAAATAAATCATATTATAATTTTAACTTAAATATTTTTAGTAGTGACCGAATAATTTCGTGTTTTTTTCCGTTTTCAGCCAAAAATCATGATTCAGACATATTTTCGTTTTCGGCCATAAACCAGCTCTGAAGCTTTAGGCAAGCCGACAATCAGAAGTCATTGAATTATCGCGCGCCATTCAGTCTACTCGTACCTCGTGCCATAGCCCGGCAATATTTTATTCTATTTCTTTTAAATTAAGATCTGTACCTGTATATGTATAAAGACCTGTTATTAATATCGGACATCATCACACATTGTATTATGGGCACTAAACGACGATATGCATACTTCAATATATAAAATACATACTCAAATACATATAAGTATAACATCCAATGACCCAAGAACAAATATTCCAACCCAGGGGGCCTATGATGGTTGCTTTTATCATGCGATAAATAAGTGACAAAGCGTCCGTCACGTTTTGACAAAATGCGAGACCGTCGGCTCAGTCAGACAGGCAGCTGCACCACCACTGCGCAAATCGAATCGTCCATGTAGTTGATTATAGAAAATATTTCAGCCAGCGGAAATATTAATATTGAAACGTGTAAATAATTATTTTCAGCTAAAAATTCATTTTCGATTTGTATTAGATGTCATTGATGTGTATATGAAATATGAATACGGAACAAAACTGCAACTTCACTTTCACGTTTATACAACCTATAGGTATTGATGCTATTATAGTATCACAACATGCAGCGTTCCAAGATATGGATGGCGGTTATATCCTTCTGTATACAGAAGGCGTAGAGCGGACATGGATTCACGGCCCACGTGGGCAGGTACAACGCACCGTGACTCATGGACTGGCTACCGATATTTCCCGTTCTCTAATTTGATACTATACTGAGCTGGTTACCACATAGGTATATGTATGAATACAATATACATACTATAGCTTGGGGCCGCATGCATACCAGTTCGTTGTAATTTGTTTGATGAGATTTTTTACCGGGAATAGGTAAATAGCGCTTTTTTTTTCAAGACCATGTTAACCGTTACCTTTAACGCTTGCCAAAGCCTTTTATGCGGTCTATGCGAGAACTACTTTTTATTTATTTGTACATAAACATGTTCAAACTAACATACTGGACCAAGTTTGTTTTAAGGGAGCAGTTGTAGATGCTCGCATAGACCGCATAAATGGCTTTGGCAAGCGCTAAAGGTAACGGTTAACATGGTCTTAAAAAAAGCGCTCTACCTATTCCCGGTAAAAAATCTCATCAAACAAATTACAACGAACTGGTATACATGCGGCCCCAGGCTATAGTATGTATATAGTATTTATACATATACCTATGTGGTAACTAGCTCAGTATAGTATCAAATTAGAGAACGGGAAATATGTATTTATTTATTCATAACATATCTATAACATAGCTAAAGCAAACGCGTTACAGATCTCAACCTAAAATAAATAAAATTAGGGGTATACATATATAAAACTAGATATGGGGTAAAATACATTTAAAGACCGTTCTAACTTTCTGCATTCATTCATCACGCTTGCATACCTGGTAGCGAACACATCGCTTATTGGCCACTCGAGAAATTTCGCAATTGCAGTCAGAGAAAATGCTTCAAGAAAAGCCAAAAAACAATACTTAATAAGCATACCGCGAGGTTTTCGGAGCACAAATGATCCCATCAAAAACATAAATGTTAAATTAGAGCCAAGTTCTCGCATGCCACGTTGTCGACTTCGCCGACAAAAGAATTGAGATCTATATGGGCGCCAAGTTCTTTGCCCTAAATTTTTTAGATACAAGGACATGCGACATACTCAATGCATTTATTTTACTTGGGGTGTAATTCAATATCAAGACTGGACTTGGCTAGTTTTTACATATAAATTTATATTATATTTGTCTAATCATTAACCTATTTTCGTAAAGGTATGTACGCAAGTTAGTGTACGTCCTGTTACTTATACTGTTAGCTTGATTAATAATACTATGTTACTTTGATAAAATGAAGTCAGTTTGTGAAAACTAGCCAAGTCAAATCTTGATATTGAATTACACCCCAAGTAAAATAAATGCATTGAGTATGTCGCATGTCCTTGTATCTAAAAAATGTAGGGCAAAGAACTTGGCGCCCATATAGATCTCAATTCTTTTGTCGGCGAAGTCGACAACGTGGCATGCGAGAACTTGGCTCTAATTTAACATTTATGTTTTTGAAGGGATATCATTACTTTTTGTACATAAATTATTATGATGTGTTAATTACTTAATCATTACTTGTGTGTGTGCTATTCTAGTACATCTTTTAAACAAACAAAGAATTTCCCAAATCGGTTAGTGTTGGATTCTTGTGTGTGTGTGTGTGTGTGTGTGAGAGAGAGAGAGAGAGAGAGAGAAAGAGTGTGAGCTATGCTAATACATCTTTAAAACAAAGAAAGAATTTTCCAAATCGGTTAATAAATGACGGAGTTCTGAGGCAAGAAGCATAAATAATAATAATAATTAAAAAAATAAAAAAATCACTGTTTTCGATTTTTTTATGTGTACACACACAATTACCAAGCTGAATGCCAAATTTCACCTTTCTAGGTTACCTGGAAGTGGGTTAGGTTTTTGATTACTAGTGAGTCAGTCAGTCAGTCAGTCAGTGATAAAAATACCGTTTTTTGGACTTTAATATCAATACCTATTTCACCTATATTTATGAAATTTGGGGTTCTAGTTGTTCTAAAGGATCTAAATACATAAGCCAAATTTCATGTTTTTATGTTAAATAGATTTGGAGTTATTGAGGGGTCAAAAGTGGCTCCAAACGGTTCGTGTAATATAACACACGGCTGCTGCTCGCCAGTTCTTGGGGTGAACTTGGCTGGACACGCTGCCGCGTGTCTAGATTTGACACTAGGCGTCGAATCATACGTGTAAGTAACAGTCCTTTAGTATGCTTTACGTCGGCAATGACCGCAACTTTACTAATGCCAACACATAAAGACGAGGATAACCTCAACACTAGGTATAGATACGCTCAGCACCCTCTACGTATTTATCATAAAAACCATTGCGAACGTGGTCGCAAGGTTTTTACGGCGACAGTACCGTAACAAATGAGCGTGATGTTATTATCGAACAGACGTCAGTAGGCTCCAAATGAGAAAGGTCGTAAGTATATACGAGTCTTGAGCCATTTATAGCTTTATCAATTTGTATTACAGAAATAGTTAAAAGGCCGAGTATGAACTGCGCGCGATTTTGTTATTATTTTATTTTATAACAAAGATTTCTTATTGGTCGCAAACGAGGAGACGGACCGCCTGATGATGGTAAGCGATTACCGTCTTGCCCCCGCTTAGCCGGCTTTGAGTAAATGACCGGACATATTTTATTAACTTGGCAATCTTGGCATACATATTCGACCACATTAAGGGTTAAAGCATAGATATAATAGCCATTCTACAATACATTTTACATCTACATTTTATACATCACATTATATTTCAATTATTTATTACGTATTATTACTTTAACATCATAGTCAAATGGCCTCTCCCTTAGTAAAGGTTTAGGTATTGATGGACTCCGTGGGTTACCTGCCCTGCTAGTAGAATAAATAAAATATAGGTATAATTACAATTAACACGCCAAAAAAAAAAATATTACTGAATAGAATTAATATAGAAAAATATGTATTATTTATAATGATTGCACTTACAGTTAACATAAAGCATAGGACGATCTTAATCGTGTCTAAAGCGTGGGCGAAACCGTAGAAAAAACTAGTCTTAAAACTCTTAAACATCTTTAATAACTGCAATAATTGGGTTATATTATATGTATATGACAATTGATCCCCATTGTCGCCCGACTTGAGAAAAATAAGTATTTAAACGATTACTTTTGCGATTCACATCTAGGTAATACCAATCATCGGCTGGGGAGACACCTATCGTGTGCGAGTTCGTCGACCCTCTCTTCATCCCGCTCTCTCTCACCGGTGCCAGATTGTGTCATCTCGCGCACTTTAATTATCTTGCCTTTTCAGGTTGTCGGATTTGACTTATTTTTTTATGAGATGGGAATCAGTTGGTACAAAAAATTATTACCTATTTAGGTACATCGTGACTATCGTGCCGTACATGGTGGTCTCGAAAAAATGCATCTATTTTTAATGTGTGTACACGTAATATCTATTACATACATATACAGGTATGTATGTAGGTACAGTCGAGTGTAAAAATATGGGTGGACTCATTCTTTTCAAAAATATGACCCAAACCCCTCGTATGCGATGTCAAAATTTTAGTATTTTATTTGAAACAAAAGGACAATTTTCTCATACATGCTCGGAAATGTATGCATCCTTGTCACGAAATGAAGACATAGTTTCTTGTTTATTGCACCTGCATTACTTTCCTGGCCTAGGCGAACAAAATAAGTATTTAAATCTATTATTGGCCGCTGCTGAAACTTTATTAATTTGCTTGCTGATTAAACTGACCAAGGAAAAGGTACCTACATACAGCTGACCACCTTCTTTGTTCTGAAAGAATACTTTCGAAATTAAAAAGAAAACAAAACATAGTTATCATTTTTGGTACGGTTGCTCGAGTATACTTATTTCTCGTATACTTAAAAAGTAAAAAAATACGGCAAAACCAACTGAATTTATCTGCTATAATCATCATCATCACATCATCGGTACTTTAAATAGGGAATACACAACATACAGCACCCTACGCAAATAATAACAGGGGCATTCCACCAGAATGTTGGGTAGTGACATATATTTATTTCTTAATTATAAAAAGTTACTAAGTTTTTGGTACATCAATATTTTATAACTTAGCTTTTGTATTTATAGTGAATCCCTGGAAGTTTCTATACGTTTTAAGGTAGCTGTAATAGCCGTCACGTGCCCGATAAAGTAGATGTTTTGGTGGAATAGGTACTGTTCTGTTTATGGCTATCTGTCTGTGTCTGTCTAAGGCAAAGATCCTCAAATATTGTGCATGATCCAAAAAATAGGGTCTTATGTAATGTACTAATATTTACAAGGAAGTTGAAAAAGGAAACTGAAAAGGTAACCGCGAGTTAGAAAAGACTGGGAACCCCTATTGTACGATTTGAGATAAATAACTAACAGAAAGTCTTAGCGGCCTTGCAAGCGTTACAACTAATTAATTATTTTAATTAGCTGTGTTACAGTGGATTCATATATGGGTCGTTCTCGTGTTTCGCTAGAGCTGTTATTATTTCTATTTATAACGGTATTAATATTTTTCATCTCTCATGTTCGGAAAGTGTCATTCTCATGAGTAGATAGCCGGGTGGAAAATAGCTTTTCCATCCCTAGGGTGGAAAGTATTTTTTTTTTTAATTGCCACGGAGTCAAAGATAATTGCCTTCTAGATGCACGTCGTGACCAACTAAATTAGGTACAATCTAGTCGGCCGTGGTAAGTGGCCATTGAAAGAAGGTCTCCAAAGGTTAGATAAAGGCAAGCTTAATTTATTTATAACTAATTCTTAAATTTAAATTTGCCTTATATTCATAATACATACATATAATTCCGTCCCACATTTATTGATAGATCGTACATTTATTTAAAACATAAAATTAAAACCATTGGATTGTTTTATGTTTTAACTTTTTAAATGTTGGCGGTACGTAAATCTTAACTTTTTTTTATCTATTAAAAATAAGAAGAATGAAAGTTTGCAGTAGAAAAAGCGGGAACACGAGATTAAATATAAATACCGTGTCTTTAATTAATTATTTGTTAAAAATGACATGGACATTAAATAACTCACTAATGACATATGTGCGTGTAGTATTTTATTTTCCTCGCAGTCGAAATGAAAAGTAGAGTGTTTAACCCAATTCACCCTCACTTCGTTCGAGCGCCAGAAATATCTCGGGTGCAATGGGTCACTTTCTACCCTCGGTTAACAATCTACTATTATTGACATATTATATGAGGGTAAAAAAGTATCTAAGGGCTGTTTGTGCACTTCTTTAACAGCAGTGTTTTCTTTGCTCTTCACTGTATTATCGTGTTGATACCTAACCATTTTCTAGAGGAGTTCAATAAATATTATACACATTATAATATATACGTATATATCTTCATAATCATAACACGCTTAGAATTAGAGCATTGATAATGCATTACAACTGCCCCAGGGATTTTTCTTAAACAACATTGCATACAATAGATAACTACTTACCTAATATTGTTTTGTTTATATACTAAGTCTATTCTTTAGTAAAGACAATATCCAATGATGCAACCGAACAATGACTGGGAGAAAAACAAATTGGATCATTTAAACGAAGCGATAGAGGCATAGAGGCTATTCGTCCTTACTTGTTTGATTAAGTAAACTACATTCTACCCTTAATGCACACCTTTTTTTTTAAACCATTGTGTAGTAAAAAAAGGATTATGTTTTCCTATTTTATACACGAAATTGTATAACTTGTGAAAAAAGTTGCTGGTTATGGCCTTACGCGCGTATTTTGAGGATGAAAAGTTCTTTACTAAATAAGACAAGTAAGGACGAGTATAACTTAGGATAGAATAAGAAATTAAACAAATTTCAACTCACAAAATAAAAGTCGCATTGCGCAAGGCAAAGAAAGGCAAGGCAGTATGAAAATTTCGCAAAACTTTTGATATTTATAAGAATTATAAGTGCAGTTAGTGACCCAGTGCATCGCGACAACTGTCGCGTCGCCTGTCCCTCTCTTACAGTACAGTACAGAACGTGATAAGTAATATATCTCGCGCGAGAAAGAGTCGCGTGCCACAGTTATGCTAGAGGTGCTGACGGTGCTGTTCGCATTGTTTGATAATATAATGCATAAGAGAATGATAAGGAAAAATCGAAAGGTTATTTGGCGTTAGGGTGGTGGAAAGCTTACCACGTTGGATCGATAATCCAGAGCTACCGGGTTCGATACCCGGACTTTTCCGCCAGGTTACGCATTTAGATTTTTCTTTGTGTCAATAGTACATAAGAGAAAATTAAGCATAATCATATGAAAATGCTACCATTATAATTGAAGTGTTTTTAGCACTGTCGTAAAGATAAAATCACAAATAACATTTTGCAGTCAAAGCCAGGTATTGAATCTTGCACCTTGCTTTACCAATCCTAGGTCAAACAAAGGTATGTTCAAGTAGGGCATTGTGTCCGGTATTTATTTAAGTATCTTTATTTGAAGCTTTTGAGATATATACTTACTGTTAAGATCTGCTTTCTGGTCTTTCGAACAATATCATGTTTTTTTTTCGCTTAGATCATTACTCGCACCATCATTACATCGCTGCATGTCAGCTCCAGCATTAAAAACAATATGAACACAATAGCAACTAAATTTGTATACACTATTTACATAAATAAAAACTGTATACAATCATCATATTTAAGGTTTAAGCATTTGCACTTCAATTCTGTGTCCAATCAATCATTTGTGTTTGCTTTTCGATATGTATTGGAACAAAAATCTGAATAATAGCCAAATGAAAATTGCCAATAGTGAAAACAAATATAAAAATATGTTATTAGTTCCAATTATTGTAATATTTGGAACTGCCAAATAGTACTAAATGATAAAAATAGTGTTTTTTTTTTAAAACATGCACAATGCCCTCAATGTGTTTTTTCAATAACCATTTGTATAGAAAACAGACATTCTATATGCTAAGAGTGAAATGGTAGTTAGTAATAGTAGTTTCGTTGTAACCTTTTGAGACTGTTGAAGTCTGGTATCTTTCATATAACATGAAATACACATCTATTTTAGATTGTTTGCTGCTACTGTCGTAACTAGACTATTCAGGTAATACCCTCCATAATTCCGGGGATTACTCGTAAATTGCATCCACCCCAAAGTGGTTACTGACTTGCAGTTCTCCCTTGAGGTGGACTGACCAAATCAAGTAGGCCACAAACTGCTCTCTGCACGGAGAGAGAATGGTACTGTGTATAACTACACAGTAACTTACCACATAAGAAATAAATAAATAACAGACAACCTCACACAAATCGATCTAGTCCCAAATTAAACTCAAGAAGGCTTGTGTTATGGGTACTAGACGACGATATACATACTTATATAGATAAATATATACATAAATACATAGAACAACCATGACCTAAGCACAAATATTCGAGTTCAATGAATAATAAGAAATAAATGACAACCAAAACTATTCTATCAAGAAAGACGAGACTTAATGGTCCATAGCCCAAAAAAAAACAAATAATAGTTCCTTACAATTAACAAACCCCTGCTTTATTCATTGCCTATGAACCACTTTTATTTCACTTTTATTTTACTGAGCCGACGGTCCCGGGTTCGAATCCCGGCAAGGGAAAATATTTGTGTGATGAACACAAATATTTGTGCCTGGGTCATGGATGTTCTATGTATTTAAGTATTTATTTAGCTATATAAGTATGCTGCCGTCATAACGAAAAAGGGCACATCTAACATTTTTTGTGAAATTGAGTTAGATACATATTCGGAAAGAGGAAAAAAAGGCGCATCTGTCTATATATTTTTTCAATTTTCTCAATAAATGTTAGATGTGCCCTTTTTCGTTATGGCGGCAGTATGTATATCGTCGCCTAGTACCCATAACACAAGCCTTCTTGAGCTTAATTTGGGACTACGTTGATTGTGTGAGGTTGTCTGATATTTATTTATTTATATTTATTTCATTGTTCCAATTATTATAGTGATTATTTAGTGACAATACAAAAAAATGTTTCTTGTTTATTAAATACACTAAAGGACTACTTGAAAAATAAGCTTAATCATAAGCTTTTAATGTTTTTAAGAACTCCTGAATCTGTAGTTGTTGTCTGAACTCACCCTGGAGGTGCCTTCTGCATCTCCCGGGGCCTTCATAAGCTCGCACCGTGCTTTTGTATGACCAAGTTGATGAGGTGATAATATCCTGCCCTGCCCTATTAGTTTAAACTAAAAATAACCTGCATAATTTTAAAGGCATGGAAAGGCAAAGGAATGGAATTGGCATAATTCACTCACTATAGAACCAGGATGCTAATCCTTCAACTCAGTCTTGTTGAAACACTTTTCAGTTTAGCCTAATCAATACTTAAGTTATCAGTAAAACATTCTTATTTAGTAAAAAATATTAAATATCTATATATAGGGTTATGAAACATGCTGCTGTGAACCTGTCACATATGCCATAAATTCATAAGGAAGCTGTATTGTGAAGCAAGCATCACAATTACATTTGTTGCTAAAAAGTCATCTGTACCACTTGAAAAGGCTACAATATAATGTATGTTGCCAATGTACACCTTTTAGATTTTGTTTACATCTAAGGGTTAGTCCCATTTGTTTATGCTGTTAGTTGTTTGCCATGTCAGATATATTGAACATAGTAAAGGTTTTCCATAGAATTTAAATCAAAGCAGACAAAACATTAAAGTATAATAATATGAATAGGTCATTTACTAATAAAATTGCTTTTCCAATAAAGAAATTATGGTATATTTTAACTATGACTAAGATTATGTTAACTGGATTATGTGAAAGTTTAGGTATGTGGGTAGTGCATGACTTAAGTTATTAGGTATATGAAAGTAGCTTACTAATAATTCGCATTATTATACTATACTTTCAACAGTACTAGTTACTAACAACGTATAAGTTTATTGACCTGAAAACATCGAATTACTGACGTCTGGCAAGTGTGGTATTGACAATGTACAACACAACAAATATTGTTAAAGTGAAAACTATTATATATTACATATACATAATTGGATTGTAATTTTATGATTTGTAAATTCGTCTGTATCAATTGATTCTGGTAGTATGTAGATATTCTGATCTGATTAGAAACGTATAATTATGTTACTGTTACTCTCGTTATTGTAGACCGCCTGTCAGAGTATTGATTCGACTATACTCATAAGGAAATAAAGCTGGTATAAAATATAGTACTTACAGTTTGTGTGTTAATCACTGATAGTTGGAATTATCATGAAGAAAATCACTAGCCGTTTAACATTAACCGTAAGGAACAAATTAAGTATTGGAACCGCCCAGCTGGCAAACTCCACAAGTAAAGTACAAACTAGCAGTTTGATGTGATGCGTTCACAATAACGAAACAGGGCCATAGATTAGCTTAATATCATACTTAAAATGGAGTTGTAGACCAAAGAGTAAAGTAATATTTGTAGACGTAGCGTACAGCTAGCAACACGGAAAGCTAGTTAATATTCATTATAAAAAAAAATACTTTCTTTATTAAATATAATATCATAAAAATAAATCGGTATTGAATGTAAATATGCTCAAAATATTTGTGACTGTAAAAGTTGAACGTTAAATAGAATAAAATTTAATTATTACGTCATGATAAAAATATGTATATTAAGACTGCACCGAGCAAAATGTGAAAAAATAGGCAGTTGCCGTTAAGTAGATAATGTCAACACTAGTTGTTTAATCCATTTCTAAACTATATATTTAGCACTTCGAAGAATGTGTTAACAACTTCTCCGTGGACTATATATAAGATTATTAATATTTTACTCTAGAGAACTAAGTAAAGTTGGACGAAAATTGTAAAATCGTAAACAGGCGTTAAGTGTTTTTTTTATACTTTAACAATGGAAATCTATTCTGCTTTTCAGTTAAAAAAAAAAGACGAATGTTTACATTACAATTTGTCCGCATCAAATATTTCAATTATTGTTTGGTATTAAAGGTCCAGATTTATCAAAAAGTGCTTTGAATTTTCCATACATTTTTACTATGGCAGCCGCGCGCTGATCTAAATACGCATTCCCCGCGCTCTATGGTTCAGTCACTAACGCTCGGCGCCCTCTTAATTATTACATGTCATATTTACGTATTCATTTTTAATTTAATGATTTGGTAAGACAAATATGTAATTATTAAATAAGGAATTGATGAGATTAATTTTGTTACTAGTGTTGTTAGCATTGACATTATCTAGTTTGAGTCGTTTGAAACGCAATGCTATTTTCTACTTGTACGTTGTCTGTGGTAATCAATGCTGCCGCCTTTAAATAATATTCGCGCGGTTTATTCAAATCTATACCCATGTTCGATCACGAATTGAGTAATGTATGAAATGATAATCTTACGTATGTTTCCATTTGGTTATCATCATTCTTATAATTTCCATTTCAACATTTTACAGGTTTGAGACTACCGTTGGATATTAAACTGATGCCTTTGGATATGAAGAGATCTGAGACTTGTTATTATCATTTATAAATATTACTTAGATTTAGATGTATCGGAGTTTTTATGCTGTTCAAAGCGATTACTTGCTTTTAATATAGGTATTTTACGTACCTATTGGAGTTATTTGGCAACAGGTAAAAAATATCCTTTAACATGAAGTTTCTAGGTAGGTAAATACCAATGACGTTATAACGACTGTTCAATCTACTAAGCGGACACTCTAAAACCTCATTGAAACTTCTGATTGAAAAACGATTGATAAACAATTAACGGCGAGGACATTAGAAAAGCTATCAACGTCAATTGCTACATCTCCCAGTGTCAATTATTTTTCACGATGGAGCGCATTAATTTGGAAGATCGCAAATCGATTGTGCACACGTGGTGTATCGGGAAGTGTTCTCTGCGAAAAATCCCAAATATGCACAAGAGTTCAAAATCAGCGATATTCCAAATCATTAAAAAATGTGGAGACGTACGATACGCTTGAAGATTTACCGAAATCTAGGCATAGAAGTGTTCCGGCTAATCCTCAAGCCGAGGTAAAAACCAGTAGCCAATCAAGTAGGTACCTACTCTAAGTTTATTTACTTAATAAAAATAGTCCAAATATCCAGAATTGTATAGTCTTAATTTCTCTTATTCCGCTTTTTAATGTTGGATGAATGGTTAGAGTTCGAGATCTTTATTTTCTTTATTCACTACAATAATATACTTACCCATCGATTTATTATTTCGTACCTTGTAGTCTTGCGATCCATCTCCTCCTGTCTATTATCTTATCATCTGAATGAGCGGGACGCGACGGCAAGATACGGAGTTCGAATTTCAAACATCGGGAGTAAACGGTCTGAACATAGTTAAATTATACAACAACTTAATTCTAGGCTATTATATTATAAATATTTAAACTCCAGTTCACCAATTCAATTATAAATTAGTAAAGCACCCATTCGTCGTCAATTTTATGTACCTATTGTATTTCGTTTTTAGGGTTCCGTACCTCAATCGGAAAAAGCGGAGCCCTTATACATAGGATCACTTTGTTATCCGTCTGTCTGTCTGTCTGTCTGTCAAGATCCTTTATCTAGAGAACTCGTGGAGGCATCGAGTTGAAATTAACACCATATATTTAGGTACTCAGGTCTAATAGGATCCCTTGAGCTAGAAAAAATCAAACTTCTAAGTTAACGTGAAAAAAACTTACGGCCGTTTATGTCGCAAAAAACGTACATTTCGACACTCAAAGGAATCAAAATGATAGGGTACTTCCCGATGACCTAGAACTATGAAATTTGGCAAGTAATATCGTCACATACTTACTAAGTAATAAGTTTGCACCGCGTTTGTATACAGCGCCATACATTTCAGGTGCAAACTTAACTCAACCACGCCAATTTCACTCAAACACGCGTTTGGCGCAGTTTGCAGACACCTGCCTACTGAGCCGGCGGTCCCGGGTTCGAATCCCGGCCGGGGCAAATGTTTGTGTGATGAACTCGAATATTTGTTCTTGGGTCATGGATGTTATCTATATATGTATTCATATATTATTTATATCGTCGTCTAGTACGCATAGTACAAGCTTTGCTTAGTTTGGGACTAGATCGATTTGTGTATGATTGTCCCATAATATTTATTTTATTTATTTATTTAATTAAGACGGGCTAAGTGAAAGTTTATACGGAACCCTCGGTGTGCGAGTCTGACTCGCACTTGTTCGGTTTTTATTTTTTGTTCTGGTACCTATCATGTACCTACCACATCAAGTAAAATGGCTTTGTGACCTGACTACAAATATATTTATTTCACATTATTGCCTAAAAGGTAATATCAAGTTTGAGCTCTTGTAAATAGAAAAACCTTGAATTAATTAATGTCGAATAACTCATAGGTAATAATGTCGTATCAATAGGCATGAAAGTAATTTTAATAATATTTTTATAATAAATCTTTTTCGTCATAATATACTTACTTTCTGATAAATCATTAGTTCAATAATTGTACTTACAGCAACCATGTAGGTACTTAAACGCACCTTTTCACGGCTAAAATGGCAAATTAGTTAGTTTTCCATACAGGTGTTAGCAGATACTTTTACTTGATGATGGCGTCACGGTCATCATCCTCCTAGCCTTTGTTCCATTTTTTGAGAATGAATTCTCAATCGGGGTCGGCAATCCCAAGATGTGGCGTAGGCACTAGTTTTTACGAAAGCGACTGCCATCTGACCTTCCAACCCAGAGGGGAAACTAGGCCTTATTGGGCTTAGGTGGTTTCCTCACGATGTTTTTCCTTCACCGAAAAGCGAGTGGTAAATATCAAATGACATTCCGTACATAAGTTCCGAAAAACTCATTGGTACGGGCCGGGTTGGAACCCGCGACCTCCGGATTGAAAGGCGCATGCCCTAACCACTAGGCTACCACCGCTTATATGACATTTGATGATGGCGTCACGGTATGATGGCTAATTAGCCATATGTACGGAGCGTTATTTATCAGCGTTCCTTAGGAAGGTCGATTTATAACGGTAATTTATTATGACATTCCTTTTAAATACTTTTTTTTTCATATTATGACAAATATATCATGGTAATTACAAAGGTTCTTACAAAATATACATTTGTATCACATGGACACTGTAAGGGTATTGTACCTAATATCTTAAAAATAAGCCTGTGTAGTTAGTCAGACATTTTGATTCCAATAAAAAAATGGGATCGATTGACATCTTCAACACTGTCGTCATAATGATAACGAGAACTTTAAAACCTCATTACTTAATATAACAACTACTAATGCATCGAGTAAATTATACGACAGTGAACGACTTTTAAAGCACATCATATAACTACACTACACATATTTCCTAGATCCGCGCATTACATTTGGATTTAATTACGAACGGTAATATCAGCGAGCTTAGGATACTCCTCCAATTAGATTAGACGCAGGGAGTTTAATGCAATTCAATGAACTGGTAATACTGGCCGTGGAACGTGGTATAGGGATAATCCTAATCCTGTTCCCGCTTCATCAAATACCCAATAAAGCATGGCGTATTCGCAGGGAGTATCCTTGCCATGTGTAATGACCAGTTGTTTCAATGCACAGTACCTACCTATTTGTTTTCGTGTTATTTCATGAGTTTATTTACAGTCAAAACTTTTACTTACAGTCAATCGGGGAAGCTTTGTCCCTTCCAGGGTAACATTGGCCCACACTTTACACACTGGCAGTTTTAATAGTTTCACTGCTACAGCGCATATTATAATGTATTTCAAATTGAAAAAAGTTTTTTTTTTACTGTTGAAATACATTATCTATGCTCTGTAGCAGACAAAATAAACGTATCTTCTTCTTCAGTAATACGCACTTGTGCAAATAGTCATGTATTGTTGTGGTATAGTTGGTAAAAAGAGTGCTTTGCCGTACGGTTAGCTTCGGTGTAATAAATCCTTAGGGCAAACAAGCTAGTGTTAAATTGACCAAGATAAAGCATCTGTCTATAGGTACTTTAGGGATATGTAAGGATATGGGGACGGGTAAGTAAATACAAATAGTTACTTAGGTATTACATTGTTTGACCGCACCGAATGTACCCCTTAGAGAGGGTTGAGGTTAAGGTTAACAGAAAATATTTAAGTAATATTTTGGAATGTCAAAAGATATTTTTAATTTTCATGTTTGTTTCATTGGATAAAAGTCGAACAATACAATTCCGCGCGAACGAAGACGAAGGAAACCACTAGCAATAAAATAAAAGATGCCATCTCAAAAAGCATAAGGCTCCAGAGTTGTTAAAAAATAATTATAAAAAGAGGCCATTGTTTTGTATTGCGTTTGTATTTTTTTTCTTTTGTGGTTGGCGCGAAGTGAAAGCCCGGCGTTTCATTATTTGAAGGATTGATGGTCTGGCTGGGCTTACTTTGCTTTGCTTCTGAGGACTGCCCAGAGTCACTATACCAATGATCTACGATGTGTAGTAATGAACTGAATATATAATATGCACATTATAAAATATTCCACGTACCGAGGTACCTTAACTATGTATCGAAATTCTATGTTATTCCGAGCATTTTGTGTAGAATTTCGTCAAGCAACCAATCAGCTTTCAATCACTCGAATTGTTTGGTTAATATCAAATTTGCTGTAAAGTTTGATAGTTTATATTTGACTGCACAATACTATATCAATCAATATATAAATAGTAATAAACTACATCAATCCATACCTACGGAATAATATTTATGTAAAACTATCAGTAAGTTACTTAGGTTTAACGTTTGTTCACATCAGCATGTGCTTAATTTAATTACAGAAGAAACTACCAACATATTTCGTAATAACACAGTTCCAGCCAGTTCTTTTTATCGCGTTGGAAATGTAAATAATTGGCTTAATAGCAAAAATGATATTATAGCTGGGTGGGCCTTAAATTGTAAATTGTTGTGCGCAATCATGCATTTCCAAGCAAGTGAGATTGTGCACTTATCGTTTTGCGCGGAAAGTGCGACGCTAAAGTCTGATTTATATTCACTTGGTGAACTGGCTCAGGCTCCAGTTTCTGCACCTTAGCTGGCAGTGCCAGGAGCGGGGGTTGCCAGCAACCGCAAAACGATTGCCACCTTAGCTTAGCTTAGCTACGACTTGTTTGAGTTGTAACGAGCAAAGTGCAATTTTCTTATTAAAAATTTTGCTTGCATTAGCTAGGTAAAAAGGTTTTTGAACAGAAATTGTGTTTTTGTGGGATGTCATGTCACAAATTACATTGATCATAATTTTATTTAGTTATTCCTTTTCTCGTTGTTTCGAGATCCATGGAATATATTTATATTTTTCAAGATACATATGGTTTTCATGGAACATAATTACTAAAAACCGGTTACCTATCGTAAGTCCGGATTTTTGTTTCCCACCTGTAACGTTTCGCCAAATTATCATTTGCCCGAAAGAGATTTATACCAAAACTTAATTTTTCAGAATAATTATAAACAAACCTAACCTAACCCAATGGGTTCTTTAAAACGATATTAGTTAAATCCTGAAAATATTACAGGTTTCAGGAAAAATTGCTTTCGGCCAAATAAAAATTCGGCGAAACGTTACAAATGGGAAACGATTTTTCGGATTTGTGATATGATACCCGAAAAACCTCTGCTGTTTGTTTCAATAGTGTTTTACTCTTGTGATGATGATGACCTTTAAGTAATTCTTGACTAGGTATATAGTCTAACCGGAATTCTGAGATCAAATTATGTTTGTTTGTACCTTTTGCCAAAGTGACTTCATTTGATCTTAGAGATCGGACAGACTATAGTAAGTACCTATGAGTATATCCCATATGGTGGGTAAGTTGAACATTTCTGTGTTTAGGTACATTGTCATAATAAATTTCAATCTAAAGTTAAATAAGTATCAAGAATGGTGATTTCAAAATAACAAAATTTTATGAGTAGGTATTATAAGAAGTATACAATACAGGATGGAAACATTATCATATTTAAAGACTGATTGAAACCGGCTGTAATTTGCTCGTAAACCATCACAGTAAACACTTAGGTAAATAATCTCTTTATTCATAAATTGATAATTTTGATTATATATTTATTTAATGAGTAATGACTTACTTAAGTAATGATCTATCAAACCAAAAAAAGAATAATTAAATTCGAAATTGGCGGAATGATCGCGTTACATACGTACAAAAAACAATATCTACATAAATACTGTGTTTCTGAAGTCCTCATTACTTTGCAACTTAGTTAAAGGAAATATTTTGTTTTGGGTCCTGATACTATTTAACATATGTAATAGTATTTTTCTCAAAAATTGCATGTAATGTTGTCTTACCATTGCTAGATAGACTACAGTAAGTGGAACATACCGAAGACTTTTTAGAAGTGTCCAGTAAACAGCGAGATTTTAAATTTGGAATCAATATTTGTCCAGTAAGTAAGTATGTAATTCCTATTACGTATCAAGATATTTGAATATCGAAACACGATTTACATCGTCACCGACCTATAATAGTACATTACGGCAGAGACCAGTAAGTAAGCCATACTGGCCGAGTAGAAATTAGACGGACCGAGCCGTAGGCGCGGTCCGTATATAATACGAGGCCAGAATGGCTCTTACGGTCGAAGCAAGTATAGTGCTTTTCTCAAAAATTAAACAAGAAAATTAGATTAAAATTATATTTTGTAGGTGACATTCATATTCGGCCATTTTCCAATGAATATTTTTGTAATATCCCATTTTTATTATTACACATTGTGATATTCGTCGTCGCAGGCACCATTAACTCCCATGATAACAACCTATAACAAAAATAATTATGAGTTTATACTTGGATAAAAGATATAGTTATATCGTTATCAAATAGTGGCAGCATTTATTTACCTTCATCGCCAAAATGGTTATCATCTAGAGCTTGATTTAAGAACTTTTCTATATTTTGCTGCTGAATATTTGTGATTTATTTCCTTTGTAGCCATCCGATTGTCTCAGAAAGATTGTTGAAATATTCTGACCAATTATTAACTTGATTTTCTTCCTTCCATTTAATGAATCTCTTGTATTTTTTTATATCTCCTTGGATTTAGTCGGAAGTAAATTATTTTAGCTAACTCTGCCTCCGCTTTTAAGTATGGAGGAGTGCCGTCTATTCTGAATCAGACTCGTCTGAACTCATTTTTGCTGAAATATTGTAATAGGTCACACAAACAAATTTGAAATTTTTGTCTTTTAATTAAAATCCCGCCTTAATTTCTTTATTTATAAATACTGCGTTTAATTATTTGCACTGTCTTACAAATCTAAGTCTTAAAGATAAAATTTAATTATTGTTATACATTGTTGTATTTTCTAACTAATTTTCATATCATAAAGCTTACCTTCAATCTTAACTCCAAGGTTTTTTCTAAACGACACAAAAGGAAGGAATTCCGAAATATCATTGTCATTTTACACAGCACAATTATGAACTAAACGCTGCATACAAACTTCCGCACTAAACCTTGTCGCTACTTTTTTTTTTTAAATATGCATCTTGGGTTACGTTTATACTGCCAATAGTGCTAACCTCTTTTTATTTTACATTTGCTCTTAGTGTAAATTGCAAGTGTATACTGCAATGTCGTCTCTTTCTATTTAATCTATGAAAAATGGACGCCACTTTTTAATTTCTACAATTTGCTGTCGCACTGTACTTATAATTAAAACAATTTGTGGAATGCATCCTTTTTACATTTATATACGACCTCATCGCCTTCACATCCTTAGTTTTTTTATAGGTCGGTGACGATGTACATCGTGTTTCGATATTCAAATATCTTGATACGTAATAGGAATTACATACTTACTTACTGGACAAATATTGATTCCAAATTTAAAATCTCGCTGTTTACTGGACACTTCTAAAAAGTCTTCGGTATGTTCCACTTACTGTAGTCTATCTAGCGATGGTAAGGCAACATTACATGCAATTTTTGAGAAAAAAAACTAACGATGTGAAGGCGATGAGGTCGTATATAAATGTAAAAAGGATGCATTCCACAAATTGTTTTAATTATAAGTACAGTGCGACAGCAAATTGTAGTAATTAAAAAGTGGCGTCCCTTTTTCATAGATTAAATAGAAAGAGACGACATTGCAGTATACACTTGCAATTTACACTAAGAGCAAATGTAAAATAAATAGAGGTTAGCACTATTGGCAGTATAAACGTAACTCAAGATGCATATTTAAAAAAAAAAAGTAGCGACAAGGTTTAGTGCGGAAGTTTGTATGCAGCGTTTAGTTCATAATTGTGCTGTGTAAAATGACAATGATATTTCGGAATACTTCCTTTTTTGTGTCGTTTAGAAAAAACCTCGGAGTTAAGATTGAAGGTAAGCTTTATGATATGAAAATTAGTTAGAAAATACAACAATGTATAACAATAATTAAATTGTATCTTTAAGACTTAGATTTGTAAGACAGTGCAAATAATTAAACGGAGTATTTATAAAAAAATAAATTAAGGCGGGATTTAAATTAAAAGACAAAAATTTCAAATTTGTTTGTGTGATCTATTACAATAATTCAGCAAAAATGAGTTCAGACGAGTCTCGTTTCCGAATAGACGGCACTCCTCCATACTTAAAAGCGGAGGCAGAGTTAGCTAAAATAATTTACTTCCGACTAAATCCAAGGAGATATAAAAAAATACAAGAGATTCATTAAATGGAAGGAATAAAATCAAGTTAATAATTGGTCAGATAATGTGTGATAAGGTCAGAATATTTCAACAATCTTTCTGAGACAATCGGATGGCTACAAAGGAAAGAAATCACAAATATTCAGCAGCAAAATATAGAAAAGTTCTTAAATAAAGCTCTAGATG